>CM062812.1:163247353-165647353 GCA_031772625.1 Pinus tabuliformis | reverse complement strand
TGTTGAGTTTTTGCATTCCGCACATTATTTCTTATTTCTTTTGATTGGTTTCATTTATTTATGACATAGATTGATTTAATTGTTAGATAAGAGTTATTTCCTGTTAATTGAGAGCCAGAGTATTATTGGTTAGATCAAATGCATTGTTGTTTCTATTCAGCTGAAAGAGATCTGTTACTGGTACAGTGCACTCGATTGGTGTGCTTATGACTTGTAATTGCAATTAGAGCTTTTTGATTAAGATTGAGTTTTGATGCTTGAATAGTTTAATTTCTTTGAAGTTACAGGTTTGGTAGTTTATGGTTTGATCCGTTTACTCTTGTATTGAAATCAATAAGTTATTTTAGAACATTACTCTCTGTAGATCCAACGATTTCCATCACTTGCACATACTATGTACATTCTTGAAACAACAAAACTTACCCAGGTCGATAATTAATGTGAGGCATTTAGGAGTTCTAAAAGACATCTTATATGCGCGCAACATTAAGTATAATTTTGTGAGATCTATTGTGACAAACTGTCCAATGGAAATCCACAATAGTTTATGAATGAATTTTGGTATGCTTTCTCATAGTAGGCACATACTTTTCTAAATGATGTTGTGATTCCAAATGACTTATGGCCCATGGGCTTTGCAACACAACAAGAATTTGTGTGCAGATCTTCATCTTGATCACAAACTTTCGACTACAAATTTGGATCACAATCATAAGTATCAAGATCTCACTCTCTAGAATTTTACCATTTTGCAATGCAACCAATGGCAAAGATATCATCACTAAAATGACACTTGTTGATTAATAAATGTGAAACACCACTAAAACCTTTTTTTGTCATAAAAAATATGTATGAGTAAGATATATGTTTAAGTCCTCTAGGGATGTCTCAAATTCAACAAGAAGGCTCAAAGTCATGACAACAAATTTCGTCATATTACTTGTGAAAATGAAACTAGGTAAAAAGTATAACGTTTATTCTTCTCAAACACCTAAAATAAACTTAATTAAAAAAAAAATCACTAAAACTTTAAGATTTAAAAAAAAAAAAAATAGAGATATAAAAGATCCCCGGAAGTTTAAGATGGCAGAGATAATCCGAAAAAAATTATAGAAAGGGAGAGGACAATTTTTCATTTATACTCTAAATAGTATGCATGCAACTTCCTCCACCTTCATAAGATTCATGATTATGGAATTGCATGTTTCTCATAATACAATACAAAACTAGAAACGTGACTGCATTATTGCCAATCATATCTATCATCATCTGAAGAGATTACGTTGCTTCCGCTAACATCTTTATCATATATTTATTTATCCTACATTATTTGGAGGTGGAGATTTTTAATGATTTGAGATAAATAAATTTGGGACACGTAGGTAATAGACAAATGTAAAAGGAATCCTTTGAGATATGCAAGCCGATATTTTATTCAAGCGATTTATAAAATATTAGTTTTGTATATTCCATGCACAAAACTTATCTACAAAGGAAACTTTATATGGGAAAAATGCTAAGAGTCCTTTTCAAGAGGTGGATTTGATGGTGGTGTTTGTAAATGATCAAAATTAGAATGTTTTAATTAATTATTTTTTAATTATATTTTTAAAAATAAAATAAAGTTATAAGATGAGAAATCATTTTTTTCCTTCTCGAAGAAAAAAATGTTGAATCTATTAATATATAAAACCAGTAAATATGCATAAATCAAATTGCTTCCATGTAAGTGTATATATTTTTTCAATATTTTTTTTAATATGAAATTTATAAAAATATAATAAATTTAAATAAAAAAGTATTTAAATTTTTATTTTATTTTTTAATATATTTTAACATAAATAAAATAAAATAATATTTTATATGTTTTACAAATAATAATAATTTTAAAAAAGATCATTATCACATTGCATGTTAATTAATAAATTTCATTATCACACCACATGGATCAGTGGTTGGTTAATTGAATCTTAGATGTAGGTTCACATGGGTTGATGTATGGAATTAATGCTCAAATCTTAGTGGAGGTCTATCGAGTTAATCATGGGTGACAATGGAGGATGACAATTATGAGATTATGTAATCCTTGCTAGTTCCCTCATGAAAAATCATTATTACAAGAGGAAGTGACCATTTATTTTTTGAAGCAGAGGATTAAGAGATATACATTTGTTTATATATATATATATATATATAAACACATACACATAACTTCATGTTCATTATGAATAATAATAATAATAGATAGCAAAATCCTAGTAGACATTGAAATCATGATTACATAGGATAACATTCTAATCATGAGTGTAATAGTGAGGCTCACAGCTCAGGCACTCATTCACATTTATAAACACACAAATTATTACACCATTCACAGGGTAACAAGACAATCATCATCAATAAGGCAATATGCACATGCAAATTACACTTATCTATGTGTTGAAGATTGTTGGAAATTGAAGCAAGGACTTCAAACCTTTCTTGCAACTGACCACCCCCAATCTTGATCCAAAGTTTGAAGGGATGTTTGTTCAAGGGAATCACACCAAGGATACAGTCACATGCTCTAGAGGTGGAGCCCACTACCCAGGCAACATATATACTTCCCTTTGGAAATAAGTGCCATATTGACTTCCTCATTTCTTTGAGCTCAATCACAGGGTTTCAACCCAAGGTCTAGTGCAACTTAGTCTTTCCATTTGGCTCCAAAACCTCCTTTATGTTTCTCTGCAAAGCTTCTCCTAGCTCACTCCCCTGCTTCTCTATAACCATTTTGAACCTCCATAGGCTACTTGAGAGAGTTTTCTTATCCCCCTTGCATCAAAACAAAACTACTTCTTCTCTCCCCATAGGCTCAATGTCCCCTTTTGTTACAGGAAAATTTGATCTAAGGAAGCCACTTTTAAACCAATATATCATAGTATGATCTACCTACATGTGAGTGTCTGATAGGGAACAAGATCAAAGAATCAAACCCCAATCCTTTCCTACACAAACAAATACATTCAACACTTGTACATGATAAGATGAACATCAGAAACTGAGACAAGGTATCCTCGTAGGTCGGTGGAGTCTCTTGGGTCTGATGCAAAGGAATATCACTTACACTTGAAGATATCATTCCACCTGCAATAAAACAAGACCCTACACACAATGACGCCAAAAAAGAAAACAATGGCATTTTTGCAAAGTGCCTGTCAGCTTAAAACCAACATATGCAAGCATAAAAAATATTCAAAACATGGATATAAAAAAGAAGCATATGTCTATTAATCCAAAATGATAATACATAGGGTGTATACCTCCAAACAAGAGAGGCCTCTCCTCCAAATTGCAACTTGGCCTCCTTCTCCAAATGCAGTAGATCTCCTGCACTATAATATGGATACTTCCTCCAACCCCCTTTCCTCTTAGTGAGTGTTGACACCTAATCATTTTGATTGGGTGAATATATGTAAAATAGTGTAAATAGTAAATAAGGAGAATAGGAATATGAAGAGACAAAAGGAGGTGAAGCCCAAGAGTCTCTCCCTCCATGTATATATCCATGAGAAATCTTAATGCAAAATCACAATTCACATTGTGGAGTTACCTCCTGGCCTGACATGGTATCAGAGCCAACTCCAAAATTTGTTTAAGTGTTGTAACTCCTGTTAGTTCCCTCCCATATTTTCTACAAGATTTTGTGCATTTATATTCCTCAAGGTTACAACACTGTGAGTAATTTTTGGGAAGGTTGAGTTTGGTATTTGATACAGTTCATATTTTGGCTTTATATAGTGATATTCTAGTGTGGCATATGTATGTGAATGTTGGTGTTATATGTTTACGTTATTTTTGGTGATACATTGTGGTGGCATTGCATTCTCCCTTGGCCCATACTTCCACATTGTTGGCCTCACAGTCGGTCCATACTCACACAGCTCCGGTTACACTCCCCAGTCATTACGTTAATGCTCTCCATATCCTGTCGAATACCACACTTTTAAATGTTGTACATCCACACAGCCTTGGCCTCTCGACCCTCTCCCTCGAGCCTCAGCTCTATCGGCCTCACCGGTCTCACCTTCATAGCCGGCTTTGATACGGTCCCTCTCCTCGTTGTGCATAAGAAGTCGTTGAACACCCCTCCCAAGTCAAGTTATATTTTATGCCATTATCCCATCGCTCGAATCCATATGCCGACATCCCTCCATACACTTCCATCCTTCCATACCATGGTTATGCACGCTCCCATACATTGCACTCTTCCATCGGTCCATAGTCCAAACGTTGTATAATACTAATTGCTCCATCATATCTAATGCTTATATATACCGTTCCCCATACTACATTTTTAAATCCACTCATAATTGTTATATCACCCATATATATCATTGGCCACTGTCCATACGTTGGTCAACCAATATCCTCTTACCACAAAGTTTTAATATATAACACCATGTTGCCTCTGTCCATATATAGCGTTGACTCCCCTCATAAGTTACCTCCCCTCCCATACCACCTCCCCTAAGTAACAACTCCCCAAAGTATTACCTTTGTCCTATATATCAAAGTGAATTTTTTTTTACAATTTTACACCATAACTGCATTTTTTTACCACTAGGAGTGCAATTTTTTATATATTGGCAGAAAAGTATATTTTTTACACAGTACACAGTCTTTAATATGCATTCATTGATATCAATTATTGGAGTAGTCCTCTCTGGAAAAGAGAACTATCCAGAATGGTCAAGGAAGATTAAACACACTCTCATTTTTAATGAGTTGTGGAAAAGAGTTTGTGTAGTGGAAGGAGATAATGAATCTGCAAAGCCTGCCTCAGATTAGGAGATCGCCATTTGGGAAAACAAGAACAACAAGGCCTATGCCTTTATTGTAGCATCTTTAAATGAAGAGGTGTATCACCATATTTCACCATTTTCGAATGCTTTTGAAGCCTTACAGAAGTTGAAGGAACTCTATGACTCACACTCTGAACTTGAAGTTGTCCAATTGATGATTAAACTGTTCAGTATTGAATTGAAAAATGATGATCCTCTTGCTTTAGCATCAGAAGTAAGATCTATTATGCATAATATAAAAACCACTGGTGTTCAAAAATGCATTCCTCTTATAGCTTATGTCAAGGAACTATATCCCACTTATTCAAATTATCTTGATTCATTGCAAGCAAGTGGAAACCTCAAGGAGATTACCTTTGACTCCCTTGAGAAAAAATTTGTTGAGAGAAAGAAGGCTTTTGGGAAGAAGATGGCTCCTCGGTCTTCTGAAGAATCTTTGTGTCTGGCACATAGAGAGAAGAAGCATGCTAAAGATTCTTCTAGAGGAAGAGGTGGCAAAAGAGGAAGAGGAAGGAGAAATTTTAGAGGTGGGGGGCAAGAATTTTTAAGGAGAAATTTTTGATCTTCATTGCATACATTGCAACAAAGATCGACAAAATGCATCCACATGTAAATTACCTTAGGACAGAATTGAGAAAAAAATAAATGAATCCAAATCTAAAACCCATGACAAAGAGAAAGGTAAAGCACTTGAATCCACTCACTATGTTGTGGCACATTGTAATATTGGAGTAACTGAAGACTTGTTTGATGGTTCACTTGCTTCCTGGAAAAATGATTGGTTTCTTGATTTAGGGGAAACTTGCCACATGAATTTTACAAGAGATTTGTTTGAAGAATTTACTGACGATGTTGATGGAGCACTATACTTTGCAAACAATTCAAAACTCAAGCCATTAGGGATTGGCATATTCAAGCTCAAATTGCCTGGTCTTCCAGACTTTCTTCTACATGATGTTTTATATCTCCCGGAGTTGAGGAGAAAATTGTTGTCCTTGGTCCACATTCGCTAGCAAGGACACTCAATTCATATGTTTTATGGAAATTTTGAGGTTAGAAAAGGATCAGATAACTCACTTGTCACGACGGGGATAGAAGAAGAAAGACTTATGATGCTGCAAGGTACCTCTGCTCATGCAAAAAACTTCTCATACAATTCTCATTATGATGAAGGTACATTTCCATCAAGTCTTTTATGGCATGCTATATTTGGGCACTTGAACTATGACAACCTTCACTTTTTGAAGAAATATGGTGTTACTGGTTTGCCTACAATTCCCAGGAAACTTAAGTAATATGATGCTTGTATTCTAGGAAAGCATAGAAAAAAGTATTTTCATGATTCAAATTCCAGAGCACATAGAAAAATTGAACTTATTCATTCAAACTTATGTGGCCCAAGTACTATTCCTTTTGCAAATGGAAATAAATATATGATGACACTTATTGATGACTACACCAGAATGTGTTGGGTTTATTTATTGAAGAACAAATCTGATGCTTTTCAAACATTCAATAACTTCCATGCATGGATTGAAAATGATGCAAAATCTCATATTAGCTCTATTCATGCTGATAATGGAAAAGAAGAAACTTCAAATGAATTTGAAATCTATCTTTTCCAGCATGGGATCAAACATCAAATAGTTGTGCCTTATAATCTCCAACAAAATGGAGTAGCTGAAAGAATGAATAGGATAATCTTAAATATGGTACATTCAATGATGTTTTTCAAGAATGAAAAATTGATGTTTTGGGCAGATGAAATTCTATGTGTTGTGTATGTAAAAAATAGATGTCCATATAATGTTATTAGAAACAAGACTCCTTATGAAATGTGGAATGGCCACATTCCTTCAGCAAAGCATCTCAAGGTCTTTGGTTTCACCTGTTATGCCTTGATACAAAATGAACAAAGAAACATACTTGGTGAAAGGAGTCATAAGTGTATCTTCTTGGGGTATTCAAATACCTCCAAATCATATCATATATATGATGAAGTTAATAAGAAGTTTTGTTGTCTCTAGAGATGTGATATTTCTTGAATCTTCCAAAACTGACAATGTTGTTGAGTAGAAGGTTGATCGCTTGGATAGATTCGGACATGCAAAGTCCTTTCAAGAATTTTATAATTAGATTCCACATCTTGAAGGGGGGATTCCTATACTGGATCAATCTATGGAATCTTCTTTTGAAGCACTCTCTCCGCCACATGAAGCTCCAGCCATTGATGACAATTTGAGTGATGTGATTAACAGAATTGGGAGACTCAATCTTGATTCATTCCCAACTCAATCAACTAAGTAGCTTGGGCCATCTCAAAAAGGTCCTCCAAAATGGCTAACATGAGGTTGGAAATATAGGAACAAGAAATTCAACCTCGTAAAATGGAGGTGATGTAGATGATTATGATTCACCTATTGATATGGAAGTTTCTTATGATTGTGAACTGAATTTTTCTACAAATTTTGAACCAACTTCCTTCAAAGAAGTTTCTTCTCATGATGAATGGAAAGAATCGATGCAAAAGGAGTATGATGCCTTGATAAAGAATTGCACTTGGAAGCTAGTTTATCCCCCATTGGGAACCAAACCAATTGGCTCCAAGTGGATCTACAAGAACAAGTATAAATCTGATGGCTCACTTGACAAGCACAAATCCAAGCTTGTGGCAAAACATTTTTCACAGAAGGAAGGGGTTGATTATGAGGAGAATTTTTCCCCCACAGAAAAATGGGCTACCATCCATACACTCTTTTCCTTGGTATCTCTGAACGTTTGGAAAGTCCATCAAATGGATGCAAAAATACTTTGTTGAATGGAGATATGAAAGAGAATGTTTTTGTGTCCTAGCCAGAAGGATTTGTTGTGAATGGCCAAGAACACAAGGTATTCAAGCTTGTGAAATCCTTGTATGGCCTCAACAAAGCACCACGAGCTTGGTATGAAAAGTTAACTAAGCATCTTCTGAAACTCAAATTCAAACATTATCATCTTGATGGTGCAACTTTGCTTGACAAGAAAGTTGAAAAAAAAATTGTATATCTTGTGGTGTATGTAGATGATATTTTGATGATAGGGAATAATGAGAGCTACATTGCATCCATAAAGAAGGAATTGAGGAAAGGTTTTGAAATGACTGACTTGGGCTATGTTCACTACTATCTTGGTACTGAAGTAACTTAACATCTAAAGTTTATATTTCTCTCAGAATAAGTACATTCGAGATTTTTTGAACAGGTTTGGCATGATTGAGTGTGATTCTTTGACTACTCCAATGGAACAAAACTTGAAGCTTGCATCCATTGAAGGAAAAGAATTTGAGGATGCAACAAAGTATAAACAACTTGTACGAAGTCTTAACTACCTGACTAATACCAGACTAGACATTTCATTTGTTGTTGGAATCCTCTCGAGGTTCATGCAAAAGCCTTGTGAGGGACATTGGTCTGCTAGAAAAAAAGTTATAAAGTATTTGAAGGGAACTCAAGTATACACAGGTGGGTGAATTCATCTTGATTGGATAATCTGATTAAGACTTTGATAGAGATAAAGAAATTAGGGTATCTACTTCAGGTTATGCTATGAGTCTTGGATCGGGAGATGTCTCCTAGAGGTCACGAAAAAAAATTAGTTCGAACAAATTCCACAATAGAAGAAGAATATGTGGCAGTAGTTGAAGCAAAAAAGGAAATTGTGTGGATCAAGAAAATTCCGAAATATTTGCAGGTGAAACAAGTGCATTCCACTCCACTCATGACTAACAAAAAATCTGCAATAAATTTGGCCAAGAATCCAAAGCTCCATGATCGAATGAAGCACATCAATACAAAATACCATTTGATTTGACATCATGTTGAGGCCAAGACAATCCATCTATGCCATTGTTCCACAAATGAGAAGATTGCAGACATCTTCACCAAAGCGCTTGGAAGAGAAAATTTTGAAAGATTCAGAATGATGCTTGGACTCACCAACATCCCTTTAGATTAAGGGGGGGAATGTTGACACCTAATCATTGGGATTGGGTGAATATATGTAAAATAGTGTAAATAGTAAATAAGGAGAATAGGAATATGAAGAGACACTGGGAGGTGAAGCCCAAGAGTCTCTCCCTCCATGTATATATCCATGAGCAATCTTAATGCAAAATCACAATTCACATTGTGGAGTTACCTCCTAGCATGACAGTTAAATTATATAGGTTCATTCTATCCTCTGAGAGAACGTATCTAAACACCTAGGGACTTGAGAAGTTAAGAAATTTCTACAATAACATACCCCTAGCCAACTCATACACAAGTGGGCCAAGAGGGTTAAGTTGAACTAACTATTAATAATGCAACAAAGATGGAAGTGAGAGACCTACACCTCTATGTCAAGTTCAATATAAACACATCTAAGGTCTAATGGATGTTGCAACAGAACTGGCACCCTATCCTATAAAAACCATCCATAAAGACTAGAACCGTGGTTAAATCACATAATGAAAGAAATAAAGTATGGATGAGCTAAAAGGATAAGCATATATTTTTTAGTCTTCTGAATTTTATAATTTTTTTGCATTTTTGGCATATATGAGATACTATAAAAGAGCTCGCATCACACACCAAACCAAAAGGAGATGAAAAAATCTCACACACTCCTATGTACATTATCTAGAGGTGTAACTCAATTTAATAGGTCACGTCAAGGTGTGCCCACTGCCATGCACATGCCAAGGATTCCCATACATGAACTCATGGACGAGTGGAGGTACCATATGGCACACCATGGTGGGGTGATGCCATAGATAGTTGAAGTACTTGATTTCTAAATGTTGATGATGCCAAGGAATGCCTAGAACCATAGATTTATCAGGAATGCATCAAGGATATATAAGGTGAGTGGTCTCATGAGCTAGTGAAGCTCCTTGACAAGGATTATCAATACATAAAGGGGTGGTAGACATTCGTCGATGGGTGGATATGAGTTGGAAAATTTAGTGGCAAGTTCAGCATATGAAACCCAAAGATTGACTTGGCCCAAGGGTGGCACTTCTAAGGAGGGACGAGGAGATACCCCCCCCCGGGGTGAATTCAAGATTTTCTTTTCCAATCTCTACCTTTTCCAATTCAAAAAGACTAGAGGCATGAAGAGGTATAATCTACCTAGGATGATGAATAGTTGAATCCATAACCTCCAAGATAATTAGGGGGTTTTGAGGTCTAAAATGGGCCTCTTAAGGAAATTATTAAATAATAGTGGAAATAATAAAATAAGATTAGATTACATCATCAAATTTTAGAGGGCAAAAAGAAAAACTATTTTTTCAACTCGTATTTTAAATCTACTCAAATTTCAAGTGGAAACACTCATTGGATGCAAAATTTGATTCCTCATCCAAGGAGTACCCATCTTGCATACTTTCGATGGACCCTGCTACATCAAAAATGAGAAATACATGAAAAATTTGGTTGCAATCATGTTTTTTCATGTATTTCTCGTTTTTCAAATAGAAGGGTCCATCAAAAGTATGCAACATGGTTACTCCTTGGATGAGGAATTAAATTTTGCATCCAATAGTTACTCCCATTGGATATTTGAGTAAAACATTAGGGAGATAAGTTTAAAATACGAGTTGAAAAAGTAGTTTTATTATTTTATTATTTTTTAATATTTTTACTTTTTTACTCCAAAATTGGTGAATCATCCCCCATGGTTGACATCATCATCTTGAATCTTATTGGTTATTATAAATTTTATTCTGGTTGTACATTCTCCTTAGGAGGCCCATTTTAGACCTAAAAATTCCTGTAATGGAATTTTCGAGAAGAATACTTGTTGTCAAGGGAGTCACATGGAAGAGACGGTGTGATGGCCCTTGTGGGAAAAGGATCCTAATTATATTCCATATTGGGGTGGAGTTTTTAAACAGTTTCGAGAGTTACTGACAGGACTATTGGAGAGGAAATCTCTTCCATTAAAGGTGGCATATGTTGACCATGCTAATCTACATCTGTGGAAGAAGGAACCTCCCAAGGGAAAGTGACTTATGGGGTTTAAAGGTGACAAAAGAGACCATTTGAATGGGATTAGTGATAGAAAAAGAAGGAATGTTGGGTAGGAGTAAAGGAAAGACACCCATAAGCGATGACATTTTGAATAAACCAACACCAACACTCTTATAATTCCTTTGGTTATCTCCAACAAGTGGGACAAAATTCCTTGTAGTGGTAAGTTGGGTCGATGACACACAATAGTCCAATTGATCAATTATGACTATCTTTCCTTCATGAGGAAAGAAAAGAACACAAAATACCAAAAAACATGATAGCCCACATATCATAAAACCAACTACGACTAAGGAGTAGGTTATAGTCCAAGGGAGCATCAATGACTTCAACATCAATTTAGGTAGTATTTCCCCTTAGCTCGATGGAAAACTTAGGAAGAACCCCCTGAGGTACAAAATGGTGTCCATCAAATGCTTGAAGATTGGTAGTATACTTAGCGAGTGCTAGAGAATTGAGAGCTTTCTAGTATGATGCTGACATAACACAGGTAGAGGACCCTTCATCCACCAAAGTGTAATGAATATATTTGTGAAAGACACATGCAAAAATATGAAATTTAACTTGGTGGGAAATCCTATAACAAGTGTTGTGTGTGGAGCATGATTGTTCAGAGGTCTTTGTTTTAGCCAGATGTATGCCCCAGGAAGTTTGTACACCCCTCCACGCGGGGGGGTGCGGGGGGGACTTGTCCCCCCCGCGGGGGTCCTGGGGGGGGCCGATCCCCCCAGCTGGGGGGTCCGGGGGCTAGCGGTCCCCCAGCGGGGGCTCGGGGGCAGCACCCCCGAAGCTAAAAACAAATGTAAAATTGCCTTGTAAAAGTATAGTAATTTCTAGTCAATCTGGGCCATTCATTAGGCAGATGATCTGACAGTAGAACTTATGTTTAGTTTAGGGTTTTTTGCCCTAGAAGGCAACCCCTCTCTTTGTATGAGGGCATTGTATTGGAGGCTGAGATATAGATGTGTATTCTGTGAGCGAGAAACAGAGAGGTGAGACTGTGAGAGAAAACAGAGGATATTACAGCGGATTTTTTGTAGGTTGTGTCTCTTCATTTTGCTGGATAATAGAAAGGAAGGACTGGCTGTTCGGGGTGGACGTAGTCCAAACTGGGTGAACCACGTATATCTGTGTCTCTCTTGTTTTGTGCGTTTTCTGTGTTTATATTTCTGCAATATTTTATGTGTTCGATTGCTCCATAATATATAATTTTCTAACAACAAGAAGTGTCAATGTTAAAATTTATGAGGCTAGACTCTCAAGGATCCACCCCCCGATCGCAGTTAACAAGCCTTTGTGTTACTAAGGACAGCTCTGCAAAACCTCAAAAGTAGACATGGCATAAATATCTTGGGCTAAATCCTTAACAATAATGTAGTGTTGGGCATCCCATGTAGATGGATTGATTGTTGACTTGCGAACAAAACTCTTAAGTGGCCAATAGACTAGCTCCATAGGCTTATTTAACAAGAGAGGTACAGTGGAAGTAGTTGGGGTGGTTGAGTCATTAGGGGAGGAAATTGACTTAGGATTATCATAAGACTTAGCTCACATGTCACATTAACTTGCTCTTGGCACATAAGGATGGACGTAGTATTGGCAAGATGAAAATACAGCCCCTCATTACCCTCTTGGGAAGGTTAGGATCCTGAGCAACCATTTGCTATTGAGTTTGTGCATGGAATTCATGAGTCAAGAAAACTAGATGGTGAGTCGTAGGTGGTGGTACAAGAATTCTATGGACTTCATCCATTTGAGGGCACACATGAGTCAAATTCTCACCATGACAAATTTTACCATAGAACTTGATCTTTCGAGGTCATGCACTTTTTCCCCCACCATGATTAGATGGATTTGGTTGAGTCTCCTGAGTAGGTTTATTCTTTTGGCTATTATTTTTTCTCTTTTTATTGCCAGGTTGTTGAGTGTTCTTGGGTGTTGTGGACTTCACCGTGAGAAAATCGACGGGTTTCTTAGAAGAGGGTGTTTTTTTAGAGACAAACACACTTGCCAAGGATTGTGATGTAACGATCAATTTCCCTATTTGGGAAGTAAGTTGGCTCATACAATCAAATACGTAACCAATCACACCATCAATGTGTGGTCCTGGGGTAGGTTTGGGTGGGTCTATAGAAGGGTGAGGAGAATTAGGAATTACATCATAAAGCATGCCTAACTGAGAGTAAATCAAATCTAGTTGTTGGATAGCTAAGATAGCTTGTTCCTCAGTAACAACCCTAAACATAAACACATCCTTGGCTATGGGAGGTAACAATGATCAAATCAACCATTTACAAATAATATCATCAAGGAGCTTGTTTCAAACTAACCTCTTACATCATTTCCAGTCATGGATATGATAAAAAATTAGAGTGGACTTGTCTTGCTTAATATTGGAAAATAGGTCAGAATCGATGTCGTACCTCGTCGGTAATTTGAAATGAGTTAAAAATTCCATGGCCAAGGAAGAAAATCCACTAAAACATGTCATATATAATTCAATATACCATTTATCAGCATCTCCTGTCAAGGTTCGTTGGAACAGATGCAATTTAATAGAATCATCCACTAAAGAGTTTGATGATTTTGTTGTTTAACTGAAACAATTTTGAATAGGAGGTCGGGTCCACATTGGGCAACCCTCCCCCATAATTCCATCTGCTCCCCGTATCAATCTTTAGGTGTATAAGATTTGGTGGTACACATATTAATGGGCTGCATTATTTTTATGGGGCTGCCCAGTGGGGGCCAGCCCATGTGGCTGGGTGGGTTCAACTCCCATCAGCCTCACCTTAATATGCGTATGGTTAATGGAGAGGTGTGGGTGGTGGGGGTGGTGGCCCACCACTGCCCTCTCTTTTTAATATTTTTTTTTATATAATTATTAAGAAGGCATGTTCAAAAATTCAAATTTTAGGCCGAAGGAGTCTTTTTAATGAGGCCACAGTTTTTCCTAGAATCTGGCCAGAGTTGGCCGGATTCCATCCGCCGGAAAAGTCGAGATTATGGCCTCCTTAAGCCTACCTAGTTAGCAAAAGTCAACCCAACTTTGACTACTTCTAACTTTCGCATACGAACTCGGCTTGACGAACCGTTTGCACCACCATGATCACAATGAGGAGATCTTTGACATGAATTTGGTTCAAGCATAATCTAAGCACTTTTATTTTTGAGCTTTCATGAGTCCTCTGTCCTGTGTGTGTCTCTGGAGCCACCTGGATCATTTGAGGTATAAATAGTTGTGACTGGAGTAACAACAACTATGACTTATGTAACAACGACTGTGACTAAGGTAACATCAGTCATGAATCAATAACTGCAAGTTAAATAGGGACAATTGTGACTTAGGTACAACAACAAATATTTTCAAGTTAAGGTTACAACAATTTCGACTCGAGTAACAATAATCATGATTTGAGGAACGATATTTTAGGACTTCGAGATAGAGCTAATAATTAAAATAAAAAGTACAAATATATATATATATATATATACATCAAACATTAAAAACAAATCCAATCAAACAGAAAATCCTACTATATATACATTATTAAGGAAAACTTCAAAAGGAAATATTTTACCCGGTCACAATTGTGGGGATATTTCCCCGCCCAACCACGATTTACAAATCGGCATCATTCATAACTTCATGGAATAAAGACTCCTGCATAACCGGTTGATGGTAAAGGCATATTCGATGACCACTAGTAAGAAATGAAATAATAGATACATCAATGGTAGTGAGGCACACAGTTCCATATTCATATACTTCGCTAAACTCATAAGGGCCCAAGCATCTCATTTGAAACTTCCCTGGGAAATCTTGAAACCTGGAATCATATAACAATGGCTAATTGCATTTATGGAAGGTTTTCGTTTCAATAATATGATCATGCCATTTGGTCCTTTATTGTTGGATTATATATGTTTGCTAGAGAGTAATAAAGCACATTTCATCCAACTCATTAAGCTATTGTAGACATTGTTTATTATCTTTTGTAAGATCTAGGCCAACTTCACAGGAAATTTTAAGAGTCTTGATTTCGAATTCAATCAGAAAAATTGGATTCTTACCATAAACAAGCTGGTAAGGTGAGAAGCTAGTGGTGTTACACCAGGTTGTATGGTAATCCCATAAGGCTTCAGAAATTTTAGGCACCCAATCCTAGTGGTTAAAAAATATTGTTTTAGTTAAGATATTTTCTAAAACTTTATTTGTGCTCTCAACATTACCATTCACTTGCGGATGTTATTGTGGAGTAACTCTATGTTTAATATGACATTTCTATAGGATTACAAAAATATTTTAAGTTGTAAACTAGGACCCTCCATCAGTGATGAGTTCTCTAGGTAGACCATAATGGACAAAGAACTCAAATATTAAATTGGTAACTACCTCCTCTGTGGCTCTTGAAACAACTATTGCTTCTACCAATTTCACAATGTAATCTGTATAGACTAAAATGTAGGATTTATGATTCGAAGGACGATTAATGGTGCCTACAAAATCCATAACCCACCTTACGAATGGTTCCAACACAAACTGTGTCTGAAGGGGAATTTCGTTAGACTGAATGGGATGCCCCATTCTTTAGAAGTTGTCAGAAATATGTATGTATTTCTTGGCATCCTTAAATATTGCGGACCAAAAATAACCTATTGGTAACAATTTATGCCCAGTTTTGTGATCAACGAAGTGGCCTCTGCAGGGCTCATCATGGAAGGCTCTAAGGATATCATAAACCTCATATTCTCTGATTCACCCATGAATCTAAAGGTCTGCTTTGGTATGGAAAAGGAAACCATCGATACAGGAAAATCAAGCACTTCCCTGAATAATATGTTTCTTCTCTCGAGATGAGAGATGTGATGGCAATTTTCCTATTGCCAAGTAGTTTCCGACATCTGCATACCACAGTCTTTTAACAGACAGCGAAAATAAATGTTCGTTTGGGAATTTGTCTTCCATAGGAGAGAATTTAGTTGCAGGTAGAATCCTAGATAGGAAATTCGTAACAAGATTTTCCTTTCCTAGTTGTTCCTTAATTGAAATATTGAATTCCTACAACAGAAGCAACCAACATATCTCTCTACCATTAATAACTAGATTATTAGCTAGATATCTAATAGCATAATGATATGTATATAAAGGATAACCTGTAATATAGTGATGAAATTTATTAACAACATAGAAAACAACCAAAAATCCTTTTTCAGTCACAGTATAATTTATCTCTGCAAGTGTCAAGTTTTTTCTAATGGAATAGATTGCATAAGGATTCTTGTCTTCTTTTTGTCCCAACATTTCTTCTATAGCCATGTCAGATGCATCTGAAGATATGTGGTACGACAATTTCCTATTAGGCCTCATAGTACTGGTGTTGTTAATAATAATTTCTTCAATTTTGCAAAAAGCATGATTACATTTCTCAGTCCAGTCAAATTCCACATGTCCCATTAATACATAGAAAGGTGTTGCAATATTTGAAAAGTGAGACATCAAACGATGATAATAACCTTCATAACAAAGAAAACTATGTACCTCCTTTTGTGTCTAAGGAATGAGAAGTTTACGAATTATCTTGATCTTTGTTAAGTCCACCTAGATGCATATGACAGAGATAAAATGTCCTAAAATGATGCCTTATGCCATCAGCATGTGACATTTTTCATTTTTGAGGCATAATCTACTGGCTATCCATCTAATGAGGAATCAATGCTTCATCGAATTACTCAATAATTCATCAAATTCATCGCCATAAGACATAAAATCATCCATATAAAGTTCAAGCCCTTCATTAGTCAAATCAAAAAATATACTTAGCACTACTATTTGAAATGGTGTAGGTGCATTGCAAAGGCCAAAGGGTGGGACACGATATGAATATGTTCCCAAAGGGAAATTAAACATAGTTTTCTCTTGGTCTTCGATGTGATTTGAATCTTCTTGTATCTACTAAATCTATCTAGGAAAGAAAATCACTTATTCTTAGAAAGAGTGTCAAGAACTTGATCAATAAACAAGAGAGGAAATGGAATTTCTGTGTGGTTTTGTTTAATTCCCTATAATATAACAAATACACCATTTTCCATTCTTTTTGGGGACAAAATCCAATGGAGAAACCCAATAATTATCTAATATACGATATATAAAATTGGCATTAAACTGTTTTTTGAGTTCTTGTTTAACTACCTCCATAAGGTGTGGGTTTAGTGTCCTCTGCAATTAATGAATAGGACAGACATCCTTTTCTATATAAATATGATGTGTACAAAGTTCAGGGTTAATACCTTTCATGTATGTGTAATCCTAGGTGAACATTTTTTTATGCTTTAGGAGAAATTCCATCAATCATTCATGTTGGGGATCAATTAAGTTGGAATTGATATTTAACGATTTTCCAAGTTCTATTTCAATGGGAATGATATTGTGAACTACTATCATGGGAACATAATCACTAGCAGATTCCTCCATAGGATCGCCTTGGGCTTCATTACCTAGGACAACTTCCAATTTTTGACATGTCGGGTGTAGATTGATCCAGATCTTGGGGGGAGGCCCCCACGATCTAAAAAGTTGAAATGCTAGAAGAGAAGAGGAGAACCCACAATGCAAAAAACCACAAAGAAACTTTTTTTATTAAAACAGATAATAATTGTAAAGACTATATAGTGGTGGGAAATTTGTCATTTTACAAAATGTGACTTGTTACTTATAACCTTTTTTTGTCACAATACCACAGGTAAATTCCATGGGTGGAGTTGTAGCGACTACAACCAGCCTCCAAAGTTTTTCCTTATCCTGTTTTGGAGCCTCCCTACCAACCTTTCACAACACTTTGTCTTGCTTCATCAAGTACTCAAGCTTCATTGTTTCCCTCACACAAAGGCAACCTGTCAATCACAATCGATCCATTCCCCTCATAGTTTGTTCGCCCGGACTTGGTCCAGCTGCAGGATGAACAACTTCCCATTGAAAATTGCACATTTTTGGAGGGCAGCCAGCCTTCCCTCCAAAAATTGTGCAATCCTCTCTAGCAACCTACTGGGCTCCAGAATTACGCAATCCTTCAAGCCAACACTCCCAATTGGATTTGTGAAAATTTCCCCAGCAGGGCTGCTCCGCCTAGGATTTGCACAAATCTGGGTAGCAGCCAGCTGCTCTGCCCAGAAATTGTGCAATCCTCCTGGGAAATCAGCCCAACTCCCAGCTAGGAATGCACATTTTTCCCAAGCAGTTGAGCAACTGCATGCATGAACATTCCGGCTGACCAATTCCACCCAAGACCGAGGAGACTTGACTTGCATGCATGCACGACTTTCTCTTCCTAGAATAGCAAGATACAACATGGAAAATTCATCCTATGATTCAGGGAGCTATTATTAGCAGCCGAGGGTTACATGTAAAGTTTTTTTAGAAGTTTCCCTCCAAGTGTTAGATTTTCTTAGATTTGTGGCATGTGCATCATGAGACCAAACATATTTATTCGATGCATCAGAGCTCATTCATTCACATTGATCTTGGAGCTCTAACATCCAATAGCACATCCAGGACTCTTCGACACATCCGGCTCAGCTATTCACAAGTAAGTGGCCTCAACTTGCCTTTTTCAACATTTATGTCACTTTTTGTGTATTCGCTTGTGTGAGTTATGTTTGCTTGATTTCTTTGAACACATGTTGTCATTTACATGTGTACTAGCTTTTCCTAGCTCTGTTTCAGTTTTCGTTGCTATCTCACTATTATCGCATGCATGAAACTGTTTTACACAGATGTTCGCCCAACCGATGAACTGCCTCACCCACGTGCATGTTGATTTGTTTACTAAATATTTCATTCATGTTTTGCATGCACTGTCAATCACTTCTGCTATCACTTAGTGTCACCATGCATTCACTGTCTTATTTTCTTTCAATTGCCCATCGGCAAGTTGGGCCAACCTTGGCCCTAACTTTGCTTTCGCCAAGGCTGCATTGCACAATCTATGGAAGGAAGGCTCACCTTCCTCTCCAAAAATGTGTATTCCTACTAGCACTGGCCTCCAGGACTGTTTTGCATATTCTGGAGGAAAGTGGCTACTTGGCCCAAGAAATTGTGCAAATCTGCCCCTGGGCCAGTAGTCATTTCCAACTGGAATTGCGCATTGTGCAATCCCAACAGCCAGTTGCCTAACTGGATTGCACATTTTGCAGATCCAACATCCATTCTTGCCTCCCAAACATCCCAGACTGCCTTTTGCGCAGTTATGGCACCGAGTCACCCAACTTCCTACTAAATTTTGTGTAATCTTTCTCATTAGTTTCCCAAGTATGTGTTGTGTCCTTCCCTAGATTTGCTTTGTTTACACTGACATACTTCTTTCCATGCATGCTTCTTGTTTCCATATCTTTCAGGTGTTCATCTATCTCAATAGATTCTAAGAGAACAGGATCACATGACACTAATGGAGTTGTAGCTAAAGGAGCAGTTGAGGAGGTGTCCTCTAGTCTACCGATCTATGAAGATACAAAGTTGTATCTAGACAAGGACATCAAACTGAAGTGGTAAGAGATTAATGAAACATTTGTAGTCACTTTTAGGGAAGACCTCAAAGACCGTTAGGTGTATGTGAACATTCACAAGCCCAACTTGTACCAGATTGCATGTAGATAACTCGCGTTCCCATGTGCGAACATGATTCACTCGATCATCTCTCACACTGTCCCTGAGACGATGACCTTGAGCAGTGTAAGTGGGATGAAGCTTGCAACCTTCTAGGCATGAGATTATGATGAGATGTATCAGATATCAGAGCCTGCAACTATCATGAGTCCTCCATTCAGCTTGCCCATTAGCAGAGGTAACTCCAGAGACATTCTGAAGGATTGGGTAAAGGAGCCATCTCGGTTCAAGATGACACCCAAATAGATCTACAAGACAAAGATATTGAGGAAGGCTTACCAATACTTGGTCATATTCTCATGTCGACTAAGTGGCCAAGCGAGCATTGAAACCTTTCCTTAGAGTTTGGTGATCGCATTGGACCAACTGGCTAGCGAAGGAAGACCATGCAACTGGTGTAGCATACTGGCTCATCAGCTGAAGGAATAAGTCACGAAGGCTCGACAGTCACTCGAGGGTATGCATGCAGAGATTTACATGTCTTCTTACATCACAGATTCAGTCTATGCTCAACATGAGTTCCCGTGCTTGGAGTGGGCATGGTCACCAATGAGACTGTTGTTAACACATATTTCAAGTTGTTGTTTGAATGCAGCTTTAGGGGAGTAATCATACAGATGCCCGACCATTTTTTCACCCCAGTATATAGGATGATTTTCGAATAGGATCCACCATGCATGTCAAAGGAAGCAATGGAGGCATTGTTAGGCATTATAAATTGGTATGCCTCACCGTCGAGCACTTTCATCTGAATGTTCAGTGCGGAGAAGCCTCTACATGTTCTGCCAAAGTTTGCCTTGGACATACTTGTCATGAAGGAAGTAGCGTATCACATCTCATCAAGATTGATAGCTAGACTGCAGCAGAAGAATAAGGAACCTTGGCCCACTCTTCCATTGCATATTTGGTTATATGAGATCCAGAGTATCAAGCAAGAGGATGTCGAAGCAGAACAAATGAAGAAGTACTTGTTTGACCTCCAAAGCTTCAACCCTATGCCCCACATTTCATTGTGAAGGATCACTGCATGAGAGTTCAGTTCAACTGGATCCATGGGGCATTTCATTGGGTCGAGGAAGACTCATGGAGGTATTTCTACAATTCCTCCAGGCCCAATGAATAGGTTGGCTTTGCTGTAGAGTGGTTAGGAAAGCAGCATGAAGTAGCATCACGGAGAGCACCAACAGTAGTAGCAGCAGTAGAGGTAGAAGAGCCAAGCATACCTATGCACAACTGTTGGCTCGATGGGCCTTGACCCAGGTTCAGTGTTAGTCAACCAAGAAAAACCCTACACTACTGGCCCTTTCGGCATTAGCCCACAAAACACAGACTAACATCTCACCTAAAGCAGTATGGGGGGATGCAGGAACCAAGTTTTTTCATCATGATATGGTTGTGATGTCAGTTTCACACTTTGACTCTACTTTCGCGCAGATCAATAAGCCTTTAGGGCTTATTGATGTACTTCTTTATTGGTCTTTTAGAACCTCTGAGAAGGTCTGTGATCATCCGTCATGTAGCCCTAACAAGAAATTTAGGCACTTACACACCTCTGTAACTACTTTGTTGTATAGTTTCCCGAATTATCTTAAGTGTTCGCCAACTCTACCATGCAATTAAGATTATGGTTGTGTAAACATATATCTCTACATGTGTTCATATAATAGAGGAAAACATATAGATTCCCGCATCAAATTAGCAATAAAATATAAACCCAGTGCTTAACATAACATAATTGCATGTAATTGATAGAAGTAAAATACACAGTGATTTCAGAATACTTCTCTTTATTGATGACTCAGATTTCCAGTACAGACTCTAACTTCCCTACACACATAGTTGCAAGGGTCCGTGCACTCAGCTGCGAACTTCTACCCTAGGCCTCTGCGCAATCAGCTATAGAGCCTATTTCCTACTCTAAGACTCTCACTCTTAGCTCTTCACAGACTCATCAATGACTCCAACTATGACTTGCCTGCTAAAAACTCTTCTAACACTTCTTTTTATACAATCCCATGGTCTGCAGACCAAGGGCAGATCTCATCAAGCTGACACAACCTATCTAAACTAAGGGTGGAAACCCTTTTTGACTCTTGATATCTTCACGCTCCACGACCACAAAATGCGGAGACTTTACATTCCTTTATAAAAAATTTGGGCTTTCCGCCCCAAAACTTAGGCTTTGAATGCCAAAATTGACCCCAGGGGACCCATTCCCAATAGGCCCCCAACACAAACATCGCGACTCTTCCTTGAGTCACTTGGCTGGCACAGAGATCTTGTCATGAAGACCTCCCAGCTCCACTTGGACTACTGTAACTTTGGCATTTCATTGTGTTGTCGCCTGCTTCATCTCCTTGACTAGCTTCTCCATCACTGCCCCTGTACTATCTGACTGTGTCTTCTGCTGAGTCGCCTGTAGACTAGCCAGCCTACCTTCAATAGTGGTCATGACCAAATATGCCTCGTCCACCAAAGGCTTCAAGTGAGCCTTCAGAACTACTTCCTTGTGTTGAGCTACGTACACCTACTCTTTCAGCGCCTTTGCATCCTGCAGCTTTTTTAACTGATCTAAAAATGAGATCTTAGACTAATATTAAGGTATTACAGACTCATGTGCATGGATTTGCCTATATTACTTAGTGCAACAGATCGATAAGATTTCTAATAACATAGACAATGAGCAGTTAGAAAACCATAATAGACAAACACACATAACATAGCAAGTTTAATATGGAGTTCACCCAAAACTCTTGGGCTACGTCTCCTGGTCCAAACTTCAGTAGTGACCTCTCTATTATGTCTTCAAGAGCATACTTTTACAAAATTGATCTCAATTTGAGTCTCAACACAACAAATACAAAACAATAGGAGTTTACTTGAATCCCTCAAGTCTCTCTGAGTACACAGACTCTCCCTCTCACTCTCTGTCTCTGTTTCTCTCTGTCTCAGCACTTCTTTCTCCTGCCTCTGTCATTCAGTGGCTTTTTAAGCCAATCGGTACTCTCTGTTCATTTCCTCTTCTGGGCTCTCTAGCTCCCGGCCTCTGTCCAATCAAATCCCCTCTGAGCATTAAGAAATCATTGCTAAACGTCTTCAAGGATGGTGGCCACCTGTTCTGCAATGGAAGGGACCATCGGCACCTTTGAAATCCCCAAATTAGTCGTTCTCTATTTACACAGAGAAATACACTAAAACATGGGAAAATCTGCCAAACTACCATTTATCGGACTTGAAATATTATTAATTCCACCTTATAACTCCATCGGGTTAGCCTTTATATCACTATTGCATGTCCACCATTGATTTGACTAATCTTGATCCAACAGTTGAGATTCATTTCGGGCATCTTATGCATATGGAGATTAACCGCCTAAAAAGGCAGTTTTCTCAAGCCACGTGTCAGCCAGTGGATGGGATTGGGCAGAGCTCGTCCAATACCACTTACCGCCTAAGGCTCACTCGAAATCCCACTCATTACAGAACTCAAATATGTTAAAACTGCAAGTATAAACCCTTTTGGGTTCGTTTTATCACTCCATTCGCATTTCCTTTGTTTTTCGTTTATTTAATGAAAATATGACTTTTCATAGAAAAGCCCCCTTTTCCGGAACTCAAAACATATTAAATTCCATTCATAACCCCATCGGGTCTGGCTATCGCAAGTCGTAAGTATATCAGCCCTGCTCCTTTGTATTGCTCTGATGCGATAATGCGATGCATTATATCGCAATCGCATATCGCATAGTCCCCGAGCTGTTGGTAAGCACTCCTTTGTATTCTGCCGATGTGATATCATGAGTTAACCTGGGCCATCGATCTGTGTGCTTGATCGACAATCCTCATTGACTTGTGTTGATCGCTATCACAACTATCATATGGCTACCTTCAATAGCCTTCACTTGCCACCGCCAATTGCGATATGTCGATCAGATCTAGACCGTTGATCGGCCAGATCCGACGACTCGTGTGCATCGTTGTTCAAGCCTCTGATAGCTCCTTTTTTCACTATTTCTTCATTTTTTCACTCCCGATAGTGTTTTCCGCTATTTTTAAAGGTTCATCCTCTACGGTAGTTTTTTATTTTTGACGACTTAGAGGGTTTTTAGGATCCATTCTGGATCATGCCTTCCCACTAAAAAAACTTTTAGACAACCAAAAGTTGGTTTTTAAGCAACGATCAAGTGAGGATACAGCTTCCTCACTTGTCCAATCTCTATCCATCTTGCATTGCTTGGTCTTGAATCTTTGAGTCTAATTCTCAAGTACTCAACATCCCCTCTGCCCGTAGTTCTCACCTTCCTATCTAGAACTGTGTCTTCCTACAACTCATTGAGATATTCAGGCAACAAATCATCAATAGAAGGCAACTGGCTTTTCTCTTCGAGATCTTCAATCAATGAAATTTCAAACAGTCTCAAGTTCTCTGCATTAACGACTGAATAGATATGCATATAAGCTGGAAAATCAAGGCGAAAAGAGTTTTCACCAATTTTCTCAAGTATCTTGAAAGGCCCATACCTTACTGGTTTCAGCTTCTTACCTTATGTTATCACCCCAAGAAACTCTCCTAGGTTGTAGCTCGGAGATGCTCAGGACATCACAAAATAAACTTAATTTTGGAAATGGATGAATGGAAGGAATGATGCATATTCAAGCCAGATAACCACTTCTACTTTGCTTGACTCTATACATGTGTGAACATCCCCAGACTACAAGGCTTTAGACCACCAATTACTCATAGTTTAAAGATTGGGTGAATATGGAGAATACTGACCACACCAGCAGATGCACAGGACCCTTTGATGGTTGGCTGCAACCAATAAAGAGGTTTGCAAATCTAATTCCCTAGTGCATAGACAGGATGACAGCTCTCTGTCACTAAGTGAAAAGAAACCTGATTCACTGATTCACTGATACATACAAGATTATAACAAAGAGGTGGGACGACATCCCCTCTAATGCTAAACATCAAGAGTTCGGGAAGAATGCATATCAAGCACAGCCTAGAATAGAAAAGAGATGGAAAGTGAGCAATTAACAACAAAAGAAGCTTGTATTAGCTGAGAATGAAGACAAGACGCTGCAAGTATCAAAGCAGTTACAGTCTCCAGAAGTTGAACCTTACATAAAAACAACAACCATCAACCCTGACTACATCTTGTTTTTGGGTATATATAGACTTTTGTTAGAAAAATGTTCTACTATTCCAGACGTGGAGGGGTCATAATGGACCACCAACCACTTTAACTGCCTGGCAGAACTTCTGAGTGCAATTGCTTGCTGTGGTGAACAAAATTTGTCTTCTTGTATGTTTTGTTGTACTTCTCAAGTAGGTGGAGTGTCATAGAGGATAGAACTCCATGACTGTTAAATGCTTTCATTTGCTCGGGTTCTGTCCTTTTCTCGTTGGCCATTCTATTTCTTGAATGCAGTTGTTAAAGATGAAATGTGTCGAGTAGTGGTAGGTGATCACCTTCGTCCTTCAGGTGCATGACATGATCAAGGTGAGTGGACTACATGGCGGATGTACGAACAGAATGGAGGAGGGACATTGGCCGTTGGATCAAATAGATGGATGGTAGAGATCTCTTGGCAGGAGGTATCGGGTGAAGGCGGGAGCGAGCAATCGTGAGCCATTGGATCTAGACACGGCGGATCCGACGGTCATTGGGCGGAGAAAATGTGCGGAGTTTAACGAGCAGGAAGGAAGGTTTTGGCAGTGTATAGTATTTATCGCACCGATATTGGGGGTCAGGTGGTAATCGTACAATGGAGTGCGATACCTATCATCTGGCGACGCATGGCAGACGAGACATGACAAAAACTACTTTTATCATGAGTTATCGTGCGGCTAAGTTATGGCAGTAGGGGAAGCGATCGTCGTCTGATCACGGCGGAGATGATGGGACGGTGGGGGTTTAATCGCATGGGTTTTCATTTGATGTGACAGGGAAACAGCAGATCGGGGTTTTGCAAAAGCACGTGGTTATGTGATTAAGGTTATATGATGGTTTAAACTTCGTGCCCGGGCTTAAGGGCAAAGGCTAATAGTATATGGTTTTTTAACAGTCAAGCCCGAGAAATGGAGATGAGAGGAGGGTGTTCGGAGTGAAAGGGGAGGCGGAATGACCAGTTATAGGCCTCCTTTGAGCAAGAAATGAGGACTGAGCTTCCTTCTAAGATTTCGAGTATCAACAACATGTGGCAGAGCTAACACCTTCACCTTGCATTCTGTCTTTGCTAATGTACAGCTAGACTTGATCACCAGCTTGGAAGCTATGCTCAATTCGATGCTTGTCATGCCTTGCCTTATACTTGGCCTGCCTTCTTTCCAGTTGTTCCTACACTGCCCAGTGAATTTCTCGAATCTATTCAATGAACTTGGTTTCTTTTTCCACATAATTGTGTCCATCAACTGCTATGTCTTTACTAAAGGCAAAATCCAAGGGAGACTTTGGTGTAAAACCAAAACAAGTCTCAAAAGGAGATCTCTGAGTAGAAGAATACTTGGCATGGTTGTAAGCATGTTGCACATAACACAAATGTTCATCCCAAAGCTTGGGATGCTTGCTGCAATAGCCCCTAAGCAATTGGATCACTATCCTATTGACCACCTCTATTTGGCCATCTATTTGTGGATGAAATTTTGTGCTCTTCTTTAACTGGTGTCCATCAATTCCCACAAACTTGACCAAAACTTCCCAACAAATTGGGAATCTCAATCAGATACAATGGAAGTGGGTAACCCAAAATGAACCCAGACATGCTAAAAGAGAAACTTTGTTGTTTGTTCAGCTGTAATCTGCTTGTTACAAGTGTAGAGCTATAAAAAGGGTATCTTTCACCTCTAATTACCTCACATTAATATGTCAATCCAGAAACGTTTGGTTATTTGAAAGAGTGACTCAATCTGAGGCTATTTGTCAGAGTAATGCTAGTAGTACAGTGTCCTACAAAAACATAAGAGTAAACTAATGCTCGTCTATGACTAAGTTCCTTCAAATGACTAAAGCACACACTCTTAAAGCTAGGCAACTTTATCAGTCAAGGGTTCGATAGCAATAGCCCATCCCTTTAGAAACTGATGGAAAGGAAACTAGAGCACGGATCATGGGTCTGGGAGCAAGGCAGTAAATGCAAAGGCTCACTACAGCCACAGATCGTCTCTCACACCAAATGCGAGTAAATGAAACGACAGATAAAAATGGAACGACAAATAGGAAATTGAACAGCAAATCTAGAATGGAACAGCAATGCTTAAAATGGAACATCAATTCTGAAATGGAACAGCAATCACTATAACTAAACCTCACGAGTAACAATCAAACTTTATCCTATCAACTCAAATGCTCTCATTGTAATCAAAAACTCCAATCTTTCATTCTCAAGCAAATCACGCAAGCAACTAAAGGAATAGCAATAACTCTTAATTATGGAACAACATGTGAAAATCACACACACATAACAATCTAAAGGAGTAATCTGATCTAATACCAATCATCAACAGGAATTACAACTATGTTTCAAAATGGAACAACATGAATCCTGAATCATAAAGAACACACCTTTCACATAATTACCTTAACACACATACTCAGCATAGAAACATAATGATAACACTATTCAATTAAGTCTAATAAGATTTCATTCACTCCGAAAGTATTGATAATATAATGCAGAGTCAATGGAAAGAACATCAATGAACGAATCTTAGCAGAACATGTAATGTAACTTATAAAGCATATCAGATTACCAACTAGTGACAATAAGCAAACCACGCAGAAATCAAATCGTAGTGATACAGAAGCAAGTGTCCTCCAGGGCTGGGCCCTTAGCCTCAAGGGTACACCGCTTTAAGCTAATCCAGATGCAAAGATAAGATAATCACCAAGTTTATATTAATGCATAAAATAGAAAGTACAATGAGCCAAGTTCAACGAGACTCGATAATCAAAGTTCAGTCTTTAACAAAAAGTTACATAAAAGCATCCCCCCTAGACTAACAGTGTCGTCCCTTTATATAAGGGTAACGGCGGAGATGTCTAAGTGATAAGATAAATAAAGCAGCGATCCCTCAGGATCGAAGATCCTGAGGGATTCGCCAAACTGTTAATCCCTAATCACTTCTTTTCTCCTCTGCCGAGCTGGTGCCTTCTCCACCTTTTCCGGACCGGTTTGCTTCAGCCTACTTTGCCTCGTTTGCACTCGGTCCTTCGTCAAAGGGACAGCAGTTACCATGTTCTTATCTTCTTCTTTGGAACAACAGCTCCTCATTTTTACCCTTTCCTGCACAAGAGAATGACAACTATCAGCGGATAAGTCTTGCATACTAATTCCACATTTTTTATCATAATTCTCTATTGTTTTCCACATTCATGATGTAAAAGATTCATAAGTCCTACTGAAAAGCCACTGAAATGATCATTAAAAACATACCTTTTTAGTACTCTACACACCCCCCTGCTTACCCTGTTTCATGCCCTCATGAAAACGTTGTAGTTGACATGAAAAGCAATGAGAGAGTAGGCTAGAGAAGGAATCTCATGCGGAGGCCTACAGCCATGGTGAAAGACTAGGTAGTCAAAGAACTAGCCTGTCTGACCCTTAGGCATCTCATATAGGGCTTGATATTCGGGTGCAGGGTGCCAGATAATTGGACTGCGGAATCTATATCCTAACGAGGATGGCCCTGCCCTCAAAATGCTTTCACCATAGAGGTTCAAACAATTGGTAGCTAATTGAAAATTCTCATACTTAAATGGCTCCCTAAGCTGGATGTTTGGATTAGAGGTTCGGTATCGGAATTTGGCTGCATCAATGGCGAGGTCTTTGATAGAAAGAAAATATTCTAAACTTTGTCGAATGAGTGCCTCATGCATGGGTCCCAATGTTTTAATGACACCCGAAGTTCTCATAAGGTTTCTATGTGCTTTCCATAGTCGTACTGGGTCCCTAGGCTCAGCCCTTACCCACAAGTCTAGGCCATTTTCCTGTCTCTGGAAAGAGTTATAGGCTTTGAGCCATTTAATATGATTAACCACGAATGAGATGAATGCTTGCAATTGAATGTCCCGAACAAAAGGGCCAGGGTTCAACTCAGTCTCCTGATCTAGCACGAGGTTATGCAAATAAAATTCACATAGCAATCTCTGGACCTTCACTCCATAATGTTTACAACAATCTATAAAGTCATTGATAGTATTAATTTGTATCGGGGCACCTGCTTTAACAGCCTTTATTTTTAATTGGAAGTATCGTTCCAATAAAAACAGAGCATAGTTTTTGGCAGGGGCCCTACATGCTAAAACGTCATTGTATAAAGAACATAAGGTATCCATCTGTTTGATAACAGTATCTAGCCTACGGGTTACCTTTGCAACTTTCTCCTGTTCCTTTTGCCACCCTTCAAAGGCCTGGCTTTCGGATTGATTGACGTTCCTTAGTTGTTGTTGGAGTTCTTCATACTTCTCACGAGGGACTGTTTTCTCTCTAAGCTTCTCCATTTCTTGCTGAGCCTGTTTCAATCCTTTGTGCAAGGTCCTTGTCTTTGGATCTCTTTTCCATGCATCAGTGGAGGCCAGGAGTTTTACCTGAACTTTCTTATTGTGTTGTTTCGAGTTCAGAACCCTTATCACCCCTGAGGGTGGTGCCTCTGTTTGAATCTCCTTGTTGTCCTTTTCTTTTTTAACACGAATACCGGCTGGCAGCTGTTCCTTTTCAAATGGAACAGCAGTCTGTCCCTCAGCATTATTTGGAACAGCAGCTGGACCTTCAGCTTCCCTTGGAACAACATCTAGGCCTTCAGCTTCATTTGGAACAGCAGCTAGGCCTTCAGCTTCATTTGGAACAACAGCTGGATTTTCAGCTTCAATTGGAACAGCAGTTGGATTTTGGGCAGGGTTTTGATCAACAGAGCAATTTTTAGTCCTCTGCCGTTTTATCCTGCGGTTTCTTACTACAGTGGTCATCTTTTTCTTACTGGCGGTCTTCCTTGTCCTTTGCCTTGCTTTCAGGATCCTGATCTGCTAGTGGAGCTGGGCTATTATGCTCAATAACCTCCGTTGTTCCTTTCGTAATTCTCTAATTTCCAACGTTTTATTAGAAGGAACAGCAAGCTTTTTGCTGCGTTCTGGGCCGTGACTAGTCCCTTGATCTTTCTCCTGGGGTGCTTCTTCATTGTTTTGTGCTGGCTGTTCTGGGGTAAGAACCCTAGCTGGTTCCGTGGCTTTGCTTTCTATCCTCACTTCCTCTGGAATTTCCTCTGGTGCCGTGGGAACAGATTGTTCCCTCTCAGTATCTCCTATCTCCTTCTCATCATGAACGGGCAGAGTTCCTTCTTCTGCCTCTTCTGCATGTGGTTTTTCGGGTACATCTTCTTCCTGGGGTTTGTCGCGGAGGTAGGATGGAGTGGAAGGTTGGCCATACTCACCCATATTGGCCAAGATTGCGGCCAATTCCTCTTCTCCCACTGGGTCCTGTGGTGGGCTACCTACCTGCTGTCCCATTTCCTCCTCCTGCCTGGATTGTCCATCTTCTGCCTCAGGATGCTCAATTTCCATTTCAGGGTTCTCGGCTTCTATCTCAGGATGTTCAACTTCTATCTCAGGGGGCTCGGCTTCTGTTTCAAGAGGCTCAGCTTCTGTTTCCAAATGCTCAGCTACTTCATCGTTTTCCTCTTCGGATCGCTTAGCCTCCTCAGCCTCTCCTTCCTTTTCTCCTTCAACTTGTTCTTCTTCTATTTATGGTCGTGAAGGTTGTTCATCCTCAATTACCACTGGTTGGCTAGTGCTTTCCTGGAGTTTTTCCAGCCTTCCTCTTATCCGAGCTAACCAGACTGATTTTCTGCGTTTCTCTGGCTGTTCTGGTGTATTAGTGTCATGCTTACGCTTTGCTGATTCCTGGCGGGTTTCTGGTCGTTCGGATGTGCATGCAACATGTTTTCTTTTTCTTAATTCTCTGCGTTTTTTCGGACGTTCTAGTGTGCTTAGAGTATGTTTTCGTTTTGGGGACGGTGTTGTCACTCTCCCCTCAATTATTGCAATTAATTCTTTCCAGCTGCTTTGCTTCTAGGTGAGACTATGACTAACTATTAGTCGGATTAATCCATGGTGGCTGACAACTGACTCTACATGCTGTGCCTTTTTCAGGCTTTGTGCGGCGTCATGGAATAAAAAATTCAAAAGTGCAGGAAGGTTTACAGAGCATTTCTACTTTAAAACAGCTAAGAGTTTAAGGTGTCGTGGCCTTACCACGTCTTTTCTCCCCTCGCAGGTGATGTAGCTTTGCACTGTTCTCGCTAATTCTACCCAAGGTTCTCCTAGCATTGCTGGCAGGACTCCCTTCCCTTTAATTGTTAAGCTCTGGCCTTCGTCCTGGAAAATTTCCATGATCTTCTAGAGTCTTTCCTTCTTCAATGTCCATACAGGTCCAGTGGCTGGTAGTCCCGAGACTTCGGCAATTATATCGTCAGTGACTGCTATCCACTTCCCCCGCACCGTGGAGTGATCCTCCTGCAGGTTCTGCAGGAATTCCATCGCCACTGTTTCATTGGACTCCTTCAGGCGACTGAGATAAGTCAGCCACCCTGCTCTTTCCAGGATCTCCCAAGCAGTAGCAGAGACTGTCAACTCCTGTGGTTCGCTTCGAACTGCCCTACCTCCCATGGTTTCACTGTGGATTCCCAATGGAATAGCAACTGCTTGTGCTGTTTGAAACAGAGAGAGGGTAGTAATCGTCGGATTTAGAAAAAACACAGAGTATGCAACAGAAATGAGTTATGAACAGCAACTTGTATAGAAAAAAATAGAAATGTCATGCCGTTAAACCGTGCCATTTCCTGGTACACTATCTTTCCCGAATAGTGAGCTGACACATAACCCGGGGAATCATGAGGTGAACCTCCCCCCCCGCAATGCGATAGGTTGCCCCAGCCATCAAAGAAAGGAGCGGCACCCCGATCTATAACCAAGTCATAAAGGAACATCGTATGAAAATATGCCATGTTTAGAAAAACAACGGATTGCCGAAATCGAGGCGTAAAGTTAGATTGCGTATTATGTAAGAGGCTGTTGTGATATGATGCGAGGCCGGGGGATAGGACGTCTGTTGTACTTACCAAATCTCAAGTGGTCATTGTCACCTCCTTTGCCATGATTGGTGTAATAAATGTCCATGCGGTATATAAGTTGGAAAATAATGTATGATTAGTGCCTAGGATATAAGAAACAAAAGAGTATTAGTATCCTACCTATTGGTGTAATTAATGTGACTTTGATACCATTAACAGTGCTCTGCTACCAACAGGGGTCCATAACCTTGGCAGAGTTGTTTATTTCACCCCCGGAACCATGATCCTTTATGTGCATATTAAGGAATGTGATGTCAAAGTGTAGGCCATTATGCTGGCTTGGTAACCAGTTAGCCATAATGCCATTCACGAGGAGGGGGCGAAGAGTGGGCAGGCCGGCTCGTGATGAGACCTCCTGTTCCAAGGTTTGTTTATTTGCTATACCTTTTGGACCATATCCCTAGTGTGGTGGCCATAGTGGGAATGCCACTTCGCTTCCATCCTCATGATCATGGTAGGCTGGCTCTTGATGAGACCCCTTATCCTGCATTTGACAATTTATAGTTCATTTGCTTTTTCTTTCTCTTTTCTTCATAACGCATTTTTCCTTATATATCCACAAAGGGTGGTTCAACACTCCTTAAGAGTAGGAATGGTGGAAGAAGTCTTATCATCTCAATAGGAGGATATAAACCCTTTGCTCTTATTCCTGAACAAAAATCAAAAAAAGAATGGCATGATAAAAGATAACCAATCAGGGCAAAATTAGTAAGACAATGACAACAAAAGATAAGTACATCCTTCCTTTTGTCCTCTTACCAATACATAGCCTTATAAAGATAGCGATTTATAATTGCCTGATTTCAGCGTGTTGTGCTTTTGAATTCATTGCATAAGTGCATCTCTTGTCTCTAAAAGACTTTGAAAGAATAGGGGCAAGAAGCATCCTCACTTGGACCAGCAAGAGGTTAGCTGTTTCACAGAGAGAGAAGAAGAATGTTGGATCAATAAAGGAGCATAAGTTCCAAAAGTGCAAATGTCGTTCCTTTTGAAAAAGGAACAGCAGAACACAGCAATGTCGTTCCTTTTGAAAAAGGAACAGCAGAACACAGCAATGTCGTTCCTTTTGAAAAAGGAACAGCAGAACACAGCAATGTCGTTCCTTTTGAAAAAGGAACAGCAAGACAAGCAAATGTCGTTCCTTTTGAAAAGGAACAGCAAAAATCAAAAGTGTTGTTCCTTTTGAAAAGGAACAGCAGAAAATCAAAAGTGTTGTTCCTTTTGAAAAGGAACAGCAGAAAATCAAAAAGTGTTGTTCCTTTTGAAAAGGAACAGCAGAAAATCAAAAAGTGATGTTCCTTTTGCAAAGGAATAGCAGAAAATCAAAAAGTGCTGTTCCTTTTGAAAAGGAACAGCAGAAAATCAAAAAGTGTTGTTCCTTTTGAAAAGGAACAGCAGAAAATCAAAAAGTGATGTTCCTTTTGAAAAGAAACAGCAGAAAATCAAAAAGTGTTGTTCCTTTTGAAAAGGAACAACAAAAAATCAAAAAGTGTTGTTCCTTTTGAAAAGGAACAGCGGAAAATCAAAAAGTGTTATTCCTTTTGAAAAGGAACAGCAGAAAATCAAAAAGTGTTGTTCCTTTTGAAAAGGAACAACAGAAAATCAAAAAGTGTTGTTTCTTTTGAAAAGGAATAGCAGAAAATCAAAAGTGTTGTCCCTTTTGAAAAGGAACAGTAGAAAATCAAAAAGTGTTGTTCCTTTTGAAAAGGAACAACAGAAACATGCAAATGCCATTCGTTTCAAGAAGGGCAGAAAAATTGAAATCTATGTGTGCACAAACAAGTTTGAAGAAAATAAATTATGTACAAATTGTGAAAAGAAATGAATTCCTTAATGAATCATAGGTGAGGAAGATTTCTCTTCCTCTCCTAAAATCTCCATATCAGTGTCTTTGCATAGCTGTTGGCAGAAGGATTCCCGAGTGAGTGGTTTGTGATAGAGACGAACTCGGTGGCCATTCACTTTGAAGGTATATCCAGAACCGTTAATGGTGATTAAAGTGATGGTCCCATTGTCATGTACCTTCTGGATTTCGTATGGTCCCAACCAACGAGTCTGGAGTTTCCCAGGGAAGTCCTGAAACCGAGAGTCATATAATAGAGCCCAGTCTCCCTCATGGAAGACTTTGTTTTTGATGAGGGCATCATGCCATTTAGCTCGCTGCTGTTGAATCAATGCTGTATTTTGTAGTGCGGAGAGCCTGATTTCGTCCAATTCATTGATCTGTTGTAGTCAATTAATTTGTGCCTCAGTTAGATCTAAGCCAACTTCCTGTGCTGTTTGTAATGTTTGGATTTCAAACTCTATAGGGAAAATGGGTTGTTTTCCAAACACTAATTGATAAGGTGAGTAACCAGTGGTGCTTCTCCATGTTGTTCTATAGGCCCAAAGTGCTTCAGGTAGTCGGGCAGCCCAATCACGCCTATGTGACGCAATGGTTTTTGTTAGGATGGATTCTATTACCTTGTTGCTGCTTTCTACTTGTCCATTCGCCTGTGGGTGGTATGGAGTAGTAATTTTGTGCTGGACATGATAATTATTAAGTGTTGCTGCCAATCTATTGCCAGTAAATTGTGGTCCTCCGTCTGTGATTATTTCCCTTGGAAGGCCATAACATACAAATATATGGAACAAGAATTGTATAACAGAGTCCTCTGTGGCTCTTGGCAATGCTTCTGCTTCAACCCACTTGGTGACATATTTTGTTGCCACCAGGATATATGTTCTCTGATTTGATGAGGGGTTGATGGGTCCAACGAAATCAAGAGCCCATCGCTCGAATGGTTTGATGACTAACTAAGGTTTGAGAGGCATCCCGTCAGCTTGACCAGGACGTCCTGCTCGCTGGCAGCTGTCACAGGCTTGGACGAATTTCTTTGCATCTCTGAAAATCGTGGGCCAGTAATATCCTGTCTGTAATACTTTGTGTCTAGTTCTACGCTCAACGAAGTGTCCCCCGCATGGTCTGTCGTGACAGGCTTTTAGGATGTCAAATATTTCATCTTCTCGAACACATCTCCTGATATGCATGTCTGCCCCTGTATGAAACAAATAGCCCCCAATCCAGGAGAATCGAGTACTCTTCTGAACAATCTGTTTTCGCTCATTAGGGGTTAAGTGTTTTGGCAGTTTCCCTATTGCAAGGTAATTGGCAACATCGGCATACCAGGGTGTTCGAACGACAACAGCAAACAGATGTTCGTCCGGAAATTGATCTTCAACTGCTGCTGCATCAATTGGCTTCAGCATTCTCGAGAGAAAATCGGCTACAGGGTTCTCTTTGCCAGGCCGGTCCTTGATTGTGATATCAAATTCCTGCAATAAAATCAACCATCTAGTTATTCTGGCATTTGTGACAAGCTTATTTGCTAAGTATTTTATGGTAGAATGATCCGTATACAAAATAACAGGATAGCCTGTAATATAATGTCTAAATTTATTGACAACATGTATTACAGCTAGGAATTCCTTTTCAGTAACAGTGTAATTTAATTCAGCAGGGGATAAATTTTTGCTGATGTAATAGATAGCATATGGTTTTTTATCCTCTTCCTGCCCAAGGACTGCGCCAATGGCTGTATCTGAGGCATCAGCTGATATCTAAAATGGCAGATCCCAGTTTGGTCCTCGTAGGACTGGGGCTGTGGATACAAGCCTCTTTAAATTCTTGAAAGCACGTTCACATTTTTCTATCCACAGAAAATCAATGTTATCAGTTAGTGCGTATAAAGGTGCAGCAATGTGTGAATAATGTTCTATAAATCGTCTATAATATCCAGAAATCCAAGAAAGCTGCGTACCTCTGTTTGAGTAGTAGGGGTGGGAATAAGAAAAAGTATTTGGATTTTGGCCGGGTCTACCGGAATGCTGGCGGCTGAAACATAGTGTCCTAGAATAAGTCCTTCAGTCATCATCATGTAACATTTTTCGTGGCTTAAGCAGAGTCTGGTAGCTATATAGCGTTGTAGGACTTTTTCTAGGGTATTTAGTGCTGGATCAAAATCATCTCCATAGGGTGTAAAGTCATCCATATACACTTCAAGTCCATCATTTATTAAATCTGCAAAAATGCTAAGGATAGCCCTTTGGAATGTGGCAGGAGCATTACATAGGCCAAATGGTAGAACTCGGTAGGCAAATGTCCCCCAAGGACAAGTGAAAGTTGTCTTGTCCTGGTCTTCAGGGGCAATCTGAATCTGATTGTATCCACTGAAGCCATCCAGGAAGGAAAAGAATTTTTTCCCTGCCAAAGTATCTAGCACTTGGTCTATGAATGGGAGTGGAAAGTGGTCTTTTTGTGTTGCTTTATTGAGTTCCCTGTAATCCACACAAATTCTCCATTTTCTATTCTTTTTTGGTACGACCGCAAGTGGAGAGACCCATTTACTGTCAGAAATAGGATAAATAAAATTAATATCTAACAGTTTCTGAAGTTCCGCTTTCACCACATCCTTTAAATGAGGATTAAGTCTTCTCTATGGTTGACGGACAGGTCTAGCATCTTTTTCTATATAAATGTGGTGTGTACACAACTGTGGGTCGATTCCTTTCATATTAGGGTAATCCCATGCAAATGCCTGTTGATATTTTCTTAATAAATGGATGAGCTTAGTTTCTTGTTTAGATGTGAGGTTGGCATTGATATTTAAAGTTTTTCCCGGTTCAATTTCCACAATTTTACTATTTGCGACAGAAGTGACAGGTATTGTTTGATCATGTGTGTCTTTCAGAGGATCTTCTTCTAATTCATTATCAAATGTTGCTTCTATCATGTGACATTGTGTGTAGGATTCAGCTTCAGTTTGACTGATGAAATTATTAATGGCATCATCTTCTGTTTGATCTTTAAAATTAAGTGCCTCTTGCAAAGTCAATGGAGATCTAATGTTATCAGTGAGGTATGATACAGGATACTTGTTAGTTTTAATTATTTTGAGACTTGGTTGCGCTGGAGGGTATAGAACCAAATTCTTAATATCAGGTCCTTTAGTTATGGTCATATTTCCTTGCCGGCAACCAATGTAAGCATCGGTGGTGGCAAGCCAAGGCCTTCCTAGGATTAGCGTATGTCCATCAAGTCGGGTTTTTGGATTAATTATCAGGAAATCGGTCAGATATTCCCAGGAGTCTACATAGACCATGACATCCTGTAGAGTACCTTCTGGTCTAATCACAGATCAGTCAGCTAATTCTAACAAAGTAGAGGTAGGTTCTATAGATGTAATGCCGAGTTTTTGACAGGTGGTGGTTGTTAAAATATTGATTGCAGCTCCTAGATCAACTAAGGCATTACACAAGGTCTGACCGTAAATTTGAACAGTGACAATTGGATTTCCTGGGTCTTCATATTTGATGGGTGTTTCTTTCCCAGATAAGAGAGCAGATAAAGTACCGACTACTTGGACTCTTGGATTAGTTGTTATAGTCCTCCTTGGTTTCTTTATGCATAATTCTTTGATAGTTTATGCATATATAGGAATATCTTGAGTGGCCTGAAGGAACGGGATTTTTATGTACAAATTTTGTAATTCCCCCAGAATGTCAAAGTCAGGATATTGTAAAGGTCGAGGTATGACTAATTGTTCTAGGAAGGGGGGAGAGGATGTGGTTGCTTGCTTATGAGACTGCTGATTATTTGCATCCTCTTGCTGTAACTGATGTTCTCTTACTAACTGATCTTCATTATGAACTGTTTTATCTCCCTCATTTTCGATGATACGTCCAGATCGTAATTGAAGATCATTACACTCCCGCAGATCGTGTCCTATTTCTGGTGATTCTATGATTTGAAGAGATTGGACTGGTCTGTTATTTGGATTAGGGTTGGGTTGGGCTGGGAGTTGCGGTCTCAAATTAGACTGGGGATTTTGTTGTAGAGCTGGCAGAGTAGGTTGAGGGAGCGGAATAGTTCCTACTGGCTGTTGCATCGGTCTTTGCCAGTTTGTCTGCCAGGATGAACCTTGTGAAGTAGAGGGAGTCCATTGTGGAGGATATGGGCTATTTTGCCAATATGGTGAATTATAAGGAAAATTCGGCCAACTAGATTGATTTGGATGATTCAGCCATGGGTTTGAAGAAGGAAACGGTGGTGGTGGCCAATTTGAGAATGGGGGTGGGGGCTGATTTTGCCACATATTATATTGTTGAGCATTATATTGTGGAGGCTGAAAAGAAGAGGTTGGGTCTGAAAACATACCAGATTGTCTTTGCTGCCACTGGCTACGCTGGTTGATCAAGTACACTGATTCTGGTTCTTCCTCTGCTTCCTTGTATACTGCTTTTAATCCAGGAAGTGAGGGGCAGCTTTCTGTAAGATGATCATTTGTACAGATGGCGCATGTTTGGACTGTATCCAGTGGACACTCCTTGTGACTATGTTTTTTTCTGCATCGGGGGCAGAATATTGCCAAATTCTGTTCTGCCTCCATTTGCTTTTGTTTGGCCTGCATAATATCAAGTTGTGTAGTTAGTGTCCCTAGAATATCAGTTTTAAAATTTTCTAATAAATATCCAATCTCCACATGCGTTACTCCTTCTGTTGCTATCTTATTATCTCTTGCAAACCGATCATATTCTGCCAGTTTTATTCTTGTGCTACCTCTCGAACTCCTGATGCATAAATCAATAATGTCAGCAAAATTCTCTTGATAAATATCCCCTTTTCCCATAATGTTTAATGTTTCGATCCACTGTTCCTTCATGCCTCTTATCAATGCAGTTTTTAACACATTATCAGGTAAAGGTAGTGATGCATAAGGAGATCTTTGTAAATTATCTTGAAAACGTTCCACATATTCTTCTAATGTTTCATTTGGTTTGGCTATCATTTGAAATATTTCATCTTTTAATTCTCTAGACCTACAATAATCCTGATATTTTTTAAGAAGGATTCTTTCATCCGATCCCAATTGTTGATGACCCCACCACCTAGTCCCATAAACCATCTTAGAGCAGCTCCCTTTAATGTCAAGGGGAATAATTTCAATTTCTGGGGATTGGTGGTGTAATCATATCCCCTACACAACACATCAAATTCGAATAAAAATGCATCCGGATCTTCTGATGTAAGACCGTGAAAGGTTGGGATATGCTGAAGAGGGATAGCTTTCATGGGTGCATTTGCTGCAGAATCCACTATAGGATATTGTAATGTAGAGGCTTGAGTATTTGGCTGATTTTGAGCCATAGGATCGAATATGTGCCAATAACCTTCTGGGATATCTAGGAGGGTATCCCTAGGTTGAGAGGGAACGATTTTAGCAGGGATAGTTTTAATGGCACTTCCTTTATCTGGGATAAGAGGAATACCTGATGTCTGAGGAGATTGGATTCCATCAACAATGATTTTCGCAGCGCTACCCTTATCAGGGCTACTTAATGGCTGATCTGTTCCAATGGGAGATTTTGGTTCCTCTGTTTCCCCTGTTTCTCCTTCTCCTTCACAAAATTTACTGAAATTCCCTTCCTGCAATAGTTCTGGAGTAGAATTTTCAATTTCTGAAAGTCCTGCTCTTCAGTTTGACTACGCACCTCAGCAAAGGCTACAGATGGTGATCCTATGGCCTAAAGGGAACTAGTAGGCTGCTTAGAAATGGTTTTCCTGAAACCTACTGATGGTTGAGATTCTGTTTTCTTATAGATTTCGTCTATGAAAGTTGTTCGGCCAAGGGTCACCGGCCCCTTAGCTTTTTTAGGTTTGGATGGAAGCTTGATATTCTTTTCTGGTTTTTTCTGCTTAGTCATGCACTCAAATAAACTACTAAATTCTATTTAATCAAAGCAAAAGCAAATATGTTAGGAAACCGGACAGTGGAGCAGGGCTTTTACATGCTCCGTACGCAGGTTCTTACCTTTCGTTTTTAAGATCCAACTCTTTCCTAGCAGGTTCGTACACTACTCTGAAAAAAGACAAATGGCTACACTCTTTCCCCGGGAACGGCGCCAAAATGTAGAGCTATAAAAAGGGTCTCTTTCACCTCTAATTACCTCACATTAATATGTCAATCCAGAAACGTTTGGTTATTTCAAAGAGTGACTCAATCTGAGGCTATTTGTCAGAGTAATGCTAGTAGTACAGTGTCCTACAAAAACAGAAGAGTAAACTAATGCTCGTCTATGACTAAGTTCCTTCAAATGACTAAAGCACACACACTTAAAGCTAGGCAACTTTATCAGTCAAGGGTTCGACAGCAATAGCCCATCCCTTTGGAAACTGATGGAAAGGAAACTAGAGCATGGATCACGGGTCTGGGAGCAAGGCAGTAAATACAGAGGCTCGCTACAGCCACAGATCGTCTCTCACACCAAATGCGAGTAAATGAAACGACAGATAAAAATGGAACGGCAAATAGGAAATTGAACAGCAAATCTAGAATGGAACAGCAATTCTGAAATGGAACAGTAATCACTATAACTAAACCTTACGAGTAACAATCAATCTTTATCCTATCAACTCAAATGGTCTCATTGTAATCAAAAACTCCAATCTTTCATTCTCAAGCAAATCACACAACCAACTAAAGGAATAGCAATAACTCTTAATTATGGAACAGCATGTGAAAATCACACGCACATAACAATCTAAAGGAGTAATCTGATCTAATACCAATCATCAACAGGAATTACAACTGTGTTTCAAAATGGAACAGCATGAATCCTGAATCATAAAGAACACACCTTTCAGATAATTACCTTAACACACATACTCAACATAGAAACATAATTATAACACTGCTCAATTAAGTCTAATAAGATTTCATTCACTCCTAAAGTATTGATAATATAATGCAGAGTCAATGGAAAGAACATCAATGAACGAATCTTAGTAGAGCATGTAATGTAACTTATAAAGCATATCAGATTACCAACTAGTGACGATAAGCAAACCATGCAGAAATCAAATCGTAGTGATACAGAAGCAAGTGTCCTCTGAGGCCGGGCCTTTAGCCTCAACGTACACCGCTTTAAGCTAATCCAGACGCAAAGATAAGATAATCACCAAGTTTGTATTAATGCATAAAACAGAAAGTACAATGAGCCAAGTTCAACGAGACTCGATAATCAAAGTTCAGTCTTTAACAAAAAGTTACATAAAAGCATCCCCCTAGACTAACAGTGTCGTCCCTTTATATAAGGGTAACGACAGAGATGTCTAAGTGATAAGATAAATAAAGCAGCGATCGATCCTGAGGGATTCGCCAAACTGTTAATCCCTAATCACTTCTTTTCTCCTCCGCCGAGCTGGTGCCTTCTCCACCTTTTCTGGACCAGTTTTCTTCAGCCTGCTTTGCCTCGTTTTCACTCGGTCCTTCGTCAAAGGGACAGCAGTTACCCTGTTCTTATCTTCTTCTTTGGAATAGCAGCTCCTCGTTTTTACCCTTTCCTACACATGAGAATGACAACTATCAGCGGATAAGTCTTGCATACTAATTCCACATATTTTATCATAATTCTCTATTGTTTTACACATTCATGATGTAAAAGATTCATAAGTCCTACTGAAAAGCCACTGAAATGATCATTAAAAACATACCTTTTTAGTACTCCACAACAAGGTATTAAAGTACACATTTTGTTGAACCTGTCCACAATAACGTATAAATAATAATGACCTTTTCTAGATTTTGGCAATCCCCCAACAAAGTCCATGGAAACACTTTCCCAAGGATGATAAGGAACTGGAAGTGGAGTGTACAAACCTAATCTTCTATTACTAGGCTTGCTTGTAGCACACATGGTACACCCTTTAATATATCTAGAAACTATTTCATGCATTCTTGGCCAATAATAGAACCTTTGCAACTGTGTAACTGTTTTACTTACACCAAAATGACCTGATATTAGAGAAGTATGTGCTTCTCGGATTATGTTAACTCTTTTAGTTTGTGGAATGCATAAATTTCCCAAATGATATAAGAGTTGGTCCTTAACATGATAATCCAATTCTTCTACTTGTTTGCCATGACTAAAGTTGCATATACATCTTTAAAATCTACATCTTGAGCATATTGTTCAATGTAGCTTTCATGCAATACTGAGTTATGCTTAAGTATAGTAGATGCATTTATGATTGGTCTTGATAGCATATCTGCAACCTTATTGTGTATGCCCTTCATATATATGATGACAAGATGAAATTGTTGTAGAAAACCCATCCACCTATAGTGTCTTGATTGCTGAAATTTAGTGTGTGAGTGTAACTATTGAAGTGCTTCATGATCTGTGTGTATAATTATTTCTTTTCCCATTAGGTAATGTTTCCACTTTTTCACACTCTATACTAATGCATACCATTCTTTATCATATGTGGGATAATTAACTATAGTAGAAGTAAATGTCTCATAATGATAACATATGGGTTTATAGTGTTGCATCAACACTGCTCCCATGGCATAGTCACTGGCATCTGTTTCAATCTCAAATGGTCGTTGAAGATTTGGCAATGCTAGTACTGGTGTTGTACTAATTTTTTTTTTTAAGGTGTCGAAGGCTTTCTATTGTTTTCCTCCACACTGAAACACCTTGTTCAATCTTGTTAAAGCATGTAAGGGAGCTGCAATCAAGGAAAAGTTAGCAATAAAATTTCTTCAATATTGTGTTGCTCCTAGGAAACTCCTAACTTCTGTAGTAGATTTGGGTTCAGGCCAGTTCATAATGACATCAACCTTAGAGGGATCTATCTTCAATTCACCACCCCCTACAATATGACCCAAATAATTTAAAGATGTTTTTCCAAATTCACATTTTGATAACTTCACATAGATATTTTCTCTTTTCAAAACATCCAAAGTTTACTTTACATGCTTCAAATATTCTTCCTATGTTTTAATGAAAACAAGAATGTCATCTAAATATACAATTACAAAATCATCAATAAAAGTTCGAAGTACATCATTCATAACTCTCATGAAAGTGGCAAGAGCATTAGTTAAGCCAAAAGGCATAACCAACCATTCATATAGCCCTTGCTTTGTTTTGAAAGCAGTCTTCCATGCATCTTGTTCTGCAACTCTGACCTGATGATAGCCACTACGCAAGTCCAACTTGGAAAAGTAAACAGCTTCTTTCAGCTAATCTAATAGATCATCAATACGAGGAAGAGGATAACTATTCTTGATCGTTATTTTATTCAGTGCTCTGTAATCAATGCACATCCTCCACGAACCATCTTTCCTTCTCACCAACATGATTGGAGATCCACACAGTGATGTGCTTGGTCTTATGAACCCTTTATCGAGCATCTCTTATACTTGCTTCTTGATCTCTGCATTCTCTAAAGTGGATAACCTGTACATTCCAATGTTAGGCAATGGAGAATCTTGTTGCAAACGGATATCATGTACTATTTCCCTTTTGGGTGGCAGACCTTTAGGTTCTTAAAATAGGATATCATATTCTAAAACAACTTTAACTAAATCAGCTTTTTGTTTAGCATCACAACCTTCAAATACATTGGTCTTATCAGGGTTCTTTTCCTTTACAACCATTAGTAAAAATTGCTTGCATGAATTTACAATTCTTTTCATCTGCCCTGAGTTTATGAGAGAGTAGTTATTTTTGAGTTGATGAGCTCTTACAATATATTCTATTCCATCTTTTGTGAGTTGATACTTATTTTCAGTTCTATAGAAAATGGATTTTCTATCATACAAGTAAGGACTTCCTAAAACAATACCACATATATCCAAGGGAACTATATCTAACTCAACCTCATCTACAAATGTCGACCCAATAGCAAACCTATGTTTACATTGTCTCATCACTTGTAGCTTTGCTTTACCACATACCCAACCTAATGGATATGGCTTCTTAGGAGGTATTGTTAGTAAGCCCAACTTCTTTACAACTGTTTCAGAAATCAAGTTTTCTTGTGAACCACTATCAAATAAAGTATCAATCTTTTGGTGCTTGGAAATAACTCTAATATGAAAAATCTCATGTCTTTTCCTCTCATTATCTTCATTATCAATAGAATGTGCAGAATTACTGGTAGATGCTTCAGAACTTTTACCTTTTATACCTGTGGCCGTGGCTGTTGTTTCATCAACTAAGTCTGACCCCAAGTCTTTCTAAATAGCAGCAACAGTCTTCTTCTTCATACCACCGAACTTCTTAGCTTTTAGCTCCAGATGCAAAGACCAGTAGTGTTCATCATCGTGTCCATCCTTCTTGCAGTGAGTGAATGAAGGTTTGTCTTTCTATACAACGTTTGCCTTCCTCTCCTTCTATTTTTTCTTCTTCTTTTCCTTGTTTTTGCTTGCAGATGGTTTTGATGATCCCCCAATCTCTGGGTTCACATTCTTGCCTCTAGCCTCTAGATGTGTAGCCTGAACTGATACATCATCTAGGCTAGTAGGGTTAAACATGAGAGTGGTGTGCCTCAAATAGCTATGCAGACCACCTATATACTTCAGCAAAGTTTCAAGTGAGTCTAGAGAAATGCCTAGAGTTAAAGCTCTTTTTATAAATTCCTCGGTATTCCTCGGTACACTTTGGCCCTTTAATTGGCAAAGAGTTCTCCAACTCATCATTGCTTGCTGCATATAAGCTAGTGGATAGAATTGTTTTTTAATGGCAAAAACAAAATCATTCCAGGTAGAAAGAATTTTACCATGTCTCTTCAGAGCAGCTTGTGTCTTGCCTTCCCACCACACTAGTGCAATTCCTCCAAGGCAAAGGCTAGCCAACTGAATCTTTCTCCTCTCTTAATCAATGTTCTGCACCCTGCAATATACATCAATCTGTCTAATCTAGTTATCTAGCTTTTCTACATTTAATTCTCCATCATAGCTTGGCAAATCAAATTTCACATCTAATTTAATCACAGATGTTTTCTTCTTTTTCTTTTTAGGGCTAGGAGATGAGGATGATGGAGGTGATGGTGGAGGAGATGATGGAGGAATCTTTTCCCCTTTTCCTTTGCCCTCTGGGACATCTAGAGAAGGTTTTTCTACTCCTTTGTCTTGTTTGGAGGTTGAAGTACTTTCACCTCAACCTTTCTTAAATTCTCGATACATCTCTTCCACCATGGCTCTCATGGTCATGAAACTGTCCATGAAATGAGATTCTAATTCCAATGGGGTTTGTTCTACCATTCTCCTCCTAGGATAACCTCTTACAATTTCTAGATTAGCCGCAACAAGTTCTCCTTCTCCTAGTTTGAGCTTTGACGTAGTTAGCATTCAACAATCCAGCACAAGCTTGTCTAACCTTAGCAAACCTAAAGCTCTGATACCACTTGATTTGAAAATGAGATCTTAGACTAATATGTTCATTAAGTAGTGGGTGTAGCTGGAGAAGGTAGTTATTAGCTCATGCCCATTACCTGCAGATAGAGGTACACAAATGACCTTATGACCTGTTCCCCTTTGTCCGGTTGTTTCATGTTAATGAGATATGACCAGTTCCCCAGCATGAGACAGTGAGAGTTGAAGGTCAGGAAGGTGAAAGAACTCGCAGACTCTATAGGTCAGGCAAGCATGAGGTAAGGCAAGCATTCTAATTTGAGAGGAGATCCCTGAAACCCCGCTATCCCTCATATTCCTGAACCACCGATACCTGTACTCTCTGCAAGGTTAGGAAGGTACCTGTACTCTATGGAAAGTCACGCATACTCTCTAGACTCTTTGGAAGGAGACTCTCTAGAAGGTCAGGAAGGAGTTTTTGTCTGGTAAAGGTGTGTAAGGACCATGAGGTTGTCCTCTGTAGGCCAGGCAACATGAGATTCTCCCAAAGAAAAGGGAGGTCCAGAGGGTCTTGTGCTTCCAAGTGCAAGGATTGCTCCCATGACAACGGAGTGGGAGGAAGGAACATGAGGTTGGTGAACCACCACTAAGAACCTCCCAAAAGGCATACTCTCTGGAAGGTCAGGAAGATGCAAGAACTCGCAGACTCTATAGGTCAGGCAAGCATGAGGTTATCCCCCTACCCATAAAGTATTATAGACTCATGTGCATGGATTTGCCCATATTACTTAGTGCAACGGATCGATAAAGTTGCGAATAATATAGACAATGAGCAGTTAGAGAAACATAATAGACAAACAAACATAACATAGCAATTTTAATATGGAGTTCACCCAAAACTCTTGGGCTACATCTCCTGGTCTAGCCTTTAGTGGTGACTGCTCCATTATATCTTCAAGAGCAGAGTTTTACAAAAGTGAGCTCAATTTGAGTCTCAACACAACAAATACAAAATAGCGGGAGTTTACTTGAATCCCTCAAGTCTCTTTGAGTACACAGACTCTCCCTCTCGCTCTTTATCTCTGTTTCTCTCTATCTCAGCACTATTTGCTCCTATCTCTGTCATTCAGTGGCTTTTTAAGCCAATCGGCACTGTCTATTCATTTCCTCCTCTGGTCTCTCTTGCTCCCAACCTCTGTCTGCTCAAATCCTCTCTGAGCATTAAGCAATCATTGCTAAACGTCATCAGGTATGGTGGCCACCTGTTCTACAATGGAAGGGACCATCGGTGCCTTTGAAATCCCCAAATTAGTAGTTCTCTATTTACATAGAGAAATACACTAAAACAGCGGAAAATTAGCCAAACTGTCGTTTATTGGACTTGAAATATTATTAATTCTGCCTTATAACTCCATCGAGTCCACCTTTATATCACTATCGCATGTCCACCGTTGATCTGAGTGATCTTGATCCAATGGTTGAGATTCATTTTGGGTGGCTTATGCATACAAAGATTAATTGCCTGAAAAGGCGATTTTCTCAAGCCACGTGTTGGCCAGTGGATGGGATCGGGCGGAGCCCATCCAATATCACTTACCACCTAAGGCCCGCCTGAAATCCCGCTCATTACAGAACTCAAATACGTTTAAACTGCATGTATAAACCCTTTCGGGTCCGTTTTATTGCTCCATTCGCATTTCCTTTGTTTTCATTTATTTAACGAAAATGCGACTTTACATAGAAAAACCCCTTTTTCCGGAACTCAAAACATATTAAATTCTATTCATAACCCCATCGAGTCCAGCTATTGCAAGTCGTAAGTATATAGGCCCCGCTCCTTCGTATTGCTCTGATGCGATAATGCGATGCGATATATCGCAATCACATATCGCATAGTCCCCGAGCTGTTAGTAAGTGCTCCTTTGTATTACGCCAATGCGATATCGCGAGTTAACCTGGGTCGTCAATCTGCGTGCGTGATTGATGGTCCTCGTTGACTTGCACTGATCACTATCACAACTATCATATGGCTGCCTCTCATAACCTCTGCTTTCCACTGCCAATTGTGATATGTCGATCAGAGTTGGACCGTTGATCGGCCAGATCTGACGGCCCCTGTGCATCATTGTTCAAGCCTCCGATAGCATTGTTTTTCACTGTTTCTTCATGTTTTTCACTCCCAATAGTGTTTTTCACTATTTTTAAAGATTCATCCTCTACGATAGTTTTTTATTTTTGAAGACTTAGAGGGTTCTTAGGATCCATTTTGGATCATTAACCCTTGTGTGACGGTGAAAGTGCACGTCGTCACATTAACTTCGTCATATAGCTGTTGCAGCTCCCACACCTCCAATTCTAGCCTCTATACATTGGGGTCCTCTTGTAGGCTGGTGACTACTTTGAATGACTGCTTGAAGAGCATAGTGCAATCTTTTACCGCGTTATCCACTACTGCCATGGAGTCTTTCATAGTAGTCTCGTGCTGCTCTCTGACATCTGGCAGAGTTGAACATTGGGCCTTCAACTACAGTTTTTCAATCTTGACATTCAGGTCAAACTGAACCTTCACTAACTCTGTCCTTGCATCATGCACGCTGGTAGCGAGCTTCTAGATACGCACATCTACTGGCTCATCATCGGGAATGTCTAGCTCTGGGATAGACTTGCATGCCTTAGGCACTACCTTGGTCATGTGCTCATTTTTTTCTGTGATGGCTTTGATGAGGTCAATAGCAGAATCTTTGTGTACAGTCATCTGAGTGTTGTTTCTTTTCTTCTCACTGATTACCTATAATGCGTTCTATTCGTGGGCCTGAAGTTCCACAATCACGCTATCCTACAAAATTTCAAGCGCCTCACTGGGAAGCGTGGCCAAATTTAGCCCAACTCTTTTGAGGGCATTGACAATGGACCTATCAGCTTCAGTCTCTATGGTTAGCACTCCCTCTAATAGCACTACTGCCCAGGGATCTAGTGTGTGCACCATCCCTATTGCTTCCGATGTGCCGGGTGCCAAGCTAGTTGACCCCACACTGCTTCATCCCACATTGGTCTATACCTACGATTCCTGGATCTGCAACTCGCGCAGACCCATCTGAATGACACCCAAAGCCTGCTTCTATTGTAGCTCAAACTACTGCATCAGTTTCGCAGTGGCATCCCTTATCGTATCACCGATATCATTCAAATCACCTTCTCTTAAGTTGATCAGATCGAGAGAATTCTTGATGGCCTTAGACTTCTTTCGCATCCCTACCTTCTCTGGATCTCTATTGTGCTTAATGCGGAACAGAGTAGTCTCTGGGTCCACTCCTCCCTATTCCGACTGCTGGTCCTCCTCCTTTGTCTCCGGGGAAGGCGACTTCTGACTCCTACCAAATTCATGCTCCTCTTCTTCCATCTATCCTCCCATCTGCTTTGCGGCAGCACGCTCTGCCTTAGCCTTGTCCTCAACCTATTTTTTTCTCTTTGCAGCCAACTATTCCATCTTTAGCTTGGCCTCTTCTTTTTTCCACTACACTTCGGACTTGCTAGACCCAGCTATCAAGTCCGAGGCAGTGCGCCAATCTACCAACTAGTGATCGAGGACTGCTGTAATCACATCGTCTATGGCCAAGTATGGCAGGTCATACCATTTCTACTCAGGATCCTTTTGTGCACGTATCGAGACATGGTGAAAGTCGACCTTGAACTCCACATACTCTTTTAGCTTCTCAAAAATGGTTGGTGACAGCCATGGTTTGTAGTTGATGGCCATATGGATACTCATCTCCATCGAGACCCAAACAATCTTGTTGTCCTTGAACCTTTGAGGGTCCTTTGTATCACATAGCAAAGCGAACTTCGCTGCTTTCGGTAGGTCGGGTGCGACCGAAGGAAACTAGCTATCCTCTGGTAACTCCCACGTGACCAGCACGGAACCATTTTTTGGCTTGATGGTCCCTGACCCAGGTTCAGCATTAGTCAGCCAAGAAAATCCCTACACTGCTGGCCCTTTCGGCATCATCCCACAGAGCGCGAACTGAAGTCTCGTCTAAAGCAATAAAAGGGGATGAAGGAACCAAGTTTCCGCACCCTGAGATGATTTTGATGTCAGTTTTACACTTTGACTCTACATTGACACAAATCGATAAGCCTAGGTTTAGCATTAGTCAGCCAAGCAAATCCATACACTATTGGCCCTGTCGGCATCAGCCTGTGGAACACGAACTGAGGTCTCACCCGAGTATGGGGGGATGCAGGAACCAAGTTTCCTCACCCTGAGATGGTTATGATTTTGGTTTTACACTTTGACTCTGCCTTCGTGCAGATTGATAAGCCCTATTGATCTACTTCTTTATTATTCCTTTATAACCTCCGCGAAGGTATGCGATCATCCTTCACATAACCCTAACAAGCGACTTAGGCATTTAGATGCCTCCATAACTACTTTTTTGTATAGTTTCCTGAATTATCTCAAGTGTTCGCCAACTCTACCATGCAATTAATATTATCTTTGCGTAAACATATATCTCTACTTGTGTTCATATAACAGAGGAAAACATATAGATTTGTGAATCAAATTAGCAATAAAACATAAACCTAGTGCTTAACATAACATAATCACATGTAATTGATAGAAGTAAAATGCACAGTGATTTCAAAATAATTCTCTTTATTGATGACTCGGATTTCTAGTACAGACTCGAACTGTCCTATGCACATAGCTGCAAGGATCCCCTCACTCAGTTGCGGACTTCTACCCTAGGCTTCTGCTCACTTAGCTGCGGATCTGCTTTCCTACACTAAGACTCTCGCTCTTAGCTCTTCACAGACTCATCAATGACTACAACTATGAATTGCCTCATAAAAACTCTTCTAACACTTCTTTTTATACAATCCCATGGTTCGCGGACCAAGGGAAGATCTCATCAAGCCGAAACAACATATCTAAACTAAGGGCGGAAACCCTTTTTGACTCTTGATATCTTTGCACTCTGCAACCACAAAATGCAAGGACTTTACATTCCTTTATACAAAATTTGGGCTTTCTGCCCCAAAACTTAGGCTTTTAATGCCAAAATTGACCCTAGGGGACTCATTCCCCACAGACCTCCAACACAAACATGGTGACTCACCCTCGAGTCACTCAGCTGGCATGGAGATCTTGTCTCAAAGATCTCCTAGCTCCACTTGGACTAATGCAACTTTGGGAGTGCATTGTGTTGCCGCCTGCTTCATCTCCTCAACGAGCTACTCTATCACTAGCCCTACACTATCTGACTGTATCTTCTGTTGAGTCACCTACAAACTATCCAGCTCGCCTTCAATAGTGGCTATGATCAAATACTCCTCGTCCAGCCAAGGCTTCAAGTGAGCTTCAGAACTACTTCCTTGTGTTAAGCTACGTCCACCTACTCTTTCAACGCCTTTGCCTCCTAAGGCTTTCCTAACCTTTGTGTGATGGCAATAATGCACACCATCACTTTAACTTCGTCATATTGTGATAGTGCACACCATCACTTTAACTTCATCATATCACTACTGCAGCTCCCGCACCTCTGTTTCTAGCCTCTGTACATTGGGGTCCTCTTGTAGGCTAGTGACTACTTCGAATGATTGCTCAAAGAGCACAGTGCAATCCTTTACTACATTGTCCACTATTGCCACAGTGTCTTTCACAATTTTCTCATGTTACTATATGACTTCTGGCAGAGATGAAGGTTGGGCCTTCAACTATAGTTCTGCAATCTTGAGGTTCAGATCAAACTAAGCCTTCGCCAACTCTATTCTTTCATCATGCACGCCGGTAGCGAGCTTCTGAATCTACATATCTACTGGCTTATCATCGGGAATTTCTAGCTCTCAGACAAACCTTCATGCCTTATCCACTACCTTGGCCATGTGCTCATTTTTGCCTGTGATGGCTTTAACGAGGTCAATAGCGAAATCTCTTTGTATAGTAATCTGAGCATTGTTGACTTTATGCTCATTGATTACCTGTAACACGCGCTATTTTCAGGCCTGAATTTCCGCAATCATGCCATCCTACAAAATGTGAATCGCCAGATGGCCAAGGGAGGTGGAGGCTTGATGATATGATTGTTTGTACCACAGAGTTAGTGTGGAAATTGGAAGCTTTTGAAGATAATATCACATGTGTTGTCGATCATTGGCTGGACCATATCATAGGAGGGTTTATGACAGAGTTCACGGTTGATACTTCAATCAGTTACAACGAAGCAGAGCGCCGCAACTTTGCTAACCTTTGTGTGATGGAAATGGGTGCACATCGTCGCTTTAACTTTGTCATATCGTTGCTACAGCTCCCATGCCTCCATTTCCAGCCTCTGTACATTGGGGTCCTCTTATAGGCTAGTGACTACTTCGAGTGACTACTTGAAGAGCACAATGCAATCACTTACTGCGTTGTCCACTACTACCATGACGTATTTCATAGATGTCTAACGTTGCTCTCTAACTTCTGGCGGAGTTGAAGGCTGAGCTTTCAACTGCAGTTCTGCAATCTTGAGGTTTAGGTCAAAATGAACCTTCACCAACTCTGTTCTTGCATCGAGCACGCTGGCAACGAGCTTTCGAATCTGCACATCTACTGACTCATCACTGGGAATGTCCAACTCTAGATAGACCTGCATGCCTCGGCCACTACTGTGGCCATGCACTCATTTTTTTATATGATGGCTTTGATAAGGTCAATAGTGGAATCTCTTTGTAAGTCATCCGAGCATTGTTGACTTTCTTCTCACTAATTACCTGTAATGCACATTGTTCAGGGGCCCAAATTTCTGCGATCACCCATCTTTCAAAATGTGAAGAACCTCACTAAGAAGCATTACCAAATTGAGCCCACCTCCTTTGGGGGCACTGACAGCAATCCTGTCAGCTTCGGTCTCTATGGTTAACACTCCTTCCGGCAGCACTATCTCCCGGGGATCTAGTGTGTGCACCAACCCTGCTGCTTTTGATGTGTTGGGTGCAAAACTAGTTGACATCGCCCTACTTCATCCCATGCTGGTTTGTACCTGCAATGCCTGCATCTGCAGCTCGCATAGACTCATCTGAATGGCACCCAAGGCCTATTTCTGTTGTAGCTCGAATTACTATGATAGTTCTATGGTGGCATCCCTTACAGCATCACCGATATCATTCAAATCACCTTCTGTTAAGGTGATCAGATCGAGAGGAGTACTGTTGGCCTTAGACTTCTTTCGCGGACCTATATTCTTTGGATCTTTATTGTGCTTAATGCAGAATAGAGTAGTCTCTGGGTCTGCTCCTCCCTGTTCCCACTGCTGGTCCTCCTCTTCTATCTCTGGGGAAGGAAACTTCTGACTCCTATTAGAGCCACACTCCTCTTCTTTCACCTATCCTCCCGTCTGCTTCACAATCACTTGCTTTACCTTGGCCTTGTCCTCAGCCTCTTTTTTCTCTTTGCAACCAATTATTCCATCTTCAGCTTGGCCTCTTCCTTTTTTCGTTGCACTGTGGACTTGCTAGACCCAACTGTCAAGTCTGAGGCAGTGCGCCAATTTGTTGGCCATCGGTCAAGGACTGCTGTAATCGGGTCATCAGTGGCTAGGTATGGCAGGTCATACTATTTTTTCTTAGGATCCTTTCACATGCGTAGCGTGTCATGGTGGAAGTCAGCCTTGAACTCCACATAATCTTACAGTTTCTCAAAAATGGTTAGCGACAGATGTGGTTTGCGGTTGATGGCCATATGGATACTCATATCCATCAAGATTCAAAAGATCTTGATGTCCTTGACCCTTTGAGGGTCCTTCATAGCCCATGGCAAAGCGAACATTGTTGCTTCTGGTAGGTTGGGTGTGACCAGAGGAAACTGGCTATACTCTAGTAACTCCCACGTGACCAGCAATATGGACAGCGGCGGCCATACATAGTGGAATGTTTTGTTGTGATCCTATGCCTCTTTGTAGTTCATGAGGAACTCATCACAGAGGTAGTGTGCCCAGTTAAACTGTACACCCTCCACGCACTGGGCCTATTATGAAATGAGCTCACAAAAAGATAGAGAAGATAGATCAACACCTTAGAAATAAGCCTCTTCGAGGAGGCAGCCTCCTTTACATTACACAAATGAACAATTCTTAGATGATTCAAATGAAAAAACCTCCTTTATATATATAGGAGTCTACGGGATCACAATATAAACAAGCCGACCTAACAATAATAATATAAAGGCACAAAAATAACAATAGAGGGATTCTATGGGGCACAATAATAACAATATGGGGACAATAGGGGCACAATAATAGCAATAAGGGATACAACGAAAATAGTAATGGGGGGATCACTAATATTATAAGGACCTAAGATGCCCCTCTCCTTCAAAAAAGTGTTGTCCTCAATGCTTTAGCAGTTTTGGATGCTTTTGTATAAAATTCTCATCCTCCCATGTGGAATCTTCAACGGGTAAGTTCTTCCACTTGATGAGATACTCTAAAATTGATCGATTTTGCAGCTGTCGAGTTCTTGTTTTTTTGACTGCTTCAGGTTCCAATATGATTTTTCCTTCCTCATCAAGTTCTCGTAATATTTTCTGAACTAGAAGATTGTCACCTATAACCTTCTTTAAGCATGAAACATGGAAAACTAGGTGCACTCGAGAAGTTGCAGGAAGCTCCAATTTGTATGCCATAGTACCTATCTTTTGCAACACCTTTTACGGACCATAATACTTTGGTGATAATTTGTTATCCCTCTTAGCTTGCTTGAGGGACATTTGTTTATATGGTTGTAGCCGTAGGAATACCCAATCACCTACCTCAAAACTTTTTTCACTGCGATGTTTCTGCCTGCTGTTTCAGTCAATTCTGTGCCAAGGTGAGGTTATCCTTTAAGAGTTGGAGAACTTCTTGATGATGCTCGATGTGATCTTACACTGCTTGAACCTTAGAATTTTCTCTTAAATATGATGTGATGGATGGTGGGTGATATCCATAAAGTGCCATAAATGGGGTCATTTTTGTTGCAATATGGAAGGAAGTGTTATACCACCATTCAGCCAGAGGCAACCATTTGACCCATTGTGTCTATTTATCAGATACAAAGCAACAAAGATATCCTTCCAAACATTTGTTTACTATATCAATTTTCCCATCAAATTGAGGATGATAAGATGAGCTATGAGCTAACTGATTACCAAGACAAGAAAATAATTCTGTCCAAAAATTTCCAATGAAAATGGGATCTCTGTCACTTACAATAATATTTGGATTTCCATGTAGCTTTTGAATTGTTTCCATAAATACAATAGAAATTGTACTCACTTTAAATGGATAAGATAATGCACAAAAGTGTGCATACTTGGTAAGTCTATCCACTACCAACATGATAACACTCTTTCCTTCGGACTTGGGTAAACCTGTGATAAAATCCATTGAAACCTCATCCCAACGCTGGCTTGGAATGGATAAAGGTTTTAATAGTCCTGGAGTCCTAATTGTTTCAACTTTATTTTGTTGGCAAACCAAACATTTTGCCACAAACTTTTGACTATCTAATTTAAGGCCATCCCAAAAAAAAATCCTTCTTAACCCTATGGTAGGCTTTTAAAAATCCTGAGTGCCCTCCTAAGGGAGAGGTGTGCAATTCCCTAAGAATATTTTGTTTGAGCGGGAATTCTTACATAGGTATAACCGATCCTTGTACCATAAGGAATCATTTTTCTAGATAAATGTATCAGATGTACTAGGATCATGTTGTATCTTTTGAATGAGTGCCCATACTTCCTCATCATTCTTCCATTCATCCCTTGCTTCATTTATCCAATCTAGTTGGATAATAGAAATGGCGCAAAGAAATGCTTCCACATCCTCATCCTTTCTTAAGAGTGCATCTGCCACAACATTTTGCTTCCCTTTTTTGTAGATGATTTCAAAGTCATAATCCAACATCTTTGTGACCCATTTTTGCTGCTCTTTTGAAGATAATATTTGTTCTAAAAATTATTTAAGACTATCATGATCTGTTGTTACCTTGAAGTGTCTTCCCATTAGGTAGGGTTGCCATATCTCAAGTGCATGTAGTATTGCAAACATTTCCTTCTCATAAATATCTTTGTGTAAATACTTTCATTTGATTGGATGACTTTTGAAAGCAATGGGTCTTTCTTCTTGCATTAAAATAGCACCAATTCCATTTCCTGAGGCATCACATTCCACAATAAAGGTTTTTATGAAGTCCAATGTAGCTAAGGCTGGTTCTTAGCACATTTCCTCTTTAATATGTTCAAAGGCCTTCGTTGCTTCTAGAGTCCATGAAAATGCATCTTTCTTCAATAATGTTGTTAGAGATGCTGGTATTCTCCCATAATTCTTAACAAACTTGCGATAATACCCTCTCAACCCGAGAAATCCTCATAGATTCTTTATGGATGTGGGGATTTTCCATTCCTTAATGATTTTAATTTTGCTCGGGTCTACCTTAACACCTTCGTGAGATACAATATGACCAAAATATTCCACCTCTTGTACTCCAAAGAAACATTTGGAGACTTTTGCATATAATTGTTTCTCCTCCAATAGTTTGAGAACCATGTCAACATGTTGGACATGATCCTTCCAAGACTTGTTGTAGGTTAGTATATCATCAAAAAATACTAACACAAATTTTCTAAGGAAGGGTTTGAAAATGGAATTCATCAAACCTTAAAATCTATAAGGTGCATTAGTAAGGCCAAAAGGCATGACCAAAAATTCATAATGACCCTCATGAGTTCTAAATGTTGTTTTTGGAATGTCTTCAGTGTTCATTCTGATTTGATGATATCCTGAATGAAGATCCAACTTGGTGAAGTAAATTTATCCATGCAATTCATCCAATAATTCATCAATGACAGGAATGGGAAATTCATGTTTAATAGTGCTCTTATTGAGCTCCCTATAATCTGGACAAATGTGCCATGATCCATCCTTCTTGTGAACTAATACTACTGGAGCAGAGAAAGAACTTTGACTAGGTTGAATGTTATGAAACTAGCTCACAAAATGATAGAAAAGAGAGATCAATGCCTTAGAAATAAGCCTCTTCAAGGGGGAAACCTCCTTTACATTACATAAATGAACAATTCTTAGATGATACAAATGAAAATACTTCCTTTCTATATATAGGAGTCTAAGGGGTCATAATATAATCAGATCCGACATAACAATAATAATGTAAGAGCACAATATTAACAATAGTGGACTTCTATGGGGCACAATAATAATAATATGGGGACTACATGGGCACAACAATATAATAAGGGGGTTGTACTAATAACAATAAGTGGTTACACGAGTAGTATAGGGACCTAACATGCCCCTCTCCTTCAAAAAGTGTTGTCCTCAATGCTTGAGTAGTTCTTGATGCACCTGTATAAAATTCTTGTCCTCTCATGTGGAATCTTCAGCTAGTAAGTTCTTCCACTTGATGAGATACTCTGAAATTGATCGATTTTGTAGCTGTCGGGCTCTTGTTTCTGTGACTGCTCCAGGTTCCAATATTTTTCCTTCCTCTTCAAGTTCTGGCAATATTGTTTGAATTGGGATCTTCTGTAACTTTTAAATGAGTGGCTACACTTCTTCATCCTTCTTCCATTCATCCCTTGTTTCATTTATCCAATCTGGTTAGATAATATAAATAGCATAAAATAATGCTTCCACATCCTCATCCTTTCTTGAGAGTGCATCTGCATCAAAAATTTTCTTCCCTTTTCTATAAATGATGTCAAAGCCATAACCCAACATATTTGTGACCCATTTTTTATGTTCTTCTAAAGATAATATTTATTCTAAAAAGTATTTAAGACTATCATGATCCATTTTTACCTTGAAGTGTCTTCCCATTCGGTAAGGTCGCCATTTCTTAAGTGCATGTAGTATTTCCAACATTTCCTTCTCATAAATAGTTTGCTTGAGATGTAGTCATAAAAATACCCAATCACCTACATCAAAACATTTTTTCACTGCGATGTTGATCTACCTGTTGTTTCATTCGTTTTGCACCAAAGTAGCATTATCCTTTAAAAGTTGGAGAACTTGTTGTTGATTCTCGATGTGATCTTTCACTACTTGAAACTTTTTCTTCTTGATATGTCCTATCTTTAGAGTTTGAAGAGTGGTAATTTCTTCCAATGCTTTACAAGATATGGTCGGATTTATTTGTTGATGCTCGATGTGATCTTTCACTTCTTGAACATTTTTCTTCTTGATATGTCCTTCTATCTTGATAGTTTGAGGAGTGGTAATTCCGGTCAATGCATTACAAGATATGGTTGGATTCATTTCTTCTTTATCGATGTGATCTTTCACTTCTTGAAACTTTTTCATCTTGATATGTCCTTCTACCTTGAGAGTTTGAGGAGTGGTAATTCTTGCCAATGCTTTACAAGATATGGTTGGATTCATTTTTTCCTTCTTTGGGGTTGGTTCTTGGTGTATATCCTCTTCTTTTGATGTTTCTTGATCCTTTTCTTCCTCCTCTTCATAATCTATGTAAAATAATTTCTTCTCAGCACACTTATGACCTTTAGTGCATTTGCTATCACAATTGTAACAAAGCCATTTTTCTCTTTTTTCTTCCAATTGTTGTGGTGTCACCCTTATAGGTTGTGGAAGGCTAGGAGAAACAACACTTCCATGTTTATATTTGTGAGGGGCAGAATTCGTTGTTTCCATCATTTTTCTTTCCACTTTTCTTGCCAACCTGAATTCCTTCTCCAATGAATCAAGTTCCTAAAGACAAACCTCATGTTGAACGTTATCCTTTAAAGTCCCTATGGAGACATCAATCCTTTGCTTCTCTGGAATATCATTTTCCCTTATATTCAATTTTTTAAAGTCCTCAATGTGCTCTTCCATTGAACACTTTTTTTTGAGATTTATCAATTGGCTAAAGAAGGTGTTTCTCTTTTTATCCTCATAATGTGCTATCATTTCCTCCATGAAAATTGATCACGTGACAAGTGGTTTACGAGAACAAAGCCCTTTATACCATAAAAATTGATTCGGTTCTAAATAATTAGATGCAATACATACCTTTTGTAACAGTGGTACACCATGTAGATCAAAATATTTCTCCATCTGTAGTATCCAATTTACCAGATCGTTGCCATAAAACTTCCTCATCTCGATTTTTCTTGATTTTAGGAGCTCGATCTTCAAACGATTGTAACTCTATAATTTCAGATCTCCAAGTTCTAAAATTTCTTCCTTTGGTATCTCTTCGTGTAATCTTTCTAACTCTGCAAGTCTGATCCAGATTGGATTCTCCAATGAAGAGTTATGCCAAATCTACAATGATGACCTAAGTATACACTGGTTCAGTAGAGCGAACTTGTATGACGTGTTGCGGGTCCCTGTTTCAACCTTAGGTTCTAAAACTAATACCCGAAAAACTACAATCCATCCTCTTTTTGTAACTTCTTATGAAAATTCAATCTGATGCTCAAAGAGAAAGTTATGATGATTTTCCCATGGTAACTTGTTTGGAATGTAATTCTGGGGTCTGCAAAAACCCTAACTTCCTTAGATTATATGTCCGAAAATACAGTGCAAAAAGATCTGAAATTTGGAGCCGAGGTTCAAAACAATTTCTTCTCAAATGGGTTTTTCTTTGAGCTTCTGAAACTTTGTAGAGAAATAGTTATAGTGAAAATTCCACAATAACCTATTTTAGATGAAATTCTAGAGCTTGCAAAAACACTAACCTCCTCAGATCATATATTCGAAAATATAGCACAACAAGATCTGAAATTTGGACCCAATGTTCAATGTGATTTCTTTTCAAATGGGTTTTTTTTTTATGCTTCTGAAAAGCCGTAGAAAAGAAGTTATAGCGAAAATTCCACGATGACCTGTTTGGAGCAGTGAAACCCTAGAATCCAAAGCTCTGATACTAAATGTTAAGGAACCAGCTCACAAAAAGATAGAAAATATAGCTCAATGCCTTATAAATAAGCCTCTTCTAGGGAAAAACCTCCTTTACATTACATAAATGAACAATTCTTAGATGATACAAATGAAAAAACTTCCTTTCTATATATAGGAGTCTAAGGGGTCATAATATAATCAGAGCTGACATAACAATAATAATGTAAGGGCACAATAATAACAATAGTGGGCTTTTGTGGGGCACAATAATAACAATATGGGGACTACATGGGCACGACAATATAATAAGGGCGTTGTACTAATAACAATAAGGGGTTACACTGGTAGTATACGGACCTGACATTGAATTATACCTTCCTCTAGCATTTTTGCAACCATACATTCAGTTTCACTCTTTTGGACATAGGGATATCTGTAAGGCCTGATGTTTGGAGAAAAACTTCCTGGAATTAAATTAATAGCATGATCATGATCATGAATAGGTGGGAGGCCCTTGGGAGTCTCAAATACTTCAGAATGATTGTCTAAGACTTTTTGGAGATCTGGAGAAATGGATGATTTCGATGTCGAAACCTCTAGTGAACATAATTGTGCAATGATGCCTCATTGTTATTTCTTTAGAAGCTTTGTCATTCTGTTACAACTGATTATCTTTCTTGGTTTCCCTGCGATACCCCTTAATTCAACTTCCTTTCCTACTGAAGAGAATTTCATGAAAAGTTCTTGAAAATTAAAAGCTATTGTACCCAAGGATTGTAGCCATTGGACTCCTAGTACAACATCAACACCACCCATTGGAATGGAAAGAATTGGGATATACAATACATATTCTCCCATGAATAGCTTTATATTATGGCACTTTCCTGAGCAATTTATGGTTTCTCCACTTGCAACCATCACTTGACACTCTAGTGCTAGATATAGGAAGCTATTTAATTCCTTGGCTATCTTACAATGAATAAAATTATGGGTACTTCCCTAATCAAGCAACACTATTACCTTTTCTTCTTGATATGCCCTTCTATCTTGATAGTTTAAGGAGTGGTAATTCCAGCCAATGCATTACAAGATATGGTTAGATTCATTTCTTCTTTTTATAGGGTTTGTTCCTGGTGTATATCCTCTTATTTTGATGTTTCTTGTTCCTTTTCTTCCTCCTCTTGACAATCTATGTAAAATAATTTCTCCTCGACACACTTATGACCTTTAGTGTATTTGCTATCACAACTGTAACAAAGCCCTTTTGCTCTTTTTTCTTCCAATTGTTGTGGTGTCAACCTTGTAGGTTGTGGATGGCTAGGGGAAGTAACACTTCTATCTTTATGATTGTGAGTGGTAGGCTTCCTTGTTGCCATAATTTTGCTTTCCATTTTTCTTGCCAACCTGAATGCCTTCTCTAATGAATCTGGTTCCCAAAGGCGAACCTCATGTCAGATGTTATCTTTTAAAGTCCCTATGAACACATTAATCCTATGATCCTCTGAAATATCTTTTACCCTTATATTTAATTTTTGGAAGTCCTCAATGTTCTCCATTATTGAACCCTTTTGTTTGAGATTTATCAATTGGATAAAAAAAGTGTTGCTTTTTGTACACTCATAATGTGCTATCATTTCATCTGTAAAAATAGCCCAAGTGAAAATTTGTTTACGAGAGCAAAGCCATCGATACCATACAAACTGATTTGGTTCCAAATATAAAGTTGCAATGCGTACCTTTTGTGTGTTTTGCACATTATGAAGATCAAAAAAATGTTCCATCTGTAGTATCCTTGTTCCGGGATCCTTGCCATCAAACTTCCTCATATCAATATTTGGAACATGGTGGTTCTTTGATCCAACATTAGAGTCGATGAAATCATGATTAACATTTATTTTTTTCTCATCCTAAGTTTCCTTTACTACCATTTCTCCATTAGTAAGCATTCCTTGTAGAAAATTTGTCAAATCTGTCTTCAAATTTTTCTGCAAATTTTCCATGCCTTTCTTTAAATCATCCATCTTAGCTTCCATGCCATCCATCTTAGCTTCCACGCCGTCCATCTTAGTTTCCACGTCGTCCATCTTAGCCTCCACGTCATCCATCTTAGCTTCCAAATCATTCATCTTAGCTTCTAAGCCTTTCTTTAAACCATCCATCTTAGCTTCTATGTCTTTGTTTAAACCATCCATCTTATTTTTTGTTACCTTTTGTGCGAGTGAAATTTGTTGCACTTGGTTTTCTAATATTGATATATCATGTTGCATTTCTTCCTCTTCTTCATGATTCATGCTACAGATTTCAGGTTGCTTACTAGGTGTTTCCACTTTCTTTCTTTGGGGCACCAATTACTGATAATAATGCTTCAATATGTCCCTTGAATTCCTTCAAACAAATTTTTCAAACCAAGCTTATGTAAAAATTTAAAAAAAATACACACCTTTTTTTTTTCTCTATAGGAGCTCGATATTGAATCTGATGTACCTCTATAATTTTGGATCTCCCAGCTTTGAAATCGTGACCTACAGTATCCCTCTACATCCTCTTTCCAATGCCACCAGTCTAATCGAAATTGGATTCACCAAGTAAGTGTTACGCCAAATCTCCCGAGGTGACCTGATTGTAGACTAGTTCAGTAGAGTGAATTTCAACGACATGCCACCTGTCACTGTTTCAACCTTAGGACCTGAAGCCGATACGCAGAAAACTACAGTCTGTCCTCATTTTGAAACTTCTTATAAAATTTCAATTTGATGCTTAGAGAGAAAGTTGTGATGATTTTCCCAAGGTCACCTATTTAGGATGTAATTCGGGAGCCTATAGAAACCCTAAATGTCTCAGATTATATCTCTAAAAATATAGCAAGAAAAGATTTGAAATGTGGACCTGAGGTTCATACCACTCTCTTCTCAAATGGTTTTTTTTTTGCTTGTGAAACTTCGTATCGAACAAGTTATAGTGAAACTTCCACGATGACCTTTTAGATGAAATTCTAGAGCTTGCAACAACCCTAACTTCCTTAGATCACATCTCCAAAAATAAAGTGAGAAAAGATCGGAAATTCGGACTCAAGCTTCAGCAAGATTTATTCTCAAATGGGTTTTTTTTGTAGCTTCTGAAATGTCACAGAAGAAAATTTATAGTGAAAATGCCACAATGACCTGTTTGGAGCAGCGAAACTCTAGAATCCAAAGCTATAATACCAAATATTATGAAACTAGCTCACAAAAAGATAGAAAAGATAGATCAACACCTTAGAAATAAGCCTCTTCAAGGGGGAAACCTCCTTTACATTACACAAATGAACAATTCTTAGATGATTCAAATGACAAAACCTCCTTTCTATATAGGAGTCTGCGAGGTCACAATATAACCAAGCTGACCTAACAATAATAATATAAAGGCACAAAAATAACAATAGAGGGATTCTATGGGGCACAATAATAACAATATGGGGAAAATAGGGGCACAATAATAGAAATAAGGGATACAATGATAATAGCAATGGGGGGATCACTAATATTATAGGTACCTAACAGGGCCGTTAAGGCTACCACTGGTGCTGACTCTTCGTTTGCATGACACTTCTGCATAATCTTTCCTACCAAGATTTGTGTTGCTACTTTGACCGCGAGGTCAATTATACTTGTGATGGTGTAGCCACGTGGCTTCTTAACGAGTTTGAATTTGTCCTTCATTACTTCATCAAGGTCGCGCTCGCCTGTCTTTCTGCAAAACACCATCGCCATATTTTCTACTAAGTGATCTTAGGGATTAGCATGTCAGTGATGGGTATCGGCTCTTCTAGCTATAGACACCCATCATGTACCAAACACATTAGCTGCTTGATCACTAGCATGGTTATGGGTGTGCGGTTGTAATGCAGTACCCAGAGCATGTTTAATAGACTTGCCTTATCCACCCCTTTTACCCACTTCCTTGGCTCCAGTACAGTGACACCAGAGTCTTTGTAAAAGACGCAATGCATGAGTTGATTTGTCGCTAAATGGGGAAAGCATTCTGTATCAGCCAAATCTTAGTCCTCCAATTTTAAAACGGAGATGCACCCCAGGCACAGTCCTTTTCAAAGACGATTTGGTCTAGTATTAAGGATGTGTGTAGTGTGACCTTACTTTCATCAATATCCTTCGGAACCTTTGCCTTACCTCTGCATAGAGGAATGTACTCGAGTAGTTTAGAAATGGGGTTAGACCCCTCCACATCAACATCCTCTGCCCCCTCCATATCAATGTTGTCTGCACCCACATGGAGTTCTTCAACATCGGCTTCAGGCTCTAGGTCAATCACCTTGCCCTTCTCCTGCGCGGTGGGATTTCCCATCTGTGGGTGCTTTCTGGGTGATGCGCGCACCAGCTGTTGCACTTTCTGTTTATCCTTCTTTGATTTTGGACCCTCCTTGGTTGGCGTAGACTTCGGCCTGGGTTTCCTCGGCTATTTAGGCACTTTTTCTAGTACTTCGACGCTTTCAACCTTCGAGGCAGCTCCCTTAGCTGCAATTACTACCTCTGGGGTAGTTCCTTCAAATGCCATTGCTTCTCCCACACTCACGATTTCTGTGGGCGCTGACATAATGTTAGACAAAAACTCCTGCATTTCTGTTGGCAATTTCTCAAAAACTAAACTCGCTATCAGAGCTTCAAAGATCTCAAGTTTCATACACACTTGAGAGCTTAATACCTCAATTCTCAAAATACCAAGTTTTTTTCGCTGGGTAGCCACCTGTAATTTATAGGCATTTTCAAATTCAAATCTGACTGCTCCCCCAAAAATTCATTCATAAATGCTGTATTGGTGGCATATTTTCACAAATATTGCCCTTAAATTCTGACTTAAATTCTGCCCCACACACCCCCCCCCCCCCCCCCCGGCCCCGCTCCATTTGGTTGTTTTCCCACTGTCAAGTCATCAACAGTGACCATAATGGTAACTTTTTGGCTGCCCTGTATGGTCCCTTCTTGGATAGCGCAGCTCCCTCTACGTTTCTACTGATACTGTGACATTTCTTCATTCCACGTAGTTCCCCAATCATGTAGCTCCCCAACCTGGGCAATGTAGTTTATAGTCTCATGCCTCCTTTCAGCTGCGTGGAGTGCTAAGACTATGTTGCCATCATGTAGTCATCTAGCTGGATCACCGATGTATGGCTTCAATCGACTGCCATTCACCTGTCTTGGGAATGGTTCTCCATTCAATTTTACCAACTGAACTTCTTCACCATCGGTAATCTCCTTGATGACATAGGGCCCCAACCAATGCATCCTAAATTTCCATGGAAATTTATCAAACTCGTTGTCATATAACAAAACCAAATCATTTACCTTGAAGGTGCGCAATTTGATGTGTCAATCGTGCCATGCCTTTTTGCGCTCCTTTTGTTCTTGTTGATGAAATCTAGCTAGAAATTGATCCTCCTCAAATTCTGTTAGCTCTGCAAGCCTCTCTTCCAGGGCCCCATGATTCATCATTCCTGTGAATGTCGCTATGTGTAGACTAGGTACAATTTACTCCATCGACATCACAGCTTCCATGCCATAAACCAGTTTGAATGGCGTTTGTCTAGTAAGCTTCTTGCAAGTGGTCCTATAAGCTCGTAGCACCGCGGGTACGTGCACATCCCATTCATTCGTTTGAGCATTGTAAACCTTTTTTAGCATGTTTTCTAGTATCTTATTAAAAGCTTCTACCATGCCATTAGCCTGCGGGTGATAGGGTCTGCTCTTCTGATGGTAAACCTGAAACTCTTCCGTCATCATGTTGATCGTCTCATTAAGAAAATGCCTACCATGATCACTCATTAAAAATTTTGGACAACCAAACCTTCTCAACACATACTCAAAGATAAATTTTGTTGTTGTCATGCTTGTACAATCCTTCATAAGTTGTGCCTCCACCCATCTGGTTAAGTACTCAGTCATGGTGATGATGTATCACGCACCTGTCTTCTTCTGTGGAGGCTGAATTGGTCCTACAAAGTCAATCACCCATTTCTCGAAGGTCTATAGTGATATCTATAGATTCAGTGGCAGTTCATCCTTGCACGAGGGCTTGACCATCTTTTGGCATCCATCGCATGCCCTACAATATGCCTTTGAATCATTATGCAAGGTCGGCAACCATAACCCAGTGCGTACAATCTTCTGTGATGTTGTTTTTCTTACATAATGACCTCCTGCGGCTCTGTCATGAGCCTCAGCAAGGATGTTGTCTCATTCAAACTCTGGCATATAGCATCGCAATACTTAATCTGATCCTGATTTGTACAATTGTCCTATAATGACAGAAAAATATGTCGCGCGCACTACCAATTCCTTCTTCTATTGACTTGTATAACCTTCTGGGGTCATTCCTGTCATCAAGAAGTGGATAACATCTTCAAAGTGACTATCTGCAATGTGTACTGCAAAGCACTACGTGTCAGGTAGTCCTTCCTCCAAATTCATAGGTTCCTCTCCCATTTCAATGCGCGACAAATGATCCGGTCTAGCATTCAAGTGTCTTGGTTTCACAATAACTTCAAAATCATATTCCTGGAACAACAACAACCACCTGCATATCTTCCCCCCAACATAGGCTTGTTGACTGGGTATTTCAACACGGAATGGTTTGTATACATCTTAAAATGTATGCCCAACAAATAGTGCCTGAAGTTTTGGGGCGCGTACACCATAGCTAATCCTTCGCGCTCTGTTGTGGAATATTTTTTCTCCACTTTGGACAGCTTCCTACTTGCGAACACTATAGGCTGATCCAAGTCCCCTTCACCTATCTATGTTAGTACTGCTCCTAGTGCAATACATGACGCATCCACAGGTACATGAAATTGCTTCTTCCAATCTGGGAAGACTAGGATCAGCGCGGTGACCATTTTCTCCTTCAGCACATCCATTCTCTTCTAGAATTCTTCATTCCAATAGAACGTAACATCCTTCTTAACAATTTTTCCATCGGCGCAGTGATTTGGGCATAGCTCTTGATGAATTTCCTATAGTATCCTATATGCCCCAACGTTGCGCACAGCTGTTTCACACTCCTTGGCGCCTCCAAATTGATTATGACCGCAATCTTTGTTGGGTCTACCATCAAACCTTGTCTGCATACCACATGGCCTAGCTATATCTCAAAAGGGACACAAAACAAACATTTCTTTAGATTGAGCATGATCTGGTACCTCCAGCATGTATCTAACATCAAATGAAGACTTGCCACATGGCGCTTTACCAATCCAAATATTGTCCAATTGTCAAAGTATACTTCTATAAATTTATGAATGAAGTCTTTTAACGCCACGATGACTACACGTGAAAAGTTCGCTGACGCCTTCTTTAGCCCAAAGGACATTACTGTATACTAGAAGCATCCCCATTTAGTCAAGAACGTCATCTTACTTTGATCATCCAGCGCGATATTGATCTGGTGGTACCCACAGAACCCATCAGTGAACGAATATGCTTCCTGGCCACCTACATTATCCAAGACCTCATCAGTGAATGGGGTTGGGAAGGGATCATGCACGTAGGCATCATTCAACTTCTTGATATCTACGCATATCCTTATTTCTTCCTTTTACTTCTTTTCCTGAACTACTATTGGGCTTACCCAATCAGATTCTTCCACCGGTTCAATAATACCTACCGCAAGCATCTTGTCTAACTCTAAGTGGACCCTTTCTTTATACTTCGGATTGAGGCGGTAAGGTCTTTGTTTCATAGGTTTCGCATCCAATTTTAGGGTGATCTTCATGACACCCAGGTCCCCTATTATCCCTTTCAGATCTAAAAACTTTGTGGGAAACAAATCCTGATATTCACGGAGTAGTTTAACGACCTTATCTACTGTCACATTGTCCTAGTAGTCCCCAATCTTTGAAAACTTCAGCTCTACTTCCGTGCCAATGTTCACTTGCCTAGTCTTAAGTAGCTCAATTATGTCTAGGTTGTCTAGCTGTGGTCCTTCAACTTTGCGGTGTCCTTCAGTCTCTGGAATATTAATCTTCCTCAGGTCTTCGTCTTCTTCTTCCGCTATGACATTGTAGCACTCCAGCGTGTGGCTCAAGTGGGTGGTCCAATCAGGTTGAATCAAATCTATAAGATCCTAATGTATCCTAAAAATGGTTGTCTTAGCCTCCAGCAACGCTTCATTGATAGATTCAAATCCATCCTCAAAACGTCATCAGAAATCCTTGGCGCAAAACATCCCATTCTTTAGTGCCATGACATATTTCTATCTCCAAGTACCAATAGATTGGTATAACAACCAAGGTATGACAAAACAGATGGATCCACTCCAGCTGAGGCTTCACTCCATATACTTCAGTCCATTTGGCCAAATGATCACGCAGATCATTTCTCCCGTCATACTTTTCTGTTAGTCGTACCTTCGAGTGGCTAAAGCATATCCTCATCATCCTTTTATATTCGCGCCAATCCTCAAAACTGTCCTTGTGCGTACCCCACCATCTTGCGGGTGTAGTGCGCAGCGCTCAGTATAATGCCTGGAAGCGATGCTTCTTTGGTATTTCCCTTTCAAATGCATCCAAAAAGTGATCAACATCAGTTAACCCATCATAGTGAGGCAAATTTCTTACCTCTGATGATACACAGTGTAACGACTTGGTCATCATATTACAACGTAGCATAGATACTTCATGCAGTCAATTCTGCTAGTGCTCCAGTTCTTCATCTGAATCTAATGTGCAGGAGATCTCACGGTCCCATGCAATACATTTGTCTGTTGTCAGATTCACCCAATCCTGATCTCGCGTCGTTATCTTGTAAATATGGTCCAAATCTTCACCACTTTCATAATCGCGGACCGGTTTTGTATAGAGCAGTCCTTCTACAGGATCGAGTGGCACCACTAAACAAAGTGATTTCTTCTCAAATAGCATCTTTCGCTTCTTCAGGTCTATTACCCCATTCATTTTAGTGGCCTAATTGATCCCAAGGAGCGCGGGGTAGGGATTGCTATCATCCACAATCTCTATTACTTCAAAATCTGCTAGTGCACTCGCGCCTTCGATGTCAACTGTTACCCGCTGCAACCTCCCCATTGGGATGATTTTCTATTGATTTTCCATCCTTAACTAAATCGGAGACCACTATAGTGCAGGTCTCCCCATTCTTTCCCATGTTTGTTTCAGCAAAACATTCACGTCGGACCCTAGGTCCAAGATAACTTGGTCCATTTCATATTCTCCTATCTGTGTAGTGAGTCTCATCTCATGTCTAGTCATTTCCTTATGCTTACCAAGCTTTCTGACTATGCGCGGTTCGTCAATAGCATTTTCCTTGCCAACACACCGATTGATCAGTTCCTGAAGTCCCTTCACAGCCTTACTATCATGGAGCAGTTTCATGCAGGTCTCCAAGAACATGGTAATCGTGGATGGGTCCATTTCTTCAATCAATTTCTCTTGATTTCTTGAGGTAGAGGCCTTAGTGAAACTTTTCTTTGCTTCCATAAATGTTTCTTTTGTGCTTTCCAGATCAAACCTAGTCTCCTTTTCTAGTTCTTTGTGGACCCACTCACCTTGTGCAAGCTTCTTTCCCTTATCCTCACCAGTCGTCGTTCCACTTCGCAGCATAATTTTTACCTTAGGGTCTTCCTCGCGAGCCTCATCCCTCATCATCTATAGGTTCTGATTCAGCTGTGGAGGTTGCACCCCCATTTCGTGAATCTTAGCCAACAATATAGGGTAATCCTCCGTTTCATGGTCAAACTGAGTACAATAACAGCCTGAAGGACATGTTAGATTTGGGAAGTCTCTCGCATAGTGCCTGGTCCTCCACAATTGTAACAAATAAGCTGCCCTCGACCTCTACCAGGTCCTCCACCTCGGCCTCGTCAGCGCCCCTGATACTCACCTCACGCTCTTACTATGCCTTGGTCCGGATGCCATGTTCCTGCCTGCACCCTATATGCAAGTGTCTTGTACATCATTAATTCGTAAATACGGAAATTGCGCTCATCATGACCTACTAATTAACAAAAATTACAGAAGAGATGTTGTGGTGTCTGTACGAATTTCTGCAGCAAATGGAAATTGTCAGTTGCATGTTTCCCAACTACTTGGCAGATAGCACACCATAGCGTGGACCCTCTACATGGCCCTGTTGTAGCCTCCAACCTCAGAGGAATTGGTCCCCCTGCTGCAACATAATTCGAAAATACTAGACAATGATCCTTGTCATGCCCCTGACCTTTACATTTTAGGAACCAGACTTCTTCACACGCCTCTGGCCAAGTTGTTCTGTCTTTCTTTAGACTTTGCATTTCAAGGCAATGGTTCTACAACTATTCGTGAATCTACTCAACCCCCAAATTAGTATACTACATTGGTGTCTCGTGCAATATCATCGTGATTTCTAGAGGTTCCGCCTGGGTCCCGATCTTCTATTGTGAAAGCGCAACCCTCAGGTGAGGCAGGAGCAAGGCCACAAACATTTGCAGTGCTGCCGATCATTTAGATTCATGTTCGTTTCATGGATTGTACACTTCAGTCTTTGATCCAAATCCCAGGGAGTCTCTCCAGGATTCATCATAATCTTTTTTAATCCACAATGGATTGCGCTTGATACTTAGGTCTATTGAATTCCTTATTTAGTGCAATTTGGATATCCACCAACGCGGACGTCAGGTTATTAGTACTATACTTAATGTACCATGTTGCTGCGCAGTCCTGCAAAGCACTAACCAACGTTGCTTTCTTCATTTGATCATCCATGATACCCTGAGATTCCCATACATGACGAACCAAAATCGTTTTGGATCTTTATTTCCTATGCCCTTGAACACAGGTAGCTTTACAGAGTTTGCCATGTTGAACGATGGAGGGGGTGGTAGTGTGGGTGAGGGGGTAAGTGGTGGAGGTGAGGATGGAGGCAGTGTGGATGGATGAGATGAGGATGGAGGTGGTGTAGGTATTCATGGGAACCCTTGTCTTATCAAATGAATAACGCTAAGAGGAGAAGCCTATGATGCTCCTTCGTTGTCACTCAGAGGAGGCTCAATCAGCGGGCTCTATTAAGGACCTTTTCTTCCTCCATCCATAAAATTCCTTCCACTTCCCGTAGCCCCAAACATCAAGGTAACTGAATGACCCACTTTTCACACAAGAGCATCTTAATCCAAGTACTTAATGATTTCAAATACTTACCTCGCAGCCCCTTGAAGAAGTGGTGCTCTACTGCGCTATAACTGACCGAAGTATCGACCGCAAACTTTGTCAAAAACCCTCCTATGATACGGTCAAGCCAATGATCAAAAACTCACATGATCTTATATTCAGAGGCTTCTAATTTTTGCACTAACTCTAGGGTCCAGACAATTAGACCGTTAAGCCTCCACCTCCCTTGGTCGTCTACCAACTTTGTGATCCACTCGTATAATTCAACTAGGAAGGAATAGAAGAATATTTTGTGTATCTCTGTGTACAGATATCTGTCCAACCACTATTCTTTCATCAATTGTGGATTCCTGTTTTCTTGCACCACAAATTCATGGATCTTTCTATCCAACCAGTCTTAAATATCCTTCTTAGTTGGATTCCAATGATGTGACATCACACATATCATTATGCATATCCCAATCCTGGCAACAAAACCATTTGTTGGCTTGATGGGCCCTGACCTAGGTTCAACATTAGTCAACCAAGAAAATCCCTATACTACTGGTCCTTTCGGCATCAGCCCATGGGGCACGCACTAAATTTTCACCCGAAGTAGTATGGGGAGATGCAAGAACCAAGTTTCTGCACCCTGAGATGGTTGTGATGTCGGTCTAACACTTTGACTCTACCTTCACGCAGATCGATAAGCCTTCAGGAATTATCAATGTACTTCTTTAGTAGTCTTTTAGAACCTCCGTGAAGGTTTGCAATCATCCTTCATGTAACCCTAACAAGCGATTCAAACACTTAAGTGCCTCTGTAACTACTTTGATGTATAGTTTCCTGAATTATCTTAAGTGTTCGCCAACTCTACCATGCAATTAAGATTATCCTTGTGTAAACATATATCTCTACTTGCGTTCATATAACATAGGAAAACATATAGATTCGCGCATAAAATTAGTAATAAAACATAAACCCAGTGCTTAACATAACATAATCACATGTAATTGACAAAAGTAAAATACACAGTGATTTAAGAATACTTCTCTTTATTGATGACTCATATTCCCAGTACAAACTCTAACTGCCCTGCATACACAGCTACAGGGGTCCGCGCACTCAATTGCAGACTTCTACGCTAGGCCTCTGTGAACTCAGTTGTAGAGCCTCTTTCCTACACTAAGACTCTCACTCTTCACTCTTCACAGACTCATCAATGACTCCTATGACTTGCCTCCTAAAAACTCTTCTAACACTTCTTTTTATACAATCCCATGGTCCACGAACCAAGGGCGGATATCACCAAGCTGACGCAACCTATCTAAACTAAGGGCGGAAACCCTTTTTAACTCTTGATATCTTCACGCTCCGCGACCATAAAATGTGGAGACTTTACGTTACTTTATAAAAAAATTGTGCTTTCTACCCCAAAACTTAGGCTTTTAACCCCAAAATTGACCCCAGTAGACCCATTCCCAACAACTACAAAGGGAAGAGGAAGATTGTCGACCACATGGAGGAGAAGCAAAGCTACAAGTTTCGAGCAGATCCACTTGTAGAGAAAGTAGCTATGTCTATTTAGGCAAAGAGGCAGCAGCGCGACAAGTACATCGCACGAAGGCAGAGGGATAAGAAGAGAATGGAATAAGCAGAGAAGGAGTTGCATGAGTTGAGGGAGAAGCTTCGGAAAAAAAAGAGAGTTGCGCCAATAGGAGAAGGAATCACTGCAGTAGTAGATATAGCAGCAAGCGCATCATGTGCAAACAGACGAAGCAGTGCCCATACAAGTAGTTGATTTATCTGAACAGTTGGCATCACGCGAACAGGGTGAACCATCGTAGGGGAAAGAATTTGCTCATGAGATAGAACATGCACTTGAATAGTTGGATGCACACATTGAGCAGCAAGAGTTAGAACAAGACATTGACCTCATGCATCACCACAAATAGGTCGACTCACCTACTTCATTGCACCCAAAAGAGGAACACATCTCGAATGACCAAGGAGGCACTGAGATCCTTGGCAGTCAACTCGAAGAAAAGATGCACAACATCTCCTTTGACGAATCTCATCATAGAGTTGTGTAGTCTCAAAAAGTACTGACTCCGGAGGACCAAACATCCCCTGTGCAAGTTGAAGAAAAATTTATCATCATTGATGTGCACAAGCATCCAGTTGCTTTCGCTGATGCAAGTATGTTGAAGCCACTAGCTGAAGTGTTCATTTCCTCATAGCTGAGAATGAGCGAATGGCGAAGGAAATATAGGTGGCCAAGCAAGGAGAAGACTTGGTGACAATGTCCACCTGAGCTAAACTGAAGAAGGCAATACTAGATGAACTATTTTCCCTTGACACAGTTATGTGAGCATTGTACTCCAAGTTTGGTACAGTGCACCAAGCAGTCGTCCATCTCCACGGATGGCAGTAGCGATGTGTGAGAATAGCATGCATCTTGAAGAACACACATGTTGATGTCAATAACATGCAAGCATGGACAATGAAGTACAAGAGAGCCCCACTTCACTTTCCAAAGATGATGAGGGCCAATGCAGTCGAGCTGCAAGCACATATCCGAAGTTAGATCCAAAACTATGAAGATCTACCGCAACCCATCACTAGCATACAGGCTTCTCATGCATGAGTATTCAAGAGCATGGGTGTTATAGTGCACACACATGCGATCCCATCACTTGGGACTCTCACCCAAGAGAAGACAAATAATTAGTCTGACAGGAGCTCACTCGTACTTTGACGAGTTGATGCGCACCGCCACAAGCCCAGACTTGCCTAGTGCAGGCATCATGCGCAAGTATGTTGCTGATCCAGCCACATTGAAGACAATGATGCAGAATATTTCAAATGAGTTGGATAAAGGAGCCTGAGTAGTGTACTTGGATGCTATGGAGGCAAGGTTTAGGTTTCAGACAAATGTTACAGCGGAACACATGGACACTATCAAGGACTACCAATCTTGGAATCAATATGTTACTGTTGATCAACATGAGGATGTTGAGCAGTTGGACTTCTATAGTTGTCTAAGTCAGAATGGCATCTAGTTTGGCTTGTTCAAGCCATTGTTCACAAGGGTACATGTGCATTGTAATTTTGATTCATGTCAAGTGTAAGTCAAGTCTCAATAGTGGATGTAATAGTCATAGAGTAGGTGAAGAGTCATGAGGGTAGTTGAATGGTCACAAAGGGGAATGTCAAGGGTCACCCCACCCTTTGCTATAAATAGTCCCTCATAACTCATTGTATAGGCTTTTGGTCAGCCAAGCTTCTATTAAGACTACCTTGAAGAAAGCTTGGACAGTATTGTAATGCGCCTTGGCTTCTCCACTGCACAGAGCTAGTACATCTCTTTGGAGGAGCAGGTAGATGTGGTTGTAATGTTTCACTGATGGGGCTAGCAGGTTTACATGGATGTATTGTATGATTGGAACTTACACTTCTTTATATAATAAGAGCCAGCACATTTTCATGCATATGTTGTTATTGTAGTTGGATTGTTCCAATTGCCTTAATGATATATGTTGTTTAACTTATGTATTTGTGTATGAACTGATTCGTATGCAATTATAAGAATCTTGTTGCAAATGTGTTGTTGGTTTAACCATCACTTTGGATTTTTGACTGTTCTTCTTTCCATCTTGTGATGCATCTTCACTCGTGTGTTCCCTTCCCAGGTGAGTACTGATATAGGTTGCCAAGGGGCACACTCATCCCAATCCCTTTGTGTTAGAACTTCTCATGCATCTTCCCTGACTCACTGTAGCAGTCACACCCTTGCTACTGACAGAGCTATCTTACTTGCCTCTATGCGACATCGTAGTCAAGGAATTACTTTACGACCCACTACTGGGACTCCTACATCAAATGGTCTTAGGTCTAATTGGGACTTCTTACAAGGGAGATCCCCTTGACATGTTGGTGGGTCCAACATGTCAACATTTCTGGTGCTAGAAGGAGGGCTTGATGACAAGCTGTGTCCTCTCATCTAGTTTTGAACCTTTTCACATCTTTCATGGAGTCTTGCACTCTTCTTCCCCCACAGTGTTTTTTGAATCGTGAAGATGTATCCATCATGGGGAAGATTTTCAATCTTTTTTCCACTCACATGTATGATGGTGAAGGCGAAGTAGCCTGGCCTAAGCACTTACATAACCTTCTTTCCATGATTCATGAGGAAGATGAGTTTTCTAATGAATAGGCCAGTTTGCTGCTTGCATACACACTTCGCAAATCTCCATTTCATTAGTTTCTCAACCTACCTCCTGACACCATGCACTCATTTGAGCACTTATGTGATCTTATTGAAGACACAATCTATCATTTTGATCCAGACCATCTTGACCGGAAACTGTTACAGCAATAGAGGACTATGCATGAATCGGTTATTGATTTTTGGTAGCGCTTTCGTGACTTGCAGTTTCAAGCTCCGAGGAGCCAGATGAAATTTGCTTACCTTTAGGACCAGTTCGAGTATTGCCTTAAGAAATCTACCCATCCTAAGAGAAATCTTGAAATCAAGCCTCACTCAACATTCTTCATTGATGGAGCTACGCAATCTCATGTGGATGCAGACACCATCTCAACTGACTGTTTTCCTTCCTCTCATTCAATAGCTCCACCACTGCCAAGTGATGTTGAAGATCATGCTCACACACCTGTTCATCTTTCACACTCTCCCAACATCACTTCATTCAATTTTCACACAGATTTGGTTGTGAGTCCTTCTATTTCTCATATGCATGTTTGTGAATGAGGAACAACCCATTGACAAAGTTGGTGTTGCACAACCAACATGCGTTGTCATTCATGAAGAGTATGAGTGGGAGCTTGAGCATCAACACTTGGTGAGGGATGATTCCCTTCCGTCTGAGCCCCCTCCATTATTTCCTAACCTCTTTGGTGAACCTACCATCCAGGATTTGGCATGTGTGTCTTCATACACGGATGCACCCAATATTGATCACTTGTAGGACTCACCAGATGTTGGTCCATCATTCAACAATGGAGAGGATAAGTTACGTATTGAAGATCCACTTGATCCTTCATTTGTCTTTTCCGGAGATACAGAGGATGACTTTTGTTCACTTTTCATCTCCCCTCTGTTTGATGTATCTGATCATGAGGATGTTGAAGAATTCATTGATTTTTCTGATCATGGCAGTCATGATCTGTCTACTTCCATTTTTTATCATGATCATGACTCTATCACAATTAATCTTTCGAAGCCACCAGTTTATGATGATATATCTAATGATGAAGTTGAAACACCCAAGACGATCGAGGCACTTCAGCCCAAGCTGATGGTTTTGTCAGGTCCTCACTCTCTTGGGGTTAGTCTCACTTCCGATCATGAAATTGTTCAATCACCCAAGGCTCCTCATCACTCATCTATATGCATTAAAGATCCATCTCACTCACAGATCACACTTCCTCCACTCGAAATGCATGATACCATTTTCCATGCATTGGAGAAGTCTTACATTGCAAGCACTCATTTGCGATGAGAGTTATCTTTGTTTCTTTCGTTTTCTTGCTTCTCATAGTCAAGAGTGTGCTTATGCTTCAAAGTTGCACGTAGTGTCACACAACACCATGGTAAGTCCACGGACTTCCCATCATGCACATGCACTCACTTATGTCTCGTGGGCACTTTGAAACATGAAGTGTGGTTGTCTTCATTGTTATATCTTTCTTACTTGCTGGTTTGCACAACCAGATTGCTCACAGACCAAGCCTTCACCAACATGGTTCTACCAATGCACCAGTGGTTGCATTGGAAGTAACACTTCAAGTGATCAGGCCCATCCACCATTAGTGTAGGAATAGGAGTAGTGTTTTCTTTCAGTTGTTTTCTTGCATGCTTGTTTGCTTATATGCTTTGTCTTCTTTTTTTATTTCTTGCTTGTTTGCTTACTTTCTTTGGTTTCAATTTTTCTTCTGCTCTTCCTTTGATTTGTCATTTGTCAGTCACTTGTTTAGTTTGTAGGTTAGTTTTGCATGAAACCATGTATGACTCTTGAAGCGAGCTAGGTAAAGTACAAGAGGGCTTGTACAACTATCACTACTTGGTTATCTGTCATCTTACCTCTGTATGATGAGATTGTTACTTTTAGTCCATGATACATCGAAGATAAATATGTATTGTTCGAAGTGAACCTTGGTGATAACACAACACTTGCATGCTAACTAGTGTCACCTTCTCTAGTTGGTTGTTTTTGGGTTACCCCTTTTCAGCTCAGTCAAGTAGAGTAAGGTGAGAGGGAAAACCTTAACAGGCACATCAGAGATACAATAAACTACTTCTCTACTGGAACAACCTCTTCTTATCTCAATAAGTTAGGATCCCTCTTCTACCTCTACAATGAATAAGTCCTATGCATAATTGGAAACAATGAAAAATAAAAAAATGAAAAGTAAAAAAATTCAAAATGAAAAATGAATGAGGTGAAAGAAGAGAAAGGATTCTTGTGCAAGGAGGTGATGCAAGTAACTTCGTCAGAGTATTGACTAGGCTCACTGGTAGTGGAGCCATGCTTGTGTTCCTATGTGACTCCACTGGGCCACTATCCAGGCCTACTGGCAGTGGAGCACCACCAAAGATGAGCCTAAGACTCTGACGACTATACTGCTTATGCACTTATATACCCCTCTACCCCAATCAAAACAATTGTGTTGCCTTGGATTGTAATGTGTGTTAATCAACCAAGGGTTTGGAAGATGCTACATCTTTAAATCAATCTAGTTTGAATCCAAGATGAGTTGAGAACTGAAAAATACTTCCGGAGGTGTTAGATTTGCTTTCAACGAACAAGGTCTATGCAAAGAGCTAGAGTTCTACCAGTGTGTCGCCAAGCGTTGTAGCAACAAAAACCACCCTCCAAAAATTTGCCTTAGACTATTTTGGAGCCTCTGTAGGAACCTTTCACAACACTTTGTCTTGCTTCATCAAGTACTCAAGCTTCAATGTTTCCCTCGCACAAAGGCAGTTCGCTCGGACTTGGTCCAGCTATAGGTTGAGCAACTTCCCCTTCAAAATTGTGCATTTCTAGAGGGCATCCAACCTTCCCTCTAGAAATTGTACAATCCTCTCTGGCAGCCTGCTAGGCTCCAAGATTGCGTAATCCTGCCAGCCAACACTCCCAGCAGGATTTGCGCAAATTTCCCCAGCAAGGCTACTCAGCCTAGGATTTGCACAAATCTGGGTAGCAGTCAGCTACTCTACCCAAAAATTGCACAATCCTCCTGGGTAATCATCCTAGCTCCCAACCAGGAATGCACATTTTTCCCAAGCAGTTGAGCAACTACATGCATGAACAGTCTGGTTGACCAGTTCCACCCAGGACCGAGGAGACTTGACTTGCATGCATGCATGACTTGATCTTCCTGAAATAGCAAGAGACAACATGAAAAGGGCATCCCATGATTCAGGGAGCTATTATTAGTAGTCGGGGGTTACAGTTGAAGTTGTTTTAGAAGTTTCCCTCCAAGTTTCGCTTTTTCCTATATTTGTGGCATGCACATCATGAGACCAAACTTATTTATTTGATGCATCAGAGCTCATTCATTCACATCGATCTTGGAGCTCTGACATCCTACATCACATCCAGGACTCTTCAACACATTCGGCTCAGCTATTCACAGGTAAGTGACCTCAACTTGTCTTTTTCAGCATTTCTGTCACTTTTTGTGTATTCACTTGTGTGAATGTTGTTTGCTTGATTTATTTGAACGCTTGCTATCATTTACATGCTTACTAGCTTTTCCTAGCTTTATTTCAGTTTTCATTGCTATCTCACTGTTGTCGCATGCATGAAACTATTTTGCGCGGACGTTCGCCCAACCGGCGAACTGCCTCACTCACATGCATGTTGATATGTTTGTTGAATCTTTCATTCATGTTTTGCATGCAGTGTCAATCAATTTTTCTATCACTTAGTGTTGCCATGCATTCACTGTCTTATTTGCTTTCAGTTGCCCATCGGCAAGTCGAGCCAACCTTGGCCTAGACTCTACTTTCAACAAGGCTACATTGTGCAATCTGGGGAAGGAGGACTCACCTTCCTCTCCAAAAATGTGCATTCCTACCCAGTACTGGCCTCTAGGACTATTTTGCGCATTTTTGGAGGATAGTGGCTGCTTGGCCCAAGAAATTGCGCAAATCTATCCCTGGGCTAACAATCCTTCCCAACTGGAATTGCGCATTGCACAATCCCAACAGCCAACTACCTGACTGGATTTTGCGTTTCACAAATCTAGTAGCCAGTCCTACCTCCTAGATAGCCTAGATTGCCTTTTGTGCAGTTCTGGCAGCTAGTCACCCAGCCTCCTAGTAAAATTTGCGTAATCTTGCTCATCGGTTTCTCAGGTATGTGTTGTGTCGTTCCCCAGATTTGCTTTGTTTCCACTGACTTACATCTTGCCATGCATGCTACTTGTTTCCAAATCTTCAGGTGTTCACTTGTCTCAATGGTTTCCAAGAGAACAGGATCACAGGACATTGATGGAGTTGCCGCTGGAGAAGCAGTTGAGTAGGTGTCCTCTAGTCTGCCGATCTATGAAGATACGAAGTTGTATCTAGACAAGGATATAAAACTGAAGTGGAAAGAGGTTAATGACACATTCGCAAGCACTTTTTGGGAAGAAATCGAATACCATTAGGTGTACGTGGACATTCAAAAGTCCACCTTGTACCGGATTTCATGTAGATACCCCGCATTCCCATGCGCGGACATGATTCACTAGATCGTCTCTCACACTGACCCAAAGACGATGACCTTGAGCAGTGTTAGTGGGACGAAGCTTGCAACCTTTTGGGCACAAGATTATGATGATATGTATCAGATGTCAAAACCCATGATTGTCAGGAGTAACTCCAGAGACATTCTCAAGGATTAGGTAAAGGAGCCAGCTTGTTTCAGCATGACACCCAATGAGATCTACAAGACAAAGATATTGAGGAAGGCGTACCAATACTTGGTCATATTCGCATGTTGACTAAGTGGCCAAGTGAGCACTGAAACCTTTCCTTAGAGTTGGGTGATCGCATTGGACCAACTAGCTAGAGAAGGAAGACCATGCAACTGGTCTGACATACTGGCTCATCAGCTGAAGGAACAAGTCACGAAGGCTCGACAGTCACCCAAGGGTATGCATGCAAAGATTTACATGTCCGCCTACATCCTAGATGTAGTCTGTGCCCGACATGAGTTCCTAGGCTTGGAGTGGGCATGGTCACCGGCGGAGACTATTGTGAACACATATTTCAAGTTGTTGTCTGAATGCAGCTTCAAGGGAGTAATCACATGGCTATCTGACCATTTTGTCACCCCAGTATACAAGATGATATTTGAACAAGATCCACCCTGCATGTCAAAAGAAGTAATGGAGGCATTGTTAGGCATTGCAGATTGGTATGCCTCACTGTCTGACAGTTTCATCTAAATGTTGAATACGGAGAAGCCTCTGCATGTTCTGCCAAAATTTTCCTTGGATGTACTTGTCATGCAGGAAGTATCATATTACATCTCAACAATATTGACAACTAGACTGCAGCAGAAGAAAAAGGCACCTGGCCCACTCTTCCATTGTGGATTGGGTTATATGAGATCCAGAGTATCAAGCAAGTGGATGTCAAAGTAGAACAGATGAAGAATTACCCATTCAACCTTCGAAGATTCAACCTATATGACCCACATTGCATTGTGAAGGATCACTGCATGAGAGTTTAGTTCAACTAGATCCATGGGGTATTTCATTAGGTCGAGGAAGACTCATGGAGGTATTGCTACAATTCCTTCGGACCCAATGAATAGGTCATCCTCGTCGTAGAGTGGTTAGCAAAGCAACATGAAGCAGCATCACGAATAGCACCAGCAGTAGTAGCAACAGCAGAGGTAGCAGAGCCAAGAATACCTATGCACGACAAAGGGAAGGAATATTGTTGGCCACATGGAAGAGGAGCAAAGCTACAAGTTTTGAGCAAATCCACTTGTAGAGCAAGAAACTATGGCTATTCAGGCAAAGAGGAAGCAACGCGACAAGCGCATCGCGTGAAGGCAGAGTGATAAGAAGAGAATGGAAGAAGAAGATAAGGAGTTGCATGAGCTGATGGGGCAACTCTAGACCGAGAGACTCCTTACTAGGTCAGATTCATCTGAAGGATGAACTTACAATGCAAGCAGATGTTATCCCCTTCAAGCTTGCGATTAAAAAATAATTGGGGTACCTGCCAGAAATGGTGGGGGAAAATTTGGAAATCTATCAGTGGTGTCGGAAGTTCACTCTTGAACATGACGTTCCTTGCTTCGTGTTGGGTTGGGATATCCTCCTTTGTATCGTTAACCTCCCTGGGTTTGGGCCGTTCATTTTTTCCTTCCATTTTATCTCGGCCACGTCATCATGACCACCAATCCCATGGATCCAAAAGCTACCAAACTTCCAGTTGTGTCGCCAATATGTTCAAGGATTGTCCTTCTACAGTTACACTTACCTCTAGTTCTCTGTATCATCAAAAATAATTTTTCATCCTCTCATCTTGTGTCGATGATGTGGGATTCATTATGTCCCTCCTTCAACACAGTCTCTTTCCATCGAATTCAACTCATTATCTAGGAAGTTTACCGAGAGACTCCTTTCCAGTACCTTAGAGCTTGCATGCCCTAATGACAAGTTCTTCACACTCAACGACAAGTTCACATCATTGTCTTTCGATCGAGTGATTTCACGAGTGTTCAACTTCAATTCCTCTATTCACATTCCGTGGATTATGATGATAGTACCTTGAGGACCATTGTCATTATTGGTGGTTCCTCTCGCGCCTATTAGCAGTTTACATCATCGACTGGTAATCAAGCGACTTTCTAGCATGTTCGACATCAACACATCTATTCACATGTTAGAAATTGTGCTTTGATTGGGCCGTGTTGGAGCGCAAGACCCTGGACTCAGATCACAAAAGTCTAGGGTGCGAAATGATGTGACATGGTTATGATGATATGCATGTCTCTTTCAGATAGTTGGCTGTGACCAGACCATAATTTATCATATCTTATCAGAAGAGGACTGCAACGTCAAGACAATGGTTGTAATCTCTCTTTGATATTAATATATGCAACTATCGATTGATTTCCTGCATGATTTGTTATCTTAAATATTCATGGATTAATGTTTCTTGACTTGTTAAGTAGGTTGAATTACAATTTGTCTATTATCATGTTTGTTGTTTGATGTTGTTTACTTGTTTCAGGTGCTTGAAGAAGGAAGTGAGAGATAGCTGGAGCAAGCAAGCAAGGATGTCATCAAACGGGATAAGCGTACCAAGAGGTAGGCCCTCTTGATTGGTTCTAACCTAAGGAAATCTTCCATAGAATGTATTTGTTATGGCTAGACCCATTATCGGGCTAGAGGAGTTCGTTTGTTTCTGCACTTATAATTTTACTTCACCATACAACCCCACCTACATCATAACCCTCACCTTGATCATCACTCTTATCTAATGAAATTCATTATCATCCCACATCTCATGGAGGTAGAACAAGGGTGATGGGTGACAATGTTCATTGTGGGTTGAAGGTGTACGAATGTTTATATGTATCCTCCATGCCACTGCACTACTCAATATCCATGAGATGTAAGATGATAGTGGAAGTAGGTGGTAAATGTGTGCACCCTCCATGCCAACCTGCTAGCTAATATCCATGAGATGTGAGATGAGAGTGAGGGTAGGGATGGGGTGAAATGCATAACTTTAATCCCTAACCCCACACCCCCACCCCACCATGAGATATGAGATAAAGATAAAATTAGGAGTGAAAGTTTTGATCCAGGTGGATGTTGGTGGCCACCCACCTATCCCATTTGGACCCCCACAAATGTCTCTTTCAGTTTTTCAGTTTCCTTAATTATAGCACAGTTTACTATTTTTAGCAGTTTTTCGGGTCCTAAACTTCCGGAGCCGTTTTGAGGCCCTAAACGATGTTTTTTGGGAAATCCACCGCAACCATTTTTCTGATAAAAATCGTCTTTTCCGTCGTAGTCCTTGGAGAGATCTTTCCAACAGGCTATCATGCGCGTCAAACGGAGATAATACGACCAATTCGCGACCCAGGGAAGTTGGCTGTCCAACTCACCCCAAAACGGGGCCCACAATTTGGCGTTTCATCTTCTAGGGTTAGGTTTTGGAATGTGAAGGGTTTTCCATTGTTTCTCAATAATAAATAGGCCTTCGAGCCTCATTGTAAACACAGTTCGAAACAGTTCAGAGGCATGTAGCCGACACATCTCTTCTCAGAGATAAGCTACCATCGCCCTAGCTGGGTTATTTCTATTTGTAAGCATATTTCAGTATTCTCCATTAATGAAATGAAGTATTATTTCCGCGGCATCTCTGTTTTTATGGTTATCGCATCTCTGTATTTATGGTTATCTCTGTAATCTATTGCGTTCCTGCTTAAATCCGGATCAAGTTTAGTGTTAATTCAAAATTAATTCATAGTATATACAAATGAAGATTGATAATAATAACAATATTTTATGTATAAAAATTTGTTTTTTAAACAAAACGAGAAGCATTTGTATTATAAGAGTTGGATTCATGACCAAAACTATTTACATACTTTAGTAATTTAATAAGCTTCAATATTCCAATATAGACATAATATAGTTGTCTTGCCTATGTGGGCTTTTTGAACTACAATTTTACATTGAAATCTTCCATTATTCTGCAAAATTTTCCCCAAAAAGGTGCATATTTGTAGCAAAAATAAACATAATAAATTTAAAAAACCTCTAAGTGACCAAGTTCTTTTGGAATTACCAATTTCATTTCAAAGCTTCGGGATGTGCCTTTTCCATTCACATTTCCTTCTTCGGCCTCTGCCACTAGCTCACAATCGAAGTTCTCCTCTATTTCTAACTTAATTCTAGGGTCACATACTAATAATATGACTCCATCGGAATGAAGCTTCATAATTAACAATTCTTATTTGAAACTTACCATTTTTTTATCCATTTTGACATGAAGCCACTCATAGTATTTCTTCAATAATTTGAAATTGGCCTACTTTTCCTTTTCCAAGGTATTCTATTAAAAATTTCAATCATGCCCCTTAACACTTTAAATAGGTTTTCCACTAATTTTTTCCATCACTCTAAATATTTGTCAACAGTGAACTCCAGAGGGAAAGATGGGTCTGGCCATTCCAAACTCATCATGCTTGACCATAGTGAAATCCATAGGATAGCCAAAGTAGACAAGGAATCTCTAGAGAAGTCCTTCATATATAATACTTCCTAATCCAAGTGGATATTGGTGGCCACCCACCTATTTCACCTAAACCTCAAGTTGGTTTCATCTGTTTCCTTGATTATAGTAGCATTTACTATTTTTAGCATTTTTTCAGGTCTTGAACTTTCATAGCTATTTTGGCCCCCTAAACGGAATTTTTATGAGATCTGCAGTAGGTCTATAGTCGTAGGAAGGGGAATTCTAGAAATATTTTAGTACTCAGATAGATATTTATAATGAGGGATCATACATGCCAAACGGAGATCATATGACGAAGTTACAACGCCGATAAATTGGCTACCCAACTAACCCTAACGAGGCCCACAAACTCTTGTCATTCCATCTCCTGGGGTTAGGGTTTTCGCTGATTAGGTTTTTCCCTTCTTGTTCAATAATACAAATGCCCTAGAACCTCATTGTAAAACAGTTCAGAGGTAGCCACCACATCTCTTCTCAGAGATAAGCTACCATTGCCCAAGCTAGTTTACTTTCATTATGTATGTAGGCATATTTCAATTATTTGATATTAATGAAATGAAGTTTTATTTATGTTGCATCTGTATGTTTATGTTTGCATTTGTATTTTGTTTCATTTATGTATAATTTTGTATCAATGGTATCAAAGCGGTCTGCTCTTTCTATGTTTTTCTTTACATGTCCCAAACGAGGTCAAGGTATAAAGATTTAGGGCTCGAATTAGTTGACCCTTTCTAAGATCAGCCCCGCAAATCCAAATGGCCTCCCATGGCAGAAGAAAATAAATATGAGGGAGCATAAGATCCTTTCAAAATATTGCTTGAAGAATCCCTCATGCGATGGAGGAACGTGATGATGGATAACTTTGTCCAGATCCTTTGGTGACTACCCACACGCGACACATCTTCATCCAACAGCCAATCTAGAGGTGCCACTCCCTTTAAGGTACAAGTTAACTTTGACATTCCCATATTTGAAGGCCAAATAAACATGGACGCCATATATAAATGGTTAAATCTATTGGAAGGATATTTTCCAGTTCATGACTTTTCCAATCAGAAAAGGATTAAATTTTCACTTCTCAAAGTCGCCCCCATGTCAAGGATTGATGGGAAACCTATAGTGAACAGAAGGACGACAGGGAACCCTCGTTGTTTTTAACTGCACCCACTTGGAATTATTTTTGAGATGCCATCAAGGAATAATATTACCTCGTCTGGATCTATGAAGATAAATACATAACGTGGACCATGCTACGGCACAGATGGGACCAAGAAGTGTTGGAGTTCAAAAATATTTTTCATACCCTTCACACGAAGTTGGGTATCAAGGATTCTGAAAGGCATTTGATACTCATGTACCATGACTATTTACACAAGTACATCCAAGATCAGATGGAATTCATGGACATATCCTTGCTTGGCGCCACCTATCAATACATTGTCAAGGTCAAGCAGAAACAGGGAAAATTTTAAGAACCCCCCCAAAATTTACATGTATAATAAATGGGCGAATCTCCATGGTATATAGGAAAAATGGAAGGCGATTTTATCAATAATATGATATGTATATATAAGTTTTTGGCGAATCTCTCACCAGGCATGGCGAATATTTTACTCAATTATAAAATCTTGTGTTTATTGAATACACAAATGAAATCATTGCATTTCTTTAAAATATCTTTTGAAATCAAAATTACCGAAATTACATATCGATAACCTAGTGGGTGTAGGATAAAATTCACCCGTGCCATTCACAGAAAGCATGAGAAAAAACCTAATACTATATATAAAACCAAGAAAAATTCAAATTCATCACTTTTAGGGACCTCGTAACCACCCTACCAATACACAAGTATGTTCCTGTTTGCAATTAGAAAAATTACCCAAATTACAATCTGTTTACTCCACTTCTAGGGACCTCGTAACCACCCTGCCAATACACAAGTATGTTCCCGTTTGCAATTAGAAAAATTACCCAAATTACAATCTATTTACTCCAGCATATGTTGGAAAGTTATAGAAGGATGACCAGTGCAATCAATCCATTCCTTTTAGCCCTAGATTTGTTTCAGTTTAAAACAGAAGTATACAAATATACTTGTCCAATGTCTATGCTTTAACCATTCACCTTAAGATGTTTTTACAATATAATTTCCTAAGTCTATTTAATATCTTCATTATCATAAAAACCAACCTATATCCATCTTAACTCCACTGAAATCTATTTATCCCTCTGAGCACTTGGTAGACCCAGAATTAAGATGGATCTAAGATAGAATTTCCACTTAAAATAGTCTATGCTCACATGAATACCATGGGTCAATACCATGGGTTATCATAAACCTGGAGCTTAAAAATTACTATTAGTAATCTATAAAAATTAATAAAATTAATAGTTGATTTTTATTTTATTTTTATTTTAACCAAGCTAAAATGTTTAACATACATTAAATTACAACATCCATTTTTACTCTTGATCGGATCAAATATTTTTCACTCTATGCTAGTTTGCATATCACGATATTTGATACCTTTCGGGGGTTAATAGATCCAGAGTAAAGATGGATCTATGCTGGTTTAATTCCCCCATTTAAATAGGCTACATTCCAAGTGAATATCATGGGTCAATACCATGTGCCATTTTGGTGAATACCGTGGGTCAATACCATGTGCCATTTTGGTGAATACCATGGGTCAATACCATGTGCCATTTTTATTTTTATTAATACTAATATTTGGGTTAATAATGTTTTTTTGCATGGTATTAATAACAATCTAGTCCATGGTATTTGTCCCATAGTATAAATATAAGGTGACTTATGGAGTAAATATAAAAAAATGTTTTATTTGTTTACCATACCTCTCGTTTATTTATATTTTTATTAATTTACCATACCATTCATAAATACAAGGTGACTTATGGAGTAAATATAAAAAAATGTTTTATTTGTTTACCATACGTCTAGCTTATTTATATTTTTATTAATTTACCATACCTCTTTTACAAATATGGTATTTGGCCCATAGGATTCACTTAAATAAAACCTCTTTCTTGAGCCTTCATAAATAGAATGAGGGTTATGGACTAAATATAAAAAGAGGTTTTATTTATTTACCATGCGTCTAGTTTATTTATATTTTTATTTATTTACCATACCTTTTGAGTAAGTATAAAAAGACATTTTATTTATTTACCATACCTCCACTTTACTTATATTTTTATTTGTTTACACCCTTGCATGTATATAAGGTGACTTATGGAGTAAATATAAAAAATGCTTTATTTATTTACCATACCTCTCATCTATTTATATTTTTATTAATTTACCATACCTCTTTTATAAATATGGTATTTGGGCCTTTGGCCCATAGGATTCACTTAAATAAAACCTATTCTTGAAAATGGGCGAATGGAAGGTTGTAACTCCTAATTTCAAGGGCTAAATTTACCTTTTTTACCCTCTCCCTTAAAATAAGGTGGGCTGTTTGAGGTGATTTGTAAAAATGTACTATGATACAAAATATTTGCCCACTAAAAATTTAAAACCCCTTAATTTCGCCAAAGGGCGAACATTCGCCCCTAAAATCACCCCTAAGCAGAAATTTAAACAGAAGAAGCAATACTTTGGATCTGTAAATTCGAAGTAAGGGAAAGGTACCCCCAAACCACAGAACAAAGGATAAAGCCAAGGCGGGGTAACTTAGGTAAACACTCCGAAGCTCCAAGAAAAGAACAACGCCACCAAGACAAACAAGGACCCAAGGAAATGGTCAGAGTTCAAGAAGATCCCCACTCACAACATAAGTGAGTGTCAATCCAACCAGTCACTGGTGGCCGAGTGGAAGGCTTTCGAATCAGATGCATGTTCTGACTCTGAGTCACAACCCCAAAAAGGGGAATGACAAGGGGAAGCATATTATCGATACAGAGACCAATGCTACTTTTTCCACAACCAAGATCCAAAAGATTGAGCCCGAAGATATAGAGAAGGGGGAGCAACTCTTCCACTCACAGACATGGGTTAAGGGTTCTCTGTTGCAGTTCATTTTCGATAAAAAAATTCAAAAGAACCTCATTTCAGTAGAGGTCATGAAGTGGTTGGGCCTACTGACCATACCACATCCACAATCGTACACCATCGGGTGGCTTCACCAAGGATGAGATCTCCATGTCATCCAATAGTGTCACCTTCCCTACAGCATCAAGCCCTTCACAAATGAGGTATTCTGTGATATTTCCCTCTTGAACTTTGTGATGTATTATTAGGCCAACCATACTTGTGGAAGCATCATGTTATGTATGAGTCTAGGCCTCATGTTGTTCTTATTTCTTTGGGAAATAGGTTATACATGATACCGGAGGTAGCACCACCTATCGCCATCTCTTTGATCTTTGTGAAGAAATGCAGTAAGATGATTTCCTAGACCAGGAAAATTGTCTTCCTTATGTTCACCCTCGGGGCAAGAAGAAGAATGTGACCACATCCACAGCCTCCAGATGGCTCCTCCGCATGGCAACAGCAGATGGAGAAGGTCGTGGAGGAGTACAAGGACATCTTCACCTCACGCATAAGGGTACCCCTACATTATTAGGTCAGGCACTCCATTGATATGACCCTGGGCGTGCCACTACCAAATGGTTTGATCTATCAACACTCAGTTTTGGAGAACAATGAAATCAAGAGGAAAATTTAGGAGTTGTTACAGAAAGATCATATCAGGCCAAGTTCAACACCCTTTGGGAGCCCGATCATGTTGGTATAGAAGAAGGACTGGACCTGGAGAATTTGTATTGAATATTGGGCACTAAATAAGATCATTGTCTAGAAATATTTCAGCAAGATTGACTTGAAGTCTAGTTATCATTAGGTACCAATTGAACCCTCCGATGTGTGGAAGACTACCTTCAAATCCAAGGAGGGTCTTTTCGAATGGTGTGTCATGCCTTTTAGGTTGATGAATTCCCCCGCAACCTTCATGAGGCTCATGGATGAAATCTTGTGACCCTTCACCAACTCATTCTTGGTAGTGTATTTTGATGACATCTTCATCTTCAGCCAGATTTGGGAAGAGAACCTCAACCATATTCGACAGGTCCTCCAAACCCCACGACAGCACAAATTTTGTGCCAATTTGGAGAAATGCACTTTTAGTCTGACCCAGGTTCAATATCTGGGGTACATCATTGATGAGTGGGGTATGCATGTGGACCCAACCAAGATACAAGTTATTCAGAATTGGCTAGCCCCAACCACTCTAACAAAGCTCTGCATCTTTCTGGGTCTTGTCGTTTTCTATCGTAGGTTTGTGTTTAGGTTCTCTCATATCACTTGGCCTTTGAGTCAATTCACCAAGGGTGGAGCGAAAGAAAATTTATTTTGGTCTGAATCCCAAGAGAAGGTGTTTTCAAAGTTAAAAAATTGTCGGTGCTCTACACTAGTGCTCACATTACCAGACTTGCAACAACTATTTGAGATTGAGACAGATGCCTCTAACTGTGCTATTGGTGGAGTTCTTACTCAACAGGGGCATCTAGTGGCATATTGCAGTGAGACACTTTCAAATAGTCTGAAAGTATCCCACCTATAACAAGGAGGTATTCCATTTTGCAAGCCTACCTAAAATGGAAGAATTACATTCCAGGGAAGCAAATGATCATCCACATAGACCACTGACCCCTATAGTTCATACAGACACAAGGAAAGTTGCAGAATGATCTCCATCAGAAATGGTCCACATACCTACAAAATTTCCATTTGAACATTAAGTATAATAAGGGAAGCACCAATAATGTTGCAGATTGCTTCAGCTGATCACTGGTCATGGCGTTGACCACTGTGCTCAACTCTTGTGGACACGAGACTTCGGGGTGGCTGCATCTTTACAAGAGCAATCCAAAATTTGATAACACATACCAGATGCTCCTAGAAGGCAAGCAAGTCCCTGATTTTCACCTCCAAGGTGCACTATTATGCCACCTTGGACACCTCTTTGTTCCTTCAAGTGAGAGTTCCACGATGATTTGGGAGGTGCACTATAGTCAAGTCACTAGACATTTTCGAGTAGAGAAAACAGTGGCAGTGTTGCAGAAGTATATTTGTTAGCTTAACCTTCGACATGATGTTGGGAAGTACATCACATCCTGCACTGCTTCCACCATTTCCAAACCGACCATCAAGAAGAATAAAGGCATATATACTCCTCTACCTAATCCTAGTCAGCCTTTGGGATCCATCTCCATGGATTACATGTCAGACCTTCCTTATACTGAGCATGGAAATGGCTGTGTTTTTGTCATCGTCGACAAATTCTCTAAGATGGCCATTCTAGTGACCTGTAAGAAGAGTATCACAACAAAAGCCATTGTTAAGCTCTTCTTTGAATGAGTGTGGATACACTTTGGGATCCCACAGTCCATTATATAATATTGGGACAACAAGTTCCCGAATACATTTTGGTCAAGCCTCTGGTTGATGTTGGATACCAAGCTCACTAAGTCCACAGCCTTCCACCCCCAAATTGATGGCCAAATAGAGGTCATCAACAGAATGATCGTGCACATTCTTCCTATGTACAACTCAAAGCATCCACGCACATGGGATGAAAGCATCCCTTATTTCCAGCACAATTACAACATATCTCTCCATACCTCAAGTGGCCACAATGCCTTTCAGGTGGGATTAGGATTCCAACCACTATGTCCCATTAATGTGGCCATACCATTTGCAGCTACTCAGGAATATTTGGCTCATGTCCAGGCTAAATCTGACAGGGCTAACATCTTCATTGAGTGCATTTATCATATCTTCCAACAGGTCCATGACATATTAGACTAAGCCAATTATAAGTACAAGCAACATCATGATCAACAACAGGTGCCACACAGGTTCTAGGTGGGTGACAAAGTTTGGCTACATTTGCAGAAGGAGTGCTTCACTAGGCCCCACCGCAAATTTTTCCCACTCTGATATGGGTCGTACACCATCACCAAGGTTTTATGGAAAAATGCCTTCAAGCTCAGCATTCCAACATTCATTGGCCTACACCCAGTATTCAATGTGGATCGGTTGCAACCATACTTTCCCCCATTATTGGACACATCTGATGTTGCTAAGCTGCTGACATAACTAGAGCTCAACCCAAGATGCATTGAACATGCCACAACTAACATTATCATTGACACACATATAAAGAACACCCACCAGCAGAGGATCCATCTATATTGAGTTGTCAAAGCAAACCAACTCCTTCACCAGGGCAAATGGTTCACCAAGGACCAGGTTCAACAGAAATTTTCTCACCTCGTGGAGGCTTTGCACACAATGGGGACTATTTTTCCTAAGGGGGGAGGACTGATCCAAGTGTATATTAGTGGCCACTCACCTATTCCACCTAGACCTCAGTTAGTTTCATTTGTTTCCCTCATTATAGCATAATTTACTATTTTTAGCATTTTTTTCAGGTCTTGAACTTCTGGAGCTATTTTAACCCTGTAAACAACGATTTTTAAGGTCAGCAACATGCCTACTACAAATCCTATAGTATTCAAAGAGATATTTTCAACGAGGTATAGTACACACCAAATGAAGATCATATGACCAAGTTAAGACCCCAGGAAGTTGGCTACCCAACTAACCCCAATGAGGCCCATAAACCCTTGGTGCTCCATTTCTTGGGGTTGGGGTTTTTGTTGATTAGGGTTTTCCCTTGTTTTTCGATAACAAAAATTCCTTGGAGCCTCATTGTAACATAGTTCAGAGGCATATAACTACCACATCTCTTTTCAAAGATAAGTTATTATTGTCGGAGCTAGTTTACTTCCATTTTGTATGTAGGCATATTTCAATTCTTTGATATTAATGAAATGAATTTGTATTTTTGCTGCATCTCTATGTTTATGTTTGTATATGTATATTTTGTTGTTCCTATATAATTCCAGATCAACACCTCATGAGGCTTGAGGAGGATGCCTAAGGGGGGGAATAAATTCTGGATTTACCCCAATCCAGGAACTTGCAAAAGGAATGAAATCTACAATACAGAAAATGTATTGGCCCAAGGAGAAGAGAAGGGAATTTAAGACCAAAACATAGGAGAATTGTGGTGGGATCGTTGACAAAATCTCCCAAATCACATCCCATTCAAAACGAAATTATTTACACTGCCAACTGCCTTGGTTGTATGCCTGAGCACGAGAGACAAGACCGGATGTCATTCCATTCTCCATGCGTTGAAGTCTGGCAGTTATCCACACCAAGTGTAAGGGACTTGGGATGGATCTTCCATTTAATACGATATGTTCTACTCCATTATATTTCCCAATATTCAAGGTGCAGCAAAATTGGCCAACCAACATAGTTAATACCTAAAATTATGTGATGCATGGAAGGAGGGAGAATAACTTTTGGGGTTGATTTAATTCCAATATTCCTTGCCTTAAAGATGCCCCATGGTTGGCAAGTTTATCTGCATCCTCATTTTGATGCCTATAGATGTGGAAGATGGTGATCTCTTCAAAATTTTGTAATTGCAATGCAATCATGTTCACCATTATGGAATTGGGAGAACCTTTCTCAGACTTTGATTTGTAAACTTGCCTCATGATGATCATTGAGTTCCCTAAAATCAATATTTTTCCTATGTCTTTGTTAATGGCAAGCTCCAATCCTTTCCAAAGACATAGGAATTCAACCTAATTCTTTGTTGAAGTACCCATTCCCCACACATAATTAGTCTCAAATTTTTCATCTGGTAAAACGATCACCCCTCTCACTCCAACGACTGTTAATTTATATATAAACAATTAATAATTTAAATATAAATAGAAAAATATAACACGAGACATTTTTATAAATTTTTTATTGAGTTAATTTAGAATGTAGAAACAACATGTCATTCATTTCTTTGAAATAAATTTTTTTTGTGAACTTGGTAGTACTTTCTCTATTAATATTTTCTAACCATAATCAATTTTTTCCAATAGTATCAGGTGGCCTCAACCTGCCCGTAGGAAACCAAGTTGGCCACCTGTCAGCGTTAAAGGTTGTCAAAAATTTGAATAAGTCTTTTTCTATCATTCATGCAACATTAGCTATTATATCTATACTAATCATCAACTTAGGAAAGTAGAGGCTATTCGTCATAGAAGAAAAATTTTATATAGTACCCTGTTTTACTCATCATTCAAGGACTCCACCAGGGCTGGAGCTTTAACATTGGATCTCGGCATCTCACTTCTCCTCATGTCCTAAAGGCTTTGCTTGATCCTGCTCAGAGCTAGGTTGTTTCGGTAGACTTGAATCTGGATTGTTGTTATCTCCCTAAGGAGCTCCGCCCTACTGGGTTCCTTCATTTTGGTTTCCTCTTGTGCCTCTGGTCCCTTGTTTGGTTCCTATTCCTTGTTGAGTGTCATAACTCATGCTACTACATTCTTCATAACCCAGTATTGTTGGATTGTTTGTTTGAATAGAGTATGGCAGCCGCGGGTGTTCCCTGGATCTTGTACCATGGATTCCCATTATTCTATCTCAATATCCTGGTTGGTAATGCTATCATTAAGTTCCCTCTCCCATATAGCTATTTGTGCTCTTACCTCTGGTGAGTTTCCAGCCATATACACACTGATAAGAGTCTACATATGCTCCTTACCAGTCTTCCTGCCTCTCTTTCTTTGTCCTTTGCTGGAGGCTGCATCCCCCCAGTGGTCTATTTCCCTACTTTTCTTGTTCCTTTGATGCTCCTTTTAGCCATCTCTTTTCCTTCTCTTGCCATTCTCTCGTTGTCCCGGTTGTAATTTTCTTCGTCCAAATCTTTCTCCTCTGTATGTTTGGATGCTACAGTGCACTGCATGGTTCGGGCCTCCAAACTATGCTACTCGTTGATTAAAATTAAACCTAAGACAATACCATAAGAAGTATTAGTATTATGTATATATACTCCCCATACTAGCTTTTGTTTATGTGTTCCGGGTTTGGCCTCTCGTCCAAGTCCTGGCCACTTGGGTTTTCCCTCCTTCTCCCTCAAATACCCCCTTGACGGCTCTTGGGTTAGCTTTCTTCGGCTTCTCAAGTCTCCTTCTCTCAAATACATCTCTCCCCAGCTACCTGCACTCTGATGGTTTACCTTGATAATCCTATAGGAGAGTCTACAAAGGGAAACCCTGTCCCTATTCTATGTTTCAAGTGAGTTCCCCTTCTCGGTCTCTATCCTCTCTGAGGTCTCCACTCGAATTGAGCCCCTGAATAACCCCTCAGTCTCATTCTAGTTATTCCAGATAGGTTTCTCAGCAATCCAGTCTACCCTTAGCTTAGCTTCAGCGGATTCCAAGATACTCTCCACTCTGTATCGGCAGTCTGAGTTATCCCTCCCATGCCTCAGGTACCACCTGGTCGGGGCTAGTTTCTTTCTGCGCTCTCTCTTACTGGGATCTCCCTTATCTCCCCAACCTCCCTCCTTCCCTCTCTACTCTTTTTTCAAAGGCAGCTCTTTATTTTTATCAGTTCTCTCCCTTTCATCATCATTCCAGACCTGGTTAGATTTCCAGGAAACCCTGGTTTCAACTCGTTCTGAGTCCTGGCTTTCCCAAGCCTCCTTCCCCAGAACCTCTACATTAAACATTACTATAATTCTATTATTTAGGGTATTGAGGATGACATACCATCGATTTGAGTTGACTCGGCTACTTCCGTTGGCCTGCGTCCACCTCTTGCATCCACCACCTTTCTACTCTCTCTCCCTCACCTTCATTCTCTGCATGCAACTATCCTCTTTCTCTCTTGCCTTTTGTTTTATCCTGTTGTCCTTGCTATCTTCCATCACGTCTCCCACCTGTCTTCCTAATCCTCCCACCACCCTTTCATTCATTCCTACTCCTTGGAATGATGACCCTCTGTCACTTCCATCTATATCCTTCATTAACTCCCTCATGCCTCTGGCTGCTCCTCCCGTGGGTACTGCTCCATACTTATGCCACTTGCTAGCTTCAATCTGCTTGCCCTCTTGCTTGCCCCCAAGCCTTCCTCTCTCCCTCCCATTCTCAGCCACACATGTCCTCTTTTTGTGCCTTCCTCCTCCCTACCCTGTCCTTCTTTCTGTCGCAGTCCCCCATATTCCGATGTCCTCACTATCCTTGCACCTAAGTGGGTGATTTCTAGCACCTCCACCTCCCATCTCCCTTGGCCCACCTCGCCTTCTCTGTCACACCCCAATCAGAGGTTTTTCTTGTGCTCCTTGTCTTTTTTTAGGAACTCCACTAGTTTCTTCATTCCCTCTGTTTGTAATAAATATTCTCCTCTTATATCGACATTTCTACCTACCTAGCCACATCCCCAGTTTGCAAGATTGTCCGTTGCCACATTGCCCATCCTATGGACATGTGTTGGGATGATGTACCTGATCTGTCGAATTAGCCTGTTGATCTCTTGGACAAGCCTTACCGTCCTCCAACTTTGGCTGCTTTTTTCCCATTGAGTTCCTTGCTAGAGATTTTCCACCATGTCTATTTCCATTTTCGAGTCTCCTTCCACCTGCAGTTGTTGGAACCTCTCCCTTACCGCAATTTCTTGTCCCCTCTTCAAAGCATGAAGTTATGCTTCGTTTTTGCTCACATTTCCACATTCCATATAAAATATTTTGATCGTTTTACCTTTATTGTCTCTAAATACTCCCCCTATCCTCACTGCCCCCGGGTTCCCTTTTGCAGCTCCATCGAAATTAAGTTTTATGAAATCTTTCAAAGGCCGTGTAAAACAATTAGCCGACTCACCATTGGGGGGATGGTGCTTCCACGAGGAGGTGTTTAACATACTGGGCTTCAAGTTCAGACATATCATTATTCTTTCCTCCTGTGGATTTGTTTTCCAATCCTCTTCATACCATTTCTCGACCAATATCGTTTCTCGTATGTTCTGGAGTATCTGTTTCCATCTTTCTTCTTATGTTCTTCTTTCACCTTTGAAGATCAGATTGTTTCTTTCCTTCCATATTGTCCATAAGAATATCCCCAAAGAAAGTCTCTAGGATCGATTCAGGATTGGGTTTTGGTAAGGCTTTTTCCACCAATTATCCATTGTTGTTTTCATATTGTTTGGGTTCCTATCACTTACTCCAAAGGGTTGATTATGGTTTTTCCACAAGTTTTCACTGTATCTGCAAGCATTGTTCATATGCTCTATTGTTTCTGCTTGTTCTTTACATAAATTGCATATCGAAGGTCCTTGCAACCCTTTTTTTTGTAGTTGGTCCCAAGTAAGTGCTCGCCCATGTCGGAGGATCCACATGAAGAAGGCGATTTTCAGCCATGTCTTTTCTTGCCATATTCTATCCCATATATGTGTCCCTTGTTGTATTTGGTGTGTTTCTTTTAGATGATAGCCCTCTTTAATTGTGAACATCCCTTTAATCCTATATCCCCATCTGAGAATGTCTAACCCCTCCATTTTTTCTATTTTCCAGGCTTCCATCTCTTTCTCATATAACTTCCATTGGGGTGTTTCTAGGGCTTCTTGCCAATCCTATTTTTGTTTCCACTTTCTCCAATACTCTCCAGGTTCCATGCTCCATAAATTTTTAACTTTTTGTTCTCCCTGGATATTAGTATATTGACATACTACTTCTAGCTCAGGCTTGTTGTTTAGTTTTTCTCTTTGTTGCCATGCTTCTTCCCAAAATTTGGCTTTGTCTCCTCCCCTAATTTCCCAGAAACTATGGTTTTTGATCAAATTTCTATTGTCTGAGGCTAAGTTCCAAATTGTTGATCCTTTCTTGTTGTCCTGGAGTCTCAACTTTCCTTCTATTGATCTTGGCATGCCATACTTTCTCTCCCAAAATTGCTTCCATAGGTCTACAACTCCCTAGATCCATCTCCACTAGAGCTTTGCCCCATGACCTGATTGAAGCTATACGGGTCTGTGAGTCCTAACCCTCCATCTTTTAGGGGTTTAATGAGCTAGTTCCATGATAGTAGAGCCCATTTTTTTCTGTTATGGACCCTTGCCACAAGAACTTTTTGAAGATGTCTATCATCTTTTGACATACTATTTTTGGTGTCGGTTGACTAGTTAATTGGTAAGTCGGGATAGATTGTAGCACTGATATTAGTAGAATTACATGACTTGGCATATCCAATGATCTGAATGTCTAGTCCTGAATTCTTCCTTGAATTTTTTCCAATAGGGGTTTCCAATTTGCCACTCTATTTTCTTGATCATTTAGCTGGATTCCTAGGTATTTCGAGGGAAAATTACCTATTTGGAATCCCATTATTCTTGCTAAGAAAGCTTGTGAAGGTGTTGTTGTGTTGAAGAAAAATATGTCAGTCTTTTCTTTGTTTATCTTCGTCCCTGAAGCACTTGTGAAGTCTTTAAGAATCTCCATTAACCCTCTGGCTTCCTCGATAAATGTCTGCCCATAGATCATTATGTCATCTACGAATTGTTGGTGTGTTAAAGGTAGATCATTCCCCCATAGTCTAAGGCATGTGTATTGCTCTCTTTGAACTTTATCTTTAATATACCTTCCAAGTCCTTCCGCAGCCAGTATGAACAAAAATGGGGATAACGGATCTCCTTGCCTGAGCCCTCAAGTTGTGTTGAACACCTTTGTGGGTGATCCATTAAGTAGAATTAAAAGGACTGGAGTTGATATCATTGACATTATCCAGCCTATCCATCTTGCATCAAAGCCAAATGCCTTCAATATTCCCTGTATGAATTTCCAGTTCAGACAATCGTAGGCTTTTGATAAGTCTATTTTAACCAGCATACCTTTGGTTTTTTTTGTCTTTAATGAATGAATTTCCTCTTGTGCCATCACTATGCCATCTATTATTTGTCTCCCTTTTACGAACCCTATCTGTTCCTAGGATATTAAACCAAGTAATATAGGTTTTAGGCGATTTACCATAATTGTAGCCATGATTTTGTATATTACATTACAAAGCGCTATTGGTCTAAACCCTTGTGGTTCTTCTGAATGATCTGTTTTTGGAATAAGGGCCAAAAATGTGGATTTCAGGGCCGGATGCATTCTTTTCGTGCGTAAGGATTCCTTGACAATTTTCACTATATCTTCTCCCATGAATGACCACGTCACCTAAAAGAATTCTACTGTGTATCCATCTGGGCCTGGTGCCTTGTTCTTCTCCATACTTTTAATGACTTCTTCTACCTCTGCTTTAGATATTTCCCTTAGCAGGGCCATGTTTTGATCCCTACTCACCAAATTGGGAATGTGTTGTGTGATTTTGTCTATATTCTCCTCCTTGTTTATGTTTGGTTCCGTTAGTATTCTCTGAAAGTGTTGGACTAACAGGTTCTCCATGTCTTTTTTTTGGGTAAACCGGTTGCCTTGCTGATCGACTAGGGAGAATATCCTATTCTGCTGCCTATGTTGGATCATAGCTTTATGAAAAAACCTTGTATTTCTTTCCCCTTCCTTTAGCCATTGGATTCTTGATTTTTGTTTCCACATAATTTCTTCTTGTTGTCTCCTTTCCTCCAGTTTATTAATCAATTGCCCTTCCTCCTCCACTAGCAACTCACTTCTACCCTCATTGATGATTTGCAGTTGTACTTTCTTCATCTTGGCTTGGATCAGCTCTTGTTCCTGGTGTATGTTGCCGAACTCATCCTTGTTCCATTTCTTTATTTTTCCTTTTAATTCTTTAAGTCTGAGTTGAAAGGTATGCATCATATTTCTCCCTTCTTTCTCACTCTCGTTCCACCACTCCTTCATTTTTCTATGAAGGTAGGTTCTCTTAACCAAAAGGCTTCGAACCTAAAAGGTCTGTTTCTATTTCCTTGTTTCATTTCTACTTCTAATGTAATAGGCCAGTGGTATGACCCTAAGCATGGTAGAATTGTAGCCTCATAGTACACATATTTACTAATGAATTCTTCTATAGCCAAGAATCTATTCAGGCAAGAGGCTATTTGTCTGTCCCCTTCTATTATTCCACGTATATTTTCCGTTAATTGTTGGGATATCCACCAGGTTTTTCCGTTAACTGTTGGGATATCCACCAGGTGTACTTCTTCTTGTATATCCCTGAATTTCTCCGTTTCTGGCTCTTCCCTTCGAAGTCCCCCTTTTTTCCTCCTCCAGCATTGTTATCAAGGTGAAGTCTTCTGCTAGTAACCAAAGCTTTTCCTCATGTAGTTGGCTTAACATCTTTATTCTCTAGAGGAAGTTTTACTTTTCCATTGGGATGTGAGGGCCATAAACTGCAAAGATTAAAAACCATTCTTTATTTCCTATCAAGTGAAACCACCCCGTGTGTAGGAATTTACAGGGTAAGTTCCTCAGACAAAACACCAAACAATACCGCTCACAAACAGATCACAAATCAATACACCAGTATTCTTGACGTGGTTAAAACCCTCAAAGAGGGAAACAACCCATGGCCTGAGCCAATGTGACCACTTCAGGTAATTTACTAATAAAATAATGAAAATTTACGTAAGCTTCTCTCATGAACAGTTACCCTACAAATGATCCTCCATTCCCTTTAAATAGAGATCATGGACCAATCGGGTGTTAAGCCACGGATCAAGTATTGGTAATACCGATGAGATAATGAACCATCGGATCACTACATATTGTGACCATTGGATTGTAAGTTACAAAAGTACATAGTAAAGAAACACACTTTACCTAACTCTACACTAGACCAAGTTATACTTAACTATTTCCTATGTGTTGGAATATCCTAACATCCCCCCCTTAAGAACAACTTGGGATAGGATTGAAAGATGTACAAATATGACACAATAGGAGAAAGAAGGAGGCATTAGAGCCTATCCCCCCTAAGTGACAACTCCCTGAACTCCAACCATAAATCGAAGTTTAGTAAACTTCACCTCTATGAGAGCCTTTGTAAAGATGTCTGCAACTTGATCATCTCTTGAACAATATTGCACTTCATGAACATGGTCATGAATGAGCTTTCTGATGAAGTGCATATGCAGTTCAATGTGTTTGTTGCACTGATGTTGAACTGGATATTTGCATAGTTGAATAGCACTTTGATTATCATGCTAAAGCATAGTCGGATACTATTGTTAAAAGAAAAACTCTGACAAGATCTAATGAAGCCACAAGGCACCATGATACTCTGCTTCTATTGAAGAAAGAGAAATGGCACTTTGTTTCTTGTAAGCCCATGTAATAGGTGCTAAACCAAGAGTGAACACATAACCTACAATAGACTTCCGATCATCAGAGTCACTAGCCTAATCGAAATCAATGAAACCAACCAATAGCGGAGATGCGTTTTCACTATAATGAATCCCAAACTAAACTATAACTTGAACATAACGAAGTATTCTTTTAACTGCTTTCCAATGACTTTCATGTGGGTTTTGCATAAATCGAGCAATAAGGCCAATAGCAAAGGAAAGATCAAGACGAGTATGGGTCAGATGCAAAAGTTTTCCTACAAGTTGACAGTATAAGATAGCATCAACTTCGGGGGAAGTACAAGTGACTGAAAGTTTGGCTCCAGACTAAAAGGGAGAAGAGGTTGGCTTACAGTCTTCCATGTGAAATGGCGTAGAAGATCATAGGCATATTTGGACTGGGAAAGGGAAATACCTTCCTTGGATTGCAAGACTTGAAGACCAAGAAAATAATGCAAGTGTCCTAAGTCTATCATTTCAAACTTCTTTTTAAGGCTGGACTTCACATGGTTTATAAGGTTGGGATCATTGCTAGTAAGGATAAGATCATCAACATAAAGAACAAGAATGATAAGAGACTTGCCAACTTTCTTGGTGTAGACAATATTGTTAATGACACCTAGAAAAGCGAGTTTCTAAAATAAATCTATCCATTTTGGCATACCAAACCCGAGGGGCTTGTTTGAGACCATAAAGGGATTTCTTAAGCCGGCATACAAGACTGGAGTCTGTTTGTATAAAGTTAGTAGGTTGTTCCATATAGATTTCTTCATGCAAGTCCCCATGCAAGAAGGCAGATTTAACATCCATCTAATAAACTTCCCATTTGAAAGAGGTAGCAAGGGAAAGAACAAGGTGGATAGAGTTCATTTTGGCAATAGGGGAGAAGGTTTCAGTATAGTCAATGCCTTCTACTTATGAAAAAAGATGAGCTTTATGTTTATCAACTTTTCCTTCTGGTCCATACTTGGTTCTGTAAACCCATTTGCATCTAACAAGTTTTCATCCCTCTGGTAGAAGAACAAGATCCCATGTATCATTTTCCAATAATGAATGATATTCTTCATTCATAGCTGCGTCCCAATCTGGATGGCCTGAAGCTTCTGGAAAGGTGTCAGGATCATAATTCGCTGAAGCTTGAGCCAGTAAATAAGAGGCTCTATCGAACTGAGAACGTGTACGTCGTTGATATGTAGGATCACCGGCAAGAGCACCTACTGCATCTAGAGTAGCACGGACCCATTCTGGAAGCTAAGGAGCTGAAAGAGGATCCTGAGAAGGTGGGGGAAGATTGTCATCCTCGCTGTCATCATCCGAAGAAGAAATATTTTCAGAAGTAGAAGGGATAGAGAGAGGTGGCACATTCGCCGAACTAGGCTCGTAGGCTTATATATTCTCAGCAAACTTTACATCTCTTCTAATGATAACATTTTTGGACTTAAGTGGAATAAGTCTATATCCTTTGACATCTTCAGAATATCCAGCAAAAATACGTTTTTCACTCTTAGGTTCTAAAGCTTTATGTTTCTCATCTGGAATATGGGCCCATGCTTCACTTCCAAAAACACGAAAGTGACTTACATCTGGTTTAATTGAGCTCCATGCCTCTTCTGGAGTGATATTCTTTAAAACCTTAGTAGAAGTGTGATTTACTATGTAATTTGCACAGTTAATTTCTTCTGCCCAAAAATTAAGACTAAGTCCTTTAGATTGAAGCATACAATTAGCCATTTCCTTTAAGATGCTATTCTTCCTTTCAGCTATGCCATTTTGTTGTGGAGTATATGGAACAGTATGTTACATTTGAATTCCATTCTCAATGCAAAATTTGATGAATTTGTTGTTAACATATTCTCCACCATTATCAGATCTTAGCTTAAGAATTTGATGTCCAGATTGTTTTTCAACAAAGGCCTTAAAGGCCAAGAACATGTTAAATACTTCACTCTTGAGTTTTAATAAGTATACCCAAGTGCATCTTGAGAAATCATCAATGAAAGTTAAGAAATACTTGTAGCCAGAGAATGAAACAACTGGAAGCGGACCACATAAATCACTATGCACAAGCTATAAAGGGGCTAAGGTGTGCCAAAAGGCACATTTTTCAAACCTATCCTGATGATGTTTTCTGAGTACACATCCGGAACAAACACCATCTCTGCAAGATACCATTGGAAGACCTATCACCATATTTTCTTTACATAGATTCTGAAGGGAGCGATAGTTTAAGTGACCAAATCACTCATGCCAAAGTTTGCTCACTTCATCATTATGAGAAACAAATACTGAGGGAAGACTTGATGACCCAAAGTTGTTAAACTTATACAACCTTGTAGAATCATCATCAATGCCAATAGCTAAAATTTGTCTAGGATCTCTTAGGTCCTTAATTACAACATCGTGAGGTGAAAATTCAACGATTTTACCTTCACCTGAATGAGTTATCTGATATACAAATAGAAGGTTGCAAGATAAGGTTGGAACACATAATACATCATTAAATTGACCATTGTCTATATGAACAGTTTTAGTCCCTACAACACTAAGAGATCTATCATCACCAACATATATATTTTTGGTGTTACAATCATTTAAAGAAGAAAACATGGCTTTGTTTTTTTCCATGTGATAAGAAGCTCCATAATCAATGAGCCACTCATGAGAATGAGAAGAAGAAGATACATTTAGTACATATCCAGACCGAGATGCTTGAAAACCACATGTAGAAAGTGTTATTCCTAAAGATTAAATTGAAGTTGAAGAGTGCTCCAAAAGGATGTTATGCTTCTTCATTGCTTCTTCCAAGGCTTCCATCTTCTTAAAGCATTTGGATTCTAAGTGGCCATCTCGATTACAAAAGTGGAAATGTTTATCAGTCTTCTTCCCTTTGTTTTTATTTGCCTTATCATTTTGTTGAAATGATTTTTCATTTTAAGACCAAAATTACTTAGGACCCTTGTTTGGTTTAGGAACATTATTTTTAGGATACAACTTCTTAGGATTCTTTGAATTTGGTTGCTCCTGGGCGGATAAGGCTTTCTTAGAAGAGTTTCCAAGATTAAGAAGATTAAGATGTAAGAGTTTTTCTTGTTCTCTTATTAAAGAATCACAAAAGGAATCAAAGGAAGGGGACTTGTAGTCTTGTCCTTGAGAAATGAAGGCTTCTCTTGCAGAATGGAAGGTGGAAACAAACACAGAGTATTTTGGTCCCAACTTAGTAAGAATGGAATAGATAAGGTTACCATATTCTTTCTTAACCTTAACACCTTCCAAGAGAAGTATAAAGGTCTTGAACTTGGACAAAAAATATTCAATGGAAGAAAAATTATTGGGGTCCAATGTAAGCAACTCATTTTGGAGTTTTTGGGCTCTAATTTCATTTTTAATTCCAAAAACTTTAGTGAGTTGTTTCATTTCTTCATTAGGAGTATCAAGTTCTGCGATATGGAATCTAAGGTCTAGAGAAATAGACATCCCTATCAACCCACGTGCTTGATCTTGTCTATTTTCCCATTTGGCTGCCTATCTTCATCTTGAGGTTTGGTTTCTTGGCCTGAGGCTATTCTGTAAAAACCTTTACTTCTAAGTAAATCCACAATGTAAGACCACCAATTGAAGTAGTTGGTGCTGTCAAGAATAACTTGGCATGGACTTTCCATTTTACCAGAAGCTAAAGCTGTAGATGCTGAAAATAAGTGTTCCAATGGAAAGATCTCGAAAAATTAGGCTGATTAAAAAGAATGGCTCTAAAAACGACTTTCGGATGAAGAAGTTATGGTTTTTTGAAGAAAAGTTGTTGAAGATGCCGACGAAGTGCGTGAATGTGTGGGAATGAATGATAATGTTATATTTAAAAAAATCCCCCCCCCCCCTCCTCCCACTTTCCAAACATAAATCTAATTAGCTCACTTTTAAAAAATATATATGTGACTCACTTTTATAAATAAGTGAAAGTCACTTTTATGGTACTTTATGAGCTACCCACTAAATTGTAACTTAAATAAAAGATAAAGAGACTTTAGAATTATAAGTGACTCACTTTTTATAATGGGTGAGAACACTTTTACATAAAGTAACTTTAAAACATAAGCTACATGTGCTTTTTGAAAAAGTAACTCAACAAAAAAAGACTTGAACCCAAGACCTCTATTCGCATAAAGTAACTTTGGACCAAGTGAGCTAGTTTAAAAGGATAGTAATTTTTGGAAAAGAGGAACAGTCTTTTTTTTTTCTTTTTTTCTTTTTTAAGTCACTGAAGTTTTGGGGTGCATGCTTACTTGAGAAAGCTCTTTTTTTCCTACAAAACCCAACATGGACTACAAAAAAAAAAATGAACCTTATGGTTTCAAGTTAGCTTTACCCGAAAACTAAAAATTTTCCTCAATGTTTCTGATTTTCCGAGATCACACTAAGCCGCGGCAAAAAAGAGCATCCGCGTGAGAAAAATCCTTCCTTTCTGTTTCTGATTTGCCCAGATCGCACAGATTCATGGGGAAAAGAGCATACACAGAAATGAAAGGTATAGATCCGGTAATTAAAAAACAGAGAGCTAAATAAATTGAAATAAACAAAGAGAAAATAACTAAAAACTGCAAATAAATACTATATACCTCCAGATCTTAAAAATGACGTAGCTAGGACTACTGGAAACCTTTTCACGTCAAACGAAAGGGGTTCCTCACTGGAATAGATGCTCCTAACACAATAGAGAAGTCCTCTCGGCTCGAAAGCAATCAGAAACGATAGATCTAGGAAACGACAGTTGGATGCAGTTCTACCGGCTTCAGATTTGGATCACTAATGGATGCGACCCTCAAATAGCTCTAATACCATGTAGGAAATTACAGGGTAAGTTCCTCAGACATAACACCAAAGGACATCGCTCACAAACAGATCCCAGATCAATACACTAGTATTCTTGACGTGGTTAAAACCCTCAAAGAGGGAAACAGTCTACAGCCTGAGCCAATGTGGCCACTTCAGACAATTTATTAATAAAAGAATGAAAATTTACATAAGCTTCTCTCATGAGCGGTTACCCTACAAATGACCCTCCATGCTCTTTAAATAGAGATCATGGGCCAATCGGGTGTTAAGCCATGGATCAAGTGTCGGTAATACCGAGGAGAAAATGAACCGTCGGATCACTACATATCATAGCCATTAGATTGTAAGTTACAAAAGTACATAGTAAAGAAACACACTTTACCTAACTCTACACTAGACCAAGTTATACTTAACTATTTCCTATGTGTTGGAATATCCTAACACCGTGAGAATCTACTTCATGCATATCCAGTGATCAACTGTGACCTCTGTTGGGTTCCCCAGTATTGCAATCCCGCCTGCACTACCTATTGCATCTATAGACATACATTCATACCTCAGTTTTATTTTACTTAGTATTTCCTCCATTTTCTCTCCTGTAATCTTTATTTCTTGTAGCAGCATTAGTTGGGGTTTCTCTTTTCTTAGTCTCTCAGCTAAGTATCTCTATTTACCTCTGTTGTTGAAGCCTCTTATATTCCATGTTGTAAATATCATTGGGATACCTTGTTTATTTGTTGGTATATCGCTAATAGCAGTACCACCCTGCCTGTGTTCACCAACATTTCTCCCATAATCTGTAGGTTTCTCCGACCTCTTTTCTTTCCTCCTTTTATTTTGTTTGAGTACTCTTGGGGGTTTTCCTGATGCATCCCTAGTTGTTCTGCCATATCTACCTATCCCTGTCCCTGCTTAGCTTGATACTGTTGGAATGTCTCTTCGTATAGTCTTTTTTGGTCTTCCGGAATAAATATTTCATCTAGATGTCTCCATTCATTCAACAATTTCTTCAAAACTTCTTCTTCCATGCTCAGTTCCTCTCCTTTGCTTGGGTCGATTTCCATTGTAGTGTTTTCCATCCCCTCCCTATCCTCCTTATCCTCTTTTTCTGTCGGCTCTCTCTGAGCTTTCCTCTTGGGGTTCAGTTTGCCTCTGCTTGAACTGCACTCCTTTCCTTTCTCTTGATTGTCCATATTTTGGACCTCGTTTTCTTCTTCTTCTTCTACCTACAACACTTCAAAGCTATTCATTCTGCTCGGCTGAGTTTAGTATTCCTTTTTCCCTGTGTTGTGGGTTTCCTTTGCTTGTCTCCTCTTGCTTTTTACTTCTTGGAACCCTTCTTTATCTTCTTGAGGTTTCCTCTGTTGCTTTTGCATATTCTCCCCTTCCTCTAGGTTCATTGGACAATCCTTAAATAGGTGGCCATACTCATGACATCTACAGCATCTGAACGGGATGTGTTTGTAGTTTAGAGTTTGTTTCCAAACCTCTTCATGGTATTCTAATTCCACTAAGTCAGGTATAGGTTTAGCTATGTTCATGTACACACATATTCTTGCATAGGATGTGTATTTGCCTCTTTTTGTTGTTTCTGCTATTTTGACAAATCTGCCTATCGTATTTCCAATCCCCTCTAATATTTCTGGGTCCCAAAAATCCATTGGGAGACTGAATAATCTTACCCATACCGGGGCTGCTAGAAATTTTTCTTTGTTTGGGTCATAACATTCTTCCCAATATCTCATAAACAAGCGAGCATTATAATGAAAGTAAGGGCCATTTTCAAATACTTTTTCTTTGCCTTGCAGGTTTGAGAAGATTACCGTGAAGAAGCCTCTAGCTCCCAACTTGAGCTCGATATGGCCTTTGGGTTGCCATTTTTGTTGTATCCATTTGGTAAGATCTTTCTCCATCGGCCAGACTCCGATGAACTTGCAGATTAGCGCATGGTCTTTCATGTAACTTCTGTATCGCTCCAATTTATTCATAGGAATGATGAATCTCGGTTTCTCTGTCGCACATGGCAAACATTTTCCTCTGTTGCCTGCCTATCTGCCATCACACCCTGAGGATAGGTCCTGACATTTTGTTTGTATTTCCTGTTATGTTTTTATTGCTAGTGTTCTTTCGGCAATCCCCTGTCACTGCGTCTCAATAGGAGGGGATCTCCCCCCCCCCCCCCCCCCCCCCCCTTCTTCCTCTGTCATTCCAGCCTTATTAACAACCTCCTAGTAAACAGCTTTACAAAAGCCGTCAGAGGTTAGGTCACAGTTGTGTTTAGTTCATGGCTGCCGTAGTGCCATTAGGGTTGCGGAGCTCCTTGAAATAATTATCATCATGTAAAAAATAAATTAAATTTACATTTAGGAAAATAAAATAACATAAACCATAATTTAATTTAATTCGCAAAACAAATACATTTAATTATTTTATTTAATAAAAATAAATAAAATAAATTTATATAAAACTTAAACATTGCTTCTTATATGAACCTGTGAGAAATATCAATAAAAAATTAAAGTAAATTTAGTAAAACAAAATTTAAAATATAAATTTTGATTTCTAATTTTTATTAATTTTATGAAATTTATATTTATTTAAGATTATTTTGTTGTTATGGTAATATATGATGATGTTATAAAATATTAGTTTAAGTGAAGTAAACAATATATTTTCTTAATTATGTTGGTTGAAGTCTCTAAAAACATATTGTAACTCTCATTTATGTCATTTATTTACTATAATAATACAAACTAATCCACAATTTTTTAAACACTTTCAAAAGATCCATCCCATAGTGTCACAAACGGTCTATCTCCTTCTTTTTGACCTGCATGTGTAATGGCACACATGACCCTCTCTCTATATGACCCTACAAACTAAATATATTTTCTCTAAATAACTAAACACAGATAAAGACGTTCATGACTAACAACTTCTCATCACCGGATATATTGATGGCTGATTCCTTTAGATGGTGATTGTGGACAAAGGGAAATAGTGAATATTGCGCTTTTAGTTTTGTATCGAATCGAGTCTCCGTAATGTTCCAAGCATTAAAGTCAATACTGCTATATTTTTATATTTAATAACCGGAGAGTTTTAAAAAAAAGAATTATTGTTCCCTTTCCTTTTCTTTTACTTTTATTTCACTCGGGGAAATTGAGGTGCCTACCACCGAGCGTAAACTTTTAATTCCCTTTCACATTCATTAATTGATTAATTTATACAAGGGTACAATTTGTTACACCCACCCTATTCACGAGTCATCTAAACTTCGTTGTTTCTTTTCTACATGCTTGACAAGGTTAATAGTTGTAAACTACGCTTGGTCCAAGTGGGTGATTTGCTAGTTGCAACTCACCCCGTTGGCACCTGGTGGGTTTCCACCTTTTTTAGTTTGTCTTTTAGTTAGTGATCACTATCCATTGTTTTTGTGGGTATCTAAAGGATTTTTAGTCATACATTACATGCAGTCATGTTATTATAAAATCTCTTTAGTATTGTTTTCTTATTTTTTTTATTTTTTTTAAGGGTGGTTCATGTATACTGGGTGGTCACGACATCCACAAGAAAAATCCTGGTAGATCAACTCGAAGGTATCTACCCGTCGGCTAAACAAACAAGGCCTAACCTCAAGGGCGTCGAGGAGATTTGACCTTGTGACCTCCCAACTGGCAAGGTACTTAACAATGGGAACTCAACCAACTGAGCTAACCCTTTAGGCTTGTTTTCTCATCTCTTAATCAGGTGTTCACTTGGTTTGAACAATGGCATTGAATACTTTGTTTGAACAATGTCTGAAGCATCATGTTATTTGGTATTATCGTTTTCCCCTTCCATGATCTAGTTTGGTTTCATTATCCTTCCATTAAGGATCATCCACATATTTCATAGTCCTTATTGATTGCCCCGTTTGTTATTCTCTTCCAATCTAGTTCTAGCATTGTCAAGGATGTCTTCGCAATTATGTTTGACGAGCTAAGCTTTGTGGTGTTGTTTCATGGGCATCATTTTCCCCTCTACAACTAAGTTAAGCTTTGATAATGATTGTGGCATTATTTTGTCTCGTATACATTGTTTTCCCTTCTCTATGACCAAATTTTCCCTTGGCTCTCATCTTATCAATGGTGACTTTTATCTTTGTCCTACTTACAACTCCACCAAGGATTATTGAGTGGTTTTAGGGGCATTGCTTTTCATTCTTTGCAATCAATTTTGACTTTGACCCTAGTCATCTTAGCCTCATTTTCAACCTCACAACCTCATTCCTCTATGACCGAGTATGTCTCTAGTCCTATCGACAATTTTGTCCCTCTAGGACTAAGTTTGACTATAGTCTTGTCAATGACCTTGTCACTCTATGACCAAGATTATTTCTTGTCCCATCAACAACATTAGCTCTAGTCCCATCCCATAAGTTTACTTGCAATTTTTTAATAGTTTTTTAATTAAAGATTGAGAACAATTATTTTTTTATCATAGAAAGAGACTTGAATATCAACATTATGTTGTTATATTCGTAATATACATGTTTTTTACATCATCCTGACATTATAGCAAGATATGTAGAATTCTTTGTTAGTTTATGCATTATATGGAAACCCATGTTTTATGCAACATTTTATATAGTGTTATTATAGATATTATCATATTTATTTGGCCATGTTTGTGGTAAATACACTTCAATTCATGGGAAACCATGACAAAGTTGAGTTTGCATGTAAGAGTAGTATTTTTCAACTTTTAGTGAGCATCGTCAACACCTACACAATATAAAGCAACCATTTCCGAAGATCATAAGAACAAAGAGAGTCATATTCTTCTACGTGCACAGAGAAGGATGAATATGATGGAAGTAAAAAACAAATGAATTATTTCCGAGTACAAAAATATTGTATTTTCCTAGACATTAAACCACCATATCCATTGGTGAGTTTGACCTTGAATTACATTAAACTGTCAAAAATAAAACATGAAAATGGGAGATAATTTGCATGTGAATGGTAGGTCTCAATCAAAGGTTTAATAAAATAAATAAATATTTATTAAGACATTATGTGCTCACCCTAAATATTTTTACGATCTAATGGACAAATAGACATTGACAATAGATTTTGGTTGTGGGAGTTGCTACTTTTCTCTTTTTCAAATTACAATGTTTTACATCTATGTTGTGGAGGAAAAAAAAGTGGCATCTCTCCTTTAATAATTCCTTGACCAAGCCAAAGGTTGGAAAGAAAAAACAAAATAAAAAATGTTTGTTTCCTTGCAAGGATTCCTCAGATGAGGACCTCACATAGCATTTTAACTACCCCTCTATGAAATACCCTTGTATAAGCTTTAATTCAGCGAGGATTTCCATTTTTTTTTTAAATGTGTTATGTTGTTATGTTCTAAGTCTACATAATGATTTATCCAACTATATCAATGTTACAAATATTGACACTATGCTCATTATGTCAGCATTATGCAAGCATACATTTATGCCCACTACATTAATGTAAGCATAAAGTTATATGTTCATTATACCATATTACTACAATTTAACATATCTACATTAGAATTGTAACTCTACAAACTACAAATAGTTATGCTATGATTTGGAGAGCATAACATTGATACATTTTTACATGTTGACATGTCTACCCTTTTTAAATAATTTAGCAAGGACCCTACTTGTTTTGTTGCATTATTTATATTAAGTTGTGTTGTAATGTTTGATCCAGACACAATAACTCTACCAACCATCTTGAGGAAAAGTGAAACTTTACAAAGGGTAATTCCTTCAACTATAATTCAACAAGGACTTTCCAATTTTCTTTAAAATTATGTTATATGCTAGTTGTATTTTGTATGTCACCTAAATAATAGCTAGTGTTATCAATCAAGATACCAACCAAAATTATAAATCATAACATTGATCGATGTTATAAGTTGCGACACCAATGTTATCCTAACTACATTGACACTATTGGCAAACTATAACTCTGCAAACAATAGTTTACTCAACTATAATTTAGTGAGGAGTATTTTCTTTTTTTATTTTGTTATATGTTATTTAATTATTGTTGTGTTGATATAATAATCAAGTCACACTGAAATAACAACCAATATTATAAATCATCACATTGAATTTATTCTAATTTTGTTGATGTTATTTAGGTTTAGAATTTCACTTGCTACATTGCGATTAATACATTTTAACATGCGGTGAAGAAACTGTGTTTGCAAACCTATTTATGGGTAACACTACATCATATTAGTCTTATGGATGAAGACCTATCTTCTCCTCCTCAGGGTGACCTTCTCAAGGATTTCTAAGTCCTTCATTATCGAGGGTTTTACATTTTGCATGCCACGTTAGGATGGAATTCTTTGATAGATGCCTGTGCTCATGGAATTTTCTACATCTAACTGGAATATGATCATAATCCACTAGCTAGAGCCACATATCATATTGATATTAAATGCAAATGTTAGTCAACAATGGTTGTGAAACATTCATATACACACAAATTCTTGCATTAGGATATGTAGTGGCCTTGTAAGTTGCTTTTGAACACATTACATCTGAGCTCATGGAATTTTCATTTCCCTTTAAAATTTCATTGCCCCTAAACTCCTAAGGAAGAGACTATAACCTTATCCATATTGGGGCTATTGAAAAGTCTTATTTGTCAAGGCAAAAGTGCTCCTTCAAAAATTAAAAATAAATACATGTGAAGTTAAAAAAGTATGGCCCATTTGAAAAATTTAACTACAATCCTCTAGGTTACTAAATATTGTCTTATAAAATTCCTTGGATCCTAGCTTAAGTTTGACATCTCCTTTGGGATGTTGATTTTTCTAGATCCAATTAATAAGAGCCTTTTTTTATGGCCATAACCCCAGGAATTTCCCTATGAGAGCATGGTCCTGCATATACTGATTTCTTTCCCCAATTTTAGAAGATGCGGCCTCATATTTGGGATTTTTCTCTACCTACAAGATACATAAACCTTTTTTTATTTCTTTTCCTCAGATTTTCTTGGTTTAATTTTCCATTTGTGAACCTGTCCCCTAAAAATATTCATGTCTCCCATATGATTAATCATGCATGTGGTTGGACAATTTGGTTGTATTGGAGTGGGATGCATGGATCGACTGGATTTGTCAGTTATGTTGTTAGAACCTACAAAGTTGTTGCAATAAGGGGGGGTGGGGTGGTTGAACCCCCTTCTCCAAACAAAGCCATGCTCCTAATTCATATCACTTACAACATGTAGTGCTAGGGTTTTTTGTTGAGTGTTGCTTAAATGATTGGATCTCTAACACTTTATTTTAAGAAGTGTTTGCTTCATGTGTTCTTGTATGAACTAAAAGTATTTTTTTTTAATAATTTTGAGTTTTATAAATTATCTTTCAATCAAAAAAATTATGACAAAAATATTAATATACCAATCAAATATATTATTATTCACCTTTAACATGAATATATGTTTTTTTGAATAATTAAAAATTAAACCCAATGTATAAAATAATTTTCTAATAATTAAAAAATAAACTGACATATAAAATACTTTCCTTATCCTTAATATACATATTTCTTCCGCCCTAAATAAAAAAAATACAACTTATTTTTAAATTAATATTACCTATTTTTAAATTAATATTACTATTGACATGATTTCCTCTTACAAATTATAAAATACTTTATTTCTTTTAATATAAATAAATTTTATTTATCTCCAAATTTACTTGGATGTTTAGGTAATATTTTAAAAACTGTAAATTTCATATAATTAATAAGAATAAAAATATTCTAATTTTAAGGTCATAATGAAATTAATCATTAATTGGTGTATAAGATTCCTTTGTTTATAAAAGAAAAGATTGTTTTCATTTTTTATTTTTATTTTAATATTTTCCATTGTTCACTTATGTTCCCCTTCCATATATATATATATATATAAATTCATATTTCTCAATTATGGTTGGTGAATGTTAATAGATGACAAAATAAATTGAAAGTATTATTGATAGTGAGAATTTGAATTGCTAGTAATGAGAATTTAATTTACTAATAATGGAAGAGACAAAGCAATAATAACAAAAGTAAACTATTATACATTTGAAAATAATGATATAAGTCATCATCATTTGGGTTAATCTTAAGTGGTTAAGAAGAATTACTGTTATTCATTTCTCAAATTCAATCCTAACAAAATGACATAATAAACTTTGTTATAATAACTTTGAGATTTACTATTAATCCTAAACCATCTCTCAAAGATCAAAATATTTATATTCTTCCTATAAAATGTCAAAAAATTTATGAAAAAACAAAAACCAACCTCGATCATTATTCAAATGTACATAAACGAACATTTAACCAATCAAAATGACCCAATCCTCCACCATACATCTATTTTTTAATTTAAAATACCAACTAATATATTAATATCTATATGTTAACAACTAATTTCCACAATCAACCAATTAGAATGGGGTTGGAAGTGGACAGTCATTGCCTTGGATTATCTTCCTGACGTTGACAACAAATCAAAGGAAAATGAATTCCTGCATATCGATATGATAAGGAATAGTTTAAGTTAATAGGCAATTTAAAAAGCGAAGTGAGTCCATAGTATAGATGGGGACAATTTTTATATGTATTATGGTCCCACTTTAAACGTGTTCATTACGTAAAGGTTCCACCTTTTAACTTAATGGCAACTAGAAAATTTTCGTGTTCCAAAGTGTTGAATACAAGCAGGTTCAGGAAGAAGAGCAGCTGCAGCCCCAAATGGACCTAGTGCCGCAAGATCATATGCTACTAATGCAAAGTAGTGTACAGGGCACAGAAACAAAACATCTCGAGTTACCTCAATTGGGTAGGCATGATATCTGATACAGAAATGGGCACTGTATTCTTGTCGACCGCAACTATTCCAAGCGTTTTAGAATGATAGATGACAACCCTTGTTCCTTTAGAAGAATTACTTTCAAGACCATCAATATAAATACCCGGTGGTACAGTGACAAAAACCCTAACAAGTCTTGGTTCAAGGAGTTGCTCCACAACAAGATATTTGGAATGCATATTTACATTAATGTTATCAATGACTTTGGATGCATCCCTTTCTATAACACTAATTTCTCCAACTTCTCCGTTTGATGATGATACTTGTGGTTGTGATTTTACATTTGATAATGATATCTATAGTTGTGGTTGTACATCTGAAAATGTAATTACAGGTTTTCTTTTCCACATTCCTGTCACATCATCATTTATGTCATTATGAAGAGATCCTAGTTCAACATGTTCAACATCATTTTCTTGGTTAGAGCATTCTTTATCGTTAGTCTCTTTCATGTCAATGTTCTCTTTTGTTAGACATGTTGCATATGCTTCAAGATGTTTTGTTGATTTTGAAAATTATCTTTTTATTTGTTGTAATGCTTCTCCAATTTCCTTTAACATTTTAGATTTATGATATTCACTTAATTCCATGATTTTCAGGGCCTGAACTTAATGGTAGATTTGTGCAGCAGATAGCATCCAAAGGCTCAAATGGCTTTTTTACCACTAAAGCGACAAATCTTATAGCTTGTTTGTGCTTTAAAATATGTAAAATACACAATTGTATTGTAAATAATATTTTATTAATAAGATGAAATGTACAAGGATGATGAATGTTACAATGAGGACCTGCTTATATACCTAGGAGGGTGCCCCTTCATGGCTGAACATGTATTTTTAAACATGCCTTTTCATTAAACTAATTACTATTAAAATAATTACTACTTTGATTTTTTATTATTCACATTTATTTTTATTTATTTTATTTTATATGAATTATATTCATAACAAAGGGACATCTACATTGAAGTTTGTTACTTTCCCCTAGTCTCTTCACCATTTTCCATCCATAAGGCTCAAATGGGGACCCCTTTATAGACTTGTACATTAGCATCACCCAATACTCTACTAATGGGGAAGTCATCCTCCTAGGTGACTTCAATGCCCATACTAGAGATCTCCAGACCCCTCTCCACGATTGATCATAGGATGTGTTTTGTACCCAGGGGATAGATCCATATTCAATAGGGATTCACTGGATGACAGATGATGCTTTGGGGCCCACTACAGTTCATGGTAAACATCTATTGCAGTTGGGGGAATCATGTTGATTTTAAATGGTCTCCTCTAGTTCCCATACTCCCGCTTTTTCACATGTCAGCCATATGGCGGGGGTGCAAGTGTAGTAGATTATGTATTCACTAGCCAAAACTCACTCTCTTTTATTCGACATCTATAGGTCTCCCCCATCCCCCTTGCTAATGATGCACTTCTTTTCTTCTCTCTCCGGTTTGAACCTCCCTTTCCACCCCATCCTTCCCCTTGGGTCCCACCCCAAACCACCTTTCGATTTGAAAAAGGAGACCTTGACATCTTCTCCTCTACCCTATGCAAGCCGCTCCCATCAGAGACCTAATTCTCCTTGCTTGATTCTGCTTCCACTAAATACACCTGTCTTTCATCTGCCATTTGGGAAGCAACACTCAAATCCTTCCCCCACTCCACTCGTTCCACTTCTATCTCCCCAAAAGTTGGATCTTTCCCCATAAACACATGGTACGATGACGAATGAATGACTCTACATCGAGAACTTCGATATGATTTCACCCACTCTCAACCCTTCTATTCTGACCTCAAAGCTTCTTATCGTCATCTCCACCATCACAAGAAATGACTCTTTGTCTCTCATAGAAGACATGAACTTTCTACTCTCCTTGCCCACTCCCCTAAACAATTATAGTGTACCATCCTTCCTTGACACTCCCCTCTTCCATCTGACCTCGACCCTACATCCATGTTCTCTCACACTTCCAACCTTTATGATATTCCCAAGCGGGTCCAAATTCATGTTACCTCCCCACCCTCTTCCTGTTACCTATTATCCAAAAGAGATATTAGAGAGGCCATTTGGGTGATGAACAACAACAAAGAAACCGATGAGGAAGGCTACCAAGCAGAGTTCTTTAAGCATGGTTCCCGTGTGTTGGTTCGCTACTTGGATGATCTTTTCAACCATGTAGTCCATGAAGGTTTTCCACCTGCATGGTCACACCACATCATCCATCTAATCCACAAATCAGGTTCCAGCTCAAATCCCAATAACTACAGAACGATCATGGTGGTCCACACGTTCTCGAAGTTGTATGCTATTTCTCTACATAGGAAACTCTCTAGTGCCCTTGAGCAAAGACAACCGAGAGCTAGGGAGCAGGCAGGTTTTCAACCGACTCATCAGACCATTGACCACATCTTCACCCTATGTGCCGTGATTGAGGAGGCACGATGCCGCCCTTCAAAAGTCTATTGTTGTTTCATAGATTTTCAAAAATCTTTTGACTCTATTCCGAGGGAAGCCTTACTCTAGAGACTCAGATATGTTGACATCTTTGCAACACATGTTCTTGAATGAATTGAAAGTATTTATTATTTTTTTATAATTTTGAGTTTTTAAAATTATCTTTAAATAAAAAAATTGACAAAAATATTAATATACCAATCAAATATATTATTATTCACTTTTAATATAAATATATTTTTCTTAAAAAAAATATTAAAAATTAAACCCAACATATAAAATAATTTTCTAATAATTAAAAACTAAACTCGCATATAAAATACTTTCCTTATCTTCAATATGCATATTTCTTCCACTCTAAATCAGAAAAATACAACTTATTTTTAAATTAATAGTACTATTAACATGATTTCTTTCCCTACCAATTATTAAATGCTTTGTTTCTTTTAATATAAGTAAATTTTATTTATCTACAAATTTACTTAGATGTCTAGGAAATATTTTAAAAACTATAAATTTATATATAATTAATAAAAATAAAAATATTATAATCATTAATGGGTGCATAGGATTCCTTTGTTTATTGATACAAAAGATCCATTTTCATTATATATGTTCGCTTTGTTACCCTTCCTTTTATATATATATATATATATATTCATTTTTCTCAATTATGGTTAGTGAATATTAATAGATGAGAAAATAAATTGAGCTTCTTATTAGTAGTGAGAACTTGAATCGATAGTAATGAGAATTTGATTTACTAATAATGGAAGAGGCAAAACAATAATAATAACATAAATCAAAATTAAACTTTCATAGATTTGAAAATAACTATATATATAAGACATTTGTCATTTAGATTAATCTTAATTAGTAAGCCGAAATTATTATTATTCTCTTCTCAAATTCAATTCTCAAAATAACATAATAAACTTTGTTATAATAATTTTGAGATTTATTATTAATTCTTAACAATCTCTAAAAACAAAAAAATAATATTTTTCATATAAAATTAAAAATATTTAAGAAAAAACAAAAACTGCCTCAAACATTATTCAAAAATACAAAAACAATCATTGAACCTATCACAATGACCCAATCCTCCACCATACATCTATTTTCTAATTTAAAATACTAACTAATATATTAATATTTATAAGTTAACAACAATCAACCAAAGAACAGATCACAAATTCTCGTCTCATATTAACTTTTTTGGAGACCAAAGAAGCGAGGTGAGATGAGAATGGGTTAATTCTAATAATTAGGATGGGGTTGGAAGTGGACGATCATTGCCTTGGATTCTCTCCCTAACGTTCACAACAAATCAAAGGAAAATGAATAGTTTAAGTTAAAAAACGAAGTCAGTCCATAGGATAGATGGGGACATTTTTATATGTATCATGGTCCCACTTTAAACGTGTTCATTACGCAAAGGTTTCACTTTTTCCTCTGCAACCACTAGATTAACTTAATGGCAATTAGAAAATTTTCATGTTCCAAAGTGTTGAATACAAAATTATGTCTAACTCATAGCACTATTGCCCATTTTACCAAATCATTATGTGAAGTGGAAACAAGTGGGGAGTGGATGTACACTATTATCCGTGAACAACTTTATCTTATATAAAATTGTATAGCATATGTATATTTATTTATTCTTAATTATATACCCATTGTATATATGTATCCATATATACAATTGCATTATCATATATTTATTGTATAGCAATTGTATATATATGTATCCATCACCTTCAACACTTTACACACAAAATGCATGAATAGCTTAATATATTCGCACAAAATGCATGAATAGCTTAATATATTCTAGATGATTAAGATGGTACCCATTACCTCCAACACCTTACAGACAAAATGAGTGAATTTATTATTTTGTCCACGATATCAGGGGTGGGCCCCTTAATGTTTGAGCATTAATTTTTTAAAATAGTATAAAGTGTTTAAATATTAATTTTTTTTAATGGTATATAAATATTATTAATAGTTTTTAATAAAAAATATTATTAATGTTTGAGTGGGTTTAATAGCTAAAAAGATGTATTTTCTTGTAAAAATTTATATATTTAAATTTCTAAAATATAGAATATATATTTTTATACATTTTAACAATAAGTCTTTTGTTTCTCAAATAAAAAAATCTCATATTAATTCGATATTTAACTTAATTATAACATTAAAATATTTTCATTATTTAAAATATTATTATATTTATTACTGAATCTCTTCTTTTTCAAAACAACAAAATACCCCTACTAAATAATAAATAATTTATAACTTTCACTTTCTTTTTCAAAACAATACAATACCCATACTAAATAATATATGCTTATATACTTATGAATTCTACCTTCATTAATTTTAGTATCAAATCAATTTTAGTCACTCACTCTACCACACATTTTATCCTTATCCTCTACGCAAGTTCCTTTCTAAATTAGTGAAATCAAGTATCCCTTCATAACTCAACGTGGATGTTTCTAATGTCCTTAACATCACATCCATTTTGTTTTTCTCAGATAGAAATGTTGTCCCGTATTTCTATTATCATTACATAATTAACTTTTACCACAATAAACCTAAGTCTCTCAAAAGTGGTCAAACAATGCCATCATAATTTTTAACATAATTTAACATAGTTTAGTTTGGAATGAAATATGTCATTATTTTTTTGTCACTTAATGATATTTACCTTCCCTCCTCCTTGAGTGATTTTGGCCTTTATTGATTTTTGCCTTACAAGAACTTAACTTTATTATTCCTCTTTCCAAGAAATCATATTCTTACATGGTTGAGCTTCAATAATGACAATATCATATCCATCGTTTTAGGATTGAAGATCCCAAACCTTGATAACATCTTGGAGTTGGCATGTCCAATCATGTATGTGTATACTTTAACCTATTACTGTCACTTCCCTTTCTTGGTTTAAGTTTGGGTTATGATGGGAGACATTTTCATCGTCATGCCTTTGCTTTTCTTGATTTTCAATTTTATTTTCTTTTCTATAATGAGATAAATATGATTGTGTTTTTCTATTATCCATCTTATTATTCTATTTTTTTACTTTATTACATTTTTAATATTAAAAAATATTTAGTGTTTTTATTTTCAATTAAAATTTATATGTTTTATACTACATATTTTGATTTGTTGAGATGACTATTGACACCAATACGGAAAAAAACCCTTAAAATTGATCCTTAAACCAAAAAGTAATACATTAGTCGAGAAAAGTTGATGTAGTAACCCTGGGTGGCATGGAGATGTCCTTACCACGTGAAGGAGAGCACAACAGGAGAGGGGAGGGGAGGCGAGGGATGATTCTCAAAATGTCCTTCCCCACTGTAATGATTTTCGCAAACCTTTTTTTTTTTTAAATTAAACATTAGCATTTTTAATTATTTTATTAATTAGTATTTTAAATTTTAATTTTTTAGGTTGAGTTTATTTTTATTTTCAATTTTTTAAATTTGGTTTTAGATTTTTTTTTGTTCATTTTGATATCTCTTTCTCATTTTTTAATTATATTTTAGGGGTTAAATTTTTTTTTGGGTTTGGTATTTTTTTTTCAAAAAAATTTGAGTGTTTTTTTGTTATTTTAATAGTAATTTCCATTTTTTAATATTTTATTAATTTATTTAATTTTTAATGAAATTAAAAATAAAAAATTAAATTAATTATAGGATGAATTCCCAAGAAGTGTTTTGGGAGAAAATTTTGAGTTTGTTATCCGTAATAGTATTAATGGTCAATGCCATAATTTCAATAAAGTCATAATTATTGTTACTATTAATAATATCACTTTTTAATTCAAAGATCAATTTTAAGGTTTCTCCCATATTGATATAATCATCAAGAAAAAAATGTTAGAATTTTAACTTCACATCAAAAAATAATGGTATCAATAGTGCCACTTCTTCATTTGAGGGTAAAAAGAGCCATTAAATGTGACATCTAAAACAATGTTAACTTGATAATTTTTTTGTTAAGTTGGTAACTATGTTCTATTTCTTGTTTCTCTTTTTCACTTATTTTTACTTAGGACGTTTGTACTCTCTCATTTTTTTTTTTGTTTTCTAATTTGTGCATGACATGTGAAACTAGTCTTTGGCAAAGAAGCCACAACCTGGTAACATCTAAGATATCATAATCACTCAAGGATCAGACCTGGCTTAGGCTACAACAACCCTTAGCATGGCTGAATTTTTTCTATCTATGGGATTTTGAAACCAATGACCTCCTTACAAAGAGTTCTCTAACAGAACACCCTGTTGTCAATTATTCTACATCTTGTGGGAAACAAATTTGTATCCACTCTTAAAGAAGCCTACAAAATAGTTTTATATATCTCTATTTCTTCAACCCTTATTCAACATTTGGTATATTTGTATTTTTCTGTAAGATCATCTTTATGTTTCTTTTGAGGTCCTTCTTTGGGATCTTGATGATCCATTATTTTATCTTGTTATTGGGAAATTTTTTGGAGCTCAATCTACGATTATTTTTTACCTTCTTCTTCAACTTTTTTGGAGTTTAAATTATTACTATTTTTTAACCTTTTCTTAGAGATTGAAATATTAGTCATGTTTCTTTTGATCATTTTCATTGTTATACTTTAATTTTTTTTCTAACTTATCCTCAATTTATATTTTCTTCCACTGTTGCTCTTTGTAGAGTGCATGGATATGAGTTCACAAAGTCGTTTCACATATGTTCCTTAACTCAATGAGACAACTAATTATGCCTATTCCTATTTATGCATATCCTTTATTCTTTTATTATTTACCTTATTAGGGATCACTTAAATTCTTATTAACCATATCCAATAGGATTTAGAATAGATTCATTAACCACCCATTCATTGTAGGATGTACTATGGCTAATGGTCTACTTAAATGTTTCATTCGTAGACTCTTTTTCAGTTCACTTAACTTTAAGCCCATGGAAAAATATTTGGTTGAGCTTTAATCTAAATGGAGGAATATTAGGTTATAAAAGGATAATTTGATAAGTTATATTACTTTAAATTTTAAGGTGATAGAATTATAAAACTTTTCTAGATTTTTTTTATTTTTATTTTTTTATTTTTATATTTCTCTAGAAATAATACTATAAAAAATCATAACCATATATAATTATTGGGATGACAATTATATGCTCTAGGGCTTTACAATTGTTCTCGAGACTGAAAAATATTTCCACCCTACATTGATTACTCTTTAGCATTATAGCTCCAGTTTATTTTATAATAAAAATAAATTAAAAAATAGACTCATTCTAGATTGTTTTACTATAAATAAAGTTAGGCTATATGATTTGCATAAATTTAATAATGAATAGTTGTGTTTTATCAATATTTATTAACATTAGAGAGTCGACACATAAATATTTGATAACCCTAAGATACTTCAAAGATCATATGGGCTCTTTGGTCAAAAGGAAAATATCATTTGTGCGTGGTTGTCGACAAATCATACTATATTTCTTCTTATACAACTTGCTTCCTCAAAAAAATACTCAAAATTGTCAATATAAATATCAAAAATAGTTGGGACACACTTGCTTAAATGTTAGATTACAATTAATTTGTTATAGTCATCCCCTTACATCCTATTTCCTACCAATCTTCACAACAATGACCCTAAATATTAATGCAGTAGAACACCTGCATTATAATCCTCTTGGGTTGTACATCCCCAAGGACACTATCAACCTTTTGGCCATGTTAGCCTCCTGCTGCAGCAGGTTAATCATCTTTCATGATCGACATTCTTTCATGCCAAATATGTCGTACCATGCATACTGCAATGCTCCATATTTGCTACAGATGGCCAAAGAAGTGTCCATAAGAGTGTGCTAGTCTCAGGGCCACTGCTGTGTTCCAATTTTGATAAGCAATTCATTTTTGGTTTGAGGCAATTTTTCAATTGGAGGACTTCAAGCGAGACTTGTCTAACTCCCCCCTTCTTCCTTTTTTTTTTCCCAAGTCACTCACTAACTTCCCCTAAAGAGGTCAAGATCTGCTTGATACCTCTTAGTTTCATCATTCTCCATATCATTTGCCTTGGTGAAGATCTGCTTCATTCGAGGAATGTTCACACTTCTTCTATCAGTCATTTTCCCCCATTTGACAGCCTAAGACATCATTCTTAGCGCTTTTTCTCACCATTATCATATTAACTACTAACTTTATTATGTAACTCCCTATTTGTTTACCCTTCCCCTACTAAAACTATGTATATTACTCCCCTATATACTTATCCCCTCCCCCTGATTGAAAGATAACCATATACATCCTCGGGAATTGCTAAGTTTATCTGAAACTTAGCAAGAGCCCTCAATACCCCCTCCCAAACCATCTCCCAAATGCATAAGGACTCATTCCTTTGCATAGTTTCCCTCCACATGTATAAAAATCATCCTTTTGGCCTTGTTTTACCTTCTTAAGGCATAAATTCCTCCTTTTTGGGCCATCAGACCCCTTCCGATGGCTTATAAACCATTCAAAAGCATAAAGAAGACCCCTCCGAATGCATTAACCTTGCCTTTTTTCATAATAAATTGCTCCGATGAGAAAGAAGTCTTTTTGGTCCCCCTCCGATGCGATATCGCAGTCGGGAGGGGGCAGCGATCAATGTTGACCCATATATATGCCCCCATCATATTTCCCTTTGTATATATATATATATCTCCGCATTTAAAAAAAAAAAAAAAAGCCTGCTTTATCGTGTTAAACTAAGTTTTTCATAAAACTTAGTTATAACGTAAACCCCGCTTTATCGCATATCACATCGCATTATACATATAAAGCCCCGCCCCCGGGTTTCCCCGATTGCGATATAGCGATTAAATCGCTGCCGTCCGATCACCCCGCCCATCCGACGGCCCAGATCTTGTCGGCGATCGCCCCATTTCGGCAATCGCACAATAATAAAGTTGTGCCCCATGTCCGCCGATTGCCGAAATAGCGATTTAATCGCAGCCATCCATCAGGGCCCCAGATCAACGGCCCGCATTTAATCGCATCGCTCCCATGTATCGCTCCGAATGGCCGGAGCCGAAAGATTATAAAGGGCAGTTTAAAGGGATTTCGGGTCCGCATATCAATTTTGTTAAAATCCGCCGATATGAAATCGCCGACGGACCAGACCTGATCTCCATAAAGAAAGGGAATATAAATTTTCGGGTCCGAAAGGAGCCTGTTGCACAGCGAATGGGAAGGCTCCCGATATGGCAGAGCCGAAATAAATTAAAGCACAGTTTTGAAGGGTTTTCGGGTCCGAAGACCCATGTCCATTGTAAAAGCGCCGATTTGGGTTCCTCCGATGGGCCGGACCCGAAACAAAATAAAGAGGGCCTCAAAGCATTTCGGGTCCGCGCATTTCGGCGATTCTATTTGAGCCGCCCCCCCAGTCCACCCCGATGCGATTTAGCGATAGCCGTTGGATCGGCCTGCGCCGGATCCGACGGCCAAGATTTAATATTTTGCACAGTGTCCGCCCAGCTCCAATTTTTCAATAAAATTCATGTTTTTGGGCTTTCGCCTGTTTATAATCAAAAGGGCCTTTTTTAATGTTTTATGTGCTGTGCCCGCGCCCGCCCATGGTTTGAAAGAAAGGATGGTTCCCGGGGCATTTTTGGAATCGCTCGTTGCCCAGAGCGTGCCCAGTACAGAGATTTTTCCTCGACATGCCTTCAGAGCCCTGTTTCACCACTAGTTTTGCAAATTTATCATTGTAAGGGCATTATTTTGATCGGCCATGCGCCGATAGCATCCCAAAGGCCACGGAAAGCACTTGCAGCAGTTATTTTGCATTCATAGAGCAGAAAGGGGCGATTGGACAGCTAAAGTGTATCAGCAGTGATAAAGAGTCCCGATTCAGCGAAAGAGTATCAGTTCGGCCGAGAAATTAAAGTGTATCAGTGAAAGACATAAAGCCAAAGCAGCTGAACATTAAAGAGCCTCAATCCAAGCCAAAGAGTATCAGTGGAGCAGTAAAAGCCATTAAGGCTCACCAGAACAGATTAATGAGCATTAAAGCCACTCAGCTGTAGTAGAACCGCCTAAAGAGGTAGTTCAAGTGAACCAAGCCCAGTTATTGCCAGAACAGTGTATAAAGACACCTGAGGGCTGCGTTGCAAGTTCCCAAGGCGCAGTTATGGCAAATTGCCAGCGCAGAGCTCCAAAGGGCCATGTTAATTCATTCTTGAGGCTGTTGTCCCTGCGCAGCTGGTAGATAGGCATTCTTTCATTTATTTTCAATAAATGCTAGGTTAGATCATTCATTTCTCCAGATCTGCCCTCAGATCTGCTGTTTGTACATATTTTTAGATATTTTTCTCTATAAAGACCTCCCTCTGTACACCCTTCAGTTCACATTCATTGACTCCATGCCCAATGGTTTGAACTTCTTACACTTTTCATGCCAACTCTGCTTGAATAGATCAACCATCCCACCAAACTCAAACAAAACCCACGTGCATCATATCTAGCCTAAAATCATCCCTTAAACAAAGCTAAATCCTAAAGAGAGAGCCCTCTCTGACTGCAGGTAGGCTAGGACCTACAGTCCAAAGATTGGTTTGTGGTTACCTCGGCCGTATCCCTTTGGGAGTCAAAAGGGACAACTTGAGTGATAACAGGCCAAACGGGGATCGGTATTCCCAATAAGCCCTGCTTGTGGGTATGATTCCAACTGGGGTATACTCTTCATTGACCAAGATAAGGGAGAAACATCTACAAACCTATGGGTAAAATATAGGGGAACAACATCTACGACCCTACTGTCTAGAGATCCCTCAACCCCAGGAACTCTCCATCTCAATTCCACACTCTAGGAGCTCAAACAGGGGGGAAGAGTTGGCTCGGTGTCCTCGATCAATGATGCTCTCTATATATCAACAACATATCATCATGCTCATATATGGTAATCACCATGTCTCAATAGCATTTGTCTCTTGTTCATACAGGACATCAAATCAAATATCATATTAGAACAAAAAATATATATATCATAAAAATGATACCATATTCATCCTCCCTCTCATGGAGGCAGCAACCACAAGCCTAAGCTTGTCTCGTAGAGTAGCATTGTCTCAATATATGAAGGCATCTTAGTCCTAGATATATACAAGATTCTTTTCCAATTGGTTCCCACTCTTTTTCATCACAATGTATCCATGTCATATCTAAAACCTGCTCAAACATCTCTCTAAAGAGCTTCTTCATCCTACCTCACAACTAGCCATGCTAGCAACATCGTACTCAACCTCGATCATGCTTAAAGCTATGGAATTCTCATCCAAAACATCATGGTAGATATCATACTAAGGAAACACCCAAATGTGCTTATCTCATCAACAAAGATCCCAAACAACATCAGTACATCCATGCAGTCACATATCATAGGAAGAATGTCTCAGACCAAAAATAGATCATCTCATGCAAATATATTGAAGTGATATTGGCAGTAACTCAATGTGTATGAAGTGGCTCAATCATGCATTGACTTAGAATATACAGATGGGTGTTCACATGGAACATCAATGCTTCAATCAACTATCAGTTGCCAAGTTAGGTTCAACAATATCTTTTCATAACTTCTTGAAATTTGATCGGAGTGTCCAAGGATTTTCATTTCCACTTTCTTTAATAGCTTCACTATATAGATTTTATTTTCCCAACTTCAATATGTCATACATCTTGTCATGATTCTTCATTTCGAACTTCAGAGGTCATATCCCTCTTACTTTGATCATAATAGGCTCATTTCATGACAAGAATAGAACATCAATATATAAAACCAAAATAAAATCCATACCTTGGACCACTTTTGATGTAGAGGTTTAGATCGACACATCATCCTAGCTTTCACCAAATAACTATCAATACAGACATATCAGGATCAAGAATCTTGCTTCATAAAACACTTTATGCAAACATAACACTTGACCAAAGTAATGTGTTTAGCCTTACACAAATCAATCTTGTGCAATCAAATCAACTAAGTCAGCTTATCAAAGTCTAGATGCCAAATCAAAACTAATATCAAACTCATCAATACCACTTTAACAAATTCTTTGGAAAATTCTTTGGACTAGGTGACTCGCAGTGCTCATATCCAATTTTCAAGTTACAACACCTTTTTATTTACCAAGCATTATCCAATCAAATTTTATAAATCCATAGTCATGATCATAGCATGAATAATTTACGCTACTAAATATGAATGGATACATCAAGTGTTACAGGGAAAAGTGTCTATGCAGAACTGCTAATCCCACTAAGGTGTGGTAGCTACCTTAGAAACAAACAAAGTAAAGCTACTTTCGTTTTTCCTTTATGAAATATAGATGAGAGAAGAATAAAGGAGACCAACCTCTGTCTTGCGTTTGGTTCCTAGTTCGATTCCTCTCTCTTCTGATAGTCCTTTGCTATTTTCTTCCTTGTATGCCCAGCTTCACAGAGTACCTGTAGAATCAAAGTAGCATAACACTATACAAGAACATGGATCTATAATCATAAACAATCTAGGATCATATGTAAATTGACCATACAAATGCATGAAACATAAATGACACAAGAGTAATGAGGAAAACTTGAATAGCTTTATTGATAATCAAGAAAGAGCCAAGAGAGTTACAACCAGTTGTTCTGACCCAGCATCATCCTCTCAGCAAGTAAGCCCTTCTTCACCTCATGCAAAGCTTATATCACCCAACACTATGATGTTGCCTCAAGAAACCAACAGCAATTCCTTACAAGATGCAAAATTCCAGCCTCTGGATCTTTGGGATGAGGGATCCATATATAGATATCTGTAAGGGAGATGAGTCAGCTTGTGATTTGATTAGTGTCTTCCCTCTGATAGTTCTTGCTTCCACTTGGAGATTGATGATCTCTTACTCATCCTTGGTCAAATTCAGAGAGGCAAGTGTCACAGGAGAAGTTTCTGGAAGATTCCATGCCTCTCCACCTCGCGGATTGACACTGCCATTTGTCACTTCTCACCCATCACACCCCATAGAAGGGCTTTTTGAAATGCAATGCATCCACAGAGTGTACTTAGGTGAGATGCAACGCACTTTGCCTATGGAGCAGGTGAAATGATCCTGTTTTGACCAGTTCTGAGCAGTTTTTCATGAAGAACTTCTGGGAGAAGCTGTAATCAGTTGACCTTGTTCCTTTAGGGGTTAGAACAACACTTTTAGGGACTTAGGAGCCCTTGGTTTATGGACATTTTATGCTTGGGGTTGCAGTGCCCAAAAATGTCTATAACAGTTGCCCCCTAAAGCATGAGGTCGTTAATCTTTTTTGATGTCGGGTGAAATGCTTTATCATGAGGATCTGAAGTTCTTTCAAGCTGGGAGGAGACCTGTAATAAGATACAATACAATACATTATCTTCATAATATTTTCATGATCTAGCTGAGGCGGGCATTCCCATGCTCAACTTTATAAATTCATTTTCATGTACATAGGACAGACAATCGTCTGAGTGTAGACTGATGATTCTGGAAGCGCCATCATCCCTTTGAATGGATGATTATTTGTGCAGCAATGATGTACATTTGATGTCTTTATTTCCCTGAATATATATCGCAGCTCGGATGGATGAAACTAGATCCGGGGTCTTCAATCTCGTTCAATCTTCACTTGAAGTACAAGTCGATCCATGTGAGAGGTGTTCTGGAGTCGAACATGGAAAGACATCGCCTGATTACCAGCCAATGATGTAAGCTATTAACAGGCGCGAGAGGAATCACCAATAATGATAATGACCCTCAAGGTACTGCAGTACAATTCACGTGGTGTGAATAAAGGACTTGGCGTCGAACACCACGCAAAATCTTTCGGTCGAAGGCCATTGATGTAAACCTATCGCCGGAAGTGAGAAACATGCCATTGAGGCATGCAAGCTTCAAAGTACTGAAAGGGGTGTCCCTAGATCAACTTCTTGGATAATGAGCTGATGTCGACAAGAAGCGATCCGTCATAGGAGGGCCTTAATGAATCCCACATCAATGACACAAACCGGAGCAAATGATTTTAATGGAGGTGAAAACGATCTGGTGATGTAAGGTTCAGGGTGGCGGTCATGAAAGAATGGAGCGTAAATGTATTGCAGCGGGTGAGACACAGGTGAATTCTCTGAATGACTTCTCTTGAACATATCAGCGACACTGACGTGATGGATTGGTAGCATTAACCCCAAATGTGGATGGTGTGATGGGACCATGGTGATGCGACCGGTGAATGAAACAACCCAACCCGACTTGGATGCAGAGTGAAAGTGTCATGTTCAAGAGCGACTTGCTACCAACAAAGTTTCTTCAAGTTTTCTTCCCAATTTTTCCCCAGTCATTGCTGACCAGTACCTCTTTATTTTTGTCAAGCTTGAGGAGGATAACATATGCTTGTTCTATAATTTTCCCTTCGGGCAAACCCATCGCTATGTTTTAACGAGCCTAGCGATAGTGAAACTCGTTCTTGTCTGCTATGGACAAGTTTGTCACTATTAGGTTTTAACGAGTTTAACGACAAAGATAACTCGGTCCTTTTCAATTTTAGAGAGTCTGAAAATCGACGTAAAGGAAACTCCAAAATTCCTTTTCCGTCATCTAATCCCTTAAGTCCAAAAAAGTATAAAACAATACAGAAGGGATGAATTTTCGATACTTTTAACGAGCCGAAAAAAACAAGCGCTCGATCTTTTTGTGTAATAATCCCTCAGGTCCAAAAGGATTAAAATCTAAAAGAGGGATAGCACTTCCGGTCCCTTTAACGAGCTGGAGAGGCCAATGGCTTGGCAATCTTTTCATATTTTACGAGTCAGTTGAAAAGAGCTTAAAGGAGACTCGTCTTTTGAGGAATGAGTGATAAAATTGGGTAGCAGCTGATTCCAGGTAAGGTTTGGAAATTTCCAATCACGACAGTGTTACAAGGATGGTTAGCGGGATCACTCTTCGCAGCTGTTCCTCAAAAGGGGTAAACAATCAAATGGAGGTGAATGATCGGCCAATACAGAGTGGAGGTGATGATGGGAACATGACCAAGGCTTTTAAAGGCTGAAGTACTACATTCATGATGGTTATTTACCGGGAAATAGTTCATTTTTTAATGAGCTTAAACGTGGGGAGAAACATTTGCTCATGACTTATGTTTAATTTTTAACGAGCTTGAACTATGTGCTAAAACTGCTCGATTAATCCAGTCGTATAATTAGAATGTCTCATATATGAAAACAGAAATTTTTAGAGTTTTTCCCCACATCCTTTCTTTATGCAAGTTAGGAAACGACCAATCCTATGAGTTTAAAGGGTTAGAGGACCTACAAATTTAAAAAAATAAATAGTCGCTCTTTGCTTGCATGCCCCCAGGTATAAAATAAAGCTTCAAGGTCACCTTTTGTTCTACCGACAAAACATTTGTTTTATCAGGAAAGGTCTACCTCTTTCAGGTTACCAAAGATTGTTCTATTCACAGCGCAAACAAAACACTTCTTCAGCGATGTCTACCGAAATAGACAAAGGTGAGACAATCCACCCACATAACTTTAACGATGGAATCTTATTCCAGTCTAACCCCCTTTTCCAATCACGGACAGGAGTACAGACTAGTCATATATCTCTCGCGGAAACCTACCCTATACCTGAAGTTTTCCTGCCAAAGCAGACCAGGGTGCATGCCCCATGGGTCTCAGTCATGTCCCCCGAATCACTCGCGCTCATCAGGTGGACGGACTGGAGATTGATGAGACATTCCTTGTGTGAAAAGACCATTCAGGGTTGGTATATGACTTTTTTCTATGTGTGATCCAGGAAATGAAAGCTGGTCTACGAGCTTGACCACTCTTCCTTCGTGCGGAAAACACATTACTCTAAAGAGTGATGAGACAATGGCTCCCATGCAATAAATATAGTCTCGTCCAAGGAGTAGATTATAATCCATGGGTCCTTGAACTACCATTACGTTCATATGAATGGTTTTCCCTCTCAATGTTATGGGCACATTGGGAAGGATCCCTAACGGTCGACTGGTTCCTTTGTCAAAGCCTATTAGATTTCTCATCTCAAGCAAAAGCAATGGCAAACCAAGCGCTTTCCAAGCAGTCGAGGAAAGGATACTCACAGAAGCCCCTTCATCTATGATGGTACCAGCCATAACCATTCTATATATTTGAGCAATGATTCAGAATGGTACACTAGCCGGTAAACGGGGTCTGCCTAGTTGATTCCAGTCAAAGGAAACAACTAAGTTGCCTGGAGGTGGGACCGAATAGATGGCCGAGTACGACTCTGACGAACTTCCTTCCTGCGGTAAAGGAATGGGTAAATTTCCCCCATGTTCATCGGAGTCTGTGCTTATGAAAAGAATTTGGACGATGTCATCCTTGTTCTCTTCGGTGACTGTATCATCTGAAGATGGAACCTCTGAAGGCAAGACCGGGTCAACTGCTGCCTCGACCTTTTGACTTTCATCTGGTGTTCAGATGGTTCGTCTTCAATGATAAATGCTTCGGCCAACCACCTGAGCGGGTCAGCCAGATTTTCAACTAGTGACGGACTTGGCAAGAGTTTTTTATATCCAAGAGGAAGTCGTAACGGTGAAACCGGACGATTGTCCAAAACTCTTTTTGCCTCGTCTAAGAAGGGACAACGGTGGACGACATGATCGCCTTCGCACAATTTACAAGGAAATCTATATTTTCCTTTTTGTCCTGGGGCTTCACTTTCACTACTCGACGGTGTGTTTTCAACATGACCATCAGAGGTTGACGACACCGGGTTGTGCAAATGAGGAGACCAGTCCCTTAAGATCCGAGGGATGCAAGGACAATCTCTATGATAGTGGTCTCCTTTGCAAATGACACATGGTGATTTAGGCCTGGTCGGTGCAGTGTGTGGATTTTCGTTAGACAATGCTTGGTTGCTCCCTTTCGCTTTTGGCTCCTTCTTCTTCTTCTCTTTCTTCTTATTTTCCTTCTTCTTCTCAGATACTTGACTTTTGGCTTTACCAGCCCCATCAAGCGAAGAGGAAGGAGGAGAGGAAGAATTGGAGGAAGTAGAGGGTTGGGGGGTAACTCTGGATTTGTCTAGTTGCTGATTCGATTGTTTAGGAATTGCGGTGTTCTAAACGAAAAAGGTTGAGAAGAGCCATACGGGCAAGCCGATTGTCAATCCTGGAAGCGACAATGTGGCCATATGGGGTGCACCAACATCTCCCCAAGAGGAGAAGGGACTAGGATTTCCTCCAAGGGGAATTCCTTGGTTGGTGGATTCCATTTTCTCAACCTAAGACCAATGTAGGAAAGGCAATTATTATTCCGTTTAAAATAAATTTTAGACGCTTTGACACAACTTGTTTTTTCAATTTTTAAGAGTCGAGTAAAAACAAAAGATGACTCTAGTCGCCTTCAATTTTTAATGAGCTTGAAGTGACAAGTGCTCAGATGGACCTTTTCTATTAAGGAGTCTGAAAAGGAACGAAAGGGACTGCTCTGGAAATCTAGGCAGAGGGATTACCAAACCAATCGCAAAACTGCAGAATACTTTTTACGGTACGACAGTCAATCTTCCCAAATGCTGTGTTCAGTGCATTGCAATTGATAGGGCGGCAAACATGGCTTCCTATGGATAAAGGATTAAGCCTATTGTGGTCTCCCAAAATATACTTGACGGTACGTGGGAGCACAAGTCCGTACTGGCACTTATCGTCTCAAAGTTGAGGAATCACCCAACCAACAGTGAGAACAACAGTTACCAGGCTTTACGACGCCGGAATACGTCTCTAGCCTAGACTTCTAGATGTTGTGCGTTAGGTTCCAAAGCGTTGTTAGATTCATTAAATTTATTGTATAGTTGATCTTGCTTAAGAAATTTTCCTTTCAGGTTCACCGCGTGATGTAGATGTACAATTCCTAAAATGCAATCTAAGATGATAAGCAGTGTTTTATCTTCTTTGTGCAATGAAAATCCTAGCTACTAAGGAAAGAAAGAGAGAATTCTTTCAACAAAGAGCAAAGAGCACACACTATATGCACTGTCCTAAATCAAACCAATCAAATAGTCTAAATGCAAATGCACATGCATGTATTTGTTTTCAGCCTTCTTAATATGTGAATGATAAAAAGAAAGCTAATGCGCAAATTTGAATTACTTTCAAGCGATAATTACTAACAAGTTTCTTTTTAAATTCAAAATGAAGACTTGCTTTCGACACTAGAAAGACTACAAATTCATATCAAATACAATAGTAACAGGGTAATCAACTATCAAGAGCAATTAGACTCTCTTCTATGACTGAAAAAGACACTTGCGACACTTTCAAATCAAGAAACGACAGTACAATTACGTTACTTTTTTGCAAAGGAGAACTGAAAATGACTCAACAAATACACAAAAACATTTACAGTTATTTGCACAATGGAGGCGGAATAACAGCAAGGAAAGGAGTTTCAAACAGAGGTATACTGACTACAGGCAGCAAAATTCATGAATAGAATTGAAAAGAATGAACACAGAAACCAAAATTGAGGAACAATGCCTAGTCTGATCAGCGCACCTGTAACACAGTGAATTTGAAATGTAGCGCACCTACTACACTCAGCAAATGCACTGAATTTCAGATTCAGAGAATAAAGACTGCGCTGGGCCAGGGATGAGACTTTGCTTGGGTTCCAGGTCACAGTTTGCAGTTCAGTTCAGGGATTTTGGCCGAGCAAGTGGTAATCAGTAAATCAACAACAGGGGTAGATCTAAGGAGGTTACTAGAGCCACCACAAGGGCAATTAGAGAGTTTGTAAATCAGTTGTTTAATTCATAAACAAAACCCGGAGATTGATTGAAGCAACATTTATCTACTTTGCATTCGCATAGCAAATGCGGTTCGAAAGCTACTTGGCTCAACTTCAGGCTCCGTCTATAAGTTTATAAAGTAAACAACAAGGTAGATAAACAAACAACCTAGTCGCTCCCCAGTGGAGTCGCCATTTTGTTACAGGGAAAAGTGTCTATGCAGAACTGCTAATCCCACTAAGGTGTGGTAGCTACCTTAGAAACAAACAAAGTAAAGCTACTTTCGTTGAATTGAGGCTTCTGTGATCCATAATATTAATACGAAGAGCTTCAGCGTAAATAACATAAAGAGAGACATTTGTCGACGCGTTTCGAACCAACCAGTGTGGTTCATCGTCAGGACAAGTTGAAGAAATAGATCCAGCTTAGCAAGTTAAATAGATAGAGCAGAGCCTCCAACGGCTAAAAAGACCAACAGCTACTTTGGACAGACAGAAACAGATCCAGCTTAGCAAGTTAAATAGACAGAGAAGAGCCTCCAACGGCTAAAAAGTCCAAAGTAGCTGTTGGTCTTTTTAGCCATTGGAGGCTCTGCTCTGTCTATTTAACTTGCTAAGCTGGATCTGTTTCTTCAACTTGTCTTGACGATGAACCACACTAGTTGGTTCGAAACGCGTCGACAAATGTCTCTCTTTATGTGATTTACGCCGAAGCTCTTCGTATTAAAGCTACTTTTGTTTTTCCTTTATGAAATATAGATGAGAGAAGAATAAAGGAGACCAACCTCTGTCTTGCGCTTGGTTCCTAGTTCGATTCCTCTCTCTTCTGATAGTCCTTTGCTATTTGCTTCCTTGTATGCCTAGCTTCACAGAGTACCTGTAGAATCAATGTAACATAACACTATACAAGAACATGGATCTATAATCATCAACAATCTAGGATCAGATGTAAATTGACCATACAAATGCATGAAACATAAATGACACAAGAGTATGGAGGAAAACTTGAATAACTTTATTGATAATCAAGAAAGATCCAAGAGAGTTACAACCAGTTGTTCTGACCCAGCATCATCCTCTCAGCAAGTAAGCCCTTCTTCACCTCATGCAAAGCTTAGATCACCCAACACTATGATGTTGCCTCAAGAAACCAACAACAATTCCTTACAAGATGCAAAATTCCAGCCTCTGGATCTTTGGGATGAGGGATCCATATATAGATATCTGTAAGGGAGATGAGTCAGCTTGTGATTTGATTAGTGTCTTCCCTCTGATAGTTCTTGCTTCCACTTGGATATTGATGATCTCTTACTCATCCTTGGTCGAATTCAGAGAGGCAAGTGTCACATGAGAAGTTTCTGGAAGATTCCATGCCTCTCCACCTCGCGGATTGACACTGCCATTTGTCATTTCTCGCCCATCGCACCCCATAGAAGGGATTTTTGAAATGAAACGCACCCACAAAGTGTACTTAGGTGAGATGCAACACACTTTGCCTATGGAGCAGGTGAAATGATCCTGTTTTGACCAGTTCTGAGCAGTTTTTCATGGAGAACTTTTGGGAGAAGCTGTAATCAGTTGACCTTGTTCCTTTAGAGGTTAGAAAAAAAATTTTAGGGACTTAGGAGCCCTTGGTTTATGGACATTTTATGCTTGGGGTTGCAGTGCCCAAAAATGTCTATAACATCAAGGACAATTCATATAGGTTTGATTCATACAAGTTTCATCCACTCATAGTGATATTTTTGCATACTACATCACAATTGTTTATACTTCAATAAATATTTCAAAGCTAATGATGTCAACACAAAATATTTATTGAATACCAATATAATTCACTGAAAGTCACTATGCCCATATATCATTGTTATCAAGGCAAATCATCAGTCGTCAAATCAAATCATTAGTCATCAGGTAAAAACCCAAATTTTCTATCACAGTGAGATATATAGCCCAAAACATATCTCAACATCAAGTCAAAGTTCTAAATCATTATCAAGCATCATGTCAAAACTCCAAACATTGCTCATCTATATCAATCAGCCAAATCTAGTCAAACCCTTGCAATTGTTATCAAATATTGTCATACACAAGCCTCAATAGTTAAATCATAATGACATATTGATACACATATTATGGTCCCCTACAAACACAAGTTTAGTCAACACATTCACATTCTCTATAGTAAGTCAAATATTGAAACTTCCCTACACAGAACTTTCAGTTGTCAGCTCCATGTTTGTAGGACTATCATCTTTCAAGTGAACTTATGCTTTCATGCTCAAAGCTTCACTTTCTTTTCCTACATGCATAATCGTACCCATATGCCTTCTTCCGTGTGGTTGAGAGGCTACAATCATACCCTTAGGATTCCTTCCATGTAGTTGAGAGGCTACAGTCACACGCTTAGGCTTCCTTTCGTGCGTTTGAGGCCTAGAGTAAGGAAAACTCTTTCTTCTTAGACCAGAACTTTGTTGCAAACCAACAATATCATATATTTGTCTATTCATGTCCATAAATCTTACTTCAACAATAAATAATATTCTATACATATAATGAAAATAATAGTAGGTGTAGGGATCTTATGGATAGATTCTCCCTCTGAATGACCAGCCCGTTCAACCATTATTATTCATGTCATCAATATGTCTATCATAATATTAGCATGCAACAACAAAACGTTTAGATCATGGAATTGAACTATAGCAGGTTCTAAAACATATATCCATCATGGTCATAAGATGTCAACATCAACTAGTTCATCATCATATATGAATATGGCATCAAACTTTCATCAAAAGTTAGAGTTTTATGATTAGGGAAAAAGACAGGTGTAACAATCATACTTCAAGGATCATGAAAACAATACACTTTCATCAAGTTAGCTCATTCAATTTTACCATTGTTGAGTCAAATTATAGCCTTATAATTTGACTAACATAAATCATCAACCCAGGCAAGTAAGCTTGTGAGATGCATGCAAAGTATATGCAGGCTTAACACTGTAAGTGTTTTTTAATCTAACTAGCCAATCACACAAAAACAATGACTCTTTCCTACATAAATCACTTAGAAGCCAAGGCTATAGAGTGGATCCAACTTCCCTCTACAACTCTTAAGATTGCTAATGATGATTAGGAAAAGAGATAGGAATCAACTTACAACAAATTCTGAAATTCAATCAACATTAGAAATCAAATCTTCATTAAATGAATTCCACACATGAACAAAAAACTAATTCACTTAATCCAGTGCTGCTGATATATTAGAAAGAGTGCATTAGTTGTAAAAATAAATTATTTCTACATAACAGAAATAAAATGCATAAAGACTAAACTATGGGAGTTGTGAGCAAAGGGGGCCCTCCCTTACTCACAACCCCTTCAATTTAGAAGAGCTTGCTCACTGAAATAGACAAAACATATATCTTTATATTAATCTAAAAAAGATACAGTCGAGTACAATCTGATACACAATCTTGTGCTGAAACCAACCCAACAATCTAACAACCCCTATCATAGAAACTAGGATAGAATTTATACATTTACAAAGCCCATATATGGCTCGAAATAAAGGAGACTACTAATCTAGGCCATCGGCTAACAGAACTGTTACAAAATATTGATTTTAGCCATACTGGGTCTAATCCATGACTGAAAGCATGGATTAGATGAAACTCGTTACATGGTTATAGCTTTCCTCCAAATGACCAACAAGAGAAGGCTTTTGAACCTGGGTGGTATTGTTGGCAGATCTAAAACGGCCAATAGGATAACAACCATATGTGATATATTCCCCACAAAACCCATGTTCCCATTTGACTTAGATATTTGTGGAACATGGCTAACCGCCAATGTTGCTGCAGGAAATCTGGGCAGTTACAGGAAATCCACGACTGTAGGAAATCCAAAGTGTTTTCAAGAAATATAATTGCATAACTGTCTGCAGGAATTATGGGCCTGTTTCTGAATCAAAACAAATATGCACAAGAACTTGAGATTAGTTGGCATGGTAATTAAATAAATAACAACTAGATAAGGAATACTCAAAGTTAAGGTAAAATATGCATTTTAGTGTTAATTTGCATACCTTCAACCTAAGGCACCCTTTTGGCAAAAAAAAAAGTATTCTAACCGAAATAGGCATAGTAGGGGTTAAAGATATTTCAAAATGGGAGAGGTAAAGTATGGAAAAGGGTGTCAAAATTGGGCAAAAACATGCCTGAACATCTCCCCCACGCCTAGCTCCTTGCATGCCCCTTATGCAAGAAAAACTGTTGTGTCTTCCCCAAAAAGAAAAAGGAAATCATTCCTTATCTTGAGCTGCAGCTACTGCAGCCAACTGATCTGCTACCTCTGCCAATTGGTCCAACTGGTTACCACTGGATTCTGTAGGAATTTGACCCTTGTACAGTTCGTTCTTCTTTTTCAGATGGTCAATCCTAGCCTACTTCTTTTTCATAATTCGGGTTGCTTTCTGGACCCACTCTTCATGCTCTTTCTGTATACGCAGGCTATTCTCCTTCAGGGTCTTGTTTTCCTTTCTCAAGGCTCTCTTTGAAATGGTGAGCTCAGTGATGATTTCTTCCAATTCCTGCAGAGACCGTCTCTTCTGAGGGGTTACTTCCCCTTCCTAATGTCCTTGGAGAGATTGAGGGGACCCAAGGTCCTCCTCTGCTTGTTGTTCTCCTTCTGAGTGATTCTCGCTTCCATGTAGCGGGGAGTCCTGAAAGGACATCACTTCTTCACCGATAAACTCAACTGAATTGATCTTCTCTTTACCTTTGGGTGGGCCATGGTGTTTCTCCTTCTTCTTATCTGGTGTCTCGGGTAGCACTTTTGCATCCACAGTATCTTTTATAGCCAGCTAAACAACGTGAATTCTGGTAAATCTTTTTGCAGATGTGGAAGTGCCATTCTTTGACCTAGGATGTTTTCCCACAATCTCCCCTATGGCCACAACTTCCTCATCTCTTTCTGCTTCCTTCGTTTGTAGCTTGAGGGTCTGAGGCTTCTTCTTCTTCTTCTTTTGTTTTTCTACAGGCTTCTTCTCAGTGGGCTTCAGAGAGTCAAGGTCATCCCTCTTTTCCTTCTTTACCAGTGGCCTCTGAGTCTGTGACTTCTTCTTTGATTTTTCCACTAGTTTTTCTTCTATAGACTCTGAAGGGTCAGAGTTTTTCTCCTCTTCTTTCCCTTTTATCTGTAGCCCACGTGTCCATGACTTTTTCCTCGGTTTATCTGCCGATGCTTCCTCCATGGAATCTAAGGAGTCAGAATCCTCATTTTCTGCAAAATATTTTTCGGCCAAGAACTCCTCCCATGTCATTTTTTTATCTTTCAAAACCTCCACCAGGATGATTTTCACTAGCCCGTGGTGGTAGAGGTTTTCCTCTAAATTGGCCCCCCTCTCCTTGGTGGCTGTCGACATCTTCATCAGTGACATCCTCAAGTAATAGGGAAAATTTAACAGCTTCTCATGAAAATGGGTGAGGAGACGAATATGAAACAAGAATGCAAGCCCGAAGCAACCTTCACACGTTATGTATTTCTACAGGAAAAACAATAAGTTTTGGTACTTACTCTTCAAGAAATCTTGTGAAATTCCCTTACTCCAGTCGGGGTCCAAATGCTCTTTGCGGAGGAAGGATGCACACAAGCCTTTGTTGAAACGCTGGTTCTTGAACCAACGTTCTCCCAACTGTGAAATCCTGCATGCTCATACTACCAAACCCTCAGTCAACCTGAATTGAACATCCCCAACTTGAGCCTTATCGCCGTTCAGGTTCAGGGCGAAATATTTTCTCACCTTCGAGTTGTGGCCATTGAATCACTGGAAAAATGGCATCCACCCTGCTTTTTCCAATCTCACCTTACTGTGAGGGTTGGCCTCTAGCAACTCAAGCCCTGTGGCTTAAAGAGGATGGGGGCACGTAATTTCGACATGGCGAAAGACTGGAAGATAGGGCGTATGGACTTCTTTGGAAATATAGGCTTAAGATTTGTAATGGATTTGCGCAACAAGGGAGGGCTTATTATAGAAAGTTATCACAAAGCAGAGGATTTTCGAGAGACGGGTCGTGATCATGATTGTCATCATGATATGACTTGCAAGAAGATATGGGGAGTACGTTTAATGATTTTGTCAGAATCATCGCGATCGGGTGAGGAGCTGGAGTCATAATGCACTATATTATGGCTGCATTTTTCCGCAAGGGTGACTGTAGAGCTGTAACTAGGGTCTTTTTCACCTCTAGTTATCTCACATTACAAGTCAATCTGGGAGCGTTTTGTTATTGTAAAGGGTATCTCAATTTGAGGCTATTTGTCAGAGTAATGCTTAGTAGTATAGGTCTAAGAAATACAAGAGTAAACGGATGCTAAGCTATGGCTAAATTACTTTTGCATAAAGGAGTCACACACGGCAATTTTATCAGTCAAGGGTACGGAAGCAATAACCCATCCCTCTAGAAACTGATGAAGGAAAAGGAATTAGAGTATGGATCATGGATCTGGGAGCATAATAGCGTCTGCTGTGTCTCACGACAGCCTTGATCCTCCTCTCACACCAAACCAATGAATGCAAGTAAAAAGGAACAGCAAGAAAGCAGAATGGAACGACAATTTAGAAATGGAACAGCAGTAAAAGGAACGGCAGTAAAGAAACTAAATCTCGCGAGTTCAACACTCTCAATTCTATACAAAGAAAGAGCAACCTTTTGTACAAGTAGACAGCTTAATCAAATGGAACAGCAAATCACCATGAACAGGAAACGTCAATCATATATGCACATAATCTGAAATAATCACTAGTAGTCCACACACGACATTAATTCCATCTTCTTATGATCATCACTCCATCCATATGTAGCTAAAACGTTCCACTTATAAATTCTGTAACAGAAGTGAACAGCTCAGAACAATGTTATGTGATCAATTCTGGAAATATGATGTAAACTTGTTACAAAGATTTACAAAAGGAAAACTACTGATGAACAAGTATGGAACAGCATGTAAGTATATCAGATTATTAAAAACAATAAACAAACCGCACAAAGCCAAACTGTAAATGATACAATCAGCCAGTGTCCGTTGGAGCCGGGCCCTTAGCTTCCAATGGCACACCGCCGTAACTTACTTCAGATGCAGGGAGAAAGTAACACCAAATATATTATATTAACGCATCAATGATAGTACAGCAAAACTAAGTCTCAAAGAGACTCGATAGTCTGAGTTTAGCCAACTGTGAAGTCTGTAAACGAAAAGTAAAGATACAAGATAATCAAAAGTCCCCTAAGTCTTCGATGCTGTCCCTTTTTATACAAGTAATAGCAGAGTTAACTATACAACAAAATAAATGAAAGTAACGATCCCTCAGGATCAAAGATCCTGAGGGATCTGTTAAACTGTTAACTCCTCTCTTTTCTCTGCCTAGCCTTCCGAACTAACAGTCCTTCATCTCGTCCCGAATTGATCTGCCTTGATTTACTCGCCCTGGTATGGATTTTATTTGGTTTTGGAGGGACAGCCGTTATCTCCTCATGGAATTCTTGTTTTGCACCGCGCTTTCCCGCTTTTGTCTTTACCTGCATAGAGAAGATAACTATTAGTGATTGGGTCATTCGTGCTCATTCTCGTTACATTCTCCCTATTTTATAACAAAGAAAAGGTTACAACTATTGCTTGAAACACCACTAAGTTATTCGTTAAAAGATACCTTTCCAATGCTCTACAGTGACCATAGCCAAAAAATCATACAAATATTAAAAATTAAAGCGTTAATTACCCTTTACCTCAAGTGTCCTGTCACTAGCTGTATAGTCTAGTACTTCGGATGACCCGTGCATGTCCTTGAGATGATAACCCACCTAATAGTTAAATCAGATATATGATTTCATAATTCATGACCTCGACTAGTATTTAAAATCTGTCAGTACTTTTAAATAATTTTAAATTAATGCTCTGTCTATGCTTTTTGTTTTTCAGAAAACCAGGGTGTTGCTGCAGGAAATGGAACCGAGACTGCTGAGCTTTCTGCAGGAAATGGAACCGTGACTGTTGAGTCTTCTAGAAAATCAAACCGCAACTTTTAGAACTTCTACAGGAAATCGGACCATGACTTGTGGAGCTTCTATAGGAAATTGGACCATGACTTGTAGAGCTTCTGCAAGAAATAAAACCATCAACCAACACTTCTCCCTCGTTTGTGTATAGTTCACTGCACATGAATAAAAGGTGTTGATGTCGAATGTGCAATGAGCTCATTGGATTACCATCCATTGAGGTTAGTTTTTAACCAATGTGACACCCATCACCTTTAAAGAGAGCAAGGACCGATGTAACCTGATGCATCCTATCAGGTGTGAATTAATGTGATGATGTCGAACCCCCCTATAGGATCCAGTAGTCAAGGAGCCATAATGATTCCCCATTGTTGTTGGTGAGATATCTTGTCACTAGAGCATACAAGATTCAAGGCATAATAAGACTCTGATCTTGCACCTAGATAACTTGATGCTGTCGATGGGCCAAGATTGTTGGAAGGAGGGCCTTAAGAAATCCCACATCAGTCCAACACAAGCAATCCAGATTTAACTAAAAACAAAATTTATTGAGAAAATCCTATTACGTATAGTTTTAACGAGCCTAGGGCAGTCCATACTCACCAAATTATATTTTTAGAGAGTCTGAAATGCTTGGAAGAGAAGACTCCAAGGGGGCTCCTTGTTCGTAATTAGTCCATTGGGCCTAGAAAAAGGAATAAACCTATACCCAATAGACATTCCTCTCATGTTTTACTGAGCACAAGGAGGAATAGAGTGAGCTCATTGTGTCAGTAGGAAATCAGGAAGAGATAGTGGAAGGAATGATCCCTTCTCTTACCATCTCCAGCTCTCTTTCCTTCACAAAATATTCCACAAATTCATCCTTAGATTGGGGCTTTTGATATAACTTGAGTCTATTCCCATTCACCAAAAAGGTAACATTCCCATCATTAATGGTTTTAACCCGAACAGATCCATTATCAAAGACTTTCTCAATTTCATAGGGGCCTAGCCAATGTGTGTTAAATTTTCCTTTAAAGTTCTTGAATTTTGAATCATACAACAATGCCTAGTATCCCTCTTTGAATTGCTTCTTTTTAATGTATCTATCATGCCATTTAGCCCGTTGTTGCTGAATCAAGTTAGTATGATGAAAAGCATCCTGCCTAATCTCATCCAACTCATTGAGCTGTAGGATTCTTTGCTGCTGAGCTTCATCAAGATCTATACCCAAATCTGCTGCCATCTTAAAAGTTTTGATCTGAAATTCAATGGGCAATAAAACTTGCTTTCCATACAACAATTCATACGGACAAAATCTAGTGGTATTCCTCCATGTAATCTGGTAGGCCCATAATGCTCCAGGAAGTCAGTCAAACCAATCCCTCTTATGTAATTGCACCGTCTTCATAAGGATTGTCTCCAACACCTTATTTGTTGATTCCACCTGCTCATTGGCCTGTGGATGATAAGGGGCAGACAGCCAGTGAGTAATCTGATATTTCTGCACAATTCCCTGTATAAGCTTTGATACAAACTGAGTACCTTGATCAGTGACTATTTCCATAGGTGATGAGCCTAGGTATTGCATCAAGAATGATGCAACTCCCAGGGCTACCAGCTTTACTTATCAACCCGGGGTTTGTACAAACTTGGAGGTGACAGTGCTATATGCACAAGTAGAAGAGAAGGTCCTGCATGTTGTCATTGTTTATTTGGCAAGAGACCCCAGGGATTCAAAGCCAGACTTATATAGGGTCAGAAGAAGCTTAATTCTTTGATGGAAGAAGAGAAACCCTATTCTAAGAGAGAGCTACTCTACTGCAGTAATGAAGAAAACATGTAACTAAACTGCACCATAACCTAACTAATCATCTAAATAGCTATGCTAACAAAATTTCTAAATCAACACTAACCTAATGCTGCTACCTAAGTTGCAGAGGTAAAGAGCATCAAACTATACTAAGGTGTAAGCAAAGAAACTTAATCTAAATCGGTTTTCAAGCGGAAGAGAAATCAGAGGTCGAAATCAATGAAAGGAGGACGTAGGGACATAGTAGCGCATAGGGACCATTAGATCTATCAATGAGTAGAAGATGGACGGTGGATATCTTATCGCGGGGTCTTAAGCAAATTAATGGATGAACAAAGGTAACGAAGCGATGAACAACGGAGATCTTATTGCGAAGGCTTAAGTGACTAGATGGATGAATAGGGTGAATGCACAGGATGAATGCCTGAGGTCTTATCACAGAGGTTAAGTCAAGAGATGGATGACAGAGATCGTATCGCGTGAAAAAGGAACAAGAGGAAATGGGAGCGGATTTATAATGCAGTAAGTAGTTTCTCGTGCACCCTCAAGGCCGTCAGTGGAATTCTAAAATTTCACGCGATTAGCCTTACTGCATGACACGTAGCACAAGAAAACCACTTTTCTCACATGCTCTCGGGAGGATAACGGTTTTGCAATAATCTGTGCCAGATTGCGCGATAACCATTGGATCAAGTGGGTAATCAATAGTGGAGATCGGCCAAGCTAGTTGGCGATCGAGTGAAGCGATAGCTGTCGGATCAGGCGGGGCATATCAACGGTGGGGGTTTAAAGCGCATAAGGTGTGGAGGTGATGCGATATTTGTCGGATCAGGTGAGGCAGATTGATGGTGGGGACTTAAAGTGCATAATGTAAGTGGAAGACTTCATGCAAGGCAACAGTTAGAGAAAATAATGAATCGGACGGTGATTGTGAAGTTTTATTGTGGATCGGACGGCGAGGAATCAATACATGAAGAACGTGCTGGAGGTGGTTTTTAAATGAAAATGACAAAAAAAACACAGTGAGGGTGAACGAGTAACTGCATCAAATGACAAACTCCATAGCTCATGCAAGAACCAGAAACCTATGTTTTTGGGGTTGCTAAAGGGTCTCTTCCTCAAGTCATGGCCCCAGAGGGAGGAGATGAGGCCGAGACACTTGCAGGCAGCCTTATGGTGGTCTTTTTCTTTTAGCTAACCTGTGAACTGAAAGAAGGCATAAATGGAAGTAAACTGAAGCACAATGCAGATGAACAGAATCAGAAAGCTATTTAAACAAATGAATAGAACCAGAAAGCTATTTAAACAAATGAACAGAAACAATAATCTATGCTACTTAAGCAAATGAAAAATGAAAACTAGGAAACTATGCTAGCATACATGTATAGTAAAGAGGATCTTTGGTTGCTCGGATTGGGCCCTAACCCAAGAGCTTCATCCCTCTGAGTTAAATCAGAGCTGGCGTAAATAGAACTCATTCTCATTATGAAAACCATGGATTACAGAACAATTATCACAAGTCTCTTGCAGCTCAGAAATAAAGTAGAGTTTTTACAATGAAAGTCTAAATCCAAATGAGGTCCTAAAACTCTCTACTTATACATCTGATAAATTGGTTTCTGTCACTTTCACTTGCTCTACTATCTTCTAGTCTTCAAAGTGATGGTTGTTTTCACTCTAATGATGGAGGAATATTCAAATGGAGGGGTAGTAAATTAGGAGGATTTACCTCCTATAATTACTCTCCCTTGTCCCATTTGAGTTTTGACCAATGTCTTTGCCATAGTTCCTTGCTTTTATCCTTTATGCCTACATTTTTCCTTGCTTTTATCCTTTATTCCTACATTACATGCACTTTAGACCACAAAGAAAAATATCCAACTCTAACTCATCTCATAAACAAAATATAATCAAAAGTATGTAATAAGTTGTGAGAATAGTTAGTTTGACTAAGCTAGGAGATGAATTAAGGACAATTAAGGCCCATATAATTACTCAATGATGAGGCTCATCATCACCCCCTACTGAAAATGTTGCTCATCCTCTGAGCAACTTAGTCAATTTCCATGTCCTTCATGGCTCTGGTAGCCTCTCTAACATCCCATGTTTATACTATGGTCTCTTATTCTTGTTTATAAAAGCCTACTTTCCTTTATACTCCTTCCCATTGCCTCTTTTCCTCTTCTTCTTTTCTCCCTTAAAGCATCTCTAGGAGTAGTGGTGGACTGAGTTTTAGGCCTATCCAATTGATCTTCAACCTTTGCATTGATTTCTTATACATAGGTGTCCTGTTGAGTGCCTCTCTGAACCTTTGAGGGGAGTGATATTCTCTGATCTTCAAGCTGTGTGGCAGTGTTTTCCATCTCCTTTAGTAGGCATGTATGTTATCATCTCATAGCAGCCTAAACACATCCTCAAAATGTGAAATTTCTTGCTCTTGGGTAGCAAGATATCTAAGTGCTAGCTGAGGATCATTTGCAATTAGATTATGGGTGTTGATTAGGGCCATGGGATTTGATTGTTTAGATCTGATGAAAAAAATGTTCTTTTCATCTCTGCAGCCCTTGACTTCTCATGGTTCATCGATGATGCTAAAGCCATTAATTGTAGACCTCCTAGCTTTACATTAGGATCTCAAATATTTATGTCTGTGAGGGCCATGTTGTGCAAGTAAAACTCAGCCATTTTGGCCCTATCCTCTAGTGCACTTTGATCACAAAGATCAATAAACTGCCTGCAGTCCTGAAATGGCATGGTGCTCCTTTGTGCTAGTGTTTTAATATGAAATTGCAGCCATTGTTCTCAGAGGTAAAGAACATAGGATTTAGCTGACATCCTACACTAGATGGCCTCCAAGGAGAGGTTGGCCATACATGCTAGTTGGTTTTCCTTTTCCTGCAGTTGTCCTCTCTATTTTTCTTATCTTCTTCCTTCTACTATTTTTTCTCATCTCCATCAGTTTCTTCCTTTGTTTCCTCCCCTGTTTCAGCATCATCTTCCTTGTGTTCTCTTTCATCATGTTTCTTTATATTAGTTTCTTATTCATCCATCTCATCCCCATCTAGCTTTGTATCTTCTTCTTCTTGTTTTGCCTCCTCCTCACTTTCAGAAGGACTAACATCATAGGTGAGGGTTTTGATTTCATCCTATGCTGGTAAGCTTTTGAAGACTGACCATGTTATAGGGATCCTGAGGTTTTGGAGGGAATCCTTAATGAGGATCATGATCAACCCATGGTGAACTAACTGCTAGGAATTTCCTTCCTTTACTTTTCTTCTGGAGTCTATGAGTGATTGCATCAAGAAATAGGGTATGCTGAGTCTTTGGTGAACTGTTGTTTCTGCCCCAAGTCTTAATTCTTCAAGCATTCTCAAATGGTATCCATAACAATACCATATCTATGGACTCTTGCATTCTCTTTTGACTTATTAAAGAATTTCCTTTTTGCCACCTCTTCAGTTATAAACCAACTACCTCTTAACCTTTAAAACGTTTTATCAAATGATGCATATGAGTGAGTGAGTGGGATACTTACCTTTGGTCTTGATGCCATGCTACAGTTGTCAAAGATCAGAGGTACCGCATTGTCTACTTTCTGCATGGTAATTCTTCTTCCTCCTCTACTGTCTACTGATGGTTTCTTGGCTTTTGGAGGTGTTTGTGATTGGAGATCTGATGTTGTGGTTGATGTGGAGGTCGTGGATTAGATGTTGTTGCTGTTGTGGAGCTCCTGGATTACCACTTGGAAATGTTTGGTGTCTCCCTTAGAGTTTCTTGATCATGTTGCTGGCTAGAGCTGTGAGGATGATGTAATGAATGGACAGAGGGAGTAGGAGTGTATGTGGATGCAAGGATGATGGTAATGGTTGAGGTGATTCTATAGAAAAAACAATCTTCACCTGAATTGAAGCAATGAAGTGAAAAACAATGGAATTGATCGAGGGATGCATGGTAAGGAGTGGAGGTGTTGAGCATGGAATCCCCCCACAACATGTTTTGGGGCTTGAAGCCCAGGTTTTTGTCAAAGGTTTTGTAAGACTCTAAGAATTGTGAGCGCAGAGTGCTAAGTATAGGTTAAGTCATAGGGTTTTCCTCCCTAAAATGTTGTAATGAAATGTAAAGTCATGACAGCCTACCCATGGTCTGTGGCCCATGGGATTGTATAAATAAGAGCGAGGCTCTAAGTTGTAAAAGGAGTGAAGAAATTAGAGAGAAATAGTATGAATGGTTTGAGCTTAGAGTAGGATTCTAAGTGTATTGGGTCATAATAGTAGGAAGAGGCTCTGCAGCTGAGTGCACAGAGGCCTAGTAGAGTCCACAGCTGAGTGCATGTACCCCTGCAACTGAGTGCGCAGGGTGGTGTCAAGTCTGTAATTCGGATTGAAGATTAATAAAGAGAAGTTGATTCTTATTTCTGTGTATCTACTGTGCATTGCCTTCTTTACATTTATGTTATTTTATTTATCGTGCGCACTAATATGATTGTTGAATATGTTGTAATAATAATTATTCTTACATAAATAAATTCAAGTAATCGGATAATAACAGATTAAATAACAAGGGAATTGGGTAATATATGGGTTGTGCCCCAAGTAGGGCTGAGCGGAAGCAGCATTGTAGGTTGTGAAGGGACAGCAAGTGCGCTTAATGACGGGTCAGACCACAGACCTCCAGAAGCTCATTAGAAATCCCTAGGGTGTGGAAACCTGGTTTTAGCATCCTCCCATACTACTTCAGGTGAGACCTTAGTCCATGCTCCATGGTCTGTTGCCAAAAGGGCCAGCAATACTAGGATTTGCTTGGCTAAAACACCTCTAAACCTAGGTTAGGCCCATACAAGCCAACAAATGGTTCCATTGCCAAGACCGGAATCTGTATAAAGGATGTTTGATGTCGTGCCACTGGAATCCAACGAAGAAAGAAATTGAAGAGTGGTTGGACAAGAATATTCACGAGTTCGCGGTGTAGGAAAATAGAAATCTGCAAGTATCTAAGGAACAGTGGTTGGAGCACTACTTGTATACGGAAATATACAAAATTTTCTTTGCATCCTTTCCTTCTGAGTTGTATGAGTGGACCGCGAAGTTAGCAGACAACTAGGGAAGGTGTAGGCTCGACAAACAAATAGTGTGGACTACGGAATTAGTGCACAAACTAGGAGCATCAGGAGATAAGATAACGCGAGCTATGGACCATTGGCTCAATCGAATAATAGGAGGATTTATCACTAAGTTCGTAGTAGACATGACCATCAGCTACAGTGAGGCAGAGCGATGTTTTCTCAAGGGATCGCGAGGTAAGTATATTAAAACTTTCAACACTTGGATTAAGATGCTATTGTGTGAAAAGTGGGCTCTGCAAATAAATTGATGTTTGGGACTACGTGAAGCGGGAAGATCTACAGAAGTGGATGTAGTGAAGATTTGGAAACCAGTATCTTAATTTCACCCTCGCGGGAAAGCGAGGAAGAGCTCGCGAAAGTTTCTCCGAGAAGTGTGGTCAGTCTGATAAGGCTCCGCGTTTACCACCTCCACCCACAATGCCACCCATCCCACCCTTCTCACCTCCATCTCCACCCACCCCACCTCCGCCACCACCGCAGTTCAGTATGGAAAGTGCGATCAAACTACCGGTATTTAGAGGAGTGGGAAATGAAGATTCAGACCAATTCTAGTTTATGGTAAGAGCAGTATGGGAAGCACAAGGCGTCGTGGATGACAATATTAAAAAGGCTATGCTGGTAAGTGCGCTATAGGATCACGCATTAACGTGGTATATCAAGCATTCTAATGACCACCCGAATGTAGGAATCATAGAGATCTAGGCTGCGCTAAACAGAGAATTTAGCAGGCCAAAATCAGAAACGCAATCAATCATCGGGTTTAAGGATATCGCGATGCTCCCAGGAAAGACCCCCTGGGATTTGGACCAAAGGCTGAAGAGTACGATCTGTGAAGCCAATATGACATTAACAGATGCACAACATCGCGCATGGTTTGTGGCCTCACTTACGCCACACTTAAGGACGACGTTGTCATAGCAAAAACTTTCCACCCAGGCTGAAGCGTTGGAGATGGAAATGAGATTACATGAGACCCCTATACAAGACCTTGGGTTGGGAGTCCAACAAATCCATGTGCAACTGCAGAATATATGCCTGTAAATGCAAAGTTTGAAACAGTATAGGACACCTTGGCCGGAGGTGCGAGAGGAAGTATGGTGCATAAAATGCAAAGGCCAAGGACACGACAAGGACCACTGTCTAGTGTTCGCAAACTAATTGGCAGGAGGAGGGCCGATGCTGTTAAGACCAGAGTCACAGGTAGGGCTGAGCGCGGTGTCTGCACTATGGTGCATGATCTGTCAGATAGGCGTAAAACACACCACAAACAATTGTCATCTGTTGCACAAGTATATGCAGACGTCCCAACAATTGTTTTGTAATTTCTACAGGTCGATAGGCCATGATGAACGCACCTGCCGAATCTACGAACTAATGATGGATCAGAATCCTGCCTACAGGGTATAGACCGAAACACGAGCCCTCGACCCAAATTCGTGGATGGAGTGCACTGGGTTTCAGGGGCGTTGCCAAGGTTGAGGCGGAATGGGACTAGGAAGGGGTTGCGGACAACTAATTTGTTACAATTGCGGAGGGACAGGGCACTATGCCTGCGATTGTACAGACCTGACAAGGAAATCATGTTGGTATTATACATAATTTGATCATGAGGCAAAAGACTACCCTTCGCTAATAGAAAGGATGCATGAAAGGGGGTACTCTAGCCCCCTCCGACCCATAACTTATAGATGATGAGGTTTGAGTCGAGCGAAGAAGACTCGAATGTAAACATGATTCTCAAGAGAGGTATGACCACGGGAGATGATAAGGAGAAGTAGCCCAAAGAAAGTGCGTGGGTTCACAAGGCTCCTACAAAGGAACCCGAATTCGATTTAGAATGCGCGAAGGAGACATTCATGGAAGCTATGAAGAGCTTCACGGAGGCCTCCACTTCAGGTAGTAAGGATCAACTAGAACCAGGGATTGTTATAGACATTTTTGGGCACTGCAACCCCAATCATAAATGTCCATAAACCAAGGGCTCTTAAGTCCCTAAAAGTGTTGTTCCAACCCCTAAAAGAACAAGGTCAGCTGATTACATCATCTCCCAGAAGTTCTCCATGAAAAACTACTCAGAACTGGTCAAAATTGGACCATCTCACCAGCTCCATGGTCAAAGTGCGCTGCATCCCACCTAAATGCACACGGGAGGTGCGATGCATACTGAAAAGCCCTTCTATGGGGTGTGATGGGCGAGAGTGGACAAATGGCAGGGCCAATCTGCAAGGTGGAGGATCATGGAATCTTCCAGAAACTTCTCCTGTGACACTTGCCTCTCCGCATTCACCCAGGGATGAGTAAGAGATCATCAATCTACAAGTGGAATCAAGAACTATCAGAGAGAGGACACTAATCAAATCTCAAAAGCTAACTCACCCCCCTTGAAAACATCTATATATGGATCCATCATCCCAGAGATCCGGAGGCTGGAATTTTATATCTTGTAAGGAAGTGCTACTAGTTTCTTGGTGTAACATCATAGTGTTGGGTAATCTAAGCTTTTCATGAGGTGAAGAAGGGCCTTCTTGCTGAGAGGATGACGCTGGGTCAGAACAATTGGTTGTAATCCTCTTTGCTATTCTTGATTATTAATAAAGCTATTCATGTTTTCCTCCACATTCTTGTATGATTGATGATATATGCATTTCTGTGGTCAATATATATCTGGTCCTATATTTGTTGTGGGGAAAAGTATCCGATGCGGATGACCCTATCCCTACTCTAAAGGTGATAGTCTTTAGCAACAACTGAAAGTAAAGTTTTGATGATTCCCTTTATGAAAGTACAGAGAGAATGGAGAAAGATTAACCAACCTGGTGTCTTTCGCTTAGTCGATCCTTGTCCTCTCTCTTTGTCTCTTGTTCCCAGCTCCTTGCTCTCTTTGCCGGTCCAGCCACACACAGATCCTGCACAAACAAGAGAGCAAACTACAAGATACATGTACTCATAACTGAAGCATGGATTAGGATGAATCAAATATACATGTAAATACAATACATCAATGCAATACAAGTATATAGGAGAACATGCAAAACTTTATTGATAGAAGTAACAGGGTTCTGAGAAGGTTACAACCAATAATGGCTCCAATCCAGCAGCACCTCCCCAGCAGCAAGAACTCTCCTCTTCACCTCTAGTAAAACAATCACCCAATAGCTCTAACTATAAACCAACAGCACCTCCTTGCTTTACACAAAATTCCAGCCCCCTTAGACCTCATACAAGAGCTCTATATATAGGAGAGAAGAAGAGAGGATGAGTCAGCTTGAGACTGACATAAAGCTGCCTTGTGTCCTCTCCCTCTTCAGTTAATCTTCAGTTCTTGAGTCCACTTGGAGATCCTTGCTTACACATGGTGATCAAGTACCTCTTACTCATCACAGGGCGAATCTCATGAACCAAGTGTTAGTTTGGAAGCTTCCTGGGCAATTGACACCTTGCAGAATGACTGTGCCACTTGGCCAATCTCGCCCAGCGCAGGTAGCCTTCATTGCTTTTGACTTTCAGCGCAGGTACAAGGAAGAGCAGTTGACATTCAGCGCAGTTGCTCAGTGGAGCAGCTGACATGATCCAAAATTAGCCTGTTTTGAAGTGTTTTCAGGTGGAGAACTGATTGGAAGTGCTGTTGTTTGATGACCTTGTTCTTTTAGGGGTAAGAACAACATGTTTAGGGACTGAGGATCCCTGTAATTATTGACATTTCATGCTCCATGCTGCGAGGCACAAAAATGTCTATAACAGTTGCCCCCTAAAGTATGAGGCCGTTTATCGGGTGAAATGCTTTATCTAGAGGGTCCAAAGTTCATTCCAGTGCTGAGGAGGCGCCCTGTAATACAATACAATACAATACATTATTTTTCATTCTATTTTCATGATCTAGCTGAGGCGGGCATTCCCATGCTCAGCTTTTATAAATACATTTTGGTACATATGACAGACGATCGTCTGAAGGTAGACTGATAATTTTCTGCTGAAATTATCATCCTTTGAATAGGATGATCATCTGTTGCAATGATGTACATGACAAATGATTTTATATTTCTTGAATATATATCGCAGCCTGGATGGATGAAACTAGATCCGGGGTCTTCAAACTCATTCGATCTTCACTCTAAGTACAAGTCGATCCATGTGAGAATTGCGCTGAAGTCGAACATGGAAAGACATCGCTTGATTACCGGTCAATAATGAAAACCGTTAACAAGCGCGAGAGGAATCACCAATAATGACGATGACCCTCAAGGTACTGCAGTACAATTCACGTGGCGTGAATAAAGGACTTGGCGTCGAACGCCACGCAAAATCTTCTGGTCGAAGGTCATTGATGTATACCTGTCGCCGGAAGTGAGAAACTTGCCATTGAGGCATGCAAGCTTCAAAGTACTGATGGGGGTGTTCCTAGATCAACTTCTTGGATAATGAGCTGAAGTCGACAAGAAGTGATCCGTCAAAGGAGGGCCTTAATGAATCCCACATCAATGACACGGAACGGAGCTAATGACTTTAGTGGAGGTGAAAACAAACTGTGACATATGATTCAGGGTGGCAATCATGAATGGATGAAGGATAATGTATGGTAGTGGATGGGACACGGTTGACACTTTCAGAATGACCCCTCTTGAACATATAACGACACTGATGCGATGGATTGGTAGCATTACCCCAAATGTGGATGGTTTGGCGAGGACCATGGTGATGAGACCGGTGAATGAGACAACCCAACCCGATGTGGTACGGAGGAAAAGTGTCATGTCCAAGAGTGACTTGCTACCATTAAACTTTGATGTTCTCCCAATTTTTCCCCAGTCATTTCTGACCAGTACCTCTTTATTTTTGTCAAGCTTGAGGAGGATAACATATGCTTGTTCTATAAGATGCCCTTCGGGCAAGCCCATCGCTATGATTTAATGAGCCTAGCGATAGGGAAACTCGTTCTCGTCTAAAGACAAGTTTGTCGCTATTTAATCATTTTAACGAGTCTAACGACAAAGAAAACTCGGTCCTTTTCATCTTTAGAGAGTCTGAAAAGGTACAGAAAGTTAACTCCATAATTCCTTTTTCGTCATCTAATCCCTTAAGTCCGAAAAAGTATAAAACAATACAGAAGGGATGGCTGTTCGGTACTTTTACGAGCCGAACAAGACAAGCGCTCGATCTTTTTGTGCAATAATCCCTCAGGTCCAAAAAGATTAAAATCTAGAGGAGGGATAGCTTTCGGTCGTTTAACGAGCTAGAAGGCCAAAAAACTCGGCAAACTTTTCATATTTTACGAGTCAGTGAAAAGAGCTGAAAGAAGACTCATCTTTTGAGGAACGAGTGATAAACAGGGATAGCATCAGATTCCAGGTACAGGTTGGAATTTTCCAATCACGGCAGTGTTACGAGGATGGCTAGGTGGAATCACTCTTCGCAGCTATTTCTCAAAAGAGGTAAACACACAAATGGAAGTGAATAATCGGCCAAATGAACGGTGGAGGTGATGGATGACAACACGATCAAGGTTCTTATGGCTAATGAATTTACGATCTCAAAAGGTTATTTACCGGTTCATTTTTTCCATGAGCTTGAACTCTGGGGGAAACTTTTGCTCACACTTTTCTATTTTTTAACGAGCATAGATTCAGTCATAAAACTGCTCGAATTTTGCGTTTATTTTTTAACGAGCATGAACTATATGCTAAAACTGCTCGATATACCAGTCATAAAAAGAATGCCTCCCGTAAGGACCAATTTTTATAGAGCTTATGCCTTACCACAGCTATGCTCACTTTGGCAAATTTTACTTCTGCCCCACAGGCTTCTTTCATGCAAGTTTGGAAACGGCTAATCTTAAAACCAGATAAATAACCGCCCCTAGCTCGTACTCCAGAAGGTTTGCATGCCCCCAGGTATAGGATAGAATTTCGAGGCTGCCCCTCCTCTCCCCTACCTCTGCTTTTCTTTGGGTGTTCACAGTTACTTGTCATCTTGCCAATCTAATGCTAATGATACTTGTCTTCTCGTTATTCTAAGGGGTCTTGCCCACTTTTAATAAACAGCTATTTGTGACAATAGAAGAACACCACTCAAAGATAAAACATTGGTATTATTGAGGGAGGCTTGCCTCTTTCTTATTATTCCAAAGACGGTTCGATTTGCTGCCGCAAATCAATCTCTTTCTTCGGCGGTGTCTATCATTGGGTTGTCCAAAGATGGTTACCCTCTGTCACAACAATACGGTCTCCTTCTTCGTAGACTGCCCCTGCTTATCCTTCAAAACATATGTTTCGATGGGCGAGGCTTGAACTCAAAGATGGTTACTACTTGTTGCAATAAGGGAATTCCTACTTGGGCATTGCCCACTTTTTAGACAAAGGTGAATGACTCTTTGGTCAAACACATAACTTTAACAAAAGATTATTATTCTAGAACAACCCCACTTCCTTCGGACGGGGTACGGACTAGTCATATTCTTCTGCGGAAATTCTTTCTTATACCCGAGGTTTCTTCTGCCCGAAGCAGACCAGGGTGCATGCCCCCTGGGTCCTAGTCTTTCTTTCCGAATCACTCGCGCTCATCGGGAAGGAGGACGGGGGTGGAGGCGAATCTTGAGTGAACAGACCATTTAGGAATGGTATTTGACTATTTGCGATGCGAGATCCCGGAAACGAAAGTTGGTCTACGAGCTTGACCACCCTTCCTTCGTGTGGAAAACACATTACTCTAAAGAGTGAGGAGACTATCGCTCCCATGCAATAAATATAGTCGCGTCCAAGGAGTAGATTATAATCCAAGGGTCCTTGAACTACCAACACGTTCATCTTGACGGTCTTCCCTTTCAATGTAACAGGTACATCGGGGAGGATCCCTAATGGTCGACTGGTTCCTTTATCAAAACCTGAGAGATTTCTCAACTCAGGTAAAAGCGCTGGGGAACCCAGTGCTTTCCAAGCAACAGAGGAAAGGATACTCACAGACGCCCCTTCATCAATGATAGTACCAGCCATAATCATTCTATAGATCTGGACAATGATTCTGAATGGTATGCTGGCTGGTAACCGGGGTCTGCCTAGTTGATTCCAATCAAAGGATACAACCAGGTTGCTTGGTGGTGGGACCGAATATACGGCCGGATATGACTCTGATGATGTTCCTTCCTGCGATAAAGGAATGGGCGCATTGCCCTGATGCTCATCGGAGTCGGTGCTGATGAAAAGAACCTGGATGGTGTCATCTTTATTCTCTTCAGTGAGGGTGTCGCATGAAGACGACTCTTCGGCGACGGTATCATTTGAAGACGGGTCTTCAATGACGGAGTCATTGGACGATAGAACCTCTGAAGGAAGAACCGGGTCAACTGCCGTTTCGACCTTTAGACTTTCGTCTGGTCTGGATTCAGTAGGTTCATTCTCAATGACCGACACTTCAGCTGACCACTTGAGCGGGCCAGCTGGATTTTCAACTATCGAGGGATTAGGCACGAGTTTTTGGTATCCAGGAGGAAGTCGTAACGGTGATACCGGACGATCTTCCAAAACTCTCTTTGCCTCATCTAAGAATGGACATTTGTGGATGGCATGATTGCCTTCACACAATAGACAGGGTGATCTTGGTCCCCTTCTTCGTCCTTCACTCTCGTTAGTTGACGGATTGCAATCAACATGACAACTAGAGGTTGATGCTACCGGATTGTGCAACCTTGGGGACCAGTCCCTTAGTATCCGGGGAATACAAGGACAATCACGATGGAAGTGGGTCCCTTTGCAAATGACACATGGCGATTTAGGCCCGGTCGGTGCAGTGTGTGGGTTTTTGTCAGCTTTCTTCTGCTTGCCCCCAGTCGCCTTCGCTAGAGGCTCCTTCTGCTTCTTTTCGCTTTTCTTCTTTTCCTTCTTCTCCTTGGGAGGCTGACTTTTGCCGGCTCTACCTTGTGAAGATGAAGGGTCAGAGGAAGTATCATAAGAAGTGGAAGGCTGGTGGGTAGTTCTAGATTGTTCTGACTGTTGATTCGACTGCTCAGGATTAGTGGCGATCTGGACTACATTAGTTGAAAAGAGCCATACAGGGAGGCCGATTGTCAATCCTGGAAGTCACAATGTAGCCATATGAGGCGCACCAACATCTCCCCAAGAGGAGAAGGGATTTGGACTTCCGCCAAGGTTACTTCCTTGGTTGGTGGGCTCCATACTTTTCAACTGAAAGATCAACGTGGGAATAACAGGTGATTATGTTCCGCTTAAAATAAATTTTATTAACGACGCTTTTAGACACAAACTTGCTTTTTCATGTTTTAAGAGTCGAGAAAAAGCTAAAGATGACTCTAGTCGCCTTCGATGTATTAACGAGCCCGAAGTGACAAATGCTCGGTTGGACTTTTTCAGTTATAGAGTTTGAAAAAGGCCAAAAGAAACTGCTCTGGAGATCTAGGCAGAGGGTGTGCCAAACCTTTCGCGAAACCACAGAATACGTTTTACGGTACGGGTGGTCGATCTTCGTGAATGCTGTGTTCACTGTATCGCGATCAGTAGGGCGGCCGACACGGTTTCCTAAGGATAAAGGATAAAAGCCTATAGGGGTCTCCCAATATACGCGACGGTACGCGGGAGCTCAAGTCCGTGTTAGTGCCACCGACTCTCAGGAGGAATCACCCACCTTCGTAGAGATCGACAATCACTATGTTTAACGACGCCGGAACACGTCTCTACCTAGACCTCTAGATGTTTGCGTTAAATTCCAAAGCGTTGTTATGTAAATTGAGTTTATTTTAATGTTGATCTTTCTTAACAGTTTGCCTTTCAGGTTCGCCACGAGATGTATATATACAACTTCCTATATGCAATCTAAGAATGAGAAGCAAATCTTTTCAATCTTTCAACTTTGAAAACCTTAATCTACTTGGGGGAAAAGAAAGACACAACTTTTTCCACAGATCAAAGAACACACACTAAAATGCACATCTTCCTAAATCGTCAAGCATACAGTCAAATGCAAAATGCACAATGCATGTATTTCTTTTCGTTATCCTTAATGTTGATGCTAGACAGAAAGGAAACTGTTGTATAATTTTGAATCTAATTTCAAGAAGAAATAAACAAGCTTGTCCACAATCAAAAAGACACCTTATGATAGACTTGTTTAAAACACAGGAAATGTATAGATTCAAACCATGAAATGAAAAGCAAACAAACTCAAACAGCCATGAACAGTAATAAAACTAGCTCATAATATCACAAAGACACTTTTACAGTTCAGGATCTAAGAGGTCACAGCTATACTGGTTCGCTTTTCACAATGGGAAACTGTAACTGAAGCAAGAAACACTGAAAGAACATTCACAGTCTCATCACACAACTGAGGCGGAATAATGTCAAGGAGAAGTGGTTTACAGCAAGTACAATGACAAGCAATCAGCAGCAAAATAACAGTGAAAACAGTGCTCAGACACAGTGGGAAACCTCAGGAAGACAATGGCTAACTGGACCAGCGCAGGTTCTAGTCTGCCAGTTTGACTCTCAGCGCAGTTCCCGAAGGGAGTACCTGCGCTGTAATGCAGACTGCCTGTGGACAGCCTGCACTGACTCACGAGAGTTTCGTCTACAAAGAATTCCGGGTCATAAAAAGCTAAAAAATGCACTGTTTTTGCTGAAATAAAAAAGCTATAGGTCAAGTACAGGCTAAGGGATGATCAAGAGGATGAAGATCTATCACAAAGAGTAAAGAGTCTTTTGTAGATAGGCTCTTCAAATCTTGAATTTGCTCAACAAATGAGCAAGAGTAGCAGTCCCTCTACTTCGCTTTTGATATAGTCAAAAGCTTTTCGATTTGGTACTCTTTTCTTCAAGAAATGAATAGCAAAATACTACAAACACCAACAAGATACTAGGCTCCCCAGCGGAGTCGCCAGTTTGTTGTGGGGAAAAGTATCCGATGCGGATGACCCTATCCCTACTCTAAAGGTGATAGTCTTTAGCAACAACTGAAAGTAAAGTTTTGATGATTCCCTTTATGAAAGTACAGAGAGAATGGAGAAAGATTAACCAACCTGGTGTCTTTCGCTTAGTCGATCCTTGTCCTCTCTCTTTGTCTCTTGTTCCCATCTCCTTGCTCTCTTTGCCGGTCCAGCCACACACAGATCCTGCACAAACAAGAGAGCAAACTACAAGATACATGTACTCATAACTGAAGCATGGATTAGGATGAATCAAATATACATGTAAATACAATACATCAATGCAATACAAGTATATAGGAGAACATGCAAAACTTTATTGATAGAAGTAACAGGGTTCTGAGAAGGTTACAACCAATAATGGCTCCAATCCAGCAGCACCTCCCCAGCAGCAAGAACTCTCCTCTTCACCTCTAGTAAAACAATCACCCAATAGCTCTAACTATAAACCAACAGCACCTCCTTGCTTTACACAAAATTCCAGCCCCCTTAGACCTCATAGAAGAGCTCTATATATAGGAGAGAAGAAGAGAGGATGAGTCAGCTTGAGACTGACATAAAGCTGCCTTGTGTCCTCTCCCTCTTCAGTTAATCTTCAGTTCTTGAGTCCACTTGGAGATCCTTGCTTACACATGGTGATCAAGTACCTCTTACTCATCACAGGGCGAATCTCATGAACCAAGTGTCAGTTTGGAAGCTTCCTGGGCAATTGACACCTTGCAGAATGACTGTGCCACTTGGCCAATCTCGCCCAGCGCAGGTAGCCTTCATTGCTTTTGACTTTCAGCGCAGGTACAAGGAAGAGCAGTTGACATTCAGCGCAGTTGCTCAGTGGAGCAGCTGACATGATCCAAAATTAGCCTGTTTTGAAGTGTTTTCAGGTGGAGAACTGATTGGAAGTGCTGTTGTTTGATGACCTTGTTCTTTTAGGGGTAAGAACAACATGTTTAGGGACTGAGGATCCCTGTAATTATTGACATTTCATGCTCCATGCTGCGAGGCACAAAAATGTCTATAACAATATTGTTTATGATAGTAGATCTATGTTCTTGGATAGTATTATGCTGCTTTGATTCTACAGGTGCTCTTTGAAGCTGGGTAGACGAGGAAGCAAGTGGCAAAGGTCTATTAGAAGGGAGAGGAATCAAGCAAGGAACCAAGCGCAAGACAGAGGTTGGTCTCCTTTATTCCCCTCTTATCTACTTCTCATAAAGGAAAACTGTAGTGGTTTTAGTTTGTTTGTTTCTAACGTAGCTACCAGCCTTAGTGGGACTAGCATCTCTGCATAGACACTAGATTTCCCGATAAAAAAATGGTGACTCAGCTGGGGAGCAAATAGATTGTTTGTTTGTCTATATTTGTTTGCTTTATAAACTTACAGACGGAGCCTGAAGTCAAGCCAGCTAGCCTTTGAACTGCATTTGCTATGCAAGTGAAAAGTAGATCAATGCTGCTTCAGTCTATCTCCGGGTTTTGTTTATGAACTGAACAATCGATTTACAAGCTCTATAATTGCCCTTGTGGTGGCTCTAGGAACCTCCTTAGATCTACCCCTATGATTTATTTACTAATTACCACTTGCTCGGCCTAAATTCCTGAACTGTGCTGCAAACTGTGATCAAGAACTGGATCAAAAGTCTCGCACTATACCATCGCACCCTCTCTTCAAGGATATTAGTATGCATCGCACTTCCCATGTGCTGTAGGTGGGATGCATACTGGAATCCCTGTGTAATGGGTGCACGGATCAGAAAGGGATAATTTTGCCTCCAGACTTTGGTTTTTTCACTCTTTTCAGCTCTATTCAGGATTTTTGCTGTCTGTAGTCAGTATACCTCTATTGGAAACCCCCTTCCTTTCCATTATTCTGCCTCCATTATGCAAATAACTGTAAATGTTTTTATGTATTGTGAGCCATTTTCAGTTCTCTCTTACAAAGAAGTAGCGTAATTGAATTGTCGTTTCTTGATTTGGAAGTGTCGCAAGTGTCATTTTCAGTCATAGAAGAGAATCTGATTGTTCTTGATAGTCGATTACACTGTTACTCTTGTATTTGATTTGAATTAATAGTTTTTCAAGTGTCGAAAGAAAGTTTTCAATTCCAAATAACAAAGTGTCGTCATTATCTTCATTTTGTCTTGAAAAGAAACTTGTTAGAAATGTCGCTTTGAAAAATAATTCAGATTTGCGCTTAGCTTTATTTTTATCGTTCACACATTAAGAAGGCTGAAAACAAATACATGCATGTGGATTTGCATTTAGACTACTCGTTGGTTTGATTTAGGACAATGCATATAGTGTGTGCTCCCTGCTCTATGTTGAAAGAATATCGTCTCTCTTTCCTTAGTAGCTAGGATTTTCATTGCAAAAAGAAGATTAAATGATTGTTTATCATCTTAGATTGCATTTTAGGAATTGTATATCTACATCACGCGGTGAACCTGAAAGGCAAATTTCTTAAGCAAAATCAACTATAAAATAAATTTAATGAATCTAAAAATGCTTTGGAACCTAATGCACAACATTTATAAGTCTAGGCTAGAGACGTATTCCGGCATCGTAAAGCCTAGTAACTGTTGTTTTCATTGCTAGTTGGGTGATTCCTCCACTTTGAGACGATAAGTGCCAGTACAGACTTGTGCTCCCACGTACCGTCGAGTATATATTGGGAGACCACAATAGGCTTTATCCTTTATCCATAGGAAGCCGTGTCTGCCGCCCTATCGATCACAATGCACTGAACACAGCGTTCGGGAAGATTGACTGCCGTACCATAAAAATTATTCTGTAGTTTTGCGATTGGTTTGGTAATCCCTCTACCTAGATTTCCAGAGTAGTCTCTTTCATTCCTTTTCAAACTCCTTAAAGGAAAAGGTCCATCTGAGCACTTGTCACTTCAAAATCATTAAAAATTGAAGGCGACTAGAGTCATCTTTTGTTTTTTCTCGACTCTTAAAAATTGAAAAAACAAGTTGTGTCAAAGCATCTAAAATTTATTTTAATTGGAATAAACATCACCTTTCCTACGTTGGTCTTAAGTTGAGAAAAATGGAGTCCACCAACCAAAGATTTCCCCTTGGAGGAAATCCTAGTCCTTTCTCCTCTTGGGGAGATGTTGGTAAACCCCATATGGCCACATTATCACTTCTAGGATTGACAATCGACTTGCCCATATGGATCTTCTCGACCTCTGTTGTTCAGAACACCGTGATTCCTAAATAATCAAGTTAGCAACTAAATGATACCAAAGTTACCCCCCAACCTTCTACTTCATCCAATTCTCCCTCTCCTCCTTCCTCTTCACTTGATAAAGCTGGTAAAGCCAAAAATCAAGTAATTGAGAAGAAGAAGGAGAAGAAGAAGAAGGAGCCAAAGGTGAAAAGGGGCAACCAGGCATCGTCTAGCGAAAATCCACACACTGCACCTTCCAGGCCTAAATCGCCATGTGTCATTTGCAAAGAAGACCACTATCATCGAGATTGTCCTTGCATCCCTCGGATCTTAAGGGACTGGTCTCCTCGTTTGCACAATCTGGTGTCATCAACCTCTGATGATCATGTTGAAAATACACCGTCAAATAGTGAAAGTGAAATCCCTGGACAAAAAGGAAAATGTAAATTTCCTTGTAAACTGTGTGAAGGTGATCACGCTGTCCACCGTTGTCCCTTCTTAGACGAGGCTAAAAGAGTTTTGGACGACCATCTGGTTTCACCGTTACGGCTTCCTCCTGGATATAAGAAGCTCTTGCCGAGTCTGCCACTAGTTGAAAATCTGGCTGACACGCCATTGTGGTCGGCCGAAGTGTCTATCATTGAATATAAACCATCTGAATCCACACCAGATGAAAGTCAAAAGGTCGAGGCGACAGTTGACCCGGTCTTGCCTTCAGAGGATCCATCTTCAGATGATACAGTCACTGGAGAGAACAAGAATGACACCGTCCAAATTCTCTTCATAAGCATAGACTCCGATGAACATGGGGGCAGTCTACCCGTTCCTTTACCGTAGGAAGGAAGTTCGTCAGAGTCGTATCCGACCATCTATTCAGTCCCACCTCCAAGCAACCTAGTTGTTTCCTTCGATTGGAATCTACTAGGAAGACCCCGCTTACCGGCTAGTGTACCATTTCGAATCATTGCTCAAATATATAGAATGGTTATGGTCGGTACCATCATAGATGAAGGGGATTTTGTGAGTATCCTTTCCTCAACTACTTGGAAAGCACTTGGTTCGCCATCGCTTTTGCCTGAAATGAGAAATCTAATAGGCTTTGACAAAGGAACCAGTCGACCGTTAGGGATCCTTCCCAATGTGCCCATAACATTGAGAAGGAAACCATTCACATGAATGTAATGGTAGTCCAAGGGCCCCTGGATTATAATCTACTCCTTGCACGCGACTATATTTATTGCATGAGAGCCATTGTCTCCTCACTCTTTAGAGTAATGTGTTTTCCGCATGAAGGAAGAGTGGTCAAGCTCGTAGACCAGCTTTCATCCCCAGTTCACACATAGCAAATAGTCAAATACCATCCCTGAATGATCTTTTCACACAAGGAATGTCTCATCAATCCCTAGTCCGTCCACCTGATGAGCGTGAGTGATTTGGAGGACATGACTGAAACCCAGGGGGCATGCACCCTGGTCTGTTTCGACAGGAAAACCTTGGGTATAGGGTAGGTTTCCGGGAAGGATATATGACTAGTTTATGAGATTAGACTGGAATAAGATTCCTTCGTCAAAGTTATGTGAGTGGAGCCTGTTGCGCCACTCACCTTTGTTTATTTCGGTAGACATCACCGAGGAAGTGTTTTGTCCGCTGTGCGGATAGAACAATCTTTGGTAACTTGGAAATTTTCCCTATATCCGGGGGCATGCAAACCTTTTGGCGTGCAAGCGAAGAGCGACCATTTATTTTTTAAATTTGTAGGTCCTCTAACCCTTTAAACTTGTAGGATTGGTCGTTTCCTAACTTGCATAAAGAAAGGATGTGGGGCAAAGATTTGAAAAAATTCCATTTTAAATGAGACATCCTTATTATACGACTGGATCGAGAAGTTTTAACGCAGAATTCAAGCTCGTTAAAAAATAAACATAAGCAATGAGAAAATGTTCCCCCAGAGTTTAAGCTCATTAAAAAATGAACCAATTTTTAGAAAATAACCATTGTGAATGTATTATCATCAGCCTTTGAAGCCTTGGTCATGTTCTCATCATCACCTCCACTCTATTTTGGCCGATCATTCACCTCCATTTGATTGTTTACCCTTTTGAGGAACAGCTGCGAAGAGTGATCCTGTTAGCCATCCTTGTGACATTGCCGTGATTGGAAAATTCCAAACCTTACTTGGAATTAGCTGCTACCCGAATTTATCACTCGTTCCTCAAAAAACGAGTCTCCTTTAAGCTCTTTTCAACTGACTCGAAAAATATGAAAAGATTGCCAAGTAATTGGCCTCTCCAGCTCGTTAAAGTGACCGAAAGTGCTATCCCTCATTTAGATTTTAATCTTTTTGGACATGAGGGATTATTACACAAAAAGATCGAGCGCTTTTTTTGTTCGGCTCGGTAAAAGTATCGAAAATTCATCCCTTTTGTATTGTTTTATACTTTTTCGGACTCAAGGGATTATATGACGAAAAAGGATTATTGGAGTTTTCTTTGCATTTTTTTCAGACTCTCTAAAATTGAAAAGGACCAAGTTATCTTTGTCGTTAAACTCGTTAAAACCGAATAGCGACAAACTTGTCCATACAGACAAGAACGAGTTTCACTATCGCTAGGCTCGTTAAAACATAGCGATGGGTTTGCCTGAAGGGCAAATTATAGAACAAGCATATGTTATCCTCCTCAATCTTGACAAAAATAAAGAGGTACTGGTCAGCAATGACTGTGGAAAAATTGGGAAGAAAACTTGAAAAAACTTTATTGGTAGCAAGTCGCTCTTGAACATGACACTTTCACTCCGCATCCGAGTCGGGTTGGGTTGTTCCGTTCACTAGTCATATCACCATGGGTCCATCACACCATCCAGATTTGGGGTTAACGCTACCAATCCATCATGTCAGTGTCGTCGACATGTTCAAGAGAAGTCGCTCAAAGAATTCACCTGTGTTTCATCCACTGTAATACATTTTCGCTCCATTCTTTCATGACCACCACCCCGAACCTTATATCATCAGATCGTTTTCACCTCCATTAAAATAATTTGCTCCATTCCGTGTCATTGATGTGGGATTCACTAACGCCCTCCTATGACAGATCGCTTCTTGTCGACATCAGCTCATTATCTAGGAAGTCGATCTAGGAACAACCCTTTCAGTACTTTGAAGCTTGCTTGCCTCAATGGCAAGTTTCTCACTTCCGGCGATAGGTTTACATCAATGGCCTTCGACCGAAAGATTTTGCATGGTGTTCAATGCCAAGTCCCTTATTCACACCACGTGAATTGTACTGTAGTACCTTGAGGGTCATCATCATTATCGGTGATTCCTCTCGCGCCTGTTAACAGCTTACATCATTGGCTGGTAATCAAGCGATGTCTTTCCATGTTCGACTCCAAAACATCTATCACATGGATTGACTTGTACTTTGAGTGAAGATCAAACGAGATTGAAGACCCCGGATCTAGTTTCATCCATCCGGGCTGCGATATATATTCAAGAAAATAAAGACATCAAATGTACATCATTACTGCACAGATAATCATCCAACCTAAGGGATGATGGCTCTACCAGAATCATCAGTCTGCACGCAGACGATTGTCTGTCTTATGTACATGAAAATGAATTTATAAAGCTGAGCATGGGAATGCCCACCTCAGCTAGATCATGAAAATATTATGAAGATAATGTATTGTATTGTATCTTATTACAGGTCACCTTCCAGCTCGAAAAAACTTCGGATCCTCATGATAAAGCATTTCACCCAACATCAAAAAGATTAACGACCTCATGCTTTAGGGGGCAACTGTTATAGACATTTTTGGGCACTGCAACCCCAATCATAAATGTCCATAAACCAAGGGCTCTTAAGTCCCTAAAAGTGTTGTTCCAACCCCTAAAAGAACAAGGTCAGCTGATTACATCATCTCCCAGAAGTTCTCCATGAAAAACTACTCAGAACTGGTCAAAATTGGACCACCTCACCAGCTCCATGGTCAAGGTGCGCTGCATCCCACCTAAATGCACATGGGAGGTGCGATGCATACTGAAAATCCCTTCTATGGGGTGCGATGGCCAAGAGTGGACAAATGGCAGGGTCAATCTGCAAGGTGGAGGATCATGGAATCTTCCAGAAACTTCTCGTGTGACACTTGCCTCTCTGCATTCGCCCAGGGATGAGTAAGAGATCATCAATCTCCAAGTGGAATCAAGAACTATCAAAGAGAGGACACTAATCAAATCTCAAAAGCTGACTCACCCCCCTTGCAAACATCTATATATGGATCCCTCATCCCAGAGATCCGGAGGCTGGAATTTTGTATCTTGTAAGGAAGTGCTGCTGGTTTCTTGGTGTAACATCATAGTGTTGGGTAATCTAAGCTTTTCATGAGGTGAAGAAGGGCTTTCTTGCTGAGAGGATCACGCTGGGTCAGAACAATTGGTTGTAATCCTCTTTGCTATTCTTGATTATTAATAAAGCTATTCATGTTTTCCTCCACATTCTTGTATGATTGATGATATATGCATTTGTGTGGTCAATATATATCTGGTCCTATATTGTTTATGATAGTAGATCTCTGTTCTTGGATAGTATTATGCTGCTTTGATTCTACAGGTGCTCTTTGAAGCTGGGTAGATGAGGAAGCGAGTGGCAAAGATCTATCAGAAGGGAGAGGAATCAAGCAAGGAACCAAGCACAAGACAGAGGTTGGTCTCCTTTATTACCCTCTTATCTACTTCTCATAAAGGAAAATGGAAGTGGTTTTAGTTTGTTTGTTTCTAAGGTAGCTACCAGCCTTAGTGGGACTAGCAGCTCTGCATAGACACTAGATTTCCTGATAACAGGGATGGATCCTTCAATGTTCACTACCTTTCTAGAGACATGAATGAAACTATTGCACGACAACAGGGAAGTCAAAAGATTACAGGGACTTATCACTAGGTGGGCGGGGTCAGGAGAACCACGCGTGGTCTAGAAACTAGGAAAGCATGCATTGCACATAGGAATGGAAATGAGGTTGACTTCACAAATCGGTGAGTATGAAATGGATCAAGTAATCCTGGATCTTGGTTCGGATGCGAATGTACTACTAAAGCAAACATGGGAATGCATGGGTAGACCCATGCTATAGTGGTTTCCTATTCAGTTATGAATGGCGAACCAACAGAAGATTTTTCCCATAGGAAGATTGCAAGGGGTAACAGTCGATATTGAAGGTGCGAGTGCGCAGGCGGATTTTGAAGTGATAGAGATTGTCGATGACAACATTCCCTATCCCGCACTACTAGGAATAGACTAGGCCACATATATGAATGAATTCATAAATCTGAAAAAGCACAAAATGATCTTTGAGAAAAAGTCACTATGCGTAGTAGTACTGCTAGATGCAGGCGAAGGAGTGCCATACACTGAACCGGTGCATGACGACGATAGTGATGACGATATTGATTGTATTTACAAAATAACGGCATAAGAAGAGGATTGGGTGAATTTGACCGCAAATGGAAGGATTTCGTGGGAGCGTGAAAGCTCCTACACTTCAGATTCGGACAAAGAAATAGAGCGATGGCATAATCGTTGCACGAAGTAACAACGCTGAATTGCAACATGATAACTAGATCACTGCGTTGTGTGACAACAGAGACAAGGGAGCTGTTGACATATGATGGATTGTCAGCAGTGGATGAATTCCTAAGAAAATTTGAAAGTGTAGTACTAGAACAACAGCGGCTTGATGCACTAAAGTGGGCACTGCACGCAACACCTGCACGATGGTGGGGTACGCATCAAGGAAATTTTGAGGACTAGTGTGGCTACAGAAGAATGATGCACCTACGATTTAGGAAACCACAAATACGGCTCATAGACAAATATGATGGATGAGATGATCCACACACGCACCTCGCAAAATGGACCAAGGTCTATGCGGAGGAGCCACAACCTAAATGGGTACATTTATTCTACCATACCCTGGATGTCATACCCATGAATTGGTATACTGAGAAGGAGCTCTACCATGGTACGGGAGAATGGGATGTCTTGCGTGAGGTATTTTTGTTAACATTCACGTTTGAAGATAATTGGTCGGATAATGTTGATGATGCGCTACAAGCAATAAAAGACGCTATCTTCAAAATACCATAGGAGCTAATGGGAGTACTTCAGCTAGAATGGGCAACACAGTTAAGCAGCACACTAGAGTGTTATAATGTGAATGTTGAGGAGGATGATGAGGACCCACGAAACATTAACATTCTAGAAACAGAAGGCTGTCGTGAGATTCATGGACCGTTACTTGAATACCCCGACATCACTGTGCCGCTAAAGATGAGGCAGGTCAACATTGGAATAGAGGCAGAGCCGAAGTACGCAACGCTTGGGGACTATTGGGACGATGCCACTGTCGATAAAGTCGTTGAGTTACTCTGCGAATACCTAGAATTGTTTCCAACCAAAATTACAGACTTAAAGGGGATTGTTGGTGACTTAGGGATGATGAGGATCACCATGAAACCTGACGCGAAGCTAGTTAAGCAGCGGCCTTACCGCTTCAATCCAAATTACAAAGAAAAGGTCCATGATGAATTAGACAAAATTCTCGCAGTCACAATTATTGAACTAGTGGAAGAATCCAATTGGGTGAGTCCTATGGTAGTACAGGAGAAAAAATAGAAGGGTGAAATAATAATATGTGTAGACCTCAGGAAATTGAACGACACCTGTGTACATGATCCATTCCCAACACCATTCATTGGTGGTCAGGAAGCATACTCGTTCACGGATGGATTCTCAGGGTACCATCAGATCAAGATCGCGCCAGAAGATAGGAGCAAAACAACTTTCACAATAGAATGGGGCTACTTTCAATACAACGTTATGCCATTTGGATTGAAGAATGCGCTAGCTATATTTTCGCACATCGTGGTGGCCGCGTCCAATGAATACATCCACAAGTTTTTGGAAGTCTATCTAGATGATTGGACTGTTTTTGGATTAGTTAAGCACCATGTAGCGAGCTTATGCTTGATGCTGGATACTTGCCGCCAACACCAAATTATGCTAAACCTGAGAAGTGCACATTTCTCGTTCCTTTTGGAAACCTGCTGGGACATGTGGTCTGCAAACAAGGCCTGATGGTGGACCCTACGAAGATTGCCGTTATCCTAAATTTGGAAGCACCATGAAGTGTTAAACAACTGCGCGCTACCTTGGGACACACTAGATACTATAGGAAGTTCATCAAAAGCTATGCCCAAATAACTGTGCCGATGGAAAAGCTATTAAAAAAAGATATTACATATTGCTGGAATGATGATTGCATGAAGAGTTTGGATGTCCTGAAAGGAAAATTGGCCTCCGCTCCAATCCTAGTCTTGCCAAAATGGGATGTGGAATTTCATGTACATGTGGATGCGTCGTGTATCGCTTTGGGAGTCGTACTCACACAGGAGGGCGCGGAGGGTGTGGATCACCTGACCGCGTTTAGGAGTCGAATATTGTCTAAGGCAGAAAATAACTACTCCACCACCAAGCGTGAGGGGTTGGCAATGGTGTACGCGCTCCAAAAATACTGACACTATTTACTTGGAGGACATTTCAAGATGTATACCGACCATTCCGCATTGAAATACCTAGTGAACAAGCCTGTGTTGGGGGGGCGAATATGCAGATGGCTTCTACTATTTCAAGAATATGATTTTGAGGTCATAGTCAAGCTAGGATGCTTAAACACAGGACTAGACCACTTGTCATGAATTGAGATAGGCGAGGAACCAACAAATTTGGAGGAGGGACTACCTGATGCATAGCTCTTTGCAGTGCGCATCGCAGATGGACACTTTGAAGATATAATCCATTTTCTAACAATAGGGACTGTGCCAAAGGAATACACAATCCAATAGAAGAAGGAATTGGTGGCGTGTGCGATGGATTTTTCTATCATTGTGGGGCACCTCTACAAGATGGGCAACGATGAGATATTGTGAAGATACATACCTGAATTTGAACGAGGTCAGATCCTCGCGGAGGCACATGGGGGCATTGCAGGAGGACACTATGTAGGATGTGTGACTGCATAGAAGATTCTTCACGCAAGGTTATGGTGGCCCACCCTGTACTAGGATTCAAAAGCACATTATAAGGCTTGCGATATATGTCAAAGGACGGGAAGACCATCACGCAGGGACAAGATGCCACTAAATCCCCAAATGACATTGCAGCCATTTGAGAAATAGGTAATCGAATTTGTGGGCCCAATCAAAACTTAGGGAAAGACAGGTGCGCTCTACATCATCACCGTGACGGAATACCTGACATGATGGGCAAAAGCGCAGCCAGTCAAGGACTGCATGGCCACTACGGGTGCAAAGTTTTTGTTCGAAAATATGTTGACACGATTTGGCTGTCCAAAAATCTTAATGAGTGATCGTGGAACACACTTCTTGAATGAAACCATCAGCCTACTCATAGAAGAGTTCCAGGTGTATCATTAGAAAAGTACACCGTACCACCCACAGGCCAATGGGACAGTAGAGGCATTTAATAAGATACTGTAGGTTGCACTAACCAAAGTATGTAATGCGCAGCAGAACAACTGTGACCTACGCATACCTGTTGTGTTATGGGCGTATAGGACAATGTGCAAGAAATTGGTAGGACAGACACCCTTCCGGTTGGTCTACGACACAGAAGTTGTCATGTCGATGGAATACATTGTACCTAGTTTGCGAATAGTAGCGCTCACAGGCATGATAGACCATGAAGCTCTGGAAGAAAGTCTCGCGCAACTAGAAGAACTCGAGGAAGAAAGGTTTCTGGCCGGATTTCATCAACAGGTACAAAAATAGCATGAAAAGGCCTGGCATGACCACCATATCAAGTTGCACACCTTCAAGGTAAATGACTTAGTACTACTGTATGACAGTAAGTTTGAAAAATTTCTGGGAAAATTCAGAATGCACTGGCTAGGACCATATGTGGTAAAGGAGGTCACAGATGGAGGTGTGGTCTAGCTAGTCAAACTAAATGGAGAACCCTTCCCAGGAAAAGTAAATGACAGTCGCTTGAAACCCTACACGGGTGGGACGGCCCTTTGACTAACCGACCAAAGCACAGTCTTCGCGACCCCAGCAGCCAGACAAGGGCGCGGGACTATAAACACATGCACCAGAAGCTGGTACCAAGGAAAGGACACGATTCAGACGCGGATGATTCAAAAGCAAGAATGCAGCAGGTCCAGCACACCACAGAATAGTGTGTCGCGGACCTCCGAGCAATACGGGACTAGTTGGAGGGGCTCTGCACCAAGGTCACCACACCACCAGAGTGACTCGGGACAAGTCACGATGATTGTGTTAGGGGCTTGTTGGGCATGGAATCCCCCCACAACATGTTTTGGGGCTCGAATCCCAGGTTTTGGTCAAAGGTTTTGTAAGACTCAACAAATTGCGGGCACAGAGCGCGAAGTATAGGTTAAGTAATAGTGTTGTCTGCCCTAAAATATTGTAATGAAATGTAAAGTCATGTCAGCCTACCCATGGTCCGCGAACCATGGGATTGTATAAATAAGAGCGAGGCTCTAAGTTGTAAAATGAGTGAAGAAATTAGAGAGAAAGAGTATGTTGGGTAACAGAAGCCCCGCACAATAGTTAGAAGATGTGAAGCTGAACACTTTGGGTAAATATAGGGTAAAGACTCCATTGAAAGCACGAAGCATGAATTATAATAGGTTGAGTCAAAGGGTAGTCCGCTCGAAAATAATGTAACAAAATGTAAAGACGGTCAGCCCACGTAGGGGTCGCGGGCCAAATAAGGGTATAAATAGAACGAGGCTCTATGGGTAGAGAGAGTAGAGTTTTGAGGAGATTAAATGTAATGGGTTCTTGAAAAGAAGATATTTGGAAAGCATCTGTAAGTTCGAGTCGAGGGATTGGGGTAGTAGGTAGAGGCTCTGCAGCTGTGTGCGCAGAGGCTTGGAAAGTCCACAACTATGTGCGCAGACCCCTACAACTGAGTGCATAGAGCGGTTCTAGATTATTAAGGACAAAGTGGAAATAAAGATAAGTTTCTTCTGGAATTCCGTGTTTCTTCTGAACTATCATAATATTTGTTTAATCTTATCTACTTATGGTTGGAATAAGTATAAATCTGGGTTTATTTTAATACGCTAATCAATTGTGTTGGTTAAATGTTTGCTTAAGACCTTGGTAATTGATAACCACATCATCTAATAGAATAGCACACTAATAAGAAATATATACTCAAGCTGGATCTGTGAGAGTACCCAGCAGCGCGGAGCTGTAAACCAGTGTGCAAAATCGCCAGACCACACCAAGACATCCCTAGGGTGCAGAAACCTGGTTCCAACACCCTCCCATACTACCTCAGGTGAGACCTCAGTCAATGCTCCACGGGCTGTTGCCGAAAGGGCTAGTAGCTATGGGATTTGTTTGGCTAAATAACTCTTCCAAACCTAGGTTAGGACTATATAAGCCAACAAATGGTTCCGTTGCCGGGACCGGGATCTACCTAAGGGTTGTCTAATGTGGGAACACTAGAATCCTATAAAGAAAGAACTCGAAGATTGGTGGGATCTGAAGCTTCACGAGTTTGTGGTTCAGGAAAACAGAAACTCGTGGATATTAGAGGAATAGTGGTTGGATCACTATATATTCACGCATATACACGAGATCTTCTTTGTAACATTCCCGATAGAATTGTACGAGTGGATCGCGAAGTTAGCTGATAGCGTGGGAAGGTGCAGATTAAACCAGCTGATAGTGTGGACTCCGGAACTGGTGTGCAGGCTGGAAGCTACCAAAGATAAACTTGCGTGCATAGTAGACCACTGGTTAGATCGGATCATAGGGGGATTTATCACTGAATTCGCAATAGATACAACCGTAAGTTACAATGAAGCAGAAAGGCAATTTCTCCAAGGACTACGGGGTAGATACATCAAATCATTGAATACTTGGATTAAGATGCTGTTGTGCAAAAAACAGATCCTGCACGTATATTGATGTCTGGAGTAACACGGAGTGGAAGGCATTATCGAGGAACAGGAGAAGTAGAAAACAACCCTTTGATCTCTATCTCATGAGAAATCGAGGAGGACCTCGCTATGTTCTCGCCAGGAAGTGCGGTTCAATTAATTAAAGAATGCTTCCCACTGATACCACCTCTGTCTACACTGCCACCCGCTTCACCCGTGTCGAGTCCATCCACACCAACACCCCCTCCACCCCCTCCACCACCAAAAGCTGGGATGGCGACCGTAGTCAAGTTACCAACATTTCAGGGTGTAGGGAATGAAGAGCCAAGTCGATTCTGGTTTGTGATAAAATTTGTATGGGACGTGCAAGGCATAACGGATGAAAACATTAAAAAAGCCACGCTATTCAGTGCACTACGGGACCGCGCACTGACATGGTACATAAAATACTCAACCGACCATCCAAATGAGGGGATAGCGATGATACAGGACGCGCTTAATAAAGAGTTTGGTCGACCAAAGTTTGAAACCTAGACGGTCATTGGGTTTAAGGAGATAGAAATGTTGTCTGGTGAAACTCAGTGGGATTTGGACTAGAGATTAAAAAGTACTATTCGTGAAGCTAACATGACTTTGACAGATGGGTAGCATTGCGCGTGGTTTGTGGCATCCTTGACGCCCCATATGAGGACGACGTTGTTAGAGCATAAGATCTCAACCCAAGCCGAGGCACTGGAAATAACAATGAGGTTACACGTGACCCCAATACCAGACCCAGGGTTGGGAGTGCAGCAAATCCACACGCAACTTCAAAACTTGAGCCTGGAAGTGCAGAGTTTGAAGCAAGGAAGAGTGTCCCGACCAGAGGTATGCCCAGAAGTAGGCTATATTAAATGTAAGAGCCAAGTGCACGACAAGGATCATTGTCTGTTTTTCTTGAACTATCTAGCGAGAGGAGGCCCGATGCTATTAAAAGTAGAAGTACAAGTAGGACCAAGTACTGCACAGGTGCTCTAGTGCGCAATTTGCCAAGTGGGCAGGAAGCATGCAACAAATAACTGCCACTTATTACAAAAGTATACCCAGACCTCACAACAGTTGTATTACAACTTTTGTCGATTGGTGGGGCACGATGAGTGCATGTGTCGAAGTTATGACTAAATGCCAGAGAGAACCCCAGCCTATAGGATGCAGACTGAAGTGCGGGGATGATTTCAAGGACATGGCCGGGGAAGAGGATTGGGGCCTGGACGGGGCCAAGGACAGTTAATTTGCTATAATTGTGGTGGACAGGGGCACTACACTCGTGACTGCACTAACCCAACCAAGATCTCGTGTCCCTACTATGAGCAGTTTGATCACGAATTAGTGGACTGTCCAACCTTAATTGCCTAATTGAGTGAAAAGGGAGTCCTCCAATCTCCACCAACCTAGAATATCCAGATGATGTGTGTAGAACCTCACGAAGAGGACCCTAGTATAAATATGGTACTAAGAAGCGGCGCAACTATAGGGGGGATGAAGGCGGGAGAGGGTGCGACACACCTATGCATGAACATAACACTGAGCTGGAACAGGGGAAGATGGGGTCAAAAGAAGCTTAGTAGAGCTTCGCAAAAGTGTCTACCCCAGGTAGGATGGACCGAATGGAGTCAGGAGTGGATTCCTCCATGATCACTACCTTTCTTGAAACCTGCATGAAGTTGTCACACGATCGTAACGCTGTGCAAGGATTGCAAGAGCTGATCACCAGGTGGGCTGGATTGGGTGAACTCCAGATCGTCCGGAAGATAGGAAGACACACTATGCGCACCATACGAGAGATGATACTGACAGCACAAATTGGTGACTATGAAATGGATCAAGTCATCCTGGATTTAGGCTTGGATGCAAACGTATTGCCTAAACAAACCTGGGAATGTATGGGCAATCCTGCACTGCAATGGTCCTCAATTCAATTACAAATGGCCAACCAACAAAAGATCTTATCATTGGGCCGATTGCAAGGAGTGATGGTGGATATCGATGGTGTGAGTACCTAGACCGATTTCGAAGTCATAGAGATTGTGGATAATAGCAATCCTTACCTTGCACTGCTTGGAATTGATTGGGCCACGGACATGAAAGGGATCACTAACTTGAAGAGACACAAGATAACATTCAAAAAGAAGTCACGTTGGGTAGTAGTTCTGTTGGACCCAATGCAAGGAGAATGCTATACTAAACCCATACGTGACGAAGGAAGTGATGACGAACTGGACTGCATTTATCAGATAACGACGCATGACTCAGATCAAATGCAGTCCGTCGATAACAGAAGACCCTCGTGGGAATGTGATAGCATCCGTACCATGGATTCTGAGGAGGAGGTAGAGCGATGGTAGAATCGACTACAGGCAGTTACGACACTCAACTGTAATATGGTGACTCGATTGGTACAACGCATAACGGCAGAAGAAAGACCACGACCAAAGGAGAATGACACGATCGTCAAAGCACATCTCAGCCCTCCCAGTACGTTATGTGAAATACAAGAGCAGCCCAATGTGTCAAAAGACAGGTTGTGTGCACATGGGGAGGAGCCGCAGAATCTAAAGGATAGGCGGCAGTTTCAAGTTCAGATTAGGGGACGTACGTGGTAGCAATGATGGCATAAAGCAGTCATTTGAAAGATATGGATGTGCATCGGACAATTGACAACCCAACTGGACCTGCGTGGAACACCGGGTCACAACGCTGGGAGGGACCATCTCTCTATAGCCAGACTAAACACTGCTGGTACAACTCACTCCACCGGTGATAACGTCCACGATGGAGTTCAACAGCTTTGGGAAACCATTTTGCATGGGAAAATCCGACTTGATAAGTTAGAAGAAACTGGGGCCCGACTCCGCGCATGAAATAGGAAGCTGGACAAAGTAATTGCGGAATTATAGTTAGAAGTTGCCTACCTAGATTATGGAAAGGAATTACCAAAGGAAACCGACGTGGCTGGCCCTCCTACCCTGTTACGAGCATTGACCCTACTAGCATTGTTATGACTACACCCAGAAGAACAGGGATGTGTGCACCATAATTTAGTAGTAGGATCGAAGGAACGTATAGGGTGCTCATGACTTGGGCTAGTCGGGAAACAGAAGACTCGTACTAGGGGTTTGCCCACCTGACTATCCATCGGAGACGCAACCCTAGCGCCCCATGCAGTTGAAATAGGGCGCAGGATAATGAACCAGGCTACTGAGAAGCCACGTGACAAAACCATTGCATACATACAAAAATTGTGTCTGTGTCCTTGGGGATTCGCTGTCGCGAAGGAAAGATGGAAAGCGACCATTGCAGGTACTGTTCATGAAATAATGACCCATTTAAAGCACTATGAAGCCAGCGATGGGTAATTGAGGCTGAGAAATAACCACCGAAATTGCATTATGAACTACTGAAAGGGAAAGCAGCCAACTTGGAATGTCGAATCATATATAATCAGGGTTGGGGTCACGCCACCATGTCTTCCTGCTCTACAAGAAAACCACACAATGTCAACAACATGATGAATGACGAGCAATTCAGAACTAGCCCATGGTTTCAGGCATTGCCCAAATATTACCAAGACACAATTCTTAAGGTGCAAGATCCTACCACAGACAGTCCGCAAACAGCCACGCTGCAAACCACTGAGCTCCCCAAATCTCCCTGGACGCCGCGAACCAAGAAGGATCCTCAGAGCCCAAACCTAGTAAGAAGGTTTCCTCGGCACCTGCCATCTAGAAAATTCACGATGGAGGAGAAGGTTAAAATTGTGATAATTGAAAGTGAGGACGAAGATGAGGGTCCACCCACATACATCAAAGAAGTCCTCCCTGACGAAGATCCCATATAGCCAGTACGGCGGCCCAAGTATGTGCCAAGCAAAGGGAAGGCCAAAGTACTCGCAAATTTGGATGAAGTCGACTCTGTAATCGTCGACCCATCACTACCCAAGGGTGTGCCAATGGAAAACTCAGTGGTTGGTCGAGTTGCGACAACGAAGTTCGAAGATTGGGACCTTGCAGATATAGTAAAGTTTCCCCATCTGGCGATAGACGAACTAATGGACCGGAAGATAGAAGGAACAGTGACAACCCTGCAGCCAAAGGCGTGGCTACAAGAGGTGGAGAAAGCTAGGTTACTCGGTCTTTTGTTGATTCCTCACTTTCTCCAGCCCCTTATCACCACGTTGGCTATAAAGTAGTTGCTCTGTTTAATCCATGAGGATATATTATGGGTTAGTAAACCTTTTTGTATCACAACAGAACTTGTTCATTGTCTTTCACACCTACCATGTGATGGGAGAGACCCTCGGGAGATCACTGATAACGGTAACGACTTCGAAATGATTGAACGACTGAAAAAGGAGTACCAGCTTGCCAAGGGATAGCGATGGTATATCATTGAGAGTATCTCAGACAACACAGTTCACATTGCCACCCAATTGCTAGTAGGGAAAGTCATGAGGAAATGCTACAGCACTGAGGTCCCTGCCATAGTTATCACTTGTTGAGGAATGTGCAGCCGGTGTATGGTCCAATTGGTCACAGTTCCTTTTGAAGAGTTTCAGACCAACTGTCACGATGTGCAGGAGGAAGGCATGAGATTCCATTATGCATGGCTACTCCTATCCATCATGCTGGTTGCCACTGACCTACTCAAGGAAAGCCAGTTTCTAGTCTTGGATCTAGAATGGCCTGAAGCTGCTCGATATGCTTCCCTTTGGGTGACAAGGGACACAGGATGAATTCGCAATATCAAAATATTTTGGATATTAATGGACGCAACTGTGCGGTAGTGGATTAATCAGTTACCCCATATAACAGATGAGATATATGAAAGCATGAAGCACATTGCTAAATTTAAAGCAGACATGCATCATGTCTACATCAGGGCATGAAAGGACTCAGCCTAGGCATGGACATCACTCCGCTTTATTACCATTAATGACGTTATTAATAGGATTGTTGATACTTGGCCGGTGGCCTAGCGCGAACCCTTGGCGGAAGAGCATGACAAAGCCGCTATTCAGAAAAATAATGAGGAAGCCAAGCGCACCACACAACAAAAGTGAAATGCACTGTTGGCGCTGCAAGTTAAAGCAGCTTTGGAGGCAACACTCGCAGCAGCCGGAAAGATCCAACCCAGCGAGAAGACATCGACAAAGAACAAAGGAAATAAGAAGGAAGCCACCCAGTCGGTCGCAACAGATACTCCATCCACTACTATGGGGGTTCCTTTACAGCGCTCAACAACACTTGAGCAGCCGAAGCCACGGAAGAAGGTGAAGGCCTCTAAGATAGACAACGATGTGACCACCCTAACCGAGGGTGACCTAAATGGCATCGAAAATGTCGTTCGCGAGGCCACACGTGATGCAATTGACAAAGCTATGTTCGAGTAGGAGATTGTGTTGGGGAAGCTCTGCACGTAGTTACAAACATTAGGAATCCACGTCGCACACACAAGTGAAAGTACTGCTACCAAGGGTTCTGGTATGGTAGCTACAGAACCATTACTGAAGACTCAAGTCGCCTATGTTGTTGCAATTCTATCTGATGCGTTGATCGTCAACAACGCAAAGGATAGAACTGTGCTGGGATGGTTTATAGGACTGGGACTCAACGTAGCCACTTTAGCACGCGAAATATTACAACAGATCCAAAACAGTGCCACGAGAGAGCTCCACACCCGAGAAGGTCGTACTGAACAAATCCTCCAGGAACAGAAAATCAATATCGAATAGCTGCGCATCCAACGGGACGAAGCCATCACACAGAACCACCAAATGCAGCAGATTGTCGTAGAAGCTTGCTCTAGTGCCCCTGAATTGGAGATTACAGCTGATCTCCCTCTTGAGACCCAAGTTCAGAAGCTAGCTATTGGGTTCCATAATGCTAAGGAGGAGGCTGCACGGATCCATCGGGAGCTTAGTGTACAGATTGCAGAATTAAAATTGCAGACTCAGCCAGGGATGCCCCTTGAGATCATGGAGCAGCACAAGAACATCATCATCGTCACCCATGAAATGCTTACAAGAACAATGAAGGAATGTATGGACTTGTTCACACAGTCAATTATCACACTCATGACCCTTTAAGAGGACCCAACCCTTCAGCACTTGGAAGCAAAATCTCGGGAGCTTCAGGAAGCTTATGATATGATCAAAGAAATCGTGTCGACTGTTGTTATCACACAATGCCTGACCAAGATAAGGGAGGCCCAGGACCTAAAGATCTAGGTTGACACGGCTTGGCAGAAGGCAGCCGTGATTAAAGCTCGTCTCCAGCCATGGCTGGACGAGGCATTTGCAGTTTCAACCACCATCGAGTGTAGGGTAGCTCAGATGAAAAGCGAGTACACCACCATTGAGACAACGCCACCCGAGACTGAGTTGACGGCAACCCACATGGAAATGATGCAACGGATGATAGAAGAATTTGCTGCTGGAACAAGTGAGGCACAGAGGATGCTAACCGCCCTCCGTGAGAAGATTACTGCGCCAGCCAAGTGACTTGGGACGAGTCATGATGATTGTGTTGGGGACTGTTGGGTAACGGAAGCCCTGCGCAATAGTTAGAGGATGCGAACTCGAACATTTTGGGTAAAGATAGGGTAAAGACTACACTGAAAGCGTGGAGCACGAATTATAATAGGTTGAGTCAAAGGGTAGTCTACCTAAAAATAATGTAACAAAACGTAAATAGGGTCGGCCAGCACAGGGGTCGCGGGCCAAAGAAGGGTGTAAATAGAGTGAGGCTCTATGGGTAGAGACAGTAGAGTTTTGAGGAGATGAAATGTAATGGGTTCTTGAAAAGAAGATATTTGGAAAGCATCTGTAAGTCCGAGTTGAGGGATTGGGGTAGTAGGTAGAGGCTCTGCAACTATGTTTGCAGAGACCTGGAAAGTCCGCAGCTATGTGCGCAGACCTATGATAAAATAAAGTGTTCCCTCTACGGACAGAGGCAACCCCTCTAGCCCTAGAGTGGGTCTAGTCACAGCAAAGACAAAACAACAATCAATTCCCTTACATAGTCGTCGTTGGAGGACTACCTCAAAGCGGTGTTCGGTGAAGCTTCCGTTGTGCCGCTCCAGCTTTCGTTTATTTCTCCTCAGTGAGTAATCAACCTGAAACACCACAAGAAAAATAGCAGAGAACGTAACCGAGAACAACAATGATCAAGGAGTCACAAGCTATCAAGTAGATTATACACAAGACATAGGAAATCGTTACTGCTTGTATTAAAAATGAATCAAGAGCAAACTTACAACCATGCCTTGATGTCGCAAGTCTTCTCAGAGGGTCCAGTCGGTATGTTCCTTCAAGCATTCACTCTTAAGAATGGGTCTCCCAATAGGACAATAGCTCTCTCTCACTATCAAGCTCTCATGCAAAGCTAAGATACTCCACAACCTCTTATCAAACTATTAGCAATTCCACACTTGTCACACTCACACCAAAGCTATCTACTTTGCTTCAAACCAAACTCAAAACTAGTAGCTCCCAACAAAAGAACTAAAGAACTAGCAGATCATAGCAATGGTGAGTGATTTTATAAGAGGAGAAGCCTCCATGAAATGAGGGAGAGGGAGCTTATCCTCAAGGGAGGTTGCACAAGAGGCAGAACCACCATCCCAGAGGAGGAAATATGACCCAAACTGACCCAACAACTAGCTCTAGAAACATCCAGAAGGCCGAATATTTGAACTAATTCACCTAATTTGGATCGTCGCTCGTCACAAACTAGGTATTAGCAATGACATTGCAAGGGGGCAATGCGTTTGGACCAATCGTCGAAACAAGAATCTGGAAGACTTGCACCAAGCCCTAAATCAAACCATTGTGGGAAACATGTGTACACTGGTGATGATGTCGCGACGAGACAGTTTATGACAAGGGATCGTCGCACCTTTTAATGTCTTATAAGCGACGATGCAGAAACTTAGGAAAAAGGGTCATTTCTTCAGAATCAGAGAGCACTATTTAATCTTTTTGCATAAGTGGGAAGATATGGACATGTGTATTTGATACATGACATAGCAGAGGGACTGAAATGAGGACAGTGACAAATTACTATGTAACATATGCCCCCTAAAGCATGAAGCCTGAGAGAGTGGGAGGGGTGAAATGCTTTACGAGACCACGAATGAATTGGGACACCACCTTGAAGAACTTGTAGGCGTAAATACAACTGATATCTCTGGTAGTTAAATACTCGTAGTCTAGGCATGGGCGCAACCATCCAAACAACGTATGAAAATTGGTCTATGGTATGGACGTAGCCACCCAGTTGATACAACCATATATAATGACAAATGTATGGTCACAGCCATCCATGAAGTCTCAGGTATGGTTGCAGCCATCCAATGAAAGAGTCATGTATGTAATCATGAACCAATCCACGCAACCCGAACATATGTAAGCTTAGTCCGGGGTCTTGAAACCCTAACCGATCTTAGTACAAATTCTAGCATGCGAACAAATGTGCTAAAGTCGAGCATGATAGAAAGTCGCTTGATTACCAGTCAATAATGAAAACCATTAACAAGCACGAGAGAAACCACCAATAATGACAATGGATCTCAAGGTACGGCCAGTACAATCCACTAAGTGTGAAGAATGGGCTGAAGTTGAACACTCATGGAATCACCCAATCGAAGACCAATGATGAAAGTATGTCATCAGGCGTGAAGAACTTGCCATTGAGGCATGCAAGCTCCAAGGTACCGAAAGGGATCTCTAGATCAATCTCCTGGATAATGAGCTAGTGTCAACAGGAGACGATCCGTTGCAGGAGGGCCATAATGTTTCCCCCATCAATGATGCAAGATAAGGAACAAATGGTAGATGGTGAAACAGAGCATTAGAGGAGGAGGTAAGGGTGTAAACTACAGAAGGATTATACTCTTGAACATATCGGTGACACGACTCTGGAATGCGGCAGCATTTTAGTACCAAGGGATCGGAGGTCTGATGGAGACAACATGGATTAGATGGAATGAGGAAAAATGGCAACCCAAAACCCCGAAAGGCCAATGACGATGTGAGCATATCCCAACCCGACGAGAAGCAAAAGTGTCGATTTTCAAGAGTGACTATCTGGCATAGGTAACTAATGACGACTTCCAAATTTTCCCCCACCATTTCTGGCGAGTACCCCAGTTATTTTTGAAATACAAGCCTGAAGGGGATAGCATATGCTTGTGATATGAGTTCGAACTTCGGACGAATCTAACCTAGTAATAGTTTAACGAGCCCTAGGGAGGATAAGCTCGAGTCTTGTCATGGTGATGAGTCCAATGTCGTCAGGGTTTAACGAGTTCAACATAGGTAAAACTCGGAGTCTTTTCATGTTTAGAGAGTTTGAAAAAGACACGGAAAAGAAAACTCTAGGGGGGTCCTTTTTCATAAATTTGTGTCCCTTGAGCTTGAAAAATTAGAAAACAATACCCAAGAGAACCGCTTGACCATTATGACCAAGGAGTATTTTTCGTAATTAGTGGTTTGGATCTAAAAAAGTAAAAAAGCGATCGGAGACACATCATTTCATAACCAAAATCAAACTTGAAACGACAAAAGTCCGGCTATCTTTTCACATTTATACGGTCAAAAAAGAGCTGAAAGTGGAGCACCTTTTTAATTCCATTTAACAAGTTAAAAAGGAAAACTTGGCAATATTTTCATTTTTTACAAGACAAAAAAAGAGCTTAAAGGTGACTCATCCTAGAGGAACAAGTGGTATAAAGGGTAGCAGTTGGTTCCAACAATGGTGGAACTACTCAAAACATGTAATGGTCAAGAGGCTGGCTAATAAAACCACTCATCGTTGCGGTCCCTCAGGAAAGGAAAAACAACCAAGTGAAAGCATATGATCGGCCAAAGAGATGGCAATGATGGAACGAAACAACCAAGGCTCATATAGCAGAATTTAGCGGATAAAAAACAACAATCAAGAGGTGTAAATCATGTATGGGTTCATGTTTACACAAGCTTGAACCATGGAGAACTCTGCAAAAATTCAGTTTCATGTTTACACAAGCTTGAAATGAAAAACTATGCTTGTTATAAGTTTGCATGCCCCTAGCATAATAACGCAAATCAAGGTACATGCCCCCCAAGCTTCATTCAATTCAACGAGGTGGATGGAATGAAGGTTCACTTTTGAGATCTTGGAAAGACTCGACTTGGATGTTACGAGATCTTAATCAAAGACGCGATTTGGAAAAGGGAGTTGTTTCATTTTTTAATGAGGTTGACATAGTAAAAGAACTATCCTCATAACCCTTGTTTCATTTTTTAATGAGGTTGACACAAGATCAAGAACTTTCCTCAAGACTCCTTGTTTCATTTTTTTAACAAGCTTGACACAAGACAAAGAACTATGCTCCATGATCCTTGTTTCATTTTTTAACGAGGTTGACACAAGATCAAACTATCCTCGAGCCCTTGCTTCATTTTTTAACGAGGTCGACATAAGATTAGAACTATCCTCGAACCTTGCTTCATTTTTTAATGAGGTCGACACAAGATCAGAACTATCCTCAGGCTCCTGTTCATGGGCCATATGAGAACATGGCTACCAAGAGGTCTTTGCAGGATGGAAGAAACGCACTCTGGGAGGAATACATATCATGAGGCACTAATGACAGATCGGGCTCCAATGCCCCTAGTACATGATGTACAAGACCATTTGCATGATCATCAGTAGATGCAGAGATGGAATGGGTTGCCACATAATTGACTTGTGGCGGGGAAGGCACTGCTTGTGGATAAGAACTGATGGGGGATGATGGTGGTACAGGAGGCACCGGGTGACTAAATAACGACAATTGATTGATATTCACCATTCTTCCATCATGCGGAAAACAAAATACACAAAAAAGTGAAGAAACAAGAGCTCCCATGGCATAGATATAATTACGGCCAAGGAGAAGACTGAAATCTAAAGCACCTTAGACAACCATCACATCTATATAGACGGTTTTGCCTGCCAAAGTAACCAGGAACTTTGGAAGGATCCCCAAAGGTTGACTAGTTCCTCTGTCGAAAGCCAACAGATTCTGGGTGACAGTCACAAGCTGTGGGGAACCCAAAGCTTGCCAAGTAGTGGAAGGCATGAAACTAACAGACGCCCCTTCATCCAAGAGAGTGCTTGGTACTGCCGTATCATAGGCGTGTACTGTAATATGGAAAGACACGTAGGATGGAAGGCAGAATGCAGTCAAATGACTCCAGTCAAAGGAAACGACCGAACTACTAGGTGGGGGAATCGTATGATTGCCCCCCTACTCTACAAGAACTGAACTATGACTCCCGTGATCAGTGGGGATAAGAGGGTTGTTCTCGGACTCAGTAGGATCTGACAAGACGAGAAGAACATGAGCTGAATGATCATGATGCTCTTTCATAACAGTGTGATCACCAGGTGGTGAATCCAAGTCGACACTCTTTCCGACCAATGGTTGGTCAGGAACAGGCTGAGCACAGCCAGGTTCGAGAAGAGGAGGATGGACAAGAGAAGAATATAAGTCAATCTCTTTCTCAATAGGGTGAGGGTCTTAGGAGAGCCTTTGATAACCAATTGGAAGTGAAGGCGAAGATGCTATAAGACTTTCCAAAACAATGGAAGCTTTATCCATGAGCAGACAAAGGTGAAGGGGATGGTTGCCTTCACATAGCCTACACGGGAATCGAATCTTCCCTTTATTCTTACCGCTGCCAGTTGATAGGGTAGCATCATCATGAGATTTAGAGGATGATGAGGGACGAGCCGGATCATGAGACCATACTTCTAAGATCCTAGGAATGTCAAGACAATCATGAAGAAGATGGTCAGCCTTGCACAATTTACAAGGAAACTTAACCTTCTGCAGAGGAGCATAAGGTGTTCTGACCTAAGATGTACTCAGAGCAATAGTTGCATGGGTGGTCTCGCAATGATCGGACTTCTTCTTCTTCTTCATCTTCATCTTCTTCTTCTTAGTCTCCTAGTTACTAGATGTGGAACTTTCACTAGGCGAAGTGGGAGATGAAGATCAAGAAATAGGGGAAGAAGGCGTAGGCTCAACCTTGGAATCATCATGTCATGATTCAGACGAAGGAGATGGTGGAATAGGAGTCATGACACTTGGGACCACCGAGGTTGAAAACAACCAAATGGGCAAACCAATGGTTAACCCAGGCAAAGACAATGTTGCCATGTATGGAGCACCGACATTTCCAAATGAAGAAAACGGACCAGGGTTCCCATCTGGGGGAAGACCTTGGCCGATAGACTCGAGGAATGTTTCCATTGGGAACAAGCCTGAAAAGCACTTGTATCGTAACCAAGAACTTGAATTGTTACCAGGAATATTTCGTGGGCAGTGAATTTTATGACATGGGAACAAAACTTGACCTTTTCATGTTTCAAGAGTCGAGAAAAGGGACGAAAAGGTGACTCTATCTCTTTTGAGTTTAATGAGCCTGAAAGGATAAGTGCTTAGATGGACCTTTTCTTTTAAGGAGTTGAAAAGGAATGAAAGTGACGACTCTAGAGAACTAGGAAAAAGGTTAACCAGACAAACCGTAAAACTGCATATACACCTTGATGATCAAATGGAAGAGAAATGACCAAGGACTTTTCGTATGGCAGTCAATCTTCCCGAATGCTGTGTGTGATGCAGGAAAGTGTTCCCTCTGTGGACAGAGGCAACCCCTCTAGCCCTAGAGTGGGTCTAGTCACAAACAAGGATAGATCAACAATAGCTTTCCTTAAACAGTCATAGTTGAGGCGTACCTCAACCCGTGGTCGATGGAGTTCCGTTGCACTGCTCCAGCTTCTACTTCCTTCTCCTAATGAGTGATCAACCTGAAACAATGCAAAGGAAATACAACAAAGCATGTAACCAAAACAACAATGATCTATTTACTCACAAAGTCAAGAAGTCATGAGCTATCAAGTACATTACATACAAGACATAGGAAAACATCATTGATTGCATTAATTATGAAATAAGAGTAAGCTTACAACCAAAGTCTTGACATCACAAGCCTTCTCAAAAGGGATCCAACCAGCATGTTCCTCAAGCATTCACTCTTTGAAGATGGATCTCCCAACATACAAGTCTCTCTCACTCACAATTTTTACACAAGATCAAAGGCACTTCACAACCTTCCTCAAGCTATCAACAATCCCACACTTGTCACACTCACACCAGCTATCTAGCAAACTAACAAATACTAACAGTATTATCAGCAACCATTCCAAAGACTACGAACTCCAAAAACTAGCAGCACATAGCAATGGTGAGAGTTTAAATAGGAGAAGGAGTCTCCATGAAAGGTGGGAAGATGAGCTTATCTCCAAGGAAGGTAGCACAAATGACAGAACAACCACACCAGATAAAGGAGGGCAACATAAACTAGGCCAACAACCAGGTCTGGAGTCATCTGGAAGGCCGACTATTGGAACAAATTCGCCCAATCTGGATCATCGTGGGCACATAACTGGCCTTTCACGCTGACATCGCTATTGAATAACGGAGCTAGTCAGGTCATCGCGGAATATTACAAATGACAGTTGCGCTGGCACATAAAATCGGACCATCGCGGGAATCAGGTGTACTTCCGCAATGGCAGCGCTTCTGGACTATTTTGGAGTGCTCTTCAGCACGTTTATTTAGTTAACAAACGCGATGAGGCAGAAACCTTTGGAAAAGTGGGTCATTTGGCAACATCAGAGAGCATTTGTCTAACATGAGCATGAACAACTTGGACACATGACACAGTAGGAATACTGGAGTGAAGACAGTGACAAATTACTGTGTAACAGATGCCCCCTAAAGTATGAAGCCCGAGAGAGAGGGAGGGGTGAAATTCTTTACGAAACTGACTGAACTGGAACACCATCTAGAAGAACCTGCATGCAAGTACAACTGATATCTCTGATAATGAAGTACATGTAGTCTAGGCATGGGCGCAGCCATCCAAAAGACATACGAAATAGGTCTGTGGTATGGACGCAGCCATCTAGCTAATAAGACCATGATGATGATAAAGGTATGGTCACAGCCATCCATGAAGACTCAGGTATGGTCGCAGCCATCCATCAATGAGTCATGTAATCATAAACCAATCCACGCAGCCCAAACCTGTGTAATCTGAGTTCGGGGTCTTGAACCCATCTGATTATAGTACAAATTGTAACATGCAAATAGATGTGCTAAGGTCGAGCATGATAGAACATCACTTGATTACCGGTCAATGATGAAAACTGTTAACAAGCGTGAGAGAAACCACCAATAATGCAAATGGCTCTCAAGGTACTGTCTAGCACAATCCACGAAGTGTGAAGAAGGAGTTGAAGTCAAACACTCGTGGAATCACCCAATCGATGACCAATGATGAAAGTCAATCATCAGGTGCAAAGAACTTGCCATTAAGGCATGCAAGCTCTAAGGTACCAAAGGGGATCTCTAGATCAATCTCTTGGATAATGAGCTGATGTTGACAAGAGATGACCCGTCGCAGGAGGGCCATAATGTTTCCCCCATCAATGACACGAGATAAGGAACAAGTGGTAGATGGCGAAACAGAGTACCAGAGGAGAAGGCGATGGTGTAAACTGCAAAAGGATTATACTCTTGAACATGTCGGCGACACGACTCCAGAGGGGGGTGGCAGCATTCAAGCACTAAGGGATCAGAGGCTTGAAGGAGACGACATGAATCAGATGGAATGAGGCTAGAATGTTGACCCAAACCCACGGAAGGCCAAATGACAATGTATGGATGTCCCAATCCGATAAGAAGCAAAAGTGTCGATGTTCAAGAGTGACTAGCTGCCATAGACAATCAATGATAAACCTGTTGTTGAGTCCAACCTAGTAATATTTTAACGATCCCTAGGAAGGAGAAGCTCGAGTCTCGTCATGCTGACGAGTCCAATGTCGTCAGGGTTTAACGAGTCCGACATAGGTAAAACTCGGAGTATTTTTCATGTTTAGAGAGTTTGAAAAGACATGGAAAAGAAAACTCCAGGGGGGTCCTTTTTTGTAAATTTGTGTCTCTCGAGCCCGAAAAAGTATAAAACAATACTCGAAAGAACCACCCGGCCATGACGATCAAGGATTACTTTTCGTAACTAGTGATTATAACCCGAAAAAGTAGAAAAGTGGTCGGAATCACGTCGTTTCGAAACCAATAACGAGCTTGAAATGACAAAGGCCCAGCAATCTTTTCGTTTTTACATGGTCGGAAAAGAGCTTAAAGTCGACCGCCTCTTATTTTCTTTAACGAGTCAAAAAGGGAAAAATACTCGGCAATCTTTTCATCTTTTACGAGTCAGAAAAGAGCTTAAAGGAGACTTGTCCTAGAGGAACGAGTGGTATAAAGGGTAGCAACTGGTTCCGGCAATGGTGGAACTGCTCAAAACATGTAATGGTCAAGAGGCTGGCTAATAAAACCACTCATCGCTGTGGTTCCTCAGGAAAGGATAAACAATCAAGTGAAAGCATATGATCAGCCAAAGAGATGGTGGCGATGGAATAAAACAACCAAGGCTCATCTAGCAAATATTAGCGGATAAAAATGGCAATCACGAGATGTATATCAGGTATGGGTTCATTTTTCCACAAGCTTGAACCATGGAGAACTTTGCTTGGATTCGGTTTCATGTTTACACAAGCTTGAAATGAAAAACTATGCTTGTTATAAGTTCGCATGCCCTCAGCATAATGACGCAAATCGAGGTACATGCCCCCCAAGCTTCATTGCATTCAACGAGGTGGATGGAATGAAGGTTCACATTCGAGATCTTGGAAAGACTCGAGTTGGATTTGACGAGATCTTAATCAAAGAATCGATTTGGAAAAAGAGGAGTTGTTTCATTTTTTGATGAGGTTGACGCAGTAAAAGAACTATCCTCATAAACCTTGTTTCATTTTTTAACGAGGTTGACATAAGATCAAGAAACTATCCTCGGGCACCTTGTTTCATTTTTTAACGAGGTTGAGATAGGAACAAACTATCCTCGTACCCTGTTCATGGGCCACATGAGAACATGGATCCCAAGAGGTCTTTACAGGATGGAAGAAACACACTCTGGGAGGAATACATGTCATGATGCACCAATGACAGATCGGGTTCCAACGCCTCCAGTACATGATGTACGAGACCATCTGCATGATCAGCAGCAGATGCGAAGATGGAACGGGTAGCCACATAATTGACCTGTGGCAAGGAAGGTACTGCCTGTGAACAAGAACTAAGAGGGGATGACAACTGCACAAGAGGCATTGGGGGACTAAAGAATGATAATTGATCTATGGTCACCATTCTTCTGTCTTGTGGAAAAAAGACCACATGGAAAAGTGAAGAGACGAGGACCCCCATGGCATAAACATAGTCACAGCGAAGGAGAAGACTGAAATCTAAAGCTCCTTGGACAACCATAACGCCTATATAGACGGTTTTTCCCCCCAAAGTAACTGGAAACTTTGGGAGGATCCCTAATGGTTGACTGGTTCCTCCGTCAAACGCTAACAGATTTTGTGCAACCGGCACAAGCTATGGGGAACCCAAAGCTTGCCAAGTAGTGGAAGGCATAAGACTGACAGATGCACCCTCATCCAAGACAGTGCCAGGTACTGCCTTATCATAGGCATGTACTATAATCTGGAAAGGCACATGGGATGGAAGGCGGAATGTAGTCAAATGACTCTAGTCGAAGGAAACGACTGAACTACTTGGTGGGGGAATCGTATGATTTCCCCCCTGCTCTACAGGAACCGAAGAAGGACTCTCGTGATCAGCAAGGATAGGAGGGTCGTTTTCAGACTCAGGAGAATTTGATGAGACGAGAAGAACATGAGCATGATGCTCTTCTAAAACAAAGTGATCAACAGGTGGTGAACCCAAGTCGACACTCTCTCCAACCAATGGTTGGTCTAGAACAGGCTTAGCACAGCCAGGCTCGGAAGGAGGAGGACAGACAAGAGAAGAAGCTAATTCAATCTCTTTGTCAATCGGGAGAGGGTCTGAAGAGAGCCTATGATAACCAATGGGAAGTTGGGGTGAAGAAGCTGTAAGACTTTCCAAAATGGTGGAAGCTTTATCCATGAGTGGACAAAGGTGAAGGGGATGGTTGCCTTCATATAGCCTATAGGGGAATCTAATCTTCCCTTTCTTCTATCATTACCAGTGGATAGGGTAGCATCGCCATGAGCTTCAGAGGATGATGAGGGATGAGCCAGATAGTGAGACCATACTTCCAAGATCCTGGGAATGCCAGGACAATCACGAAGAAGATGGTCACCCTTGCACAATTTACAAGGAAACTTAACCTTCCGCGGAGGAGCAGAAGGTGGTCCGACTGAGATGTACTCGGAGAAATAGCTGCATAGGTGGCCTCGCATTTATCAGACTTCTTCTTCTTCTTCATCTTCTTCTTCTTCTTAGTCTCCTAGTTACTAGATTGGAAACTTTCACTAGGCGAAGGAGGAGAGGAGGAGGAGGAAATAGGGGAAGAAGGCATAGGCTCAACCTTGGAATCATCGTGTCGTGGTCCAGACGAAGTAGACGGTGGAACAGGAGTTATGACACTCGGTACCACCGAGGTTGAAAACAACCATACAGGCAAACCGATGGTTAACCCAGGCAAAGATAGTGTTGCCATATATGGAGCACTGACATTTCCAAAAGAAGGAAATGGACCAAGATTTCCATCTGGGGGAAGACCTTGGCCGGTAAACTCGAGGAATGTTGCCATCGGGAACAAGCCTGAAAAACACTCTGCTCACAACCAATAACTCAAACTATTACCAGGAATATTTCGTGGGCAGTAAATTTTATGACACAGGAACAAAACTTGACCTTTTCATGTTTCAAGAGTCGAGAAAAGGACGAAAATGTGACTCTATCTCTTTCGAGGTTTAATGAGCCTGAAAGGACAAGTGCTCAGATGGACCTTTTCTTTTAGGGAGTCCGAAAAGGAACAAAAGTGACTACTCTGGAGAACTAGGCAAAAGGTTTACCAGACAAATCCATAAAACTACATATACACCTTGGCAGTCATATGAAAACCAAGGACTTTCCGTACAGTAGTCAATCTTCCCAAATGCTGTGTTCGGTGCATTACGGCTTGTAAGGCGGCAGACACGGCTTCCTATGGATAAAGGATGATAACCTAGTGGGGTCTCCCAGCATATACTCGATGGTACATGGGAGCACAATTCCGTGCTAGACCACTATTGAGTCATAGAAGGAGGAATCACCCAACCTTGAGTGGAAACAAAAGTGACTAGGTTTAACGACGCCGGAGCACATCTCTAGCTTCCAATGTGTGTGTTATGTTCCAATGCGTTGTTAGATTTATTCAATTCATTTTAAAGTTGATCTTGGATTATGTTTCAGTTTCCAGGCCCTACCGTATGTATATCAGAACCTAGGATGCAGCTAGAATGAGTAAAACATCTTTCATTTCGATGAATACCTACTTACAGAAAGGTAGAGAGTTCATTCCCAAACCAAGAAAAGCGAATGCCAACACTAAGAAACACAATGCATCAATACACTAATCTCACGATGCATCGGTACTACTAATGAAAGATTTAAAATTCGCTTTTCAATTTCTCAAACATGAAAATTTGTAATGCAAATGTACTTTCACTTTCGTATGCTAAATGAATGCAAACTTTTGATTTTATTTTTGTAAACAAGCAAGTGCGAACTGATCGATCCAAACAATTGTGATCTATGCTTGGTAGTGAATAAATCGAATCAACATAAAAAATTGGTTCAATAATTGACACTAAAAATCAACCAGCAAGAAAACAAGCAATGAGAAAGCCTCAAGAAAATCAATAAGAGGGCTGTGGATGAACCTTGAACAGACAAGTAACCCAAGAGAACAGTTTCTCGATGAAACTTCTAAAGGGCTAGGTCACATGGTCTAAAAACACAAGACTCACTCAATGAAATCAAAGAGACAGTGCCCATAACCAAAAGCAATTAAAACAAGCTAATGAGAGACAAGAAACAACAGGGGATAAGCAAGATTGATGAATTCAGGAGGTAAAGTTATAAAAACAAATTTTCAAGAATCATCGCAAGTTCTACACTGACAACTAGAGATGTCTTCGCCAGTTTAGATACCATCGTCGGTGATGGACAGACAACTAGATATGTCAGTGCAAATTTTACACAGCAAACCCGAGATGATCACGGAAAAACACCTATTTTCTGCGATGATGCGATTTCAAGAGTCGTCGCAGGAATCAAACTAGAAACCCAAGATCATCGTGGGTAAAAAGCTACAAAGTGGCGATGACATTGCGACTGTTAGGATTTTTTCCACGATGATGCAAAAAACAATGACAAATGAACAAAAACTCCCGAACCAAAACCAATCAACCATTCAATAAAATAGAGGTATTTCCCATATCAACCCAAGAAACTCAAAAGATTGATAATTAATCCCCAAACTTCAAAAGAGACCAAATGAAAAATCAAAACAAGAGAAAAAAAAGGAATAACAAAGGCCAAGCTCCCCAGCAGAGTCTCCAATTTGTGATGCAGGAAAGTGTTCCCTCTGCGGACAGAGGCAACCCCTCTAGCCCTAGAGTGGGTCTAGTCACAAACAAGGACAAATCAACAATAGCTTTCCTTAAACAGTCATAGTTGGAGGCCTACCTCAACCGGTGGTCAATGGAGTTCCGTTGCGCTGCTCTAGCTTTCGCTTCCTTCTCCTAATGAGTGATCAACCTGAAACAATGCAAAGTGTTACACAGTAATTTGTCACTTCCTTCATTCCAGTCTTCCTACTGTGTCATGAGTCCAAAATCATTCATGCTCGTGCTTTCTGATGTTGCCAAATGACCCACTTTTCCAAATGTTTCTGCCTCATCGCGTCTGTTGGCCAAATAAATGCACTGAAGGGCACTCCAAAATAGTCCATAAGCGCTACCATCATGGAAAAATACGTGATTCCTGCGATGGTCAGATTTTATGTGCCAGCGCAACTGTGGCTTGTAATCTTCCGCGATGACCTGACTATCTCCGTTATGCAATAGCGATGTCAGCGCGGCAGACCAGTTATGTGCCCGCGATGATCCAGTTTGGGCGAGTTTGTTCCAATGATCGGCCTTCCAGATGACTCCAGACCTGGTTGTTGGCCTTGTTTATGTCACCCTCCTTTCTTTGGCATGGCTATTCCATCATTTGTGCTACCTTCCTTGGAGATAAGCTCATTATCCCACCTTTCATGGAGACTCCTTCTCCTATTTAAACTCTCACCATTGCTATGTGCTGCTAGTTTGGAATTCTTAGTCTTTGGAGTGGTTGCTGATAGTGCTGTTAGTACTTGTGAGCTTGTTAGATAGCTGGTGTGAGTGTGACAAGTGTGGGATTGTTGATAGCTTGAGGAAGGTTGTGAAGTGCCTTTGATCTTGTGTAAAACTTGTCAGTGAGAGAGACTTGTATGTTGGAGATCCATCTTCATAGAGTGAATGCTTGAAGAACATGCTGGCTAGATCCCTCTGAGAAGGCTTGTGACGTCAAGACCTTGGTTGTAAGCTTACTCTTATTTCATAATTAATGCAATCAATGATGTTTTCCTATGTCTTGTATGTAATGTACTAGATAGCTCATGACTTCTTGACTTTGTGGGTAAATAGATCATTGTTGTTTTGGTTACGTGCTTTGTTGTATTTCCTTTGCATTGTTTCAGGTTGATTACTCATTAGAAGAAGGAAGTGGAAGCTGTAGCAGCGCAACGGAACTCCATCGACCACCGGTTGAGGTAGGCCTCCAACTTGAACTATTTAAGGAAAGCTATTGTTGATTTGTCCTTGTTTGTGACTAGACCCACTCTAGGGCTAGAGGGGTTGCCTCTGTCCGCAGAGGAAACACTTTTCTGCATCACAAATTGGCGACTCTGCTGGGGAGCTGGCCTTTGTTATTTTCTTGTTTACTCTTGTCTTGATTTTTATTTTTCTCTCTTTTGAAGTTTGGGGATTAATTATCAGTCTTTTGAGTTTCCTAGGTTGATCTGGGAAATGCCCTTATTTGATTAAACATTGATTGTCTTTGATTTGGGAGTTTTTGGTTTGCCTGTTACTGTTTTGAGCATCATCACGGTTTTTAATTTAACAGTCGCACTATCATCGTGTCACTCTTTTTGTAATATCCTGTTCATCGCGTAGTTACACTTAACAGTTGCGACGGTTCTGTAAATCAGACCATTACAGAAAAGGCATGTACTTCCACGCTGACATCGCTTTGTTGCTACGTATTATTCTTTATCAACGCTTTATTGCTAGTGTATTGCCCACGCTAATCACTGTAGAATTGAATTTTTCAATTTTGCCTCCTGAATCCGTCAGTCTTGCTAGTCCCTTGCTGATTCTCACTTGGTTGATGACTTTTTTTTAACTGTTTAGAGTTTGAGGCACTCTTTTGTGAGCTTTGTTAAATGAATCTTGTTTTTCTTACTTTGTGACCTAGTTTCATTGTTTCAAGACTTTTGGATCAATTTCACTTGGTTGCCTATTTGCAAAGATTCGTTTGCTGCTTGTTGTTGGTTTGATTGAGCCTTCCCCTTTGCTTATTTTTGGTTGATTGTTTAGCGATTTTTATTGGACCAATCTCGGCATTGATTCGATTTCTCTTCACTACCCGGACATAGATTACAATTGTTTGGATCAACCGTTTTTCCACATTTGTTTGTTGCTTATTGGTTTCTTTTAGATTAAAGGCATCAAAATCAAAAAGATTGCATTCCATTTAGCATGTGAAAGTGAAAGTGAATTTGCATTTCAAGTTGCATATTGGAAAGAAAATTTTAAATCTTTCATTAGTAGTATCGATGCATCATGAGATTAGTGTATTGGTGCATTGTGTTTCTTATTGTTTGCATTCTCTTTTCTTGGTTTGGGAATGATCTCTCTACCCTCCCGTAGGTAGGTGTTCATCAAAGAAAAAGGATATTTCATTCATTCTAGCTGCATCCTAGGGTTTGTTGTATACATACGGTAGGGCCTGGAAACTGAAACATAATCCAAGATCAACTTTAAAATGAACTGAATAAACCTAACAATGCATTGGAACATAACGCTCATTATTTATAGGTCTAGGCTAGAGACATGCTTCGGCGTCGTTAAACCTAGTCACTTTTGTTTCCACTCAAGGTTGGGTGATTCCTCCTTCTGTGACTCAATAGTGGTCTAGTACGGAATTGTGCTCCCACGTACCGTCGAGTATATGGGGAGACCCCACTAGGTTATCATCCTTTATCCATAGGAAGCCGTGTTTTCCGCCTTACAAACCGTAATGCACTGACCACATCATTCAGGAAGATTGATTGCCGTACGGAAAGTCCTTGGTTTTCATATGACTGCCAAGGTGTATATGTAGTTTTACGGATTTTTCTGGTAAACCTTTTGCCTAGTTCTCCAGAGTAGTCACTTTCATTCCTTTTCGGACTCCCTAAAAGAAAAGGTCCATCTGAGCACTTGTCCTTTCAGGCTCATTAAACCTCGAAAGAGATAGAGTCATCTTTTCGTCCTTTTCTCGACTCTTTAAAGATGAAAAGGTCAAGTTTTGTTCCTATGTCATAAAATTTATTGCCCACGAAATATTCCTGGTAACAGTTAGAGTTCTTCATTACAGTTCGAGTGTTTTCAGGCTTGTTCCTGATGGCAACATTCCCCAAGTCTATCGGCTAAGGTTTTCCCCCAGATGGAAATCCTGGTCCGTTTCCTTCATTTGGAAATGTCGGTGCTCCGTATATGGCAACATTGTCATTGCCTGGGATAACCATCGGCTTGCCCGTATGGTTTTTTTCAACCTCGGTGGTCCCGAGTGTCATGACTCCTGTTCCACTGTCTCCTTCGTCTGAACCAAGACATGTTGATTCCAAGGTTGAGCCTACGCCTTCTTCCCGTGTTTCCTCCTCCTCCTCTCCTCCTTCGCTGGGTGAAGTTTCACATTAAGTAACCAGGAGCCTAAGAAGAAGAAGAAGAAGAAGAAGTCCAATAAATCCAAGGCCACCTATGCAGTTACCGCTCCGAGTCCACTCCAGGTCGAACCACCTTCTGCTACTTCACGGAAGGTTAAGTTTCCTTGTAGGTTATGCAAGGGTGACCATCTTCTTCGTGATTGTCCTAGCATTCCAAGGATCTTAGAAGTATGGTCTCATGATCTGGTTCGTCCCTCATCATCCTCTGAAGCTCAAGGCGATGCTATCCTAGCAACTGGCAACAGTAAGAAGGACGGGAAGATTCAATTCCCCTGTAGGCTATGTGAAGGCAACCATCCCCTTCACCTTTGTCCGCTCATGGATAAAGCTTCCGCCGTTTTGGAAAGTCTTATAGCTTCTTCACCCCAATTGCCCGTTGGTTATCAGCGGCTTTCTTCAGACTCTCCCTCCATTGACAAAGAGATTGACATAGATTCTTCTCTTGTCTGTCCTTCTTCTTCCGAGCCTGGCTATGCTTAGCCTGTTCCAGACCAACCATTAGCTGGAGAAAGTGTCAACTTGGGTCCACCGCTTTTTGATCACTATGTCTCAGAAGAGCATGATGCTCATGTTCTCCTCGTCTCATCAGATTCTCCAGAGTCTGGAAACGCCTCTCCTATCCCGGTTGATCTAGGGAGTCCTTCTTCGGTTCCTAGGGGGCATGGGGGCAATCATACGATTCCCCCACCAAGTAGTTTGGCCTTCACTTTCGATTGGAGTCACTAGACTACTTTCCGCCTTCCATCTTATGTGCCTTTTGAGGTTATAGTACATGCCTACAATAAGGCAGTACTTGGCACTGTCTTGGATGAGGGTGCGTTTGTCAGTCTTATGCCTTCCACTACTTGGAAAGCTTTGGGTTCCCCACAACTTGTGCCGATCACGCAGAATCTGTTAGCATTCGACGGAGAACCTTGTCAACCTGTCAGGATCCTCCCAAAGTTTCCTATTACTTTGGGGGGCAAAACTGTCTATATAGACGCCATGGTTGTCCAAGGTGCAAATTTCAGTCTTCTCCTTGGCCGTGATTATATTTATGCCATGGGGGCTGTCGTTTCTTCCCTTTTCCACGTGGTTTGTTTTCCACATGAAGGAAGAATAGTGACTATAGATCAATTATCATTATTTTGTCCCCCGGTGCCTCCTGCGCAACAGTCGTCCCCTCTAGGCTCCTTCTCACAAGCGGTGCCTTCCTTGCCATAGGTCAATTATGTGGCTACTTGTTTCGTCTCCGCCCCTGCTAATGACCATGCAGCTGGTCTAGTACAAGATGTACTTGGGGCATTGGAACCTGATCTTTCATTGGTGCATCCTGACCTGGCTTCCTCCCAAAGTGCGTTTCTTCCATCCCGTGAAGGCCTCTTGGGAGCCATGTTCTTGGATGGCTCATGAACCAGGGTTACGAGCATAGTTCCTGGTCTCGTGTCAAGCTTGTTAACAAATGAAATAAGGTGTATGAGCATAGTTCCTAACCTTGTGTCAAGCTCGTTAAAAAATGAAACAAGGAGTCCCAAGGATAGTTCTGATCTTGTGTCGACCTCATTAAAAATGAAACAAGGTGACGAGGATAGTTTGTTCCTGTATCAACCTCGTTAAAAAATGAAGCTAGAAGTCTCGAGCATAGTTCCTGATCTTGTGTCAAGCTCGTTAACAAATGAAACAGGGGTTATGAGGATAGTTCTTTTACTGTGTCAACCTCATTAAAAAATGAAACAACTCCTCCCTTTCCAAATCGAGTCTTTATTTAAGATCTCGTAAAATCCAAATCGAGTCTTTCCAAGATCTCGAAAGTGAACCTTCATTCCATCCACCTCGTTGAATGCAATGAAGCTTGGGAGGCATGCATCTTGATTTGCATCGTTATGCTAGGCGCATGCGAAATTATAACATGCATAGTTTTTTCGTTTCAAGCTTGTGTAAACATGAAACCGAATCCAAGCAGAGTTCTCCATGGTTCAAGCTTGTGTAAAAATGAACCCATAGCTAATTTACATCTCATGATTTCCGTTTATCCGCTAAATTCTGCTAGATGAGCCTTGGTTGTTTCATTCCATCACTGCCATCTCTTTGGCTGATCATATGCTTTCACTTGATTGTTTATCCCTTCCTGAGGAACTGCAACGATGAGTGGTTTTATTAGCCAGCCTCTTGACCATTACATGTTTTGAGCAGTTCCACCATTGCCAGAACTAGTTGCTACCCTTTATGCCACTTGTTCCTCCAGGACGAGTCTCCTTTAAGCTCTTTTCTGACTCATAAAATATGAAAAGATTTCCGAGTATTTTCCCCTTTTGACTCATTAAAGAAAATAAAAATGGAGGTATACTTTCAGCTCTTTTCCAACCATTTAAAGATGAAAAGATTGCCAAGTTTTCCCTTTTAACTCGTTAAATGGAATAAGAGGCAGTCTGCTTTAAGCTCTTTTTCGACCGTTTAAAAGCAAAAAGATTGATGGGTTTTTGTCGTTTCAGGCTCGTTACTGGTTACGAAACGACGTGCTTCCGACCGCTTTTCTACTTTTTCGGGTTGAAGTCACTAGTTACGAAAAGTACTCCTCGATCTTAATGGTCAAGAGGTTCTTTTGAGTATTGTTTTATTCTTTTTCGAGCTCGAGAGACACAAATTTACGAAAAAGCACCCCCCTGGAGTTTTCTTTTCCGTGTCTTTTTCAAACTCTCTAAACATTAAAAAGACTCCGAGTTTTACCTATGTCAGACTCGTTAAACCCTGACGACATTGGACTTGTCACCATGACGAGATTCGAGCTTCTCCTTCCTAGGGCTCGTTAAATCATTACTAGGTTGGACTCAACAACAGTTTTATCATTGATTGTCTATGGCAACTAGTCACTCTTGAACATCGACACTTTTTCCTCTTGTCAGGTTGGGACATCCATACATCGTCATTTGGCCTTCCGCGGGTTTGGGTTGTCATTTAGCCTCATTCCATCCAATTCATGCCGTCTCCATCGAGCCTATGATCCCTTGGTATCTGAATGCTGCCACCCTCCGGAGTTGTGTCGCCGACATGTTCAAGAGTATAATCCTTCTGCAGCTTACACCCTTGCCTTCTCCTCTGATACTCTGTCCCACCATCTACCACTTGTTCCTCATCTCGTGTCATTGATGGGGGAAACATTATGGCCCTCCTGCGACGAGTCGTCTCCTGTCGACATCAGCTCATTATCCAGGAGATTGATCTAGAGATCCCCTTTGGTACCTTAGAGCTTGCATGCCTCAATGGCAAGTTCTTCGCACTTGATGGTTGACTTCCATCATTGGTCGTCGATTGGGTGATTCCACAAGTGTTCGACTTCAGCTCCTTTTTCACACTTCATGGATTGTGCTGGACAGTACCTTGAGAGCCATTGACATTATTGGTGGTTTCTCTCGCGCTTGTTAACGGTTTTCATCATTGACCGGTAGTCAAGCGATGTTCTATCATGCTCGACCTCAGCACATCTATTCGCATGTTAGGATTTGTACTATGATTGGATGGGTTCAAGACCTCGAACTCAGATTACACATGTTCGGGTTGCGTGGATTGGTTTATGATTACATGACTCATTGATGGATGGCTGTGACCATACCTAAGTCTTCATGGATGGCTGCAACGATACTTTTATCATCATCATGGTCTCATTAGTTGGATGGTTGTGTCCATACCACAGAACTATTTTGTATGTCTTCTGGATGGCTGCACCCATGCCTAGACTACATGTACTTCATTATCAGAGATATCAGTTGTACTTGTGTGCAGGTTCTTCCAGATGGTGTTCCAGCTCAGTCAGTTTCGTAAAGCATTTCACCCCTCCCTCTCTCTTGGGCTTCATACTTTAGGGGGGAATCTGTTACACAATAATTTGTCACAGCCTTCATTCCAGTCTTCCTACTGTGTCATGAGTCCAAAATCATTCATGCTCGTGCTCTCTGATGTTGCCAAATGACCCACTTTTCCAAAGGTTTCTGCCTCATCGCGTCTGTTGGCCAAATAAACGCGCTGAATGGCACTCCAAAATAGTCCATAAGCATTGCCATCACAGAAGTACACATGATTCCCTCGATGGTCAGATTTTATGTGCCAGTGCAACTGTAGCTTGTAATCTTCCGCGATGACCTGACTATCTCCGTTATACAATAGCGATGTCAGTGCGGCAGACCAGTTATGTGCCTGCGATGATCCAGTTTGGGCGAGTTTGTTCCAACAGTCGGCCTTCCAGATGACTCCAGACCTGGTTGTTGGCCTTGTTTATGTCACCCTCCTTTCTCTGGCATGGTTGTTCTGTCATTTGTGCTACCTTCCTTGGAGATAAGCTCATTATCCCACCTTTCATGGAGACTCCTTCTCCTATTTAAACTCTCACCATTGCTATGTGCTGCTAGTTTGGAATTCTTAGTCTTTGGAGTGGTTGCTGATAGTGTTGTTAGTACTTGTGACCTTGTTAGATAGCTGGTGTGAGTGTGACAACTGTGGGATTGTTGATAGCTTAAGGAAGGTTGTGAAGTGCCTTTGATCTTGTGTAAAACTTGTGAGTGAGAGAGACTTGTATGTTGGGAGATCCATCTTCATAGAGTGAATGCTTGAAGAACATGCTGGCTGGATCCCTCTGAGAAGGCTTGTGACGTCAAGACCTTGGTTGTAAGCTTACTCTTATTTCATAATTAATGCAATCAATGATGTTTTCCTATGTCTTGTATGTAATGTACTAGATAGCTCATGACTTCTTGACTTTGTGGGTAAATATATCATTGTTGTTCCAGTTACATGCTTTGTTGTATTTCCTTTGCATTGTTTCAGGTTGATTACTCATTAGAAGAAGGAAGCGGAAGCTGGAGCAGCGCAACGGAACTCCATCGACCACCGGTTGAGGTAGGCCTCCAACTTGAACTATTTAAGGAAAGCTATTGTTGATTTGTCCTTGTTTGTGACTAGACCCACTCTAGGGCTAGAGGGGTTGCCTTTGTCCGTAGAGGGAACACTTTCCTGCATCACACAAAGGAAATACAACAAAGCACGTAATCAGAACAACAATGATCTATTTACTCACAAAGTCAAGAAGTCATGAGCTATCAAGTAATTACATACAAGACATAGGAAAACATCATTGATTGCATTAATTATGAAATAAGAGTAAGCTTACAACCAAATTATTAACGTCACAAGCCTTCTCAGAAGGGATCCAGCCAGCATGTTCCTCAAGCATTCACTCTTTGAAGATGGATCTCCCAACATACAAGTCTCTCTCACTCACAAGTTTTACACAAGATCAAAGGAACTTCACAACCTTCCTCAAGCTATCAACAATCCCACACTTGTCACACTCACACCAGCTATCTAGCAAACTCAAAAATACTAACAGTACTATCAACAACCATTCCAAAGACTAAGAACTTCAAAAACTAGCAGCACATAGCAATGGTGAGAGTTTAAATAGGAGAAGGAGTCTCCATGAAAGGTGGGAAGTTGAGCTTATCTCCAAGGAAGGTAGCACAAATGACGGAACAACCACACTAGATAAAGGAGGGTGACATAAATTAGGCCAAAAACCAGGTCTGGAGTCATCTGGAAGGCCGACTATTGGAACAAATTCGCCCAATCTGGATCATCGCAGGCACATAACTGGCCTTCCGCACTAACATCGCTATTGAATAACGGAGCTATTCAGGTCATCGTGTAATATTACAAACGACAGTTGCGCTGGCACATAAAATCATACCATCGCGGGAATTAGGTGTACTTATGCGATGGCAACGCTTCTGGACTGTTTTGGAGCACTCTTCAATGCATTTATTTAGTCAACAGATGCGATGAGGCAGAAACGTTTGGAAAAGAGGGTCATTTGGAAACATCAGAGAGCATTTGTCTAACATGAGCATGAACAACTTTGGACACATGACACAGTAGAAAGACTGGAGTGAAGACAGTGACAAATTACTATGTAACATTGTGTTCGGTGCATTACGGTTCGCAAGGCGGCAGACACAACTTCCTATAGATGTAGGATGATAATCTAGTGGGGTCTCCCGATATATACTCGAAGGTACTGGGAGCACAAGTCTGTACTAGGCAGTTATTAAGTCCCAGAAGGAAGAATCACGCAACCTTAAGTGAAATAAATAGTGACTAGGTTTAACAACGCTGGAGCACATCTCTAGCCTAGACCTCTAAATAATGTGCGTTAAGTTCCAATGCATCATTAAGTTCATTCAGTTAATTTTAGAGTTGATCTTCAATTAGGTTTCAGATTTCAGGCCCTACTGTATGTATATCAAAAACCCTAGGATGCAACTAGAATGAGTAAAGCATCTTTCATTTCGATGAACACCTACTTAAAGGAGGGTAGAAAGTTCATTCCCAAGCAAACACAAGCAAATGCAAACACTAAGAAACACAATGCATCAATACACTAATCTCATGATGCATTGATACTACTAATGAAAGATTTAAAGTTCGCTTTTCAATTTCTTAAACATGAAAATTTGAAATGCACATATACTTTCACTTTCGTATATCAAATGAATGCAATCCCTTAATTTTTTTTGTTTTGAATTTAAAGAGAAAAACAAGCAAGTGTGAACTGATCGATCCAAACAATTGTGATCTATGCTTGGTAGTGAAGAAATTGAATCAATATCAAAAATTGGTTCAATAATCGACACTAAAAATCAACCAGCAAGAAAACAAGTAATGAAAAAGCCTCAAGCAAATCAATAAGACGGTCGTGGATGAACCTTGGACAGACAAGTAACCCAAGCAAACGGTTTCTCGACGAAACCTCTAAAGAGCTAGGTCACACGGTCTAAAAACACAAGACTCACTCAATGAAACCAAAGAGACAGTACCTTAACCAAAAGCAATCAAAACAAGCTGATGGGAGAGAGGAAACAGTAGGGGATAAACAAGACTGGTGGATTCAAGAGGTAAAGTTGTAAAAACAACTTTACAGGAATTGTCGCAGGTGTTACATTGACAACTAGAGACGTTATCGCAGGTGTTACACTGACAACTAGATACGTCGTCGCAGGTGTTACACTGACAACTAGAGACTAGTCAATAAAGTACACCTGTTTTCATAGATGGTCCAATTTCAGGAGTCGTCGCGGGAATTAAACTAGCAACCTAAGACGAAATCCAAATAGTCGTGGGTACAAAGCTAAAACATCAACAACATTGTCACGGCTGTTAGGCTATCTTCAGTGACAATATTACTTAAGCAAAAGACAAAGTAAAATCACCTAAAGGACACTAGATAATCTTTCTAAGCAGTAAGGGGAATTCCAAGATTGACCCAGGTAACCCGAAAAACTGATGGTTTAACCCCAAAATTCAAGAGACACTAAAACAAAAAACAGATCAAAGGTGAACAAGAAGAAAACATTCGAAGGACTCCCCAGCGGAGTCGCCAACTTGTGATAAAGGAAAGTGTTCCCTGTGTGGATAGAGGCAACCCCTCTAGCCCTAGAGTGGGTCTAGTCACAACAAAGACAAACCAACAATCGATTCCCTTAAATAGTCATTGTTGGAGGCCTACCTCAAACCGTTGCACCACTCCAGCTTCGATTTCTTTCTCCGCAGTGAGTAATCAACCTGAAACACCACAAGAAAAACAATAGAGAACGTAACCAAGAACGACAAGGAATCTATTTACTTGTAAAGTCAAGGAGTCACAAGCTATCAAGTAGATTATACACAAGACATAGTAAATCGTTACTGCTTGTATTAAAATCAATAAAGAGCAAACTTACAACCATGCCTTGACATCGCAAGTCTTCTCAGAGGGTCCAGTCGGTATATTCCTTCAAGCATTCACTCTTAACAATGGGTCTCCCAATAGGACAATGGCTCTCTCTCACTATCAAGCTCTCATGCAAAGCTAAGATACTCCACAACCTCTTATCAAACTATTAGCAATTCCACACTTGTCACACTCACACCAAAGCTATCTAATTTGCTTCAAACCAAACTCAAAACTAGCAGCTCCCAACAAAAGAACTAAAGAACTAGCAAATCATAGCAATGGTGAGTGATTTTATAGGAGGAGGAGCCTCCATGAAATGAGGGAGAGGGAGCTTATCCTCAAGGGAGGTTGCACAAGAGGCAGAACCACCATCCCAGAGGAGGAAAGGTGACCCAAACTAACCCAACAACTAGCTCTAGAAACATCCAGAAGGCTGATTGTTTGAAATAATTCGCCTAATCTAGATCATCGCAGGTCACGAACTAGGTATTAGCGATGACGTCGCAAGGGAGTAATGCGTTCGGACCAATCTTCGCAACAAGAATCTAGAAGACTTGCGCCGAGCCCTAAAATTGCACCGTCGTGGGAAACAAGTGTACACCGATGATGGTGTCACGACAAGACAGTTTATGAGAAAGGATCATCACACCTTTTAATGTCTTACAGGCGATGATGCAGAAACTTAGGAAAAAGGGTCAGTTATTCAACATCAGAGAGCACTGTTTAGTCTTTTTGCATAAGTGGGAAGATATGGACATGTGTATTTGATACATAACAAAGTAGAGGGACTGAGATGAGGACAGTGACAAATTACTATGTAACAGGACCCTTGCAGTTGAGTGCGCAGGGTGGATCTAGATGTATTAAGGAAAAAGTGGAAATAAAGATAAGTTTCTTCTGGAATTTTGTGTTTCTTTTGAACTGTCATAATATCTGTTTAATCTTATCTACTTATGGTTGTAATAAGTATAAATCTGGGTTTATTTTAATACATGAATCAATTGTGTTGGTTAAATGTTTGCTTAAATACCTTGGTATTTGATAACCACATCATCTAATAGAATAACACACTAATAAGAAAGATATACTCAAGCTGGATCTGTGCGAGTACCCAGCAGCGCGAAGCTGTAAACCAGTGCGCGAAACCGCCAGACCACACCAAGGCATCCCTAGGGTATGGAAACCTGGTTCCATCACCCTCCCCTGCTACCTCGAGTGAGACCTTAGTTTGCGCTCCGTGTGCTGTTGCCGAAAGGGTCGGTAGCTGTGGGATTTGTTTGGCTAAATAACTCTTCCAAACCTGGCTCAAGCCCATATAAGCCCACAGAGTACGAACGGTTCGAGATTAGGGTAAGATTCTAAGTGTATTGGGGCGTAGTAGTAGGAAGAGGCTCTGCAGCTGAGTGCGCAGAGGCCTAGTAGAGTTTGCAGCTGAGTGCGCGGACCCCTGCAGTTGAGTGAGCAGGGCAGTGTTGAGTCTGTAATATGGATTGAAGATTAATAAAGAGAAGTTGATTCCTATTTCTGTGTATCCGCTGTGCATTGCCTTCTTTACATTTATGTTGTTTTATTTATCGATCGCACTAATATGATTGCTGAATATGCTGTAATAATCATTAGTCTTACATAAAAAAGTCAAGTAATTGGATAATAATAGATTAAATAACAAGGGACTTGGGTATTATTGTTGGGTTGTGTTATATTCTTTCCACGACCAGCCCATGTAGTTAACTAGGGGTTAGAGGGGGGGAGGTCACAGGGGGTTTGAGGGGCACGCGTAACCCCTCTTTATGGGGTCTGGTGTAGCGCCCTAGAAAATTTTGGTTTTGGACCCTATGTTAGGCTGGGCAGACCCACCTATGGTTTTGTGCATGATTTTCGCACATGTTTTTGGATGCGATGGTTTTCGGTCCATGGTTTTGGATGCGATGGTTTTTCGGTCCATGGTATTGGATGCTTTGGCATGTATAAATATGTATTGTAACACTGAAAGGAACATAATGAAAAATCAAGCTGGTAATCCCGGTTTTGGGATCCAGGGGAAAATCTCTGTGTATATGTGTTTTATGTGTTATGCTCTCACATTGTTTATTTTCTGTGTTATAGAATTCGTATGTAGGTAATTTCCGTACGGGGTTAAAACCTACACTTATACGGGTTGCACCCCAAGTAGGGCTGTGCAGAAGAAGCATCGTAGGTTGCGAAGGGACAACAAGTCTCATAGCGACGGATCAGACCGCGGACCTCCAGAAGCTCATCAGACATCCCTAGGTGCGGAAACCTGCTTCTAGCACCCTCCCATACTACTTCGGGTGAGACCTCAATCTGCGCTCCGCGAACTATTGCTGAAAGGGCCAGTAGTACCAGGATTTGCTTGGATAAAACACCTTTGAACCTGGGTCAGGCCCATACAAGCCAACAGGAGGAGATGAATATATGTGAGGTAGGTTCCCTTTGCATCTTCTCTTTGCTCCTTGATTGTATTTTTCACCCACCCACAAATAACAATTATGTTTTTTATTTTATTTTTATTATTATTATTATTACTATTATTAATTATTTTTTTGAAAAACACCTACGCTGCCTCAAAGAGGTTTTCACCCTATATATCTGTCCTAGGCACCTCAAAGAAGGTTTTCACCTAGGGATCTTCTTACTCTTTTTCATTTCTTCTCATCCTTGGGCCACCTCATGAGGCTTTCAACCCAAAGATGGGACTCAAGCACCTCATGGAGGTTTTCACCTGAATCCTTTATTCGTTTTTCTTTTTTAGTGTCTTGATGAGGGAGGAGCTAGAACTTGCTCCACCATCATCACTATCTTATTGATATTGTCAATGAAATCTTGTTTTGATAAAGGCCTCTTGTACATTTTCAATCGGTCTCCATTAACTAGCAATGGAATGGCTTCTTCATCAATAGTTCTGAGTTGCACTAAACCATTGTCCTGGCATATTTCCACCACATAAGGTCCAAGCCATCTTGTCCTTAGCTTACCCTTGAATTATTTATACCTGGAATCATATAACAATGCACAGTCTCCTTCTTGAAATTGCTTCTCCTTGATATGTTTGTCATGCCAGATCTTCCTCTGAAGCTGAAATATCTTTGTATGTAGGAGGGCTTGCATTCTAAATTCATCCAAGCCATTCAAATGTAACAACCTTTCTTTATGTGCATGACTGAGATCCAAATCTAGTTGGGCTGCCATCCTCAATGTGTTATATTCAAACTCAATGGACAACAAAGCCTTTTTCCCATAGACTAGCTCATAGGGTGTAAATCCAGTGGTGGTCTTCCATGTTGTATTATAGGCCCAAGTGGCCTCAACTAGTCTCTCTGCCCAATCCTTCCTACTGTTGCTCACTACCTTGGTTAAGATGTTCTCCAGTGCCCTGTTGGTCACCTCCACTTGCCCATTAGCTTGTGGATGATAAGGAGTGGAGGTCCTATGCTTGATTTTGTGATGGCTGAGTAGTTCTTCAATCATGCTAGAGGTAAATTGGTTGCCTTGGTCTATGACTAGCTCTCTAGGGTACCCAAATTTGTAGAATACATTCTCCCTTAGGAACTCAACCACCTTCTCTTCTGTTGTTGCCTTAATTGCCTTGGTTTCAGCTCACTTAGTCAAATAATCAGTGCACACAATGATATGCTATTTTTGCTTTGAAGGAGGGTTGATAGGCCCAATGAAGTCCATGCCCCAGTTGTCAAATGGCTCGAAAGTCACTTGAAGTTGTAGGGGCATTTCATCTCTTGTAGTAGGCTTTCCCATCCTCTGGCACCAATCACACTGACTAATGTTCTTTTTCACATACTGATGAAGAGTAGGCCAATAATAGCCTGCTTGCAACACTTTGAATGTTGTCCTCTTTGCTACAAAGTGACCTCCACAAGGCCCATCATGACAGGTCAAAAGGATGTCAAAGACTTCCTCTTCCCTTACACACCTTCTCAAGATTTGATCTAGGCCAAATTTGAGCAGATTGCCCCCAATGCAGGTGAAGGGGGCGCTTTTCCTAACTATCTTGCTCTTTCCTTGGAGGGCAAGTTTGGTGGGAACTGTGCTGATACCAAATAGTTTGCTATATCAACAAACCATGGTGAGAGAACTGAAATAGCAAACAAATGGTCATCTGGTAACTGGTCATACACCATTCCTTCTTCACCTGCATGAAGATTCATCCTAGATAGAAATTCAGCAACAACATTTTCCTTACCAGGCTTATCAACAATAGTTAGATCAAACTGCTGTAATAAAAGCAACCATATTATAATTCTAGCGTTCACATCTAGTTTGTTCATTAAATATTTGATTTCAACATGATCAGTATGCACAAATGTTTGATAGCTTGTAATGTAATGCCTAAATTTGTTTAATGAATGCACAACAGCTAGGGGTTCCTTTTCGGTCACAGTATAGTTTAGCTCAATCTTTGACAGGTTCTTACTGATAAGATAGATGGCATAGGGCAATTTCTTCTCTTCCTGACCTAATGCTGCTCCTATGGATTTTTGTGAGGCATCAGCATGAATATGAAAAGGGAGGGACCAATTTGGGCCTCTAAGGATTGGTGCAGTGGTTAACTTACCCTTTAGAATTTCTAAGGCCTCTTGATAGCTCTTTGACCATATAAACTTAGAATATTTGGCCAACAACCCAAACAAAGGAGAGGCCAACTTGCTGAAGTCCTTTATGAACCTTCGGTAGTATCTAGCTAACCCTAAGAAACTCCTGACATCTCTCTGCTTTTGTGGAGGTGGGCCCCATTGGATGATTGCTATTTTTTTTAGGTCCACCTAAAGTCCTTGCTGAGATATTGAATGACCTAGCACGGTCCATTCAGTCATTAAGAATTCACATTTTTTAGGACTGAGAGATAGGTTCATTTCAATGCATTTGTGCAATACTTTGCCTAGGCTAGTCAGGGCTTCTTGAAAATCACAGCGATAAGGTGTAAAGTCATCCATATAGATTTCCGCAGCATCATGTACTAATTCAGCAAAAATACTCAAGATGCTCTCTGGAAAGTGGTAGGAGCATTGCATAGGCCAAAAGGGAGGACTCTATAGGAAAAAGTACCCCAAGGACAGGTGAATGTGGTTTTATCTTGGTCTTCTGGGTAGATTTGGATTTGGTTGTACCCACCGAATCCATCTAGGAAGGAAAAAAACTTCTTCCCTGCTAGGCCATCTAGCACTTGGTCAATGAAGGGTAGCGGAAAATGATCCTTCTTTGTGGCTTTGTTCAACTCCCTATAATCAACACAAATCCTCCACTTACCATTTTTCTTGGGAACTAACACTAAAGGAGAAACCCACTCACTGTCTGAGATAGGGTAAATGAATCCTGCATCTAGTAGTTTTTGCAGTTCTTTGACTATGTCTTTAAGAGCTGGATTCATCCTCCTTTGTGGTTTCCTGACTGGCTTGCAACCTTCTTTGATGTATATGTGATGAGTACACATGGAGAGGTGTACTCCCTTCATTTCCTTGTAACTCCAAGTGAAGGCTTCTAGGTTCTCTCTCAACATGTTGCATAATTTTTCCTCTTATAAAGTAGAAAGAGATGGATTAATTTTCAGGGTTTTCTTTGGGCAAAATTCTATGGGTTTGACACGGAGTGGGTTGGAATTGGCCAAGAATAAGTCAATTGGATGATTGTTTTTGGTTTCCCTTACTTCTTCTTCTAATGGTAATGAACTAGGAGTTGGACTTTGGATTAGGTGTTCAATTAAGTCATCCTCATCTTGTTGTCCTCCTCCTATGGTTGCTTCCAAAACATAAAGTTGGGAAAAATAAACCTCATCTTCTTCCTCCTCCTCCAACGATAAAGGTAAATCATGCTCTAGAGAAGGTTGATCAGGAGGGTATAGGACTAATTGTCTGGACATATGCCCATTCTTGATGGTCATATTCCCAGCTCTGCAACTGATGTAAGCATCAGCTATGGCCAACCATGGCCTTCCAAGGATGAGAGGGTAACCAGTAAGCTTAGCCTTAGGCTAGAGAACTAGGAAATTTGCAAGGTACTCCCAGGAGTCAATGGTGACCATCATATCCTCCACAATTCCCTCAGCGGTGACTGTGGAACAGTTTGCAAGTTGTAGAATTGTTGTGGTCTTCCTCAATGAGCCTTGGAGGTTGAGCTTGAGCATGGTTTCCTTGGTCATCACATGAATGGCAGCCCCAAGATCAATCAGAGTGTGTGGGACAATGGTGCCATTAATGTGCACATCTACTATAGGGCTTCGAGGGTTCAAATATTTTGGACATATTACCTGCCCCAGCATTAAATCAAACAACTTCCCAATGACATTAATGGTAGAGGCATCCCTTTCTCTTCTTCTTGGATGCTTCAAGCACTTCCCCTTAATCAAATTATTGTAAATGGGAACATTTTTGATTGCCTGGAGAAGGGGGATCTTTACACATAGATTTTTCAATTCTCCAAGAAGTTCAGTTTCTTTTGGGGTAGACTGGAGTGGTTGAGCTAATCTCTCAGGAAAGGGTGGATTTAATTTAAGGTTTCTTTCCTCTATTTCTTCCTCAACCTCCCTATATGGAGAGGGAGGTTGGTTGTCTGGGATAATTCTCCCAAATCTTAGGTTGATCTCCTGGATTTCTACAGCATAAGCTGGGTATGATGTCTCTCCAATGTATACTTGTTGAGCCTGCCTATTGTTTGGGTTTGGATTTGGATGGGCAGGCATCTGGGGTTTTTTGGGTGGAGCAGAGTGTAGGAGTTGTGGTTGGGTAGGTGGTGGAGGCAATAGGGCTGGAACAATGTTGAATTGGGGCCTCCACCCCTGGTATGGCATATTCCACTGATGTTGTAGTTGAACATAAGGTTGAAATGACTGGCTGGCTAGCTGGGAATTATACTAAGATGCATAGGACCAAGGACGGGGTGTAGACCAGGAAAGATGAGCAGGGGGTCCCCAAGAAGGTATAGCTATGGTTTGGTTGGGGTTGTAATATGCATGAGATGACCCTTACATATCCTGCTAGTATGGTCTAGGCCCAGGAGGTCTCCTTTCATTGATGTAGCAAAGCTGCTCAGTGACACCTTCAGCTCCTTGATATACAACTTTGAGTCCACGGAAATAAGGGCACTTGTCTGTGGAGTAGTTTTTTTCACAGACTGAGCAAATCTTAATATAGTTCAATGGACATTCGTTCCTAGGATGCCTCTTGGTGCATCTAGGACAAAAGATGGCCAGGGTTCTTTCTGCATCCTCTTGCTTCATTTTGATGTTCATGGTGTCCAATTGTAAGGCAAGGGCTTGCAGCATATCACTTTTGAAATCTTCTGGCATATTTCCAATTTCACCCTTAATGGATGAGTTGTAGGATGATGTACTGGTCATAGGTTGACTACCCCTACCCTTTTTCCTAGTTTCCCTAGAATGGTTTCTAAAGACAATATTAATATCCTCATAGGGTAATTGGTAGATATCTCCTCCTGTTATCATATGTAAGGTATCCAGAAGATCCTCCCTTACTCCTCTAAGCAGGACCAGCTTCAGTGACTCAGGGTCAAGTGTGCACCTGGCCCTTTTGTAACTGAGCTGGAATATTTCTTCATAGTCTTCTAAGTATTCATCTTGACCTATGGTCATCCTGAAAATCTCTTCTTTAGTGTCCTTTGACCTACAGTAGTCCCTATATTTGTTGTTAAAAGCCTATTGCATATGAGCCAAATTTGTGATGCTATCTCCAAGTAAACCCATGAAGCAGCGCAACGCTGCATCCTTGAGGGTAGATGGAAACAATTTTAACTTTTGCTCATCATTTGTATAGTCATAGGTTTGGCATATAACAACAAAATCAAATATGATAGTGTCAGGGTCCTCTGTGGTCAGGCCATGGAAATGAGGTAGAGCAAAGGGGCTTATATTCTTCATCTTAGTGTCCCCATTGGTCTCCCTGATGGGGAATGCACCCTTAATTCTCTATCTATTTCCTCTGTCATTTTGGTTTTCAGCCATTGGTTCAGTAGGAATGGGTTCTTCCTCTTCTTCTTCCCCTTTAGGTTCCTCAAATATGTAAGGTTTCTAACCTAAAGGGTCTTCCAATTCACCGTCACTGAAGAAGAGAGAAGGTTGACTGTTGGATGCAGTGGGGGTATTTGACAAGAATTTCATTGAATTGTCCCTATTCCTACGAGGCATGAAAGGAAATGTTTTTGGGTTGCTTTTTGTAAGTTTTTTTCTTTTTTTAAGATGGAAAGTACTCTCCAGAAAGAAAATTGTTGACTGAATGAAAAAACACTAACAAGAAAAACTACTTGCTAAATTGAAATTCTACTTGCAGAATGAAAAGGAAAGTAGATAATGACAACTGAAAGAAAGGAAGAAACTAGATTACTTTTGCAGAAATAAACTAATGGAAGAAAGTTGGAAACTAGAAATAGAAGAAAAGAGCAGTAATCACTTCTATTCTGACACCTCCCCGGCAACGACGCCAAAAAGTGATGAGCCTAGGTATTGCAACAAGAATGCTGCAACTCCCAGGGCTACCAACTTTACTTATCAACCTGGGGTTCATACAAACTTGGAGGTGACAGTGCTATATGCACAAGTAGAAGTGAAGGTCCTACCTGTTGTCACTGTTTATCTGGCAAGAGACCCCAGGGGTTCCAAGCCAGACTTCTATAGGGTCAGAAGAAGCTTAATTCTTTGATGGAAGAAGAGAAAATCTATTCTAAGAGAGAGCTACTCTACTGCAGTAATGAAGAAAACAACATGTAATGCTAAAGTACACCATAACCTAACTAACCATCTAAATAGCTATATTAATAGAATTGCTAAATCAACACTAACCTAATGTTGCTACCTAAGTTGTAGAGACTATACTAAGGTGTAAGCAAAGAAACTTAAGCTAAATCGGTTTTCAAGCGGAAGAGCAATTGGAGGTCGAAATCAATGAAAGGAGGACGTGGGGACGCAGTAGCGCATAGGGACCATTGGATCAATCAATGAGCAGAAGATGGACAGTGGAGATCTTATCAAGGAGTCTTAAGCGAATAAATGGATGAACAAGGGTAACGAAGCAATGAATGGTGGACATCTTATCACGAAGGCTTAAGTGACTAGATGGATAAACAGAGTGAACACACATGATGAATGGCTAAGGCCTTATTGTGGAGGTTAAGTCAAGAGATGGATAGCGGAGATTGTATCACGTGAAAAAGGAACGTGTGAAAATGATGAAGTGGATTTCTGAGGCGGTAAGTAGTTTCTTGCATGCCCTCAAGGCCATAAGCGGAATTCTAAAATTTCACACGATTAGCCTTACTACGTGACATGTAGCACGAGAAAACCTCTTTTCTCACATGCTCTCAGATGGATAACGGTCGTGCAATAATCCGCGCAAGATTGCGTGATAGCTGTTGGATCAGGCGAGGTTGATCAATGGTGGAGATCGGCCAAGCTAGTTGGTGATCAGGTGAAGCGATAGCCATCAGATTAGGTGAGGCATATCGATGGTGGGGGTTTAAAGCGCATAAGGTGTGGAGGTGACACGATAGCCATCGAATCAGGTGAGGCAGATCGACGGTGGGGACTTAAAGTGCATAAAGTAAGTGGAAGACTTCATGCGAGGCAACAGTTAGAGAAAATAATGAATCGGATGGTGATTGTGAAGGTTTTTTGTGGATCAGACGGCGAGGAAGTGATGCATGAAGAACGTGTTGAAGGTAGTTTTTAAATGAAAACGACAAAAAAACACAGTGAGGGTGAACGAGTAACTGCATCAAATGAAAAACTCCATAGCTCACGCGAGAACCAGAAACATGTGTTTTTGGGGTTGTTGAAGGGTCTCTTCCTCAAGTCATGGCCCCAGAGAGAGGAGATGAGGCCGAGACACCTACGAGCGACCTCATGGTGGTCTATTTCTCCTAGCTAACCTGTGAACTGAAAGAAGGCATAAATGGAAGTAAACTGAAGCACAACCCAGATGAACAAAACTAGAAAGCTATTTAAAAAAAAATGAACAGAAACAAGAATCTATGCTACTTAAGAAAATGAACAGAAACAGGAAACTATGCTACTTAAGCAAATGAACAATGAAAACCAGGAAACTATGCTAGCATACATGTACAGTAAAGAGGAGCTTTGGCTGCTCAGGTTGGGCCCTAACCCAAGAGCTTCAGCCCTCTGAGTTAAATTAGAGTTGGCTTAAATAGAACTCATTCTCATTATGAAAACCATGGATTACAGAACAATTGTCACAAGTCTCTTGCAACTCAGAAATAAAGTAGAGTTTTTACAATGAAAGTCTGAATCCTAATGAGGTCCTAAGCCTCTCTACTTATACATCTAATAAACTAGTTTCTGTCACTTTCACTTGCTCGACTGTCTTCTAGTATTCAAAGTGATGGTTGTTTGCACTTCGATGATGGAGGAATATTCGAATGGAGGGGTAGTAAATGAGGAGGATTTACCTCCTATAATTACTCTCTCTTGTCCCATTCGAGTTTTGACCAAGGTATTTGCCATAGTTCCTTGATTTTATCCTTTATGCCTACATTTTTCCTTGCTTTTATCCTTTATTCCTCCATTACATGCACTTTAGACCACAAAGCAAAATATCCAACTCTAACTCATCTCATAAACAAAATATAATCAAAAGTATGCAATAAGTTGTGAGAATAGTTGGTTTGACTAAGCTAGGAGGTGAATTAAGGACAATTAAGGCCCATATAATTGCTCAATGATGAGGCTCATCACTAGGTACCCCAAATCTTACAAAAATATTAGAAAAAAAGAAAATCTACCACTGTTTTCTCTATTTCTCTAGGTAGTGTCCTTGCCTCCACCCACTTCGTAACATAATCAGTACAAAGTAAAATATACTTCTTACCTTTGGACATAGGGTTGATTGGACCTACAAAATCAAGAGCCCACCTCTCAAAAGGTTATATGAGAACCTATGGCTGTAAAGGCATCTCGTTTAATTGTACAGGCCGCCCCATTCTCTGGCAGCTATCGCACTTCTAAACATATTCCCTTGCATCTTTGAAAAGACTTGGCCAATAGTAACTTGAGTGAAGGATCTTGTAAGTTGTTTTCTTATTTGCAAAATGTCCTCCACACGGTTCATCGTGACAGGCTTTGAAAATGTCATAGATCTCATCTTCCCAGACACACCTATGGATAATCAAACCGGGTCCAGTGAAAAAAAAGATCTCCCCTAATCCAAGAGTAATCAACACTTTTTCTAATAATTCTCCTTTTATGATTAGATGAAAAATAAGGAGGCAACATTCATGTAGCAAGGTAATCGGCCATTTCTGCAAACCAAGGTGTTTTAACTGAAATAGAAAACAAATTTTCATCAAGAAAGCTATCATTAGTAGGAACATCCTCACCTACATGGTTGAGTCTAGATAAGAAATCAACTACCTGGTTTTCCTTTACAGGCCTATCCAATACCGTGATGTCAAATTCCTGCAACAACAATAGCCACCTAGTAATCCTTCTATTAGTAACTATTTTATTCATGATATATCAAATGGAAGAGTGATCAGTGTGTACAAAAACTTCATAGCCCATGATGTAATGTCTAAACTTATTAATAGCATAAATCATAGCAAGGAATTCTTTTTCAGTTACCATGTAATTCAGTTCTGCAGGAGTTAAGTTTTTACTAACATAATAGATAGCATGGGTTACAGGATCCTCCTTTTGTCCCAGTACTGCTCCTATGGCTGAATCAGAGGCATCAGTGGAAATATGAAAAGGCAATTTCCAATCTAGGCCTCTCAAGACTGGTGCTGAAGAAAGTTTTTCCTTGAGTGTGTCAAATGCAGCTTGACACTCATCATCCCAATGAAATTCAGCTTCTTTAGTCAGCAATTTAAATAATGGAGAGGCTACTTTTGTAAAATTTTCAACAAACCTTCTATAGTAGCCTACATGTCTAAGGAAACTTCAGAATCCCTTATGATTGGTTGGTGAGGGTAGCTTTGTAATGACTTCAATATTTTCCGGACCAATTTTAATTCCTGCAACAGAAACATGATGACCCAAAACAATATCTTCATTCATAATCATAAAACATTTTTCATTACTTAATGAGAGGTTAGTTTCTCTACATCTTTGCAAAACTTTCTCAAGATTATGTAAAGCTTCTTCAAAAGTATAACTCATGGCTGTAAAGTCATCCATATAAACCTCTACACAATCATGCAAAAGATCATAAAAAATACCAAGGACAACCCACTGGAATGTGTCTAGTGTGTTGCATAGACCAAATGGTAGTACCCTATATGCATAGGTTCCCCAAGGACATGTGAATGTAGTCTCTTCCTGGTCTTCAAGAGCTATCCTAATCTGATTGTACCCATTGAACCCATCTAGGAAGGAAAAATACTTTTTTCCTACTAAAGCGTCTAGTACTTGGTCTATAAAAGGCAAGGGAAAGTGATCTTTCAAGGTATCCTTGTTTAGTTCCCTGTAATCCACACACACTCGCCATTTACCATTATTTTTGGGGATAGTAACTGTTAGTGTTGGTATCTTCATCCCTCGGTCAGAGATCAAATCCTCTTGTTGCATTGCATATCAAGTGTCCTGCTCAGTCAGTTGCATTCCATTAGGCGCATGGATCATCTGACGGTAGTAGATTTCCTACAGTTTCCCTCATGTTATCTACCTGCTGGCTCATGTTTGTTCATTTCAAAGCATATACAGTCATCTTTTGTCTTAAATATTGCAAAGGTTTTGCTTTAGGGTTTCATTGTCATTTAGGTCTAGGATGGTTTCGTCAAAAGGAGTTTCAAAGTGTCCAAGAATAACCAGCAGGCCATGAGGAGGTTCTAGCATCAAATAAATTTCATCATCAATTGCTCAGAGTTTTGAGGAAAAACAGAGTATTTTTGCTTTTATGGTACAAATTTATGTAATTTGATTTTCTTCATATGTAAATTACTTCCCTTGCAACCCTGGTTTCTTTCCCTAGCCCCAGTAGTTCCAACACCTGCAAAACAAGCAAAGCTCAGGTCATTTAGTTCATCACAAAGTTAAAATGAAGTGAAAAAGTAAAAAAACAGAGTGTAAAAAATAAAGTCATTTTTAAAACGTTATGAAAGTGGGTTTCGCAAAATTAAAATTTAAAAGCTCCATGTATAAGTGATGTCTCCAAATGTTTAAAGCTCATTTGCACTCCAAGAAAAAGTGAAAGAAAAGCAAAGTCGTTTTGGGGTTGAACAAGGAAAAATTGGTCAAAATCGCTCCAAGTTAGTGGGCACGGCGCACTGGGCTTCAACCTCCAGTTTAGTTTTGCACAAGCATGGCACATACACTGGGCACAGCGCATTGGGTTGGATGCATGGCGCACACAGCCATCAAGCCTAAAACTTCAAACAGTTGCTCCAAAATTTCCCAAAACGCATGGATTGTCATTGGTACAAGTAGGTTGAACCTATATCACTCTTTTTCATCCAAGATTAATGCTTTCTTCATTGTGGTTGATGTATGGTGATTGTTTAAAGAAATCAAACCCTATCTCGTCAAAATTTGCAAAGAAAATTGCTGCCTAGGGTTTCAAACTATTGTTTTGCTGCCAAGTCCATCCTTTATTCCCTCACCACTCCCTTACTCCATTTCTCCCTTGATTTCCTTATTCCCCAAATTCACTAATCCCCTATCCCCATTCCCATTTCCCAAAGTCCCAAACTCAAACTCCCAAACCCTAGTCCTATACTAAAAAATCCCACACTACTCCCTAATTCCCTGTTCCCTTAACTAAACCCTACCCCAACAGTCCCTAAATCGCTCACTCCCCCCCCCACCCCACCCCCCACAGTCCCTCATTTCACTGTTTCCTTTGGTAGAAAAAGTTAAAAACATCACAATCACCTACTTCTCATCAAGGCAGCTCCAAAACAGTCCATCCACCAGCAGACATGGCATCTGATCCTTCATATGATTATGAAGAGGAGACCCACAGTGATTCACCTATAGAGGTACATGCACCTAGGAGGCCTCATAGAGGTGGCAAACATATTAGAGAAGAACCAACCACTCTTGCTGAATTATAGGCCTGCCCTCTTGCCATCTCTTGTTTCCAACATCAGTCCTGCTATGAATTTTGTGAGAAGGTTGCTAGCATTCAGTTTCATCATAGGTTGGCATGTTTTTTTGTGTTGCATTTACATGATGGTCAAGCCACTCTAGCTGGTGTCACTTTCACATTAACACCAAAATCCATTTCACTAGCAACCGGTATTCCCAACATTGGAGAGAAATGGAACAAGAGGCAGCAAATTGACCGGCAGCATTATGAACCATACATCAAACTGGGCTATTTGAGACAACTCAACAAAGTATTTCCTTTTCGGTACCTCAAAGATGCTTATGCTCTTTTGATGAAATTGATCATGAGGTATTTCAGCTGTGAGGGCCGGTTTTCACATTTGTATGCTTATCACCCTAGTGCAGCACAAGACTCCTCAACAGCAGTTCAACGGTATTTACCATTTTGCTCTCATTAAAATTGTGGCCATTCATCAACTTGGCTTACAGAGAATCACTTGGGAGGACTTCATCTCTCATGAGATTTTCAGAGCTGCACAGGGACCTTCAGAGGCTTTGCATGAGATAGGTGGACCTTCTTATCAGCATGAGGGCCATGAGACACAGACTGCTAGCATGCCGGTGTTCATCACCTATCAAAAGGGCACTAGATGGTTGTTTGTAGCAGCAAAGTGAGTGTTATCTCCACCGGGGGTGGAAGGGGCCTTGCTTCCGTCTTTAGCACAATAGGTTTAGGACTGAAGCAAGAGGCCACTATAGGAGGAAGGACCATCAGGTGAGCGGGAGACTGATTTCATTATCCTTCAGGGTGATGATACTGATATGGGCCCGCAAAGCACAAATCTTAGAGAAATCATTCAGGAGCAACAAGTAGACATTGATGCCTTGTCTATCAACTTGGATATAGCCCAATGGAAAATATAGTACCTGGAGCAAAGGAATAAGTAGCTTGAGGACCAGCAGGTGATTATGGAGTTGCAAAACATTCGGGAGAATCACCAAGCTGCCCAAAGGAGGAGGGTGGAGTTCACTTCACTTGAGCAAGATGTTAATGCCGATAGGGAGTCATGGCTTGAAATAGCCAATATCCACTTGGAGAGGAAGCTAGAAAATGCCATCAATGAGAAGAATATGCTTAGAAACCTATCATATCATTACTTGTCAAGGAATTTGGTGTGCCAAGCAAGAATCAGGAGTTTAAAGGAAAACTTGAAGAGAGCATCAAGGAGGCAAAAAGAGGATGAAGGACTTCATATATTGGCTAAGGCTTCCTTGGCCCAACACCATGTTTGATGAAGGAGACTCAGCCCAAATTTCAAAAAATTTGGAGCACTTTTTGCATTTTTGAAATTTTTGGCACAAAAAACATGATTTTCTGCCCTATGCGTTGCGCCACGTGGCACTCGCTTTTGCTAGGAGCCTCCAAAGCACAAAAACTTAGCATTTTTGGATTTTTCATGAAAAAATATGTTTTCCTACCAATGGCCAAGAAATTTGGACGGGTTTTGAGCCCTCAAAAAGGTCAAAAACTCTTAAACAATGACCTCACTACCCCTATTTTGACACACAGGAAGAAGTGTTGGGAGAACTGACTTTTGGAGGGGAAAATGGAGGCCAAATTGAAAAATTCTACCTAGGTTAGAAAGTAGACAGGTAGACCTTTCCAACAACCACACCTAGAGTTCATTTGGACACTGGGAAGGCCTTCAATAGTGGCTTCAAACAGGCACTACGCATAGAGAAATCAGGCGCGACACATAGGGAAAATTTTGCCAGTTTGACGAAGTATACTCTGTTTTTCGCCTAGCTTTTTCCAGTTTGAATTTTTCACCTTCTTAATGTCAAATTTGTGATGTAATTTAATGTACATTGATGGATCATGAGGTAAATATGTCAAATGTTCACTTATGGAGGTAGATTCTTCCATGAAAAGGTAGTTTGCAACTGAATGAATCAGTTCACTAGTTTATAGAGGCAAGTTGTTCCACTGCCTAATTTGTAGTTCTCAGTTTAGAATTAATTGGAACAGATCCTAAACTTGTGAGCTCGACCCCTAGAGGCTAGGATAAGCTATGGTTTGTCTATATTATGTGGTTTTTCAGTCATTAGCATGGTGGGACTTTTGAGAAAGCCTTGAGCTTCATTGTACATTTCATTTCAGCATTTTGGCTAAGGAATTGAGACCAGGGTTTGCAGCACTCTTTGGGATTCATGTGGAAATTTGTCTTGGTACAGTGCTTTTCTTTGTAATTTTGAATTTTCTTATATGTCATGTATGCCATTCACTATCTTGTTTCTTCTAAACTAAACAAACAAGAGTGTAAGTAGAATCCATTGAAATTGCAGTGCTCTACTTAAAGTTTGCTTTAGTTTCTTGATGTTTTCAACTGTTTGGGGAGGATCCATGATTTATCTTGCCCTCTTCAACAACTCACATGTCTATTCCTTCCATCTCATTCAATTTTAAGTGCCAAAAACAATTTCCTACCTTGCCCCATTGAGATCTCTGCAGCACTGAGCCTCAATCCCCACACCCAAAATTTGCCTTTCCATTTGAGCCAACAAAATCATCATTTTATTCAATCAAACTCTCTTGCACATATACCTAGCCTAAGATCAAAAGATATTTCAGTCATCTCAAGCCCTAATCGATCATAGTTTGCTAAGATTGACTTGGAGAGAGCCCTCTCCTGACCTGGTAGAGCTAGCTACCAAGCTGAGCGTGGTTTGATGTTGGCCCTGGATCCTACCTTTTCAGCTTGAGGTAAATCTAGGCACTAACATAGTGGCGACCATACTGGGGAAGAAAATCTTATTTGTTTTTTAGTGTTCTTGCTTCATTAACTACAGACGGAGTTTGAAGATTAGCCAGGAATCCTTCGAAACGCTTTTGCTTTGCATTAGCGAAAGCAGATAAAAGCTACTTCAGTCAATCTTCGGTCTAGTCTTATAAGCTGAACATCTGACTTGCACATTGCCCCAGTAACATGTATCAAGTTCAGATCTGATTGTTGATGGTGGACAATGATCAGACACCAGCAAGGCTGAAATCATTCACCTGGCGATTCCAAATTAGTTTCGAGATCAGATCCATGGACTCCATTAGGGGATGCACCCGGCCAGCAAAAACATGAAAGGACAATATGGAAAGATCAGGTATTCAAGTTGGAATTTCATCCAAGACATTTTTTTCTTTGTTCTAAATTATTTCTTCTCGTTTCCCGAGAATGTCAAGAAGGCTTTGCAAAGTATACTATGCTTGAGAAAAGATCCCAGGCCTGCATTTGATTCCTTCCCTTTGAAGTTTGTGAATACCAAAGATTTGCATACCTTTGAGATTGATCAAGACATTTCTTCTGAATCTTGTGATGACCATCTTAGAATTGATGAGCCCCAAGAGACCAAGACTGATTCTACTCCTTCTGTACATACCCCTATACCTTGTAAAATTCCAAATCAATACAAGCCTCTCATTTTACCTCCTATATCCCATGCTTTCCCTAAAAATCATGACCTGTATCTACCAAGATTTGATGGTGAACACGACAACATCACTGCTGAGAGACATGTATTGAACTTTGAGTCTTTTCTTGATCTTTTTGAAGTTGATGAAGAGGATGTTAGTATTATGCTTTTTGCTCTTTCATTGCAAGGCAAAGTCAAGAGTTGGTTCAAAACCCTGCCTAATGCGAGCATCTCAAATTTCTAGCAGTTCGTCAAAGTTTTCCTCGATAGGTGGGTGGTCAGACAGAACCCTTTCTTGATTATAGAAGAGTATAACCAGCTGAAAAGACTGCCAGGGGAGACAGTACAACAATTTTCTGCTAGATTTAACCAAGTTTATTATTCGATGCCGGTTAATATAAGACCTCCTCCTGGATCTGCTCTCTTGCACTACCCGAGTGCCTTTGATTCAGAAATGGAATTTCAGCTGAGAGAAAGGAACCTTGCAACACTTGAAGAGATGCAGAATAGTGCAGTAGATGTAGAGGCTCATTTGCTGATTTGAAGGGCAAAGTTGAAGGAAGAAGAGATGAAAAACATAGATCTGGAGGAATCGACATCTCTAGAGGTAAAGCTTGACATTTTGGTAAGTGCAGTGGAAGAGATGATGCAAAGGATCATCACAAGGAATGAGTATAATGTTCAAGCCCATGGCTCGCTGATTGAAGAAGAACAAGTTGCTGATCCAAAACATCTTCTTTTTTATCCCAGTTGTCATAGATCTGATAATGATTGTCTTATCCTCTTGGAGAAGAGAGATCTGTTGATATGACATGTATGCTTGATGATGTCTTTTATACTGATGATTTGCCTCAGTTTGATCAGTATGATGATGATTATGTTCTCCAAACAGAAGCTAATCTTGCAGACAAATCAACAGCTAGTTTGTGGGAGGAAGAAGTTCACTTTCAGCAGCTCGAATACAATGTTCAGCCGATGCATATCAGTCATGGAAGTGAGGAGGAAAGTGCAACAAATTTTGAAGTAAGTGAAGGATCTTTGCCTTTTTTTTTTGATTCGTTTTAGTTCATCAGAGACAACTTTCATGCAATCAGAAATCAATTGTCGACAAGTTTTGATCTGGATCATCTTGAGGACAATGAAAACCTTGTTCAAGACTTCTCATATCCAGATTTGCAGCCCCCGAATGCCATTGATTGTCAAGTTGCAGATGAAGACTTGGAAGCTGGCACATATGATCAAATGATGCAAGATGATTCCATACCTTTTTGTTTTGAATCATTTTAGTTTTTGAAGGGTAAATTGCATAGTATATCTTCAAATGAGCAGCCTGTAGGAAATCATGTAATCTCATTGGAACTAATAGAAAATGGGTTGCATCAATATTGTCATGTTTTTCATGATCCAATAGCTGATGCGTTGGATGATGTCTGCAGTCAAAGTCCTTCCCAATTGACTATATGTGATCTTGAAATGTGTACTAATACAAACTTGATCCGGCAGCCAGTCTCTTTGTCATTTTCAGCAGGAGTCTCGTCACAAAGCTCAGATCAAAGTTTGCATTCATGGTATGAAGAGAATAAAAGTAATCCATTGGATGAGCTAAGTCCTAGTGTGCATGAATTTCGAGATCCTTATGCAGTGTTTTTGGAGGCGGATAGAGAATCCATAATATTCAATAGATTTCACAAGTTTTCATGGGAGTTGCCTTTCAGTAGTTCTCTCTTGTTGTTCATAAGCAAGCACTTGCGGAGAATTCAAACAGCAGCTAGAGTACTTACTTAGTTGCATTGGTTGTTTCATTTCACTTGATCAGGTGATGAATGAAACTGTTAGAGTAGGTTTTGATGAATAAGCTCTACTTTGAGCATCATTTCCAGTTTGTCAGTTGTGTTTAAGTATCGAGTCAATTGAGTGAGAGTCAGTTTGTGTTGTCAAGTCATTAGTTTTTAGTCATGCATTTTAGCTTGAGTTTTTGACTCCATTGCCCAATGGATGAAGGCACTATCTGCTTTCCCAGAGATCTATAGTTCTTGGCACCTCCAAGGAGCTACCATCCCCATTGGAGCCAATGTTAGTGTCGGTATCTTCATCCCTCCGTCAGAGATCAAATCCTCTTGTTGCATTGCATATCAGGTGTCCTGCTCAGTCAGCTGCATTCCATTAGGCACATGGATAATTTGACGGTAATGGCTTTCCTACAGTTTCCCTTATGTTATCTACCTATTGGCTCATGTTTGTTCATTTCAAACCATATATAGTCATCTTTTCTCTTAAAGATTGAAAAGGTTTTGCTTTAGGGTTTCATTGTCATTTAGGTCTAGGGTTTCATTAGGGTTTCGTCAAAAGGAGTTTCAAAGTGTCCAATAATAACCAGCAGGCCATGAGGAGGTTCCAACATCAAATAAATTTCATCATCAATTGCTCAGAAATGTGTCTTTCCTCAAAACTCTGTTTTGAGGAAAAACAGAGTATTTTTGCTTTTATGGTACAAATTTATGTAATTTGATTTTCTTCATATGTAAATTACTTCCCCTACAACCCTGGTTTCTTTCCCTAGCCCCAGTAGTTCCAACACTTGCAAAACAAGTAAAGCTCAAGTCATTTAGTTCATCACAAAGCTCAAATGAAGTGAAAAAGTCCAAAAATAGAGTGTAAAAAATAAAGTCATTTTCAAAACATTATGAAAGTGGGTTTTGCAAAATTAAAATTTAAAAGCTCCATGTATAAGTCATGTCTCCAAATGTTTAAAGCTCATTTGCACTCCAAGACAAAGTGAAAGCAAAGCAAAGTCGTTTTGGGGTTGAGCAAGGAAAAATTGGTCAAAATTGCTCCAAGTCATTGGGTGCGGTGCACTAGGCAGGTGGCGCGGCACACTAGGCTTCAACCTCTAGTTCAATTTTGCATAGGTGCGGCGCATACACTAGGCATGGCACACACAGCCAGCAAGCCCGAAACTTCAAACATTTGCTCCAAAATTGCCCAAAATGCATGGATTCTCATTGGTACAAGTAGGTTGAACCTCTATCACTCTTTTTCATCCAAGATTAATGCTTACTTCATGGTGGTTGATGTATGGTGATTGCTTAAAGAAATCAAACCCTATCTCTTCAAAATTTTCAAAGCAAATTGCTGCCTAAGGTTTCAAACTGTTGTTTTGATGCCAAGTCGATCCTTTATTCCCTCACCACTCCCTTACTCCATTTCTCCCTTGATTTCCTTATTCCCCAAATTCACTAATCCCCTATCCCCATTCCCATTTCCCAAACTCCCAAACCCTAGTCCTATACTAAAAACTCCCACACTACTCCCTAATTCCCTGTTCCCTTAACTAAACCCTACCCCAATAGTCCCTAAATCCCTCACTACTTCCCCCCCACAGTCCCTCATTTCATTGTTTCCTTTGGTAGCAAAAGTTAAAAACATCACAATCACCTACTTCTCATCAAGGTAGCTCCAAAACAGTCCATCCACCAGCAGACATGGCATCTAATCCTTCATATGATTATGAAGAGGAGACCCAAAGTGATTCACCTACAGAGGTACATGCACCCAGGAGGCCTCATAGACGTGGCAAACATATTAGAGAAGAACTAACCACTCTTGCTGAATTACAGGCCTGCCCTCTTGCCATCTCTTGTTTCCAACATCAGTCCTGCTATGAATTTTGTGAGAAGGTTGCTAGCATTCAGTTTCATCATGAGTTGGCTTGTTTGTTTGTGCTGCATTTACATGATGGTCAAGCCACTCTAGCTGGTGTCACTTTCACATTAACACCAGAATCCATTTCACTAGCAACCGGTATTCCCAACATTGGAGAGCAATGGAACAAGAGGCAGCAAATTGACCGGCAGCATTATGAACCATACATCAAACCGGGCTATTTGAGACAACTCAGCAGAGTATTTCCTTTTCGGTACCTCAAAGATGCTTATGCTCCTTTGATGAAATTGATCATGAGGTATTTCAGCTGTGAGGGCCAGTTTTCACGTTTGTATGCTTATCATATCAGGCTGCTGATGCATTTTACCAGGGTAAGGATGATGAACATCCCTTATTTCATGTGCCGAAACATAGAGAAGATGACCACCCTAGTGCAGCACAAGACTCCTCAGCAATAGTTCAACAGTATTTACCATTTTTCTCTCATTAAAATTGTGGTCATTTATCAGCTTAGCTTACAGGGCATCACTTGGGAGGACTTCATCTCTCGTGAGATTTTCAGAGCTCCATAGGGACCTTCAGAGGCTTTGCATGAGACAGGTGGACCTTCTTATCAGTGTGAGGGCCATGAGACACAGACCGCTAGCATGTCGGTGTTCATCACCTATCAGAAGGGAACTAGACGGTTGTTTGTAGTAGCAAAGCGAGTGTTATCTCCACCCGGGGTGGAAGGGGCCTCGCTTCCGTCTTCAGCACAACAGGTTTAGGACCGAGGCAAGAGGCCACTACAGGAGGAAGGACCATCAGGTGAGCAGGAGACTTATTTCATTCTCCTTCAGCGTGATGATACTGATATGGGCCCGCAAAGCACAAATCTTAGAGAAATCATTCAGGAGCAGCAGGCAGACATTGATGCCTTGTCTATCAACTTGGATAGAGCCCAATGGACAATACAGTACCTAGAGCAAAGGAATAAGCAGCTTTAGGATCATCAGGTGATTATGGAGTTGCAAAACATTCGGCAGAATCGCCAAGCTACCCAAAGGAGGAGGGTGGAGTTCACTTCAGTTGAGCAGGAGGTTAATGCTGATAGGCAGTCATGGCTTGAAAGAGCCAATATCCACTTGGGGAGGAAGCTAGAAAAGGCCATCAATGAGAAGAATATGCTTAGAAACCTTTCATATCATTACTTGTCAAGGAATTTGGTGTGCCAAGCGAGAATCAGGAGTTTAAAGGAAAAGTTGAAGAGAGCATCAAGGAGGCAAAAAGAGGATGAAGGACTTCAGATATTGGCTGAGGCTTCCTTGGCCCAACACCATGTTTGATGAAGGAGACTCAGCCCAAATTTCAAAAAAATTGGAGCACTTTTTGCATTTTTGAAATTTTTGGCACAAAAAACAAGATTTTTTGCCCTATGCGCCGCGCCACGTGGCGCTCGCTTTTGCTAGGAGCCTCCAAAGCACAAAAACTTAGCATTTTTGGATTTGGCATGAAAAAATATGTTTTCCTACCAATGGACAAGAAATTTGGACAGGTTTTGAGCCCTCAAAAAGGTCAAAAACACTCAAAAAATGACCTCACTGCCCCTATTTTGACACATAGGAAGCAATGTTGGGAGAACTGACTTTTGGAGGGGCAAATGGAGGCCAAATTGAAAAATTCCACTTGGGTTGGAAAGTAGACAGGTATACCTTTCAAACAAGCACACCTAGAGATCATTTGGACATTAGGAAGGCCTTCGCAAGTGGCTCCAAACAGGCGCTACGCATAGAGAAATCAGGTGCGGCGCATAGGGAAAATTTTGCCAGTTTGACCAAGTATACTCTGTTTTTCACCTAGCTTTTGCCAGTTTGACTTTTTCACCTTCTTAATGTCAAATTTGTGATGTAATTTAATGTACATTGATGGATCATGAGGTAAATATGTCAAATGTTCACTTATGGAGGTAGATTCATCCATGAAAAGGTAGTTTGCAACTGAATGAATCAGTTCGCTAGTTTATAGAGGCAAGTTGTTCGACTGCCTAATTTGTAGTTCCCAGTTTAGAATTAGTTGGAACAGATCCTAAACTTGTGACCTCGACTCCTAGAAGCTAGGATAAGCTATGCTTTTTCTATATTATGTGGTTTTTCAGTCATTAGCATGGTGGGACTTTTGAGAAAGCTTTGAGCTTCATTGTACATTTCATTTCAGCATTTTGGCTAAAGAATTGAGACCAGGGATTGCAACACTCTTTGGGATTCATGTGGCAATTTGTCTTGGTACAGTGCTTTTCTTTGTAATTGTGAATTTGCTTATATGTCATGTATGCCATTCTCTATCTTGTTTCTTCTAAACTAAACAAACAAGAGTGTAAGTAGAATCCATTGAAATTGCAGTGCTCTACTTGAAGTTTGCTTTAGTTTCTTGATGTTTTCAGCTTTTTGAGGAGGATCCATGATTTCTCTTGCCCTCTTCAACACCTCACCTATGTATTCCTTCCATCTCATTCAATTTTAAGTGCCAAAAACAATTGCCTACCTTTCCCCATTGAGATCTCTGCAGGACTGAGCCTCAATCCCCGCACCCAAAATTTTCCTTTCCATATGAGCCAACAAAATCATCATTTTATTCAATCAAAACCTCTTGCACATATAGCTAGCCTAAGATCATAAGATATTTCAGTCATCTCAAGTCCTCATCGATCATAATTTGCTGAGATTGAACTGGAGAGAGCCCTCTCCTGACCTGGTAGGGCTAGCTACCAGGCTGAGCGTGGTTTGATGTTGGCCCTGGATCATACCTTTTCAGCCTGAGCTAAATCTAGGCACTAACAATAACCAATGGAGATACCCACTGCCTATCCGAGATAGGATAGATGAACCCTACATTTAAAAATTTCTGCAATTCATGTTTCACAATTTCCCTTAAAGTGAGGTTCATCCTCCTTTGTGGCTATCTCACGGGACTGGCTTTCTCTTCTATATAAAGATGATGAATGCATGTGTCTAGGTGAATTCCTCTCATATCTGTATATCCCCAAGCAAAAGCATCTGAAAATTTTTTCAATGCTTGAATTAACTATTTTTCCTGTTCAGAGGTTAAGGTATAATTAATATTCAAAGGTTTTTCAGGAAAAATTTCAACCATCATAATCCCCCATTCAGTCATGGAATATGCAAGAAATGCAGATAATAAGGTTGAATGTAGTTCGGTTGTTGTACTATACTCATGAAAATCCTGCAGATTAGTAATGAAATCTAAATTATGACTAGATTGCCCTTCTTCTTGCTGCAAAAAATCAAGATTAGAAATACAACAATTTATCAAATTTTCTTCTAAATTTTCTTTAAGGCTCATGGCTTGGGTGATTGTCAAAACTGGTCAGGCACATTTTGAATCATGCTCTTCTTCTTCAACCCAATGTGTATTTTCTGATCTTAAGAGAGGTTGAGCGGGGTGATACAAATTAATGTGCTTTATTTCAGTCTCATGAGTGATGGTGATGTTTCCAGACCTACACCCAATATAAGCATCTACCGTGGCTAACCACAGTCTCCCCAAGATCGTTTTGGGTTGAATAACATAAAAATCTTCAGGGTAATTCCAGGAATCTAATGAGATGACAATGTCTTCTAATACCCCCTCTAGCTTTACCTTAGACCTATTTGCTAATTCTAACATGGTAGGAGTAGGTAATAAGTCAGAAGTTCATATTCTAGATAAGGTCTCCATAGTCATCACATTAATGGTTGCACCTAAATCAGTTAAATTGTTTTTTATAGTTTGTCCATTGATAAAGGTGGTAACCACAGGGATTCCATGGTCTACATATTTTTCAATAACAATTATGGTAGACATTAAACTTGCAAGCTTTCCACCTACTTGAATTGTGGAGAGTTCTCTCTTTTGTCTTCCTGGTCTCTTGGTACATAGCTCCCTTATTGTTTTAGCATATATTGGGATATATTTAATTGCTTGCAACAATGGGATCTTAATGCATACATTTCTTAATTCAGACACAAATTAAAACTCGGGCTATTTTAGTCTCACTTCCAGCCTTTCTGGAAAAGGAGGTTGGATTGTATGGGATGGGGAAGGTTCTTCTGGCCTTGAAGTAGGTTTTTCTACTGGTTCAAGTGTGGTTTCGACTTCATGCATTTCTAGAGTGTCTTCCTCTACAATCTCTTGAATTCTTCTAGGCTGATTCACCACTTTTCCTGACCTCAGCTGGATTTCCTGCAACGACATAGGAAATTCCTGTAACACAGGAACAAAAATTTCCTGCAGCGACTGTGGTGCAATACAGTAGGTAGGAAAAGTGGGATAGGTGACCAATCCAATGTTGTGAGCGGATTGGATGGTTTTATTATTGGGGTTAGACACTAGCTGGGCAGGAAGTTGCATTGGACAAGGTTGATTTGGTGGGGCAGGAAACTGAAGCTACTGTTGTTGAGGTTGAATCATTTGTTTTTGTGTGGGCTGCAGAGGATAAAAGTTTTGAGAAGGAAAATTATGAGTGGTAGGGTAAGAAAATTTCCCCTGCCAAGGCTGTTGTGGAGGCCAAGTCTTCTAGGGCATTGGAATATTCCACATCTGATTTTGATTATAAGGAACTTGAAAATGCAACTGAGCCATACTTGCAGCATGTGGTTGCCATGGTCTTTAAGGTGCCATTACATAAAGTGCATTGAAAACTCCTTGATTTGCTAGATATGCTACTTTGATTTCAGGAAGTGAAGGGCATTGATCAATGGAGTGCTCTGCTTCACAGATTCAGCATATCTCTATGCTATCTGCAGGACATTCCCTCAAGGCATGCTTCTTCCTGCATTTCGAACAGAACACGGCCAGGGCTTTTTCCAGTTCCTCTTGTTTTTCATGTTTCTTCTTAACCTACAAAACATCCAATTGAGAAGATAATGTGCTAAGAATATCAGTCTTAAAATTTTCAAATAAATTACCCATTTCAACTTTGGTTACTCCAGCTCCAGCAACTAACTTCCCATCAAATTCAAAATGTCCAGAGATTCTGGTCTGATGGCTCTAAGCAAAATTATTCTTTTAGTATCCTTGCTCAGTTGATTCATTTTGGATCTCTGCAGATTATACTGAAATCTCTCCACCAAGTCCTCAAGACTCTCCCCCTCCTTCTGATTCATGTAAAAAATCTCTTTTCTAAGGTCCCTTGTCTTGCAATAATCTTCATACTTTCTTAAGAATACCTTTTTCATTTCCTCCCAAGTGGTGATGGAGTTTGAAGGCAACCCCATAAACTGTAGGAATTTACAGGGTAAGTTCCTCAGACAGAACACCAAAGGACACCGCTCACAACCAGATCGCAGATCAATACACCAGTATTTTGACGTGGTTAAAACCCTCAAAGAGGGAAACAGTCCATGGCCTGAGCCAACGCGGCCACTTCAGGCAATTTATTAATAAAATAATGAAAATTTACATATGCTTCTCTCATGCACGGATTACCCTACAAATGACCCTCCATGCGCTTTAAATAGAAATCATGGACCAATCGGGTGTCAAGCCACGGATCAAGTGTCAGTAATACCGAGGAGAGAATGAACCGTCAGATCACTACATATCGTGACCGTCGGATTGTAAGTTACAAAATGTACAACGGTAAAGAAACACACTTTACCTAACTCTATATTAGACCAAGTTGTACTTAACTATTTCCTATGTGTCGGAATATCCTAACATAAACCACCTAAGAGCCGCATCCTTTAATGTTGCAGGAAACAACTTCAGCTTTTGAGCATTAGAAGAATAGTCATAGCTCCTTCATAACACATCGAACTCAAATAGAAAGGCATCAGGATCTTCACTAGGAACTCCGTGAAAGTTAGGCAAGGCTAAAGGAGGAATATTCTTCATCTGAGTAGCTCCACCAGCCTCCCTGATAGGGAATTCGAATGTGACTAGTTCTTCTTCCTTCTCATCATATCCATCTATGTGACCAATCCCCTCTTCATGATCCATTTTGGACCAAAAGGAAGTGGGGGCTTTGTAAGCTACAGATTCTGTGGAATCAATGGTTTGGAATTTTGGTTCTTGAACAGGATTTCCAAGGAATTCCTTTTCAGGCTGACCACTGAGAAAAGATGTTGTTTTCCTTGTGACAAGAGATTTGAAGTGGGAAAAAACAGAATATTTTCCTACAGAAGCTACTACTGTAGAAGCAGGAATATGTTTTGGGTTGTTTTCAGGACCACAGACCTCCTGACTGGACTCTTCTTCTCTTTTTGCCTTATATCTTGCAGACTTCTTTTTCCTTGCTAGTGTATTAGTAAATGAAGTGGTGCTCACACCACCACAAAATACATTTGTAGATGTTGGACCCAATCATCTACTATGAAAACAAATTCAAAAGAAACTACTTACCAAACAATCAGGACACGGCTTTGGTGAATTTCTGACCTCCTCTGGTGCGTGGGCTTTGCCCTTTGTCTTACCACTTCGACTCCCCCAGTCCTGAAAAATTCCAAACAATGCATGTAATATAAAAACACTTCAGTATTATCCCTTTAGCACCTCCCCAACAACGACACCAAAATGTTGAGTCAAATTATAGCCTTATAATTTGATTAACATAAATCATCAACCCAGGCAGGTAAGCTTGTGAGATGCATGCAAAGTATATGCAGGCTTAACATTGTAAGTGTTGATTAATCTAACTAGCCAATCACACAAAACCAATGACTCTTTACTGCATCAATCACTTAGCAACAAAGGCTATAGAGTGGATCAAACTTCCCTCTACAGCTCTTAAGATTGCTGATGATGATTAGGAAAAGATATAGAAATCAACTTACAACAAATTCATAAATTCAATCAACATTAGAAATCAAATCTTCATTAACTGAATTCCACACATGAACATAAAACTAATTCACTTAATCCAATGCTGTTGATATATTAGAAAGAGTGCATTAGCTCTAAAAATAAATTATTGCTACATAACATAAATAAAATGCATAAAAACTACTCTATGGGAGTTGTGAGCAAAAGGGGCCCTCCCTTACTCACAACACCTTCAATTTAGAAGAGCTTGCTCACTAAAATAGACAAAACATATATCTTTATATTAATCTAAAAAAGATATAGTCGAGTACAATCTGATACACAGTCTTGTGCTGAAACCAACCCAGCAATATAACAACCCCTATCATAGAAACTAGGACAAAATTTATACATTTACAAAGCCCATATATGGCTCGAAATAAAGGAGACTACTAATCTAGGCCATCAGCTAACAGAACTATTACAAAATATCGATTTTAGCCATACTAGGTCTAATCCATGACTGAAAGCATGGATTAGACGAAACTTGTTACATGGTTGTAGCTTTCCTCCAAATGGCCAACGAGAGAAGGCTTCTGAACCTGGGCGGTGTTGTTGGTAGATCTAAAATGGCCAATAGGATAGCAACCATATGTGATATATTCCCCACAAAACCCATGTTCCCGTTTGACTTAGATATTCATGGAACATGGATAACTGTCGATGTTGCTGTAGGAAATTCGGGCGGTTACAGGAAATCCACGACTACAGGAAATCCAGAGTGTTTGCAGGAAATAGAATCGCACAACTATCTGCAGGAATTATGGGCCTGTTTCCGAATCAAAACAAATCTACACAAGAACTCGAGATTAGTTGGCATGGTAATTAAATAAAGAACAGCTAGCTAAGGAATACTCAAAGTTAAGGTAAAAGACGCTTTTTAGTGTTAATTTGCATACCTTTAGCCTACGACACCCTTTTGGAAAAAACATAAGTATTCTAACCAAAATAGGCATAGTAGGGGTTAAAGATAGTTCAAAATGGGAGAGGTAAAGTATGGAAAAAGGTGTCAAAATTGGGAAAAACCAAGCCCTAAGAACCATATTTTATAATTACTAAGCTCATCAAAACCTAACCATGGTCAACAAGAAGACCATGAATATCAATCTCATTGTTACACTTCTATCATCATGGTTACCATGCTTGATAATCGAATCAAACTACCATATGACAAAAATAGTGAGCTAGCCTTCTTATGAAATCCATCATGTCTAAGATGTGAGATGCTTTGCCAAATGTCAAGTATACCAATATATCAAAAATCAATGTTTCTAAGTAGCTTTATCATGACTTAATAGAATGTAAGATACTTGTCCAATACCAAGTGCACCATCTCATCATAAGTACCATGAATCAAACTTACTTTCATATGCATACATGAGCCATTTGTGAAGGTGATATACTCATCATATCTTAGGGCTTACCTTGCCATCCAATATTGCAGTTGAGACATAACATTGAAACAATACACCATACATACCTTGTAGTATTCAGATACCTGTGCACCTTCTTATTTGACATTGGTAGCAGGAGAACTTTGTCAACTTCATTGTCATGGTCAATTGTATCTCTTCCCTTCCTGCACTAGACATATTTTCCCACATCTCAGATGATCCTCAAGAAGGATCAACTTATCACATTTCATCAAGAAGTTAGAGGTATCCAAGTACTCAAATATACATGCAAGAAGTATAAGTGATAATCAAAACAATAATAATATCAATAAGTCTAAACAAAAGTAAAGACATAAAGGAGCACCATAAATCGAAAAATATTTATCTTCCATGAGAGGTGATCATCTCCTTCTTGAACCAGCCTTCAAGAGCCATCACTGTCCATTGTCCTTCAATATTTCCACCAACTTTATCAGCAACTAGGCCTAATAGAGACTATCCCATCTAGGGCTTCATCAAATCTATCACAAGCTCTTGAGAATATTCACATTGACCATGATAGGGTTTTTAGATTTCATATCTAATATATTTTCCATAATCTAGGGTTTCTCTCAAACCCTAGCCTCATAATATCCATCAAACCCTAATCCATAAATTGCCCAGGGTTTCCTTCAAACCCTAGAATTCTTTTAGGTCTCCTCCATCTTCTCATGCTTCCATCAAAGGTGTCTTCATAGGGGTGAGCTTCAATGCCTTTTGTTCAGTTCTCCTATGATACCATGTTAATTTTTCTAAGGGCTATATTGTGCTTTACTTTGATAATTGCATCTCTTCATTTACACATTAAATTCACCCCATAACATCATAACATTATTCAGATTTACATCATTATTTAGAAACATATGCAACTATGTAGAAATAAAAATATCATTATCATCAATGTAGTAGAACATAAAGTAACAATAAAATAAAATTATTCACACATAGAGATAGTAGGATTGCTAGGAGACTAGGGAAAAACCCATTATGGGCAAAACAATTTCAAATTCTTATTCTTATTATATTTTCATTGAATGATTTAGAAAAATAGAGTACAATGATCCATATCTTCATCCATACAACTATCCAACAAAAATAAACTAAATAATATCCATGAGATGAACCCAACCATGCTCATACTCAAAAACCCTGATTCGGAAACCTATAATGAATTGCCATTGTTGGTCAACAACCGAACACTGGGGTTAATGAGTGAAAACTTCAGGCAACAGAAAAATACAATTTTGGGTTGCAGTCACATGGAGGTAGTGGGTATGTGAGCGATTGGGAGCTTTTAGTCACTCCCTTGATCTTGCATGCTAGTGACCAGTCAAATATTTCCTTTGGTAAGCCTGCGACTGAGAAACAAAACCCTAGAAAAATACGTGCGAGCCTCAGACCCTGCAATTTCACCTTCAAGCAAACCCATTTCTCTGTGAACCTACCTCAAACCTGTGTGAGCCATAAACAAGAAAGAGAATAGAAGAATGATCCATGATGGTGTACAAATGAGGTAGATGTTAGTTGTATTTATAACCTTACAATGGTGTCCAATTTTCTTTAGGGTCGACCTAATAAAATATGCACATTTGGGCTCATAATTCAAAACTATACTTTCCCTTGTCCAAATTTGATGATATTTAGGTCGACTTTGATCCTCTTGGAAATAGGAATTAATTGAAATCATCACCTCCATCAAATGAACTATCCAAAGGGGAATTTGGTCCCAGTTGCCAGTTTTAACACTCCGCTCTCTTTCTCTTTTTGGAAATATGGTTGCAGGTTCAAAGAAGTATGACATGTGGACCGTGGCTTGCTACAGTTCAGAAATCCTCTTTATGTTCTCTACCACCTATCACTCTTCGATATTTTTTCTCAACTATGGAAAAAATTCACTTGAAAGAATGCAATGCCTCTTCCTCCTAGTGGTCTAGTTATAACACAACCTGATAGCCTACTAGTGGTTAAGTTTGACTACATCAACTCTTAACCTAGAGTTACAATATAGTCTCTTCTAGATTCTTTTACATCACAATCACATGGTGAACCCCTTTTCCTGTGAATAATGGGGGTTGGTGTGGCATCCTCTCGAACTGTGGTGGAGAAAACATAAAGGTTAACTGAATTTCTGATCGGAGAACCCACAGTAATGGAGTTTTTACACCAACGTTTCGAATCCCAAATGGGATCCATCATCAGGGAAAAGAGAAAGATGAAGAGAAAGAGGATAAAAAGAAGAGCCAGATGGAGGAAATATATACTAATGAGGGCAGAATGATAGAGGTAAAGCACAGGTCGGCTGGAAAAATAATGAAACCTAATTTTAATTTTAATTTTTAATTTTAATTTTATTTATTGATTTTAATTTTAATAAATTAATTTTAATTTTAATAAATTAATTTTATTTATTTAGTAACTTTAAAACAAAAACATTAAACTAAACATTTTAAAATAATTTTAAAATCATATAATTATAGATAATTATATGATTTTAAAATTATTTTAAAATGTTTAGTTTAATGTTTTTGTTTTAAAGTTACTAAATAAATAAAATTAATTTATTAAAATTAAAATCAATAAATAAAATTAAAATTAAAAATTAAAATTAAAATTAGGTTTCATTATTTTTCCAGCCGACCTGTGCTTTACCTCTATCATTCTGCCCTCATTAGTATATATTTCCTCCATCTGGCTCTTCTTTTTATCCTCTTTCTCTTCATCTTTCTCTTTTCCCTGATGATGGATCCCATTTGGGATTCGAAACGTTGGTGTAAAAACTCCATTACTGTGGGTTCTCCGATCAGAAATTCAAATAACACAAACCACAGATCTCTGAAATCCAATAAAGGTTAACTTCTGAGTGGCATAATTTTTTCATATAGACTCTGATTAATGCGCTTCTTGCACCATTAAAAATATCTCTATGTGTAGAATAGCATGAAAAGGTGACACACTAAAGGAAAAAAATTTACCCCCCAAAAAATGACATTTGATGCCCAAACCACTCTTGAAAGGTTTTAGACCCCATTTTTCCAAACTGGGTCCCACCAATAAAATCAACCCCGTAAGTTGATTCCTCCATTTTTTCCACTCTGAATGCATCACGATGGATGACAAACAATATAATGATCTATTCACGATCATTTTATGTAAAATTATTTGTAGGTAAAACAAAATAAATTTTAGTATTTTTTAGGTTTATTTACCAAGTTCATGAAAATGTAAAATAAATACGATAGAAAGTTTTATATTCATATTTATGATTGTTTACCCATAGTCATGTATTAGGAGTAGCATAGTTCACCTACAAATTTGTAACAGTCTTGGTGAAAATTTCATGTAATAAAATTTAATAAAGGAAAAATAAGACCATGGGTAAGGGACACGTATTCCAAGCTAAATGTTGGGCAAAGTGATCTGTATATGTATGTGCTTGAGGATTATTTAAATTACAGGTGATTAAAATTGAGTTTTTAGGCTCTTATGTTAAATTCATAAACAAATAAACATGAATTTAAACTTCATAAATTGTAGAATATTACAGACAATACAACCATAATAGTAAACACAAAACAACAAGTGATGAAGGAGTTCACCCCTCCTAGGCTACATCTCCTAGTCTAGCTTCCAATGCTTGGGCCTATATCATTATGCGTATAAAAATAGTTATTAAATAAAGTTACAATGCTCAAATGGTTTCAATAATAGCTCTAATGGCTTCATAGCTATCAAAAACCCCTATATAGCCTCTTACTACTCCCAAAAACACCACAAACTGAGAAAGTTATGAGCTCCCCAAGTTTTGTTGCTAGTCAACCTATAAATTCACCAAGTCCAGCCAACCATCCTACAATTTTGCCGCTTTTCCGTTAACTGGGTGAAAAATCAGCGTAAATCATGGGTTTGTTAATTTCCTAATGACCCTTGTACGCGCGTCGGTGGTCACATGGCCCCCATGTGACTAGAGGCTGACGTCCAGGGTCTGGCCCCCTTCCGGCACGCCCCTAGTTCTGGGCTTGTGGTTGCATGGTAAATGTTTAAGGTTGGGTGGTTGGGCACTAAGCCCTGGCCCCTGGTCCGTATGGGTATGGTGACCAGGGCTAGGGCTAGCCCTCAGTCCTTACCCAAACCTCTACCCAATGTATTGTTTAAATGAATAATTCGGGTGGCCTTTAAACAATGACCATCCATGGTTTAACGGTATCAGAGGTAGTTTGTTAGAATGAGGTGCAAGTTTCAATTCTTGTGGAGTGTTATCTGACCTGCCAACAATTTTTTAGTGGCCACCGAGGTGCCACATGGCAGCCTCTGGCTAGGCCACATGGCGGCCTCTAGTTGGTCCACTCACTAACAGCACCACCCAATCACATTCAACCCAGTCAGCGCCACCAATGCCTGCCACATGGCGAGCTATCACTGGCCCTTTGAAGCATAATCATACTTGCATAGTCAGCAGTCCTAGTCAGTTGTACGGACTGCTAATTGGGCAGCTTGCACAATTTTTGCCAAAATTTGTCTGTTTGGGAAATCGATCAAAACTCATTTCTGGGAGCATAGACATTCATTTTCCGCAAAACGAGTTGTGTTGAATTTAGAATGATGAGCTCTATCCAGTCATTCCATTTTCGAACCATTCCACCAACTTTCATTTTTGAGCATATTTTTTATCCAACAAATCACAAATATATCTTAGTGGGCATCACTGGATGTGTGTTTTGGCTAAGGAAAATTGGCAAAGGCTAAGGCAAAGGCATTAAAAGGTAAAAATTCATTTTTGGTACATTTATTAATGAAAATACAGGAAAATAGGAGAAAAGAAAGGTGAAAGGTCACAAGTTGCATGTGAGGAGGAAATTGAAAGAAAATAATGAAAAATGAAGAAATTAGAGGCCTCATGCATAAAAACGCTTTTGAGGATTAGTTCATGGATTTTTGTTAAGTTCAAGTTTGGAGCTTTTTCATTATTCTCTCTCTCTCACTCTCTTGGTCACTTAGAGTTTCCTTGGAGCACTCTAAGATTGGATCAAGGAAGGAAAATCAAGAAGAGGGAAAGAAAGGAAAGCAAGGATCAAGGAAGAAGAGAAGGATCAGGTAGCTTTAGCCAGAATACTTACAGGTAATTTTTACATGTGTGATTTCCTAGCTGGTTCGAATATGCATGGATTTGCATGTTGGTGTATGGTTTTCTTGTTTTCGGTGGCATGGTTTTGTCGGGTTATGATAGTGGTTTTCAACCTAGCTTTTCCTTTTTCTGGATGTCATGTTATTGGGATGTTTATTTCGGTTTTTGAGCTTTGGTTTTCCATATGGATTTCAGAATCTGGGACAAAGGTGGTCTCAAGGTTCATTTCCCAAAGGCCTAGGAAATCCTTGACTGGTTTTGGTGGGATACATGGTAAAGCCTGAGGGAGGAGTCTCGATTTAGGGCCTAGTGATCCAGGTTTGGATTGTGGTAAAGCCTGAGAGATTGACCTTGGTTTAGGGCCTAGTGATCTAGGATTGGATTGTAGTAAAGCCTGAGAGACAAGGAGACGAAAAATTCCTTAAGGCTAGTGATGGTTTCCGGATGGCATTCCAAGTTCAGTTCGGTTGTGATCAGAGCACCGGTTATGGTGTGATCACCGTTTGGTGAGGGTGGTGGTGGTTTAACCTTTGGATTCCCTTGTTTGTTCTTAGATTGGTTGTTCTATGAGATCCTAGATTCATGCTTGGAATACAGCACGGGGGTGACTAGCTGAAAGAGAGATTTGGTTCAACAATGTGTATGGTCGGGTGGTACATGGAATCCCAAACCTGGTTGGATTTGCCTATGATTAATAAAAGCTAATTTATTTTACTTTTGTACTTGTTTATATGTGGATTTAATGGTTGTCATATCTTTGATATTTATATGGTTTAGTGCTAGTTATAAGCATGGTTATGTGACTGGTTCATTTCATGGTTATTTCATGTATGTACTTGTAATTGCTAAATGGATGGATGCACGACGTAATTGATTATATAATATTTCAATGGAGAAGGAGGTGATCCTTCTAGTTATGTTTCGTAAGTTCTTTCAGTCATTTATGCTCTGTCTTGTATCCTAGACCTATAGGTTGTATTGATGCCAAGTGTTTGATGGAATGTTAGTCCCGGTTGGGGATGCTCAGGCCTAATCTTGAGGTTGATTTTTGATTTATCAACATTTTTATCATGCTTTGATAGATTCTAAAGGTTGTAGCAAGTTCTAGGCAGAGGCCGGGATTCTGGGCTAGAAAAGTGACTCAAATCTCGGGGTCACTGGCACAGGTCTACTGAGAAAAGTCTACACTCGTTGGTGCAAAGGCCTATGAGAGCGACTTTGAGTTGTTGTTCATTGTCTTTCCTATAGCATGAGAGCGAATCTGGGTTAAAAGGCTTAAATCATCAGTGAGACTCAGGGACAGGTTGTCTGAGTGGCTTACATGTCTCCTAAGGGTGTTTTGTATATGTGGATGGGTTTGTTTGATATGTTTCGTCGATTCCATTTCCTTAAGGTCACCTAGGAGATTGAATTCCTTAGTTACCTCTCTTGTCACATGTTTTCATGACTAGCAAGTTGCTTGGGTGGACCTGGGAGGAGGGGGTGTTACAAAATTATAGTGGTAAAGGTTGAAATCAATCCCATGTCATACAAAAATGAAAACAACCCAATTACCATCTCATAGACTAAAAAATCAAGAAATAAAAAACAAACAACATCACCTTACATACATATTTGTTATGGAAACATACATCATAATAAAACAACAAATAAAATAAACAAACATGGATTTAGGGTTGGGGTAAACATTGGCTTTCAATTACATGGGGAAGTGCAAATGAACTTTTATGGGTTTAATTCCAAGGGAAACACTTTACATCTTTTTTACGAAAAGTACAACATGACCAAACAACAAATAAAAGTAAATTTAGATATGTCTTCATCCCAGGGAGGTGTTTTGAGTTGGAGATGGTAGAGTGAACTATTACATGTTTTAAATCTAAATGTTTGGATAGATTTAATGCTACTAGTTTCCAACTCCAATTATTTTTTCTTTATTTTTATCTTTTCACTTTAAATGGTTAGGTCTACATAAATACTTAATGTTTCTAAAGTTTGTAGAAGGATTTAGATATTGAAGTTTAGCTTTCTATTTTTCCCCTCTATGACTTTTAGAAAAAATCTAATTTCACTTTTCAACCACGAACAAAAAAATCATATGTAAAAAGTTTCTATTTCTTAAAATTTTCCCATAGTTTTTTTACTCCATTGTAAATTTCCTTTAATTCCTTATAAGAACATCACAAATAATGAATGTATTCGAGGGATAAAAGATGACAAAAAAGAAAAGTTATAGGGTTTATATCTCAAGTATCTAAGATGACAAAAAATAAAAGTGTTGGGGTTTCTATCCTAGGGTTTTGTATGTTGAGTGGCCATGAAGCTGAGGCGAGTAATAAATGGTTGCCATTACTCGTTACAATAGGGATCAATCTCTCTCCAAGTGGCATCTAGCAACAGGTAAGTGCAAATAAGGGAGAGGTTGGTTTCATTTTGATCAAGAACCAAAGAAATTTTGATCAAAGGGATAACATGTCGAAGGGAGCATGGAAGCTAAGGGTTTCATATGCTTGGGGTGGGGGGGGGGGGGGGGGGGGGTGGGGGGCGTGGGGGGTCGGTGTAAATTGGCCACGACATCGATAACGCGGGGGGTTTCCAAGGTGAAAACCTTGAAGAGCCAATGCCAAATCTCATGGTTACAAGTTCAAATGCGCAATTTACCCAAGCATATTTGGGGTCGGCGGTTTTGAAGTGGCATGTGTACATGTGGGATCTGTCCTTTCAAAGGAATTCCCATAACTTCTTCTCCTTTGATCTGACCAAAAGACAAGGAGAGATAGAAATGCACATTTTTATAATTCCTAAAAAATTCTAAAGCAAAGACCTCTATTTTCCGGATCAGGAGCTCAGATTTGGTGGAAATATTGAAACAGAACATATAGAATAATATTGGTGCTTTTCCAAGCTTTCAAAGCTTGTTATTTGAAGGAAAAATTCTACAGGATTCCCAACGACTGGAGGACAATTTTATTTTTCAAAACTCCACTATTATTTTAAATTTGGCATTGCATGGCAGAGCTTAGAGCTCAATAAACACCAATGGATCTATCTCTTTCAAAGATGTAGTGCAAGGGAAGGCTCACATCCCATCATATCAGATCCAAAATATCCCAACATCTTACATAGTAGAACAAATGGAAAAAACACCAACCATTGAAGTCAATCTTCCAGAGGTAAATTCTCTTCTTATTTTTTTCCTTCCTTTCTGATCTCCAATCCAAGGCTATTATATGCATATTTAGTGGTTTCTAGCCTAGATATGATGCATTACATCAATGGGAATTCTCTACTTGGAGCCCCAAGTGTGATATCTATTTATTTTCTAAGGGTTTCTTCGTTGTTCAATTCGACACACAAAAAGACCCAAAGCACGTCCTAAATGCAGGGTCATGGTTTTGGGGTAGAGCTAGGTTTTTCATTGCTCCTTGGTTCCTAGATTTTGATGCTACAAATATGTTTGGTTCAAAAATGCCAATATAGGTGAGACTACCCAATCTTCTTCTTCCCTTTTGGCACCATTAGGTCCTAGAAGATATTAGAAATACTTTGGGAAAATTCAAAAAGATGGACTTTGACAAAATAGAAAAAGGTATTTTTACTTCTTCCAGAATTTGTGTAGACATATACCTTAACAAATATTTATCTATCCACATTCAATTAAAACATAAAAAAACTAGTGGACTGAAGTATTAGATTACAAGAACCCAACATTCAGATGTTGAATTTGTTTTCAAACGGGACACTTGCAAAACACATACCCATAGGCAAAAAAGATACCACAAAAGAAAAAGAGGTAGGTCCATCATCATAAGGGATGACAAGTATCTAACCCTCCCCTTTCTGAAGAGGAATAAGAAGAGACCACAGAGAACAATCCAAATATGAATGCAAAAGCAAAACATGGTAACCAACTAGATGGAGGTGTTGTAGATTAGTCAAGAAACACATCCACATTAAGAAGGGTATTAAAATGGTAGATGTACAAGTGTTAGAGCATCAGAAAGAGGAAACACAAAACAAAAAGGGTATGGGGGGTATAAAGAGAACTCATTTTTCTAAGAGCTCAGATTCAAACAAAGAAACCGCTTTCTAGGCAATTAGAAATGAATTAGCAATGATAACAGTTGACCCAACCATGGGGTTTGGAAAAAGGTTCAGAAAAAGAAAGGAAAAAATACGAAGTTAGTGATTTCTATCACACTTAATTCTAACATTTTTTATATAATTTTTTACAATTTTGTTTTTATTGCTCATCAACCAAAAAAATAATATGACCGAATTTTTTGTAGCATCTAAAAAAATGTAATTTTATTCCTTGTTTTTTAATTTAAATAATTACACTTTCTTATTAAAAAAAAAAAAAAACAAAAACAAAAAACAAAAACAATGAAAATCTTCATTATATTAAACCCATACATATAATATATCACAATATTGTAATAATATTATGGATAGGTTTTTTTTAAAATAATAATAGATATAAGTTATAACATGCATTTATACTATAGCAACGATAAGTCATTATTTCTCATTAAAGGTGTGATTTATCATCTTAATCTTTTTTTTATATAGATTATGGTAATTTATTATATCGAAATTTCATATAATTTATTTGATTTTAAATATTTAGTATTTTAATATAATATTATAAAGGATTAATTTAACCAATTATACTAAATGTTGTTTACTATATAGTTAAATTTATATGAATTGGTATTCGGTTTAAATCCCCTAATTTAGACACTACCTATTTTAAAAATAGAATATCAATTGATATGGTATTGAATCCATTCGAGGTACTATTATATGTTGAGGCCTCCTTTGCGCTTTCTTCCAATATTTTCCTTTCGAAAAATAAATTAGTATTTTAATATAGTTGTTATCATATTTGGTATCAGAGTGAGTTTTGATTTCTCACTGGCATATGGCTGAATATTTTTTCTATTGACAATAAAATATTAATATATGCCTAAATTTACTATTAAGGTTGGTAACTAGTTATTTGGTTTTAGGAAAAAAATTAGTCAAATTAGAAGAATAAAAATCACTTTGTTGTATCTATAACCTTCGGGAACTATATAAAAATAGGCATCTTAATTTTAAGGTTTTTGTGAAACTATAAAAATAGACATCTCAATTCTAAGGCTTTTGGGATTAATAGATTGATGAGGAGTTTTTGTTGTTTCTTTACATATTTTTTTTAAATGGATAATTTCAACAGACTTATTGTGTTCCATAATTGGGATGAATGAGGAGAATGTAATTAATAGAGAAATTTATATATACATATTAGTAAAACATAAAATTAAAATAATTAACATTATATTAAAATAATTGATACGTATTGATGAAAACAAATTAAATGGATTAATTCTTTTTTTTATTGTAATTTGGGTCTTCTAATGTGTCGTCTCACACACATAATTGCTAATTAATTAAGTAAAAACATATTAATTCATAATTTTGGCATTTTAACACCAAGTTGATTGTTTATCCAAGGAAGGTTTGCTAGCTCCCACAGGTAAATGGTCTATGAAGGTCTTATCTGAGGGGGTTTCATTGCCCATACAGGAGTTCTCCCTCCCTGGCTTCTAACTGCTCTGATTTTTTCCTGGTATGTTTCTGTTTTTTTGTGATCGATGTAAATGATATCCCTGTTATATCTCTAGTACAGGCATGATTCATATGTGGTGACTTCTGTCTTTGTCTACATGCTGCTGTCTTGGAATGTCCTGTTATTTTGTGATACCGCCCTTTGGCATCTCTGAGGCACAGGGTATCCAATATGTTTTCTCAAGCTCACCTTAAAGGTTATGATGTAATATCTGCTTTATATTGCCTCAATATAATATATTTTGCTTTTTCGTTCTGAAAAAACACCAAGCATGCCAATTTGAAGTTGTTCACGCAACCGTAACACATGTTACTTACATATTCTAAGAAACAAAATGCATGTCAACATTTTATCAATGTTAGAAACCTTATCAATTACAAGTTCAAAATCAACATTCATATGTAGTTAAATTATCATATTAAACTTTATCCTTTGTGTGTGAGCTTGTTGGCAAGGCCTCTTAGGCTTATGTAATAAGTCATCATACTTAGTATATGTAAATATGTGTAATAAGTAGTAAAATGATATAGTAAAAATAATGAGTTATTAGTTGGAGAGGGTACAACTACTTCAACTACATCATCTATGTATAAATATGCATGAAGACTTAATAGAAAGTTGAATCTTTGGAATTCCTTCTAAAAAATCCATTCTTTTTTGCGTGTATTTACATGTATCTTGTTTTTGTTATGATGTATCTTGTTCATGTATGTGCATTGTAAGTTAGGCTTACAACAATTGGCATTGTTGCCTCCTTCATTTGGTTGGGTGACAACTACAAAAAATTAGGGGGTGGGTTGAACCTACAAGAATAAAAAAGTGAATGAACCTAGAAGAAAAGAAAAAAAAAAAAACGTGAGGATATGTTCAAGAAGATGCTCCAAAATATTTATTGATGAATTCTCCTTCCACATGGAAAAGCTCAATTTCTTGTGTTTCGAATCTAATGAAGATGTTTCTTGAAGACCTACAAATTCAAAAATATTTCTCATAGATTTATGCACAATATAAATTAAGGACATGTTGATGGTGCTGAACCCGCAAACATTCAGGGGATCTCCCTGGTATGAAGTCCCAACTAGACCTCACACTATTTGGAGTGGGAGGAGTCCCATCTAGTATGATGGCCTGGTTGCCATTATCTTAAATATATGCTTTAGATCTTGCTTGTTAGCACATGAGAGTGGTTTGATTTATCTTCGAACAACAAGGTTCGCGTGCCTTGTGAGTGCTTAGTGTCACTTGTGTCAAAGTTCTTTCACTGCAGAGGGAGAGGGTGGAAGTGAGTCTCAGGTTGAAAGAGAATAGTCCCAACTCTGCTAGAGACACACAACACAATAGGACACGCATAGCTTCCAGCAGAGTAGTCCACATGGATGCATAAGTCACAAACACAAGGTGAACAGATAGCACATACAACACCCAACGAAATAGTGCATAGGAGTGCGATTAGAGTTATAACAAGTTTACAAGAATGAATCTTTCGAGTGTTCGGCAGGATAGCCCACATGGGCAAGACAATGCTAGCAACCGATACAACACATTTCCAATAACATATGTACTAAAACAACCGAAATAGTTCAATTGTCTTAATACAAGTTAAAGCAACATGCATTACAAGCGTCCAAAGAATAGTCTTACAAAAAAATACAATACATGTGTGAAAATGGGCTGGCCTGTTAACAGGATTCTGAATTAAGCGAAAGTTCCAAGAAACATTTGTACACCATTACATCACTAACCCCAATAGTGGGGTGTTGGAGCCATTGCTCGCTCAAAAAGATTATAGACTCTCAAGGCTATGCGGGAGGAACCAAGGTGAAAAATTCCTTTGCATGTACAAATTAGGGGTATTTATAGCCAAGGGTAAAATTGGTCCTTGTGACTGTTCAACTTCCCTCATGACTGTTTGACTTACATGACTCTTCAGATTTAAATGTGGGTCTCTTGGACTTCCACGTTACATTACATTGATTACAATAGTGTGACCCATAGTATTGATGTTGACAAGATGACTCATGACATGATTTGACATGACAAAGATGGTATGTTCATGCTACTATTGGTGTGCATGTCGATTTGCAATGTTGCTGAGTGATGGATGTGCTCTTGGTGTATCATAGCTTCACCTTCGCATGGCAAGGTGTGTGGAGTCTTCAATGGTCTTGATGTTCGCTTGATGTTGCATTTGCATGTCTCTGCTTTGCTTGTACTTTGGCATGCCCCATGTGTTTGTATGTTTGTGAACAAGTCTCCTTGAATGCACTCCTTGTTCATCTCATTTGTCATCGCACCATGTCTCATCCATGTACCTATATCTACAATCACTCATGATGAGATGACATCAAATTCAAAAATCTCCTAGTCTACCATGATGCATTGTTTTCGCTTTCGGATGTAGGTGACTGGGAGAGAGGACAGGGCTATGAAACTGAACAAGGAAGATTTCAAGTTGGGATACGAGCTCCAAGCGCTGTTCATGAAAATTGCACAAAGGTCACTGGGAGGCTAAGATGGGCAATCAGATCAGCAGTGATTCTCTACGAGGTCTGGCTCTGCTGGAGGGAAGATCTGCACAATTTTTTTAGGGAGATAGTGTAGGAAACATAGGGATACTCGCAATGATAACTGTGCAATTTCTCTGGGGAGCTGACAGTGGGATGCGGGAGGCTATTGGAAAAAAATTGTGCAAATTTTCTAGCAAGCTGGAAATAGGTTGCGGGAGGCTGCTGGAAAATATTGCGTAGATCTCGGAGGCTGGCCTACTGGACATCCTTGTGCAATTTCTAAGCTAAGCGGGATGTTGGGCAATTGGGAGACTGCTCATGAAAACTGTGTAGTTTTCAGGATGAGCAGCAGATGAACTGACAGGGTGACTGGCTGGAAAAAAATGCACAATTATTTAGGGCAGTACAGTGACATGTAGCGGGTGTCTGTCCAGCATGTCTTTGTAGTTTCTTTAGTGAGTAGAAACGGGCATGCTTGTTAGCTTCTATGTAATTTTATGGAGGAGTGAGGCTCGGGGTCACTCCCTAATCAAACTCTCTAGTTGACCAGCTGAAGGCTTGGTTGATTTTCAAGCGGGCAGCGGAGATTGAGATGGCTTGCTCGGAAATTTTTGTGTTGTTCTGGGTGACAGTCAGTCGAATTGATTCACGTATTGCACAACGCAGACTACCTGGGAGGTAGCCTCAAGCTCTGTGCAATTCTGGGCAGTAGTACATGTTCATTGAGGGCTGAAACTGCGTAGTGGAGCTCAGTGGAGGTCTGATTGTTGGGGTTGTTCTAGTCAACATAGCTTCAACAAAATGACTAAGTGTCTGAACGAGTGACTTCGTACATGCATGACCTTGCGAACACACACTCAACATGACTTTACAACAAGACACCTCGAACCATCAAGACAACATACACTTAGTGTGATTGACCGACGATGCGAGCAACAAGCACGACACTTATGAGAGGTCGTTGAACGACCACAACGACACTTGCGCGAAAATGAATATAACTTCATGTGTGAGTGTGACGAATGTTTACATAGAGAACACAACTTAAACACAACCTTCAACATCACCAAAATCAAGTCACAAGCATGACATAGCAATCAACATGTCGAAGACGACAGTTGGTCAAACAAGTGAAAAGGAAGCAAGACATGTAGAAGAAACATATGAAATGACTTTTCGTGTTTGCACACATGCATGTTACTGAGGACGGGATGATATGACAATGACAAGCAGTCCTACAAACTCAACTAAGAGGTGTACTTCTAAAGCTGTTCTTTACTTACCATACTTATCGTCAAGATGATCATGTAGTCGATGGAGTTTGAATGCGGTCCTGATCTTTTCCATTACTTGGTTCCTTGGTCCTTCTCCTCAACTCCTTAGAAGTGATTTCAGAATGTCATATTTTCTTGTAGTCACTGAGAGGTAGATCTGCGCAATTTTAGTGGACAGTGACTATTGTTGGAATGAGGCCCTGGGAGGCCCATTTGTACAGTTTATGCATGCAATATAGACAGGGTAGCTTGGACAACATTGGCAGTTTTGAGGCAGAGGAAACTGCTGCAGGATGGGGGTCCAGGCAGGACAACTCTGCGCAGTTTCTGAGTGCAGTGCAGCTAGACTACTCTGGTATGCACATTTATGTAGAGCAGTGATGGCTACCAGATTTCTCTATGCATTTTTGAAGAGAAGTGCTAGCTGGGGTCTCTGTGGGTTATGGGGTTTCAGCAGGCAAGGGAGGTTGGTGTCTCTGCGGGCTACGGGGTTTCAGCAGGTAAGGCAGGTTGGTGTCTCTACGAGCTGTAGGGTTTCAGAAAGCAAGAGAATTTGGTGTCTTTGCGCACTGCAGGGTTTCAGTAGGCAATGGAGGGAGCTTGATGGTTGCAGAAGAAAAGCGCATAGTGTTGGCCTCCTGTTGCAACAGGGTTTCATTTTTCATGATTGACATTTTTACATGCCAAATATGTCATACTTGGCAAGCTGCAGTGTTCCATATTTCCAGAAGATACCATGAGAGTGTGCTAGTCCAAATGCCACTGCTGAGGTCCCATTTTGATGAGTTGTTCTAGTTTTGAAGAGTTTTCATTTAAGGGAGTGCCAAACAGTCTAATCTTGGTCTCCCTAGGTTTCAATTTCCTGTTGTAGAATATAGAGAATGCATCTGTCCAAACAGTTTAATCTTGGTTAGATTTGTAGATAGGTAGAGAACCAAAGGGACCCAACTGTTTAATCTTGGTCCTGGCAGAAATAAGTGCAGATTTAGACAGCAAACATTCAAAAGAAAAATTGTAATTCTGGGTCTGCAAGTCTAAGTGCACCCTAATCAGAAAAGAAGAAAAAATGTTAGGACAATAGGTTGGGTAGGTAGCTGTTTGGTGGCAGAATGATAACTGATGATAAATTTTGTGTCTCGCAATGTCTTATCTTTTCAGATCACAGTTATCAGGCAGTTTTATTTCAAAGGAGGTACTCAAGCTAGAATTCACTAACCTCCCCTTCTTCTCATTTCCCCCAAGTCACTTACTAACATCCCCCAAGAGGTCAAGATCTGCTTGAGCCTCTCAGGTTCATCATTTCCATGACATTTGCCTTGGTGAGGATTTGCTTCACCCAAGGATTGCTCACTCATCTTCTGTGAGCCTTCTTTTCCCAACAAAGCCTAAGGTCTCATACCTTAGTGCCCTCTATACATCTCCATATTAACTACTAACTTTATTATATAACTCCCTATCAGTTTTTCCCTTCCCCTATTAAAATCATGTATATAAAACTCCCTTATGTAAATACTTCATCCCGGGCATTATAGCCATAATTCTACTGAGTCCGGGAAATCACAGTCCATCTGGGGCTGTCTTTAGCCCATCCGAGTCATTAAGGAGCTAGTTTGACATCTGGTCAGCTAGTAACCTCTCCCCTAGCCCAAAAACCCCTCAAAAACCTTAAAAAACCCATTTTTGCACATGTTCCCCACATTCTGTACATAAAATATTAACCCCGCTTGTCAAAAAACCCATATTCCACCCTTGTCCCTAAGTCCGAATGTAAATGTATCAAACTGCACCTTTTTAACACATAAAAACCCCATTCCCTAAGTTTAAACCCACCCGCGCAAATATTAAAGGAATATTCCTGTGCATATACCGCCCCTTATCCCTCCCTCATATCACACTCCCCGCCAGTCATTGGATCGCCCGCCCCACAGATCAACGGTGGGCGGGCCGTCCCATCCTCGACCTGCCCAACGTTTAGCGTCTGGGAGATGGGCAGTATTATCGCCGTACCTCCCGCCACGCGTCAAGCATTGGGCTGTGGCGGAGCCCTCTCCCCCGAAACCACCGTGGTCCATAAGCGATGCGCCACAAAACCGCTTACCGCCCGTGACATCACATCCTACGTCACCCCCTGCACAGTCGCCGCTTACGTCAACCCCCCTGTCCAGTCACCATGTCGAGTCACCTGCCTGCGTGGCCTCTTGCCACCGTACCTGCCACATCACCATCCGTACATGCTGACGTCATCCCGCCACGTCGTCCTGCTGTCATCATGCTGACGTCACCCGCCGTACAACATCACATCATGCTGATGTCATCAGCACTTTTTGGGCGCAAGGGTGCGAAAATCGCACTTCGGAGCCCCGGAATCCGATTCTGAGGCAGTTTTTGATGAGCGATTTGCGCAAATCGCTCATCGCAGGATTTTTTAGGCCGAAATGGAGAATCTTCAGGGAATCTTCAGGGAATATTTCATTACGCAGGCCCCAGGAAGCCCGAAAGGCCCAAAAATGATCCATTTTCTTCACAGAGCATACCGAAAGGAGCAGAAAACAATTTCAGAGGATACAGAGGCCGAACAGCAGCTATCAATGCGTGATTAGACCCGCAGCACATCAGAACAGTAGTCCAGATTTTGTCAAAGAGTATCAAAAGGAAGAAAACATGCCAAAGAGTATCAGCAAAGATTTTTTAGGGGCTCGAAGCACCTGTATATTAATGAAGCCCCCAGAAAGTCAAAGCAAGCATCATCAGCCCATCCTTACCCTCAAATCACCATTAAGGCATTCAAAGCACAGGACAGCAAAGAAGCAGAAACCCATGCACATTTATTTCAAAAGACACTGCACCAAGGCACCAAGGAATACATAAGTTATTCAGTTTTTGATACGGCCGCCCCCAGCGCAGCCCGAGTTATTGCATGCATTTATTTCTGGTAGAGTTAGGTCTATTAATTATGACCTGATTAGGTCAAGATGTAATAAAGAACTCTGTAGATAAGTTTTGCCCTATATATACCACCCTCAGCATTGTTTTAAGGGTTGGTCAATTGAGAATTTTCACTAGAGACCCGCACTGTATACCTGACTGTTTCTATAATCAAAGATTTCAGAAAGCTTGGAGAGAAGACTGTTTGTTGTAAATGAATGCTTTGGAGACTGAAGATGGAATTCTTGTGCTGCGGCCTGAAACAATAAGTGCATCTTACCTCTGTTTTATTGTTATCACTATCTAAATGGCAGAAAGAAAGAATAGCTTAGAATTAGCTTAAATACTCTCTATGCTCAATTTCTGTTGTTTCTTTATGTTTTCCTCTGAATGAATTGGTTATGAATATGAATTCCTTCTGGCTCATGTTTACCCCGATTCACCTGTGTTTGCCAATTATCTGGGGATTCTTAACTGCCCCTAGGTAGCGCTTTGTTACTTCCCACTGCTAAGTTGATTGAGAGATTCTTAACTGCCTCTCATCGCTTTTCATTTCTTTCCATCACTTAGACCCGAAGTATTGTTTCCTGCACAGCTGTCTTGCTCCATTTTCCCTCTGTTGTGACCAAGTGAAAGCACCAGCAGTGACACTCCTCGACTCCATGCCCAATGGTTTGAAACTTCCAGACTATACCTTGCCTCTCTGTCTGAAAACATCAATTTTCCCACCAAAAACAAAATAAAAACCCTCTGGACTCGAGACCTAGCCTAAAATCCTTTTCAACAAAGCTAAATCCTTAAAGAGAGAGCCCTCTCTGATTGCAGGTTGGCTAGAACCTGCAGTCCAAAGTTGGTTTGTGGTTACCTCGGCCGTATCCTTTTCCAGAGCTTTAGGACAACCTGAGTGATAACATAATGGCGACTCCACTGGGGAACTTCCTCAGATAGTTTCACAAAGAAGGTAAGAAAGCTCTACCGAGACCATAAATCAAACTTTCCAACTGCTGTTTATCTCTTAAAACTACATATGAAGCCTGAATGTCAGCCAGGAAGCCTTTGAGACTGTTTCTTGCTTTGCATTAACAGGAGTAAATAAATGCTGCTTCAGTCAATCTTCATGCTGGTTTTATGTTACAAACAAGCTGTCCCATATTTCAATTAGTCCCTTGTCGATTACAAAAACATTCCCAGGAAAAATACCCAAACAATAATTCGGAAGCTGGCTCCCAAGAAAAATCCACTATATACAAGGTCAAATCCAGATCCCAACCCTCCAGCTGTTTTTGAAAACCCTAACATAATCCCCAAAATCATTAGGAAGCAAGAAAAACAGGAAAATTCTGCTGATTTGAGCCCTGAAACAACGTACCCTAGCTGTTTTCCGACTCCTGTCAAGGTCTTGTTCCGTTCATCCCCTATTTCCATCAATTCATCATGTACATCCCTTAGTACCCCTTCCACACCTTCATCCACTGCACATACTACTGTTGTTTCCAGCGTTCCAGTTACTCCTGTTATCCCTGTTACTCCAGTTGTTCCACGTATCCCCGTTGTTCCACTTATACCTGCTAATATGGCTAATAGATATGCACCCCTGCAATTACCTGCCAATGTTGGAGCTTTACCTCAAGAGTACCAATCTAAAATCACATATTTTGACAGCACCAGTCCTTTCACAGCCATTCAACATATCAAAAAGATGCAAGATTATTTCGAAAACTATGAAATAGATGATGATAGTGTAAGAATGAGAATTTTTGTTCAGAGTCTGACAGGTGATGTTAGAACTTGGTTCCGATCACTTGCCGCAAATTCCATAACCACCCCAGATGAGCTCTATCAATCCTTTACCAACATATGGGAGAAAAAGAAAGACCCCTTGCACGTACTGGCCGAATACGATACAATCAAAAGAGGCCCTCAAGAGACTGTTTTGGAGTACTGTGGAAGATTCAATAACATATATAACGTAACACCACAGAACTTAAGACCTCCACCTGACCTTGCTTTGTATAAATTTCTGGATGGTTTTTACCCTGATATGGCATATCAGTTGAAAGAAAGAGCCCCTGCAACTCTTGAAGATGCGTAAAAGGTTACTGTTACCATTGAGGCTAACTTAATTGCCAAGAGAAACAGAGCGAGAATGGAAAGAAGAACCACCTTTAAAGAAGAACCCTCAGCCTTTGACCAGAAGCTTGATGCTATTATTAATGGCCTGCAAAGACTAGGAGAAAGAGTAGAAAATGTTGAGAGAAAAGCATCATGGGAGGGACAGCAGTCCAACACTATAAAAAACCCAAATTTCAGGAAGACACAGAACACAAATGCTGGTAGGCCTAACCAAGACCATGATATAAGACCCTCGTTTCAAGACAACTATGTTGAAGGTTCTACTTCAAGTGAACCTACAGATGACTCTCACATGAACTTAATGGATCTAAAGGGTGAGCATCAAACTTTCCTGACACAAGAAGACCAAAACGAACATGACTGTAATCAATTTCAGACTAAATCTGGTGAGTCTTTTGATTTCAAACAAGGTTATGATACTGCTGTGTACGAAGTACACAAACAGTATAAGCTCAGAACTAGGACCATTAACATCTCTGAGCCTAGCAAGACAAAGGAAGGTAAACAGCCCAACAAGGCTAAAAACAAAGCTGTAGTAACAGAACCAGCTGATATAACTGTCCCAAACCCACATCAAGCGACTGTAGAAGATATAACATACACTCAACCTTCTGTTGAGCAGCCTCTGCCACCTCCCTCTTCAAAAGAAAATTCAAACAGCGTCCCACAAAGCACTCCTGAAAATGCAAAACAACAAGCAGAAATTTCCCGTAACACTGATAAGCAAGACCAGATTGCCGAGAATGCAAGTGAAAAAGAAAAAATTGCCATTATCAATAGCAAAACTCCACTAGAAAAGCCCTTTAATTTAGAGGCAGAAATAGGAAAACTCAAGATAGCCATCCCTCTATCTGAACTTGCAAAACACGATGTATATAGGCAACAAATTCAAAGGTCACTTCAAATCCCAGAAAATAAGGATGATGTAAATGTTTTAGATGAAACCCCAGAGCTGCTATTTGGCCCAGAAGTTAACGGAAAATCAACCCATGGACCTGTCCCACCCTTTTATGTCAGCTTGCACATACATGATAAAGTTTTACACAATGCTATGTTTGACTCAGGGGCATCGCATAATCTTATGTCCAAAGCAGTTATGGAAAAACTGAATCTTGACGTTACAAGACCTTACAAAGATCTGTACTCATTTGACTCAAGTCAAGTGAAGTGTTTAGACCTCATCAAAGATTTGTGTGTCTCCTTAGTCCAATATCCCAACAAAACCATCCTCATGGATGTAGTGGTTGCTGACATTCCACCAAAGTACATTATGCTCCTGTCAAGATCATGGGGAGAAAAGCTCCAAGGATCCCTTCAATTAGACCTTTCCTATGCTACTATTTCAGTCTTTGGGCAACCAAAGAGACTGTGCAGAGAAATGCTCATGAAGTATGTAGTGAGTAGTGAAAGTAAGCCTGAAAATTTTCCCATTTACTCAATCCACTCTGATATGGATTCATTTATTTTGTTTAATGATGATACAAATGTTTCAATTGGTAATGAGTCCTTCACTCTAGAGCAACAAGCACACATCAATGAAGAGTCGGTTGCACATACCCACGAAACTGTCACAGTAGCTGATGCAACCAGCCTACCAAAAGAAGTTCCCCAAACAAAAATTTTAAATCTGCCCAATCCTGAAACAGCTCAAACTCTTGATACTGACCATGAACAAGAAATCACATGGTACCTAGAGTTTGATGGCTCTGTTAACAAGTTAGGAGCAGGGGCAGGTGTTTGGATTCACAACACATATAACAACCATGCAGAAGGACATGCCTACAGACTTAACTTCAAATGTACAAATAACATGGCAGAGTATGAGGCTCTGCTTTTAGGCCTTAAACTGCTAAAAACTCTAGGAGCTGTAAAAGTGTCTATCTTAGGTGACTCTGACCTAGTTATACAACAGATGAAAGGTAATTTTATTACCAATGACAATAGAATGAGAGAATATAGGACTGTAGCTACTAACGTACTCCAGACATTCACTAAATTCAAGCTTGACAAGATTTCCAGAAATCACAACATTCATGCACATAGCCTAGCCACCTTTGCGAGTACATGCAAGCTTCCTTTTGACCCAAACCATCACTTCACAGCTGAAATAAAACATAGGCCCGCAGTCCCAAATAACGTTAAAGACTGGCAAGTATTCGAAAATGATGCCCAGATTAATAATTTCCTCACCCTAGAGCATGAGTTTTCGAGTATCGACATTGACATGGATGCCATGACAGACCCAGAACAGCAAACAAATCAAAATCAGCAGGCTGTAACAATTGCAACAGCCGAACAGATCTTGAAACCAACTATTTTTGACAATGAAAACATAGAACAACTGAAACAAACACAAGTAGAAGAAATAGACAAAACAGAGGCAGAAATCATTGAGCTAAAAGACAATTTTTTGCCTGCTGGTCTAACCCCACTAGAAGACATGTTTGATTCTAATGACGTTCCCAGAAAACCAAAATTGCAGCCCATAAACACTGAGATAGAAGAACACAACATCGGGACACCAGAAAATCCGAAAATGATCAAACTGTCCAAAAATCTACCACCTGATCAAAAACCCAAGTACATTGATTTATTCAAAGAATTCCAAGATGTATTTGCTTGGAGCTATGAGGATTTAAAATCCTATGATACATCAGTGATTCAGCACACCATTCCTTTAAAACCAAACCAGAAACCCTTCAAGCAGAAACTTAGAAGAATTAACCCCATGCTTCTTCCCCCGATTGAGAAAGAAGTAAAGAGGATGTTTGAAGCAGGCATTATAGCACCCATCAGATTTTCCGAATGGGTATCCAATCTTGTCCCTACAAGAAAAAAGACAGGTGAAATCAGACTTTGTGTAGACCTTAGAAACTTAAACCAAGTCTCCTTAAAAGACCACTATCCTTTGCCCAAAATGGACCACATATTGCAGAGAGTAGTGGGATCATCTAGAATCTCTTTACTAGATGGTTTTTCAGGTTTCAACCAAATACTTGTTCACCCAGATGACCAAGACAAAACAACTTTTACCACACCCTGGGGAACATTTAAGTATGTAAAGATGCCATTCGGACTTAAAAACGCTGGTGCTACCTTTCAACGTGCAATGGATATTGCTTTCGCCAAAGAAATACATGACTTCCTAGTTGTCTACCTTGATGAATTAACCCCATTTTCCAAATCTGATGAAGAACACCTCAAGCATCTCAGACAAATTTTCATGACATGTAGGAAATATGGCATTTCCTTGAACCCCAAGAAGTCTCTATTTGGCCTTGAAGAAGGCAAATTACTTGGCCACATTATATCAAAGGATGGGATCAGAATTGATCCTGAGAGAATACAGGCCATCCTCCAAATTCCATACCCCAGAAACATAAAAGAGCTACAAGCATTCCTTGGGAAAATCAACTTTTTGAGAAGATTCATTCCAAATCTGGTTGAATCAATAAGACTGTTAAGCAACATGTTAAAGAAGGACGCCAAGGTAAGATGGTCCCTGGAAGCCAAGCAAACATTTGAGAGTATCAAATCCGCCTTAACCCAAACCCCTGTCCTAACTAGTCCACAATTTGACAAAGATTTTATCATATTTTCATTTGCATCAAAGCATACAATAGCTGCTGTCCTTTTGCAAAAGGATGAACAGGGAGCTGAAAAACCAATCGCTTTTTTCAGCATAGCTTTAAGAGACGCCCCGTTGAAATACCCAATCATGGAAAAACAAGCCTACGCACTTGTTAAGGCCATCAAGGATTTTAGAGTGTACATTTTATATTCCCACGTGATTTCCTATGTCCCACACGCTGCTGTAAAGGACATATTGACCCAAGATGGACTAGAAGGCAAAAGAGGTAAGTGGATTGCAAACATCCTTGAATATGACATAGAAATAAAACCAACCAAGCTGATAAAGGGACAAGGTTTAGCTAAACTGATGTCCGAAACAAACTTTCAGGCCTTAGACATAAATCAGCTGGACAATGAACCGGAGGTGGCGACTCCACAGATCAGTGAAATATTTTTACAATCCCCATGGTACACTGATATATGCTTTGTATTGTCAAACCTGTGTGCTCCCCCAGGATTGTCCAGAACCAAGAAAAGATTTTTGAAAATGAAGGCTTTAAAGTTTTGTGTTATAGATGGTGCTTTATTTTGGAAAAATCATGAAGGTATATTGCTTAATTGTTTAACCATGAATGAAACTAACAATGTCATGAAAGAATTCCATGCAGGTGATTGTGGAGGACATCTCTACTAGAAGTCCACTGCTGATAAAATTCTAAGGGTTGGTTTCTATTGGCCCACTCTTTTCGCAGATGTAAAAAAGTTTTCTATATCATGTCACAAATGCCAAATTTTTTAAGGCAAGAGAAAATTGTTGCCCCTGCCCCTTAAACCAATCTCCACCAAAAAACCTTTTCAACAATGGGGTCTTGACTTCATTGGAGAAATCCATCCCTCTTCCTCAGGCCAGCACAAATGGATCCTAACAGCCACCGACTATTTCACTAAGTGGGTTGAAGCCATTCCCTGTAGACAAGCCAATGACACCATCATTATCCAATTCCTTGAGTGCAATATCCTTTCCAGATTTGGCTGCCCTGAGAAAATCATCACTGACAATGCCGCTGCCTTTAAATCCAAAAATATGATCAATTTTTTCCATAGATTTCATATTACCTTGGGCCACTCCACAGCTTATTACCCTCAGGGTAATGGATTGGCAGAATCTTCAAACAAGAGCCTCATTAACATCATAAAGAAGGTGCTAGAAGAAAACAAGAAGAACTGGCACAAAAAGCTGGTAAATGCCCTATGGGCAGACAGACTTTCAAGCAAAAGATCCATTGGGATGAGCCCTTATGAGCTAGTATATGGCATGGAGGCTAGATTTCCTTCATCCCTGGGCATTCCTACTATCAAGCTGTTACAAGAGATTCAGGCTGAACCAAATGACATTCAAAGAAGGATTAATCAGACAATTCACCTTCAGCAAACCAGAGAACAAGTTTATGACAGAGCTCAAATTTTGCAAGAAAAACTCAAAAGGATGTTTGATAAGAGGGCTAAAGCTGAAGATTTCAGTATTGGTGACAAAGTTCTGAAGTGGGACTCAAGAAGAGAAGACAAGGGCAAACATGCCAAGTTTGATTTTCTATGGAAAGGTCCATTCGTAATTTCCGCTGTTCAGGGAAACAACACTTATTTTCTCAGATCTATGGAGGACAGCACTGTTGAAGAAGGCCCCGTGAATGGTAGGATGTTGAAACATTATCATGATCCTTGTTGTTGAAACAATGCAAATTCTGTAAATATCTTTGTACAATATTATTTGTAAATACCAGCACTCAGTTTTTATTTTGTATAAATCGGCCGATTGTTTGAGGAATAACAGGAAATTCGGTGAGGATGCAGCCAATGCAAATTTTCCAGTCTCAACAGTATCAAAACAGAGCAAAATTTTCAGTTCATACCACCACCTTGCTCTAAGCAAAAGCAAGGCAAACACAGCAGTTTGATCCGTGTCCTTAAACTGTTTTAAAAGGCATGTTCCAGCAGCATTATACATAAGAGATCAAGCACGCAGAAGAAAGCAGGTGATGTTGTACAATTCACAGTAACTCAGTTGGGGAGAAGGTTCTCTATAGTTCAAAGTTTTACGTTTTTTTCAACAGCCAGAACAAAGAAGAATTTCCCAGTCTACAGCAACAAACAGAAGATCAAGGCAGTCTGACCTGCTGTTCTTGACTTTTCACAAGGAAAAGCCATCCCCAAGTGGAGCCACTGTTGGCCTCCTGTTGCAACAGGGTTTCATTTTTCATGATTGACATTTTTACATGCCAAATATGTCATACTTGGCAAGCTGCAGTGTTCCATATTTCCAGAAGATACCATGAGAGTGTGCTAGTCCAAATGCCACTGTTGAGGTCCCATTTCAAGGATAATTTTAGGGGCGAATGTTCGCCCTTTGGCGAAATTAAGGGGTTTTAAATTTTTAGTGGGCGAATATTTTGTATCATAGTACATTTTTACAAATCACCTCAAATAGCCCACCTTATTTTAAGGGAGAAGGTAAAAAAAGTAAATTTAGCCCTTGAAATTAGGACTTACAACCTTCCATTCGCCCATTTTCAAGAATAGGTTTTATTTAAGTGAATCCATTCGCCCATTTTCAAGAATAGGTTTTATTTAAGTGAATCCTATGGGCCAAATACCATATTTATAAAAGAGGTATGGTAAATTAATAAAAATATAAATAAATGAGAGGTATGGTAAATAAATATAACATTTTTTATATTTACTCCATAAGTCACCTTATATACATGTAAGGGTGTAAACAAATAAAAATATAAGTAATGTGGAGGTATGGTAAATAAATAAAACGTCTTTTTATACTTACTCAAAAGGTATGGTAAATAAATAAAAATATAAATAAACTAGATGTATCGTAAATAAATAAAACCTCTTTTTATATTTAGTCCATAACCCTCGTTCTATTTATGAAGGCTCAAGAAAGAGGTTTTATTTAAGTGAATCCTATGGGCCAAATACCATATTTGTAAAAGATGTATGGTAAATTAATAAAAATATAAATAAACTAGAGGTATGGTAAACAAATAAAACATTTTTTTATATTTACTCCATAAGTCACCTTATATTTACGAACACTCAAAAAATGGGTTATATTTAGGTGAAACCTATGGCCAAAATACTATGGGACAAATACCATGGACTAGATTGTTATTAATACCATGCAAAAAACCATCATTAACCCTAATATTAGAATTAATAAAAATAAAAATGGCACATGGTATTGACCCATGGTATTCACCAAAATGGCACATGGTATTGACCCATGGTATTCACCTGGAATGTAGCCTATTTAAATGGGGAATTAAACCAGCATGTAGCCTATGCTAAGATTCGCTAGGACTTTACAAAGTTTTATTATTTAGTGAAAGACTCGCCAAGATCTTACAAGATTTTATAATTGAGTAAAATATTCGCCATGCCTGGTGAGAGATTCGCCAAAAAATTATATATACATATTATATTATTGATAAAATCGCCTTCCATTTTTCCTATATACCATGGAGATTTGCCCATTTATTATATTTATAAATTTAGGGGGGGTTCTTAAAATTTTCCCTGTCCCATTTTGATGAGTTGTTCCAGTTTTGAATAGTTTTCATTTAAGGGAGTGCCAAACAGTCTAATCTTGGTCTCCCTAGGTTTCAATTTCCTGTTGTAGAATATAGAGAATGCATCTGTCCAAACAGTTTAATCTTGGTCAGATTTGTAGATAGGTAGAGAACCAAAGGGACCCAACTGTTTAATCTGGGCCCTGGCAGAAATAAGTGCAGATTTAGACAGCAAACATTCAAAAGAAAAATTGTAATTCTGGGTCTGCAAGTCTAAGTGCACCCTAATCAGAAAAGAAGAAAAAATGTTAGGACAATAGACTGGGTAGGTAGTTGTTTGGTGGCAGAATGATAACTGATGATAAATTTTGTGTCTCGCAATGTCTTATCTTTTCAGATCACAGTTATCAGGCAGTTTTATTTCAAAGGAGGTACTCAAGCTGGAATTCACTAACCTCCCCTTCTTCTCATTTCCCCCAAGTCACTTACTAACATCCCCCAAGAGGTCAAGATCTGCTTGAGCCTCTCAGGTTCATCATTTCCATGACATTTGCCTTGGTGAGGATTTGCTTCACCCAAGGATTGCTCACTCATCTTCTGTGAGCCTTCTTTTCCCAACAAAGCCTAAGGTCTCATACCTTAGCCCCCTCTATACATCTCCATATTAACTACTAACTTTATTATATAACTCCCTATCAGTTTTTCCCTTCCCCTATTAAAATCATGTATATAAAACTCCCTTATGTAAATACTTTCTCCCGGGCATTATAGCCATAATTCTACTGAGTCCGAGAAATCACAGTCCATCTGGGGCTATCTTTAGCCCATCCGAGTCATTAAGGAGCTAGTTTGACATCTGGTCAGCTAGTAACCTCTCCCTAGCCAAAAACCCCTCAAAAACCTTAAAAAACCCATTTTTGCACCTGTTCCCTACATTCTGTACATAAAATATTAACCCCGCTTGTCAAAAAACCCATATTCCACCCTTGTCCCTAAGTCCGAATGTAAATGTATCAAACCGCGCCTTTTTAACACATAAAAACCCCATTCCCTAAGTTTAAACCCACCCGCGCAAATATTAAAGGAATATTCCTGTGCATATACCGCCCCTTATCCCTCCCTCATATCACACTCCCTGCCAGCCGTTGGATCGCTCGCCCCACAGATCAACAGTGGGCGGGCCGTCCCATCCCCGACCTGCCTGACGTTTAGCGTCCGAGAGATGGGCGGTATTACCGCCGTACCTCCCGCCACGCGTCAAGTATTGGGCTGTGGCGGAGCCCTCTCCCCCGAAACCACCGTGGTCCATAAGCGGTGCGCCACAAAACCGCTTACCGTCCGTGACATCACATCCCACGTCACCCCCTGCACAGTCGCCGCTTACGTCAACCCCCCTGTCCAGTCACCATGTCGAGTCACCTGCCTGCGTGGCCTCCTGCCACGTCACTGCCACGTATCCCTGCCACGTCACCATCCGTACATGATGACGTCATGCTGACATCATCCTGCCATGTCGTCCTGCTGACATCATGCTGACGTCATCCCGCCACGTCGTCCTGCTGACGTCACCCGCCGTACAACGTCACATCATGCTGACGTCATAAGCACTTTTTGGGCGCAAGGGCGCGAAAATCGCACTTCGGAGCCCCGGAATCCGATTCTGAGGCAGTTTTTGATGAGCGATTAGCACAAATCACTCATCGCAGGATTTTTTAGGCCGAAATGGAGAATCTTCAAGGAATCTTCAGGGAATCTTTCGTTACGCAGGCCCCAGGAAGCCCGAAAGGCCCAAAAATGATCCATTTTCTTCACAGAGCATACCGAAAGGAGTAGAAAACAATTTTAGAGGATACAGAGGCCGAACAGTGGCCATCAATGCGTGATTAGACCCATAGCACATCAGAACAGCAGTCCAGATTTTGTCAAAGAGTATCAGAAGGAAGAAAAGATGCCAAAGAGTATCAACAAAGATTTTTTAGGGGCTCGAAGCACCTGTATATTAATGAAGCCCCCAGAAAGTCAAATCAGGCATCATCAGCCCATCCTTACCCTCAAATCACCATTAAGGCATTCAAAGCACAGGACAACAAAGAAGCAGAAACCCATGCACATTTATTTCAAAAGACACTGCACCAAGGCACCAAGGACTACATAAGTTATTCAGTTTTTGATACGGCCGCCCCCAGCGCAGCCCGAGTTATTGCATGCATTTATTTCTGGTAGAGTTAGGTCTGTTAATTATGACCTGATTAGGTCAAGATGTAATAAAGAACTCTGTAGATAAGTTTTTCCCTATATATACCACCCTCAGCATTGTTTTAAGGGTTGGTCAATTGAGAATTTTCACTAGAGACCCGCACTGTATACCTGACTGTTTCTATATTCAAAGATTTCAGAAAGCTTGGAGAGAAGACTATTTTTTGTAAATGAATGCTTTGGAGATTGAAGATGGAATTCTTGTGCTGCGGCCTGAAATAATAAGTGCATCTTACCTCTGTTTTATTGTTATCACTATCTAAATGGCAGAAAGAAAGAATAGCTTAGAATTAGCTTAAATACTCTCTATGCTCAATTTCTGTTGTTTCTTTATGTTTTCCTCTGAATGAATTGGTTATGAATATGAATTCCTTCTGGCTCATGTTTACCCCGATTCACCTGTGTTTGCCAATTATCTAGGGATTCTTAACTGCCCCTAGGTAGCGCTTTGTTACTTCCCACTGCTAAGTTGATTGAGAGATTCTTAACTGCCTCTCATCGCTTTGCATTTCTTTCCATCACTTAGACCCAAAGTATTGTTTCCTGCTCAGCTGTCTTGCTCCATTTTCCCTCTGTTGCGACCAAGTGAAAGCACCAACAGTCACACTCCTCGACTCCACGCCCAATGGTTTGAAACTTCCAAACTATACCTTGCCTCTCTGTCTGAAAACATCAATTTTCCCACCAAAAACAAAACAAAAACCCTCTGGACTCGAGACCTAGCCTAAAATCCTTTTCAACAAAGCTAAATCCTTAAAGAGAGAGCCCTCTCTGATTGTAGGTTGGCTAGAACCTGCAGTCCAAAGTTGGTCTGTGGTTACCTCGGCCGTATCCTTTTCCAGAGCTTTAGGACAACCGGACTTATAACATAATGGCGACTCCACTGGGGAACTTCCTCAGATAGTTTCACAAAGAAGGTAAGAAAGCTCTACCGAGACCATAAATAAAACTTTCCAACTGCTGTTTATCTCTTAAAACTACAGATGAAGCCTGAATGTCAACCAGGAAGCCTTTGAGACTGTTTCTTGCTTTGCATTAACAGGAGTAAATAAATGCTGCTTCAGTCAATCTTCATGCTGGTTTTAAGTTACAAACAAGCTGTCCCATATTTCAATTAGTCCCTTGTCGATTACAAAAACATTCCCAGGAAAAATACCCAAAAAACAATTCGGAAGCTGGCTCCCAAGAAAAATCCACGATATATAAGGTCAAATCCAGATCCCAACCCTCCAGCTGTTTTTGAAAACCCTAACATAATCCCCAAAATCATTAGTAAGCAAGAAAAACAGGAAAATTCTGCTGATTTGAGCCCTGAAACAACGTACCCTAGCTGTTTTCCGACTCCTGTCAAGGTCTTGTTCCGTTCATCCCCTATTTCCATCAGTTCATCATCTACATCCCTTAGTACCCCTTCCACACCTTCATCCACTGCACATACTACTGTTGTTTCCAGCGTTCCAGTTACTCCTGTTATCCCTGTTACTCTAGTTGTTCCACGTATCCCCGTTGTTCCACTTATACCTACTAATATGGCTAATAGATATGCACCCTTGCAATTACCTGCCAATGCTGGGGCTTTACCTCAAGAGTACCAATCTAAAATCACATATTTTGACAGCACCGGTCCTTTCACAGCCATTCAGCATACCAAAAAGATGCAAGATTATTTCGAAAACTATGAAATAGATGATGATAGTGTAAGAATGAGAATTTTTGTTCAGAGTCTGACAGGTGATGTTAGAACTTGGTTCCGATCACTTGCCGCAAATTCCATAACCACCCCAGATGAGCTCTATCAATCCTTTACCAACAGATGGGAGAAAAAGAAAGACCCCTTGCACGTACTGGCCGAATACGATACAATCAAAAGAGGCCCTCAAGAGACTGTTTTGGAGTACTGTGCAAGATTCAATAACGTATATAACGCAATACCACAGAACTTAAGACCTCCACCTGACCTTGCTTTGTATAAATTTCCGGATGGTTTTGACCCTGATATGGCATATCAGTTGAAAGAAAGAGCCCCTGCAACTCTTGAAGATGCGCAAAAGGTTGCTGTTACCGTAGAGGCTAACTTAATTGCCAAGAGAAACAGAGCGAGAATGGAAAGAAGAACCACCTTTAAAGAAGAACCCTCAGCCTTTGACTAGAAGCTTGATGCTATTATCAATGGCCTGCAAAGACTAGGAGAAAGAGTAGAAAATGTTGAGAGAAAAGCATCATGGGAGGGACAGCAGTCCAACACTATAAAAAACCCAAATTTCAGGAAGACACAGAACACAAATGCTGGTAGGCCTAACCAAGACCATGATATAAGACCCCCGTTTCAAGACAACTATGTTGAAGGTTCTACTTCAAGTGTACCTACAGATGACTCTCACATGAACTTAATGGATCTAAAGGGTGAGCATTAAACTTTCCTGACACAAGAAGACCAAAACGAACATGACTGTAATCAATTTCAGACTAAATCTGGTGAGTCTTTTGATTTCAAACAAGGTTATGATACTGCTGTGTACCAAGTACACAAACAGTATAAGCTCAGAACTAGGACCATTGACATCTCTGAGCCTAGCAAGACAAAGGAAGGTAAACAGCCCAACAAGGCTAAAAACAAAGCTGTTGTAACAGAACCAGCTGATATAACTGTCCCAAACCCACATCAAGTGACTGTAGAAGATATAACAGACACTCAACCTTCTGTTGAGCAGCCTCTGCCACCTCCCTCTTCAAAATAAAATTCAAACAGCGTCCCACAAAGCACTCCTGAAAATGCAAAACAGCAAGCAGAAATTTCCCGTAACACTGATAAGCGAGACCAGATTGCCGAGAATGCAAGTGAAAAAGAAAAAACTGCCATTATCAACAACAAAACTCCACTAGAAAATCCCTTTAACTTAGAGACAGAAATAGGAAAACTCAAGATAGCCATCCCTCTATCTGAACTTGCAAAACACGATGTATATAGGCAACAAATTCAAAGGTCACTTCAAATCCCAGAAAATAAGGATGATGTAAATGTTTTAGATGACACCCCAGAGCTGCTATTTGGCCCTTGCCTAATGATCTTCTTCTCATTTTATAGTCTTAGGCCTTGCTCAATACCATGGTCCAAAACCATAACAAACCAATACCATGGACCCAATACTTGGGATCAACACATCTGACGAGATACTATGGTCCAAAACCATAGGTTCAAATACCAAGGACTAACTACCATGGACGAAAACCCAATGTATGCGCCTTCTCTTGCATGAAAGTGCGTGTATATGCATACGCATATGTTCAACAACTAACCCGCGTGTATACGCGGCTCGGTCACGATGAACCTGCGTATATATATTTTCTCTTCATTCTTGTAGTCTGATCATCAAATCCTTGCTGCTGACCTGTTGAACTATGATCTGTCATTTGTGTGATTTGCCATTAAGGACAACACTTGTCTCATAATGCCAACAATCTCCCCCTTTGGACTTGATGGCAAAGCTAACTTATCACACTTAGAACTATCATCTGATTCCTTTGAGCTGTCCTGCATCCCATGCATTCAGTCACATCTGATATCTCTTCTGAAGATTCATCTAGTTATAACTAAGTGAGATGTCCTTCTATGAGTGGGTTACCATCAAGTACAACACATGCATCATAATGCCAACAATCTCCTCCTTTAGACTTGATGGCAACAACACCGAATCACTCTCCCCCTTTGACATCAAGGGCAAAGGGCGGACCAAGATATTCACTTTCTTTGATAAACATCCCTCTGACCATACTCCACCTGAGTACCTGCTAAAATTTCTGAATGAGCTCCCCCTTTGTATATGCCAAGGTGTACTAATTTGTCCATGCTCCCTTTGAGTATATGCTGAAGTCTCTACACTGCTGAAGTGTGTTGTTCATGCTCCCCCTGACTACAAGCAAGGTCTGCAAAAAGATGTTCTACAGGAAAGAACATGACTCTATCATAAATGACCTTCCTATCACCAAAGACTCATACATACAACCATCTCCCATCCTAGTGGGGATATACCAATATAGGCCATTACATGACCTTGATAATAAAAGAAATACATGACTGAAATATTTCAACATCCTTCCTTATGCATAGAGGGGGTACAGATTACATTATATGACCAGAAGAGATTTCATCAAATGACTATAATAGATAGAGACACACTATTACATCATGAGTCTTGATATGACCTTTACATGAGACCAAACCATGCTAGTCATTAGCAACTATCATACATAATGTATGATCTGCTCCATAAGCATCTTTCAACAACATCTAGACCAGCAATCATGTTCTCCCTTTGTACCTGTTCCATCTATGCCAGATGGTTTCTGTTAGGCCCATATCAAACTCTTCTCATTCTGAGTTTGGCCCATTGATTTCCTTCAAATTAACATATACGTGACTGTATCCATAGAAACAGATGTATATACATGGATACTCCTTATGAAACTCACGTACAACCATTTCCAGATCAGCAACCTGTAAATGTCCTATGACATGATATGTCTGCATATAGATATCAAATCATCATCATAAAATCATTCACATCATATGTGTAAAACACCATAGTTATCTTATCAACAAGATCATCCATGTATCATCACTTGGGAATATCTGCATCAATCAACATATGTAAGTATCAACCTATCAACATATAGGTAAGAACTCATCATCGTCATGTCTCCAACAATGTAACTTTGAGAAATCATTCATGTATCCAGCACTATGTATCTTGAGCTCAAGATCTTTTGTCAAGGCTTCTTTATATCATCAACTTCAACAATCTTCATCCACATGAGCACCAAGAACTATAGGAATCCTGCATCATAACTGTATTATATGATCTTTATGCATATGACGGCAGCAGCATATGAGTGACTCATCATCAAGTAATGAAGTTGTGTATTCAAGCTTTGTACTTCTCCTTATCCTTATGAAGATCACCATGTAAGCATCATATATGCACCATCTAAGAATCAATCCACAAATATGATCTGAACATCAACTATGTAACCCCAAGAATCATATGAGATTTTATCATGGACAACTCATAATCACATCATAGCAAGATATATCATTTAGCCATATAAGCATCATCACCAAGGACTATTAACCATAATGCCAACAATGCATTATTAAAGGCATATGCTCCCCCTCAACCTGTGCCATATGTTTACTGTTAGATCTGATCATGCATATATTAGCAATAAGCATCAAGTTAGGATCAAAACACTTCTAAACATTTTACAAGTATCAAGACATTTCCACACATCCTCAGCAGACTAAAACTATTAACCAATAGAGCAAATAATGGACTGAATCATATTAGACCCTTTTTCTGAGCCTGTCCCCACTGCTTTTCCTCAGACTGACATATACGCAACTTTGCAGTGTCTAACTCACATATATACGTGACTTCCCTTTATGAAACTTGCGTATGAGATTTAGGACACTGAAGTTTTACACTTTCAGCTCCCCCTGAGTCTGTGATGTCTATGTTGTGTTGTGTCTGTGCGGTGCCACATCTTTCTGACGGAACTTCCTTCTTTTTCCATATCTTCAAGCGTGATGATGTTTTCTCCTTTTGGTATGGTGCCCGTACTTTGTTCCTGCAGTCCTTTGCTATATGTCCAAGCTTGTTACATGCATAGCATTTTACATGTTTCATATTTCTTCTGTAGCAATCAACAGCTTTGTGACTAAACATGTTGCAAGAAAAACAATATCCCTGAAAGTACCTGTAGTGTGATGATCTTGAATCATTCTTCTTCTACATCTAGCTGCAACATGTCCAAGATTATGACATACAGAACATTCAACATTATGCATTGGAGGAGTAAAAGATTTTCTTTGAAGAATTTCTTTCCTTGGCAGTCTTCTTCTCATATCTTCGTTGTGCATTTCAGATTTCTCATTAGAGTTTCTTGCCTCTCCTTGTGAGCTAGATTCACCTTCAGTGGATTTATAAAAACCAAGACCAGTTTTGATAGCAGGAGACCTTTGACTACTAAGAATATCATCCAAGATCTTAGTACTATCTTGAAATCGTAAGAGCTTATCCTTTTCTTCTAATTTATCATTTAGAATATTTACCTCAACTTGAAGATGCTCTTCCTTTTCACGATAGTGCTTCTTCATGTCTTCTTCAGCTTTCCTTCCTTCTTCCAACTGATGCCTTAATTCAAGAACTTCGTTTTCTTGTTTTTGGAGTAGATCTTTATTCTACTTCTTTGATTCTTCAAGATCTTCCTTTAGTAAGCGAATCATAGCTTCAAGCCTTTCATAATAACTGGATCTATCTTTGAGTTTCTTGATGATTGAGCTCCTTTCATTGACTTCATTTCTTAATGATGTCACTTCATCCTGCAACTTTTGACATTGATCTTCCTTGTTCTTGAATAACTTCCTTACCTTGTTTCCTTCCTATAGTTGAGCTTTTATTTTGGTAGCTTCTTCTTTGAAAGCACATTCCATTTTGTTCAATAGATCTTGTTGATCTCTAATTTTGTCTGTAAGCCTTTTAAATTCTGCCTCTATTTGATATCTTTCTTGCTCACCCATAAGTGCAAATTCAGTTGTTTCGCTATCACATTCATCATCTTTAAGAGAATAAATAGATGTATCACCAAAGGATAACAAATTCATACCTGATAGATCTTGTTCTTCATTCTAAAATGATTCTGAATCTAATGTGTTCCTTCCACATATTCCCCAATCAATACACCCATTGTCATAGTTCTTCTAAGATGTCTTCTTCTTCTTAGGTGCTTTCTTCTTAAGCTTCTTTCCCATAGTTCCACAGATCTCCTTCAAGCGATCAAGCTTCTACCAAAGGACCTGCTCCGATACCAATTGTTGGAAATAATACTGAGAGGGGGGGGTGAATCAGTATTATCAAATCAATAAAACTTTTTCATTTCCATACTTAGATACATATACGCTACTTCAATTAAGGGAAACTGCGTGTACGCAACTATGTCTAATGCAACTAGCATATATCCAGAATACTTATGATTCAGTTAATCCATTAAATGTTGATCTTTAGTTAGTGCATCAGAACTTCATTAACCATATGTACAGTAAGCAGGTGCAGTAAAACAGAACAGATCATCACACAAGAAGCACACATGAACACCATGATATAAGGTGGAAACCCAATGTGGGTGAAAACCACCTGCTGCAAGTCGTCTCTATCTTCTTTTAATAAGAAACTTCATTTTACAATAGTTCTGTACTGGTGCAGTCTTATACCAGTACGCAGGCTTCTACCTGCAGAGGGCTACAACCCTCTCTCGTTTTCAGACTCTCCTGGATGGGAGCTACAACCCCCTTAGCTCTTGTACTAGCTGATGTACTAGTACGTAGGCGCCGGCCTACAATCTCCTTTCATCCTCCAGGGACCACATTTCATACATTTTCAGACTGGATACTCCTGAAGCACAACACTATAATCTGAAGGCCACGTTTCATCCAATTTTCATACTGGACCCATCAATATCATTGAAACACAAAATAATCAATACTAGCATCATCAATCTCTGAATCACTGAATCACTGAGACCCTGTCAACAAATGCAGTCACCAGAACACACAGAGCAGAACACTGAACTCTGCAACAATATTCAGAACCAACTATATCATCAAAATCATGCATCAAAGTGCATACGCTACTTGGAAGTGCCGAACCAGTGTGTATACGCAACTTCACCAAAGCGAACCAGCGTATATGTCATTAATTACTTATTCATAACTTCGCTGCACTTCCTGACTTCAGACATACCCAGATCATTACATATACAAGGGTAATACGTGTGTTAGCAACCAGATCTAGTTCATCAGATCACATAAAGATAAGTCATTCTGATCCTGATCCATTATAGATCTCATCCATCAATACTGAAGCTAAACATAATCAACCAATCTGAATATGCAGAATACTGACACCAGTAAACAGTCATCAGAACTCATCAACAACCAGAATCACCTGTAACTTCAAACATCATAGCTCAAAATGTATACACTACTACAATGAACAAAACCCGCGTACATACGCGCTTTCACCAAAGCCAACCCGCATACATATCTATAAATATTCAATCATGACTTGCAGCGATTTCAAACTTAAGTTATAGCTAGTTCAGATCATTACATGCGTTAGTATACAGATCTAGAATAAACATAATCAACGATATAGAGATAGTTCATTTCAAACCATTTGATCCCGATCTATCCTTAGATCTTGTTCTCCATCAACTGGTGAGATCCCTCCTTAGCTCACACCAAGCAATGCATCATAAACCCATAACCTGCATACTGGATCTCATCCTTCATCAGATATTCAAGACTTTTTCGATACCCTTGCCTAATGATCTTCTTCTCCTTTTATAGTCTTAGGCCTTACTCAATACCATGGTCCAAAACCATAACAAACCAATACCATGGACCCAATACTTAGGATCAACACATCTGACGAGATACTATGGTCCAAAACCATAGGTTCAAATACCATGGACCAAAACCCAATGTACGCGCCTTCTCTTGCATGAAAGTGCGTGTATACGCATACGCGTCTTTTCAACGACTAACCCACGTGTATACGCGGCTTGGTCACGATGAACCTGCATATATATATTTTCTCTTCATTCTTGTAGTCTGATCATCAAATCCTTGCTGTTGACCTGTTGCACTATGATCTGTCATCTGTGTGGTTTTCCATCAAGGACAACACTTGTCTCATAATGCCAACAATCTCCCCCTTTGGACTTGATGGCAAAGCTAACTTGTCACACTTAGAACTATCATCTGATTCCTTTGAGTTGTCCTGCATCCCATGCATTCAGTCACATCTGATATCTCTTCTGAAGATTAATCTAGTTATAACTAAGTGAGATGTTCTTCTATGAGTGGGTTTCCATCAAGTACAACACATGCATCATAATGCCAACACAACTATTATGCCTGATGATGACACATGCTACATAATATGAGAACACAGAAAAATCTTATGTTCAAGGAGGGGAGCTTGAAATCATCAGCTTACCAATAAGTGACCAAGGATAATCAATTGCAGGATCAAAGGTAGGATCCGAAATTTGCATGCAAGGCAAAATTTTGGAGGGTGGTTGTAGCCGCTACAATAGGATAATATAAGGTTTCTCATGGAAGTTAGAATGAATTTCCATGAATGAAAAATTCATGGATTATCATTATCATTAATAAGCCATGGATGTGCACAATGTGTTGATGAATGTAATGCTACATAAAAAAAAAAAAAATCCATTATTCACGAATGACGTCGTCTGATTGAAGTCAAGCCTGCAATTTAAGCATTTGAATAAGACACTTGAACTAGGTAAATTCATTAAACATGAGATTTCTTTGTGGATATCAATAAAGAATTTTATGAGAGGTTAAAATTAAAGAACAATTGGTTGAAGACTGACTGGGCAGGCCATTAATCTAGTGTTGCCCACTTCTTGAAGATAGAGCTATAAATTTTGTATATATTTCTTGATGAGAAAAAACAACAATAAGTTAATTGGTCAATTGTTCAATTAGTAATCTGTAGGAATTTACAGGGTAAGTTCCTCAGACAGAACACCAAAGGACACCGCTCACAAACAGATCACAAATCAGTACACCGGTATTCTTGACATGGTTAAAACCCTCAAAGAGGGAAACGGTCCACAGCTGTTACAAGGAAAAGTGTCTATATAGAACTACTCTATCCCACTAAGGTGTGACAGCTGCCTTAGAAACAAACAGAGAAAAGCTACTTTTGTTTTTCCTTTATGAATTATAGATAGAGAGGAACAGAAAGACCAACCTCTGTCTTGCGCTAATCTCCTGATTTGATCCCTCTCTTCTTTGATAGTCCTCAGCTACCTGCTCCCTTGCATGCCCAGCTTCACAAAGTGCCTGTAAGATCACAGAAGCATAGCACTATACAAAGACATGGATCTATAATCATAAACAATCTAGGATTAGATGTAAATTGACCATACAAATGTAACAAGCATCAATGACACAAAAGCATGGAGGAAAACTCAAATAGCTTTTATTGATAAACAAGAAAAGAGCCAAGAGGAGTTACAACTAGTTGTTCTGACCCAGCATCAACCTCCCAGCAAAGAAGCCCCTCTTCACCTCAAACAAAGCTTAGATCACCCAACAATCTGATGTTTGTCTCAAGAAACCAACAGCAATTCCTTACAATATGCAAAATTCCAGCCTCCGGATCTCCAGGATGAGGGATCCATATATAGATATCTGTAAGGGGGATGAGTCAGCTTGTGATTTGATTAGTGTCTTCTCTCTGATAGTTCTTGCTTCCACTTGGAGACTGATGGCCTCTTACTCATCCTTGGTCGAATTTAGTGAGGCAAGTGTCACAGGAGAAGATTCTGGAAGCTTCCATTGCCTCTCCACCTCGCGGAATGACACTGCCATTTGTCATTTCTCGCCCATCGCAGACCATAGAAGGGAATTTTGAAATGCAACGCACCCTCACAGTGTATTTGGGTGAGATGCAACACACTTAGCCAGTGGAGCAGCTGCAATGATCCTGTTTTGACCAATTCTGAGCAGTTTCTCATGGAGAACTTCTGGGAGAAGTTGTAATCTGTTGACCTTGTTCCTTTAGGGGTTAGAACAACAATTTTAGGGACTTAGGAGCCCTTGGTTTATGGACATTTCATGCTTGGGGTTGTAGGGCCCAAAAATGTCTATAACAGTTGCCCCCTAAAGCATGAGGCCGTCAATCTTTTGATGTCGGGTGAAATGCTTTATTGTGAGGATCTGAAGTTCTTTCAATGCTGGGAGGAGACCTGTAATAAGATACAATACAATACATTATCTTCATAATATTTTCATGAACTGGCTGAGGCGGGCATTCCCATGCTCAGTTTTATACATTCATTTTCATGTACATAGGACAGACAATCATCTGAGTGTAGACTGATGATTCTGATAGAGCCATCATCCTTTTGAGTGGATGATTATCTGTGCAGAAATGATGTACATTTAATGTCTTTTTTTCCCTGAATATATATCGCAGCCCGGATGGATGAAACTAGATCCGGGGTCTTCAATCTCGTCCGATCTTCACTCAAAGTACAAGTCGATCCATGTGAGGAATGTTCTGAAGTCAAACATGGAAAGACATCTCTTGATTACCAGTCAATGATGTAAACTGTTAACAAGCACGAGAGGAATCACCGATAATGATAATGACCCTCAAGGTACCGCAGTACAATTCACGTGGTGTGAATAAAGGACTCGGGGTCGAACACCACGCAAAATCTTTCGGTCGAAGGGCATTGATGTAAACCTATCGCCGGAAGTGAGAAACTTTCCATTGAGGCATGCAAGCTTCAAAGTATTGAATGGGGTGTTCCTAGATCAACTTCTTGGATAATGAGCTGATGTCGACGAGAAGTGATCTGTCACAGGAGGGCCTTAATGAATCCCACATCAATGACATGGAACGGAGCAAATGATTTTAATGGAGGTCAAAACAATCTGGTGATATAAGGTTCAGGGTGGCGGTCATGAAAGAATGGAGTATAATGTATGGTAGTGGGTGAGACACAGGTGAATTCACTGAATGACTTCTCTTGAACATATCGGCGACACTGATGTAATGGATTGGTAGCATTAACCCCAAATGTGGATGGTATGGCGTGACCATGGTGATGTGACTGGTGAATGAAACAACCCAACCCGACTCGGACACGGAGTGGAAGTGTCATGTTCAAGAGTGACTTGCTACCAACAAAGTTTCTTCAAGTTTTCTTCCCAATTTTCCCCAGTCATTTCTGACCAATACCTCTTTATTTTTGTCAAGCTTGAGGAGGATAACATATGCTTTTTCTATAATTTGCCCTTCAGGCAAACCCATCGCTATGTTTTAACGAGCCTAGCGACAGTGAAACTCGTTCTCGTCTATAGACAAGTTTGTCGCTATTAATCTTTTTAACGAGTTTAACGACAAAGATAACTCGGTCCTTTTCAATTTTATAGAGTCTGAAAAGGAACGTAAAGATAACTCCAAAATTCTTTTTTCGTCATCTAATCCCTTAAGTCCGAAAAAGTATAAAACAATACAGAGGGGATGAATTTTCGATACTTTTAACGAGCCGAACAAAACAAGCGCTCGATCTTTTTGTGTAATAATCCCTCAGGTCCAAAAAGATTAAAATCTAGAGGAGGGATAACACTTCCTATCCCTTTAACGAGCTGGAGAGGCCAATGGCTCGGCAATCTTTTCATATTTTACGAGTCAATTGAAAAGAGCTTAAAGGAGACTCGTCTTTTGAGGAACGAGTGATAAAATGGGTAGCAGCTGATTCCAGGTAAGGTTTGGAATTTTCCAATCACGGCAGTGTTACAAGGATGGCTAGTGAAATCACTCTTCGCAGCTGTTCCTCAAAATGGGTAAACAATCAAATGGGGGTGAATGATCGGCCAATGAAAAAGTGGAGGTGACGGTGCAAACACGACCAAGGCTTTAATGGCTGAAGTACTACATTCACGATGGTTATTTACCGGGGAATAGTTCATTTTTTAACGAGCTTAAACGCGGGGGGAAACATTTGCTCATGGATTATGTTTATTTTTTAACGAGCTTGAACTATGTGCTAAAACTGCTCGATTAATCCAGTCGTGTGATAAGAATGTCTCATATAAATGGCAATTTTTAGAGTTTTGCCCCACATCCTTTCTTTATGTAAGTTAGGAAATGACCAATCCAAAAAACAGATAAATGATCGCTCTTTGCTTGCACTCCAAAAGGTTTGCATGCCCCCAGGTATAAAACAGAGTTTCAAGGTTACCTCTTCTTTAGTCCGTTAAAACATTTGTTTTACCGAGAGAGGCCTACCTCTTACAGGTTACCCAAAGATTGTTCTATTCACAGCGCAAACAAAACACTTCTTCGGCGATGTCTATCGAAATAGCCAAAGGTGAGTGGAGGAAGTTACTCTGCTCACGTAACTTTGACAAGAGAATCTTGTTCTAGAATAACCCCCTCTTCCAATCACGGACGGGAGTACAGACTAGTCATATTTTCTCGCAGAAACCTACCCTATACCCGAAGTTCTCCTGCCGAAGCAGACCAGGGTGCATGATCCCTAGGATTCAGTCATGTCCCCCCGAATTACTCACGCTCATCGAGTGGACGGACTGGAGATTGAGACATTTCTTGCATGAAAAGACCATTCAGGGATGGTACATGACTATTTGCTATGCGTGATCTGGGAAATGAAAGCTGGTCTATGAGCTTGACCACTCTTCCTTCGTGCGGAAAACACATCACTCTAAAGAGTGATGAGACAATGGCTCTCATGCAATAAATATAGTCTCGTCCAAGGAGTAGATTTTAATCCAGGGGTCCTTGAACTACCATTACATTCATGTGAACAGTTTTCCCTCTCAATGTTATGGGCACATCGGGAAAGATCCCTAACAGTCGACTGGTTCCTTTATCAAAACTTGTTAGATTTCTCATCTCAAGAAAAAGCGATGGCGAACCAAGCGCTTTCCAAGCAGTTGAGGAAAGGATACTCACAGAAGCCCCCTCATCTATGATGGTACCAGCCATAACCATTCTATATATTTGAACAATGATTCGGAATGGTACACTAGCTGGTAAACGGGGTTTGCCTAGTTGATTCCAGTCGAAGGAGACAACTAGGTTGCTTGGAGGGGGGACCGAATAGACGGCCAGGTACGACTCTGATGAACTTCCTTCCTGCGGTAAAGGAATGGGTAAATTTCCCCCATGTTCGTTGGAGTCTGTGCTTATGAAAAGAATTTGGACGGTGTCATCCTTGTTCTCTTCAGTGACTGTATCATCTGAAGATGGAACCTCTGAAGGCAAGACCGGGTCAACTGCTGCCTCGACCTTTTGACTTTTGTCTGGTATGGGTTCAGATGGTTTATCTTCAATGACAGATGCTTCGGCCGACCACCTGAGCGGGCCAGCCAGATTTTCAACTAGTGATGGACTCGGCAAGAGTTTTTTATATCCAGGAGGAAGTCGTAACGGTGAAACCGGACGATCGTCCAAAACTCTTTTAGCTTTGTCTAAGAAGGGACAATGGTGGATGGCATGATCGCCTTCGCACAGTTTACAAGGAAATCTATATTTTCCTTTTTGTCCTGGGTCTTCACTTTCACTGGTCGACGGTGTGTTTTCAACATGATCATCAGAGGTTGACGACACCAGGTTGTGCAAACGAGGAGACCAGTCCATTAAGATCCAGGGGATGCAAGGACAATCTCTGTGATAGTGGTCCCCTTTGCAAATGACACATGACGATTTAGGCCTGGTCGGTGCAGTGTGTGGATTTTCGCTAGACGACACTCGTTTACCTTCAGTCGCTTTTGGCTCCTTCTTCTTCTTCTCTTTCTTCTTCTTCTTCTCTTTCTTCTTCTTTTCCTTCTTCTCCTTAGGTATTTGACTTTTGCCCTTACCAGCCCCATCAAGAGGAGAGGAAGAATTAGAGGAAGTAGAAGGTTGGTGGGTAACTCTGGACTCGTCTAGTTGCTGGTTTGATTGTTCAGGAATTGTGGTGTTCTGAACGATAGAGGTTGAGAAGAGCCATACAGGCAAACCAATCGTCAATCCTGGAAGCGAAAATGTGGCCATATGGGGTGCACCAACATCTCCCCAAGAGGAGAAGGGACTGGGATTTCCTCCAAGGGGAATTCCTTGGTTGGTGGATTCCATTTTCTCAACCCAAGATCAACGTAGGAAAGGGTAATGAATATTCCGTTTAAAATAAATTTTAGACGCTTTGACACAACTTGTTTTTTCAATTTTTAAGAGTCGAGAAAAAACAAAAGATGACTCTAGTCTCCTTCGATTTTTAATGAGCCTGAAGTGACAAGTGCTTAGATGGACCTTTTCCGTTAAGGAGTCTGAAAAAGAACGAAAGGGACTGCTCTGGAAATCTAGGTAGAGGGATTACCAAATCAATCGCAAAACTACAGAATACTTTTTACGGTACGGCAGTCAATCTTCCCGAATGCTGTGTTCAGTGCATTGCAATCGATAGGGTGACAGACACGACTTCCTATGGATAAAGGATTAAGCCTATTGGGGTCTCCCAAAATATACTCGACGGTACGTGGGAGCACAAGTCCGTACTGGCACTTATCGTCTCAAAGTGGAGGAATCACCCAACCATCAGTGAGAACAACAGTTACCAGGCTTTACGACGCCGGAATACGTCTCTAGCCTAGACTTCTAAATGTTGTGCATTAAGTTCCAAAGCGTTGTTAGATTCATTGGATTTATTTTAAGTTCATCTTATTTATGAAGTTTCGCTTTCGGGTTCACCACGAGATGTAGATGTAATTCCTAAAATGCAATCTAAGATGATAAACAAACTTTTTATCTCCTTTATGCAATGAAAATCCTAGCTACTAGGGAAAAGAAAGACAGAATATTTTCACAAAGAGCAAAGAGCACACTCTAATTGCACTTTCCTAAATCAAGCCAATCAGACTGTCCATATGCAAATGCACATGCATGTATTTGTTTTCGACTTTCTTAGTATATGAATGCTAAAAAAAAAGTTGATGCACAAATCTGAATTTCTTTTCAAGCGACAAATATCAACAAGTTTCTTTTTGAAATCAAAAAATGGAGATGATAACAACACTTTAGGATTTTGAACTGAATACTTGTTTTCGACACTAGAAAGTTAAAAATTCAGACCAAAAGCAATAGTAACAGGATAATCGACCATCAAAAACAATCAAACTCTTTCCTACGATTGAAATCGACACTTGCGACAGTTTCAAATCAAAGGACGACAGTACGATTACGTTACATTTGCAAAGGAGAACTGTAAATGACTCAACAAACACACAAAAACATCTACAGTTCATTTGTACAAAGGAGGTGGAATAACAGCAAGGAAAAGGGGTTTCAAACAGACATATACTGATCACAGGCAGCAAAATTCAAGAATAGAACTGGAAAGAATGAACCACAGAAACCACAACTGCACAGAACTAGTCTAATCAGCGCACCTGTAACACAGAGAATCTGAAATGCAGCGCAGGTTGTCCACTTGGGAAGTGCGCTGAATTCAGAATCTCTGAATAGTACCTGCGTTGGGCCAGAAACGAGACTCTGTTCAGGTTCCGGGTCACAGTTTGCAGTTCAGTTCTTGGGTTTTGGCCAAGCAAAAAGCAATCAGTAATGCAACAATTAGGGGTAGATCTAAGGAGGATCTAAGAGCTATCACAAGGGCAATCAGATAGTTTGTGAATCAGTTGTTTAAATCATAAACAGATCCAGTAGATGGATTGAAGTAGCAGTTGTCTACTTTGCATTTGTTATGGCAAATGCAGTTCGAATGCTACCTATAAGTTTATGAAATAGACAACAAAGAATGATAAACAAACCAACTAATTATCTCCCCAGCGGAGTCGCCATTTTGTTACAGGGAAAAGTGTCTATATAGAACTGCTCTATCCCACTAAGGTGTGACAGCTGCCTTAGAAACAAACAGAGAAAAGCTACTTTTGTTTTTCCTTTATGAATTATAGATAGAGAGGAACAGAAAGACCAACCTCTGTCTTGCGCTAATCTCCTGATTTGATCCCTCTCTTCTTTGATAGTCCTCAGCTACCTGCTCCCTTGCACGCCCAGCTTCACAAAGTGCCTGTAAGATCACAGAAGCATAGCACTATACAAAGACATGGATCTATAATCATAAACAATCTAGGATCAGATGTAAATTGACCATACAAATGTAACAAGCATCAATGACACAAAAGCATGGAGGAAAACTCAAATAGCTTTTATTGATAAACAAGAAAAGAGCCAAGAGGAGTTACAACCAGTTGTTCTGACCCAGCATCAACCTCCCAGCAAAGAAGCCCCTCTTCACCTCAAACAAAGCTTAGATCACCCAACAATCTGATGTTTGTCTCAAGAAACCAACAACAATTCCTTACAATATGCAAAATTCCAGCCTCCGGATCTCTGGGATGAGGGATCCATATATAGATATCTGTAAGGGGGATGAGTCAGCTTGTGATTTGATTAGTGTCTTCTCTCTGATAGTTCTTGCTTCCACTTGGAGACTGACGGCCTCTTACTCATTCTTGGTCGAATTCAGTGAGGCAAGTGTCACAGGAGAAGATTCTGGAAGCTTCCATTGCCTCTCCACCTCGTGGAATGACACTGCCATTTGTCATTTCTCACCCATCGCACCCCACAGAAGGGACTTTTGAAATGCAACGCACCCTCACAGTGTATTTGGGTGAGATGCAATGCACTTAGCCAGTGGAGCAGCAACAATGATCCTGTTTTGACCAATTCTGAGCAGTTTCTCATGGAGAACTTCTGGGAGAAGCTGTAATCTGTTGAACTTATTCCTTTAGGGGTTAGAACAACACTTTTAGGGACTTAGGAGCCCTTGGTTTATGGACATTTCATGCTTGGGGTTGTAGGGCCCAAAAATGTCTATAACAACAACCTGAGCCAACTCGACCACTTCAGGTAATTTATTAATAAAAGAATGAAAATTTACATAAACTTCTCTCATGAACGGTTACCCTACAAATGACCCTCCATGCTCTTTAAATAGAGATCATGGACTAATTGGGTGTTAAGCAACGAATCAAGTGTCGGTAATATCGAGGACAGAATGAACCATTGGATCACTACGTATCATGACCGTTGGATTGTAAGTTACAAAAGTACATAGTAAATAAACACACTTTACCTAACTCTACATTAGGCCAAGTTATCCTTAACTATTTCCTATGTGTCGGAATATCCGAACATCTCCCCTTAAGAACAACTTGGGATAGGATTGAAGGATGTACAAATATGACACAATAGGAGAAGGAAGGAGGCATTAGAGCCTATTCCCCCTTAGTGACAACTTCCTGAACTCCAACCATAAATCGAAGTTTACTAAACTTCGCCTCTGTGAGAGCCTTTGTAAAGATGTCTGCAACTTGATCATCTGTTGAACAATATTGCACTTCAAGAACATAGTCATGAATGAGCTTTCTGATGAAGTGCATATGCAGTTCAATGTGTTTGCTTCTCTGATACAATGTTAGGATATTCCCACACATAGGAAATAGTTAAGTATAACTTGGTCTAGTGCAGAGTTAGGTAAAGAGTGTTTCTTTACTATGTACTTTTGTAACTTACAATCTAACGGTCACGATATGTAGTGATCCGATGGTTCATTCTTTCCTCGGTATTACCGACACTTGACCCGTGGCTTAACAACCGATTGGTCCATGATCTCTATTTAAAGAGAATGGAGGGTCATTTTTAGGGTAACCCTTCATGAGAGAAGCTTATGTAAATTTTCATTATTTTATTAATAAATTGCATGAAGTGGTCGCATTGGCTCAGGCTGTGGACTGTTTCCCTCTTTCAAAGTTTTAACCACGTCAAGAATACTGGTGTACTGATTTGTGATCTCTTTGTGAGTGGTGTCCTTTGGTGTTCTGTATCAGGAACTTACCCTGTAAATTCCTACATGGTATCGGAGCTATTTGAGGGACGCATCCATTGGTGATCCAAATCTGAAGCCGGTAGAACTGCATCCCATTGTCATTTCCTAGATCTACTATTTCTAACTTCTTTCGAGCTGAGAGGACCGATCTATTGTGTTAGGAGCATCTGTTCCAGTGAGGATCCCCTTTCGTTTCACACGAAAAGGTTTTTGGTAGCCCTAGCTACGTCATTTTTAAGATCTGGAGGTATACAGTGTTTATTTGCAGTTTTTAGTTATTTTCTCTCTATTTATTTCGATTTATTTGTCTCTTTGTTTTTTATTACCGGATCTATACCTTTTATTTCTACGTATGCTCTTTGCCCCGCGACTTTGTGCAATTTGGGAAAATCATAAAAAAAAGAAGGATTTTTCTCATGCTATGCTCTTTTTTGCCATGCCTTAGTGTGATCTCAGAAAATCAAAAACATTGAGGAAAATTTTTAGTTTCCGGGTAAAGCTAACTTCAAACCATAACATTTGTTATTTTTTGTATGTCTGTGTTGGGTTTTGTGTTTTTTTGGTTTTGTAGGAAAAAAAGAGCTTTCTCAAGTAAGCACACACCCCAAAGCTTTAGTGACTTACAAAAAAATAAAAATAAAATAAAAACCCCTTCCTCTTTTTCAAAAATTACTAACCTTTTAAACTAGCTCACTTGGTCCAAAGTTTATGAGAATAGAGGTCTTGGGTTCAAGTCTTCTTTCTTGTTGAGTTACTTTTTCAAAAAACACATGTAGCTTATGTTTTAAAGTTACTTTAAGTAAAAGTGTTCTCACCCATTATAAAAAGTCAATCACTTATAATTCTAAAGTCTCTTTATCTTTTATTTAAGTTACAATTTAGTGGGTAGCTCATAAAGTACCATTGTAAAGGTGACTTTCACTTATTTATAAAAGTGAGTCACATAATTTTTTTTAAAAGTGAGCTAATTAGATTTATGTTGGGAAAGAGGGGGGATTTTTTTTTAAATATAACATTATCATTCATTTCCGCATTCACGCACTTCGTTGGAATCTTCAACAATTTTTCTTCAAAAAGCCATAACTTCTTCATCCGAAAGTCGTTTTGAAAGCCGTTTTTTTTAATTAGCCTAATTTTTCAAGATCTTTCCATTGGAACACTTATTTTCAGCATCTAAAGCTTCAGTTTCTATTAAAATGGAAATTCTATGCCAAGTTATTCTTGACAACACCAACTACTTCCAATGGTGGTCCTACATTGTGGATTTACTTCGAAGTAAAGGTTTTTATAGAATAGTCTCAGGACAAGAAACCAAAACTCAAGATGAAGGTAAGGCAGCCAAATGGAAAAATAGGAAAGATCAAGCACGTGGGGTTATAGGGATGTCTATTTGTCCAGACCTTAGATTCCATATCGCCGAACTTGATACTCCTAATGAAGCAATGAAACAACTCTCTAAAGTTTTTGGAATTAAAAATGAAATTAGAGCCCATCAACTCGAAAATGAGTTGCTTACATTGGACCCCAATAATGTTTCTTTCATTGAAGATTTTTTGTCCAATTTCAAGACCCTTAGACTTCTCTTGGAAGGTGTTAAGGTTAAGAAAGAAGATGGTAGCCTTATCTATTCCATTCTTACTAAGTTGGGACCAACATACTCTGTGTTTGTTTCCACCTTCCATTCTACTAGAGAAGCCTTCATTTCTCAAGGACAAGACTACAAGTCCCCCTCTTTTGATGCCTTTTGTGATTCTTTAATATGAGAACAAGAAAAGCTATTATATCTTAGTCTTCTTAATCTTGGAAACTCTTCTAAGAAAGCCTTAGCCGCCCATCATCAACCAAATTCAAAGAATCCTAAGAAGTATCCTAAAAAGAATGGTCCTAAACCAAACAAGGGTTGTAAGCAATTTGAGCCTCAAAATGAAAAATCATTTCAACAAAATGATAAGGCAAATAAAAATAAAGGGAAGAAGACTGATAGACATTACCACTTTTGTAATTGAGATGGCCACTTAGAATCCAAATGCTTTAAAAGGATGGAAGCCTTGGAAGCAGCAATGAAGAAGCATAACATCCATTTGGAGCACTCTTCAACTTCAACTTCATCTTCAGGAATAACACTTTCTACATGTGGTTGTCAAGCATCTCGGTCTGGTTATGCACTAAATGTATCTTCTTCTTCTCATTCTCATGAGTGGCTCATTGATTCTAGAGCTTCTTATCACATGGCCAAAAACAAAGCCATGTTTTCTTCTTTAAATGATTGTAACACCAAAAATATATATGTTGGTGATGATAGATCTCTTAGTGTTGTAGGGAGTGGAATTATTCATCTAGACAATGGTCAATTTAATGATGTATTATCTGTTCCAAGCTTATCTTGCAACCTTCTATCTGTATATCAGATAACTCATTCAGGTGAAGGAAAAATCATTGAATTTTCACCTCACGATGTTGTAATTAAGGACCTAAGAGATCCTAGATAGATGATGATTCTACAAGGTTGTATAAGTTTAAGAACTTTGGGTCATCAAATCTTCCCTCGGTATTTGTTTCTCATAATGATGAAGTGAGCCAACTTTGGCATGAGCGATTTGGTCACTAAAACTATCGCTCCCTTCAAAATCTATGTAAAGAAAATATGGTGACAGGTCTTCCAATGGTATCTTGCAGAGATGGTGTTTGTTCCGGATGTGTACTCAGAAAACATCATTGGGATAATTTTGAAAAACGTGCCTCTTGGCATGCCTCAGCCCCTTTACAGCTTGTGCATAGTGATTTATGTGGTCCACTTCTAGTTGTTTCATTCTCTGGCTACAAGTATTTTTTAATTTTCATTGATGATTTCTCCAGACGCACTTGGGTATACTTCTTAAAACTCAAGAGTGAAGTATTTAACATGTTCATGGCCTTTAAGGCCTTTGTTGAAAAACAATCTGGACATCAAATTCTTAAGCTAATATCTGATAATGGCGGAGAATATGTTAACAAAAAATTCATCAAAATTTTCACTGAGAGTGGAATTCAAATGCAACATATTGTTCCATATACTCCACAACAAAATGGTGTAGCTGAAAGGAAGAATCGCACCTTAAAGGAAATGGCTAATTGTATGCTTCAATCTAAAGGACTTAGTCTTAATTTTCGAGCAGAAGCAATTAACTATGAAAATTACATAGTAAATCACACTCCTGCTAAGGTTTTAAAGAATATCACTCTAGAAGCAGCATGGAGCTCAATTAAACCAGATGTAATTCACTTTCATGTTTTTGGAAGTGAAGCATGGGCCCATATTCCAGATGAGAAACATAAATCTTTAGAACCTAAGAGTGAAAAATGTATTTTTGTTGGATATTCTAAAGATGTCAAAGGATATAGACTTATTCCACTTAAGTCCAAAAATGTTATCATTAGAAGAGATGTAAAGTTTGCTGAAAATATATCGGCCTACGAGCCTAGTTCGGCGGATCTGCCACCTCTCTCTATCCCTTCTACTTCTGAAAATATTTATTCTTCAGATGATGATAGTGAGGATGACAATCTGCCCCCACCTTCTCAGGATCCTCCTTCAGCTCCTCAACTTCCAAAATGGGTCCATGCTACTCGGGATGCAGCAGGTGCTCTTGTTGGTGATCCTACAGATCAATGACGTACACGTTCTCAGTTCGATAGAGCATCTTCTTTACTCACTCAAGCTTCAACGAATTATGATCCTGACACCTTTGCAGAAGCTTCAGGCCATCTAGATTGGGACGCAGCTATGAATGAAGAATATCGTTCATTATTGGCAAATGATACATGGGATCTTGTTCCTCTTCCAAAGGGACGAAAACTTGTTAGATGCAAATGGGTTTACAGAACCAAGTATGGACCAGATGGAAAAGTTGATAAACATAAAGCTTCTCTTGTTGCTAAGGGTTTCTCACAATTTGAAGGCATTGACTATACTAAAACCTTCTCCCCTGTTGCCAAAATGAACTCTATCTGCCTTGTTCTTTCCCTTGCTGCCTCTTTCAAATGGGAAGTCCATCAGATGCATGTTAAATCCACCTTCTTGCATGGGGACTTGCATGAAGAAATCTATATGGAACAACCTACTGGCTTTATACAAATAGACTCTAGTCTTGTATACTGGCTTAAGAAATTCCTTTATGGTCTTAAGCAAGCCCCTTGGGCTTGGTATGCCAAAATGGATAACTTTCTTTTAGAAACTGAATTTTCTAGGTGTCATTTTGACAATACTATCTACACCAAGAAAATTGGCAAGTCTCTTATCCTTACTGGTAGTGATCCCAACCTTATAAACCATGTGAATTACAGCATTAAAAAGAAGTTTGAAATGACAGACTTAGGACACTTGCATTATTTTCTTGGTCTTCAAGTCTTGCAATCCAAGGAAGGTATTTCCCTTTCGCAGACCAAGTATGCATGTGATCTTCTACAGCATTTTCACATGGAAGACTGTAAGCCAGCCCCTTCTCCCTTTCAGTCTGGAGCCAAAATTTCAATCACTTGTACTTTCCCTAAAGTTGATGCTACCTTATACCATCAACTTGTAGGAAAACTTTTATATCTGACCCATACTCGTCCTGACCTTTCCTTTGTTGTTGGCCTTATTGATCAATTTATGCAAAACCCACATGAAATTCATTGGAAAGTAGCTAAAAGAATACTTCATTATGTTTGAGGTACAGTTCAATTTGGGATTCATTATAGTGTAGAAGCATCTCCTCTATTGGTTGGTTTCACTGATTTCGTTTGGGCTAGTGACCCTAATGATCAGAAGTCTACTGTAGGTTATGTGTTCACTCTTGGTTCAGGACCTATTACATGGGCTTGCAAGAAACAAAGTGCCATTTCTCTTTCTTCAGCAGAAGAAGAGTATTGTGGTGTCGTAGAAGCTAGTAAGGAAGCCCTGTGGCTTCATCACATCCTATCAGAGTTTGGCTTTCAGTAGCAGCATCCGACTACACTTGTTTAAAAGTGTGCAACAAGAAATGCTTGTTGAGAATGCAACAAGATAATGGAGCTTAGTGGAAAGGAGTCACCTTCACTAAGTGGTCCCGCAGGCAAGTTTTGGCGCAAAGTCTATTTTTATACTATGTCTATTTTTAGACATATGGATCATGGTCTATGAGTTGCAGTTTTCTGTTTATGGATGATTGGTCATGTTGGGAAAAATAGATGGACTTCTATTTTCTGGTTCACAGTAGGAGTGATCAAAGTCTATTTTTAGACTACCAGGTTAAAAATAGAAAAGTCAAGTATTATTGTCTCGTAATAATATTTGGACTATAAACTTTATCTTATCCTCTTGGAGCACTTCAGTTTGAGCTACAGATGTGGCACATGCAACTGTCAGAAGGAAATACAATTTTCTTGTGAGTCAATTCAGCTATTGCATGCATGACATTAGTTATAACTCATGTGGTTGAGTTCTGTGGAGTTGGATGTAGAGTTGATGGAGTTGTGTTCAGTTTGACTTAGTTGAACTAGTTGTATTTAGTCTAACTGGCCAATAGACTAAGTGATGAGTTGTGTGAATTAGTTATTAATTAATTCACTAATTATTAACTCATACTACAACTGAAGAATACATCAGTTAACTCAGTGCATGTACAGTTCAATGGAGACTGGTGTTAGAGGTTGAGATTGCTATCAGTTGTGACTATAGTTGTGCATGAGATTTTGTACAATCAAAGGATTGAGTATTCCCATGAGAATTGCATATGCCCAGTGATATAGCCTGTGCTCACGTGATTTCCAATGTGAGTGATTCTCCAAGGTAAATAGAACTTGGAATGAGTTTGGATTCATTCATTCTCTTGCAGGATTGTGCAGTGGAGGCAGGCAAAGCAGTGGGGAGATTTGGAGATCAGATCTAAGCTGTATTGTGTGTAACAGGTGGATATAGTGCTGGATACTTGTGAGGAGTATTGTACTATGTAATTTTACATGTTCTCAATCATTAATATACAGATAGTGTGGGGTTTTCAGCTGTAAGCTTTCCCCAGGTTACATATTGTGTTAATGTGTGCATGAGATTGATGTTTCATTGTTTTTTATGCTGCTAAATTGATGATCAACGTAGAGGAGGTTATGTATTATGCATGTATTCCGCAATAGTGTATAATCGGGATAATCTCTGTGAATAAGTGTTTATTATTCAAAATTTCTACATGGTATCAGAGCGAGCTGATTTGTAGAAGAAGTTCTACATGGTATTAAAGGTGTTGATCATCAGATCTACTATTCAGAAAGTGTTTACATTTTATTTCTTCAGGCAGAGTCTGTGATCGGGCTAGGTAGCCTCTAGATTCATCCTTCCTTTGGAAGGTGAGATATCTGGTGAATGCCCATACAATCAATCTCTGTACGAGAAATACTTTGTTCTCACGAATTTTAGATCAGAAGCAGTTGAGTTTTTTGAGCTGGTGGAATTCGAATTTACAGCAGTGTTTTCTTGGTCTCAAAGTTGAAATGTCTTTCAACGGATTGCGATTGGAGTATGCCCTTCAGTGCAGCTCAAACTATATTGCATGGAAGGACAGGATGGAGGCGGTATTAGATGATAATGGGGTGAAGGAGTTCATAGATGCGGATGTCCCAAAACCTACTGATGTTGCTCAAGTCGAGGATTGGCAAAAGAAGATAGCAAAGTGTCAAAGGATTCTGTTGGAGGGTGTGAGGGATCACATTATGTCCAGCCTCCATGGAAAGGCTTCTCCATATTTGATGTGGAAAACATTGACAGAATTATTCCAAAGCAAGAGCGACCAGAGGAAGTTGGCACTCAAGGATAAACTCAGAAACATTAGGTGTGAGAATGGAGACAGTATGCCCCAGTATCTCACGAAGTTCACCCAATGCCGGGATGAGCTGAGAAGTGTGGGGGTAACTGTTGAGGATGAGGATATGGTGAGTCTAGCACTCCTTGGCCTTCCTAAGAGTTGGCATAGCTACCAAGACTCGGTGAATGGAAGGGAGAAATTGCCAGGATGGGAGAGACTTTGGTCGGATCTTGTGCAAGAGGAGATTAGACGGCGCACCAGAGACAGTTCATCATCTATGCATTATGAGGAGAACTGTGCCTTAGCGAGTAAGGTGAAGAAGGGGAAGGGGAAGGTTTCTCTTTCCAAATCCAGTTCTTCCAATGATGGGAAGAAGGTTGACAAGTCGAAGGTGCGATGCTTTCGTTGTCATGAGTTGGGCCATTATGCTACTAATTGCCCAAAGAAGAAGTCCAAGAAGGGATTCAGGGAAGGATCTGAAGGTGAGGTAGCCTCACTTGCTTCACAGTTTGAGTTGGACTTCACACTCTTCGCATGCATGGTTTCATCCATGGTGGGAAGTGGTTGGTTTCTTGACAGTGGAGTTTCTTTCCACATGACTGGTGACAAAAGTTTGTTCAGTACTTTGGAGGAGAAAGATCTCCAGATACTCATAGGGATGGGTAATGATGAGAAGTATAGTGTCTCAGGTGTAGGCACGGTTATTTTTCAGAGGAAGCATGGAGCTCGAATTACCTTGCCTAATGTTAAGTATGTACCAAGACTGAAGAGAAACTTGGTGTCGATCGCGATGCTGGAAGACAGAGGCTATGATGTAGTCTTCAGTAAGGGAAAGGTTTTCCTTAGACACATCATCACTAGAAAGGTGAAGCATATTGGTTCACGAGTCAAGAACCTGTATGCTCTTGAGGTTCAAGATGCATGCAAAGCCTTGAGCAGCGAGGCAACTGATGGAGACTTGGTGGTTGAGAGGGAGCGTATATTACCTCTCAACATGCAGAGCCAGAAGAATTCTCAGACGATTGTGGAGGAGCCACTATTGGTGCAGCAGCTTTAGGAGGTTGTGGAGCAGCCACAACAAGGGAAGCTGAGAGGAGATCGAGTAGAGACATCTACTCATGCAGAGACCTCCAGTAGGGGGAAACTTCGAGCCAGGTGGGCTGAGGGATCGCATGCAGCCATACCTCCAGGTAGGACGTGGGGTGATGTGGATTGATCATCCCAAGGAGGAGGGGCAGGATCCTTGAGGTACCCAACCTCTTGGATGAGACCTTGCTACGGGAGCCTCGATGTGGAGTAGCAGGAACTGATTGATTGGGTAGAGACAGATGTAGATGGAGCGGCAGAGAGAGTGACAGTGCAGGGAATCCTAGGACAACGCATAGCATGCAGGCTGCAGCAATGCGAGAGGCACAAGTGTTTTGCACAGTGCTAGGTGGCACAGAGAGGTGTGCAATGGTGCGAGATGCATGGAGATGTTGCAGTAGTGCAGATGTCAGAGAGGGAGCACTTGTCAGCAGCAGCTAGAGCTTCAGCATCAGAGTATGTTCCTAGCCCAATAGAGTGGTCAGTTGGGAGTGTTTTTGTTCCAAGTGTTGTTGGAGAAAAGTGGACCGGGCAGATGTGTTGCATGCAGAACATTCCAGAGTTACAGGATCGGGTTTGAGAGGAAGCCTTTCTTGTTGTGAGGGATTGTTGAAAAGTGTGCAACAAGAAATACTTGTTGAGAATGCAACAAGATGATGGAGCTTAGTGGAAAGGAATCACCTTCACTAAGTGGTCCCGCAAGCAAGTTTTAGCGCAAAGTCTATTTTTAGACTATGTCTATTTTTAGACATATGGATCATGGTCTATGAGTTGCAGTTTGCTGTTTATGGATGATTGGTCATGTTGGGAAAAATAGATGGACTTCTATTTTCTGGTTCATAGCAGGAGTGATCAAATTCTATTTTTAGACTGCCAGGTTAAAAATAGAAAAGTCAAATATTATTGTCTCATAATAATATTTGGACTATAAACTTTATCTTCTCCTCTTGGAGCACTTCAGTTTGAGCTACAGATGTGGCACATGCAGCTGTCAGAAGGAAATACACTTTTCTTGTGAGTCAGTTGAGCTATTGCATGAATGACATCAGTTAGAACTCATGTGGTTGAGTTCTGTGGAGTTGGATGTAGAGTTGATGGAGTTGTTCAGTTTGACTTAGTTGAACTAGTTGTATTTAGTCTAACTGGTCAATAGACTAAGTGATGAGTTGTGTGAATTAGTTATTAATTAATTCACTAATTATTAACTCATAATGCAACTGAAGAAGACATCAGTTAACTCAGTGCATGTACAATTCAGTGGAGATGGGTGTTAGAGGTTGAGATTGCTATCAGTTGTGACTATAGTTGTGCATGAGATTTTGTACAATCAAAGGATTGAGTATGCCCATGAGAATTTCATATGCCCAGTGATATAGCCTATGCTCACGTGATTTCCAATGTGAGTGATTCTACAAGGTAAATAGAACTTGGAACGAGTTTGGATTCATTCATTCTCTTGCAGGATTGTGTAGTGGAGGCAGGCAAAGCAGCGGGGGAGATTTGGAGATCAGATCTGAGCTGTATTGTGTGTAACAGGTGGATATAGTGCTGGATACTTCTGAGGAGTATTGTACTATGTAATGTTACATGTTCTCAATCATTAATATACAGATAGTGTGGGGTTTTCAGCTGTAATCTTTCCCCGGGTTACATACTGTGTTAATGTGTCATGCGATTGATGTTTCATTGTTTTTGATGCTGTTAAATTGATGATCAACGTAGAGGAGGTTATGTATTATGCATGCATTCCGCAATAGTGTATAATCAGGATAATCTCTGTGAATAAGTGTTTATTATTCAAAATTTCTACAACACTCTGATGTGATAATCAAAGTGCCATTCAACTATGCAAATATCCAGTCCAACATCAGCGTAGCAAACACATTGAACTACATATGCAATTCATCAGAAAGCTCATTCATGACCATGTTCTTGAAGTGCAATATTGTTCAACAGATGATCAAGTTGCAAACATCTTTACAAAGGCTCTCACAGAGGTGAAGTTTACTAAACTTTGATTTATGGTTGGACTTCAAGAAGTTGTCACTAAGGGGGGATAGGCTCTAATGCCTCCTTCCTTCTCCTATTTTGTCATATTTATACATCCTTCAATCCTATCCCAAGTTGTTCTTAATGGGGTATGTTAGGATATTCCGACACATAGGAAATAGTTAAGTATAACTTGGTCTAGTGTAGAGTTAGGTAAAGTGTGTTTCTTCACTATATACTTTTGTAACTTACAATCCGACGGTCATGATATGTAGTGATCGGACGGTTCATTCTCTCCTTGATATTACTGACACTTGATCCGTGGATTAACACCTGATTGGTCCATGATCTCTATTTAAAGAGCATGGAGTGTCATTTGTAGGGTAACCGTTCATGAGAGAAGCTTATGTAAATTTTCATTCTTTTATTAATAAATTGCCTGAAGTGGACGCATTGGCTCAGGCGATGAACTGTTTCCCTCTTTGAGGGTTTTAACCACGTCAAGAATACTTGTGTACTGATCCATGATCTATTTGTGAGCAGTGTCCCTTGGTGTTCTATCTGAGGAACTTACTCTGTAAATTCCTACATAATCAACTCCCATATGGACTTAACGTGGAATCAAAATCTTAATCGGTTGCAAGCCATGTGGGTAGAATGGAAGCATGATCATGTGGAATTTAATGGGTAAGATTTATTGGTTGATTGCCATGTTGACTGGGGGTTCCTTGCACTAGAAGTATATTTGTCCTTCTACTCTACAAAAAGTTATTGTTTTTTTCATTCACCACTGAGAGAGGAGTTCATCCAAGTCAACATCGCTCTCTAGTTTATTCTTAAAGATTTTATTGGAAATGGTGTGAATTTAATATTTTAAGTCAGCCTAGTCTACGCGTTGTTAGCTTGATTAAAGTGTTTTGGTAAACCTGAAAAAAGTTGACATGTGATTGACCTAGTTGAATTAACTTCCAAAATTAGACAGTCATCTCCAACTTGACTTGATTATGTGGTTGATTGTGTTGAGAAATCTAGGGGAAGAAAGACACCTTCTTTGCAGCTGGTTTTTCCCTACAAAGAAAACACAAAGAATCGGTGGTTGTTAATGGAAAAACATGAGTAAAAAAAGCATTGTAAATGGTGAAAACAATGCATACATAAACATAAACTAAAAACTAAGAAATAAACACATAAGTAATGTTTGATGAAGCAAACATGTCAACAAAGTAATGGAAAAGGGCTCCCTTTATTGATTGTTGAATGCAGAAGAGATACAACAGATGAACACTAAAACACTTGGAAAGAATTATTTGAGCAATGGTGCTAAAAAATCCTCAACAAGTTGGTTCCTTTCCTCAATCTCTTGGAAAATATCTTCTCTCTCTCAAAGAAGTATGAAGACTCTCTCAATGGTGAAATCCTCTTCCCACTAAAATGTTGGATTGCTAAGGAGAAAAAATTTTATCATAAAAATTCTTTACTTCTTGTTTTTGGTTCTTCAATGGTATCTTTATATAGAATTTTGAATTCCTCTTCCCTCTCTTTGTTCATTAATGAGAAAATAACTTATGAGTAAGACAAGAGGATCCCTGTAGGGATTGCACATCTCCAAGTTGAATCGAAATTGACTATTCTTCACTGGTACATGTTAGGGGATCCCATCTTCCAAGTGTGCGAAGTGGTCCCGGATTGTTGACACATAATTTTGCTCGACCGTACGAATATCGAAGAAAAAACGACGTGGTCGCTAATTTATGCCTTTGGATGAGCTACATGGATAGGCTTTAGAATTGAAACCTTTGGAGAATTTTTTATTTTTGTAATTTTAGTTAGAAAGTATTCACATGTACATTTTGTTGGATGACTTTGGATGTCATGTGGATTGTACAAATGTGTGTATGACTTTTCCGTGTTAATGTATACAGTTTGTAGGGGTTCGAAGATTAGAAAATTTTGGAACAAAAATGTAATGTGAAATCTTCCTTGGAGATTATTGAAAGAAGACCAATGTGACTCCAGCTCTTTGATGCCTTGCAGTATGTTTTTTTATTTATTATATGTTCTTTTCCGGGTTGTTCTTCTTCATGTGATATTTATGTATGATGCAGTTGGTGTTTCCTGAAGGCATACATATTTATTTATGTTATGATACATAGCAAACAATACTTGTGTTCATTGAAAGAAAACCTTAAAGGGAACTCCATGGCCTCAACACTCTCGTTTTCTTTATTTGTATTGTTTCACTCGTCATTGTCCTCTCGAGGTGTAAACATTTGATTCCTTTTTGCCCAATGTGATCAACCATGTTCCAATCTATTTCTTCTTCCATTTATAAAATTTAGAATTTGCAATCATTAAAGTAAAAACCCTTCCGGTCCATTGAGCTTCTCTCCAAGATTAAGGTGATATTACGCTCAAGGGTGTTCTGTCTTCAAGCAAATATTTAATCTTTATTGGTTTCATGGATTTCTTGGAAACTGACTTCTTGCAACCGTAGGTTGTCTCCAAGGTTACAACATGATCAATGAAATTTGATTGGAGATTCCTTAGGTTTTCTTCTTGGGTGGAAATACTTTAAACATATTCATTTTTATTGTTAGAACAAAGATATAGGTTAATATTTTATAATTTGGTTAAAAAATTATGAACATCAAATGTTTGCAAAAGGATTTAAACCCAAGGATTATTTCAAAAATTAATTTCTATAACTGATAAAAAAAGAAGAACTAACTTGGGAAAAATACAAAAGGTAGACATAAATTCAACAAATGTATTTTTTTTATGTAGGGACAGGGGACCATGCTCAAGTCAGCCTAATGGGCCAAATTTTAAGTAGTAAATCGAAGGTCAATGTGCAAATTTGTCTCCCACAATGTTGATTTAACCCAGATTTTCATATTATGAATGAAAAAAAATTCTTAATGTGAATTTGAAACCTTCTCTTTCTCTCTATGCAATTATACAACTCTTGTTAAAATGTAGAAAGAAAAGTATTCATTTGATTTGTGCCTTAGTAAAATGGATAAATTTGATTTTACGCATCAACGGGATGACTTGGATTGGAATCAGCTGGAGTGACATGGCCTTGTCTCCTAGTTAAGTCATTAAATTAGAGTTATAAGTTAGAAGTAGACTTGCGAATGGGTTTATTGCTAAAATTTAGCAATCTAGTGGAGTTATTGTTAGTTAAACTAAGTTAATTGAGCTCAAGTCTTTAGTGGAGTCAGTAGGAGTTTAGTTGAGTAGTTATAATAGTTATTAAATAATTGATATCTCAGTTAACTCATCAATTTACTAAAAATAAACCCAGTCATGCATGGAATTCAAATTTCCTAGTTGGAGTGGAGGAAAAGGCACATTGTAATTATAAATTGTATATTAGTTGAGTGTATGTACTTTTGCATTGATAAGGTGATCAATTCCTCTAGAAATTGCACCAGGAAATAGGGAATTTCCCTATTATTTTGGAGCTAATTCCCTCATGGATTGCTCAAGGAAATAGGAGGAAGGTTGAGGCTTGAATTGGCTAAAGTGTTGGTCAGAGCAGGTTAGTGAGTAGGAGATCAGAATTGTAGTGTAGTGTGTGCTTCAGGATTGATGCAAGACATTGTAATTGATCCATATTCTCATCTGAATTAATGCAAAGTAGTGGAGGGGTTTTTCCCAGTTGGGTTCCCTTGTAAAATAATTGTGTTCCTTGTGTTCTTATGGTTGCATGTTATTGCATGTCTTTCTATCATGTGTTTCCCTTTATGTAGAATAGTAGAATATTTTTTTTTCTTGATTTCAACTCAATTTCATTAGCAATAGTAAGTTTCAATTCTAGTCCTCTCTTAAAGAAATTTCAATTTGAAATTTTTTTGGTGTAAATACTCTTCAGTGCAAGAAAATTTGTCTTTCAAGATATTAAGATTGGATTATGCATTGGAGGGCACCTCAATTTTTTTTTCTTGGAAAGACAAGATGGAAGTCGTTATGGATGACAATGGAGTATGGTAATATACACAAGTTGATATTATGAAACCAACAACATCAGATGCACAAGCACTTGAAGAAAGACACAACAAATGTCAGGAGGATTATTCTGGAGGGTGTCAGATATCATGTGGTTTCAAACTTACATGGAAATGAGACTCCTATTGAAATGTGGAAAAATATCCAAGATCTCTTCTAGAGCAGTAGTGAAGCCTGGAAATTGGCATTGAGAGATAAACTCGAGAGAATTCGAATGCAAAAAAATGAAACAATTCCATAATACCTATCTAGATTCACTTAGGTTCGAGATGAACTTAGACGATTAGGAGATATTGTGCCATCATCCGAAATTGTGAACTTAGAATTCCTTGTCCTTCTAAAATCCTAGCAAAACTATCAAGATTCAGTTAATGAAAGAGACAAACTACCAGATTGGGAGATACTTTGGGTTGATTTGGTGCAGGAGGAGATCAAAAGAAACACTAAAGATGGTGTCATAACCAGATCTAAGGAGGAAAAAAATGGTTCCTTAGCGGGTAAGGGAAATAAATCCAAGGGAAAGATGGCCCAAGGAAAGCTAGAATCTATCCAGAACTAGGGCAAGAAGAACCTCAGAAAAATTAAATGTTTTCACTACCATGAATATGGTCACTATGCAACCAAGTGTCCGCACAAGAAATCTAGGAACAAACTCGCAGGAGGAGCAGGAGGTGATGCTTTTGCATCACAATTCGAATTAGATTTCACTGTGATTACATGCATCACAAGTACTATATGAGGAAGTGTATGATACTTATATTTTGGTTCCTCATTTCATATGAAAGGATCTAAAGAGTTCTTTAGAAGCCTAGAGGATAAGGACCTACAATGACACATAGAACTTGGAGATGATGGGTGGTATAGTACAAAATAGATGGGTATTGCCACCTTTAATAGGGAGTCAGTCTCCCATATTCACCTAAAAAATGTAATGTGTGTTCCGCGGTTAAAGAAAAATTGATTTTTGTAGCTATATTGGAGGACAGAGATTATGATGTGGTGTTGAGTAAAGGGAAAGCTTTGTTGAAACATATTGCTACAAGAAAAGAAAAACAAATTGGTGTTCAAGTGAAAAATATCTACAAGCTAGAGGTGAATGCATGTGTTACTTTGAGAAACAAAGTGGAACATGTTTAGAGTCGAGATGTTAGAGAATTCTGGCATAGGTGCATGGGTCACATACACCATGGAGCTTTGAAAATAATGCGACAAATCACCATAGGACTTCCAAAATTCTACCTTGACCAACATGATGTTTTCAAGGGACAACCTCTTGGAAACTATGTCAAAGGATTCTTCCAAGGCCAAGATGGCAGAGATGGGCCATCTTGGAGCAAGTCCACTCAGATGTGTGTAGACCATTTTCTACAGTCTGAGTTGCAAAACATAGGTATTGTGTAATTTTCATATATGCTTTTTCTCGCAAGTGTTGGATCTATTTTATGAAGAAGAAATATGAGGTGTTTTCAAAATTTATTGAATTCAAATCATTGGTTGAAAATGAGACATGTCAGAAAATTAAATCCCTAAGAAGTGATAATGGAGGAGAATTTGTGCCTAATGCTTTCAAATTTGTGTGCCAAGGAAGGAATTAGAAGAGAATTGATTGCACCCCACAACCCACAACAAAATGGGGTGGCAGAGAGGAAAAACAGAAGCATTGTATGGGTTGCAAGAGAAATTTTGCATGATCAGGGACTACCACTATATCTGTGGGAAGAAGAATGCAACACGAAATTTTATTTGTAGAATTGAAGCCCTCCCAAAATACTTGGTATGATCACACCCAAAGAAGCTTTCTCTGGGAGGAAGTCAAATTTATCCCATTTTTCAATTTTTAGAGTTACAGTTGATTTTCATGTCTCCAAGGATAGCTGGAAAAGTTTGGAGCCTACAGCTAAGATGGGGATCTTTGTAGTATACACATAGACAACTCATAACTATTGCATGTATTTTCCCTAAATCAAGATGATAGTAATGAGGACACATGTCCGATTTGATGAGGAGAAGACTATGAGGAGCTCTCTAGAAAAAGAGTTGAGTATTGCACCAAAGGAGGAGATTCTAGCTCTAAAGGAGGAGCCTTAGATAGAGCTTCAAGATGTTGTGGAGCAACCACATGTGGAGGAGAAAAAAGTAGGCTGAGTGTAGGCACCCACTCAACCATAGTCTTCTAGAGAGGGGAGGAAGAGAGCTAAAGATTCTGGTAGGTTGGTGTAGGATGAAAAGGAGCATGTCAGAGCTCCTACATCCTTGCACAAGGAGAGGAGATCACTAGATATGTATACTGTTTATATGGCACTTATGATAGAACTCACTGATTCTGAGCCTTCTTCATTTGAGGAGGCAGTTTCGCAACTAGTGTGGGTAGATTCCATGGTTGACAAGTATGACTCTATCATGAATAAAAATTTATGGGAGGTTATGCCAAGACTAGAGAATAAGTTATTGGTTGGTTCCAGGTGGATATTCAAAGTGAAACATGCAGCTGATGGAGGTATCGAGAAGTACAAGGCCAAATTTGTAGCCAAAGGCTTCTCATGTGTAGAGGGATTATATTATGAGGATACATTTTCTCCTATGGTAATATACCCATCCATCAGAACCATTCTAGCATTAACTGCATAGATGGGGTGGAATATCCACCAGATGGATGTGAAAACTACCTTCCTCAAAGGAGTGGTTGAGGAAGAGATTTACATAAAGAAGCCTGAGGGATTTGAGACATTTGATAGGTATCCACATATGTGTAGACTCAGGAGAACCCTTTATGGTCTCAAGTAAGCACCTCATGCGTTTTATACTAGATAGACACATATCTCAATGGATTGGGCTTCACCAAGAGTGAACTAGATTCTAATCTCTACTATATTGTGGTAGATGGAAAATTTCTCATTCTTGTCTTGTATGTAGATGATTTGATACTGATAGGGGATGAGAAGTTGATCCATTCTTTCAAGGAGAACCTTGCAAGAGAGTTCGAGATGAAGGACATGGGCTTGATTCAGTACTTCCTTGGTTTGGAGGTGTAGCAGGGAGATGGAAATTTGTTTGTGGGTCAGGGGAAGGATACCTCTGAAATACTTCAAATATTCCATATGTAGGACTGTAAGTCTATGGATACTCATCTAGCTACCAACTGGAGGAAGGAGGATGCTTCTATGGGAGAGGAAGTAGATGCTACCATCTATAGACAACTAATGGGATCCTTGGTGTATCTGGTGAGCACAAGGCTCGAAATATATTATGTAGTTAATAAACTAAGTTAGTTTATGGTGAAGCCTACCAAGATTCACTGGAAAGCAATAAAAAAAAGTGCTTAGATACCTCAGAGGGACAACATATTTTGGGCTATGGTATAGGAGGAGTGATGGTGTGAAGCTCCAAGGCTTCACTGATGCACATTTGGGTTGAGAGTCCATCAAATAAAAGGAGCACTTTAGGAGATATCTTCAGTGTTGGATCAACGATTATTTCTTGGTATAGCAGGAAACAAATATTTGTAGCACTCAGGTCAGCAGAGGCAAAGTAAATGGTTTTTATTCAAGCAACATGCGAGGCCATTTGAATGAGAAAAATTATTGTTGGTATTTTCAATCAGGATATGGATCCTATTTTTATTCACTGTGATAATCAAAGTTATATCAAACTCTCTGAAAATACAATATTTCATGACAGTTCCAAGCACATTGATATTAGGTACAATCACTTGAGAGATTGTATGAAGAGTAGAATCATTATGTTGCAATACATTCCCACAAAGGAGAAGGATGTAGATATTTTGACAAAGACATTGTCAAGAGGAAAATTCAAGTTCCACAGGTGCAGGATAGGGGTGGTGCAGAACCCTTTTCCTGCTAAGACTAAGTGTTAAAAAGTATTCATTTGACTTGTGCCTTAGTCAAATGGAGAAATTTGATTTTACACATCAACGAGATGACTTGGATTGAAGTTAGTTGGAGTGGCATGGCCTTGTCTCCTAGTTAAGTTAGTAAATTCGAGTTATAGTCTATAAGTAGAGTTGTGCATGGGTTGATTGTTAAAATTTAGCAATCTAGTGGATTTATTGTTAGTTAACTCAATTAACTAAGCTATAGTATTTAGTGGAGTCAGTAGGAGTTCAATTGAGTAGTTATAATAGTTGTTAACTCATTCATATCTCAGTTAACTTAGCAATTTACTAAAAATAAACCCATTCGTGTTGTGAATTCAAATTGCCTATTTGGATTGGAGGAAAAGGAACATTGTAATTATCAATTGTATACTAGTTGAGTGTACGAACGTTTTCATTGAGCAGGTGGTTAATTCCTTTAGAAATTTCATAATGAAATAGGGAATTTCCCTATTATTTAGGAGATAATTTCCTCCTGGATTGCACAAGGAAATAGGATGAAGGTTGAGGCTTGAATTGGATAAGTGTTGGTGAGAGAGGGCCAATGAGTAGGAGATCATATTGCAGTGCAAGGAGTGTTTCGAGATTGAAGCAAGACATTGTAATTGATCAACATTCATATGAATTAATGCAAAGCAGTAGAGGGGTTTTTCCCAGTTCGGGTTCCCTATAAAATCATTGTGTTCCTTGTGTTTTGGTGATTGCATTTTATTGCATGTGTTTCTATTGTGTGTTTTCCTTTCCGTAGAATAGTAGAAGAAATTTTGGTCTCTTGACTTTAGCTCGATTTCATTAGAAGTGGTAAATTTCTTGTAATTTCTACAATTCTATAAAATATCATAATTTAGTCATTGAAATAATTATTCACATACCATGATCATGTTGTGTTTTCTCCTTGATATCTTTAGCCTTCCATTAATTTATTACAAATAGATAAGCAATATTTTTCGAATATTTTTTAATGTTTATGTTAGGGTTTGATTAATGTATCTTCCTGGAACTTCTAGATTGGTTTAGTATTCATTATCACTATTTTGTAATGGTGGATACATTCATTAAATATTTGATCTTATGGGGTTTATAAAAATTTTATCAGTTATTAAATTTGCATGAAGGATTCATTGTTTTCGCACATACAATGGATTGCTTGATATAAATATAGTACACTTTCTACTATTAAATGGATGTCAAAATACTAATGTTATGCTCAATTTTTTTTAATGTATTTGTCTTGTTCTATGTCTATGAATACCAATTTTATTGAGTTGGGCATATCCTTCTTTTAATCTATCTCCCATTTACCCTGAGTTATTTGTGTCATGGGAATGATGACTCTTGTTGGAGGTGTTTTGGTTAGTATGTATTAATTCAAGTGTTTATTATCTACACTCAATTATTAAATCTATACCTTTTATCATATGCACCATCGTTAACCTACAAATATAACAGTTTAAATAATTCTTCTAAGTTCGTTTAGGGAAATTATCATTTGTGACATATCGAGGGTTACCTCCTTTGGTCCAACGACTGGCTTAGGACCTAAAGTGGGGAATCTTTATAAACTTCCATTGATTCCTTGAATCGACCCTTAAAGGGGTCAATATAGGGAAAAACAATTCCAAAGCACCTCAAGTAAAAGTTTTAGAATTAAAATTGAAAAGTTGGATGCTTTACAAATTCACTGTGGGGAAGAGGTCAAAAGTCAATAAATTGTGGGAAAGTTACCATGACCTTCACCTAGCACATAATTTTTTTATCAAACCTATGGAATTGTGTAGATGACATATCAAATTACTATAGGCTGAAATTTCAAACTCGGAAGGGTTGAAATTGCGTATTTAACACTAAAAGAAAGATCAAGTAGTGGAAAAATCTCCAAATTAGGGTTTTAAAAAGTATGTTAATTTCAAATTATCATATATTTTGATCAAGATTCTTGATTTAGGTGATTAAAAGGCTATTGAAAAGAGAAAACATAGAATACTATATCATAAAATGATAATAATCATACATGGTCATTACTGATAACATATTGAGGTTACAATTTGAGGTTTTGGTATAGACCTCAATTAAGAATCAATGGTAGTAACAAGATTTGTACGAAATTAAGATGCGCTCATTCTTATGGATGGTTGAGGTTAAAAAAAGGAACATCATTCAAAAACCTTTTTATGTAATTTTTTTTTATCTTAATGGTAAAGCTTCCAAGCAGTTAAATAATCTGATGAAGATACTAGATTACACATCACACACAACAAAATTTAAAGAATTGTTCTCAAATAAATGGATCAAGAACTCACAAACGGAAGCAATCAATAAAATTGAAGATGAATTAAAAGAAGAAAAATAAGAGATAAATAATAAGGGTGATGATATATCTAAGATAAAAAAACCTTAATGAATAACTCATTAAAGATATTCACCAATTAAAATAGGGAAGGAATAGCAGAGGGAATTGAAAAAAGGGATGATTCAAAGGAAGAATTGGAATACAAAGATCAAGAAATGTGTTGATTATGAATCCATAATAAGAATATACTAGATGAAATATAGATATTAAAATAAGAAAAGAAACATTTTCAAAGTGAAGAAGAAGCAAGGGTATTAGATGAAGAAAATGCCAAAATAATTAAAGAGGAAATTTGTAGGAAGATTAAAGAACCCCTAGACATACATAAGGTGAAATCGGAAATGCATTCTAGAATTGAAGGAGGACGTTAGAATTTAACAAATGCAATCATTGTGTTGTTTCAAAAGGATAATAAAAGAAGATTCAATAGGGTAACTAGAAGATAATTGAAGAATTTGAACTCCATATAGAGGATGTGCATGTCAAATATGATGGTATTACCTCAGAGACTATAGAAGTCAAAGACCAAGAAAATAGAATATAGGGGACCATTATATCTAAAAAGAAGACAAATTAAGAACTTGTTATGAAGAGTGAAGGAAAGCCATTATATGTGAAACTGTATTGACCTCCTCATTACCAAGAAAAATTGCAAGGAAAGAAAATCAACATCAACATTATCAAGAAAGACAAGAATATTGATATCATCATTATCAAGGAAGAAGATGGAGTACTCATCTATATTCATGGATTAAGGAATCACTAAATCATTATTGAACATCATTTTATCAAAGACAAAAAAATTATACAAAATGGAGATAAATAAATCATTATTCAATAGGATTCTATCGAAGACCAACAACTACTAAAAAATTGAAGTAACAACAACAATACATATAATCAAAGGAAGGAAAATTATGCAACAACCAGTCATCAAGGATTACGAATATAAATAATTGCTTTTGTATAGATGAATCATTATCATACACAAGAAGAATGTAGGAATATAAGGAAATCCTATTATTTGGTTCCATCACATGCAACTCCCTTAACAAAAAACCTTTGAGAATAAATATTTTTGAAGGAGGGAACTATGTTATGACCACAACAGGGGCCTACATTGGATTAAATGTATATTTTATGACCCAAGGGGGGGCATATATCGTGTTAAATGTACATGTAATATGTAAATATATATATATGTAATAAGGTGAGCGTAATAATGAAGGGACGGCATGTGTAATGTGTGGATATGTATATATAGAGTCATGCATTCATTATGGAGGACATGTGAGTCAGATGTATGAATGTATTTTGGAATTTGTAGAAGATTGTCCTATTATTATCTATATTGGAGTTTTTATGATCCATAAATTGTCGTGGATATTCCATTGGACAACTCCTCACAACAGATCTGATAATATTATATTTAAAATCCGAGATTCTATACTATTATAGTTTTATTTAATTTCTAGATATGTAAAATTAACTGTAATTAGTGCATGCATGTAAAAGTAAATCAAGAAGAAAAGTAGAGAAAGAAATAATAATCTCTCACACACATAATAAACAAGATATTCTCTCTAGAAAACCCTTTCGAGAGAAAACTCAGCTGGAAGGTGAGGCTGCTTCGCTCTCTTTCTTTGTCTGGAAATATGGCTACAGATAAAAAGAAGTAATCCTGTGGCTCGTGGGATGTTAGAGTACACAAATCCTCTTTGTGTGATCTACCTCTTATCTCTCATGGCTATATTTTCTCAGCAATGGAGCAAATTTCTCTCGAAAGAATGGAACGCCTCTTCCTCATAGTGGTCGAGTTATAACACAACACGATAGCCTATAGTGATTAAGTTTGACTACATCAACTCTTAACTACATTTACAAAATAAAATCTTCTAGAGTCTTTTACATCACAAACACGTGGCTATCCCCTTTTCCATGAATAATGGGGGCTAATGCAGCATCCTCCCGAACTATAGGTGTGAAAACAGGAAGGTCAACTTATGAGTATTGTAACATTTGCATACGGATTCCGATTGACATGATTCGTGTGTCATTGGAAATATATGTGTGTGTAGAATAGCTTGAAAAGGTGTGGCACTTTAGCGGAAAGTTTTTACCCCCAAAAAATGTCGTTTGATGCCCCGAAACACTCCTGGAAGGTTTCAGACCCCATTTTGCCAAACTGGGTCATGCCAGTAAAAACGGTCCCATGAGCTAATTCCTCCTCTTTTTGCACTCCAAATTCATCGAGATGGATGATAAACAATATAATGATCCAATTCAGATCACACCTCCCCATTTTGGGAGGATATTGTCCCCAAAATCTTTTACTGAATAAGGTGAGGAAATTTTTCCTCCACCTTCTCTCTGGTGTACCATTTAGCTTTTCCTAGAAGTTGTTCCTTCAGCCAAATATGCCAAAGGTCTTGTTGCCCTTGTCTTGTAGTTCTGGACCTCTTATGTAAAACTGTATCTTCTGTCAACTCTTCCTAGGCATCTGGTGAAAAATCCTCCACATAAGGTAGGAATTGCTCCTCTTCCTGATCTAGCATGGAAGGCTCATAGAGTTTCAAATTCTCTTCATTTACAACTAAGAAAATGCGCATATAGGGTGGTAAACTGAATCGGTATCATTATCACCCACCTTTTCCAGTATCTCAAAGGTACTATACCTTAGAGCCTTGATTTTCTTACCAGGCCCATGCAGCCTCTCCTTGTCCAACTGTAGCCATACTCTGTCTCCCACCTTGAATGATTTCTCTATTCTGTGTTGATCATGCCTGGCCTTATACTTCACCTGCGACTTCTGCAGTGTTTCTTGTACCTATAGATGGATCTGCCTAATCTTCTCTATAAAATTTTCATCCCTAAAAGGTCTTTCTTCAATCCTTCTTGTTGCCCATATGAAATATCTAAAGGTGAAGGTGGAAAATATCCAAAACAAGTTTCAAATGGGGACTTTCCTGTAGAAGTGTGGACTGTTGTTATAAGAATGTTATATATATACCATATTTTCTCTCCAAGTCTTCGGATGCTTCTGGTTGTAACCCCTCAGAAGTTGTACCAATGTCCTGTTGAATACTTTTGTCTGCCCATCTATCTATGGATGGAATGTTGTAGATCTCTTAAACTTTGTGTCCATCTTCTCCTACAATGTAGTCCAAAATGTGCTGAGAAATCTTGTATCCCTGTATGAAATGATTCTCCTTGGTATCCCAAAGTGTACCCAAACCTGTCCAAAGAATAAGTTTGTTGCTTCTTGTCCGTTGATGGTCTTTTTACAGGGCATCAAAACACACATCTTGTTGAACCTGTCAACTACCACAAACTGGTAGTCACATCCCTTCTTGGTTGTCGGTAAACCTCCCACAAAGTCCATGGAAATGCTTTCCCAAGGAAGAGTAGGTACAAGTAAGGGATGATACAGACCATGTTTCCTGTAGTTAGGCTTGCGGGTACAACAAATCATACATCCTCTTATGAACCTAGCTACCTGCTCTTGCATCTTGGACCAATACACATACCTCTGCAAGTTAGCCATGGTCTTCCCTACACCAAAGTGCCCTGCAACCTTGGAGGTGTGATCCTTTCTAATCAGCTACAAATGCTGACCTTTAGGAACACATAGCTTATCCATCATGTAGAGTAAACCATCTTGGAGATGGTAGTCAATGTTGTTGTCATCATCATGTAGATGACTTTGACTCTGAAACTATTGATACACTTCCTTGAAGTCCTCATATTTTGAATATGACTCTATGTATGCATCATGGGTGAATGGCTCCATGTGCATAAGAGTCCCCAAAGTTATAATATTTGATGTGGGTGGCCTTGAAAGCATATAGACCAAATTTTTTGTGCCGCCCTTCTTATACTCGATCACCAAATGAAACTACTATAAAAAACCCCATACACTTGTAGTGCCTGGTCTGCTATAGCCTATTTTGGGCCTGCATGTACTATAACAAATGGTGATATGTGTGGATTATTGTCTCCTTTCCCATCAGATAGTGCTTCCACTTCTTCACAGCTTGCACCATGGCATAGAGCTCCTTATCAGAGGTAGGGTAGTTAAGAACTGCCCCATGAAATATTTCATAATGGTAGCAAACATGCCTTCCTCCTTGCATCAAGACAACTCCCATAACATACCCACTCACATTTGTCTCCACTTCAAAGGGTCGTTGCAAGTTTGGTAATGCCATAACTGGTGCTTCACTAATCTTAACTCATTGAAAGCCTTATGCTGCCCATTTCCCCACTCGAAACTCTTTCCACTTGTTGTTATGGTGTGGAGCAGTGCTACTACTAATGAAAACGAGGCTATGAATTTCCACAAGCATTTTGTTGCTCCAATGAATCTCCTAACCTCAGTAACATTAGTAGGCACCGACCATTTCATGATGGCCTCCATCTTAGAAGGATCTATCTTCAATTCTCCTCCACCAATCACATATCCCAAATACACCAAGTACTGTTGCACAAACTCGCACTTCTTGAGATTTTCTAGAAGTTGGTACTTCTTCAATGTTTCCAGCACCTGCGTCAAGTGTGAAATATGCTCCTCCCAGGTAGAACTATATACAAGTATATCATCCAAATAGACAATAACAAATGAATCTATAAAAGGGCGCAACACATCATTCATTAATATCATAAATGTAGTTGGTGCATTACATAGGCCAAATGGCATAACTAACCACTCATACAAACCTTGCCTGGTTTTAAAGGCAGTCTTCCATGTGTCTTCTTCTTGGACTCGAACTTGGTGATATCCAAACTTCAAGTCCATCTTGGTGAAATACTTTGCTTACTGCAACTGATCTTGGAGATCGTCTATCTTGGGAAGGGGGTATCTGTTCTTGAGCGTGATTTTATTCAATGCCTTGTAATCTATATGTTGGCTTAAGGGGGCCTAACCCAGGTTCAGAGTTGTTCACGCCAACCAACAAAACCCTAACTGTTGGCCCTTTCGGCAACAACTTGCATAGCGCAAGCTGCAGTCTCACCCGAAGCAGTATTGGGGGATGCTAGAACCAGGTTTTTGCATCTAGAAACAGTGTGATAAGTGATCTTGAGCTCTTATAGTTCAGATCTACCTTCACGCAGATTGATATCCTTCTATGGCCTGATACTGTAACTTGAGTAAAATAGCTTCTAAACCTTCACAAAGGTCTATGATCAGTCTTTATAGACCCTAAGGAAGCAATCTATCCACTTTTGTGTGCTAATCAATAACCCTAGATTTGCCTTCACGCAGATCTATCCAATTCATCAGAAATCATAACAGAATTAACCCTTAACTTCGCGAACATAGATAATTACATAAGACATGCATAAATATGATAGATTCATTATATTTGCACAACATTTATATATTTTTCCACATAAAACATATTATAAAGAGATAGATCATAACATAAACATAATAGGAAATAATAATTAGATGCACGATATTTCTTCAAAATCAGTCTTTGATAAGCTTCAAAATTCATATTACAAACTTCTTTTCCCTGTGCACTCAACTACAGGGGCCCGTGCACTCAACTGCGGAGTTATCAAGGCCTCCTGCGCACTCAGCTACAAGAGCCTTCCCATTTTTCCTAGGTACAGGAAACACAACTTCCTACCTTAGCACTTGCCCAAACCAATCTGTACTTTGGCTTACTTATCCTTCGCTGCTATGACTCAATTATATATAGCTTTCTTCAAAACAATGCCATGGTCTGTGGACCATGGGTGAGTCTCAAAACTGACCTATTTATTTATCCAAATAAGGGGCTAAAACCCCTTTGACTCCTATCTAGTTGCGTGCTGCGCATCCACATTTCACAGAGACTTTACATCTTTTACAAAGCTTATACAAAATTTGGGTTAATTAACACCATAACTGACCCTAGGGACCCTATCCCAATAAGCCCCAACAAAAATATGGTGACTCACCCTCGAGTCACTCAGCTGGTGCCTCGATCTTGTTGCGGAGACCACCTAGCTCAACCTGTAATGCTGCAATGTCAGCAACGCTCTGAACCATAGCCTGCTGCACTTCTTCCACCAATTTCTCTGTCATTAGGCCTTCCATTGCTAGGCACATTTTCCTCTGTGTCTACTGTAATACCTTTAGCTTTTCCTGAAGCAAGAGAGTAAGCTGGCAGGCTTCCTCTAACCATGGCTATAATCTGGCCATTAGAAGGGCCTCTTTCCTCTGTAATTCTTCCGTCTGTGCTTGTTGTTGCTTGTCGTCCTGTAACTTCAAGAGGCATTGCACTGGCACCAAAGTGCACATAGTCACTTGAACTTCATCATAGTTGTGTCTCCCTGACATCTGTGTTCAGCCTCTCCAAGTTCAGGCCCTCCTGCAAGTTTGTCCACAACTCCATTTCTTGAACATCATTCCACAGTATGTAACTGTTGTATCCAATGTGTTCATATTCTCTTTGATCGCCACTCCAAGTTTCTCCTGGACCTCCGACGAAGAAGTTAGCTGCAACCTAAGCTGTAGTTCTGATATCTTAATTTTAAAATCAAAAGTAACCCTACCAATCTCATCCTTTGATACATGAACCATAGCAATTACTTTTCAGACTTTTTTCTAATGTTGCAGCATCTTTCGAGATGTTCAATTTTGGCACTATCTTGTAGGCCTGCTCTACTGCTGCCTCCAGGCTCTGATTTCATGTCTACAACTCCTCATTTTCCTTGAGAGTGTCCATGAAAATCTTCTCATTATTGACCTTAACTCACTAATGAAGACAAGGGTGCGCTGCTCTCTGATCCTTAACTCATTTGAAACCCCTTGATGCAGTGTGTGGAGAGTCTAAAGTGACAGTGCAGCCAAGTTGACTCTCATGTCCTTCATGGTGATTAACATGACGTGGTCCTCATCTGACTCCGCAAAAACAAACCCTTTTGGTAAAGGTATGACTTTGAGGTCCAGAGTCCATTCTAACTCTGCTACTATTTCACTTCCTTGCTCTAGGCTTGCCTGCACCTCGCTCGCTTTCCCAATGCTCACTTGAATCCTTCCAGTCTAGATCTGTAGCTCACGCAGAACATTTTGGATGTTCCCCAGCGTCTGCATATACTGTTGCTCGAATTGCTGGAGAAAGACCTTCTGATTCCACTCCGGTAAGGCTGCAAATGCTGCGCTTCACATGAAATCCTCCCAGAACTAACGACTCATAAGCTTCAAACAACAAAGCACCCAGACAACTCTTAGAATGAAAATTGTTCTTCGGTGGACCAACATGCTCACTTTATAGGATGATTTGAATTCAAATCTGATCGTTCCCCCCAATTTCTGATCATAAATTCATATTTAGCGGCAGATCTCCAAAGATTTTTTGCCATAAATGGTGCCTACCTGCTCCTCCTAACTGAATTTTGGCCATCAAATCATGAATAGTAACTCCAAAGACTACTTTTGGACCCATCTGTTCGGCACCATCCATCATGATGCAACTCATCCAGTGCAGCTTCAACTATCGCACTTATGTTGTCCGTCGTGCAGTCTCCCTACCACATTCTTCACTTAGCCAGGCAACATAGTTTATAGTCCCACAATCGCTTGCAACTTCCTAGATTACTAAGACTACCATGCTTCCATATAGTCATTGTGCAGGGGAAGGATCCCCTCTGTACAACTTCAACCTACTTGCGTTCACTTTTCGAGGGAATAGTTCCCCATTTAGCTTTGCAAGCTTACTTGCACCATCATCCATGATCTCCTTAATAACATATGGTCCCAACCAGTTCATTTGAAACTTTCGTAGAAATTTCATGAGCTTGTTGTCATATAACAACACTAAATCATCTACGTTAAATGTGCACAGCTTAATATGCCAATCATGCCATGCCTTCTTGCATTCCTTTTGCACTTGCTAGTGAAATTTGGCAAGAAAGCAGTCCTCTTCTAACTCCATGATCTGTGCGATCCATTCCTCCAAGGTCTTGCGATCCGCCATCTCTGTCAATGCTGCAATATGTAAACTTGGGACAATATACTCCATAGGGATTATTGCTTCAATTCCATAGACCAATCTAAATAGTGTTTGATTTGTCAACTTCTTCCAGGTCATCCTATAAGCCTACAAAACAACAGGTACGTGCATGTCCTAGTCATTCCTCTGCATGTTACAGACCTTCATTAATGCATGCTCCAAAATCTTGTTAAAAGCTTCCAACATTCCATTCATTTATGGGTGATAGGGTGTGCTCTTCTTATGATACACCTGGAATTCTTCAAGCATTGCGTTGATCTTTTCATTCAAGAAATGTGCACCCCTATCACTCATCAATATCTTCGGGCATCCAAACCTAGTTAAGACATATTCAAACAAAAACTTTGCAGCAGTGGTCAATGTGCAATCCTTCACTAGTTGTGCTTCCACCCATCTATTTAAATACTTTGTTATAGTAATGAAGTATCATGCACTCGTCTTCTTACCTGGTGGTTGGATCGGACCTATAAAGTTAATAACCCATTTAACAAATACCTACAACAAAACTTGAGGATTTAAAGGTAATTCATCCCTTAGCGAAGGCTTCCTCGTCCTTTGGCAAGCATGGCACACCTTGTAGTACACCTTAGAATGCTTGTGTAATGTCGGCCACCATAACCTAGCTCGCAAAATCTTATGTGCGGTCGCTTTCCCTGCATAGTAACCACTTGTCACTCCTTCATGGGCTTCAGCTAGGATACTAGCGCATTCAAGATCTAGAACATACCTTCACAATATCTCATTTGTTCCCGTCTTATACAAATGACCCACAATCACTGAAATATCGATAGCGTGAAGTACTAACTCCTTCTTCTGTTGAGTGAAATAACCTTCTGAAAATGTTCTCGTTGTTAAGAATTGGATGATATCATAAAAATGATCATCCGCGATGCGCATCGCAAAGATTTTCATGTCCGACAGTCCTTCCTCCAAACTACTTGGTTCCTCACCTGTTGCAATCCTTGATAGATGGTTTGGGATTGCATTTAGCCTTCCATGCTTCATAACTACTTCAAAGTCATATTCATGGAACAATAGTAACCATCGACATATCTTCCCCCCCAACATAGGCTTATTGACCAAGTACTTCAGCGTGGAGTGATCTATATACATTTTAAAGTGTCCATCCAACAAATAATGCCTAAACTTCTGCAGTGCATACACCACCGCCAACCCTTCGTGCTCTATAATTCTTCTCAGCTTTGGATAACTTCCTGCTCTCGAAAGCTATCGGATGATCAATCACTCCCTCACCTTATTGTGTTAATAATTCTCCTATTGCAATGCAAGAGACATCTACATGCACATGGAACTCATTCTTCTAGTTGGGAAATACCAAAATAGGCGTTGTCACCATTTTCTCCTTCAAGACATCCAAACTATGCTAACAGTCTTCATCCCAACAAAACATTGCATCTTTCTTTAATAGTTTCTCCATCATCATGGTTATCTAAGCATATGCCTTAATAAACTTCTTGTAATACCCAGTGTGCCCCAATGTCACGTGTAGTTGTTTTACATTCCTAGGTGCTTCCAAATTCACAATTACAATGATCTTCGCAGGGTCCACCATCAATCCCTGCTTACATACGACATGGCCAAGAAAAATCCCAAAGGGCACACAAAATATGAACTTCTTCAAGTTCAACGCGATCTGATACCTTCGACATCTATCCAGCATGAGGCGCAGACTCGCAGCATGGCACTTCAACAAGCCAAAAACAGTCCAATCATCAAAATATACCTCCAAAAATTTATGAATGAACTCTTTGAACGTCGCGATCACAACCCGGGAAAATATTGCAAGCGCATTCTTCAATCTGAAGGGAATTACGATATATTGAAAGAAACCCCACTCAGTCGCGAAGGTTGTTTTACTTCGATCTTCTGGCATGATATTTATTTGATGATATCCTGAAAAACCATCAATAAACAAATACACCTCCTGTCCACCAACATTCTCTAATACTTTGTGAGTAGATGGTGTTGGAAACGGATGATGCACATAGGCATCATTCAGCTTTCACAGATCTATGCATATGTGGATTTCTCCTTTCTGTTTATTTCCTTGGACCACCATTAGGCTTACCCAATCTAATTCCTATATTGGCTCGATAATATCAGCATCTAGTATCTTACCCAGTTCTTAGTGCACCTTCTCTTTATATTTGGGATTCAGTTGATAAGGCCTCTGCTTAACAAGTTTCGCATCCGGCTTCAACGTAATCTTCATAACACCTAAATCTCTGATGATCCCTTTCAAATATGAAAAATTCGTTGGGAATAAGTCATGGTGTTCGTGCAACAACTTAGCTACCTTATCAACCATATCTTTGTCCCAATAGTCTCCTATCTTCAGGAACTTAGGTTCTTCTTCAAATCCAATGTTTACTTGTCGAGTTTTCAAAGTTTATAATACATCTAGGTTTTCCAGCTTCAGTCCTTCAACTTCGCATGGTCCTTCTGTTTCTGGAATGGTAATATTCTATGGATCATCCTCTTCTTCTTTAGCAGTTACATTATAACATTCCAGTGCATGGTGTAGCTATGTGCTCCAATCTAGCTGAGTCCATTCGACTGGCTCCTTTGGTGTTACGAATATAGCTACTTTTATCTCTTGTAGCGCCTAAACAATCCTCTCAAATCCATCCTCAAAGTTGAAAGTTAATAGAAAACTCTCCCTTAAGATGTCCCACTCAGCTATTTCATGGCGAATCTCCATCTCCAAGTACCAGTTCATTGGGATGGTACCTAAGGTGTGACAAAAAATGTGCACCCATTCTGGTTGTGGTTTTGTTCCCCATGCCTTAGTAAATCGTACTAAATGATCGCGCAGATCATCCTTCCCACTGTATTTTTCTGTCATTCTAGTATTAACATATCCAAATCTCAACTTCATCATTCTTATATATTCTCTCCATCCAACAAAGTTCTCCTTGTGCGTACCCCACCAACGGGCAAGTGCAACACGTAGCGCCAACTCTAGTGCTTGGAAGCGATGTTCTTCCGATACTTCTCTTTCAACTTCATCTAAAAACAGTTCCACATCAATCAAACCATCATAATGTGGAAGGTTTCTTACCTCAGTGATATGGTCATCATATTTTAGCGGAGTGTTGATACTTCATGTAACTGGTTCTGCTAGTGATCAAGGTCTTCGTCCAAATCTAAGGTGCAGGAGCTATCCCTGTCCCACCGAATTCACCCATTGGTTGTAGGATTGATCCAATCCTCATCTCGCGTTGTTATCTTGTATATTTGATCCAGATCGTCATCACTTTCTACATAGTCATGAACAAGTTCAGTATAACACGCTCCTTCCACAGGGTCTAGTGGCACTACAACCCTGAGCGACTCTTTTTCAAACGTCATCTTCCACTTTTTCAAGTTAATTACCCAGTTCATATCAATAGCCTAGTTAGTCCCTAGTAGTTCGGGGTATGGGTTACTCTCATCCATTATTTCAATGACCTCAAAGTCAGCCAATGTGCTCACACCCTCAATGTCCACTGTTACACCATATAAGTGCCCCATTAGAATAATCTTATGTTGATTTTCTGTGCACAACTGAATAGGGTACCACTACAGTGCAGGTCTCCCCGTTATTTCCCACGTCTTCTTAGGCAGGACATTTGCATCAGATCATAGATCCAATATTACCTAGTCCATTTCATATTAACCTATCTGTGGAGTTAGCCTCATCTCATGCCCCATTCGCATCTTATGCTTACCAATCTTTCTTACTATGTGTTGTTCAGTAGGAGTCTTTCCTTTATTAGCGCACATGTCAATTAACTCTTGCAACCTTTCTACTACTTTCTAGTCATGCAGTAACTTCATACATGTCTTCAGGAAAGTAGCTAGTATTAAAGGATCTACTTCTTGCGTCGCACTAGTCTTTGTCATTTTCTCATGACTTCCTAAGGTGGAGGCCTTAGCGAAGTTCTTCTTTGCTTCCACGAAGGTCTCTTTAGTGTGATTAATATCAAAATCTACTTCCTTCTTGGCAGTCTTGCGCATCCATTCGTCTTCCTCAAGTTGCTTACCTTTATCTGTACCAATTGTTATACCACTTCTCAACATGATATTTATGCTTTGATCCTCTTCGCGGCACTCAACCCTCATCATTTGAATGTTCTGCATAGGCTATTGGGGTTGTGCCTTCTTTTCTTGTATCTTTTCCATAAGGATGGGACATTCCTCTATGACATGGTCAAATTGTCGACAATACTAACATGAGGGATGCGTGGGGTTTGTACAATCTCGCACAAGGTGCCCTGCTTCACCAAAGTTATAGCAGATTACCTGCCCATGCCCTCGTCCTGGTCCAGCGCCTCTTCCTCATCCTCAACCTTGGAATCCTCTGCATATTGCTCTTGCACCTTGATCCTAAGACCAATTCTCTACTTGCATCCTGTAGGTAGGCGTTCTATCCATCATCACCTCATAACTCCTAAAACGACATTCATCATGTCCTACAGACTTACATAAATTGAAAAATAGCTACTGAGGGGTCTGTACAAACTTCTACAGTAAATGGCAGTTATCAGTATCATGTTATCCTATAACTTGACAAATAGCGCACTAGAGCGTGGCTCCCACGCTCGTCCCAACATTATTCTATGGTTTCAAGGGAACAGGCCCTCACCCTATAATGTAGTTCTTATAGACCTGACAATGATCCTTATCATGTCCATGGCTTTTACACTTCAAACACCAAACCTCAGCACACACCTCTGGCTGAGCTTCCTTTCCTCTCTTCAAGACTTGCAACTCCAAGTGCAGGATTTCTAGCTGTGAATGAATCTATTTCACTCCAAGATTCTTATCATGTATAGGTGATGCATCCAACCTCATCTCAATATCCAAGGCTTCCGCTTGCATTGCTATCTTCTATTGTGATAGAATTACTCTTAAATGTGGCATGAGTGATGCTATAAACTAGTAGCGATGCTAGGAATTTGTGATTACCATATTGGCCTAACTGATAAGGCACTTCAACCTCTGATCAAAGTCCCAAGGTGTCTCATCTATCTTTTGCCAGATTTCTTTAAATTCAATTACCGACTGTGCCTCTGACTTGGGCTTACTAAACTGCGGATTCAAAGCTACTTGGGTATCTACCAACATCGCGTTGGGGTTATCAGTGTAATACTTGATGTACCATGTTAAGTTGTGATCCTATAAGGTTGTAACCAACTATGCTTTCTTAATATTATCATCTATAATCTATTGTGATGTCCAAACAACTCCTCTAACAAACCAAAATTGTTCTAGATCTTCTCTCCCTGTTCCTTTAAAATTCGACATCTTCATTGCATTCGCCATGTTGAATGGTGGAAACGGAGGTGGAGGGGGTGAAGGCATAGGTGTATGAGGCTGGGGTGGAGGTGGAGGTGGAGTGGATGGATGAGGTATCCTCAAAATATGTTGTTTAATTAACTGAACTACACTTAGTGGTGTAGTCAGCACCGTCCCTTCGTCGTCACTTGAAGGGGGTTCAATGAGCAGACTATATTCTGAGTTGGATCCTCCATTTATTCTAAAGAATCTCCCACTAATTGCACAACCCTCTTTTCACATAACAACATTTTAATCATAGTCTTTAATGATTTTAGATACTTACCTCATAGTCCTTTAAAGAGCCTTCGTTCCACTTCACTATAACTGATATTCCTGTCGATCACGAAATAAGTCACAATGCTTCCCAATGTGCGATCAATCCAGTGATCCACAACCCACACTATATTTCTCTCTAATGCTTCCAAATGTTGCACTAGCTTAGGAGTTCACACTATAAGACCATTAAGCCTCCACATTCCTTGACTATCAGCAAGTTTAGACAACCAATCATGTAGTTCTTCAGGGAAGAAACAAAAGAATGCATCGGTCTCATTTGTGTACAAAAGTCTCTGCAACTGATCTGATAATGAGATCTAAGACAATTAATAAGGTATTACAGACTTATGTGCATGGATTTGTCTATGTTATTTTATGCAATGGATCGATAAGATTGCGAAATACACATACAATGAAGCAGTAAACAAAACATAATAGACAACACATAACACAACAAATTTAACTAGGAGTTCACCCAATACTCCTAGGCTACATCTCCTAGTCCAGCTTTCAGTGGTGGCCTCTCTATTATGTCTTCAAAACAAAGTTTTACAATAGTGAGCTCGATTTGAGCCTCACACACAACAAATGCAACAACAAGAGCTTTGCTTGAACCTCTCAAGACTCTCTGAGTACACAGACTCCCTCAACTCTCTCTGTCTCTGTCCTAGCTCTGTCTCGGCATTACTTGAAATATTGCCTCCTTCTGTTTGCTCTTTGTTTGTGGCTTTAAATCCAATCTGTGCTATGTTTCTCCTTCCCGGTGTTCTGTCTCCCGAGCCTCTGTCTGCTCGAATCCCTCTTCCAGCGTTGCATAATCATTGCATAATGCCTAAAGGGTAGGTGGCCACCTATTCTACAATGTAAGAGTGCCTTGGTCCCTTGAAATCCTTCAGAATCCCAAATGCGGCCATTTCATGCTTAACACAGGAAAATGCATTCATGACTGTGAAATTCTGCCAAATCACAGTTCATTTCGGACTTCAAAAGTCCTTAAATCCACCTTATTCTCCTATCGGGTCCGCCTGTAAGTCACCATCACATGTCGCAATGGCTTTGCTCCAAGGTTCCCCTTTGTATTTTTGAAATACATTAAAATCATGAAAATAACGTAAGAAATGACCTATGTAGAATCTAAAAATACATATATTAGCCTTAAGGAACCCTTTGGGGTCCAACTTATCGCATCGGCCTTCATCCTTCACATTTCGTTTAATAAACAAAAACTATGAAAATGCTTTAAAAATGGCTTTGCTACGGATCTCAACTCTTATGAAATAATATTGATAAAGCCGTCTAGTCTGGTTCATCGGATCGCAGATGTGTATGCATATATGCCCGCTCCTCTATGTAGCCCTGATTGTGATACCGCGATGCGATCGATCACAATCACACATCACGATAACCCTGGGCCATTGTAAGCACTCTTGTGATCCCCGATAGTGATCCTGCGACGCAACATGGGCCGTCGATCTGCGCACTTGATCGATGGTCCTAGTTGACTCCGCCAATCGTCGTCATAGGTGTTATGTAGTCTATGCCAATATCCGATGTCTACCTATGCCGATTGCGATTTCCAATCAAATCTGGACCGTTGATCAACTAGATCTAATGGCTACTATGCATTCATTTGTTTCACCTCTGATACTCTGTTTTTTCACTGATTTCATGTGTTTTGCCTCTCGATAGTGTTTTTCCCCATTCTGAAAGGTTTTCTCATGCAATTTTCTTTGGTCTTTGGCATGATTTTTCAAGTTTTTGAAGACTTAGAAAGTGTTCTTGGATCCATTTGGATCACGGCTTCCCACTGAAAATGCTTTTGGACCACCAAAAGTTGGTTTTCAAGCATCGCTTAAGTGAGGATACAGTTGCCTCACTTGCCCAATCTCCATCCATTTTGCACTACTGGGTTTTGAACCTTTGAGCCCGATCCTAAGGTACTCCACGTCTCCTCTGCGCATAGTCCTCACCTTCCTGTCCAGAACTGTATCTTCCTATAGCTCATTAAGGTATTCAGGCAACAAATCATCAATGGAAGGCAATTGACTTTGCTCTTCAGGATCTTCAATTAAACAAGGTTCAAACAGTCTTAAATTTTATGCATTTACCACTAAATAGATGTGCATGTATGCTGGCAGATCAAGGCGAAAAGCGTTCTCACCAATTTTCTCAGGTGCCTTAAAAGGCCCATACCTTATTGGCTTCAGCTTCTTTCCTTGACCTTGCATTCTGTCTTTGCGGATATACAGCCACACTTGATCACCAACTTGGAATCTGTGCTCCACCCGATGTTTATCATGCCTTGCCTTGTATTTGTCTTGGCTCTTTTCCAACTATTCCTACACTACCTGGTGAAATTCTTGAATCTGTTCAATTAATCTGTTTGCTTTGTCCACATCACTATGTCCAGCAACTGCTACGTCTTTTTCAAAGACAAAATCCAAGGGAGACCTTGGTATAAAACCAAAACAAGTCTCAAAATGAGATCTATGTGTAGAAGAATGTTTAGCACAGTTGTAAGCATGTTGCACATAACATAAATGTTCATCCCAAAGCTTCGGATGTTTGCTGCAATAACCCCTGAGCAACTAGATTATTTTCCTATTGACTACCTCTGTTTGGCCATCTATTTTTCGGTGAAAGGTTGTGCTCTTCTTCAGTCTGGTGTCCATTAATTCTCACAGACTTGACCAAAACTTCCAAACAAATCGGGAGCCTCGATCAGATACTATGGAAGTGGGTAACCCAAAATGCACCCAGACATGCTGAAAGAACAACTTTGCTATTTCTTCAATTGTAATCTACTTATTACAAGGTATTAAAATACACATTTTTCTAAACCTATCCACAATAACATATAAATAGTCACATCCCTTTCTAGATTTTGGCAATCCCCCAACAAAGTCCATGGAAACACTTTCCCAAGGATGGGAAGGGACTAGTAGTGGAGTGTACAAGCCTAGTTTTTTTTTGCTCGGCTTACTTTTAGCACACATGGTAGACCCTCTTACATGTCTAGAAAATGTTTCATGCATTCTTGGCCAATAGCAGTATCTTTGCAGCTATGCAACTGTTTTACTTACACCAAAATGACCTGATATCAGAGAAGTATGTGCCTCCCTAATTATGTTAACTTTTTGTTTGTGGAATGCATAGCTTTCCCAAATGATACAAGAGTTGGTCCTTAACATAGTAATCCAATTCTTCTACCTTTTTTCCATTACTTGAAGCTGCATATACATCTTTAAAGTCTATATCTTGATCATATTGTTCAATATAGATTTCATGCATTACTGAGTTATGTTTAAGTATAGTAGATGCGTTTATGATTGATCTGGACAAAATATCTGCAACTTTATTGTGTATGCCCTTTTTATATCTGATGACTAAATGAAACTACTATAGGAAACCCATCCACCTATAGTGTCTTGATTGCTGCAATTTAGTTTGTGAGTGCAAGTACTGAAGTGGTTGATGATCAGTATGTATAATTGTTTCTTTGCCCATTAAGTAATGTTTCCACTTCTTCACACTCTGGACTAATGCATACAATTATTTATCATATGTAGGATAATTAACTACTGCATAATTAAAAGTCTCAGAATGGTAGCATATGGGTTTACCATGTTGCATCAACACTGCTCCCATGGCATAGTCACTGGCATCTATTTCGATCCCAAATGGTTGTTGAAGATTTAGCAATGCTATTTCTAGTGCTGTACTAATTTTTTCTTTGAAGGTGTCAAAGGCTTTCTGCTATTTGCCTCCCCACTAAAACACCTTGTTCAATCCTATTAAAGCATGTAAGGGAGCTGAAATTAAGGAAAAGTTAGCAATAAAATTTCTCCAATATTATGTTGCTCCTAGGAAGCTTTTAACTTCTGTAGCAGACTTGGGTTTAGGCTAGTTTACAATGACTGCAACCTTAGAGGGATCTATCTTCAATTCACCACCCCCTACAATATGACCCAAATAATTCAAAGTTGTTTTACCAAATTCACATTTTGATAATTTAACATAGAGATTTTTTTTCAATACATCTAGAGTCTGCCTTACATGCTTCAAATGTTCTTTCCATGTTTTACTAAAAACAAGAATGTCATCCAAATATAAAATTACAAAATCATCAATAAAAGGCCTGAGTACATCATTCATAACTCTCATGAAAGTGGCAGGAGCATTAGTTAAGCCAAAAGGCATAACTAGCCATTCATACAGCCCTTGCTTTGTTTTGAAAGAAGTCTTCCATGCATCTTGCTCTACTACTCTGACTTGATGGTAACCACTATGCAAGTCCAACTTGGAAAGGTAAACAACTTCCTTCAACTAATCTTGCAAAAGTAAACAACTTCCTTCAACTAATCTAATAGATCATCAATGCGAGGAAGGGGATAACGATTCTTGATCGTTATTTTATTCAATGATCGGTAATCAATGCACATCCTCCACGAACCATCTTTCTTTCTCACCAACACGATTGGAGATCCACATGGTGATGCGCTTGGTCTTATGAACCCTTTCTCGAGCAGCTCTTGTACCTTCTCTTGATCTCTGTATTCTCTAAAGCGGATAACCTATACATTCCGATGTTAGGCAATGGAGCATCTTGCTGCAAATTAATATCATGTACAGTTTCCCTTTTGGGTGGCAGACCTTTAGGTTCTTGAAATAGGATATCATATTTTGAAACAAGTTTTTCTAAATCAACTTGTTGTTTAGCATCACAACCTTCAAATACATTTGTTTTATCAGGGTTCTTTTCCTTTACAACCATCAGTAAAAATTGCTTTCATGAATTTACAATTCTTTCCATCTGCCCTAAGTTTATGAGAGCATAATTATTCTTGAGTTTATGAGCTCTTACAATATATTCGATTCCATCTTTAACGAGTTGATACTTATTTTCAACTCTATAGAAAATGGATTTTCTATCGTACAAGTAAGGACTTCCTAAAAAAATTCCACATATATCCAAGGGAACGATAACTAACTCAACCTCATCTACAAATGTTGAGCCAGAAGAAAACCTAAGTTTACATTGTCTAGTCACTTGTAGATTTTCTTTATCACATACCCAACCTAATGGATATGGCTTCTTGTGAGGTGTGGTTAGTAGTCCCAGCTTCTTTACAATTGCTTCAGAAATTAAGTTTACTTGTGAGCCACTATCAAAAAAGGTATCAATCTTTTGATGCTTGGAAATAACTCTAATATGAAAAAGCTCATGTCTTTTCTATATAACAGCTACAGTCTTCTTCTTCTTGCCATCGAACTTCTTGGGTTTCAGCTTTGGATGCAAAGACTAGGAATGTTCATCATCATGTCCATCCTTCTTGCAGTGAGTGCATGAAGGTTTTGCCTTTTGTATAGCATTTGCCTTCCTCTCTTTCCATTTTTGCTTCCTCTTTTCCTTGTTATTGCTTGCAGTGGGTTTTGATGACCCCCCAATCTCTGGGTTCACATTCTTGCCTCTAGCCTCTAGATGGGTAGCTTGGATAGATACCTCATCTATGCTAGTAGGGTTAAACATGAGAATGGTGTACCTTAAATAGTTGTGTAGACCACCTATATACTTCAACAAAGTTTCAAGTGAGTCTAAAGAAATGCTTAGAATCAAAGCTCTTTTTCTAAATTCTTGGGTGTAACTTTGTACACTTTGCCCTTTTAATTGGCGAAGAGTTTTCCAACTCATCATAGCCTGCTGCATATAAGCTAGTGGATAGAATTGCTTTTTTATTACAAAAACAAATTCACTCCAGACAGAAAGAATTTTACCATGCTTCTTCAAGTCAGCTTGTGTCCTGCCTTCCCACCATACCAAGGCAGTTCCTCCAAGGTGTAGGCTAGCCAGATGAATTTTACTCCTATCTGAATCAATATTTTGCACCCTGCAATACAAATCAATTTGTCTAATCCAGTTATCTAGCTTCTCTGCATTTAATTCTCCATCATATATTGGAAAATCAAATTTAACATCTAATTTAATCAAATATTTTTTCTTCTTTTCACTTTTAGGGCTATCAGGAGGTGTGGATAGAGGAGCCTCTTTTCCTTTCCCTTTACCTTCAGAATGGCCATCTATAAGAGATTCTTCTATTCCTTTGTCTTGTTTGGAGGTTGAAGAATCTTCACTTCGACCTTTCTTAAATTCTCTACACATTTCATCTACCATGGCTCTCATGGTCATGAAACTGTCCATGAACTGAGAGTCTGATTCCAACGGGTTTTCTTCTGCCATTTTCCTCCTAGGATAGACTCTACCAATTTATGGGTTAGTTTCAACCAGTTCTCCTTCTCCTAATTTGAGCTTTGACCTGGTTATCATTCACCAATCCAGCACAAGTTTGTCTAACCTTAGTAAACCTAAAGCTCGGATACCACTTGATCTGATAATGAGATCTAAGACAATTAATAAGGTATTACAGACTTATGTGCATGGATCTGTCTATGTTATTTTATGCAATGGATCGATAAGATTGTGAAATACATAGAAAATGAAGCAATAATCAAAACATAATAGCCAACACATAACATAGAAAATTTAATGAGGAGTTCACCCAATACTCCTGGGCTACATCTCCCGGTCCAGCCTTTAGTGGTGGCCTCTCTATTATGTCTTCAAAGCATAGTTTTACAACAGTGAGCTCGATTTGAGCCTCACACACAACAGATTCAACAACAAGAGAATTGCTTGAACCTCTCAAGACTCTCTGAGTACACAAACTCCCTTAACGCTCTTTGTCTCTGTCCCAACTCTGTCTCGGCACTACTTGAAATACTACCTCCTTCTGTTTGCTCTCTGTCTGTGGCTTTAAAGCCAATCTGGGTTGTGTTTCTCCTTCTTATCTTTCTGTCTCCTAGGCTCTATCACCTCGAATCCCTCTTCCAGCATTTCACAATCATTGCATAATGCCTAAAGGGGAGGTGGCCACCTATTCTGCAACATAAGAGTGCCTCGATCCCTTGAAATCTTCAGAATCCCAAACACGACGATTTCTTTCTTAACACAGGAAAATGCATTCATGAATGTGAAATTCTGCCAAAGCACAGTTCATTTCGGACTTCAAAAGTCCTTAAATCCACCCTATTCTCCTATCGGGTCTACCTGTAAGTTGCCATCGCATGTCGCAATGGCCTTGCTCCAAGGTTCCCCTTTGTATTTTTGAAATACGTTAAAATCATGAAAATAACGTAAGAAATGGCTTATGGCAGATCTGAAAATATATATATTAGCCTTAAGGAACCCTTTCGAGTCTGGCTTATCGCATTGGCCTTCATCCTTTGCATTTCATTTAATAAATGAAAACTACGAAAATGCATTAAAAATGGCTTTGCTACGAATCTCAAATCTTATGAAATAATATTGATAAAGTTGTCAGGTCCATTCATTAGATCGCATATGTGTATGTGTATATGCCCGCTCCTCTGTGTAGCCCCAATTGCGATACCGTGATGAGATCGATTGCAATCGCACATCGCGATAACCTCGGGCCGTTGTAAGCGCTCTTGTGATCCCCGATAGCGATCCTGCAATGCAACATGGGTCGTCAATCTGTGTGCTTGATTGACGGTCCTAGTTGACTCTACCAATCGATGTCATAGGTGTTATGCAGTCTGTGCCGATATCCACTATTTGCCTATGCCGATTGCGATTGCTGATCAAATCTAGACCATGGATCGGGCAGATCTGACGGCTACTGTGCATTCATTTGTTCTGCCTCTGATACTCTATTCTTTCACTGATTTCACGTGTTTTTTCCTCCTGATAGTGTTTTTCCCCATTCTGAAAGGTTTTCTCATGCGATTTATTTAGTATTTGGCATGATTTTTCGAGTTTTTTAAGACTTAGAGAGTGTTCTTGGATCCATTTGGATCAGCAACCACTACTCCTTTGACAATTTAGGGCTCCTGTTCTCTTGTGCCACGAACGCGTTCACATTTCGATCAATCCACTTTTCAATATCTTTCTTCATAGGGAACCATTTATCACACATATCTTAGATAAATCTCATTCCCGACAACGAAACCATTTGTTGGCTTAAGGGGGCCTGACTCAGGTTCACAGTTGTTCGCGCCAACCAAAAAAACCCTAATTCTTGGCCCTTTCGGCAACAACCTGCATAGCGCAGGCTGCAGTCTCACCTAAAGCAGTATTGGGGGATGCTAGAAAGAGGTTTCTGCATCCAGAGACAATGTGATAAGCAATCTTAAGCTCTTATAGCTTAGAGCTTCCTTTGTGCAGATCGGTATCCTTCTATGGCTTGATACTGTAACTCGAGTAAAATAGCTTCTAGACCTTCACAAAGGTCTGCAATCAGTCTTTATAGACCCTAAGGAAGCAGTCTATCTATTTTCGCGTGCTAATCAATAACCCTAGATCTGCCTTCGCGCAGATCTATCCAATTCATCAAAAATCATAACAGAATTAACCCTTAACTTCGCTAATACAAATATCTACTTAAGACATGCATAAATATGATAGATTCATGTAGCATTGATCTATTTTTCCACATAAAACATATTATAAAGCGACAGATCATAACATAAACAGAATATAAAATAATACTCAGATGCACGATATTTCTTCAAAATCGGTCTTTATTAAGCTTCAACGTTTAGATTACAAACTTCTTTACCCTGCACACTCAGCTGCAAGGGTCCATGAAATCAGCTGCAAACTTACCAAGGCCTCTTGCGCACTTAGCTGTGGGAGCCTTCCCCTTTCGTCTAAGTATAGGAAATAGAGCTTCCTGCCTTAACACTTTCCCAAAACAATCTCTATCTTGGCCTACTTATCATTCGCTGCTATGACTAAACTATATATATCTTTCTTCAATACAATATCATGGTCTGTGGACCATCGGTGAGTCTCAAAATAAACCTATTTAGTTATCCAAACAAGGGGCTAAAACCCCCTTTACTCCTATCTAGTTGTGTGCTCCGCATCCACATTTCGTAAAGAATTTACATCTTTTACAAAACTTATACAAAATTTGGGTTAACTAACCCAAAACTGACCCTAGGGACCCTATCCCAACACTATACATATCCTCCAAGTCCCATCCTTATTTGGCACAATGATGATGGGTGACCCACATGGTGATGTACTTGGTCGAATGACACCCTATTCTAGCAATTGTTTCTTCACCTCACTTGCTTCTATAACAGACTGCCTGTACATCCCAATATTTGGCAATGGGGAGTTTGGCAATAGTGGGATCTCATGTTCCACTTCTCACTTAGGGGGTAACCTTTAGGCTCTCGGAAAATGTACCTATATGCATGAAACAACTCTTCCAATTGTTGTTTTTGTTTCTTAGTACACCCCTCTAGGGATGCCTTGCCTCTTATTGACTCCTCTATAGACTGACTTTCTCTTTAACAGAATAAAACATACTTCTTGCGGGAAATGATCAATTTCTTGGCCTGGTTGGCACTTACTAGTGAAATTGTTTAATTACCTTTGTGTGCGTTTATGATGAACGATTTTCCATCCTTGATGAGTGGGTACTGGTTAGCTCTCCTCATGAATATTTCATCACACGTGTACATGTATGGACTCCCAAGCATGAATCCACACACATCAAGGGGAACCACATCCATATCTACTTCATCAATAAAATCAACATTGATAGCAAATATAATTTTTCACTATTTTGTTACCTTCAACTCTGCATCCTTATGTACCCATCCCAATGGATATGGGTTTCGATGATCATGAACTTCCAGCCCCAACTTCTTGACCAAATGTTCTGCAATGAGATTTTCCTACGATCCTGAGTCAAAGAGAGCATTAATCTTCATCTTCTTGACATTGTTTGGTCATTTCTTTCTCTTCCTATTGTTGAAGGCTACTCAGATTCACCTCCATCCATGTCAGAGTTGCTTTCAACTTGGTTGCTTGAATCAGTGGCCATGAGAATCTTCTTCTTATTATCTTTCTTCTTGTTCTTCAGGTTTTAGCTTTGGATGAAACTTCCAACACTTCTCCTTTGTATGGTCATCAATGTTGCAGTGGTTGCAGTGGTTACTAGGATCCCTGCACTAGTGTGTTGTGGCTACCATCTTTTTATATTCCCCCCCTTTCTTCTTCTTCTTCCCATCCTTAGAAGCGTCTTGTTTCTCCTTTTGCTTAGATCCACTTGATTGTTCTTTTTTCAGGCCTATGTCCTCTAGGTATTGTGCATGTACACAAGCCTCATCCATCGCTTTGGGCTTGAACAACATCACTTGCTCACGCAGATGGAGTTGTAGACCCCCCAAATACTTGAGGATTTCATATGGGTTCTTTGGAGAGATACCCAACATTATAGCCATCTTTCTGAATTATGTGGTGTAGTCCTATACGCTTTGACTTGGCTTTTGCCTGAAGTAATTCCACTAGATCCACTGGTATTCCACATACCCAATGGGATAAAACTATGACTTAATGAGGGTTTTGAAATCTTCCCACTTAGTCATTGGAGGTTCTCCCTCCAACCTTAGGGTTTCTATGTGGCTCTCCCACCAAGTCAGTGCATGGCCTTCCAATTTCAGTTGTGCGAATGAGGTCTTCTGCCCTTCCTCAATCTGATGGACACTGAAATAAACTTCCAGTTGTTGAAACTAGTGGTTTAGCTTTAGAGCGTTGATCTTGCCATGCTATGGCTTGATATTGAATTTTTCTTCCACTTTAAGCAGGGATTGGTTCACGACACTCGAACTAGGTTGATCTTTTCCAGATTCTTTCTTTGACCTGTTATCTACATCTTCCCGATCTCCTAATCCCCATTTTAATTTTTCCTCTGCATTCAAACCCCCTTATTCTCCAAATATCCCCAGCTTATTGCTTAGGACCACCATGAGGAGGCTTACATTGCGGTTTATATCCACAACTTGTTCTTTGAGCCGTGAAAACCTCACCTCTGCAGGATCACGATGTTCGTTTACCGATTTGTCGCCCATGATTAGGGTTTTACCATTTTTGGCCCCGCTAATCTAGATCCCTGCGATCTCCACAAAATATCCAAAGATAACTTCTCTTATACCAAATTATCCGTAAACTGTCATGGATATTCCACTAGATAACTCACAACAGATCTAATAATATTATATTTAAAATATGAGATTCTACACTATTACAATTTTATTCAATTTCTAGATCTGTAAAATTAACTGTAATTAGTGCATGCATGTAAAAATAAATCAAGAATAAAAGTAGAGAACCAAATAATAAGCTCACACACGCATAATACACAAGATATGCTCTAAACACTTTATGGAGAAAACCCAGCTAGAAGGTGAGGACACTTTGCTCTCTTTCTCTGTCTGGAAATATGGATGCAAATACAAAGAAGTAATGTTTGTGGCCTGTGAGCTACTACAATGCACAAATCCTCTCTATGTTCTCTACTCCTATCCTCCTGGTTATCTTTTCTCAGCTATGGAATAAAATGCTCTTGAAAGAATGGAATGCCTCTTCCTCCTAGTGGTCTGGTTATAACACAACTTAATAGCCTACTAGTGGTTAAGTTTGACTACATCAACTCTTAATTTCATTTAGAAAATAAACTCTTCTAGAGTATTTTACATCACACACATGTGGCTAGCCCCTTTTCCATTAATAATGGGGGTTGATGCGACATCCTCCCGAACTATAGGTGTGAAAACAGGGAGGTCAACTTCTTAGTGGAGTAACTTTTGCATACTGACTCTGATTGACGCAATTCTTGCGTCGTTTGAAAGATCTCTGTGTTTGATGTCCCAAAACATTCCTGGAAGGTTTTAGATCCCGTTTCGCCAAACTAGGTACCACTAGTAAAAACGGTCCCATGAGTTGATTCCTCCACTTTTTTCACTCCAAATGCATCGAGATGGATGACAAATAATATAATGATCCAATTCGGATCATTTTCTTCACTCCCACATTGTTGTACATGGCTTGCACTATAAATTTTATGCCTTTCAATCATAACATGTACAAGGTTGAGACCCTTCTCTAAATTTCAAGACATGTTCTCTATTGAACCACTTCACCCATATTTGTTCCTACATGTGAGTTTTAGTTGACCAATCAATTGGACCAACTATAGACTAAACCAACTAATCAACCAATCAAATATGTTAGTTAAATAAAAATATTGGTTGACTAATCAGATGATTTGGTCAATCATCAAGTAATTAGAAGAACCAAAATATAAATTGGTTAACTACCAATATGAGTTGGCCAGAGGGTTGGCTTAGTACTTTTGGTTTAACACAATTGACGTAATATTTATGTTGACCATCGATCAGGCCAACAAACTAGTTAACTATTGGTTGGGTTGACAAACCAATCAATTGTTGATTATCATAGCTAACATATTGACTTCCAGATGATTCGACCAACATGGCAATCATTGCTCAAGCCAACTAACGAATCGATCATTGGTTGAGCCAGCTAACATGTTGGTCATTTTCAAGGTGATTAACTAGTTGAATATTGATTAAGCTAACTAACTAGTAGATGATATGTCAGATCAACTAAACCATTAGTCCTTGTGTTGTGGGGAAAATGCCTATGCAGGACGATCCTATCCACCTAAGGCGTGATAGTGCCTTAGCAACAAACGAATGCATCTACTTCGGTTTCTTTCCTTTATGAAAATGGAAAAGAGGAGATTGGTAGACTTACCGGTATCTTTCGGTTGTCCCTCGATCTAGATCCTCTCCGCTTTGTGTGTCCACAGCTACTTGCCTCCTCGCTTTTGCTCCCACGAGATCACAAGAGAACAGCTACCTGTGACAAGAGAACAACTACATGCAACAAGAGAAGGACACAATACAAAGACAAATATTCATATTCATAAATGATTCAGGATTAGAAGTAAATCAAATACACTAATGCAAATCATACAATAAACACCAGCATATAGGAAAGAACCAAGAAGCTTTATTGATTGATAAACAGGGTTCAGGAAGAGATACAACCCATAGGGTTCCAACCCAGCATCTCCTTCCCAGCAGCAAGGAATTCCTTCTTCAGCCCCTTTCAAAAGCATAAACACCCAATGATCCAACCACAATCCAATAGCAATTCTTTACAATACAATCCAACCTCCCTAGACCTCATGAGAGAGCTCTATATATAGGAGTTTTGGAGAAAGGATGAGTCAGCTTGAGGCTTGCATGAAGCTGACTAGTGTCCTCTCCCACTTCAGTTCTTGAGTCCACTTGGAGATTCTTACTTCCACTTGGAGATTTGGAACCTCTTACTCATCACCAGTCGAATTCCTTGATCCAAGTGTCATTTTGGAAGCTTCCTGGGCATTGACACCTTGAGGAATGAGTCTGCCACTTGTCCAAGTACGCTCAGCGCAGGTGGCCTTCTTTGCAGTTGACATTCAGCACAGGTACAGAGTGGAGCACTTGACATTCAGCGCAGATGCTCAGTGGAGCAGTTGACATGATCCAGAAATTGCTTGTTTTTGAGTGTTTTCAGGTGGAGAACTTTTATAAACTTCTGTGGTTTGCTGGCCTTGTTCCTCTAGGGGTAGGAACAACATGTTTAGGGACTTTGGATCCCTTAATTATTGACATTTCATGCTCAGTGATGCAAGGCACAAAAATGTCTATTACAGTTGCCCCCTAAAGTATGAGGCCGTTTATCGGGTGAAATGCTTTATCCAGGGGAGTCCGAAGTTCATCCATTTGCCGGGATGAGACCTGTAATAAGATACAATACAATACATTATGATTCATTCTGCTTTCATGATCTAGTTGAGGCGGGCATTCCCATGCTCATCTTTATAAATACATTTTGGTACATAGAACAGACGATTGTCTGATGGTAGACTGATAGTTCTGGCGAAACTATCATCCTTTGAGGAGGATGATCATCTGCTGTAATGATGTACATAAAAAATGTCTTTATTTTCCTGAATATATTATCACAGCCCGGATGGATGAAACTAGATCTGGGGTCTTCAAACTCGTTCGATCTTCACTCTAAGTACAAGTCGATCCATGTGAGAATTGCGCTGAAGTCGAACATGGAAAGACATCACTTGATTACCGGTCAATGATGTAAACCGTTAACAAGCGCGAGAGGAATCACCGATAATGATAATGACCCTCAAGGTACTGCAGTACAATTCACGTGGTGTGAATAAAGGACTTGGCGTCGAACACCACGCGAAATCTTCTGGTCGAAGGTCATTGATGTATACCTGTCGCCGGAAGTGAGAAACTTGCCATTGAGGCATGCAAGCTTCAAAGTACTGAAGGGGTTGTTCCTAGATCAACTTCTTGGATAATGAGCTGATGTCGACAAGAAGCGATCCGTCACAGGAGGGCCTTAATGGATCCCACATCAGTGACACGGAATGGAGCTAATGATTTTAATGGAGGTGAAAACAATCTGTGACATATGATTCAGGGTGGCGGTCATGAAATGGATGAAGGATAATGTATGGCAGTGGATGGGACCTGGTTGACTCTTTCTGAACGACTTCTCTTGAACATATGGCGACACTGATGCGATGGATCGGTAGCATTACCCCAAATATGGATGGTGTGGCAAAGACCATGGTGATGTGACCGGTGAATGAAACAACCCAACCCGATGTGATACGGAGGAAAAGTGTCATGTTCAAGAGCGACCTGCTACCATCAAAGACTTCTCGATTTTTCCCAATTTTTCCCCAGTCATTGCTGACCAGTACCTCTTTATTTTTGTCAAGCTTGAGGAGGATAACATATGCTTGTTCTATAACCTGCCCTTCAGGCAAGCCCATCGCTATGTTTTAACGAGCTTAGCGATAGGGAAACTCGTTCTCGTCTAAAGACAAGTTTGTCGCTATTTAATAATTTTAACGAGTCTAACAACAAGGAAAACTCGGCCCTTTTCATTTTTAGAGAGTCTGAAAAGGTACATAAAGTCAACTCCAAAATTCCTTTTTCGTCATCTAATCCCTTAAGTCTGAAAAAGTATAAAACAATACAGAAGGGATGAGTTTTCGGTACTTTTAATGAGCCGAACAAAACAAGCGCTCGATCTTTTTGTGCAATAATCCCTCAGGTCCAAAAAGATTAAAATCTAGAGGAGGGATAGCTCTTCCTGTCTTTTAACGAGCTGGAAGGCCAAAACTCGGCAATCTTTTCATATTTTACGAGTCAATTGAAAAGAGCTTAAAGAAGACTCGTCTTTTGAGGAACGAGTGATGAACAGGGATAGCAGCTGATTCCAGGTACAGGTTGGAATTTTCCAATCACGGCAGTGTCACAAGGATGGCTAGGTGAAATCACTCTTCGCAGTTGTTCCTCAAAATGGGTAAACAATCATATGGAGATAAACGATCGGCCAAATGAACGGTGGAGGTGAAGGTGCACGAAACACGACCAAGGTCTTTTTATGGTTGATCAGGTTACATTCTTAATGGTTATTTACCGGGAAGTTCATTTTTTAACGAGCTTAAACTTGCTCAAAGCTTATGTTTATTTTTTAACGAGCATGAACTATGCTGCTAAAACTGCTCGAAAGCTTATGTTTATTTTTTAACGAGCATGAACTATGCTGCTAAAACTGCTCGAATATATGGTCAAATTTTGATTTTTTACCATTACTAGCTTTTCTCTTTTCAAAGATAGTACTGCATTTTCAATTGCTGCATCAAACTTAGTTAGAAATACATAATCATGAGATAAAAACCCTAATATTTTGCTTTGAACTACGTAAAAAGCCATTAAAAAGTGTTTTTACCTCTCATTTTACCATTTCATTTGCATTTGGTTTGTTGGAGCTTTGGAGGTGCCTCTTCCCCCTTGATTTTCACCAGCTGATTTTGGGAGATTCCGTGGATGATTCTCGGCGCCGTCTGGACCAGGTAGGAGCTAAACCTTAGCTCTTTCTTTTCATGGTTTCCTTTTCTTATTCTGTGCCTGTTTTCCAGCTTTTCTGAGCCTCAGGGGTTTTGCCAGGGCGCCCTAACTTCAGCGCAGGTTGCCCATTCGAAACCTGCGTTGAATGTCAAGCTGCCTTAAGGCAGCCTGACCTTCAACGCAGGTAGGACACTGCCTGCCTGCGTTGATCTCAAAAAACTGAGTTTCCAGCACATTTTTTTGATGAAATTTCGCCAGTTTCTCATCAAATTCAGGATCTTACTCATTCTCTTGTTTGTTTTGTAGGAACCTTTGAGAAAATGTCCCTTACATGGCGAGAACGAGAACATGAAGAAGAAGATATGATTGCTCTCCATGACCCAGTCACGGTGAACGCGCTGCGGAACTATGGCCTGCTGAAGTTTTTCCGTATCTCTAGCATGAGAGCACAGATTACTTTGCTGCAGTACATGCTTGATGCTTGGGATCCTATTAACCAAGTATTCCAGATTAGGGGAAAAACCATCCCCTTGACCATAGTAGACATTTACTTCTTGACTGGGTTGTCAAGGCGGGGTGCCCCCATTTCTTTGTCAGGTTCGGTCCGGGGGAATGACTCCGTGAGAGACTATGTTCGCCAGTACTGCAGGGAAGGTTCCCAGCCGAGCAGAGATGGCAAGGTTGTTATCCGTGAGATCACTGATAGGTCTCTCAGGTCCATTCTGTATACTATTAGCAGGATGGCCGGTAGTGCATCTCTACATGTTGCCAACAGGTCTCATGTGCAACAAGCCTTGGAGTGTCTCCAACCGAAAGTATTCAACTGGTGTGATGCAGTACTTGTTCAGATGAAAAGTCAATTGACCAAGGTAAAGGACGGGAAGCTGAAGAACTTTGGATTTGGTTCTATTCTGACTGCCTTTGCCTTGGAGAAAATCCCACTGATGTAGCCTCAGTATATCGTACTTGACTTGCCTTCTCCGACTGAGCCACGCATGCAGAGGTGGGTCGATCACATGTCTAGGCATGCTGGTCAACCCCAGATTACTTTCACTGATGCCTTTTTCAGGTGGTTCGAGCGCCAGGAGATGGTCTTTTCCGAGTATCCATATGTGGGTATGGATTTCCGAGGTGATCCGGATTTGGTGCTACCGGATGGCGAACAATGGGGTGCTATTGGTAGATTCTTTGACCATATCACTGTTTACTGTTTTTATTCATAATGTTACTGTGCTTTATTCTGTCAAGACTTTTAATCAAACTCTTGGTTGCATGCAGATGTTGGTCCTGTTCGTCCAGCAGTTCGTCCGAGACCGCCCGTTGCTGCCCCGACAGTGGAGCCTGCTAGGAGAGTTATTCTTCGTGACCTTGACGACACTGAGACCCTTACAGCTGTGCAGGAGCAGGTTGAGAGCCTTACTCTCGGTATTCCGAATGTACGGATTAACGAGTTACCTTTACAGCTGCAGCGGCATACTACTAGTGTGCCTAGACGATGGACTTGTCTCTTGCGCATGATTGCACAGGCCGTGACGTGCTATCATGAGCACCACTAGGCTAGGGTGCCCCCTAGCACTTTTGAGTTTTTGGGTCATATGACCAATTTTTTTCTTGGTTACAGAACATTATCTATGAACGATAAACAGCTTATATATATTTTGATTTTCGAGGTTTATTCTGGTTGATTTATGTGATCCACTTGCATAACACTGATGCATTTTTTTTATAAATGTCGCAAATGTCTATCTAATACATAGTTTGCTAATGAATCGGTTAATGTGTTTAAGTTCCTGGAAATATGCTGGTATTGAATTGAATCAAACTGTCTTTCCAAAATCTTAACCCTTAGAAACATTCGATAAATAGCTGGATTGCGGACAGAATATATACCATTGAGTTGTAGTATCACAAGTTGTGAGTCTAGCCTGACGATTAGTCGGCGTATACCATGGGCGATGGTATCAGAGAGGAGTTCTATCAACGCGCTATACTCAGCGATGTTATTCGTTGATTGCCCAATACACACACCTCTGAAACTCACTAACTCGCCGCTTGGATAAAAAATGGCCCAGGCTGCGGAGGATAGATTCCGCGAACTACTACTCGCTCCGTCGGCATATCCCACATATGTCTCAGAAAAGTTCGACATCTGCAACAAATGAAAAAGGTGGATTACTCGACCGAAACAAACACTTTAACGAAAACAAAATACAACAAAAGCACTCAGGTTACTACTTAGGCATAGTAACGCTTGAGGTACAACCCGTTGCGGGGTTGCGCTAGTGGTATTCCGTCATAATCCATTAACTCGTAGGCTCCTTTTTCTAACACTCGTTTAACAATATAGGGACCCATCCATAAAGAATTAAATTTTCCTGCTCCCAATTTGTCGGATTCTTGGTCGTAAAGCAAAACCAAGTCACCTTCAGAGAAGACGCGGGGTTTGACATTTTTGTCGAACTGCGCCTTGACTCGTTTCTTATGGGCTTCGTTAGCCAGAGCGGCATCATGATGGGTTTCATCCAACTGGATTAATTCCAAGAAACGGGCCTCTTCTTCTGAAGTTCCGGGGAGGAGGTCAATTACGAGTTTAAGAGACGAAATTTCACACTAGATTGGTAAGACTGCCTCCAGGCCATACACCAGTTGAAACGGTGTGAACCCAGTGGCATTTTTTACCGATGTTCGGTAAGCCCACAAGGCTGAGTACAGGATTAGGTGCCACCTTCTTTTGTGAACCCCGATCATCCTTTGCAACATACGCTTCAGGACCTTGTTGATTGCTTCAACTTGTCCGTTGGCTTGCGGATAATACGGGGTAGAGCTGTCGTGAGATAGCCCTAGCTTGGCAGCTAACTCAACCATCATGTGATTGCGAAAATGCGATCCATGATCTGTAACTATAGCCTGCGGTACGTCGAACCTGGTGACTACATGATTGAAAAAGAAAAGGGCAGCTGTTTCACCAGTGTTATCCAATGTAGGCATCGCCTCGGCCCATTTGGTAAAATAGTCAACGGCGACTATAATATACCCATGCCCCCCGGTCGAGGTGGGGTTACATTACATGAAATCGATGCCCCATTTGGCGAAAGGCCCAACAACAACTATTGGCTGTAAAGGTGCGGGTGGTCTTCTGGTTTTGCTATCAAAAATCTGACATGCATGGCAACTTCTGACCGCGATTATGCAATCTTTGAACATGGTTGGCCAGAAGTATCCTGCTCGTAAGATTTTTTGTGCTGTTGCATATCCAGATTGATGCCCCCACACACGCTTGAATGACACTCATTCAGGGCTTTCTCGGCCTCCTCATGGGTAAGGCACCTCCTCAGAACTGTATCGATACCACGACGGTAAAGCGTATCACCGACGATCATGTAGTCTTTAGCTTAGTATCGTATACGTTTCTGTTCAGAGTGAGAGGTGTTAGGCCTGAATTTTTGGGTTTGGAGATAAACTATGATATCTCAATACCACTCATCACTTGTAGATATCAGAAACAAATTTTCATCCACGATTGACTCTTCCGATGTTTCATCGTTGGACGACAATGAGAGATCGCACAATAATTCCGCGAAAACTAGAGCTTTCTTTGATTTGGATTTTACAAATTCCAGATCAAACTCTTGAAGGATCGCTATCCATTTTGAATATTTGCCCCCCAGCAACTGTCGCGACAGTATATACGTCATGGGGTTGCAATATGATAAAATGGTAGTTTTCCGAAAGAGGACATAATGTCGAAACCTTTGAATCGCTTGAACAGCTGCAAGCGCTAGTTTTTCAACATAGGAATATTTACTTTCTGTATCATTTAAGTTTTTACTTAAATAATATATAGGATGTTCAATTCCATCGACTTCTTGTACTAAAACCATCGCAATGGTCGTATCCGTTGCAGCCAGATACAGGTTAAAATCTCTTTGATAGTCTGGGGCGTACATTAATGATGCTCTTACTAAAGAATATTTCAGAGTATCAAAGGAAGCTTGCGCCACCTGATCCCAGACAAAAGGTACATCCTTTTTTAAAAGACGAGTGTAACCTTTAGCAAGTTTTGTGTAATTTGGAATGAACCTCCTCAGAAAGTTTGCTTTCCCTTGGAGTTTCTGAATCTGAAGCAAATTTGAAGGTGGAGGCAAATTAATGATTGCCTGAACCTTGCAAGGGTCGAGACAAATCCCATCCTTAGAGACTACAAAGCCAAGTAAACGACCAGACCCGATGCAAAACACACATTTGTGCGGGTTAAGTCTTATCTTGTAGTGTCGGCAACGTAGAAATATCGCTCTTAAATGCTGTGGATGATCAGTCCGCTTTCGCGAGTGAGCCGGAAGGTCGTCGAGATATGGTTGAACGATGTTCTTGATGTCGTGGAAGGCATAATTCATTGCCCTCTGAAACGTCACCCCTGCGTTCTTTAAACCAAAGGGTAATTTTCGATAAGCGAATGTGCCCCACGGACAAATAAATGCAGTCTTTGACTGGTCCTGTGGGCGGATATTTATTTGATTATACCCGGAAAATCCATCCATAAATGAAAAGATTTCACATCCGGCGCATTCATCAATTATCTGGTCGATGAAGGGTGTAGGGTAGTTGTCCTTTGGACAAGCTTGGTTTACATCCCTATAGTCGACACACACTCTTATCGTCCCTTGTTTCTTCATAATAGGGACGATATTCGATACCCAATCGGTTAGAGGAACCAGGTAGATGAAACCAGCATGGAGAAGTTTCTCAACTTCTGCCTTAATGGCATCGGCTTTCTTAGGGTGTACCTGTCGAAGCCGTTGTCTTACTGGTTTGACATCAGGATACATTTTAATTTCATGTTCAACAATACTCGAGTCAATGCCCGGCATTTCATTATATGACCAGGCAAAGACATCTCTAAACTCGCGAAAAAGAGCGTTATATATTTCCAGTTCTGAAGGGGAACAACTTTTGCCGACATAAATATTCTCTACAATATCCGGTTTAGTCGAGATATTTATGGCTATAGTCTCTTCAATGTTGGATAAGTTTCGCTCGGAGTCCACCGTATTTACAGTATTCGTTAGGAATTCAAAAACTGAAGGATGGTAAAGGTCGTGTTGAGTATCTTCTTCACACTCCGGAAGAAGGGAACGATGGTGGTGATCATTCCATGGTGTCCCCTCAATCAACATTGATTGTAAGATCCCTTCGTCAGTCCCATGCACTTTCGACCAAGGATCTAATGGGGTACCATATTCTCCAGACCTATCTACCCAAACGCTCGACGAGTGTTGACTTGGGTTCGCCACCCATGCCTGAAACATTGATTGCTACAATATTTCTATAGGGCTTGGGGGTAAAACCATCGCATGATCCATGACGACTCTATCCCCAGTGGAGTCGCCAATTTCTTGTGGGGAAAAATGCCTATGCAGGACGATCCTATCCACCTAAGGCGTGATAGTGCCTTAGCAACAAACGAATGCAGCTACTTCGGTTTCTTTCCTTTATGAAAATGGAAAAGAGGAGATTGGTAGACTTACCATTATCTTTCGGTTGTCCCTCGATCTAGATCCTCTCCGCTTTGTGTGTCCACAGCTACTTGCCTCCTCGCTTTTGCTCCCACGAGATCACAAGAGAACAACTACCTGTGACAAGAGAACAGCTACATGCAACAAGAGAAGGACACAATACAAAGACAAATATTCATATTCATAAATGATTCAGGATTAGAAGTAAATCAAATACACTAATGCAAATCATACAATAAACACCAGCATATAGGAAAGAAACAAGAAGCTTTATTGATTGATAAACAGGGTTCAGGAAGAGATACAACCCATAGGGTTCCAACCCAGCATCTCCTTCCTAGCAGCAAGGAATTCCTTCTTCAGCCCCTTTCAAAAGCATAAACACCCAATGATCCAACCACAATCCAACAGCAATTCTTTACAATACAATCCAACCTCCCTAGACCTCATGAGAGAGCTCTATATATAGGAGTTTTGGAGAAAGGATGAGTCAGCTTGAGGCTTGCATGAAGCTGACTAGTGTCCTCTCCCACTTCAGTTCTTGAGTCCACTTGGAGATTCTTACTTCCACTTGGAGATTTGGAACCTCTTACTCATCACCAGTCGAATTCCTTGATCCAAGTGTCATTTTGGAAGCTTCCTGGGCATTGACACCTTGAGGAATGAGTCTACCACTTATCCAAGTACGCTTAGTGCAGGTGGCCTTCTTTGCAGTTGACATTCAGCGCAGGTACAGAGTGGAGCACTTGACATTCAGCGCAGATGCTCAGTGGAGCAGTTGACATGATCCAGAAATTGCTTGTTTTTGAGTGTTTTCAGGTGGAGAACTTTTATAAACTTCTGTGGTTTGCTGGCCTTGTTCCTCTAGGGGTAGGAACAACATGTTTAGGGACTTTGGATCCCTTAATTATTGACATTTCATGCTCAGTGATGCAAGGCACAAAAATGTCTATAACACCTTGGTTAAGCTAACTATTAATAGATCCAAGTAACCAATCAACTATCAATCAAGCTGACTAACCAATCAATAATAGAAATGAGTTGATTGTCTAGTTGCACAAACTAGTAGACAATATTGATGGACTATAAATATGATTCAACTCAGTAGTTGAGTTAATAGACCACTAATCAAATTGACCCCCATAATAAAATTTTCCACAAGAATTTTTTGATTAGGTAGTCGATTTAGTTTACATTCTACTTGAATTTACTAAGAAATATATCAGTCGACCATTGTAATATGTAAATGGACCAAGTAGTCAATTTGATCAACTATAATTTCCAGGATTTTTCATCTATGTGACTAATGTGATAATTGTAAATTCAGTAGGAATTAACATTATAGTCATTAAATTAATACCATTAATTCTCCTTTCAATAGTTTTGGATGTAATTTTGACTATGTTTTTTTAGGAGTGTCGAATTTCTTCCCAATTCCACCTATGGAAAACCTGACAAATAATTTTCCATCACACACAAAAAAATTGATCTTCATTCTAATGTAGCTTAAGTGGTTGAACTATTAAGTTCTAATACCACTTTGTAACTTAATTGACACCCTTTGTTCACTATTGAGAGTATGTGTAACTTCAGATAACATTTTTTATGCCCATTTTATTTCCAATATAACGTGTTTATAATATCACAACCATCCATAGGTTAGCTTCACCTATGATTGAAAAAAATCTCGAAGTCATTGAATCTCCATTGACCATAGCCATAGATCCATAGTCCATTAGTTTCTAGTTGACTACATAAATGAGCTGACTTCTAGCCAATTGCATACATGAGCTGATTGTTAGAAAAATGCATAAAATGGTGTAATTGTCTATCTACATTCAATGATTTCATGCATGATTTCATTGATTATTAGTCATGCCCAGTATGCTCTAATGTCAATCAACATCATTCAACTACTTTGTACATACTATAGTTTCATTATCATACTTAATTCCTCCACTACATTTTTATGTACCTTAATTTAGCTCTGCCACAAATGTCTCACGTGTACTACCATGTTATGATTAATTAACATAAACAAAGAAACAATAAAAGCATGAATAAACACATAGGATATATACAACATGTATTTGTAATAATATACACAATATTAAGCATTTAAACACATAATTTGAACACTTATCATCTGTGAATATCCATCCATTGGCCATAGACCATGGATGTTTCTCCTAGCCATATACCACACTACTCAAAATATCTTAGTTGTGGTTCACCACCGAGCTACAGCGATGACTCTACTAAGGAAAAATCTCACCTAGAACCAATTGTGGACACATAATCCATACCAAATAAGTACTAAGATAGGTACAATTTCTAGCAGTATTCCTATCTATATTCCCACATCCCCCAACTTAAACAACCCAAGATAAAGAGCCCACTTTTTTTCATATACAGTCCTCCAGCAAAGGTCATTCAAGAAATTTCAAATAATTGTAGCTCTCATAGTTTCAATTTCCCTTAGGATTTTTCAAGGCATGCCTTAGGCCTCACACCGAGAAATCTTACCCAACCAAATCCCCTTCCAAGATCCATCCTTAATCAAGGAAAGCAAGGAGAAATGGCCATAGAATTCCACCAAGGAATTCACAATGGTTTACGCAAGTCCTGGGCTTCAATGGCTCTCCAAGATCATAGCTCAACTAGTCTCGACATACCTAGAAAGGAACTAGGGAGAGTAATTGTCAAATCATAGAAATAATGATGGAATAATTCCCCATTAAAATGGAAAACGTGACTTATGTATGCATGTGGTCTTTTTTCCAAGTTTCACATGAGGAACTCACCCCCACTACTTGGAAACTCTAATAAACTATTTATCCATTCACTTTTTGAACTTAATGTATTACATCCCATTATCATTTATGTTTATATCATGCCTTTTGACTTACGTTTATATTCCACAAAGTGAATTTAGGGATTTTTATTATTTTAATGGCTTAGGAATCATGTCATGGTTCCAACCCCTCGCTTTTCTCTCTTGTGGAGTCCTAGCCTCTCATACTCTTTTTTCTAATGGTTTCTAGTTGTGGTGTATTTAACTATCATGGATGTGATTACATATTACAATATTATGCTTGATAACATTTATGGACATAGGATCTTCGACCTTTGGCACAAAGGAATTATAGCCTTAACATGTAAACATAGGCATGCAAACCCCACATAACCTAGCTCACCAAGTAATAAAATATGTACAAGTAGATATGGGGGATCATTTTGGGTATGTGACATTTATCAACACAATAAGGATGAAACAATGAACACTCCAGGAAAACTCCAACCTCTACCTATCCCTCCAATTATATAGATTGATATCTCTATTGACTTTATTGTTGGCCTACCCAAAATTGGTAATAAATTGTCATCATGGTGGCTTCCGTAGTGGCCTGAGTTTTCATTAACAACATCTTTAAACTACATGGGATGCCACAATCAATTTTCAACAAACTTGATCCTGTTTTTATTGGTAGCTTCTAGAAAGAATTATTCTAGCTTCAAGGTACCCAATTCCATCTTAACACTGCTCATCATACCCAAACTAATGGTTAGGAAAAAAATTTCAACAAATGCTTGTAATTTTATTTGTGGTGTTTCACATCTAAATGATAGTATTGACAATGGTTTTAGTGGTTGCCACTAGTTGAATGGTGGTATAACTTATCATGGTGCCACATACATGAATTCCTTTGAGGAAACTTATATTAAAAGCCACCTTCAATTTCATCCTACCTGCCAAGTGTCTCAAAGGTATAGGAGGTGGACAAAACTTTTACAATTTAGGATGGCATTACACGCACCCTCAAAGATAATTTGTCCAAGGCTCATAACTAAATGAGGCAATAGGCTAATCAACATTGCTCCAAACACCATTTCTTTCAAGAGGATCGTGAGTTTCTATGTATCCAACCACATAAGTAAACTTCCCTTAAAGTCTACCACCCCTAGAAACTCACCCAAAAATTTTACAACCCCTATACAATACTCCAATGAATTAAGACTATGGCATTCAAATTACTTCCTAGCCACTCTAAGATCCATCCAATTTTTCATGTTTTGTACTGCTAAACCGCCACTTTTCGGTCAGCGCACCTCGCTTCAACGCTCGCTCCGCTCTCTCTTGAGCCTGTGCTTCTTCCATGGTACCCTTCCCTTTTAGTTACTCATCTTTGCTGGTCCATTGCGGGTAACCCCCGAGCGAAAGGGTTTACGCTCCCATAGCTAGCGGAATAAATGGCATGTAGTCGGAGGAAGGGCAGGTTGTTGATCAAACAGTAAGGGGTTGTAAGGCAGGGCAGTGAGAGCAGCTTAGAAAGGTTAAGAAAGGGTGAGAACGCTCATCCAATATAGACTCTATTAGAATCCAATTATTCAGCCTCAATGAATCCGCTGAGTGAGTAGGCTCCTTCTTAACTAAGAAGGGAAGGCACTTAGTAGAATGGCAGTGAATCTTAAAGTGATTGGATTTAATTGCATTGTTCAAATAATGTTCTATTTGGTTGCAATTAGAAGCCATCATCAACCATCATGAGCGATGTCTCCGCCAGTCCACCATTCAAGAAGTTTTAATATAGTCAAAGGATACACCACTTGAGGATGCCACCTAGGATCCCACTAACATTCTACATCAATTTCCACATCTCAAGACTTAAGAACAAGGCTATTCTCTAGGGGAGGGAATGTTAGAGTCCTATCCCCCTTAACCATTTATATATATATAAGGAAGGCCATCATTAGTAAATAAGGTTAGTAGTAGTGTGAATGCAACTCTTATAAGAGGACTTACTAGAAGGTTCCACCTACTAGAAAGTTCCTCCTCTAGAATGTTCTAGGAGAATAGAAAGTAGTATATATAGAGGTAGAAGCATTGTAAAATATGTCTTTGGGAATCATTTCAATTGAGCTCTCCTCTATTATAGGTTTCCCTCTCAAAGAGGGAAGTGAACATTCTACTCCTAATAATCAAGGTAACTTACTTTTTCTACTATGACCATTGCACTTATTATTTTGATTTCTTTTGACTAAATATATATGTTATTTGTGTTTATTCTTTAATTATTTCATTCAACTACACTATAGAAACAACAAGTACAACATTAAAAAAGGAAATCTTAGTCCTAGTAAATAATCGCTAACATATGTATCTTACTACTAAAAATGTTTATTGAGAGATGTCATTTAACACCACTGGAAAAAATCTTGGTTTCAAGGGACATTTTGATTTGTAGGCTCATGTGTCTTTGGTTGATAGTTATTTTGTTAATATCTTCAATATCTCGTTTGTGAGTTAATTTGTTGTTAAAACTTTTATATTTGTTATTGAAATTTATGAATTTTTGTATCTTGTATGTCCAAATACATTTGAGTGTGGAAAATGTTTTTTGAGAAAAGGTTTTGTTCAAATATATCATTTTTATTTCTAAATCGTTATAGACTTGTTCTTGTGAGTCCTCATCATATTTGATTGTATCCACTTCCCCTTATAAGAGAATATCAACAAATTATCTTTTACATTTAAAATGATTGTCCCGAATGTTTTCATCCAGTTTGAACCTATAGTTACGTCACTCATCAAAACTGATAAATTTTGCAACTTTGAATTGGGATACGATGTTATGATATATGGATACATCATAAGAATACCATTAGGAAAACATGTTGGTTGTCAAAACCTAGATCCCAAAAACCATTAACAATAAATTAGCTTTGTGAACTCAATTTACATGAACTAATGTAACAATATTTATAAGCATAGTTTGTTATAATTATTTAATTTTATTTTTACATGATCGAGTCAAAATATTTACGTAACATAATGTTACAACATCTCTTCCATATTACTCTAGGAAATATTATCAATACCATAATTGTTGAAAATCATAATAATAAGATATTCAATATAGATAAGTATGACAAGATCTTATGACTAACATTTTTACACATAGTAACATATAAACAATTCATAATATAAATAGGTTTGGATGTGATCCAAGGAATACACTGCCATTAAAGATATATTTTGGCATAATTATTTATTGAGAGGGATAGAATGATTAAGTATGATACCATGAACTTCTAACAATTGGGTAACAAGTTTCATCATTAAGGGAAAAAAAATTTAATGTTATTTTATTTAATAAAAATAAATAAATAACTTTTTTAATATTTTTTAATTAAAATTTATTATATATTTTTTATTTTTATTAATAAATAAATATCATATAAAATATCCCCGATGGGGGTGACAAACATCGAGGTCAGTGGGACATGTGTGTGATGAGAGGGTACATTCAACAGATGGGAAGGAGGACAGGCTCCTTGTCCTTCCATTATGTTTGGTGCATGGGTGGTTTAACAGTGTTGCATGTGAAGCCTCAGGCTCATTCATTCTCCTCAGGTTTGAGTGCTGGAGAGGTAAGTCAATTTATGGCACTGATAAGGTTTCAGACATGTCTTATTGTTATGGTAGTATGGTGGTTGGCAACTTGTGTTCCTAGCTCTATTCATCAGTATGGTTTCTTAGGCCTTCGGTTAATTTGGGAGGGGTGGGGGTCTCATTTTTGTCACCTCCTCCACTGCGAATGGCTCACACAAGCGGTACGTTCATCTCTTGCAGGTTGGTGCCTCTCATCTATTAGCAGCTTAAGTGAGTTTTGCATGTTAATTGGGTCGATTCATGTGCCTACTCCTGCGCAGCTTGCTAAATTTCCTCTTGAATCTCAATTGTGTTTGGGAAGGTGTCTGAGGTCCTTACCTGTCATGTTTCTTTTGGGTCTTCCTCCATCTGTGGTCTCTCCTTGGACTTCTGAGCCTCATTGTTGGGTGAGTAATAATTGGGTTTAGTGGTGGAAGGGAATTCTGAATAAAATTGTTGTGGCTATAGTAATTGACTTGGGTTCGTTTCTTGTGGGCTCATGATTTGGCATTAAGTTTTTCTGTTAGCGGATTTTTTCCCTAGTGCTCTCCCTGGGAGTGGAGTAGCTAAGGCCTTAGTCTAGTCATTGGTGGGTATGTCTATAACTCCCTAGTTTGGTGATAGGTGGTTGTATGCCCTGTGGAGTCAACGATTGGTGGATAAGTCAAGGTTGTCTTTGGTCATGCTACAATTCGTGACCGACTGGGTGGTTATGTTTTTCGTTTTTGTGGTGTTTCCCTGAGCCCTCAACATGAGACCCGTGTCATGTCACTCTAGCTCCCAATCCAAGTGGAGGGGAATTTCCTCCAACCAGGTAGGTGGTCACGTGGAGTCGAAGGTGGAGCTGGAAGGTTGTAGTGTTGAGCGTTCCAAGCGGGGTGGCCGAGTTGCTGGGATATGGTTCGTGTAGCGTCGGGAGCCCGTGGTGGCAGGGGTGGTGGGAGAGCAGGGCGTGGTGGTCGTGCATCTGGTGACAACATGAAAGGCTGAGTGGTACATGAGGTTAGATCAAGGGTGCAAGGTTAGGCTCATTGGTCGGGGCATGTAGGAGCTACTAGAAAGAAGAATAGCTCTGACATTTGTCACGATCTGCTTTAGTCACTTCTAGATCACCTGGAAGTTTATGGTCGGGCCAGAAAGGAAGAACACAAGGTTTCCATGGCTACGCTCAATTGATTGCATTACTTTCAATGCCATGTACGAGAAAGGATTGTGGTGGTGTGGCGAGGTTAGAATCTGCTAGTTGAAAAGGTGGATAAGTTGGAAACGTGGTTGGCTCCCACTCCCCCTCCAAGGACTAGGCCAGATAATCCAACTTCCATAACTTTCGACGATTGAGCATGGTTACAGGTGTTCTTATGGTTCTAGTGGTCTTTTGGTGCATTTGGCATGTTAATCTTTGGACTATTTCTTTAGTTTTCTTTTTGTATCTATGTCATATGTGTTACCGGGAAAAGTGTCTATTTAGAACTGCTCTATCCCACTAAGGTGTGACAGCTGCCTTAGAAACAAATAGAGAAAAACTACTTTTGTATTTCCTTTATGAACTATAGATAGAGAGGAACAGAAGGAACCAACCTGTGTCTTGCGCTAATCCTTTGATCCAATCCCTCTCTTCTTTGACAGCTTCCAGCTACCTGCTCCCTTACTTGCCCAGCTTCACCAAGTACCTGTAAGATCACAGAAGAAGAGCACTATACAAAGACATGGATCTATATTCATAAACAACTTAGGATCATATTTAAGTTAACCATACAAATGTAACAAGCATCAATGATACAAAAGCATGGAGGAAAAACTCAAATAGTTTTTATTGATAAACAAGAAAAGATCCAGGAGGAGTTACAACCGATGGTTCCTAACCCAGCATCAACCTCCCAGCAAAGAAGCCCCTCTTCACCTCCAACAAAGCATAGATCACCCAATACTCTGATGTTTGTCTCCAAACCAATAGCAATTCCTTACAATGTGCAAAATTCCAGCCTCTGGATCTCTGGGATGAGGGATCCATATATAGATATGTGTAAGGAGGATGAGTCAGCTTGTGATTTGATTAGTGTCTTCTCTCTGTCAGTTCTTGCTTCCACTTGGAGATTGAAGGCCTCTTACTCATCCTTGGTCGAATTCAGTGAGGCAAGTGTCATAGGAGAAGATTCTGGAAATTTCCATTGTCTCTCCACCTCGCGGAATGACACTGCCATTTGTCATTTCTCGCCCAACGCACCCTCATAGTGCATTTAGGTGCGTTGCAACGCACCTAGCCAGTGTATTTAGGTGCAATGCAACGCACCTTGCCAGTGGAGCAGCTGAAATGATCCTGTTTTGACTTATTCTGAGCAGTTTCTGGTGGAGAACTTCTGGGAGAAGCTGTAATTTGTTGACCTTGTTCCTTTAGGGGTTAGAACAACACTTTTAGGGACTTAGGAGCCCTTGGTTTATGGACATTTCATGCTTGGAGTTGTAAGGCACAAAAATGTCTATAACAGTTGGCCCCTAAAGTATGAGGTCGTTAACCTTTTGGTGTCGGGTGAAATGCTTTATTATGAGGATCCAAAGTTCTTTCAATGCTGGGAGGAGACCTGTAATAAGATACAATACAATACATTATCTTCATACTGTTTTTCATGATTTAGCTGAGGCGGGCATTCCCATGCTCAGCTTTATAAATTCATTTTCATGTACATAGGACAAACAATCGTCTGATTGTAGACTGATGATTCTGATAGAGCCATCATCCTTTGGTAGGATGATTATCTGTGCTGCAATGCTGTACATTTAATGTCTTTATTTCCCTGAATATATATTGCAGCCCAGATGGATGAAACTAGATCCGAGGTCTTCAACCTCGTCCGATCTTCACTCGAAGTACAAGTCGATCCATGTGAGAAATGTTCTGAAGTCGAACATGGAAAGACATCGCTTGATTACCAGTCAATGATGTAAACTGTTAACAAGCGCGAGAGGAGTCACCGATAATGATAATGATCCTCAAGGTACTGCAGTACAATTCACGTGGTGTGAATAAAGGACTTGGCGTCGAACACCACGTAAAATCTTTCGGTCGAAGGTCATTGATGTAAACCTGTCGCCGGAAGTGAGAAACTTGCCATTGAGGCATTCAAGCTTCAAAGTACTGAATGGGGTGTTCCTAGACCAACTTCTTGGATAATGAGCTGATGTCGACAGGAAGTGATCCGTCACAGGAGGGCCTTAATGAATCCCACATCAATGACACGGAACGGAGCAAATGATTTTGATGGAGGTGAAAACGATCTGATGATATACGGTTCAGGGTGGCGGTCATGAAAAAAATGGAGTATAATGTATGGTAGTGGGTGAGACACAGGTTGGTTCTTTCTATTCCTCTCTATCTATAGTTCATAAAGGAAATACAAAAGTAGTTTTTCTCTGTTTGTTTCTAAGGCAACTATCACACCTTAGTGGGATAGAGGATCTTGTTCCAGTCCAACTCCCTCTTCCACTCACGAACGGGAGTACGGAGGTCATATTCTCTCGCGGAAACCTACCTTATACCTGAAGTTTTCCTGCCGAAGCAGACCAGGGTGCATGCCCCCTGGGTTTCAATCATGTCCCCCCGAATTACTCGCGCTCATCTGGTGGACGGACTGGAGATTGAGACATTTCTTGTGTGAAAAGACCATTTAGGGATGGTATATGACTATTTGCTATGTGTGATCCGGGAAATGAAAGTTGGTCCACGATCTTGACCACTCTTCCTTCGTGCGGAAAACACATCACTCTAAAGAGTGATGAGACAATGGCTCCCATGCAATAAATATAGTCTCATCCAAGGAGTAGATTGTAATCCAGGGGTCCTTGAACTACCATTACGTTCATGCGAACGGCTTTCCCTCTCAATGTTATGGGCACATCGGGAAGGATCCCTAACGGTCGACTGGTTCCTTTATCAAAGCCTGTCAGATTTCTCATCTCAAGCAAAAGTGATGGCGAACCAAGCGCTTTCCAAGCAGTTGAGGAAAGGATACTCACAGAAGCCCCCTCATCTATGATGGTACCAGCCATAACCATTCTATATATTTGAACGATAATTCGGAATGGTATGCTAGCTGGTAAACGGGGTCTGCCTAGTTGATTCCAGTCGAAGGAGACAACTAGGTTGCTTGGAGGTGGGACCAAATAGACGGCCGGGTACGGCTCTGACGAACTTCCTTCCTGCGGTAAAGAAACGGGTAAATTGTCCCCATGTTCGTTGGAGTCTGTGCTTATGAAAAGAATTTGGACGGTGTCATCCTTGTTCTCTTCAGTGATTGTATCATCTGAAGATGGAACCTCTGAAGGCAAGATCGGGTCAACTGTTGTCTCGACCTTTTGACTTTCATCTGGTATGGATCCAGATGGTTTATCTTCAATGATAGGTGCTTCAGCCGACCACCTGAGCGGGCCAGCTGGATTTTCAACTAGTGACGGACTCGGCAAGAGTTTTTTATATCCAGGAGGAAGTCATAACGGTGAAACCGGACGATCATCCAAAACTCTTTTAGCTTCATGTAAGAAGGGACAACGGTGGACGGCATGATTGCCTTTGCACAGTTTACAAGGAAATCTACATTTCCCTTTTTGTCCTGGGGCTTCACTTTCACTAGTTGATGGTGTACTTTCAACATGATCATCAAAGGTTGACGACACCGGGTTGTGCAAACGAGGAGACCAGTCCCTTAATATCCAAGGGATGCAAGGACAATCTTTGTGAAAGTGGTCTCCTTTACAAATGACACATGATGATTTAGGCCTGGTCGGTGCAGTGTGTGGATTTTCGTTAGACGACACTCGTTTTCCCCCATTCACCTTTGGCTCCTTCTTCTTCTTCTCTTTCTTCTTCTTTTCCTTCTTCTCCTTAGGAACTTGACTTTTGGCTTTACCAACCCCATCAAGCGAAGAGGAAGGAGGAGAGGAAGAATTAGAGGAAGTAGAAGGCTGGTGGGCAACTCTGGACTCGTCTAATTGCTGATTTGATTGTTCAGGAATAGTGGTGTTCTGAACGACAGAGGTTGAGAAGAGCCATACAGGCAAACCAATTGTCAGCCCTGGAAGCAACAATGTGGACATATGGGGCGCACCAACATCTCCCCAAGAGGAGAAGGGACTAGGATTTCCTCCAAGGGGAATTCCTTGGTTGGTAGACTCCATTTTCTCAACCCAAGATCAACGTAGGAAAGGGTAATGAATATTCCGTTTAAAATAAATTTTATACGTTTTGACACAACTTGTTTTTTCAATTTTTAAGAGTCGAGAAAAAACAAAAGATGACTCTAGTCTCCTTCAATTTTTAATGAGCCTGAAGTGACAAGTGCTCAGATGGACCTTTTCCATTAAGGAGTCTGAAAAGGAACGAAAGGGACTGCTCTGGAGGTCTAGGTAGAGGGAGTACCAAACCAATTGCAAAACTGCAGAATAATTTTTATGGTACGGCAGTCAATCTTCCCGAATGCTGTGTTCAGTGCATTGTGATCGATAGGGCGGCAGACACGGCTTCCTATGGATAAAGGATTTAAGCCTATAGGGGTCTCCCAAAATATACTCAACGGTACGTGGGAGCACAAGTCCGTACTGGCACTTATCGTCTCAAAGTGGAGGAATCACCCAACCATCAGTGAGGACAACAGTTACCAGGCTTTACGACGCCGGAATACGTCTCTAGCCTAGACCTCTAAATGTTGTGCGTTAAGTTCCAAAGCGTTGTTAGATTCATTGAATTTATTTTAAGTTGATCTTGCTTATGAAGTTTGCCTTTTGGGTTCACCACGAGATGTAGATGTAATTACTAAAATGCAATCTAAAGATGATAAACAAACTTTTATCTCTTTTGTGCAATGAAAATCCTAGCTACTAGAGGAAAAGAAAGACACAATCTTTTCACAAAGAGCAAAGAGCACACTGTAAATGCACTTTCCTAAATCAAGCCAAACAGACTGTCTATATGCAAATGCACATGCATGTATTTGTTTTCGACTTTCTTAGTATTGATGCTAAAAAGAAAGTTGATGTACAAATCTGAATTTGCTTTCAAGCGACAAACACAAACAAGCTTCTTTTTGAAATCAAAAGATAGAGACGATTACGACACTTTACGATTTTGAAATGAACACTCGTTTTTGACACTAGAAAATCACAAATTCAGACCAAAGGCAATAGTAAAAGTATAATCGACCATCAACAGCAATCAAACTTTCTCCTATGATCGAAATCGATACTTGCGACATATCTAAATCAAAGGACGACAGTACGACTATTCTACTTTTGCAATGGAAAACTATAAACGACTCAACAAACACACAAAAACATCTACAGTTCTTTTGTACAAAGGAGGCGGAATAACAGCAAGGAAAAGGGGTTTTAAACAGACATATATTGATCACAGGCAGCAAAATTCAGAGACAGAACTGGAAAGAATGAAGCACAAGAACCACAGCTGCACAGGGCTAGTCTGATCAGCGCACCTGTAACACAGAGAAACTGCAATGCAGCGCAGGTTTCCCTTTCGGGAAGTGCATTGAAATGCAGGATCTCTTAACAGTACCTGCGCTGGGCCAGAAACGAGAATCTGTCAGGGTTCTGGGTCACAGTTTGTAGTTCAGTCTTTTGTTTTTGGCCAAGTAAAAGCAATCAGTAATGCACAATCAGGGGTAGATCTAAGGAGGGTCTAAGAGCTATCACAAGGGCAATCAGATAGTTTGTGAATCAGCTGTTCAAATCATAAACAGATCCAGTGAATGGATTGAAGCAGCAGATGTCTACTTTGCATTTGTTATGGCAAATGCAGTTCGAATGCTACTTACACGTTTATGAAATAAACACCAAGAGATACACAAACAAACTAATTAGACATTCCCCAACGGAGTCGCCATTTTGTTACCGGGAAAAGTGTCTATTTAGAACTGCTCTATCCCACTAAGGTGTGACAGCTGCCTTAGAAACAAACAGAGAAAAACTACTTTTGTATTTCCTTTATTAACTATAGATAGAGAGGAATAGAAGGAACCAACCTGTGTCTTGCGCTAATCCTTTGATCCAATCCCTCTCTTCTTTGACAGCTTCCAACTACCTGCTCCCTTACTTGCCCAGCTTCACCAAGTACCTGTAAGATCACAGAAGAAGAACATTATACAAAGACATGGATCTATATTCATAAACAACTTAGGATCATATTTAAGTTAACCATACAAATGTAACAAGCATCAATGATACAAAAGCATGGAGGAAAAACTCAAATAGTTTTTATTGATAAACAAGAAAAGATCCAGGAGGAGTTACAACCGATGGTTCCTGACCCAGCATCAACCTCCCGGCAAAGAAGCCCCTCTTCACCTCCAACAAAGCATAGATCACCCAATACTCTGATGTTTGTCTCCAAACCAACAACAATTCCTTACAATGTGCAAAATTCCAGCCTCTGGATCTCTGGGATGAGGGATCCATATATAGATATGTGTAAGGAGGATGAGTCAGCTTGTGATTTGATTAGTGTCTTCTCTCTGTCAGTTCTTGCTTCCACTTGGAGACTGAAGGCCTCTTACTCATCCTTGGTCGAATTCAGTGAGGCAAGTGTCATAGGAGAAGATTCTGGAAGCTTCCATTGTCTCTCCACCTCGCGGAATGACACTGACATTTGTCATTTCTCACCCAACGCACCCTCATAGTGCATTTAGGTGCGTTGCAACGCACCTAGCCAGTGTATTTAGGTGCAATGCAATGCACCTAGCCAATGGAGCAGCTGAAATGATCCTGTTTTGACTTATTCTGAGCAGTTTCTAGTGGAGAACTTCTGGGAGAAGCTGTAATTTGTTGACCTTGTTCCTTTAGGGGTTAGAACAACACTTTTAGGGACTTAGGAGCCCTTGATTTATGGACATTTCATGCTTGGAGTTGTAAGGCACAAAAATGTCTATAACAATATGGTGCTAGCATTAGTCAATAAACCTGGTTAGGGTGAGACTACTTTAATTTTGCTATCTATGTACTTTTTTTTTATGAATAAATAGAACCTTGATTTAAAAAATACAAAATATATATTATATAAAATATTTTTTCGCTTTACAATATAATTAATTTTTTTTAATTACGATAATAAAAATAATTTAAAAATTCTCCATCATTATCATCATCATCATCATTATTATTATTATTATTATTATTATTATTATTATTATGATTACCACCTACAAACAAATGAGACAATATATATGAGGCAAACATTTTAGTTGATAATTAAAAATAAAAATGGACAACTTACTGCAAAAAAGCATCGAGCTTTCTCTTCTTTCTTTCCATTTTTATGACAGTTAAAATAAATTAAAAATATAAAATTATTTCTTTTTAATAATAGTTTTTTTTAATTTACTTTTAAATGAAAATTGTTATTTATATTTATATGAATTGTGTTTATAGATGTATTGTACATCTGAATATGAAGGTGATATATAATTCTGTTTGTGTTCAGCATAGAGGTGATGTGTCTTTTTCAAAATAAAAATATAGTTTTTTAATAAAAAATGTCAACTATAAAAAAAAAACAAAAATAAGATACATTTTTGGTTAATTTTAATTAAAGGTTTTATAAAAAACAATATTTTCACTCTCATTTCAGTTCATTGTTGTTGATATTACATCCCAATATGAAGGAGATGGAGACACCTTAAAAATATTACAACCAATATGAAAGGGACAGAATCAAGTAAAAATATTTCACTCTCACTCTCAATCATAAATAATCAAAGTAACATAATTTTATATCAGAAATATAAAATGCTTAAATGTCCAAAGAAAATGAATAATTAAAAGAGAAAAAAATCGAATTGCTTATAAATAAGAAGATGTGTAATTCATTTAATTTTTAATATAAAAGTAATATATGGAATTAAAAAAACATATTAATAAAAAAAATTCAATTTGTGTCATTAATAAAATATTTCAAATTCTTAGCGTTAATCTATATTGAGGTGTATTTGAAAAGATATTAACGAAAAAAGAAAAGAAAAAAAATTAATGTGTAAAATAAAATATTTCAATGTGGACTATGTATATTATATATAGTTAAAACAAACTATGTATATATTATATAAAAATAATTAAAAAAATCATAGTTGAATCATTTCAAATAATCTTACTATTTTTTTCTCTAGGTCAATTTTGTTTGAAATATAATAAAAGATTTAATGGAATTGTAAATTTATCTTGTGTAGTATACCCATTCCAAGTGCCAAAAGTAATTTTTGAGGAGTTAAGTCCATCTATGTATTATAAAAATGCAATGTAAAGAATAAAAAATTACTCATGGTGTGTGTATAACCAATATAATGTTGAAAATAGTCAACACTAATCTCATTAGCAAACCATTGTGTATTTAAAATTAAAGTTATCCTCGTTATATTTGATTGACTATTAAAGACCTAATATGTGGAACCCCTCTTATAAGGAAATTTTTTGGCCACAAGGACACTACGTCTAAAACCAATATGGTCTCTCTGGTGAGAATGTTTCATTGGATGAACATGGACTTACATATATACCATCCTAGATCCATCTTAATTATGAATCTACAGGGATCAAATCTCCTTTCACTCTTAAAGAGGTTTGCATATCAAGAGATTTGATCCCTCTAAGCACTTGGAAGATCCAGAATTAAGATGGATCGAGGTTGATTTTATTATTTTATTTTATTTTTAATTTTAATTTTATGAAATTTGACCAAGTCAAAATGTTTACATGACAAAACATCTCTACATACTCGTCTTGTGAGGTAATTACTTATAACATTTTATTCCTTTTTAATTGATTTCACATGTAAATGATTACAAACATTTACACCACTATAACATCTCCTCGTAGCTTCTTTCTTTTAGATTTAATTTAAAAAATGTTATAAAATAAAAATAAAATAAAATATTTGTGTAAGGCTTCTTATTTCAACTAAAGGTGGATGAGGATCTGTTGACTCTTTTTTATTTTTTTATTTGAGGGCCTAGATTGATTCTCAAGAAAATATGCTCAGCATATGCTTAGTTTTAATGCTTATTGTAGTGGATTACAAAGTTTGTTAGGTTGCATTGACTTTTAATAAATTTAAAAATTTATATTGGCTAGGGATTTGAGATTATTCCAATTCTAATAAGTTCCTCTCTCATAAGTTCCTCATTATTATTTAAACATTCATTTATATATAAGCAAATTTTATTTAGCAAAATGGTCCATTGCTTTTAATAAATTTAAAAAATTAGATTTGTGCACCCTGGATCCTCACCCACCAATTTCCTAAGATTTGAGATTATTCCAATTCTAATAAGTTCCTAATTTCCTCATTATTATTTATAACATTCATTTAGATCTATGCAAATTTTATTAAGCAAAATGGTACATTTTAAAATAAGATGTGTAATTCCTTTTCTTTCTTAAGTTAAATTTGACCCATAAACTTTTTGTACATGCTTAATCACGTAAATGTGTGCATTAGTAAGGCATTCTTCCTATTGCAATAGTTTTTTTGGTTATATTTATGAAGCTTTCAACTATATCAACCACATTAATATTTTTAATGTGGTTGTACTAGTTATAAGATAATTTGAAATGAGTTATGGTTTTTGGGCAAGTGGCATTGATAAGCCGTGGTATTGCCCCATGGTATTGTAACAAAACCTATTTACAAGTTAATAATATCCATGGTAAAATGGGTGAATATACATGGTTAAAAATATTGTTATATTGTATGTTTATTATATGTATTGAGTTTTAATTCAAAAAAGTTTTAAGATTAAATAAAAATAAAATATTTATAAATTTTTTTATTTAGAAATGAGTTATGGTTTTTGAGTATATGGTATTGATAAGCCATGGTATTGTAAGAAAGCATATTTAGAATTTAATAATATCCATGTTAAAATGGGGTTGAATATTCATGGTTAAGAATCTTCTTATATTGCAAATATTAAAATTTTTATGTGCTCTGATTAAATTTAAATATGTTTATGAAATCACTATTTTAATTAATACGGTAAAATGGACATTAGTTTATAACTACTATTTATATGTTATATATTTTAATGTGTTATGTATATTATGATTTTCTTTTATCTAAAAAGATGTTCGTAATGTTATTAATAAAAACAAAATTAATATCTATATATATATATATATATATATATATATATATATATATATATATAACATGTACCATCTAACGCCTACACATCTAACCTATATTGGGCTATAGAGTGCCTCTTGGCGCAATTATGTGGCACTCTAACATTGAAATAAGGTTAAAAGTCCGATTGGATATCATTTCCTTTATGGCCTTTTAGTGTTATCCGGTTATGGTATTCATGTTTATGTTCATTTTGGAAAGGTTTTGAATGAATATATTATGAGCACACAACTTCAATTTATTTGTGTATGACATATTGTTATGTGATGTTAGGCGATATGGGCTTTGATAGCAGAGATTCATCATTCGTTATGTATACATGTAATGGTTTGGGTGCTAAATTATTATACCTACCCAAGCAAGTATATAGTGATCGTTAGAGAATTGACCTGTATTAATCTCAATTGAACTATTTTTATCTGTGCAATTTAACCAAAGTTCTAAATAACTTTATATTTTAATAATATTTTAAAATAATTTGTGAGTGTTTTGATTGGGTATCATATTCGAGCTCTTATTGCAGAGTGAGGGACAATATCCTAAGTTTTGGTAGGCAAGTCATCCACTAAAGTTAGGATAATCAAGATAAACATAATTGAAGTCTCAGTTAATACTAATGCTATCTCAAAGTTAACATTAATTCATGACATTTTATGTAACACAAATAGTATGAAAAAATACTTTGCACATTTATATTGATTTCTCAATTACTCCCAAAATTACACTTGCTACCACCTGCTTACACTTGCCACCATTGCTTACACCTTCCACCATTTCTCTCGAACACGTTAGCCACATCTTCCACATGTGGAAGTTAGGTCCTTAACCCTCTTCCCTGGTTTGTTGTATATTTCTCAGATTTCATGGCTCCCATGCTCTGCCCTAACTCGACATTGTTCTCCATAGATAGGTTATTAACACCCTCGCTAGTTGTAGCCTTCTCAACCTTCATAGCTCTAATGCTCTACCCTAACTCAACACTCTTCTTCAAGGTTTTTCAAGCTACCATCTTCAAGCTAACAATTGAATGAAAATTTGGTGTCAAGAGACAAAAGGGATTACCTAGAATAATCATACTCATATCTGAGTAGAGGTGCTCTCATTTACATCTGATCGAGAAGTTAGACAACATTCTCCCACATGTATACATGTTGGGATATTGTTCTCTTATTATAAATGCTCCTAGAGGAGATGAAATTAGCATTGAAACTCTTTTTTTTGTTTGGATACATATACTATAAGAGGAGTAATAAGTATAAAAGACAGAATTGAATCAACAACAACATAAACAAAAAGACGTACATATGTTTGCGGCTACATAGACCATAATAGGAGTAATAAGTCTGAAAGACAGAATTGAAGTAGCACCAACAACATAAACAGGAATAGGTATCTAAAACTCATCCTTAGTGGCTCTTCTTCATGTTCCTATATAGAACTGATAACATTTATTTGATCTAGTACCGACTCTGTTTCGTGTTCCCATATATAATTGTTTTGATATAAAATTGTTTTCATTTCCATCCCAGGTAACGTGGTCCCATTCATGTATTGAGAGCTTTGTAGTAGGAAAAATATAGTGGCATAGATGCAACAATGAATTCCTCAGCAACAATCTCTCTCCTTTCATAGTGTCATTTAAAAGATATAGGATTAAAAGTTAAAACAACTTTTATGTTCTCCAACATGACGAATGCATGAGTAAAACAAATTTGGCAATATTGAAATAAAAATTCATTATTGACATAATAGATATGTATAACTATAGTTTTGAATAGAGTTAACAACCTTGGTACAATGGAAGCAGTGAATTATTAAACCTTAGGGGAGGCAAAACACTTCAAATTCTAGAATTGTCTTAACTTCCTATTAGATGATCATTGATATAAATATTAATGTGTATCTTGAAGGGGGAAATTATTCATATAATATAATGTATGAAATGTTGTCTACTTCTGCTACTAGATTATCTATTTCCATAGTGTGACTATTTACCTCCCTTGTATGTAGTGCAAATATGTTCTGCAACATTTCGAGAGCTACAATTGCACTCTTGCATCATCGGTGATTTATTGTTATGCTATTAGCTACCCCTGCATCTTTCTTAGCAACTAGTGCAAGTGTGGAGCTTTCTACAAGTGAAATATCTTGGTGTAGGCACTGAGTATGGCACTAACACAAATAGATAAATGTTTAATTGAAGTAGCCATGTATTGGAATTCAGACATCTAAAGAAAACACCCCACACACAGGGAAATCACTTGTAAAATAACTAACATTATATTTTTTCAAATAACTAACATCACTTGTCAAATAACTAACATTATACAAATTTTCAAATAAATAACATTATATAATTTACAATTAAAGAATAAAAAAGTATAGTCCATTAAATACATCTATAACTATAATTCAAGAAAAGTATTTTCACCTTTTCTACTACTTCCTCTTCTTAAATCAGGTAGAGAGATCAACCGTTGAATTCCCCGAGTCGCCTCCCAGCCTCTCCACAAAGAACATTGGAAAAATACTAACAACTTCTAGGTTTTATTAGTTGATCTATAATGTCGATAGTGGCAAGGTGATCATCATCTACTGAAAGGAAATGTTGAATGTGCTATACTAGAAAAGTAAGTAAACTAAAACTCATCAGGTCACATACTGTTCCCTAAGTTTCAACTATTATAGTGTGCCCTCTTGCTTCACCCTAAATTAGAATGGAAGGAAATAGAGTAGCGAAAAGAACAAAATGGATTCAATCTAGGATGACAGACCTTCCTGAGCCCATCAATTCAGTTACTAGAACCTTTTAGCAGGAGTATGAGGGACATGGAGAAGGGTCGGATGTCAGTGAGCCTAGTAAACTAATCTGAACTTAAATAGGAACGCAAAAAATTACAGATATAACCATAAATACATAAATGCAATAGAAATAACACTTCATTTCATTAATATCATAATACTAAAATATGCTTACAAACAAAATGTAAATAAATTAGCCCAGGTGATGGTAGCATATCTTTGAGAAGAGATGTGGTGGCTGCATGCCTTTGAATTGTGTTACAATAAGGCTCAAAGGCCTATTTATTATTGAGAAACAATGGAAAACCCTAAACATCCAAAAACCTAACCCTGGGAGATGAAGCACCAAAACTATGGACCCCATTTGGGTAAATTGGTACATCAATTTCGTGGGGTCGTAACATTGGCATACAATCTCCATTTGGTTATCATAATACCTCGTTTCAAACATTTCAAAGAGGAGGAAAAAACAAACGGGAAATCTTATTTACGTCTTTGGGTCTCTCCATTTTCCCTAAAAACTTCGTTTAAGGCCTCAAAATGGCTCTGGAAGTTTAGGACCTGAAAAACTGCCAAAAGTAGTAAGTTGTGCTACAATTAAGGAAACTGAAAAAACTAAAAGAGACAGTTTTGCGGATCCTAGTGGAATAGGTGGTTGGCCACCAATATCCATCTGGATCAGTCCTCCCCCCTTAGGAAGCAATGGTCCCCATTGCGTTGAGTGCCTCCATGAGATGGGGAAACTTTTGTTGAACTTAGCCCCTGGCAAGCCACTTGCCTTGGTTCTAGAGTTGGCCAACTTTGACAACCTAACACTGTTGGATCTTCTGCTATAAATTGTTTTTCATATGTGTGTCCATGATCCGATTAGTTTTGGCATGTTCCATGCAGTCTGAGTTTAGCTCAGTTGGTGTGAGTTTTTTTGGAATGTCAGATGTGTCCAACAATGGTGGAAAGTATGGTCGAAGACGGTCTACATGTAGGTTTAACCCCATACAGAAATTACCTGCATATGAATTCTAAAACACAGAAAATAAACAATGCATGATCATAACACATAAAACACATATACACAAAGATTTTCCCCTGGATCCCAAAACCGGGATAACCAGCTTGATTTTTCATTATGTTCCTTTCAATGTTATAATACATATTTATACATGCTAAAGCATCCAATACCATGGACTGAAAACCATCGCGTCCAAAACCATGGACCGAAAACCATCACGTCCTAAAACCATGTGCGAAAATCATGCACAAAACCATAGATAGGTCCGCCCAACCTAATATAGGGTCCAAAAAACAAAATTTTCTGGGGGGCTGCCCCGGACCCCATAGAGGGGGGTTACTTGCACCCCTCAAACCCCTTGTGACCCCCATGATACACAATCGACGCAATGAAGGGGGGGCTTCGCCCCCCCTCTAACCCCTAGTTAACTACGTGTGCTAGTCGTGGAAAGAATATAACACAACCCAACATTCTCCCACTTGTTTTTTTCTTTCCACAAGGGGCCACAAGAGAGCTTAGTCATTTATCCAGCCCTGCAACACCCATTGTTTCTCTACACCAAGATAACCTCTCAGACCTCATAGATTTTGTCAATGCATCTACAATATTCTTTAAAGTGTCCATATTTACCAGCAACACCTTTTTGTCTTCTATCATATTCCTCACAAAGTGATACTGAACATTAATGTGCTTTGTCTTTGAATGATATGTAGGGTTATTTGCCAAGAAAATTACACTTTGGTTGTCACAGTCTATACTTATAGCTCCCTGTACTAACCCCATACTTGAACACAATCTCTGCAACCAAACTACTTCCTTGCTTGCATGAGTGGCTGCCATGTATTCTACCTCTATAGTTGATAGTGCCACTATAGGTTGTTTCTTAATTATCCAACTGACTGCACCCCCAAATAGGTTAAACACATACCCACTTGTAGATCTTCTCTGATCCAGATCTCCAGCCCAATATGCATCAACAAAGCCACGAAATTCCAACACTCTATCCAATCCTAATCTTCCTTGGTAGCACAAACCATAATCACTAGTGCCATTCAAATACCTGAAAACCTGCTTCACTACTGTCCAATGCTCCTTCCTTGGTTTTGACATAAACCTGCTCAATACTCCCACTGCATGTGCAATGTCTGGTCTAGTACAGACCATCACATACATCAGGCTAATGACTACACTTGCATATGGAACATGGGACATATCCTCCTCCTCTTCGTGTGTCTTGGGACACTGTTCAGAAGATAACTTTACACCTACAAGAATTGGAACCTTCACCAATTTATTGTCCTGCATATTAAACCTCTACAACATTGTCTCGACATACTTCCTCTGGTTTAACTAGAGCTTCCTCTTTGCCCAATCTATTTTAATTTCCATGCCCAAAATATAGTTTGCAGCACCAAGATCTTTCATGTCGAATTTGGAGGACAATTGGGTCTTCAAATCCTGGATAATTTCTTTGTCATTTCCAACCAGCAACATATCATCCACATACAAGACCAGATAAATAACATGATCACCAATTAATTTAAAATACAAACAATGATCTTCTTTTCTTCTGGTGAAGCCAAGTCCCCGTATAAGTGTATCAAATTTCTGATACCACATCATTGGTGACTGTTTTAACCCATACAGAGACTTTTTTAACTTGCATACCATTTCTTTCTTACCCTTCACTGCAAAACCTTCAGGTTGCTTCATGTATATATCCTCTTCCAGATCCCCATGAAGAAATGTTGTCTTCACATCCATCTGTTCTACCTCAAAATCAAAAGTAGTAGCAACATATAAAAGTAATGTAATAGAAGTTACCTTAGCAACAGGAGAAAAAATATCACCAAAATCAATTCCCGACACTTGGGAATAACCTTTTGCTACCAACTGAGCTTTGTATTTTTCCACCTTTCCTTCTGCATTTTTCTTCTTTTTGAACACCCATTTGTTGCCAATGGGTTTCCTTCCAGGGGACAACTCCACCAGATCCCAAGCCTCATTTTTGTGCAAAGATGCCATTTCATCAACCATGGCCTCTTTCTAGAGTTTTTCATCCTCTAAATCTATTGCTTCCTTCACAATTCTAGGATCATCATCAGTAATAGATAAAGAAAAATTTGAACAGAAAGCACATGGACTATACCTTTCTAGCTGCCTTCTTTCTCAAACTGATCTTCTCACACCTGGAGTTTGTGGCTCTTCATATTCTGATTCCTCCTCTGATGTAGAGTATGATTCTTCCTCCTTTAGCTCAAACTCTATCTTCTCAGGTTCCTTTGGTTGGACTTCATGTTTAATAACATCTTTCACCTCTCTGAACACCACATCTCGGCTGTACACAACCTTCCTTGTTACTGGGTTCCAAAGCTTATAGCCCTTTAAACCATCCTGATACCCAATAAAGGTGCACTGTTCAGATTTACTACCCAACTTGGTTCATTTATCCTTTCGAACATGTACATATGCATCACATCCAAATACCCTCAGATGTGAAAGAGAGGGTTTCTTACTAGTCCATGCCTCTTGTTTAGTCTTATCCTCCAACGTTGATGAAGGTGATATATTGACCAGGTAACATGCTATCTCCACCGCCTCTGCCCAAAATTCCTGTCCTAACGTGGCACCACTGAGCACGCTTCTTGCCCTTTCCATCAACGTCTTGTTCATTCTTTCTACAACTCCATTTTGCTGAGGTGTATATGGAGCAGTCTTCTGCCATGCTATACCACAATTCATACAGAATTCTTCAAATTCCTTACTACAAAACTCTCCACTATTATCTGTCCTTGACACCTTTATCTTCTTCTCTGTCTGATTTTCCACCAAAGCCTTAAATTCTTTAAATCTATCAAAGACTTTAGATTTCTTCTTAAGGAAATATATCCATGTATTCCTTGAGAAGTCATATATAAATGATACATAGTACACAGACTTACCCAGTGATGGAACCTTCACAGGTCCAAACACATCACTATGCACAAGCTCTAATATTTGTTTCGCCCTCTTACCACTAGAGGGGAAACTAACCCGATTCTGCTTCCTATATACACAATTTTCACAGAAATCAAAATCCAGAGAGATATTACTCATACCTTCTACCATACCTTTACCATGAAGTATTCGAAGGACCTTCTCTCAAATATGTCCAAGCCTTTGATGCCACAGCATGGTATTCTCTCCAGAGACCACTAGATTTTCTGCTCCACTTTCAGGAACCACAGAACTGTTGCACGCATCAACAATAGTGATACCTTGTAGCTTGTAGAGAGCTCCAATCCAAACTACCTGCATCAATACCAGTGCTCCCCGAACCATCTTGTAGGTATCCTTCTCAAACACTGTTTTTACACCTGCATCATCTAGCTTGCTTACAGAAATCAGATTTCTGGCCAATGCAGGAATATGTAGAACACCCGGAAGTGTTCTAACCCTTCCACCTTACAACTTCAACTTCACTTTTCTACGACCAATGATTCTAGCCTTCCTATCATCCCCTAAGAAGACATCACCACCATCGTATTTATCATACTCGCAGAACCACTCCCTATGGGGAGTGAAGTGAAAGGATGCACCTGAGTCAATCAACCATGCCTCATGATCTACATGTGTACTTGAAGAAGCCAAGTACACATCCCCACCTTCATATGAGGTGGCTTTCACCTCTGCAGAAGGAGCATCATCAGATCCCTTTCCTTTATTAGGAGCTTTAGATTTACAGTCCCTTTTGTAGTGTCCTTCCTTTCCGCGTTTCTAGCACACCACCTTTACAGGTTTTCCTAGAGATTTAGATCTCCCTCTAGATTTAGATCTCCCACTCAATGACTTATTTTTGTTTCTGTTCTGGGACCGTCCTCATACAGATAAGGCATCACCACTTTGGCTCTCCATATTTTTCTGTCTCATCTCCTCCGTTAGCAAGGATGAGACTATTTCATCAAACTACAAGGCAGTTGCATTGCTACCTATTGCAATAACCAGACTATCCCACGAATCTGGTAGAGAACACAACAAACTAATGCACTTATCTTCATATGAAATTTTGATATCAGCAGACGATAACTGACTTACCATAGTATTAAACACATTCAGATGCTCTATCACTGAGTCTCCATATTTCATCCTCAAGTTATACAACTTTTGTTGCAGGAATAGTTTATTCACCAAAGACTTAGATTGGTACAAAGTCCCTAACTTGTTCCACAAATCCTTTGCCGTAGCTTCCCCTAACACATTCAGCAATACTAAATCTGAGACACATAATCGTATTGTGCTCTTTGCCTTCCGATCCAACTTCTTCCATTCTTCATTGGACACTCCTATTGGTTTAGTACCAAGATCTACCACAATCCACTGATCTTTATCCACCAACAGATCCTCCATATTGAGTTTCCACAACTCAAAACTCTGACCATTAAATTTCTCGATCTCTATCTTTCCACTGCTTGCCATCTTCTTTCACCACCAGAATCGATCTCACAGATCTCCCACTGAACAGGGTCTACCACAGGCCCGAGCAAAACCCCTTAGCAACAAAGGCGTCCCCTTCAAGCCAAAACAACTATGATACCAAATGTAGGTTTAACCCCATACAGAAATTACCTGCATACGAATTCTAAAACACAGAAAATAAACAATGCGAGAGCATAACACATAAAACACATATACACAGAGATTTTCCCCTAGATCCCAAAATCGGGACTACCAGCTTGATTTTTCATTATGTTCCTTTCAATGTTACAATACATATTTATACATGTCGAAGCATCCAATACCATGGACTGAAAACCATCGCGTCCAAAACCATGGACCGAAAACCATCGCGTCCAAAACCATGTGTGAAATTCATGCACAAAACCATAGGTAGGTCCGCCCAACCTAATATAGGGTCCAAAAAACAAAATTTTCTGGGGCGCTACCCCGGATCCCATAAAGGGGGGTGACCTACACCCATCGAACCCCTTGTGACCCCCCCGCTGTGCAATCAGTGCAACGAAGGGGGGCTCCGCCCCCCCTCTAACCCCCTGATTAATTACGTGGGCTAGTCGTGGAAAGAATATAACACAACCCAACACTACATTGAACACTAAGTGTAGACCAAGAAATGATGGAATTATGAGCTCGAAGGCATCATCCCCTACAGCCTTGGTAATGGTGTATGGCCCATATTGGAACGAATGAACCTTTGATGGGGTCCAATGAGGAGCTCCTTCTACAAATGTAGCCAAACTTTCTATCCCACCTAGAACTTCTGCGGCACCCAATTTTGATTATGGCGTTGCTTGTATTTAGCATTGGGTCTATCCAATATATCATGGACCTGTTGGCAGATGTGTTGGATGCACTCAATGAAGTTTTTAGCCTTGTCGGCTTCGAACTGGACATGAGTCAAATCTTCCTCAATAGCTACAGATGGGATGGCTACATCAAAGGGACACAATGGTTGAAATCCCAACCCTACCTAAAAGGGGTTGTGGCTTGTTGAGCTGTGGAGAGATTTGTTGCAGTTGTGTTGGACATAGGGGAGGATTTCATCCCATATGTGTGGATTCTTCAAGTTGTACATGTGCATAATGTGTATGATCATCCTGTTGAAGACTTCTTTTTAGCCATCCATTTGGGGATGGAAAGTCGTGGACTTAGTGAGTTTGGTATCCAGCATCAACCAGAGACTTGACCAAAATTCACTTAGGAATCTTTTGTCCTGATCAGAGACAATGGACTATGGGATCCCAAAGTGTACCCACATTCTCTCAAAGAAAATCTTAGCAGTGGCCTCTGTTGTGACACTCTTCTTGTAGGCCACCATAATGGCCATCTTAGAGAATTTGTCGACAACCAAAAAAATGCAGTCATTGCCATGCTTAGTCGAAGGAAGGCCCGACATGTAATCCATGGAGATGGATTCCCAAGGTCGACTAGGAGTAGGGATAGGACTCTATAGGCCTTGATTCTTAATGGTTGGTTTGGCAATGTCACATACAATGTATTATTTAATGTGTCTCCCAACATCCTAACAAAGGTTCGGCCAATAAAAATACTTTAGCAATATTGCCACTATTTTCTCTACTCCAAAATGTCCAGTGACCCGACTGTAGTGCACCTCCTAAATCATCTTTGCACGCTTGCTTGAAGGAACACAGATGTGTCCCAGGTGGCATAACAGTGCATCCTAGAGGTGAAAATTTGGAACTTGTTTACCTTCTAGGAGTGTCTAGTATGTGCTTCTGAATTCTAGATCACTCTCGTAAAGATGTGACCACCTCAAAGTCTTGTGCCCACAGGAGTTGAGCACAAGGATCAGCACCATCACTGGTGGTAGACTGAGGTAGTATGTAACATTAGTGGTGTTTCCCTTCTTTTACTTAGTGTTCAAATGGAATCGTTGTAGGTATGTGGACCATTTCTAATGGCAACAATTCTGCAACTTCCCTTGTGTCTGTATGAATTGCAGGGATCGATGGTCTGTGTGGATGACCATTTCCTTCCCTATAATGAAAAGCTTCCATTAACAACAGACCTGCATAATGGAATACATTTCTTTGTCATAATTGGGATACTTCCAAACTGTGTCTAAAAGTGACTCACTGTGGTAATCCATTGGATGTCACTGCTATGTAAGCACTGCACCAATAGCATAGTCAGAGGTGTCTATATGAATCTCAAATGGTTGCTACAGGTCTAGTAATGTGAGCATTGGTGTAGAGCAGAGGTGATACTTAAACTCAACAAATGCCTTTCATTGGGTTTCAGACCAAATTTTTTTTCTTTCGCTCCGACCTTGGTGACTTGACTTAAAGGCCAAGTGATATGAGAGAATACCAACACAAACCTATGGTAGAAATTAGAAAGACCCAGAAAGTTGCAAAGCTCTGTTAGAGTGGTTGGGGCTGGCCAATCCCGAATGAATTGTATCTTGGCTGGGTCCACATGCACACCCTACTCATTAATGATGTACCCCAGATATTGAACCTGAGTCATACCAAAAGTGCATTTCTACAAATTGGTACACAACGTGTGTTGTCGTAGGGTTTGAAGGACCTATTGAATATGATGGAGGTGCTCTTCCCAACTCTGTCTAAAGATCAAGATGTCATCTAAATACACCACCAAAAATTCATTGGTGAAGGGTCGCAAGATGCCATCCATCAATCTCTTGAAGGTTGCCGAGGCATTCGTCAACCTGAAAGGCATGACCAACCATTCGAAAAGTCCCTCCTTTTATTTGAAGGCAGTCTTCCACACATCGTAGGGTTCAATAGGCACCTAGTGATAACCAAACTTCAAGTCAATCTTGCTGAAATATTTTCCCCCCTTAAGCTCGTTCAGAAGGTCATCAATCTAGGGGATTGGGTACCTATTCCAGACAATGATCTTGTCCAATGTACAATAGTTAATATAGTGTCTCCAGGTCCCATCCTTCTTCTGTACCTATACAATCGGGCTCACACAGGGTGATGAGTGTGGCCTGATGTGCCCTTTCTGCAAAAACTCCTGAATCTACCTCTTGATATCATCATTCTCTATAATAGAGCATCAATAATTCGGTCCATTAGATAGTGGCGCGCCTGGGGTCAGATCGATGGTGTGCTTGACTTGAAAGTGCATAGGTACCCATGTAGGTTGTTGGTTTGTTGGGGACTAACCCAGGTTCAGAGATGATTTATCCAAACAAATCTCTGTACTACTGGCCCTTTCGGCAATAGTCCATGGAGCGCGGACTGAGGTCTCACAAGAAGTAGTATGGGAGGGTGCTAGAACCAGGTTTCTGCACCCTAGAGATGTCTGATGAGTTTCAAGTGGTTTGTGGTTCAACCCTGTGTGCACGTTGCTACGCGCACTTACCCGTACCTCGCAGCCTAAAATGCTGCCTTCGCGCAGCCCTACTCGGGGGCCAAACATTTTTATTACCAAATTCCTTACTAGTATTCCACTATTAGTTGATTAACTTAGCCTAATTGTAAGCGTTAAGTTATACTTCGTAATATAAATCATTCATACAAGTGCGCGCAGTAAATAAACATTATAATTGAAATTTATATCAAACAGGTAATAACCCAAGAACAGTTACACGGAATTAAGATAAAACTTCTCTTTATTATTATCTTCCTCAGTTACAAACTCCACTCCACCCTGTGCACTCAGCTGTAGGGTTCCGCGCTCTCAGCTGCAAACAACTAGGCCTCTGTGCACTCAACTGCAGAGCCTTCTCCTACCCTACGACCCAAGACACACTTAGAATTTTTCTCTTTGCTTCTACTTCACTATCTTTTACACTTAGAGCCTTGCTCTATTGATACAATCCCATGGTCAGTGGACCATGGGTAGGTCGACATTACATTACAAACTAGGGCAAACAACCCTATGACTCTAACATACTTCCACACCCATAATTCGTTGGACTTTACAACATCATTGGTCAAAACATGGGCTTTGAGCCACAAACATGCCTCGAGGGGATTCCATGCCCAACAGGCCCCAACACAAACATTGTGACTAGCCCTCGAGTCACTCGGTTGGTGCGGCAATCTTGGCGCAGAGTTTCTCCAACTGTCCTCGAACTGTGCTGATGTCGGCAACGCAGTGAGCCACTACTTGCTGAATCTGTTGCATCCTCTATTCTGAGACCTCCGTGTTTGAATTATTTCCATACATCTGTACCGATAGCTACTACATATGTTTATAGTCTCGCGCCTTTGTCCGATGCCTCGGAGCGTGAAGACTGTGCATTGGCCGGCTAGTCAGATAGCCAGCCCACCCATGTAGGGCTTCAATCGGCTGCCATTCACTTTTCCTAGAAAAGGTTCTCCATTTAGTTTGACTAGTTGGACCGCGCCTTCTTCTGTGACCTCCTTAACCACATATGGTCCCAACCAATGCATTCTAAATTTCCCTAGAAATTTTTCAAACTTACTGTCATACAGCAGCACTAAGACGTTCACCTTGAAGGTGCACAACTTAATATGGTGATCGTGCTAGGCCTTTTCATGTTGCTTTTGTACCTGCTGATGAAAACCAACCAATAACCATTCCTCCCCAAGTTCTTCCAATTGTGCGAACCTTTCCTCCAGAGCTTCGCGGTCTATCATCCCTATGAGCATTGTTATGCGTAGATTAGGTATGATATATTCCATCGGTATGACAACTTCCATGCCATAAACTAATCGGAAAGGTGTTTGGCCCATCAATTTCTTACACGTTGTCCTGTAAGCCCATAGCACTATAGGTACGTACAGGTCCCAATCGCTTCACTGCGTGTTGCACACTTTGGTCAGCACAGTCTCCAATATTTTGTTGAATGCTTCTACAGTCCCATTGGCTTGTGGGTGATACGGTGTACTTTTCTAATGATACACCTGGAATTCTTCTGTGAGCGTGCTAATGGTTTCATTCAGGAAATGTGTTCCGTAATCACTCATTAAGATTTTTGAACAGCCAAATTGGGTCAACACATTTTCAAACAAAAACTTCACAGTCGTAGCGGTCGTGCAGTCTTTGACAGGTTGCGCTTCTGCCCATCGTGTCAGGTACTCCATTGCGATGATGAGTAGAACACACCCATCTTTCCCTAAGGTTTGATAGGTCCCACAAAGTCAATTGCCCATTTCTTGAATAGCTGCAATGTCATTTGTGGATTCAAGGACATCTCGTCCCTCCGCGATGGTTTTCCAGTCCTTTGACATATATTGCAAGCTTTACAGTGTGATTTTGAATCTTGGTGAAGGGTTAGCCACCACAACCCTGCACGAAGAATATTTTATGAGGTCGCACATCCTATATAGTGTCCTCCTAAAGCACCCCCATGTGCTTCCATGAGGATCTGACTTCGTTCAAATTCTGGTACGTACCTTCACAATATCTCACCATTTCCCATTTTGTATAGGTGCCTTGTGATGACAGAAAAGTCCACCATGCGCAGCACCAATTCCTTCTTCTGTTGAATGGAGTATTCCTTTGGTGCAGTCCTTGTTGTCAGAAAGTGGATTATATCTTTGAAGTGCCCATCCACAACGCGCACTGCAAAGAGCTGTGTGTCAGGTAATCCTTCTTCCAAACTAGTAGGTTCCTTGCCCGTCTTAATACGCGACAAGTGATCCGGTCCTACGTTCAGGTGTCCAGGTTTGACCATGACCTCAAAGTCATATTCTTCGAACAATAAGAGCCACCTGCATATGCGCCCCCCCAACACAGGCTTATTGACCAAGTACTTTAGCATGGAATGGTCTGTATACATCTTGAAATGTCCTCCTAGCAAATATTGTTGGTATTTTTGGAGTGCGTACATCATCGCCAACCCCTCGCACTCGGTTGTGGAATAGTTCTTCTTGGCTTTGGACAATCTATGACTGGAAAACGCGATAGCATGATCCAAGCCCTCTCTACCCTCTTGTGTGAGCACTACTCCGAGCACAATACACGATGCATCAACATGGACATGAAACTCCACATCCCATTTGGGGAAGACCAAGATTGGAGCAGAGGCCAATTTCCCCTTTAGGACATTCAGGCTCTTCATGCAATCATCATTCCAGCAAAATGTGACATCCTTCTCAGTAGTTTCTCCATCGGCGCGGTGATTTGGGCATAACTTTTGATGAACTTCCTGTAGTACCCTATGTGTCCCAAGGTAGCACACAACTATTTAACACTTCCCGGTGCTTCCAAATTTAGAATCATGACAATCTTTGTGAGGTCCACCATCAGCCCCTGTTTGCAGACCACATGTCCCAACAGGTTCCCAAAGGGAATGAGGAATGTGCACTTCTTAAGGTTCAACGCAATTTGGTGTCGTCGGCAAGTATCCAGCATCAAGCATAAGCTTGCTAGATGGTGCTTAACCAATCCGAAGACATTCCAATCATCCAGATAGACTTCCAGGAACTTGTGGATGTATTCTTTGAATGTGGCAACAATGATGCGCAAAAAAATGGCTAGCGCGTTCTTCAACCCAAATAGCATAACGGTGTATTGAAAGTAGCCCCATTCCATTGCAAAGGTCGTCTTGCTCCTGTCTTCTGGCGCGATTTTGATCTGGTGGTACCCTGAGAACCCATTCGTGAACGAGTATGCTTCTTGTCCGCCAACATTTTCCAATACTTCATCTGTGAACGGTGTCAGGAATGGGTCGTGTACACAGGCATCATTCAATTTCCTGAGGTCCACGCATATTCTTATTTCACCCTTCTGCTTTTTCTCCTACACCACCATGGGGCTCACCTAGTGGGATTCTTCCACCAGCTCAATAATTCCGGTTGTGAGCATTTTGTCTAATTCTACGTGGATGTTTTCCTTATACTTCGGATTTAAGTGGTAAGGCCCCTACTTAACCTGCTTCGCGTCGGGTTTTAGGGTTATCTTGATCATCCCTAAGTCGCCAACGATCCCTTTTAAATCCGTAATTTTGGTTGGTAATAAGTCTTGGTACTCGTGGAGTAACTCAGCAACCTTATCCACCATGGCATCATCCCAATAGTCATCAAGCATTGCATACTTTGGTTCTGCCACCATCCCAATGTTTGCCTGCTTCGTTTTTAGTGGCATAGTGATGTCAGGATCCTCAATCAATGGTCCTCAAACCTCATGACAGCCTTCAGTTTCTGGAATGTTAATATTCCATGGATCCTCATCATCCTCCTCAATATTTACATTGTAACGCTCCAATACGTAGCTCAGCTGGGTCACCCATTTTGGCTGAAGCTCTTCCATTGGCTCCTGGGTTATTTTGAAGATAATGCTTTTATTGCTTGTAGCGCATCATCAATAGTATCCCACCAATGATCTTCAAATGTGAAGGTTAACAGGAATCGTTCACGCAAGATATCCCATTCGCTCGTGCCATGGCGGAGCTCTGTCTCAGTATACCAATTCATGGATATGACATCTAAGGTATGACAAAACAAATGCACCCATTCAAGTTGTGGCTCTTCCCCATAGACCTTGGTCCATTTCGTGAGGTGTGCATGTGGATCATCCCGTTCGTCATACTTATCTGTTAGCCGCATCTGTGGTTTCCCAAATCGTAGGCACGTCATCCTTCTACATCTGCGCCAGTCCTCAAAACTTCTTTGATGTGTACCCCACCATCTTGCGGGCATAGCACACAGTGCCCATTTCAGAGCATCAATATGCTGTTGTTCTGGCACTTCTCTTTCAAAACATTTCAGCAAATCATCCACCTCGACCCATCATACATAGGCAAATCCCTTACCTCTATTGTCAAGTAGCGCAGTGATCTTATCATCATGCTTCAATTGAGCGTGGTTACCTTGTGTAATCGGTTTTGCCATCATTCCATTTCCTCATCCGAATTTGAGGTGCAGTAGCTTTCGCGCTCCCATGAAAGCTTGCCATCCGTTGTTGGATTCACCCAGTTCTGCTCCCAAGCGGTTATCTTGTATATACAGTATAGATTGTCATCACTCTCATCGTCGCGCACTGGCTCTGTGTAGTGTGATCCTTCCACAAGGTCTAAAGGTACCACTACACGTAGTGATTTTTTCTCAAAAATCATCTTGCGCTTCTTTAGATTTATCACTCCATTCATGTCAGTGGCCCAATCTATTCCTAGTAGCGCGGGATAGGGATTGTTGTCATCAACAATTTCTATTACTTCGAAATCCACAAGCGCGCTCGCACCTTTGATATCTATCGTTATTCCTTGAAATCTTCCCATCAGTAGGATCTTTGCTGGTTTTCCATTCACAATTGAATAGGAGACAATTGCAACACAGCCCTACCCATGCGCGCCCATGTCTGCTTTGGCAGTACATTCGCATCCGATCCTAAATCTAGAATCACTTGATCCATTTCATATTCCGTGATTTGTGTAGTCAATCTCATCTCCCTTCCTTTTCGCGTTGTGTGCTTCCCAAGCTTCCGGACTACGCACGGTTCTCCTAATCCAATGCACCTAGTGATGAGTTCTTGCAGTCCTTTTATCGCCTTGCTGTCACACAGCAACTTCATGCATGTCTCCAGAAAGGTAGTAAGCATTGATGGGTCCATCTCTGGTTCTAGTTTGTCTTTACTACCTGAAGTGGAGGCCTCCATGAAGCTCTTCTTAGCTTTCATTAATGTCTCCTTCACGCGCTCCAAATCGAACTCTGGTTCCTTTGTAGGAGCCTTTCGAAACCAAGCAGTCTCTTCAGGTTGCTTGCCCTTGTCATCTCCTATCGTGATACCACTTTGGAGCACAATGTTTACATTCGGGTCCTCTTCGTGCGGCTCAGACCTCATCATTCGCAGATTCTGAGTTGGTGGAGGTTGGAGTGTTCCTTTATCGCGCAACCTCGATATTAGTGTGGGGTAGTCCTCCGTCTCATGATCAAATTGGGTACAATATAGACATGATTCTCTCATCATATTTGTATAATTGCGGGCATAATGCCCTAGCCCTCTGCAATTGTAACAAATCAGTTGTCTACGACCCCTTCCTGGTCCCATTCCACCTCAACCGGGGTTGCGCCCCTGAAATCTAGTGTGCACCATCCCTGCATTTTGATCAAGGGCTCGCGTTTCGATCTGAACTCTATACGTAGGGGTCCGATCCATCATCAGTTCATAACTTTTATAGGTGCACTCATCATGGCCTACTGATATGCAGAAATTACAAAACAACTGCTTGGACGTCTGCGTATACTTCTGTAACAGATGGCAGTTATCTGTAGCATTCTTTCCTACTATATGACAAATCGCACACCATAATGCAGGATTCGCGCTCGGTCTTGCTTGTGCCTCTGGTCTTAATGGCATTGGCCCTCCTTCCGCTAGGTAGTTCATGAAAACTGGACAATGGTCCTTGTCATGTCCCTGGCCTTTGCACTTTATGCACCAAACCTCCTCGCGCGCCTCTGGGCGAGTTGTCCTATCCTGTTTCAAACTATGCATCTCCAAACACAGGTTTTTCATTTGCATGTGGATCTGTTGGACTCCCAGACTAGGATCTTGTATTCGGGTCTCGTGCAGTCTCATTGCAATCTCCAAAGCTTCAGCCTGAGTGGATAGCTTCTACTATGACAATGTGATTCTTAGATGCGGTGTTAGTGATGCTACAAACCATGCGCGGTGCTGCCCATCCGTCAAGGTCATGTTGGCTTCGTGAATCATACCCTTCAGTCTCTAGTCCATCTCCTGGGGAGTTTCACCTGGAAGCATCGCGATTTCCTTAAAGCCGATAATCGATAGTTTCTCCAATTTTAGCCTGCTAAATTCCCTATTTAGCGTAGCTTGGATATCAACGATCTTTGTGTTTGAATTTTCATTAGAATTCTTAATGTACCATGTCAGTGCGCGATCCTGCAATGCACTTACCAGCGTTACCTTCTTTATGTTGTCATCCATGACTCTTTGTGATTCCCATACAGCCTTTATCACGAAACAAAATTGGTCCAGATCTTCGTTCCCTACTCCTTTGAACACCGACAATTTTATTGTGCTTGCCATATTGAACTGTGGTGGAGGTGGAGGTGGTGTGGACAAAGATGGGGGTGAAGATGGTGAAACTGGTGGTGGTGTAGGTGGAGGTGGTATGCGTGGAATTCGCTGCCTTATCAAACTGATCACACTTCTTGGTGAAACCTTCACGAGCTCTTCCTCGCTTTCTCACCAAGGTGAAATTAAGCGGCTAGTTTCTATCTGTGTGCTACCTTCATTTCAATAGATCCTCCCACTTCACGTAGCCTCAAACATCAATTTATTCGCATAACCCGCTTTTCACATAGTAGCATTTTAATCCAAGTGTTAAAATATTTAACGTACTTACCTCGTGGTCCTTTGAGGAAGCATCGTTTTGCCTCGTTGTAGATGACTAAAGTATCTACCACGAAGTCAGTGATAAACCCTCCTATGATTCAATCGAGCAAATGTTCCACAGTTCGCACGATCTTATCTTCCGAGGCTTCTAGTCTGCACACCAACTCTTGAGTCCACACAATTGGTTTGTCGAGCCTACACCTTCCTTAACTATCTACTCAGAGGGGAATGACGCAAAGAAAATTTCATGGATTTCCATATATAAGTAGTGCTCTAACCACTGTTCCTTCGATACTCACAGATTCTTGTTTTCCTGCGCCGTGAACTCGTTAATCATTCTGTCCAGCCACTCTTCAATTTCTTTCTTGGTCAGATTCCAGTGCCACGACATCAAACATCTCTTCTGCAGATCCCGGTCCCGGCAACGGAACCATTTGTTGGCTTGTTGCTGCCTGACCTAGCTTCAGAGGTGATTTAGCCAAATAAATCTCGGTACTACTGTCCCTTTCAGCAACACTCCATGGAGCGCAGACTAAGGTCTCACCCAAAGTAGTATGGGAGGGTGCTAGAACTAGGTTTCCGCACCTTGGAGATGTCTGATGAGTTTCAAGTGGTCCGCGGTTTGACCCTGTGCGCATGTCGCTAAGCGCACTTACCCGTACCTTGCAACCTGAAATGCTGCCTTTGCATAGCCCTACTTGGGGGACGAACATTATTATTACCCAAGTCCTTACTAGTATTCCACTGTTAGTTGATTAACTTATCCTACTTGTAAGCGTTAAGTTATACTTAGCAATATAAATCATTCATACAAGTGCATGCAGTAAATAAACAGTATAATTGCAATTTATATCAAACAGGTAATAACCCAAGAACAGATAAACAGAATTAAGATAAAACTTCTCTTTATTATTATCTTCCTTGGTTACAGACTCAACTTCGCCCTGCGCACTCAGCTGTAAGGGTCTATGCACTCAGCTATGGAAAACTAGGCCTTTGTGCACTCATCTACAGAGCCTTCTCCTACCCTATGACCCAAGACACAATTAGACTCTTTCTCTTTGCTTCTACTTCGCTATCTTTTACACTTAGAGCCTCACTCTATTTATATAATCCCATGGTCCGCGGACCATGGGTAGGCCAAAATTACAATACAAAGTAGGGGGGACAACCTTATGACTCTAACATACTTCCACGCCCGCAATTCGTGGGGCTTTGAGCCCCAAAACATGCCTTGGAGGGATTCCATGCCCAACATAGGTGAGGCGAAAATGTCCCTATACTCATCCATGACCTTGTCCATCATTTGTTTTTGTGTGGAGGAGCCGTGTCTAGAAGCCATGGCCACAACCTTCCTCTTGCCCTTAGGGCGAATCATAAGAAAAACAAATTCCCTGGTCTGGGAAATGATCTTACTACATTTCTTTGCAATGATCAAAGAAATGGCAGTAGGCGAGGCTACCTTAGGTATCCTATGCAACTTATTACCCAAATTAATAATCACATAGCAAGGTGTAGACTCATATACAACATGTCGCTTCCACAAGTATGGTTGTCCTAATAATACATCAAAAACTTCAGGAGGAAAAACATCACACAATACCTCATCTGTGAAGGGCTTGATATTTTAGGGAAGGTGGCACTATTTTCTGACGCAAATATCATGTCCTTAGTGAAGCCACTTGAAGATGTACAGCTACAGATGTGTTGTCGTCGGTAGGCCCAACCACTTCACGACCTCTGCTGAAATGAGGTTATTTTGGCTCCCGTTGTCGAAAATGAATTGTAGAGGAGAAACTTTCACCCATATCTGTGAGTGGAATAGGTGTTCCCCCTCCTCTGGATCTCCAGGCTCATTCTTCTATATTTTGGTGGTGGCCATGGTGGCATTGGGCTTGTTATGGCCTAAATCTACCTCAAGCTGAGAAAGGAAAGATCTAGGGTAACATCAAACCACGCTTAACCTGGTAGCTAGCCCTACTAGGTCGAGAGAGGGATCTCTCCTTGCCAATCTCATAAAAGATGGCCAATGAAGCTTGAGATGACTGATGTAATGACTGATTTTAGGCTAGGTATGTGTACAGAGGTGTTTGATTGAATTTAAGATAGGTTTGTTGGCTCAATTGTGAAGGGAAGATTTGGGTGCAGGGAATGGACATAGTTTTGCAGATATCTCTATGGGGCGGGGTAGGCAAATGGTTTAGCACTTCAAATTTGAGTGAGATGGAGTGCTTTTAGACTGGTGAGAAGTTGGAGTAGGCATGAAAGACTCAGGGATCCTCTTCAACAGCTGAAAACATAAATAACTAAACAAACCCTAGGTAGAGCACTACAATTTCAATGTATTCTACCTTTATCCTTGTTTGATTTAGTTAATATGAAGCAAAGAGAGATAATGGCATACATAAATCACATGTAAAACATGCAATTAAAAAAGAAAACACAATACCAAATCAAGATGCCACAAGAATCCCATAAAGTGCTGCAAACCTTGGTCAATTCCTTTGCCAAACTGCTGAAAATGAATGTACAATAATGCTCAAAGCATTCACAAGGGTCCAACCTTTCTCAATAACTGAAAAAATACTAGATATAGGCATCAAACAACTCATGCTAGGCTTTATGGGTCGAGTTCATGAGTTTAGGAGCTGTTTTAACAAGATCTAAACTAAGAATTGAAAAGTAGGCAGTGGAATAGCATGCCTCTAAAACCTTGGAAACTGATTCATTCAGTTTCAAACTACTTTCTCATGATGAATCTACCTCTATGAGTGAAAATTGAACATAATTACATCAAAATACATCAATTCACATTAAATTACATCATGAGTTTGACTATTAGAAAGAGAAAAGTAAAACTGTGAAGAAACTAGGCGAAAAACAGAGTTTTTTGGCCAAAATGAGCAAATTTCACCCTATGTGTGCGTTGATTTCCCTATGCGTAGTGCCTTTTTGCAGCTGATTTTGGAGGCCTTCCCATGCACCAAATTTTCTCCAAGTGGGCTTGTTGGAAAGGCCTATCTGTCTACTTTCCAAACCAAGTGGAATTTCTAAATATTTCCTCCATTTGCCCATCCAAAATTGAGTTCTCCCAACACGTCTTCCTGTGTGTCCAAAAAGGGGCAGAAAGGTCATTTTTGAGGTGTTTTTGACCTTTTTGGAAGCTCAAAACCTGTCAAAATTTCTTGGCCATGTGAGGGAATATATCTTTCGATGAAAAATCCAAAAATGCTGAGTTTTCCTCAAAAGGAGGTCTCTATAAAAAGCGTGCGCCAAGTGGCGTAGTGAATCGGGCAGAAAAATCTGTTTTTAAGGAAAAAAATTGCAAAAAGTTTCCCAAATTTCTTGAAATTTGGGCTGAGTGTTCCTCATCAGGTGTTGTGTTGGGCTAAGGAAGCCTCAGCCAAGGTCTGGAATCTATTTTTCTCCTTTCTCTTCCTCATGGCTTTCTTCAATTTTGCCTCCAAATTCTTGATTCTTGCTTTGCACACCATATTTCCTGACAAGTAGTGGTATGCCATGTTCCTCAACATTCTTTTCTCATTGTTGGCCTTCTCTAGCATCCTTTCTAGGTGCATGTTTGTCCTCTCAAGCCAAGATTCATGATCAGCTTGAATTTCTTGCTCAAGTGTGGTCAATTTGATTTTCCTCCTCTTGGCAGCTTACCGGTTTGCCATTATGTTTGGAGCTTCATGATGGTTTGCTGATCTTCTAGATGTTTGTTCCTCTGCTCCAAATAATTAATGATCCACTTGGCTCTTTCCAGGTTGAGAGACAAATTCCGAATGTCATATTGCTGCTCTTGAATGATCTCTTTAGCTTTGAGCTTTATGAGCCCAATCAGTGTCCTCATCCTTAATGAGGATGAAATATGTCTCATTACCTCCTGAAGGTCCCTCATCATGCAAGGGCTACTTACCCTTGTCCTGTACCTATTTTGCTGATGGAGGAAATGAGGCCCCTTCCACTCTGAGTGGAGATAGTACTCGTTTTGCTACTACAAACAACCTTCTAGTGCCCTTTTGATATGTGACAAACACTGGCACACTAGCGGTTTGTGTCTCATGAATCTCTTGCTGATGTGAAGGCCCTCCTGCCTCATGAAAAACTACTGGAAGTACTTGAGGACCTGTAAAGACCTCATGTGCAATGAAATCCTCCCATGAGATGTTCAGTGAACCAAGCTGATGCAAGACCACAATTTTGATTAGTGCAAAATGATATATGTTGTTAACCTGCTGCTGAGAAGGCTTCTTTTGCACTAAGGTGGTCATCTTCTCAATGTTCTAGCAAATGAAATAAGGGAGGTTCATCATCCTCACCCTAGTAAAGTGCATCAATAATCTAATATGATAGGCATACAGATGAGAAAATCTGCCCTCACAGCTGAAATATTTCATTATGAGTTTCATCAAGGGAGCATATGTGTCTTGAAGATACTTGAAAGGAAAAACTCTACTGATATGTCTCTGAAAACCAGCCTTGATGTAAGGCTCATAATGATCTCTTTCTATTAACTACCTCTTATTCCATTTCTCACCTACATTTGGAATGCTGGTTGCTTGAGCAATAGTCTCAGGTGTCAAGGTGAATTTCACACCTGCCAAAGTGACTTGGCCATTATGAAGATGGAGCACAAATAATCTGGCCAACTCATGATGGTACTTGTCTCTCTCCACCATATCACAGAACTGATAACAAGATTGGTGTTGAAAGCATGCGACAGTAAGAGGACAAGCCAACAACTCGGCAAGTGAACAATGTAAACTTTGAAACGGGAACTATAAACTCAAAATGGGAACTCTGGCCAAAAAACCCCAAAAAAACATCAAAAACAGTGCTAAAAACGAAAAGTGGGTATACTGGAACGATGTTTTTTTTTTTAGGTGTGAATTTTGAACGTGTTTTAAAAATGGCAGTGACTACGAAATTTACTACGAAATTTTCGTGCAAAATATAGCTTCAAAACGAAAGTGATGCTACTGGAATAACGTTTTTTTTTTTTTTTTTAGGGTCAATTTTCAAACTTTTTAAAAAATGCTAATAAAACCAATTTTTTATGTCTCAAACAAAGTTAATTTTTAAGGAAAAAACACATTAATGTTTCTGGTAGAATATCATTTTTCTTTCCTAAGTATAAATTTAACCTGTTTTCAACCACACCATGCTAGATACAAAAGAAATTGAAATTTTTTCAACTATAAAATTAAAAAACCATGACATTATGAACAAAGTATATCACTGAATGAAATCAAAAGTCTTTATTTGTATATTGAATAAAACAGACATTATATCTCTAATTTGATATTGCATTGTAGATATTTAAACAATAAAATTTATCATACTTAAGACATAATCCAACAACACCCGGATGCGGGTGATCTAACGTGCCATTAAGATAGGCACTTGTCTCAACACCTGTGACGAGATCTGAAGGGACGGGTCTGTATTTCAAGGTAAGGAAGGAAGGATTACAATTAATTCCCATGGCAGAAACCATTAATCGGTTGCAGTGTGGTGAGGACGGCGCATTCAAGCCAAGCAAGCCGCCTCAGGTCTTGAAATGCGCAGGGATGAGGGATCCTTGTACTCAGTCAGAGATGCATACGGTGAATTCGCTATTTAGTTGGATGGCCCAGATGTGCCAGGACCAGCATTTGCCCTTCGAGGTTGGTATTGGGACTGAGATTTCTCCGGAGGCTTGCTGCAGGGTGTTGGAGAAGAGCTTCAGAGCCCTTGAGTTAGGGATTATGAGGCGCAGCAGAGGGGTGCCTCGTCGAGGTGGCAGATCTGGCATTCGAATTGAAAATGAAAGGGCGGAGCTGCATCCTGTCGCTCCAATGGCTGCTATGCCACCCTCTTCCTCCAGCTCTGAGCAGGAGTTTCTGGTGATGCAGGACTCATACCAGACATTCCGCCTCAGAATTCCTGGAAGGCTCATGCAATCTGATGTAATTGTTAATTTTTCGGTTTATCTCTCAGAGGCGACTCCTGAAGATCACTCCTCGTCTTCCCCTGTCTCTGCAAGCATTCAGAGCAGTGATATTCTTCTCGGGGACATGGAAGGCAGAGTTTATCGCATGCCCTGTCATCTCGCTACTGAGGAGCAAATTCTTCAGCCTCAGCACGTTCCGCTCCAGGAAAATTTGGCCCAAGCCGAGTCTGTGCAGGAAGTTATGCCTCCGTTTAATTGCCCTCAGGACAGAGCTGGTGGTCGTGACTCAATTCAACCTGATCGGGATGCGCAGCTTCATCTTGACGAGGAAATGGTTATATGGCTTGACTCGCCTCCGGCGTCGCCCAGCCACCCTTCCTAAAGTCTCCTCGGAAGCTCACTTCAAGGTTTTGGCTCATATGATCCATGTCTTTGTCGATTGGCTTTTTGGGCATTGTCAGTAATACTTCTCAGCCTCCTCATGGCATCTTGTTTTTTGTCAATCCAGTAAATGTGTCACGGGTTAGAGTCAATGGGACTCACAGAATTTGTAGTTTGTCTGTTGTCCAGGGTCCTCAAAAAGTCTGTTGTCCAGGGATTCAAAAAGTCTGCTGTCCAGGGTCCTCAAATGGACAAATTTTTGTAATTCGGCCGCAGTGGATAGATAGTATGTTTCAGGTGTTATAGTTAGAGGGCTGGCCACAGCCCCCTCGGCTGATGTAAACCATGTACATATTTTCCTTTTTCTTAATATAGAAGTAGACCTTACGTAGAAAAAAAAAAAAGACATAATCCAACAACATAAAAATGCTTCATAACTTCTCATTTAACAACATATGGAAAACATTAATTTTATTTGAAGATATGATGCATACATCAGTTATATAATCTGTCTTAAACAATTATTCAAAATCACTCATATTTTCTTGCACACCATCACAATTCACATCTTCAGATGAGTGATTGGATGCTGACGAAGATGTTCCATATTCTTCACTTTCATCAACTAGTGCCCCATCTGAGTCCACATGCATGCCCAACATTCCAGGTTTCAAAAGTCTTCTAGATCTACGACTGGTTTCAGCAGACTCCCATGTCAACACTATTCCTTCTGGTAACAACCTTTTCAGAATCTCTATCGTCTTGAAGCGAAGAGTTCCTCTCTTTGTTAAATTGAAGTCATAAACAAGTATGTCAACATCCTCCAATTGTAATATGTCTGTGCGGCAGCGATTTATATTTGTACCCTTTCTTTTTCTTTTTCCACCATTTTTTTTGTCAACTACCATCTCTGGCTTATACACACCATTGAATGGGTGTGTATTTGTGGCATACCAATGTACTTCAACACTTGTAACATCCTCATTTTCTGTAAAGACCTTTATAACTTTAGCAACCCAAAATGGATAGCCTTTGGGATCTCCATCTTCTAGCACTGCAATCATGCAACCCTCCTTAATATCATGTACTGAACCCCTATAAAGGTCTTCCATGGCTTCACGTTGTGCACGAGATCTTCTGGAACCAATATACATCTCTCTTTCCATTGCCTGTGAAGAATTAATAATACCTTGAGTTTGTTGCTGTTCAACAATGTTTACTTCCTCTTGTTCATTTGACACATTTTGTGGCCAAATAAATTGATTTTTCAAAGGTATATCTTCATTGGTTGTTGTTGAAATGATATCACTTTGATTATTGAAAAATGACTCCCACCAAACTGAATCAGCAATGTCAAAGTACTCATATGTGTATCTAATACATTTTTTAATTTCTTCTAGGCAATCAAAATAATTTATATGTCTATTCTATCTGCGTGCATTCTGAACTTCACCAACTGATTGTAATAACAATATTTTTGATGCAAATATTGGACGATCTGGAATGAACTTCAAAAATTGCAAACCTGATGACGGTGCCCATTCTGTAGTAGTTGAAAACTTCTTGCCCCATATTAGTGTTTTCCCATCAATTTTTTTTATACGAAATTGATGTTGGAAGCTAATATCATTAAGTTGTTCAATGCATTTCCCCTCACCATATGATCCTAGAATAGACCTTCGCATGTCAACAGTTTCTTCCAACACTTCAAAAGCAGGCTCTGGCATGTATGATTTCTTAATACATTCAATTAGTGATGGCAAGCTCCCAACTTCTTTCCTCCTCAATGTGACTGAAAAACGACTGAACATCTGATCAATATGGTCATCAGTGTGCCCAACAAGAAGGAAACCAACCTTTACCTTTTGAAAAATTCTCAATTCAACAAGCATGTTCAGATACCCAAAAACAACCTGATTTTTGTTTTCACGGCAAGTGTTGTCCAATTGTAGATACAAAACTTCAGGAAGATTACCAGACCAATGAGAAATCACATCATGAATTATGGTTATGGTCAGATTTGCATCATTATGAATATTTGGAGCTGTGAAGTACACCCTTGGCAACATTTTTCCATTGAAGACCATACAACCGACCAAGTGAAACTGAATAAAATTTTCCTCTTGTAGATTTTTGGGTGTGCGAACAAAATGTGGTAAAAGTGTTTTCTTCTGGTCCATACCATCAATTATCAAACCCAAATATTTATTTGGATTATCATAACACTTCTTTCTATGCTTGTACAACTTCTTCCTTTCATTTGTTTATTGTTCACGATGCTCCTGAAGTTCTTTGACAATTAAATCTACACAACATAAAAGAAATTCATTAAGAAATATGTTTTCATAGTTGATGACTATACAATTTTGAAAGTAAAAGTTATGAAAACTTACCTCTTTCTAAGCCTTCACATTTGTCCCTTTTTTATTTAAGAGAAGCACATGTACTGCAAATCCCCATCCTTGTCTTCTTAGGAATACGAACATTATTGAATTCTTTCTTCCATATCTTCACAAAATATTGATATGTAATAAATTGGCCCTGTCCCTCAGCACTTTCTGCGTATTCTTTGTATAAGTTGTAGATTTCTCGTCTTGAAAAATTATCTGGAATATGTATTGTCTCTCTATTTGGCGTACACTCTCCATGCTTTAAAAAGAAATCTTTCATCCATGACATTGCAGTATTTGATAATGGCCCAAACTGTCTTTTATAACGTACTTCTGAATAAAATGTGGGATCCTTTTCCAAATTTTCTTGAATTCTCGAGAGACGAAAATTCCCAATTGAATGAAACATTTTGAAAGCTTTTCTACACAATAATAAATTCCTAATATGATAATCATAACCTGACAATGTAGATTGCATGCAGCCAACTAAATATGAGTTTTGCATGCTTTTATTCATTGACAAATATCTCTTCCTGCTTTCTAATGCAAATGTGAAATCCATACGTTTCAAGCAATTTTTTTGGCAACATTCACTTGAAATGAGAGCGCTGATAGAACTTCTTCTCGTCAGATATTCTGCTCTACCCCTTGTATAACTAGAATAGTTTGCATTGATATGAAAAGGTCTGCTCCTACTCCTCGATACAATATTTCTTGGAAACATCTCCATCATTGGATCATCACTGCTTCTCTCATCCTGTTCTTCATCACTGCTGCTCTCATAGTCCTTAGAATCAGGACTAAGAGGACATTGTGATACTCCAATCTTTTGAAAATCATGATCCCGCACTTCATCACTGCTGCTCTCATAGTCCTTAGAATCAGGACTAAGAGGACATTGTGATACTCCAATCTTTTGAAAATCATCATCCCGCGCTTCATCACTGCTGCTCTCATAGTCCTTAGAATCAGGACTAAGAGGACATTGTGATACTCCAATCTTTTGAAAATCATCATCCCGCGCTTCATCACCGCTGCTCTCATAGTCCTTAGAATTAGGACTAACTGGACACTTTGACACTCCATTCTTTTGAAATTCATTATCACACTCATCATCACTGCTGCTCTCATAGTCCTTAGAATTAGGACTAAGTGGACACTTTGACACTCCATTTTTTTGAAATTCATTATCACACTTTTCATCACTACTGCTCTCATAGTCCTTAGAATTAGGACTAAGTGGACACCGTGACACTCCATTATTTTGAAATTCGCCATCATGCACGTCAAAACTGTTGCTCTCATAGTCTTCAGAATTAGGACTGAGTGGACACCGTGACCCTCCATTCTTTTGAACTTCACCATCACACTCTTCAAAACTGCTACTCTCATAGTCCTCAGAATTAGGACTAAGTGGACATCGTGACACTCCATGCTTTTGAACTTCACCATCATGCTCTTCATCACCGCTGCTTTCCTAGTCCTTAGAATCGAGACTAAGTGGAAGAATTGACTTTCTATTCATAGTGGAAGAATTCCCGCTATATTCATCAATATGAATAGAGTTGTTACGCGATGAAGATGTTGATGGTGTATAAATCGAAACCTCACCATCAGAACAATCCATCCCTTTCAAATAGAAGATGTTGAATGATACAAATGGAGTCTCCTAAGAATATTATATAGCTTAAAGAATGAAATTTTCCCTCCAAAATTATTCCCTCCAAAAATTTTCGCGAAAATATTTCCCTCCAAAAATTTTCACGAAAATATTTCCCTCCAAAAGTTTGTTAGATTTATTTACCTTTATTATTTTATTCTACAATTCATTGAAAAACATAAACTAAATTTTTTTATGAAATCAAACACTGAAATTCAAATTGTAAACTACAACTTCTATATTAATTATTCTAATAGTTAAAGTATATAATATTTACTTAACAACTAATTTTTTTTTTTAATTTTTATAATATATTCTAAAACAAATTAAGCCCACATTCAATCCATTGTAAAATAACTCTACAATATTCGCTCTATAATAATTTAAAACAAATTATCCCACATTAATCGTATAGAAAAACATCTTGGTAATTTCACTTATATATTAAATTTCGTTATCACTATTACTTACCTCACATCCAGGTTTTCTGAAGTTCGTTGAAAGACGTGAATTTGTGGAGCAGCTATATTGCTATCAACAACATATTCAACGAAGAATTATCGCAATTGAAAGGTAAGTTCAATTTTTTTTTCAAAATTTTCATATTAAATTAATTTAACGTCGAAGAAGATTTTTTTTTTTAAATTAATAATTTTTCCAAGCCAAAATAACAATTATGTCAATCGTGAGCATGGTGGGCCCAATCAAACTCAATCACCCAATAACGTGGGTAGGCCGTCGTCGTGCCCCCTTCCCCCAACCCATTACCGATCTTTCCCATTCACCCATGCCCTCTTCCCCCTTCTACCCTACCCATGCGCCAGCCCTTGCCACCCCCAACTCACCCACCCATGCACCCTTTCCCCAACTCTTCCTTCCCTACCCCACAACTCTCCTCCCCATAAGCCCACCCCCTAACTCCCATTCCCCTCCAATCTCAACTCCTCCCCCCTTCCTTAACGCCGGCCCCATGGGCCCCACCCCCTAACTCCTTCCCCGTGCCCCCTCTCCCTCCACCCCCTTCTGCCCCTACCCCTACCCCCCACCTACCCCCTAACCCCTACCCTTACCCCCCCCCCCCTTCTGCCCCTAGCCCTACCCCCCCCCCCCCCCACAACCCTACCCTACCCCATCCCCCTACCCCCCCATTTCCACCCCCCCCCCCCCCGCCCCCTACCCCACCCCCCCTAACCCCCCTACCCTACCCCCCCTACCCCACCAACCCTACCCTACCCTAACCCCCCTACCCCCCCTACCCCCCCCCCCCCCCCGCCCTAACCCCCCTACCCCCCCCCCCCCCCCGCCCTACCCCCCCTACCCTACCCTAACCCCCCTACCCCCCCCGCCCTCTACCCTACCCACCCCGCCCACCCCTCCCCAGCCGGCCCCTCCCCTACCCCTCCCCGCCCCTCCCCCTCCCCCGCCCCCTCCCCGGCCCCTCCGCCCACCCCTCCCCCTCCCCCGCCCCTCCCCGGCCCCCTCCGCCCACCCCTCCACCTCCCCCACCCCTCCCCGGCCCCCTCCGCCCACCCCGCCCTCCCCTCCCCCTCCGCCGCCCCCTCCCCGGCCCCTCCGCCCACCCCGCCCTCCGCTCCCCCTCCCCCGGCCCCTCCGCCCACCCCGCCCCCTCCACCCGCGCAAGGCCACCCCCGGGCCGCCCCGCCCTCCGCTCCCCCTCCCCCGGCCCCTCCGCCCACCCCGCCCCCTCCACCCGCGCAAGGCCACCCCCGGGCCGCCCCGCCCCGCCCGACCGGCGGCGGGTCGATTCCGGGAATCGACCCGCTGCCGGTCGGGCGGGGCGGGGTGGCCCGGGGGTGGCGCTGCGCGCGGAATCAACCCACCGCCGGTCGGGCGGGGCAGGGCGGCCCGGGGGTGGCGCTGCGCGCGGAATCGACCCGCCGCCGGTCGGGCGGGGCGGGGCAGCCCGAGGGTGGCGCTGCGCGCGGAATCGACCCGCCGTCTGTCCGGCGGGGCGGGGCGGCCCGGGGGTGGCGCTATGCGCGCAGAGGGGGCGGAGGAGTGGGAGGTGTGGGTGGAGCGGGCTGGGAAGGGGCCGGGGAGGGGGAGGGGCGGCGGAGGGGGAGGCGGAGGGGGCCGGGGTGGGGCGGGGGAGGGGGAGGCGGAGGGGCAGCGGAGGGGGCCGGGGAGGGGAGGGGCGGGGCGGGGTGGGGTGGGCGGGGTGGGCCGGGTAGGGGCGGGGCGCCGGGTGGGCCGGGTAGGGGCGGGGCGCCGGGTAGGGCGGGTGGGGGGGGTGGGCCGGGTAGGGGCGGGGCGCCGGGTAGGGTGGGTGGGCGGGGTGGGCCGGGTAGGGGCGGGGCGCCGGGTGGGCCGGGTGGGCCAAGTGGGCCGGGTAGGGGCGAGGCGCCGGGTAGGGGGGGATGGGCCGGGTGGGGGGTGGGGATGGGGTGGGCCAGGTGGGGGGGTGGGGATGGGGTAGGATAGGGGGCGAGGTGGGGTAATGGGGTAGGATAGGGGGCGGGGGAATGGGGTGGGGTAGGATAAGGGGCGGGGGGGTAGGGTAGGGGGGGTAGGGGTAGGGCAGGGGGATGGGGATGGGGTGGGCCGGCTGGGGGGATGGGGTGGGCCGGGTGGGAGGATGGGGTGGGGGGAATGGGGTAGGGTAGGGGGCGGCGGGGGGTAGGGGTAGGGCAGGGTAGGGTAGGGGTAGGGTAGGGGGAGGGGGGGGGAATGGGGTGGGGGGGAGGGTAAGGGTAGGGCGCGGGTGGGGAATAGGGGGGGTAGGGGGGGAGGGTAAGGGTGGGTGTATGGGGGGGGGGGATAAGGGATGGGGCGGGTAGGGGGAGTAAGGGGTAGGGCCCGGGGATGGGGTAGGGGGGGGCGCGTGGTGTGGGGAGTGGTGGGCGCAGTGGGGAGGGGCGGCTGCGAGGAGGTGTTGGGGGGTGTAGGGGGTTTGGGGGCGGGGGTGTGGGGGATGGTAGGGGGTAGGGTGAGGGAAGGGGAGGGGGGTGGGGAGGGGGGGAAGCTTAGGGGGTTGTGGGAGGCGTGTGGGTAGGGGCTCGCCCATACTTGCCTAAATGTCTACTTAGCCTCATTATCCCTCACTTGACCTCCCGCTCGTCCATCGACCCGCATGCCCGTTAGAGGTGGCTGGGCAATTCTGATTATACAAATAAAAAATTTATGGTATATTTTTGTTATTAATTTAAGTTAATATGTTTTTTTATTTACTAATTTATGTGGTTTTTTTTAGGAAAATGGCATCAAGGAAAATTTCTGTGAATCTTTTTGGACCAAAGAGTCTTAAAGGTCTATCTTCAAAAAACATTGGTGAACGAACTCCACTTGAACTCATGCCTACAAATATTTCAAGTGCTTCAAGTGATAAGAAGCTAATCTCAGATTGGAAAAGTTCAAAAGAGGTGAAATTTCCATCAAGAGTCTGGTATGTGAAAGAAAGAGAGAGCACAACTGTGAATATATATCTATACATTGATATACCCCAAAATAATGAAAATTTGAAGGTGATGGGAAGAGTCATAGATATGTGTTCGGTACCAAACACTGAAGTTGTTTACGTACTTACAAAAGCTCCCAAGTCACATGAAAGGATTAAATACCGACTATCATATTCATTATATGACACGAGAGAGGTATCTACAAAGTTGTGTAAACAAATCGTAAATGAGATGACACAAAACATCGTAAGTATTGTTATTTGTATTTTTCTTTTGCATTTTGAAAGTGTCTCGCTATATTTTTTTAACTTTGTTTATATTAACATATGATATTTTGTTTGGCAGAATTTTGTTGAAAGTTGTTCAATTAGGTTGGGAGGCATTCATTTCATAGAGCATGATATCATGAAAGTTGTCAGCCATTTTTACTCAGTGTCAGAAGAAGATATGGAAAACATGGAAAATGTAGTAATTGATGATGCTACAAAACTACATCCAAAGAATCAGAAAAAAAGGCCTCTGGTGGATAAATCTAGCAAGGGTAAACAAGTTACTTTTGAGGACGATGAAGTTGAAATTGACAATGAAGCATATGTTGCCATTACTAAAGATGACATTGGAACTGAAGAAGGTCGTAAAAGACCAAAAGTAACAATGCCCAAGAATAGATCTCTTGAGAATGTTATGACGAAAAAAAGTAGAGTTGAAGATCTTGAAGTAGTCATTACCAGCAGTCAAGAACCTAGTGAAACTTCAAAAGAAAGCAGAGAAATCATTACACCAAGAGCTGATTTAGATGATGGCATAATCAAAACAAAACAAAACAAAATGCCATTCGACAGAATTTGACAAAGAGAAACTTAATTGATGGTGGTCGTACATTTCAGTTAAATGTCAGACAAACCTATAAGGCAAGTGAAGGACAATGCCAATATCAAATCAGAAAGCCACATCATCTGCATGTTCACAACTTGAAGACATTGATGAGGTACAATCCATATGCTCATGTGGTTAGTTATGTGCTTCTTGTTGATCCACTTCAAGTTCCCAACAAAGAAGCATTTGATAAATCAAAATGTTTTGAATACAATTATTATGTGCTTGAGGGGAACCATTCTGTTGAAGCTCAAAGACAATTGATGGAGGAATATCCTAATAACCAACGTTTTGAAACAATGAAATGTATCATTTATGCTGGTTTAAATGAAACAGAAGCAAAGTTAGTGGCATTGGATCATAATTCAGATAATGAATATAGGATGTCTATGACTTTGATCCAAAAGGTTAGATTTATTCATAGTGAATTCCTAGAAAAATGTGGTGGGGATAAGATAAATATTACTGCAGATTTCCAAAAGGAATGTTGTATGGAAATAGGCTATCAAATTGAAGAGAAAACCAATTCAAAAGGTGGAAAAGACAGCAGATATAGCAATTTATTGAGAGGTGTTGATAACATTTTCCAATTGGCATTTAGAACTGGAGATATTTGGAATTTGATTGATGACATTTTTAGCATGTGGGAAGACATTGGCATTAAAAACCAGAGGGTCAAAAAGTCTAAGCCATTGATATGTAGCAACAATAAATCAGCTCCTGAACTGAAGCAACTTCCAGACGATATGACCATCACGCCTTGGAGGGCGATGCAAGGAGTGAAAGATGAAAAAATTGTCAAAACAATATTATCTCGTGTGAGGTCAGGGGAATTATCATTGGAAGAAATGTCTAAAGAATTTCAAAAGTAAGTTTGCTGAATTATTTTTACTTATTTCCAGGATTATAGTTATCTTTTAAATAAAACATGTTGTTATTGGTAGTATTTGTTATACATATCATTATATTAACTTTTTCTTACTTTATCTATGCAGTCACAAAGTTTACATGAAAATTCAGGAACAAATGGTTAAACTGTTGAATGAAGATAGTTGGGATGATGTTGTACGCAACTATCCAGATTCAAGTTCTACATCAACATTAAAAGCTTTTTATCTTGCATTTAAAAATGTAACTTGATTTATACATTCAGTTTTAATCATCTGTGTACTATTTTTAATTTAAAACTTACACATACATTTGTTTGTTTGGTAAAAGATGAGGAAAGAAGATAATGGAGCACCAGACAGTTTCAAGACTTTTATTGAAAAAATAAAGATTGAAATACTGAGAAAGCAACGTATTAAGAATGTTGAACTTGATCCAACTCTTAATCATTTCATTTGGAATGGGCTAGACACTATTCAATATCAAGTAATACAAGGCGACTGTGAAGACATTGCTAAACTCGTACCAAAAAGGGATTATGCCCTGGTTATTGCAGATATTCCCCATGGTTTCAATATTCCAAACATTTACTATGATAGTGACCCTTATACTTATCAAGCTTTTAATAAAGTGGTGGCGGGATTTATGGAAGTGACGTCATCACCATTATGGAGATTTGTGACATTTCATTCAGACACACAATTGGCAATGGTATTGTCAAGCTTCAAGGGGAAAACAAATTCAAGGATGCAGCTTACATGGTAAGATGTTTAAAGGTATATTTGATTAATGTTGAAAAATTCATTTATGTACAAGTTAATTGAACTTTTACTATTTTATGTTACAGGCAAAAGTCAAATCTTCTTAACAATGAAGATCAACAATTTATAAATGATTGTGAGTTCATTCATATCGATAGTTGGGCAAAAGATGATAGCCATATGTCTATGATTTTTAATCGGGTGGAGAGAAAGAGTCATAGCCAAATACTGACTTATGATGCTGTTGTGAGAAAACTAACATATGAAGACAAAGAAACGAAAGGAGAGATAGTTAACATTTATCAGAAACCACAATTATTGATTAACTATCTTATAGACATACGTTCAAATGAAGGAGATTGGGTTCTGGATTTATTTTCTGGCTCAGGTAGGTTTTGCCACATGGAATTGAATTTCAATATGTTCTTTTTTTTAATTAATATGTCGTTGTACTAATTTACTTCATTATTTTTTTGTGCTTGATAATTAGGTACAACACTAGCATGCTGCCTTCAAAAAGGAAGAAATTGCATTGCAATTGAGAAAGATCCATTACAATGCAATTTCATTCAGCAAAGAATTAATGCTCTTCAATTTCTTCGAGATGAAATGCAAGAAATTGGGTTGAGGAAAGGGGACTTTAGTGAATCACGTGTGGCAAAAAAGGCAAAGGAACCCCAACCACCATTACATGGAATGTTTGGAAAGACATATATTGGGAGATTTGCAGACATCAAAGACCCATTAGAAGAGGAAATTGCGCAAAAGGAAGCAGAAAATATTGTGGAAGATGACAATGATGAAACTCTAGAGGACGAAGAGTTTGGATTACGTGACATTGTTGATTAAATTTAAGTTATACCTGGAAATCAAGCTTTGCAATGTTTTGACTCTGACATTTCATGAAAAGAATAATCAATGAATTAAAGTTGTTATGTGTTCAATATTTGTAATTTGTGATTTTCACATTGATTTTTAAGTTAATTATTATTTTTTGAAAAAAAAGTTGTTATTATTATTTTTTTGACATGAAATTCATAAAAAAAAAACTATTATTTAACCATTTTTAGTTAATATTTTTGTATAAAAATTGTGATTTTGACATGTTAATTCTAGCAAAAAATTATCAAAACGTTTAGTTTTTTTGTTATATTTATGTTAAAAATGGTTATTTTTATGTCCATTGTTAAAAAATGTTGTTTTTTAGAAACAATTATTTCATGTGGATTGAAAAATTAATTAAGGATGTATAAATATGTAGATTATCTAAAATTCAAACTATCGACTTTCTAATTTAAAAACGCAAAACAATAAAAACCCCCTTAAAAAAAAAAAAAATTAAGATAGAGAACAAGAAAATATGAATAAAATGACGACTTCAAAAACTATCAAATTTAGAAAATAATTTTTTACATTTCACACACTAGAAAATTAAAAGTCAAAAAATAGGTCTTTTAAAAAAAGGGTGTGATGCAGAATACTCATTTTTTAAAATCAGCATGAAAATCACTACCATTCTAAAACTTGATTTCATCCTTGAACATGAAAAAAAATTAAAGTTCCAAAACCATGTTCTAAAAAAAACATGTGTATTCTGGATCACCACTTTTGAAAATCGGGTCATTTTTTTGCTATCTCTACGAAACGGGTAACAGTATCAGTTCCCGTTTCAAAGTTTACATTGTTATTGAAGTAGGCTCCTCCCGGTTATGTTTTCCACCCTTGTGAGGCCTCCTTGGTGCATGCATTTCTCTAGAAGAATCACTGACTGTCTCCTCATATCTGTCATAGGAAGAATCTGACTCCATGTTTGCCAATGTTTGAGTTTTCTTAGATGAGTATGAAGAGATTTGATGGTGTCTTTAGGTTTTTGCTGCGAAGGATATGAATGTATGAGGGACTGTGGAGGGAGTGTGCATGAGGGATTTAGGAATGTTGCTGACAAGTTTTTGAGGAATAGAAGGGCTTAGGGGATGATTTTTAGAGTTTGGGAATAGCAATTAGGGTTTGGGATAATGGGATTATGGATTTAGGCTTAGTTGTTTAGGGATATGAGAAATATGGAATGGTTAGATGAGAATGTAAAGAGAGGGAGAAAATGAAGTGAGGGAATGAGGGAATGAAGGAGTGAGGGAGTGAGAAATGCTTAGGAGTGGAATTAGCAGCAAGAAATACAATTTATAAACCCTATGCAATTGTTTTTGACAAAAAATGCAAGGAGGTAGGGTTTCAAATTTTCCCATTAAATCACCATAAGCACCAAGATAAACTCATTCATTGGTCATGGAGGAATGTTAACTTACTTGGACAAGTGAGGATTTAGTAATTTTGCAATTTTGGAAGAGGTTGTGAGTGAAATCGGCCTTGTAGCCCTGTGCGTCGTGCCACCTCATAGGTGCACCGCGCCCTTTCAATGCATCATGCCCATTATGGATTTACACTGCAGAACACTGCCCAATGCACCGCGCTCCAAACCCAGTGCACCGCGCTAGTGAGAATGCCAGACTTGCTACGATTTTTTCCTCTTTTTCTTCAACACGACCTTTCCATTACTCACTCTAATTCCCTTGGATACAAATGAACTCTTTAAACATGAAAAATGGTTTATATACATATAGTTTTGATTTTTCATTTACAAAAACCCATTCTTCTAATGTTTGCTTTTGACTTGCATTTAAAACTCTGTTTTCAAGGAGTTTGCTTTATTTTTGCCTTTGATGGACAGAATGCTTTGACTTTTTGTTTTGCTTTGCAAGTGGTGAAGTTGTAGAGGTTTGGAAAGGTGACTAGGGCTACCTCTGAAGTTATTACATATGGAACAAATGAAATTACATCAAATTTTTACATGAAAACATAAAAAACTCTGTTTTTCCTCAAAACAGGGTTTTGAGGAAAAATCAATCACTGAGCATGTGATTATGGAAATTATTGTTGCTGAAACTTTATTTGACCTCCTCATGCACCTGCTAACCGTTATTGAGTGTTTTGAAGACCTTATTGACGAAACCCTAGACCTAATGAGATCTAAAACCCTAACAATGACTTTTATAAATTTAAAGACAAAAATTAACTGCAGATGATCTAGATGTATGAAAATGGGCCAGCAGGTAAAGGACATGAAAGAAAATGTATAATATACCGCTACCATCCGATGATCCATGACCCTAATGGAATGCAGCTGATCGAGTGAGACACCTAACATGCAATGCAACAAGAGAATTTGATCACTAATGGAGGGATGAAGATACCGACACTAACACTGGCTCTAATGGGGATGGTAGCTCCTTGGAGGTGCCAAGAACTATAGACCTCTGGAAAGTAGACAGTGCCTTCTTTCATTGGGCTATGGAGTCAATAAATTTGACAAACCAAAACCAATATTTGACTCAATTTTAGGACTGAAATCCAACTCAAAATTGACTCAATTTCAAGACTGAAATCCGACTCAGACTGACTCAAACAATCCAAACCAAAACTGAAATCAAACATTCAGTTTTATAGCCTTCACTTCGGGCCCCAAACTGAATGAGTGATTACATTACACATTTGCAATGAAGGAAATAAAATGGTATATACAGTGATACATATGACAGCAAAAGATATTTCAAAGATGGTACCGTTTCAGCAGCCAACCATTGACCGGCCCACCAAGACAATCTTCTCCATCCATTTCTTTCAGCAAGAAAGCATTCTGACCTTAGTATGCGGCAATTCTGAAAGGTCCTTTCCACAAGTTCTCGAACTTGTCGTGTTTCCCTTTGTCTTCATTTCGAGCATCCCATTTCAGCACTATGTCTCCAATTTGAAAGTTGTCCACCTTTGCCTTTCGATCATATATCTTTTTGATTCTCTCTTGTAGCTTGAAGGTATTTTGAAAGACCTCCTCTCTAGTCTATTGTAAATGGATCATTTGATTGATTCTCCACTGCAAATGATCTTCGTCACTACCAACTTCCTACAGAAGTTTAACAACTGGAACTATGAGAGATGTAGGAAAAACCGTGTCCACACCATACAAGATCTCGAAAGGGGACATGCCTATTGAATTTTTCTGAATCACTCTATCCACCCATAATGCATTGACCAATTTCTTGTGCCAGCTCTTATTGTTTGTTTCCAGCAGCTTTTTGATGATGTTGACTAAAGATTTATTCGAGGATTCCGCCAAACCATTACCTTGTGGACAGTATGCAGTTGAGTGGCCCAAGGTAATTTGATATTTATTACAAAAATCAATCATCTTTTTAGATTTAAAAGCTACTGCATTATCTGTAATCAGCTTATTAGGACAACCAAAATGTGACAAAATATTGTTCTCAAGAAACTGAATTATTACTGTATGAGTGGCCTACCGAGTAGGAATTTCCTCTATCCATTTAGTGAAGTAGTCTTTCGCTGTAAGGATCCATTTATGTTGTGCTTATGAAGTAGGATGGATCTTACCAATAAAATCTAAACCCCACTGCTGAAAAGGAGTGCTTACTTCAACTGGTTTGAGTGGTAAAGGCTATAATTTTCTCTTACCTTGAAAAATCTGGCATTCGTGGCAACTTGTAACAGTTTTGTACACATCAGAAAAGAGAGTTGGCTAATAATATCCCGCTCTAAAAATTTTATTGGCTATTGTCTTCCAAAATAGATGAACTCCACAATCTCTTTTGTGAAAATCATCTGTGACCTGTTTTGCTTCTTCTTCAACCAAACAATTCAACAAGACACCACCGGGATCTTTCCAATAGAGTGCATTATTCATTATACAAAACTTTGTAGCCTTTAATTTCAGGGCCCTAATTTTGTTTTTAGCCAATCTGGGTGGCGGTGAAAGATGTTGGAGCATATAAACAATATCCGAGTACCAAGGAGAAAGTAAAAAAAACTTTTCAGCTACCTGAACAAGAGAACTTTCCTCATCGTCTTCGAACATAGCAGCAATGATATTTATGTCCAAGGCATGCAAATTAGATTTCGCCATCAGTTTGGCCAGCCCCTGTCCTTTGATGAGCTTCATTGGTTTGATCTCCACATCATATTCTAACAAAGCAGCGATCCATTTGCCTCATCTCCCTTCTGGATCTGTTTGCACTAAGACATCTTTAACGACAGCGTTAGGAACATAGGCAAGGATATGAGAATGCAGAATATAAACTCTGAAATATTTCAATGCCTTTACCAAAGCAAGGGCTTGCTTTTCAATAATATTGTACTTTAAAGCTGCATCTCTTATCGTTCTGCTGAAAAAAGCAATTGGTTTCTCAAGCTGGTCTCTTTTCTGCATTAAGACCGCTACCATAGTATGATCCAAAGCAAATGAAAACAAAATAAAATCTTGGGAATAATCCGGGCTGATCAAAATTGGAGCTGAAGAGAGGGCTAGCTTTACCAAATTGAAAGACTTGATGGCTTCCTCGGTCCACTTCACAACACTATCTTTCTTTAACATGTTTGTGATCTCCCTCAAATGTTCTGCAAGATTTGGCATGAAACAACGTAAGAAATTCATCTTACCGTTAAATGACTGGATCTCCTTTTTACTTCGTGGAAAATAAATTTTCTGAATGGCCTCCACTCGAGCTGGATCAATGCAGATGCCCTCCTTGGATATGATATGACCGAGAAGCTTGCCTTCATCCATGGCAAGCAAGCTTTTCCTTGGATTGGGGGATATGCCATACTTTCTACACTGCTGAAATACAATCTTCAAATGATAAAGGTGCTCTTCATTTGAATTAGAAAAATTGTCAAATCATCAAGACAAACAACTAAAAATACATCTTTCTCATTTGCAAATGAAATATCCATAGCCAGCTGAAAGGTTGCACCTACATTCTTCAATCCGAAAGGCATCTTGGCGTAATGGAAAGTTCCCCACGGAGTGGTGAACACTGTTTTGTCTCTATCATCCTCATGGACCAAAATTTGGTTATAACCGGAATAACCATCAAGTAGCGACATGCGAGATGCTCCAACTACTCGCTGAAGTATGTGATCCATCTTGGGCAATGGATAGTTATCTTTCAAAGATACTTTATTTAGATTTCTAAAATCAATACATAATCGAATCTCACTTGTTTTCTTGCGCACGAGCACCAAATTAGAAATCCAATCTAAAAATATTATGGGAACGATTATACCAGCTTTGTATAATCGATTCACTTCCTTCTCTATTAAGGGAAATAGTTTTGGATTTATCCTTCTTAGCTTCTGTCGAAAAGGCTTTTGATTTGGCTTGATCGGGATGATGCGCTGAATTATACTCTTATCATATGCCTTCAAATCTGGATAGTCCCAAGCAAATACATCAGTAAATGAAGATAATAAACTAATTATTTTTCCTTTACCTGTGGAGGCAAAGCCTTTGATAACTTGACCATTTTAGGATTTTCTGCTGATCCAATGTTTACATCTTCAACTCCTTTCTCGGTGGGTGTCAAGCTTGGTTTCTGGGCTACATCATCTTGATCAAACAACTCCTCTAAAGGTATTAGACTTTTAGGAATGACATTGTCCTTAAGCTACAAAACTTCCATCTGATTTACTTCCATATCTACTTCACCATCATCATTTTCTCCATCTATAGAAGTGTCTTTGTATTTTCCTTCATTTTGCGAAAATTCCTCAATCTCTTTATCATCTTGAAACACCTGCCAATATCTTTGGTTATCTGGGACAGTAGGGCGATGTTTCACATGAATTTCAAACTTATTGTTTGAATTCATCGGAATCTTCAAATTACTTGCAGCTGTTGCAAGTGAATCTGCAATAACATTCTGAACATGAGGGACACATGTCAAAGTGTAATCTGGAAACATTCTCAAAATATCTAACACCGCATTTTGATAAGCTCGCATGTGAGGATGCTTAGCTTGGTATTCACCTTTCACTTGCTTGATAACTAACTCAAAGTCACCATATACTGAAATTATTTTAGCATTTAACTTCTTAAGGATTTTCAGACCAGCAATTAAAGCTTCATATTCAGCCTCATTATTTGAACAATCAAAAGCCAATTTATACGAACATACCCTTACATTACTTGGCACTTTGTTTGGAAGAAATGCAGGGCTATGTATCCAAATGCCAATTCCAACACCTTCTCTTCCTACCATGCCATCAAAGTCCATGCTCCACAACCCAGCCTCATCTTCCAAATGCTGAAATTCATTTTGCTCTTCTTCTTTTGCTTGCTGTCCATCAACTTTTTGCTACTGTCGGAAGGCTGATTGCTCAGCAGTACTATCAAGCTTTCGTCTTTCTTGATCTAGTACAGCTCTGAAATTTTCAATGATCTCTAGAATATCTTCTACTTCAACTACTTGACTATTTACATCATTAAAACTATTAGAATATAAAACAAAAGATTCCAAATCAGTATGTACATAGTTGATTGGATGATTTAGAGGTTTGTCCTTGTTAGTGATCATGTACTTCATCTTTTTCTCCTGGTATAATTTCCTCAACTAACCAAATAGGGGAATAGTAGCATAGGAGAAATCAAGCTACAATGTCCCTTTGAGTTTTGATCCCAAAGATCTGGAAAGAAGCATGCCAAATCTAGGAGGAATATCTGCCACAACAACATCCATCAAAACATTCTTCGTTGAGATCTGATCTAAAGTGACAACCAAATCTTTAATAAGCCCAATGCATCTGACCCTACCATAATCAAAGGAATATAGATCATGGTACTTGTGGGTGATATCTAGACCCAATTTTTCCATGATTGCTTTAGGCATGAGATTATGAGAGGCTCTAGAATCGAACATGGCATTGTGCAATACAAAATCATGCAGTCTAAGGCTGATGTAAAATGGAGCTACATCAGTGTCCTCAGACTAACCTTCTAATGCTGGCCCAAAGATAAGTTTGGGCTGATCATCCTCCACATTTACCATATCAGATAATGGATCCAAATTCAAAATCTTAGACACCTAGCCTTTATAGCTGTTGTTTTTCATTAATTCAGTCAAAGGAATTGACACTTTTAACTTAGAAATTTGATTTCCTAAGCTAAAGGCTAATATTTTCTCTACCTCTTTGACTGGAGCATAATTATTTTCAGTCTTCTCCTTTGATACAATTGACTGATTTGATCTTTCGTTTGCTGATTGTGTTTTGCTAGTGTTAGGATCAGTTGTCTCCTTTCCCTTTCTCTGCACTATGGGAGAATTGTTCTTTGGCGGTAACACTTCCTTCTTCTTCTGAATTGGATTGATGGGAACTTCTCTAATCCTGATTGAATATTGTCGCTGCTAGGCTGTCAAAGCATTCATGTATCCCCTCTGATACTCATCAGACTCTTCTTCAATAATTATTTCATTTGCCAAGATGAAATCTTCGTCTTTTTGTACAGCTGGGCTTTCTAAATACTCTTCATATTCAGTGATATAAATGGGCAAATCATCAGGTGTAAAGAAATGATTCTCCTCACCAATTGTGTTCTCATCATCATCTAATTCTGCACCATGTACAATATTCTGTTGTAGGGGTGTCTTCACTTGTTGTGCTGCTTGGTCTTGTGCTCTTCGTTCTCGTTGCTTGATTCTGAATTGTGGTTGCTACTGGCCACGAAAGTTTGGATTTCTGACTTGTGCTTCAGGCTTATCAGCAATTGTGAGCCTATCAAACATATTCTCAATCTTGCGAAGAAAATGATCGGAGGAAGAAGCTTCCTCTTTTATGGTTACCTTCTTTTCGGCCTTTGCTCTAGCTCTCTTGGCAAGCAGATTTGCCTCAATGCTGACTGCAATTTTCTGCATGTCCTCCAATGTTGCCGGATCTCTCTCCCTCAATTGATACACCATGTTAGGATCGAAGCCATCAGGAAATTTAATCAAAGCCAAGCCCATAGGTGGCTTTATATCAGCAGGAATTTCATTATAAACAGTATTGAATCTGACACAATAATCTTGGACTCTCTCACCAACATTACTCTTGATGTTCTCATATTTTGAAAGAATTTGAAGAGGGTTTTTCTTTACCTCCCAGTGATCCAAGAATTGTCTTTGAAGATTTTTCAATGTAGTGATACTTGCAGTCGACAAAACTCTGAACCACTTCCGCACTTCACCTCCAAACGTTTGCACAAATAATCTCATAGTCACATTTTCGGCATCAATCTCATGAAGGTCAAAGAAATTTGTCATCCTATCCACATGCTGCTGAGTTGTAATGCTTTGAGGAGTGCCATCAAACAATGGGATCTTGCTTTGGTAGTCAGCGGGCATGTCATCCAAATTTTGAGGCAACACAAGGGGTGCATATTGGGCAGCCATTGCTCTAGGTGGATTTACAACTGGCCTTGGAGATGTAGGAGGAGTCAGAACAATGATAGCAGCTGATGATGTATTTGGTGTATGAGGTGTCGATGGAGGGGATGAAATACGAGATGTTTGAGGTGTTGATGGGGTTGATGGGGGAGAAGAGACAGGAGGTCTCTGATCTGATTTAGTGGGCTGCACGGGAATGGTGGGAATGAATGGAGTTTCAGTAGGAATTCTTGAACTAGATGCAATTGCGAATGAACCAAGAGTTACTGATGCAGATTCTAAGAACTCGGGAATATTTGAAGCCACAATGGAAGTTTGAAGATTCAAGATGTAACTGTCAATTGATCTATTTTCCCTTTCAGTTTCAAGATCTTTGACAAACTCCGGATTTAAAATAGTGGAACCAACAACACTTTCAGATTTAGTCTCAAACAACGACAGATCAAAACGTTCGTCAAATTCAAGATCTTCAAGATATTCAAAAACAACAGGACATGAACGAGATTTAAACACGGGAATCACAGAACTTTCTTGTCGGATAATTCTTGGGATGAGATTTGGATTTTCATACACAGGAGGAGGATCAGGATCAGGATTGGCTCTGGTGTATCATCTGGAAGCCAGTGTGTTGAATTAATCCCAAAAATCAAACGGACAAAATCAACTTGTTCAACCTATCAAATTCTAAACTCATCATCCAAAGTCTAGAATTGCTTAATGATACTGGGGTAATTGTTTAGATCAGCTGTTTAATTTATAAACTAGACCAGAGATTGACTGAAGCAGCATTCATCTACTTTCGCTAATGCAAAGCAAGAGCGTTTCAAAGGCTACCTGTCTAATTTCAGGCTCCATCTATAGTCTACAAAGCAAAACAATGATAATAAACTTTCATTCCCCAGCGGAGTCGCCACTATGTTATGGCCTAAATCTACCTCAGGCTGAGAAAGGCAAGATCTAGGGTAACATCAAACCATGCTTAACCTGGTAGCTAGCCCTACCAGGTTGGGAGAGGGCTCTCTCCTTGTCAATCTCAGAAAAGATGGCCAATGAAGCTTGAGATGACTGATGTAATGACTGATTTTAGGCTAGGTATGTGTACAAAGGTGTTTGATTGAATTTAAGATAGGTTTGTTGGCTCAATTGTGAAAGGCAGATTTGGGTGCAGGGAATGGACACAGTTTTGCAGAGATCTCTATGGGGCGAGGTAGGAAAATGGTTTAGCACTTCAAATTTGAGTGAGATGGAGAGCTTTTAGACTGGTGAGAAGTTGGAGCGGGCATGAAATACTCAGGGATCCTGTTCAACAGCTGAAAACATAAATAACTAAACAAACCCTAGGTAGAGCACTGCAATTTCAATGTATTCTACCTTTATCCTTGTTTGATTTAGTTAAGATGAAGCAAAGAGAGATAATGGCATACATAAATCACATGTAAAACTTGAAATTACAGAAGAAAACCCAATACCAAATCAAGATTCCACAAGAATCCCATAAAGTGTTGCAAACCCTAGTCAATTTTGCTAAACTGCTGAAAATGAATGTACAATAATACTCAAAGCATTCATAAGAGTCCAACCTTTCTTAATGACTGAAAAGCTACTAGATATAGGCATCAAACAACTCATGCTAGGCTTTAGGGGTCGAGTTCATGAGTTTAGGAGTTTTTGCAACAAGATGTAAACTAAGAACTGAAAAATAGGCAGTGGAACAGCATGCCTCTAAAACCTAGGAAACTGATTCATTTAGATGCAAACTACTTTTTCATGATAAATCTACCTCTATGAGTGAGAATTTAGCATAATTACATCAAAATCCATCAATTCACATTAAATTACATCATGATTTTGACTATTAGAAATAGAAAAGTCAAACTGTGAAGAAACTAGGCGAAAAACAGAGTTTTTTGGCCAAAATGAGCAAATTTCACCCTATGTGCCACGTTGATTTCCCTATGCGTAGTGACTTTTTGCAGCTGATTTTGGAGGCCTTCCCGTGCACCAAATTTTCTCCAAGTGGGCTTTTTGGAAAGATATGCCTGTCTACTTTCCAAAACAAGTAGAATTTTTGAATTGGGCCTCCATTTGCCCATCAAAAATTGAGTTCTCTCAACACTGCTTCCTGTGTGTCGAAAAAGGGTTAGAAAGGTCATTTTTGACATATTTTTGACCTTTTTGGAAGCTCAAAACCTGTCAGGCCATGTGAAAGAATTCATATTTTTCCATGACAAATCCAAAAATGTTGAGTTTTCCTCAAAAGGAGGTCTCTAGCAAAAGCACGTGCCAAGTGGCACAGCGCATCGAGCAGAAAAACCTATTTTTTAGGCCAAAAATTTCAAAATTGCAAAAATTTTCCCAAATTTCTTGAAATTTGGGCTAAGTGTTCCTCATCAAGTGCTGTGTTGGGCTAAGGAAACCTCAACCAAGATCTGGAGTTTATTTTGCTCCTTTCTCTTCCTCATGGATTTCTTCAATTTGGCCTTCAAATTCCTGATTCTTGCTTTGCACACCATATTTCTTGACAAGTAGTGGTATGCCATGTTCCTCAACATGTTTTTCTCATTGTTGGCCTTCTCTAGCATCCTTTCTAGGTGCATGTTTGTCCTCTCAATCCAAGATTCACGATCAGCTTGAATTTCTTGCTCAAGTGTGGTCAATTTGATTTTCCTCCTCTTGGCAGCTTGTCGATTTGCCCTTATCTTTTGGAGCTTCATGATGGTTTTCTGATCTTCTAGCTATTTTTTCCTCTACTTGAAATAATTAATGATCCACTTGGCTCTTTCCAGGTTGAGAGATAAATGTTGAATGTCATCTTGCTGCTCCTGAATGATATCTTTAGCTTTGAGCTTTGTGAGCCCAAATCAGTGTCCTCATCCTTAATGAGGATGAAATCTGTCTCATGACATCATGAATGTCCCTCATCATATAAGGGCTACTTACCCTTGTCCTGTACCTGCTCTGCTGATGGAGGAAATGAGACCCCTTCCACCCTGGGTGGAGATAGTACTTGTTTTGCTGCTGCAAACAACCTTCTAGTGCCCTTTTGATATGTGACAAACACTGGCACATTAGCGGTTTTTGTTTCATGAATCTCCTGTTGATGTGAAGGCCCTCCCACCTCATCAAAAACTACTGGGGGTACTTGAGGACCTGTAAAGACCTCATGTGCAATGAAATCCTCCCATGAGATGTTCAGTAAACCAAGCTGATGCAAGACCACAATTTTGATTAGTGCAAAATGATATATGTTGTTATACTGCTGCTGAGGAGAATTCTTTTGCACTAAGGTGGTCATCTTCTCAATGTTCCGGCGAATGAAATAAGGGAGGTTCATCATCTTCACCCTAATAAAGTGCATCAACAATCTGATATGATAGGCATACAGACGAGAAAATCTACCCTCACAACTGAAATATTTAATTATGAGTTTCATCAAGGGAGCATATGTGTCCTGAAGATACTTGAAAGGAAAAACTCTACTGATATGTCTCTGAAAATCAGCCTTGATGTAAGGCTCCTAATGATCTTTGTCTATTAGCTACCTCTTATTCCATTGCTCACCTACATTTGGAATGCCAGTTGCTTGAGCAATAGTCTCAAGTGTCAAGGTGAATGTCACACCTGCCAAAGTGACTTAGCCATTATGAAGATGGAGCACAAATAATCTGGCTAGCTCATGATGGTACTTGACTCTCTCCACCATCTCACAGAACTGATAACAAGATTGGTGTTGAAAGCATGTGACGGCAAGAGGATAGGCCAACAGCTCGGCAAGTGAAGTAGGCTCCTCCTGGTTATGTTTTCCACCTTTGTGAGGCCTCCTTGGTGCATGCATTTCTCTAAAAGAATCACTGACTGTCTCCTCATCTCTGTCATAGGAAGAATCTGACTCCATGTTTGCCAATGTTTGAGTTTTCTTAGATGAGTATGAAGAGATTTTATGGGGTCTTTAGGATTTTTCTGCCAAGGATATGAATGTATGAGAGGGAGTGTGCATGAGGGATTTAGGAATGTTGCTGACATGTTTTTGAGGAATAGAAGGGTTTAGGGGATGATTTTTAGAGTTTGGGAATAGCAATTAGGGTTTGGGATAATGGGATTAGGGATTTAGGCTTAGTTGTTTAGGGATATGAGAAATATGGAATGGGTAGATGAGACTGTAAAGAGAGGGAGAAAATGAAGTGAGGGAATGAGGGAATGGAGTGAGGGAGTGAGAAATTCTTAGGAGTGGAATTAGCAACAAGAAATACAATTTATAAACCCTATGCAATTGTTTTTGACAAAAAATGCAAGGAGGTAGGGTTTCAAATTTTCCCATTAAATCACCATAAGCACCAAGATAAACTCATTCATTGGTCATGGAGGAATGTTAACTTACTTGGACAAGTGAGGATTTAGCAATTTTGCAATTTTGGAGGAGGTTGTGAGTGAAATTGGCCTTGTAGCCCTGTGCACCGCACCACCTCACAGGTGCACCACACCCTTTCAATGCGTCACACCCATTATGGATTTACACTGCAGAACTCTGCCCAATGTGCCACGCTCCAAACCTAGTGCACCGCGCTAGTGAGAATGAAAAACTTGCTACGATTTTTTCCTCTTTTGCTTCAACACGACCTTTCCATTACTCACTCTTTCTCCCTTGGATGCAAATGAACTCTTTAAACATGAAAAATGGTTTATATACATATAGTTTTGATTTTTCATTTACAAAAACCCATTCTTCTAATGTTTGCTTTTGACTTGCTTTGAAAACTCTATTTTCGGACAGTTTTCTTTATTTTTGCCTTTGATGGACTAAATGCTTTAACTTTTTGTTTTGCTTTGTAGGTGGTGAAGTTACAGAGGCTTGGAAAGGTGACCAGGGCTGCCTCTGAAGTTATTACATATGGAACAAATGAAATTACATCAAATTTGTACATGAAAACATAAAAAACTCTATTTTTCCTCAAAACAGGGTTTTGAGGAAAAATCAGTCACTAAGCATGTGATTATGGAAATTATTGTTGTTGAAACTTTATTTGACCTCCTCATGCACCTGCTGACCATTATTGAGCATTTTGAAGACCTTATTGACGAAACCCTAGACCTAATGAGACCTAAAACCCTAACAATGACTTTTATAAATTTAAAGACAAAAATTGACTACATATGATCTAGATGTATGAAAATGGGCCAGCAAGTAAAGGACATGAGGGAAAATGTATAATATACCGCTACCATCAGATGATCCATGACCCTAATGGAATGTAGCTGATCGAGTGAGACACCTAACATGCAATGCAACAAGATAATTTGATCATTGATGGAGGGATGAAGATACCGACACTAACAGGGCTCTGCGTCAATGATTTGCTTTCCTTTATCATTCACCTTGTTGGGTTCTGACTCAGAGTCAGAACATGAATCTCATTCAGAAGCCTTCATCTTGGCCACCAGTGACTACTTGGCCCGACACTCACTTGTGTTGTGAGTGGACCTATTATGGAACTCACACCATTTTCCCGTGTCCTTCTTTGTTTCCGTGGTGTTGTTCTTTGCTTGTGGATTTGGAAGGTTGTCCTGGGTCGCCCCACCTTGGATTTAGCCTTTGCTCTATGGTTTGGGGATGCCTTTTCCTTGCTTCAGATTCACAAATCCAAAGTCTCACTTCTTTTGTTTAAACTTCTTCTCAATCTTGACAACGTATCTGTAGGTCGTCCTGAGCGAGGAGATGTCCAGGAACTCCATCGCGTCTTGGATGTACTTGTGTAGACAGTTGTGGTACTTGAGTACCAAATTCTGCTCAAAATCCTTGATACCCAACTTAGTGCAGAGGGTATGGAAAATATTTGTGAACTTCGGCACATCTTGGTCACTTCGTTGTCATAGTGTGGTCCACTTTATGCCTTTATCTTCGTAGCTCCTGAAAGGGTAATATTGTTCCTTGATGGTGTATCAGAAAGAATCCCAAGTGGGTGCAGCTAAAAATAGTGAGGGTTACCTCTCATCCTTTTGTTCATAGTAGATTTCCCACCAGTCCTTAACGTGTGGGGCGATTTTGAGAAGTGAAAAAGTAATCTTTTCCTGATTGGAAAAGTGATGAACTAAAAAAATATCCTTCCAACATATTCAACCATTTGTCTACGACATTTGCATCTATTTGGCCCTCAAATATGGGTATAGCAAATTTAACTTGTACCTTAAAAGGTGTGGTGCCTCTAGAGTGGTTTCTTGATGAAGATGTGTCACTTGTGGTTAGTCTTCAAAGGATTTGGGCAACGTTATCCATCATCGCATTCCTCTGTCACTCAAGGGCTTCCTCGAGCAATATTTTGAAAGGATCTCTAGCCCCCCTCATCTTTACTTTCTTCTGCCATGGGAGGCCATTGGGGTTTGCGAGGTTGGTCTTGTAGAGGTTCAACCAAATCGAGCCCTAACTCCTTATACCCTGACCTCGTTGGGGACATTCAAAGAAAAAAAGAGATAACAAACCGCTCTGATACCACTGATCCAAACTTAAATATGAATGCAACAAATTACAAATATAACCTTAAATACAAAAATGCAGCAAAATTAACACTTCATTTCATTAATATCAAAATACTTATATATGCTTACAAACAGAATGGAAATAAACTAGTTCAGACGATGGTAGCTTATCTCTCAGAAGAGATGTGGTGGCTATATGCCTCTGAACTATGTTACAATGAGGCTCAAAGGCCTATTTATTATTGAGAAACAATGGAAAATGCTAAACATCCAAAAACCTAACCCTATGAGATGAAGCGCCAAAACTGTAGGCCCCGTTTAGGTAAATTGGTACATCAATTTCCGAGGGTCATAACTTTGGCATACGATCTTCGTTTGGCTATCATAATACCTTGTTTCAAAGATATCGAAGAGGAGGCTGAAAACAATCTAGTAATCTTAGTTAGATTTATTTTGGTCTCTCTGTTTTCCCTAAAAACGTCGTTTAGGGCCTCAAAATGGCTCTGGAAGTTGAGGACCCGAAAAACTGCCAAAAATAGTAAACTGTGCTGCAATTAAGGAAACTGAAAAAACTAAAAGAGATAGTTTTGGGGGTCCAAGTGGAATAAGCAAGTGGCCACCAGTATCCACCTGGATAATGAACATGTATGGAGATAGTATGTTGGTGTGGACACGTGGTTAGAAGACGGGGCCATGCTGTGGTGTTTTTTTCCATGTGTGCATGCTGACAGAGTGTTACTAATGTCTTGTGCGAACAGGTGGTTAGACGAGAACATGTAGTGGTTATGTTTTTTGCATGTTGTTGGTTGTCTAGCTGTTTGACAATGATGTGTTGAATGTGTGTCCCTGACTGTTATAGAGTGTTGGTTCATAGAGTGATCCAGGTGGATATTGGTGGCCACCTGCCAAGTCCACCTGGACCCCCACCATTGTCCTTCTCAGCATTTTCAGTTTCCTTAATTGTAGCACAACTTACTATTTTTAGCAGTTTTTCGGGTCCTGAACTTCCAGAGCCGTTTTGAGGCCCTAAACGACGTTTTTTGAGGCCCGCTCCAACAATGGTAGTGCTCGGATAGATCTTTCTAACGAGCTATTGTATGCGTCAAACGGAGATCATATGCCAAAGTTACGACCCCGGGAAATTGATGTACCAATTTACCCCAAACGGGGCCCACAGTTTGGCGTTTCATCTCCTAGGGTTAGGTTTTGGAATGTTAAGGGTTTTTTTCATTGTTTCTCAACAATAAAATGGCCTTCGAGCCTCATTGGAACACAGTTCAGAGGCATGTAGCCATCACATCTCTTCTCAGAGATAAGCTACCATCGCCCTAGCTGGTTTATTTCCATTTCTGGTTGTAAGCATATTTCAGTATTTTCCATTAATGCAATGAAGTATTATTTCCGTTGCATCTTTGTGTATATGGTTATCTCTGTAAGTTGTTGCGTTCCTGTTTAAATCCGGATCTGTGGTATCAGAGCGGTCTTCTTTTTCTCTGTTTTTCTTTGCATGTCCCCAACAAGGTCGGGATATAAGGAGTTAGGGCTTGAACTGGTTGAACCTTTGCAAGACCAGCCTCGCAAATCCCGACGGCCTCCCATGGCGGACGAGAAGAAAGACGAGGGGGCAGGAGATCCCATCAAAATCTTGCTCGAAGAAGCTCTCGAGCGACAACGGAACGCAATGATGGACAGCTTTGCCCAGATCCTTCAGCGGCTACCCAGAAGCGACGCATCGGCTTCCAGCAGCTACTCTGGAAACGCCACACCCTTTAAGGTACAAGTTAATTTTGAAATCCCCATATTCGAGGGTCAGATAGATGCAGATGTCGTAGATAAATGGTTAAATCAACTAGAGGGTTATTTTTCTGTTCATGATTTTTCGAGTCGGGAAAAGATTGTTTTTGCTCTTCTCAAAGCAGCCCCCCACGTCAAGGACTGGTGGGAAACCTACTGCGAGCAGAAGGATGAAAGTACTGGCTCACTATTTTCAGCCGCACCCACCTGGGATTCGTTTCGGGATGCCGTCAAGGAGCAGTACTACCCTGTTGGAAGCTATGAGGATGAATACATAAAGTGGACCACGCTGCGGCAGGGAAGGGACCAAGACGTGCCGGAGTTCACCAATCTTTTCCATACCCTTCGCACAAAGTTTGGTATCAAGGATTCGGAGCAACATTTGATACTCAAATACCATGGCTGCCTGCACAAGTACATCCAGGAAGAAATACAATTCCTAAACATCCCCTCGCTCGGCGCAGCATACCGATATGCCGTCAAGGTCGAGCAGAAGTTGAAACAAAAGAAGAGAGATTTTGGATCTGCGAATCCAAAGCAGGGGAAAGGTGCCCCAAAACCACAGAACAAAGGACAAAGCCAAGGCGGGACAGCTCAAGACAACCAGCCGAAGCTGCAAGCAAAGAACAGCGCCGCGAAGTCGAGAAAGGACACTGGAAAATGGTGCGAGTTCCATAAGAGCTCCACTCACAACACAAGTGAGTGTCGGGCCAAACAGTCACTGGTGGCGGAGCTAAAGGTTTCAGAATCAGATGCATGTTCCGACTCTGAGTCAGAACCCGATAAGGGGTATGAAAAAGGGAAGCAGATCATTGATACGGATCCCAGCGCCACTGTTGCTACCGAAAAGATCCTGAAAAATGAACCCGAAGATCTAGAGGAGGAGGAGCGTCTCTTCCACTCTCAGATGTGGGTAAAGGGCTCCCCGATACAGTTCATTGTTGATAGCGGGAGTCAAAAGAACCTCATTTCGGCAGAGGTCGTGAAGCGGTTGGGCTTACCGACCACAGCACATCCACAACCATACACCATTGGGTGGCTGCACCAAGGACGAGATCTTCGCGTGAGCCAGCAGTGTCGCCTTCCATACAACATCAAGCCCTTCACGGATGAGGTATTGTGTGACATTGCTCCCCTTGAAGTTTGTGATGTATTACTAGGACAACCATACTTGTGGAAGTGACATGCTGTGTATGAATCAAGACCCCGTGCTATTATTATTACATTGGGAAATAAGTTGTTCAGGATACCAGAGGTAGCACCACCTGCCGCCATCTCTTTGATTACTGAAAAACAATGCAGTAAGATCATTTCCAAAACCAGGAAATTTGTTTTCCTGATGATACGCCCTCAAGGAAAGAAGAAGACAGTGGCCGCGGCCTCCAGACGGGGTCCCTCTGCACAACAACTACAGATGGACAAGATTGTGGAGGAGTACGAGGACATCTTCACCTCTCCGGCAGGAGTTCCTCTACACTATCAAGTCAAGCACTCCATCAATACGACCCCAGGTGCGCCGCTACCCAATGGACCAATTTATCGGCGCTCCGTTCTGGAGAACGATGAAATCAAGAGGCAGATTCAGGAGCTCCTGCAAAAAGGTCACATCCGTCCGAGTTCATCGCCTTGTGGGAGTCCGATCGTGTTGGTACAGAAGAAGGATGGGACATGGAGACTCTGTATTGACTATCGGGCACTGAACAAGATCACTGTCCATAATAGGTACCCGATCCCGCGGATTGATGACCTCCTAGACCAACTAAAGGGGGCGAAATATTTCAGCAAGATCGATCTGAAGTCAGGATATCACCAGGTTCCAATCGAACCCTCTGATGTGTGGAAGATTGCCTTCAAATCCAAGGAGGGCCTCTTCGAATGGTTGGTCATGCCTTTCGGATTGACGAATGCTCCTGCAACCTTTATGAGGCTAATGGATGACATCTTGCAGTCATTCACCAACTCCTTTGTAGTAGTATACTTGGATGACATTCTGATCTTCAGCCAGAGTTGGGAAGAGCACCTCCACCACATCCGATAGGTTCTCCAAACACTGCCGCAACACAAGCTATGTGCCAATTTGGAGAAATGCACTTTTGGCATGACCCAGGTTCAGTATCTGGGATACATCATTGATGAATAGGGGGTGCATGTCGATCCAGCCAAGGTCCAAGTCATTCGGGATTGGCCCTCTCCAACCACTCTAACAGAGCTCCGCAGCTTTCTAGGTCTTGCCAACTTCTACCGCAGGTTTGTGTTGGGGTTTTCTCATATTTCTTGGCCCTTGAGTCAGGTCACCAAGGGAGGGGCAAAAGCAAGGTTCTTTTGGTCTGAATCTCAACATAAGGCATTCATGGAGTTGAAGGATCGCCTCTGCACGTCACCAGTGCTCGCGTTACCAGATTTACAACAACCATTTGAGGTCAAGACAGATGCCTCTGACTATGCTATTGGGGCAGTCCTTACTCAACATGGACATCCAGTGGCATATCACAGTGAAACACTTTCAGACACAGTCCGGAAGTACCCCACTTATGATAAAGAGATGTACTCCATTGTACAGGCCTGCCGACAATGGAAGCATTACATTTTGGGGAAGGAAACGGTCATCCACACAGACCACCGACCCCTGCAGTTCATACAGACCCAAGGGAAATTGCAGAATGATCGCCATCAGAAGTGGTCTACATACCTGCAACAGTTCCACTTGAATATCAAGTATAAGAAGGGCAGCACCAATATTGTCGCAGATTTCCTCAGTCGACCACCGATCATGGCGTTAACCACCGTGCTCAACTCTTGTGGGCACGAGACTTCTGATTGGCCACTTCTCTACAAGAGCGACCTAGAATTCGGCCACACATACCAGACACTCTTGGAGGGTCGGCGTGTTACAGATTTTCACCTCCAGGATGCCCTATTATGCCACCTCGGTCACCTTTGTGTTCCTTCAAGCGAGCGTGCCAAGATGATTTGGGAAGCACACTACAATCGGGCTGCTGGGCATTTCGGGGTCGAGAAAACAGTGGCAGTACTGCAAAATTATTTCTATTGGCCGAATCTTCGACAGGATGTTGGGAAGTACATCAGATCATGTACTTCCTGTGCCATTGCCAAACCGACCATTAAGAAGCACGGCCTCTATACCCCTTTGCCTACCCCTAGTCGACCTTGGGAATCCATCTCCATGGATTACATGTCAGGCCTTCCTTCCACCAAGCATGGAAATGACTGTGTTTTTGTGGTCGTCGACAGGTTCTCGAAGATGGCCATTATGATGGCCTGCAAGAAGAATATCACAGCAGAAGCCACTGCTAAACTCTTCTTTGAACGAGTGTGGGTGCACTTTGGGATCCCACAGTCTATCATCTCAAATCAGGACAGTCGGTTTCTCAGCACATTTTGGTCCAGTCTCTGGTCAATGCTGGACACCAAACTCACGAAGTCCACAGCCTTCCATCCTCAAACTGATGGCCAGACAGAGGTTGTCAATAGGATGATCATGCACATTCTGCGCATGTATAACTCAAAGCATCCACGCACATGGGACGAGAGCCTCCCCTATGTTCAGCACAGCTACAACCGAGCTCTTCACAGCTCCACTGGCCATAGCCCTTTTCAGGTGGGTTTGGGATTCCAGCCACTATGCCCCATTGATGTGGCCATGCCACTTGTAGCTACTCACATGAATTCAGCTCATGTCCAGTCCGAAACAGATAAGGCCACCAGCTTCATTGAGCGCATCCAATATATTCGCCAGCAGGTCCATGACATTCTTGAGAAATCAAATGCCAAGTACAAGCAGCGACATGATCAACATCGGGTGCCACACAAGTTTCAGGTGGGCGACAAAGTCTGGTTGCATTTGCAAAAGGAACGCCTTATTGGAGCCTATCGGAAATTGAGACCACTCTGATATGGTTCTTACACCATTACTAAGGCTATGGGAGACAATGCGTTTGAGCTCAGCATTCCCCCATTCCTTGGCCTGCACCCAGTGTTCAATGTGGACCGCCTTCGGCCATACTTTCAACCATTGCTAGACACATCCGACATTGTAGAACAGCTCAAACCCACAGAATTAAATCCAGATTGCATGGAACAAGCTGCAACTGATCGGATCATGGACACACAGATCAAGAACACTCGCAACAGAATATCCAACTGCATCGAGTTGTCAAAGCAGGCCAACTCCTTCAGCAGGGCAAGTGGCTCACCAGGGAACAAGTTCAGCAAAAGTTTCATCATCTCATGGAGGAGCTCAACGCAATGGGGACCATTGCTTCCTAAGGGGGGAGGAATGATCTAGGTGTATATTGGTGGCCACCTGCCAAGTCCACCTGACCCCCACCATTGTCCTTCTCAGCATTTTCAGTTTCCTTAATTGTAGCACAACTTACTATTTTTAGCAGTTTTTCGGGTCCTGAACTTCCGGAGCCGTTTTGAGGCCCTAAACGACGTTTTTTGGGGAATCCGGGGGCAACATGGGTCCATGGAATGGACCGATGTTGCTCATTCCAACAATGGTAGTGCTCGGATAGATCTTTCTAACGAGCTATTTTATGCGTCAAACGGAGATCATATGCCAAAGTTACGACCCCGGGAAATTGATGTACCAATTTACCCCAAATGGGGCCCACAGTTTGGCGTTTCATCTCCTCGGGTTAGGTTTTGGAATGTTAAGGGTTTTTTTCATTGTTTCTCAACAATAAAATGGCCTTCGAGCCTCATTGGAACACAGTTCAAAGGCATGTAGCCATCACATATCTTCTCAGAGATAAGCTACCATCGCCCTAGCTGGTTTATTTCCATTTCTGGTTGTAAGCATATTTCAGTATTTTCCATTAATGCAATGAAGTATTATTTCCGCTGCATCTTTGTGTATATGGTTATCTCTGTAATTTGTTGCGTTCCTGTTTAAATCTGGATCATAGAGAGAGCTCTATTGTGGAAACAATTTCGCCTCTTAACCTGGTGAGTACAGTTACGCTTCTAGTTGGATTTATTGATTGGAATAATGAAGTGGAAATAGTGCCAGTCGAAGCATAACCACCCATAGAAGAGTCAGTAGCAATACTGAAAGCAATGGAAAAATAGCCAAGCTTTGTTCCAATTATGATTTGCTCACATATGAAAAATATCCTGAAACGGGAAACTAATTCTTTATTAGTTATGTGTCCTATGCTTCTTGTGAACCTAGTCAATTGCCTTCGCTTATTATTTCAATCCAAGTTAATATACAAGCTATTATTTGGCAGATATGCCATGTACAACACGAACTTGTTTAAAAGGTGAACATATGTCGATAGTAAGTAAAGGAATTTAATTTTTGGTTTGATCGACATCACATATAAATATAGTGACCCGATATTTTTTGTGTATAGTTGTCCTAAGTCCTAATGGGTGGTATAACTCTCACAATTAGAACAGTATGGTCAGATTTTTGGTTTGTGTGAATGTGTTTTTTCTAGAAAATGGTATCATTCATGTGACAAGACTATGGTAACTGTAATGAAATCTCCATGAGATTAGGAGTTTCTCTTTTATTATACAAATGCATTAATCTAAAGTATTATGGTTTATTGGATGAGCTGTGTTGGTATTCTATTTGGGCCCTGTTAGGATATTCCGACACATAGGAAATAGTTAAGTTCAACTTGGTCTAGTATAGAGTTAGGTATAGAGTTAGGTAAAGTGTGTTTCTTTACCGTTGTACATTTTGTAACTTACAATCCGACGGTCACGATATGTAGTGATCCGACGGTTCACTCTCACCTCGGTATTACCGACACTTGATCCGTGGCTTGACACCCGATTGGTCCATGAGTTCTATTTAAAGCGCATGGAGGGTCATTATTCAGGTAATCCGTGCATGAGAGAAGCTTATGTAAATTTTCATTCTTTGATTAATAATTTGCCTGTAGTACCCACGTTGGGACAGGCCGTGGACTGTTTCCCTCTTTGAGGGTTTTAACCACGTCAAAAATACTGGTGTATTGATCTGTGATCTGGTTTTGAGCGGTGTCCTTTTGGTATTCTTTCTGAGGAACTTACCCTGTAAATTCCTACATGGTATCAGAGCTATTTGAGGGCCGCGTCCGTTGGTGATCCAAATCTGAAGCCGGTAGAACTGCATGCGGCTGTCGTTTCCTAGATCTGTTGTTTCTGATTGCTTTCGGGCCGAGAGGACTGCTCTGTTGCGTTCGGAGCATCTGTTCCAGTGAGGAACCCCTTTCGTTTCACGCGAAAAGGTTTCCGGTAGCCCTAGCTGCGTCATTTTTCAGATCGGGAGGTATACAGTGTTTTTTGCAGTTTACTGTTATTTTCTCTCTGCTTATTTCGGTTTCGGTTTATTTAGCCTTTTTTTTAACCGGATCTATACCTTTCATTTCTGCGTATGCTCTTTGCCCTGCGACTCTGTGCGATCTGGGCAAATCAGAAACAGAAAGGAAGGATTTTTCTCATGCGTATGCTCTTTTCCCTGCACCTTAGTGTGATCTCGGAAAATCAGAAACATTGAGAAAAATATTTAGTTTTTCGGCTAAAGCTAACTTTGAGATTTTTTTTAAAAATTTCTAGTTTTTTTGCTAAAGCTAACTTCGAGCCGCAAGGTTCGTTTTTCTTTGCATATTCGTGTTGGGTTTTGTGTTTTGTGTTTTGTAGGGAAAAAGAGCTTTCTCAAGGCAAGCACGCAAACCAAGCCCCCCCCCCCCCCCCCCTCTCTCTCTCTCTCTCTCTCTCAAATTTTTTGTATAGATCAATTGGTTCAAAGCTATTTTAAGAGAGTAGAGGTCTTGGGTTCAAGTCTCCATTTTGTGGGGGCGGATTTTTTCATTCCCGCACATTCGCGCACTTTGCCGGCAACGTCAACAATTTTTTTTCAAAAAGCCATAACTTCTTCATCCGGAAGCCTTTATCAGAGCCGTTTTTTTTAAAACCGCCTATTTTTTCGAGATCTATCCATTGGAACACTTACTTTCAGCATCTTCAGCTTCAGTTTTTTAAAAAAAAATGGAAAGTCCATGCCAAGTCATTCTTGACAGCACTAACTACTTCCAATGGGTAGCCTACATGGAAGATTTACTTAGAAGTAAAGGTCTCTTCAGAATAGCCACAGACCAAGAGAAGAAACCAAAAGATGAAGACAAGGCTGCAAAATGGGAAAATAGACAAGATCAAGCACATGGTTTGATAGGGATGTCTATTTCTCCTGATCTTAGATTCCACATTGCAGAACTTGAGACTCCTCATGAAGCATTAGAAAAACTCGCTAAAGTTTTTGGGATTAAAAATGAAATTAGAGCCCATCAACTTGAAAATGAGTTGCTTACTTTGGATCCTAATAATTTTTCTTGCATTGAAGATTTCTTGTCCAAATTCAAGACCCTTAGATATCTCTTGGAAGGTGTTAAAGTTAAGAAAGAAGATGGTAACCTTATTTATTCCATCCTTACTAAGTTGGGACCAGCCTACTCTGTATTTGTTTCCACTTTCCATTCTACAAGGGAAGCTTTCATTTGTCAAGGAAAAGACTACAAGGCCCCTTCTTTTGACTCCTTTTGTGATTCATTAATAAGAGAACAAGAAAAACTCTTACACCTTGGTCTTCTTAATCTTGGAAACTCTTCCACGAAAGCGTTAGCCGCCTAGCAGCAACCAAATTCAAAGAATCCTAAGAAGTCATATCCTCAAAAGAATGGTCCTAAACCAACTCAGCCTCAAAATGAAAGATCATTTCAGCAAAATGATAAGACCAATAAAAACAAATGGAAGAAGACTGATAGACATTGTAACTTTTGTAATCGAGATGGCCACTTAGAATCTAAATGCTTTAAGAAGATGGAAGCCTTGGAAGCCGCAATGAAGAAACATAACATCCATGTGGAGCCTACTTCAACTTCAACTTCCGGAATGGCACTTTCTGCATGTCGTTGTCAATCATCTCAGTCTGGTTATGCATTAAATGTATCTTCTTCTTCTTCTCATTCTCATGAGTGGCTCATTGATTCTGGAGCCTCTTATCACATGGCCAAAAACCAAGCCATGTTTTCTTCTTTAAATGATTGTAACACCAAAAATATATATGTTGGTGATGATAGATCTCTTAATGTTGTAGGGACTGGAACTGTTCATCTAGACAATGGTCAGTTTAATGATGTATTATGTGTTCCAACCTTATCCTGCAACCTTCTATCTGTCTATCAGATAACTCATTCAGGTGAAGGTAAAATTGTTGAATTTTCACCTCATGATGTTGTAATCAAGGATCTAAAAGATCCTAAACAGATTCTAGCTACTGGTCTTGCTGATGATTCCACAAGGTTGTATAAGTTTCACAACTTTGGGTCATCCAATCTTCCCTCAGTATTTGTTGCTCATAATGATGAAGTGAGCAAACTTTGGCATGAGCGATTTGGTCACTTAAACTATCGCTCCCTTCAGCATCTATGTAAAGAAAATATGGTGACAGGTCTTCCTATGGTATCTTGCAGAGATGGTGTTTGTTCCGGATGTGTACTCGGAAAACATCATCGGGACAGTTTTGACAAACGTGCCTCTTGGCACGCCTCAGCCCCTTTACAGCTTGTGCACAGTGATTTATGTGGTCCTCTTCCTGTTGCTTCATTCTCTGGCTGCAAGTACTTCTTAACTTTCATTGATGATTTCTCCAGACGCACTTGGGTATACTTCTTAAAACTCAAGAGCGAAGTATTTAACACATTTTTGGCCTTCAAAGCCTTTGTTGAAAAACAATCTGGACATCAAATTCTTAAGCTAAGAACTGATAATGGTGGAGAATATGTTAAAAACACATTCATCAACTTTTGCACCGAAAATGGAATTCAAATGCAACATACTGTTCCATACACTCCACAACAAAATGGTGTAGCTGAAAGGAAAAATCGCACCTTAAAGGAAATGGCTAATTGTATGCTGCAATCTAAAGGACTCAGTCTTAGTTTTTGGGCCGAAGCAATTAATTGTGCAAATTATATAATCAATCGCACTCCTACTAAGGTTCTAGAGAATATCACTCCAGAAGAAGCTTGGAGTTCCATTAAACCAGATGTAAGTCACTTTCGTGTGTTTGGAAGTGAAGCATGGGCCCATATTCCAGATGAAAAGCATAAAGCTTTAGAACCTAAGAGTGAGAAATGTACTTTTGTTGGATATTTTGAAGATGTAAAAGGTTATAGACTTATTCCATTTAAGTCCAAAAATGTTATCATTAGAAGAGATGTAAAATTTGATGAAAATAAATCGGCCTGCGAGCCTAGTCCGGCGGATGTGCCACCTCTTCCTATCTCTTCTACTTTTGAAAACATTTCTTCTTCAGATGATGAAAGTGAGGATGATAATCCTCCCCCACCTTCTCAGGATCCTCAACTTCCAAGATGGGTCCGTGCTACTCGGGATGCAGCAGGTGATCTTGCCGGTGATCCTACAGATCAGCGACGTACACGTTCTCAGTTTGAAAGAGCCTCTTCTTTACTGGCTCAAGCTCCAGTAAATCATGATCCTGACACTTTTGCAGAAGCTTCAGGCCATCCACATTGGGAAGCAGCTATGAATGAAGAATATCATTCATTTTTGACAAATGATACATGGGATCTTGTTCCTCTACCAAAGGGACGCAAACTTGTAAGATGTAAATGGGTTTACAGAACCAAGTATGGACCAGATGGGAAAATTGATAAACATAAAGCTCGTCTTGTTGCTAAGGGCTTTTCACAGGTTGAAGGCATTGACTACACTGAAACCTTCTCCCCTGTTGCCAAAATGAACTCTATCCGCCTTGTTCTTTCCCTTGCTGCCTCTTTAAAATGGGAAGTCCATCAGATGGATGTTAAATCTGCCTTCTTGCATGGGGACTTGCAGGAAGAAATCTATATGGAACAACCCATTGGCTTCATACAAATAGACTCCATCTTTGTTTGTCGACTCAAGAAATCCTTTTATGGTCTCAAGCAAGCTCCTCGGGCTTGGTATGCCAAAATGGATAGCTTTCTTTTAGAATCTGGCTTTTCTAGGTGTCATTCTGACAATACTGTCTACACCAAGAAAGTGGGCAACTCTCTTATCATCCTTGTTCTTTATGTTGATGATCTTATCCTTACTGGTAGTGATCCCAACCTTATAAACCATGTGAAGTCTAGCCTCAAAAAGAAATTTGAAATGACAGACTTAGGACACTTACACTATTTTCTCGGTCTTCAAGTCTTGCAATCCAAGGAGGGTATTTCCCTTTCCCAGTCCAAGTATGCTTGTGATATTCTTCGTCATTTTCACATGGAAGACTGTAAGCCAGCCCCTTCTCCCTTTCAGTCTGGAGTCAAACTTTCAGTCTCTTGTACTTCTCCTGAAGTTGATGCTACCTTATACCGTCAACTTGTAGGAAAACTCTTGTACTTAACCCATACTCGTCCTGATCTTTCCTTTGCTGTTGGCCTTGTTGCTCGTTTTATGCAAAACCCCCGTGAAAGTCATTGGAAAGCAGCTAAAAGAATACTTCGTTATGTTCGAGGTACAATACAGTTTGGGATTCATTACAGTGCCAAAGCAGCTCCTCTATTAGTTGGTTTCACTGATTCTGATTGGGCTGGTGACCCTGATGATCGGAAGTCTACTGCCGGTTATGTCTTCACTCTTGGTTCAGGACCTATTACATGGGCTTGTAAGAAACAGGCTACCATTTCTCTTTCGTCAGCAGAAGCAGAGTATCGTGGTGCCGTGGAAGCTAGTAAGGAAGCCTTGTGGCTTCGTCAGATCCTATCAGAGTTTGGCTTTGAGCAGCAGCATCCAACCACACTTTGGTGTGATAATCAAAGTGCCATTCAGCTATGCAAAGATCCAGTCCAGCATCAGCACAGTAAACACATTGAACTACACATGCACTTCATCAGAAAGCTCATTCATGACCATGTTCTTGAAGTGCAATATTGTTCAACAGATGATCAGGTTGCAAACATCTTCACAAAGGCTCTCACAGAGACGAAGTTCACTAAACTTCGATATATGCTTGGAGTTCAGGAAGTTGTCACTAAGGGGGGATAGGCTCTAGTGCCTCCTTCCTTCTCCTATTGTGTCATATTTGTAAATCCTTCAATCCTATCCCAAGTTGTTCTTAAGGGGGGATGTTAGGATATTCCGACACATAGGAAATAGTTAAGTTCAACTTGGTCTAGTATAGAGTTAGGTAAAGTGTGTTTCTTTACCATTGTACATTTTGTAACTTACAATCTGACGGTCACAATATGTAGTGATCCGACGGTTCACTATCACCTCGGTATTACCGACACTTGATCCGTGGCTTGACACCCGATTGGTCCATGAGTTCTATTTAAAGCGCATGGAGGGTCATTGTTCGGGTAATCCGTGCATGAGAGAAGCTTATGTAAATTTTCATTCTTTGATTAATAAATTGCCTGTAGTACCCACGTTGGGACAGGCCGTGGACTGTTTCCCTCTTTGAGGGTTTTAACCACGTCAAAAATACTGGTGTATTGATCTGTGATCTGGTTGTGAGCGGTGTCCTTTTGGTATTCTTTCTGAGGAACTTACCCTGTAAATTCCTACAGGCCCCTCCATAGGTTTGATTGGTTGGTTTATTGTTTCGAGCTCCACGAATCTCCTACATATTGCAAGGCTATTATACAAGGTTTATCCACATCAACCTTCCATTATTTTACCATATATAGTTGGCACATGCAAACACATTTTCGATACATGACTCAGTTAATGAGCCTGTCCACCCTTCATTCCTGCATTTACTCTTCCACCTCGAAGTTGAGCATTTTGATTCTTAGTCATTTGCAAAATAACTCAATGTTGTCAGTCTTTCCATTTTTCACCCCCCATTTCTATGCAAATGGATTATGGTTAACAATAAGGGTTTTTTGTGTGTCTAGAATTGGATAACGTTGAATGGAGGCCATTTTTCATAAGTTTAATTTTCCATTGCAGCATCTTTGCGCACCAGGTATGTTCAAAATAGTTTCATTTTGTTTCCTTTGTGAACCACTCTGAGTTTTCTCTTGCATTATGTTCCCTCCTTTGAAGTTTACATGTGAATGTATGAAGGTGGTGAGTCCCATGGTTGGTAGTTATTTGTTATTTTACAAACTTGAGAAGTCTTATTGCCCAATGTTGTTACATTTATCTTTACAGAGCTCCAATGACATATTTCCTACGCATTATGACTTAGAGTCCTTGAGGTTTTAGAGCCTTGGGCTTATACTCTCTAGTATTTAATTATGATTTACTCAATTGTGGCGACCATGGCTATTAATTTAACCATCCTCTAGTTAATGAATGCGTTAAACAAATATAATTAGGGTTCGAATATAATCATGGTTATATGGTTTTCAACTAGTTTTTCTGGGATAATTTATTCATTAAACAGTATTTCCATGTTGACGCCTGAAAGAAAGTTTTAGTTTGATTTCAATGCCAGATAAATGTTTCGCACCCTCAATTGAAATAACCCTATAGTGGCTGCTTTTTTAACCAAAGACTTAATGAATTCATTCTTGAATTTTCTTTCCCATCATGTTGTATGAGGGAGTTCTTAAGGCCCTAGATATTTGTGCAAAAAATCTATATGAAAGCCATGCACACAAATTTTGTCTAACTTCGCTCAATTTTCACTGTAAAATTCGTCACGGAATTGATATTATGGTGCATTTCTCATTCTGGTCATGTAAATAGTCAAAGGGTGTATGTTCTCTTATGTTTATATGTAGGAAAAAATATTTTTTACCTAGGCACATAGAGCTGTAAATTCACGTCATTACGATAAACTCATTTTAACAATTTTATCTTAATTTTGTTATCTGATTTATGCGAAAACATTTCGTTATTCACATAAGTCCCACACCTCTTCGACATCCATGTTTAGGGTTCCATCCATTATTTCATAAACAATTTTTAGATACATTTATGACTCCCAAGAACTCATTACTTCATTTGAAAGTATGCAGTCGATGTAAACTTTCTACCCTGCCATTGGGATTGACTATATGAATGTACATATGCATTCCCTGTTCCTTGTTTTAGTTGTTTCCTTTTGCATTTTGTTTAAAAAATCAAGGTCTTATTCCAGAGTTAATTGATATTACCACATCTTTCTTGTAAGGACTTGTGGTCCTGGCATAACTGAAATGCAAAGTGCGAAGGTTGGCTAAAGGCAAAGTGTGCACAAGCTAGCAAAGATGACCGAACGAACACTTGGAGCACGTGTACAAGTGAGGAGCGGTTGCATATATTTATAAGGATGGAAAAGGGCATTCATCCTTGATGAGCTGACGGTGGAGAGTTATGTTTGAGTGTTGGTTGATGGGCCGACCATATGAAATAACAAACGAAGGCATTGGTTGGAGTAAAACAAGAGTCGGCCGAGAGGTGGCATGACCACACAACAACTCGTATATATTGGATGTGTTGGTGGATCATTTGGACATTGAATTTTCAGTCATCAAACTAAAGAAAAGGAGAAGTGCGAGTTAAGAAGTGAAGCCGCAACGAGGAAGGGAAGGCACAAATCTATGTGCCCAACCTTGGGCAAAGGCCGCACGGGATAAATGCACAGGTTCTGAGTATTGAGTGAGAGTTTGGGTAGGAGTGCTCGACGTTTGAACGAGGAGTGCGGGTGGAGACTTGGTGAAGTCGCCCAGCATGCAAAAATAATGCGGTGGAGTTTGGTGAGACCACTGTGTGAAGGAGAAACGAGGGTGTCTTGGTGACTTGGTGGAGTCACCCGCCCGTCGTGCACGAAATGATGTTTGGTTGAGAAGTGCAGTTGGCAGCTCGTGTGAGGGCGCGCCTGCCCCGCTTGGGCAAGGAACTTTGGTTGGCACACGAAGCTGTGACAAGTTGTAAATTTGGCTAAGTATGAAACTTGGTGTTTTTCCCAAGTATACTTGTAAAGCTTTGTAAAAGTTAAAAGTTGATTAATATAATATATTCAGGCAGAGTCATTGTTCAGGGAGTTGCCCCTCCCTTTATATTGTGCAATTGTGTTCTCTTGTATAATTGTTGATGATAATGAATGTGTATGGATGTTCATTGGTATAAAGGAAACATTAATAATTACTTGGTTGAGAAACACAAACTAAGTAGGACTAATGGTTAGGCATAGTCCATGAACATAAGTATTGGTGAAAAGAAAGTGTTCGGTGGTGCCACACCTCACCAAGTACGGTTGGAAGACTACCGTAGGCTTGGGGGCGTGACAGTTGGTATCAGAGCAGCTGATTCGGGCATTAAAGGTTGAATCTGCTACACACCCACACTGAATTGTAGGTGGTATCAGAGCTCATTGTTGGAGCTGGTGATCGAGAGCAGGTTTGCTCATGACAAAGTGACAGTGGAAGCAGGTACTTGCAAGTGAAGGAAGTTGGTTTCACATACAAGTGGAACAAGAGCTGGTTCATGTTTGCAGGAACTTGGTGAAGCCAGTGAATGTGGAGAAGGCTAAAATGGCAAAGATGGTAGATGAACCTATGGAAGGTGAGTCTAGCCATAGTGCAAGTGAAGTCTTCCAGTACAAAGTGTTGGAACAGGGGGGTCGATGGAGTTCTAACTGGGTTTTGATGAAGGCTGAGAATATGAAGATTTGGGAAAGTTGTTCGAAGCTGAGGAAGGAACTTGAAGAACTCAAGTTTCAATGCAGAAGTGCGATGGATGGTGAACTCAGGGAACTTGACAAGGAGATCCAACATAATGGACTTGATCTTCAAGAGCTCTTGGATGAAAGAGCTCGATTGAGGAGGAAAAGTGCCATGGTGGAGACTGAAATCAAGCAGCTTGAGGACGAAATGAAGAAGAATCTTCTTGATAAGAAGGTTGTTTTGATTGAGCAGGATGAGCTCGACTACATTGATAGGCTGGGGACTCACTACCGTAACAATCCAAAGGATGTTTGGAAGCTTAGTTCCATGGAAGTAGTCAATGAGCACTTGGTTGGTGCACTTGAGCAGGATGCGATGGAGGACAAGCTTGAGGGAATTCAAGCTGGACCAAGATCAAATTGCTTAGAAGAGCTAAGCAAGGAAGTGAAGTACCTTAGGAGGAATGTCAAATTGTAGCACAAGCCAATGGACACTTCGGAGGCCGAGTTTTTGAAGAAAGTTGCTAATGTAAGACACAAGATAAAGCCAACAGAAGGAGGTGATGCCTTGAAGCTGAGTTTTGTGCAAGTGACCGTGAAGGGCAAGAGATTTGCAACTTTGGTGGATATGGGGGCTACTCATAGCTTTTTGAGTAAGAAGGCAGCAAAGTCTTTTGGGAAGAAAGTTGAAATGGAGAGGGAGTGGAGTGCTTTCAAAGCAGTCAACTCTACCATGAAAGTTGTTACAGGTGTTATGGAGAACACTCAGGTGAGAGTGGGCTTATGGTTTGGAGACTTGAGGATCATGGACATGGATGATCATTCTATGGTGCTGGGGCAAGATTTCATGAGGCTTGCACAAGCCATACTAATGGTGGACCGGGACATTCTCTTGATCACAGCTGAAGGAAGAACTATGTTGGTTCCGATGAATAGAAGGAGTTGCTTGGGGTATAGACCGAGGATGAATTCTATGACTTTGTATCCCAAAGATCCGAATGTGAAGCATGAGGATGTGGAGCAAAGAGGACTTGGGATTATGACTTAAACAACGAAGGAAGGGAAGGTGATTGACTTCATTGCAAGAGCGAGGAAGAAGGAAGGAAGTGAGAGGACAATCTCACGAATCAGGGAGCACTTGATAGAGACATCTTCTATTGATGATCTTCACAATGGAGTTGCAGATGAAGGGAGTCTGAGTACTACTTCAAAAGTAGTGGTTGGAGAGGATTATGTAGGTAGAGATCCAGCTGGTATAGTGGACTTTTGCAGGTATGCTATGGGTATATATGACTTTCAGTTGACAAAGGACAAGCTAGGTGAGCTTGGATGTACATGTGAGGAGGTTGAGGCTGTGCATAGATACTTGAGGACATAGTATCAATCTGATACATGGGTGGATGAGAGTCAGGGAGGGAACTTCCTATCCCTCCTTTCTCTATAAACAACGTTGGAGATGGGTTGGTGTAGGGACCTTGTTTGGGGGGGGCTACACCAACTTCGCAAGGGGCCTTGGAGGAGGCTTCTTTATGACAGATTGCAGACTTGGATGTAGATGACCAGATGTTGGGATGAGACCACTTGGTTGGGCATCATGGACAACTAGAGTCATGGACATCAGGTTGGAGACATGGAGCATGAGTATGCACGGACATGATGCAGGAGCATGTATAGAGATGTCACTCATGGACATTCTATGGAGTGCCGGGGCAGAGATGTTGTGCAGATGCTGATGTGACATGGAGATGTTTGCATGATCCGATGGAGAGGTTGTACACCCCTTGTACAATAAGACCATGGACCGATCATGTTGCAGATGGGATGGATGTTTCCATGGACCTGAGCATGGGAATTGGACAGATTCTTGATGAGTCCGAGATGTATCAGAAGTCAGGGAAAGACTAATGATGGCATAAGGATGTGCATTCTTGTGGTTTGAGTGTATGGTTGGATTAGCTACACAACTAGTTTGAGTCATGAGGGGTACCAGTGTGCAGATGTGTGGCAAAATCAGGTGGAGTATCTTAGCAGGCAGACTATAGGGAGGGATGACACATGATGGAGATGGTGGTTCTACATATGTTGTAGGGATGGTTGCAGTATGTGTAGGAGTTGATATCATGGATAAGACTGTTTAGATATGGAAATCTTGATCTTGGTGGATGGTTACCAGGATGGGATGTTGTTGAGGACGACAACGACTTCAGGTGGAGAAGGATGTAAGGACCTACGGTCCTTGGCATAACCGAAATGAAAAGTGCGAAGGTTGGCTAAAGGCAAAGTGCGCACGAGCTAGCAAAGACAACCGAGTGAACACTTGGAGCACGCGTACAAGTGAGGAGCGGTTGCATAAATTTATAAGGATGGAAGAGGGCATTCATCCTTGATGAGCTGACGGTGGAGAGTTATGTTTGAGCATTGGCCAATGGGCCGACCATATGAAATAACAAACGAAGGCGTTGGTTGGAGTAAAACAAGAGTCAGTCGAGAGGTGGCATGAACACACAACAACTCGTATATATTGGACGCGTTGGTGGATCATTTGGACATCGAATTTTCGGTCATCAAACTCAATCAAAGGAGAAGTGCAAGTTAAGAAGTGAAGTCGCAGCGAGGATGGGAAGGCACGGCTCTTTGCGCCCAACCTTGGGCAAAGGCCGCACGGGATAAATGCACAGGTTCTCGATCTTGAGTGAGAGCATGGGTAGAAGTGCCCGACATTTGAACGAAGAGCGCGGGTGGAGACTTGGTGAAGTTGCCCGGCGTGCAAACATAACGCAGTGGAGTTTGGTGAGACCACCATGCGAAGGAGAAACGAGGGTGTCTTGGTGACTTGGTGGAGTCACCCACCCGTCGTGCACGAAACAATGTTCGGTTGAGAAGTGCGGTTGGAAGCTCATGTGAGGGCGCGCCCTCCCCGCTTGGGCAAGGAACTTTGGTTGGAACATGAAGGTGTGACATGTTGTAAATTTTGCTAAGTATGAAACTTGGTGTTTTTCCCAAGTATACTTGTAAAGCTTTGTAAAAGTTGAAAGTCGATTAATATAATATGTTTGGGCAGACTCATTGTTCGGGGAGTTGCCCATCCCTTTATACTGTGCAATTGTGTTCTCTTGTATAATTGCTGATGATAATGAATGTGTATGGGTGTTCATTGGTATAAAGGAAACATTAATAATTACTTGGTTGAGAAAGACAAACTAAGTAGGACTAATGGTTAGTCGTAGTCCATGAACATAAGTGTTTGTGAAAAGAAAGTGTTCGGTGGTGCCGCACCTCGCCAAGTATGGTTGGAAGACTTCCGTAGGCCTGGGGGTGTGACAGTGCTATTCTTATGTGTAATAAGCTTTGAAGAAAACTAGTAGTGTTTCTATTGATCACACGGGTCACTTCTGGTGGATATTGTCGGTTATTGGTTGTTGGCATATGATTATGTTATGCTTACTAGTGACCAATATTTATGAGATAATAAATTGATGGTTTAAATCCAAGGCCTAGTCGAATGGTAAAAGAGAGTCCCACCAATTAGGGTCTTATTTTTTGATTAAAAAAATTCTAAACGAGTCTTTAGAAGTCCTTCCTCTTAACCCTAATCACATTGATTAGGAATGCAACTAATTTGACCTTTTAAGCTTGGAAACTGTCAAAACCACTTGATGCCTCTTTAGAAAGAGGAGAGAGCTATGAAGGCAAAGGGAGAATGTTGTGAAGAGAGGTAGGCTACAACAAAACTAGTTTGTTCTTTATTCTTATGATTTTTATTCTCCATAAACAAAAGAGTTGATATTGATGGTGTCAATAGTTCTATCTCTAAAGGAGAGATCAATTAAGGTGATTTCTCTCAATTATTCAAGGATTTGTGAAGTTATCTTGTGTTCTTTCTAATCATTTACTTGTTGTTTAGAAGGTCTGATTTTTTATTTTATCAATGCTAACAATGATCTTTATGCAGAAAGCAAGCTACCCATTCATGCAAATTGCTTGAAGGATCAATATGTTGCCATTTTCATTGGATTTCCTTGATTGTTGTATACGAGTCTGTACATTGCACATGACTCTATACATTGCAGTAGTTTGAGTCTTAGAACTGGTCAATGGTCTTCGCTTGTTAAGATTTTGCTATTATTTTAATAAAATCAGTTTATTCTTCTATACAATCTTTTCCTTATATGCCTCTTATATTTTGTTAAATTTATTCATTGTTTTTCACAACTTATGCTCTACAGGATTTTGATTTTTCTTTTTATTTAATACCTATTAATCATTCATTTCACTATGAATATCATGCTCCAGATGTATATATAAGTTTTCTTTTTTCTATTTCTATAATGTAAATATATCCATAAAATAAAATATCAAAACATTTCCACTTGCAAACTGTCTCATTATTTTATTGTGATAACAAGATTTAAGGAATTATATAATTTAGTTTGTCTAATTTAAACCAAACTAGATCAACATATAAATACATTTTAACCATAAATTTAGAAAGTGCCCCAAAAAATCAAATTTTTTTAGATGCAAACTTTTTCTAAATTTTATGTTTTAAAATAACTCAAACATTAAAAAAAATAGTCTTTCTCCATATTTACTAAATATTCTAAATCTACACTGATAAAATAAAATAAAATTCATAATGCCTATACACAAAGATGCACGTTTCCTCAAGCTCATGTATATCTAGTGCGTTTCAATCGCAAAGTTCACATGTTTTATTTATTTTAATAGATTACCCATCACTGCCTCACCATTATGTCTCCTCGAAATAACAGAGTTGAAATCCCACTTAGACGGGACGTTTGAATGCCGTGTGCTATCGATAAACATCTTATTTCAAATAATTTAATAATAAAATTTTCAAATCATTAATATTTTGTTTCAAATAATTTTAAAATTAATATAAAATTATCAATTTTCATTTTTCCACCTTACACTTTATCATAAACAATGATAGAATTAATACAAACCAGTATAGTCATCACTTATTTAGAATAGTTTATTTGGTAAGCTTGTATTATGTAAAGTTATATAAGTGAGATGGTCTTTTAGTCAAATCCCTTACTATCAAACCCTTCCTAGAGGACCAAGTGGTTACACCTAGAGGTTATTAAGGTATCGGTCAGAATTGACCTTGTGTCAAGACCAACCTAGTTGTGAATTATTTGATTGTTTTAAATATTCATGCTATCCTTTATTCTCAGTGTTCTTTTGCATCCTTACATTAACAACCAAACAGGGATCCATCTTTACCCCATATCTATCTAGCGTTGAAACAAATCGGAACTCTAGAGATACTAGGTTAAGATGGATCTATATTGGTTTATAAGAATATAATTTGTCATAGTTGTATTAAGAATTGTGTGTGTGTGTGTCACATAATTGATTATTATGAATGGTATAATACAAATATGAAGACAGAAATATCTATATATTTTATTGGTTTCAAAAAATAATTATGAAAATTCTTTTAAAGTCAAATCAAGATATATTGATGCTCTTTTTAAATGTGATGTTTAAAAAATCATTTTGAATAGTCAATCAGAATCAAATCAAGAATATTAATGCTTCTAGTCTTTTTATTGTCATGTATTTATGCTTTTAGGTTTAACATTGAATGTAAATCCATCTTAAACTTAGAATTCTCAAACATAGAAAGGGATCAAAATTCTTAAAGTGTAATTTTCTATCATTTAATTCCATGTAATGTATTAATTCCTCCATATTAAATGATAAAAATTTACAACTTAAGAAATTGGATCCCTCTTTGTGCTTGATAAATCTATGTTTAAAATAGATCTAGGCTCATTTATTTTTCAAATATTATCATGCATATGTATGTATGTATGTATGGGGTTTATGTATGTATGTATGTATGTATGTATAACCCCAAGGGTTATCTCAATTGGTTGAGTCCCTGTCATTAAATCATATTTGCTATTAAGAGGTCACGAGTTCAATAATTCTCTCAACACTCTTGGGGTCAGGCTCTGTGCTTGAGCTAGCAAGAACTGATTTCTTCGGGTTGATATAACTAGTACAAATATTTTTGGGGTCAACTAAGAATAGAGTAATACAAGTTTGCACTCTACATTTATTCTACATCTATGCGTTCTCTATGGTTTGTCATTAACCTAAATATTCATTTGTCTCTACGGTAGATATTTGTGGTGAAGAAGTGATATATGGTTCGAATAACTATAACCTTAATATATCTCTACGATGGTATTTGGTTTGAGTAATACAAGTTTGTGGTCTGTATCAATTATACATATTTTCAGCCTTCGGTGATATAGCCCTGTGGTGGGTAATCAATGTAAATATTTAGTTGTAGTCTAATGAGACTACTTTTTTGCCCTGAAAATCAAGAAAATTTCGGCCATATTTTGAGAAAATCTAGCAAGGATATTTGTAAATCCAAGTTACAGTTGTTAAACTTCAAAATTTTAGGTGCCCCAGATGCTTTTGATGGTGATGAATCCATTTCCACCATCAAAAACATGATTCAAATTGCATCTACAAGATTTTTTGAATTTTTTTGGCCGGATTCCAGCCACTTTTGGCTATCCGGGCAATTCCTCCGCCTCTGTAGACGACTCTAAATATTTATTCGTCTCTACGGTAGATCTCTATGGTGAACAAGTGATATTTTGTTCAAATAACTATAAATTTAATATATCTCTATGACCTTTGGTAATACATCTTTGCGGTCTTCGGTGATATTTGATTCGAGTAAATAATTTTGATCTGCGACCTTTGGTGAATTGGCTTAAATATCTTTGCAGCCTTTGGTGATATAGCTTTGTGGTTCAAGTCTCGTCCAATGAACACCCCAATAAAAGTTTGTAGTCTACATTGAATATGCATCTACAATCTCTAGATATGCATTGCTCTAGTTTTTTGAGGTTTCAAATATCACAGGTGCGTACATCCCTTTCTACCTACTTTTTCCTTCACTTGCTAGGTTCTATTTGCTAAAACTATGAGTACTCCCCCCATATTTCTAAACCTCACCCTAGAAAAGGGAGGCCAATAAAAATTACCCTAGAGAATGTCTATGATTACATTGAATCCTTAGAAAATCAAAGAGAAGAAAGAGAAAAACAACTTAAACAATAATTATCTATAGCTCTTACGGAACATAAACTTGAGCTATCTACAATGCTTGATAACAACTACAAATCATTAGAAAATAAAATGATAGCACTCGAGACTAAACTACAATAAATGAAATTTAGGATGCAAGAAATTTAACACAAAAAACAATCAATGGTTGAAGAAAATTGCACCTTGAAAGACGAGATTAAATAATTAAAAGAAAAACTAAATAATAATTCAACCCCATGTAGCACAAAGAACAAATCAGATATCAAACCCATATAATAGGAAATAAATAAACTAATTGAACTAGATCATAAGCACTGCAAAATAGACCTAAACCTTATAATTGTTGGCATAAAAGAGAAAAATGATGACGACGAAATAGAAATAGTAAAAGAACAATTGAAAACTAAGTCACAAATCCAACAACTTACCTAACCGAAGCGAAAAGGGTGGGAAATATGCTTGAGCATAAACATCGATTGATCTGTGTTAAGGTGAGTTGGAATGACCATAAATTAGATATAATTAGTAAATATCCAGGCCTTAAAGGATTAAGAATATTTATAAATGAAGATCTTATTCTGGAAGACCAAGTTGAATTAAGGAAAGTGGTCTAAAAGGTAGAGGATGCAAGATAGGAATGGAAATGGGCAATCCTTAGAAATAGGAAAGTCATTATTAGATATAGAGTCCAAAATAAAAGTGATAAATAGGAATTAGGAAGACTTTGGATCCTCTTTTGGAACTTTCATGGTTTTCCATGGTGTAAAGGTCCTATGTAAAGTTGGATCCCGAGTGATATTGACTTTATTTTCATAGTTGAAACTTGGGAGCATGATGAATCTAGGGCCCCTCTTATAGGTGACTTCATTATTTGGTTAACTTGGAATAGGAAATCCTCTAGTAGATTTTTTGGTGGTATATCTTGTTATATAAAAAAATAACATTTCTTCTCACATTTGGCTTCATAAGATCGACCCCCTCAATCAGTACATGTTGATCAAAATTCTTGATCCTAATACCAATTGGATTTTTCTCACAATTGGTTATTTTTCTCTTATCAACTCTATCTCCTATAAGAAAAACAATCTGGATAAGAATTGTCCCTTCAATACCTTAGAAGGGAATATCCATAGACTAAGGAATGAAGGTAATATCATTTTACTTGAGAACTTCAATGTTAGAACTACTATTAACCAAGCTACCCTCCTAAGTCATAAATCGAACCTTAAACATGTGTGGCTAGATGAGGATTGTGACTTAGTTAACAGATTCAAAAGGAATTCTGAAGACAAAACCAAGCACCTATTTGGTACCAAGCTTTGCAGTTCCCAAGACCTAATAATTTGTAATGGAATTAATAAGTGGCCAAAATCTTGCCAGATGAGTTGTACTCATGGGTTGGGCAGTAGTTTTGTGAATTATGCAATATCGTACACCCATGTTCTCAACCATATTGTAAACTTTGACCTCCTAAATGACCACAAGCCTAATTCTGATCGCATACCTTTATCCTTAACCCTAACTCTTGGCATGCACACCAACCACATGCAAAAGAATTGTGAGATTCAAACACACATCCATTTTGATAGAAGTAAAATGGATCTCTTCTTATAGTATTTAAAGAGATATTTAGGTCTCTTATTATATATTGATAACATTTATCACATCTACTACAATTTTACTACAACCCTTTCCACTACCGTGCCACTACCATCAACAAATTCTCTACTGAGGTTTCATCTAAAAGGAATAATAGAACTTCCAACCCTTGGTATGATAATGATTCTAAAACTATCGAGAAAGTGATCAGAGATGCCCCTAACGAAATTATTAATATTAAAAAAAATAAGTGTGTACAAAGCTCTTATCAAAAGGAAGAAAAAGCCATATATTAATAAGAAACAAGAGCGTCTTCTTCACCTTTTTAAAGTTGAGCCTAGAAAGTTTTCGAGGAATATACTTATCCATATAACAAAAAAAAAATTATATCGCCTTAAAGAACTGGGATATTTATCTCAAGAATATTTATGACTCCCTAGAAAACATGGGAAGCATATTAAACACTCTTATAGAGGAGGATATATTTTCTTTGGAAGACGTGTAGTTTGGGATTAAGAAACTTGTCAATGGGAAAGATAGAGATATTGAAGGCTACCAAGCTAAAATTTTCAAAATGGGAAGGTCTATTGTCATCCCTCATATTCAAAAAATTCTCAATTTTGCGATAAAACACATCTTCCCTAAGCCTTGGATGCAAAGTCTTATTCTGCCTATCTTTAAAAATAGGGATAAAAACATTCCCTTTAACTATAGGACCATTATGATTAGCCCCATTTTTTCCAAACTATATGGCATCATTTTGGAGAAGATTAGCCTTTAGCTTAAAAGCCGTGGTAAAAGAGCTAATGCGCAAGCAGGTTTTAGAAGACAACACTCTACTAATGACCATATTTTCACTCTTAGGATCATTGCCAAAGAATGTCGCAATAACAAAATTGATCTCTTATGTTGCTTTGTTGACTTTAGAAAATCTTTCGACACAGTTCCTGAGGATAAGCTATTGCAAAAGAATCAAAGAGATAATGGTTCCTCTCGAGTTGAGGGTTGTTGTGATTAGGTTATATGAAAATGTTTTCGCTAATCTTAAGACCAATAAGGGCTAGTCTAAAGAAATTAAATGCAATATCGACATTAAGCAAGAGTGTCCCTTATCCCCTACCTGTTTTTGCATTTATATCGATAAGCTAGAAGAGTGTTTGGAAGCTATAGGACGTGATGGCCCCGATATCGCTAACATGGTCATTACTCTTCTCCTTTATGCTGAATGTCATTCTTCTAGCTAGAATCCATGAGGTTCTCGATAAGCAACTTAAAATCCTCTCATATTACTGCTCCAAGATGTGTATGATTGTTAATACCGAAAAGATTAAAGTCATGATAATTAAATCCAAGAAGATCAACCATGATAATTTCATCTATGATAACAATCGCTTGGAGAATGTTTCTTCATACAAATATTCAGGTATTGACATTCACCATTAGCTCAATTGGAATTATAGTATTGAGAAAATGATTATTGAAGGATGGAAAGCTTACTATGAACTTGAAAACAACTGTAAGTCGACTGATCTTTGGGTTTGGAGTAAAAAAAAAATCCTCTTTAGACTCTCATCACCCCTGTTATTCTATGCAGTTGTAAGGTTTAGAGTTGCAGTATATCTAGAGAATCATGGAGGAAGATCAAGCTTATCTAAAACAATTTATAACCTACAACCTCAAGATTAAAGATAATTCTCTCTATCCTATCATCTTTATTGAATATAGTATTCCCCCCATTGAAAGCACAACTATGTTTAGGTATCAGATGTTTAAGAAGAAGCTTTACAACATGGAAGCCAAGAGGTTCCCGAAAAATTATTCTAACTCTAGCCAAATACCCGTCCTCCAGATCTAGCGAGCATGGCACAATGATGCCTAGTCTTGGCTTGACCATTGGGTGATAAAGGAGGAGATCATCTTGGAGAATGTGGATAATATTAAAAATATTATTACTTCCAAATTTAAGGGTAAATTGTGGGGTGATAAGAAGCTAAAGGGGAAAGGGAAACTAAGGTATTATAATGAGGTAATCAACCTCACTCTTGCGAACTAGAATTATATTTCCGTCTTGACCAGTGCTAAGAATAAAATGAACGTTGCAAAGATAAGAACTAATTATCATGAGCTCTGAAGTGAAACCAAGCATTAGTTTATTCCCAAAACACCTTGGGATGAAAGAATTTGTGGCCTTTGCAAAACTAAGAGGATTGAAGATGAAAAGCACTTTCTCTTGGATTATTGAGCTCTTACGCACATCTGTTCTCATTTCTAAAACATTTGTCACACTACCAACCTTCATGACTTACTAAGTCAACAAAACTATAGTGATTCGGGAACACTTCTTTTCCTTCTTTTTTATCAGAGAATTAAAATGTTGAAAAGTCTCAATTAATCTCTTTCTTAAAGTCTTATAAATCACATTGATCTTAATGAGCGTTAATCATCATCATCAACATCACCATCATTAAAATGTTAATTTTTTAATTACAAAAATTAAACCCTATATTAAAATTTTATTAATACAATTAAATTATTTTTAAAATATCACTTAAGAATTATAAAATATTTTTTAAATACAATTATAACACATAATTATAAAATAATCTCTTAAATATTATTAAAATACATTACATTTTTTTAATTAAATATTTATATTGATTTTTTTTTAGGAGTTATGAACCCACGTAATGATCATGGAGTAATAATTTAAATACATGATATTAATTCTAAAATAAGTGTGTTTTAAATTTCTTGAGAACTATAAACCCATATATCTTAAGGTGAAATATAAAATTTCATTATTGCATTATCTTAGGAAATGACGTTATCTTACAATTATATATCTATATATATTTATAAATATAAAGTAACAAATGTATTAAATAAAAACTATTATATAAAAGATTAACGAATATATTAAACAAAAACTATTATTTTTTAAGATGTCAAATCTCCTAGCTGGAGGAATATTGCATTGGATTCTCTACCTAATCCTAAAAGCCGAACATCGAAATTCCATTATTTCAACATTATCACGGAGAGAAAGTCTATGAAGTGATTTCCTTAGTCTAAAAAGAGTGGGTAAAGGAGAAAGGTACCCCAAGTTTGATTGTTTTCATGAAGGGTACATATAAAAGTGAAGGAAAGCTAAGGAGGAAGGGTACATATATTATTTTGTCTATACTATTTTCCCTTACAACTCTCTTTTTCCCGACACTAATAATAGCATTGACCTCAAGGGATGTGGAAAAGAGAAAATAGCATGTTCTATTATAATGGTCATCCCATCTACATATTATAATTTTATATATATAGAAATTAAATAATTAGTATTTTTAAAAATAAATAAATTATAAAAATTATATTGTAAAAGTAAATTTTAATATATATAGAAAAGGTTTGGTTTTGTTTATTTGGTAATAAATTGTATTTTTTTTAATAATATAAATTTATATATTCTAATATTTAATTTATTATTTATGTATAAATTACTATAAATTTATCTTAATTTTAAATTTATTAAATCAAAATTTAAATATTTATTATTGGAGGTTTTAGATAGGGATGGTTACTTAAATTTTGAAGGAAAATAGAGAATCTTTCAATTTTGAAGCCATTTAAAGAAAGATCTTAGTTGAAAGGAAAGAATATTGGTGGTTAAAAAGTATGGTGATATGGTTGAAAAGTGGAGATGAGAACACCATTTTTTTCTAGCAATATGTTAATGGGAATAAAATTCAAAACACCATTTGGTCTCTTGATTCCCCTGATGGTGGTCAAGTCTCCTCATTCGATGAGCTAGCTGTGATGGGTGTCAACCATTTTCGTACTTTACCTAGCCCTGTTGGCTTAAGGGGTCCTGACCCATGTTCAGGGTTATTCGCACCAACCAACAAAATCCTAACTGTTGGCCCTTTCGGCAACAACCTGCATAGCGTAGGTTGCAGTCTCACCTGAAGCAGTATTGGGGGATGCCAGAACCAAGTTTCTGCATCCAGAGGCCTGTGTGATGGTCTTCCTAAGGATAGTATAGCTTAGATCTGTCTTCACGCAGATCTATTCCTTCCCACTGTCAACTATTGCAACTCTATTGAAATTACCTTTAGACCTTCGCGAAGGTACTTGATTGTACGTAACATGCATAAAGGATACAGATTCACTACTTTCACGTAATAAATTGTATATTTTGAAGCTCTTACAGCCTAGATCTGTCGTCGCGCAGATATACCCTTTCCGAACAACTAATTACCGCAGATCTATCTAATGACTTCCTGATCTCTGCGAAGTTGGTTAATTATACTTATTATGCATAAACATTACAGATCTATCTATTTCATGCAAAAATGAAGCATTAATTCACATAAAACAGATCACAGAGCGAAGATACCTAAATTAACATAAATAAATAAGCAAGGCACATATGCACAAATTCAGCTCAAAACAGTATTTATTATGAATAAGCATTCAATTGACTTCTCCTCCCTATGCACTCAGCTACAGGGTTCCGCGCACTCAACTTGCAGACTTACCAAGGTCTTTGCGTGCTCAGTTGCAAGAGCCTTCCCCTTTCGCCTAAGTATAGGAAGCAAACTTTTCCTGCCTTAGCACCTTGCCCTTACAATAATTACCAAAAGTTATTTCTTAGACTCACTATGACTCAACTATATATAGTCCTTTCATTACAATACCATGGTCCGTGGACCATGGGCAGGTCTCAAAACCATCCTATCACCTACCCATACAAGGGACTAATGCCCCTTTACTTCTTCACTTAGCTTCACGCACTGCGTCCACATTTAGCGGAGACTTTACATTATTTAAGAAAATTATTACAAAAATTGACTTAACTTACAAAATTTGACGTCAGGGACCACATCCCAATAGGTCCCCAACACAAATATGGTGACTCTCCCTCTAGTCACTCAGTTGGCTTCTCCACTTTGTTCCGGAGGTCACTGAACTCCAACCTCAATATGTCGAGAACCGTTGTGCTCTATACTACGGCCTGTTGCACTTCTTCGACCATCTTCTTTGTAGTTGGCCCTTCCATCAAGAGGCACATGGTCCTTTGTGTCTGCTGGAAATTCTTCAGCTTCTCTTGGATAGCCAGAGTAATCTAGCTCGCTTCCTCTGTCCATGGTTGAATTCGAGCCTTCAAAAATCCTTCTTTGCGTTGTAGCTCCTCAACCTGTGCCTGCAATAGCTTCATTTCTTGTAAGTGCACGAAGTGTTGGACTGGCGCCAAAGTGTGTGTAGTCGCCCTAATCTCATCAACTTTTGTTGGGCCTCTCTTATCTCTATACCCGGTCATTGCAAGTTTAAGTCCTCTTGCAAAGTAGTCCATAGTTCCATTCCATTTTCAAAAAGACCATTGCATCCCAATATTGCATTATCCAAAGTAGTTACGTTTTCTCTGATGGCTACGCCGCACTACTCCCTGACCTCTAGCAAAGTAGTTGGCTACAGTTTCAATTGTAATTCCGAGATATTCATTTGAAAGTCAAAAGTAACTTTGCCTACCTCATCCTTATATTGTCACAATGCAGCATCCAATTTTTGAATCTTTGCTAAAGCTACCGCATCTTATGGAATGTGTAGTTTTGGTACATAATTACACGCTTGTGTAATTGTTGCTTTGAAGCTCTAGCTTCGCGCTGCTAGCTCTTCTTTTTTCGTAAAATCCTAAGCCTTTTTGGCGAATATCTTCTCATTGTTCATTTTGACTTCACTAATTACTGATAGCGCACGTTGCTCTCTAATCCGAATCTCATCTAAGATCCCCTGAAGAATGTGTGGAGGGTCTAAAGTGGCAGCATGGCTAAATTCATACCCACGCCTTTGATCTTTTCGATTTGGGCGTTATCTTCCTCTGACTCTGTGTGTAATGTTCCTTCTGGCAAGGGAATGACTCTGAGGTCCAGAGTCTGTTCTGTTTCCATTACGCTCTCTCTTGCTTGTTGCATGCTCACTTGAACCCCGCTCGCTTGTCCCACGCTTTCCTGAATTCTATCTGCTTGAATTTGTAACTTGCGCAGATCCTTCTAGACGCTCCCAACATTTTCATGTATTTCTTCTCAAATTGAGTCCACAAAGTTGTCATTGTGTTGCGGATCTTATCCTCAATTTCATCCAAGTCCCGCTTAGTGAGGACCATTGGATCCGTGTGTGCCTGCTTGTCTGATTTTTGCTTTTTCCTATGTCCAGAAGTCATTTCCTTGGTTCGCTTCTGCAATTTGAAGGGGGTGCTCTGCTCCTCACCCCCGCCTCCTTCCTTCTCGGACTGTTCCTACTCTTTAGTATGCTGGGAAACAGATTTTTTGACTTCCACTATGGCCTCTTTTGTAGTGTGCTCTTTATCGGTAGCTGCCTTAGTAGCAACTTCTTTAGCAACAACTTCTTTCTTCTTTCCATTTCTGCACAGCTGTCATCTGCATGGAAGAGCTTTCTCTGCCTTTGTTGGTACCTGCGCCAAGATCTGTGGGTTGTTGCCACTCCACTGGCCATGTCCCCACAATATCTTGTACATCGGCCTCCGTAACTAGGTATGGCAACTTGTGCCATATCTTCTTAGGGTCTCGCCTCGCGTAGATGGATACATTATGAAAATCAGCCTTAAATTCCGCGTAGGCCCGCAACTGCTCAAACAAGGTTGGAGACAACCTTGGCCTCTGACTAATCACCATGTGGAGGTCCATTTCAATTAGTATCCAGAAGACTTTTGATTCTGTGATCCTCTCTGGATCCTCCGTTGCCCACAGCAAAATGAAATTCACTACCTCCAGTAAATCCTCATCTTACGGAGGGAACTGACTATGCTCGGGAAGTTGCCATGCAACAAGTACAATTAATAATAGGAGCCAGGCATAGTGAAATTCCTTTCTTTCATCCTGCGCTTCACGGTAATTTGCTAAGAATTCCTTGCAGAGGTACTGCACCCATTTGTATTGCACCCCCTTTGCGCAATGTGTAGCCAATGAAATTACTGGCGCTAGAACCTCGTCTGCGCGACATTTTCTCATGACCTTTCTGACCAAAATATGAGCTACAAACTGCACTGCTTGTTCTGTAATAGCAAGAATAGAGTATCCGCGCGACTTCTTGACCAACCAAAACTCAATTTTCATTTTATCTGCAAGTTCCTTCTCCTTGCTTTTTCCTCCAAACTCCTTGGCTGGATCCACCCCTTTATATGTAAATTTTGCAATTTTTTGGATCAGCATGTCTGTTATGGGGATGGGTTCACCTACCCACAAGCACTCATCATGCACCATCGCGAGCAATTGGCGCACACAGATAGTATTGATAATTGACTTGTGAAAGTGTGGCACACACAACATATGTAGCAATATGGCATGCTCAACCCCTTTTACCCATTTCATTGGTTCCAGCTTTGTGACCCCAATTTCTTCATAGTAAATCTTGGTCATGTCCTTACTGGTGGCCAAATGCGAAAATTTCTTGTGATCAACGAGACCCCAATCCTCTAGCTTTAAAGCATGGATACGCACTGAGAGCGCACCTTCAAATACCACTTCTTCCTGTAGTAGTGGCATAGAGATTGTGAACTTGCCCAAATCTGGGTAATTGGGTACCTTCGCTTTCCCTTTTCGCAAAGGGATATATGCCAGGAGCCTAGTGATAGGCTCGCCCTCATTAGAATCCAAATACTCAACTCCATCGCGGAGTTCTTTTGCATCCAAATCCATGGGTTCATACAACTGCTTTGCCTTGTCCATCCTCCCTTTCTTTCGAACCTCTGCGGGGTTCTTCGTCAATGACTGCCTCACCAATACAGGTTGTGGTCTCTTCTACTTCAACTTAGCAGTAGATAGCTTCGGCCTAAGTGACCACGGTGCCATAGGCATAAATGGCGTAACTTCCACTAATACAAATTCAGGGGCTTCCACTTGACAAACAGTGGATTCAAAACTTACAGGCTCGACAAACATCTATTCCAAGGTAATATTTCGGTTCCACTAAGGTAGTCTTGCAAATGTAGGGCTTGAAACTAAATCCTCCCAAACCTGCCGATTCATAGAGCGAAAATAAGAGGGCTTATACGCAAATTAAAGAAGTAAAAGTGTTATACGGCAACCAACATGCCATATTTATAGGCTATTTTGAATTCAAATCTGACCATTCCCTCCATTTTCTAATCACAAATGTGTCTTAGGTGGAATATCTCCAAAGATTTTCACCATAAATGTCACCTACCCGCTCCTCTTAATGAGATTTTCGCTATCAAATCATGAACAATGACTTCAATGGCTACTTTTGGATCCATCTATGTGGCACCATCCTTCATGGCGCAGCCCTCCTGGTGCACCTCCTCCTAGCGTGTTGCTTGCTTTCCTCACGCAACCCCCTTACTTTGTTGTCTTCTTCTTCGTGCAGTGTAGTTTATAGTCCCACTCTCCCTTGCAGCTTCCTAGAGTGCTAAGACTATCCTGCTACCATGTAGTCCTTGCACAGGGGTAGAATCCCCTATATACAACATCAATCGACTTCCATTCACCCTTCCAGGGAACAATTCGCCATTCAGCTGCACAAGCTGGACTGCGCCATCATCCGTGATTTCCTTAAAAACATATGAGCCTAACCCGTGCATTTGGAATTTTCCCGGAAACTTTTTGAACTTACTATCATAGAGCAAAACCAAATTGTTCATATTGAAAGTGTGCAGCTTAATATGCTTATCATACCAGGCCTTCTCACGTTCCTTTTGCACTTTCTAGTGAAATCCTGCAAGAACTGGTCTTCTTCCAGCTCCATCAACTGCGTGAGCCATTCCTCCAAGGTCTCACGATCCACCATCTCTATCAAAGCCACAATGTACAGCCTGGGCACAATATATTCCATGGGCATCACTACCTCGATCCCATAGACCAACCTAAATGGAGTTTGGCCTATCAACTTCTTGCACCTCGTCCTATATGCCCATAAAACCATCGGGATGTGTACATCCCACTTTTTTTGCTTCACGTTACAAACCTTTGTCAACACATTCTCCAGAATCTTATTGAATTCTTCTACTGTACCATTGGCTTGGGGATGATAGGGCGTACTCTTTAGATGGTAAACTTGGAATTCTACTAGCATTGCGCTGATTGCTTCATTCAAGAAAAGTGTACCCTATCACTCATCAATATCTTAGAGCACCCAAACTATTTTAAGACATATTCAAACAGGAACTTCACAATTGTAGCAGCAGTACAATCCTTCACTGATTGTGCTTCTTTCCATCTGGTTGAGTACTCCGTCGCAGTAATGATGTACCATGCGTCTGTCTTACTTCTTGGTGGTTTTATCGGACCTATAAAATAAATTTCCCATTTGTCAAATAATTGTAACAAAACCTGAGTGTTTAAGGGAAATTTATCTCTTCGCAAAATATTTCTCGTCCTTTGACATGCATCGCATGATTTACAAAATTCCTTAGAATCTTTATGCATTGCTGGCCACCATAGCCCTGCATGCAAAATCTTCTGTGCGGTCGCTCTACCTGCATAGTGTCCTCCCGCCACTCCTCCATGTGCCTTAGCAAGGATACTAGCGCGTTCAAACTCCGGAACATATCGACGTAATATTTCATCTGTTCCCATCTTATACAAATGTCCCGCTATAATGAAAAAATCCGCTGCGTGGACCACTAATACCTTTTTCTGTTGAGTAGAATAGCCTTCTGGGGATGTACCCGTGGTAAAAAACTGAATGGAATCAGCAAAATGGTCATCCATAATGCACATAGCAAAGAGCTACAGGGGTTCGTGCTCTCAGCTGCGGACAACTAGGCCTCTGTGCACTCAACTACAGAGCCTTCTCCTACCCTACAACCCAAGACACACTTAGACTCTTGCTCTTTGCTTCTGCTTCGCTATCTTTTACACTTAGAGCCTTGCTCTTTTTATGCAATCCCATGGTCTGCGGACCATGGGTAAGCCGACATTACATTACAAACTAGGGCAGACAACCCTATGACTCTAACATATTTCCATGCCCGCAATTCGCGGGGCTTTACAACATCATTCGGTTAAAACATGGGCTTTGAGCCCCAAAACATGCCTCGAGGGGATTCCATGCCCAACAAGCCCCCAACACAAACATCGTGACTCGCCCATGAGTCACTTAGTTGGTGCGGTGATCTTGGCATAGAGTTTCTCCAACTGTCCTCGAACTCTGCTGATGTCGGCAACGTAGTGAGCCACTGCTTGTTGAATTATTGCATCCTCTATTCTAAGACCTCTGTATTTGAATTGTTTCCATACATCTGTACTAGTAGCTGTTGCATATGTTTATAGTCCCGCGCCTTTGTCTCGTGCCTTGGAGCACGAAGACTATGCGTTGGTTGGCTAGTCAGATAGCCAGGCCACCCGTGTAGGGCTTCAAGCAGTTTCCATTCACTTTTCATAGGAAGGGTTCTCCATTTAGTTTGACTAGATGGACCACGCCTCCTTCTGTGACCTCCTTAACCATGTATGGTCCCAGCCAATACATTCTGAATTTCCCTTGAAATTTTTCAAACTTACTGTCATACAGCAGCACTAAGTCGTTTACCTTGAAGGTGCGCAACTTAATATGGAAATCATGATAGGTTCAATGCAATCTGTCGTTGGAAAGTATCGAACATCAAGCGTAAGCTTGCTAGATGGAACTTAACTAATCCGAAGACAGTCCAATCATCTAGATAGACTTCCAGGAACTTGTGGATGTATTCTTTGAATGCGGCAACAATGATGCACGAAAAGATGGCTAGCGCGTTCTTCAACCCAAACAGCATAATGGTGTATTGAAAGAAGCCCCATTCCATTGCGAAGGTCATCTTTCTCCTGTCTTCGGGCACGATTTTGATCTGGTGGTACCCTGACAACCCATTCGTGAACGGGTATGCTTCTTGTCTGCCAACATTTTCCAATACTTCATCTGTGAATAGTGTCGAGAATGGGTCGTGTACACAGGCATCATTCAATTTCCTGAGGTCCACGCATATTCTTATTTGCCCTTCTTCTTTTTCTCCTACACCACCATATGGCTCACCTAGTGGGATTCTTCCACCAGCTCAATAATTCCGGCTGCGAGCATTTTGTCTAATTCTACGCAGACCTTTTTCTTATACTTCGGATTTAAGCGGTAAGGCCTTTGCTTGACTAGCTTCACGTCGGGTTTTAGGGTGATCTTCATCATCCCTAAGTCGCCAACGATCCCTTTTAAATCCGTACTTTTGGTTGGTAATAAGTCTTGGTATTCGCGGAGTAACTTAGCGACCTTATCCACCATGGCATCATCCCAATAGTTATCGAGCGTTGCATACTTTGGTTCCACCGCCATCGAAATGTTTACCTGCTTCGTTTTTAGCAGTGCAGTGATGTCAGGATCCTCAATCAATGGTCCTCGAACCTCATGACAGCCTTTAGTTTCTGGAATGTTAATATTCTGTGGATCCTCATCATCCTCCTCAATATTTACACTGTAACGCTCTAGTGCGCAGCTCAGCTGGGTCACCCATTCCGGCTGAAGCTCTTCCATTGCCTCTTGGGGTATTTTGAAGATAACTGCTTTTACTGCTTGTAGCGCATCATCAACAGTATCCCACCAATGATCTTCAAACGTGAAGGTTAACAGGAATCATTCACACAAGATATCCCATTCGCTCATGCCATGGTGGACCTCTGTCTCAGTATACCAATTCATGGGTATGACATCCAATGTATGACAGAACAAATGCACCCATTTAGGTTGTGGCTCTTCCCTGTAGACCTTGGTCCATTTCGTGAGGTGTGCACGTGGATCATCCCATCCATCATACTTGTCAGTTAGCCACATCTGTGGTTTCCTAAATCATAGGCGCATCATCCTTCTACACCAGCACCAGTCCTTAAAACTTCTTTGATGCGTATGCCACCATCTTGCGGGCGTAGCATGCAGTGCCCATTTCAAAGCGTCAAAACGCTGCTATTCTGGCACCTCTCTTTCAAAACATTTTAGGAAATCATCCACCTTGCTCAACCTGTCATACATAGGCAGATCCCTTACCTCTGTTGTCAAGTAGCACAGTGATCTTACCATCATGTTCCAATTGAGCGTGGTTACCTCGTGTAACCGGTTCTGCCGTCATTCTATTTCCTCATCTGAATCTGAGGTATAGGAGCTTTCATACTCCCACAAAATCTTTCCATCCGCTGTTGGATTCACCCAGTCCTGCTCCCGAGCAGTTATCTTATATATACAATCTAGATCGTTGTCACTCTCATCGTCGACCACTGGCTCTGTGTAGTGCGATCCTTCCGCAGGGTCTAAAGGTACCACTACGCGTAGTGATTTTTTCTCAAAAATCATCTTGTGCTTCTTTAGATTTATCACTCCATTCATGTCAACGGCCCAATCTATTCCTAGTAGCACGGGATAGGGATTGTTGTCATCAACAATTTCTATTACTTCGGAATCCGCAAGCGTGCTCGCACCTTCGATATCTATTGTTATTCCCTGAAATCTTCCCATCGGTAGGATATTTTACTGGTTCGCCATTCGCAATTGAGTAGGAGACCATTGCAAGGCGGGCCTGCCCATGCGCTCCCATGTCTGCTTTAGTAGTACGTTCACGTCTGATCCTAAATAAAGAATCACTTGATCCATTTCATATTCCCCAATTTGTGCAGTCAATCTCATCTCCCTTCCTTTTCACGTTGTGTGCTTCTCGAGCTTCCGGACTACACACGGTTCTCCTGACCCAGCGCACCTAGTGATGAGTTCTTGCAGTCCCTTTACCGCCTCGCTGTCGCACAGCAACTTCATGCATGTCTCTAGAAAGGTAGTAAGCATTGATGGGTCCATCTCCAGTTCTAGTTTATCTTTACTACCTGAAGTGGAGGCCTCCATGAAACTCTTCTTAGCTTCCATTAATGTCTCCTTCGCGCGCTCAAAATCGAACTCTGGTTCCTTTGTAGGAGCCTTGCGAACCTAAGCACTCTCTTCGGGTTGCTTACCCTTGTCATCCTATCATGATACTGCTTTGGAGCACGATGTTTACATTCGAGTCCTCTTTCTACGGCTCAGACCTCATCATTTGCAGATTCTGAGTCGGCGGAGGTTGGAGTGTTCCTTTATCGCACAACCTCACTATCAGTGTGGGGCAGTCCTTCGTCTCATGATCAAACTTGGTACAATATAAACATGATTCTCTCATTGGATTTGTACAATCACAGGCATAATTCCCTGGCCCTCCGCAATTGTAACAAATCAGCTATTTGCGACCCCTTCCTGGTCCCATTCCACCTCGACCGTGGTTGCGCCCATGAAATATAGTGCGCGTCATCCCTGCATTTAAATCAAGGGCTCGCGTTTCGGTCTGAACTCTGTAGGTAGGGATCTGATCCATCATTAGTTCATAACTTCTACAGGTGTGCTCATCATGGCCTACTAATATGCAGAAATTACAAAACAACTGCTCGGACGTCTGCATATACTTCTGTAACAGATGGCAGTTATCTGTAGCATGCTTTCCTCCTATATGACAAATTGTGCACCGTAATGCAGGCACCGTGCTCGGTCCTACTTGTGCCTCTGGTTTTAATGGCATTGGCCCTCCTCCCGCCAGGTAGTTAGTGAAAGCTGGACAATGGTCCTTGTCATGTCCCTGGCCTTTGCACTTTATGCACCATACCTCCTCGTGCACCTCTAGGTGAGTTGTCCTATCTATTTTCAAACTCTACATCTCTAGACACAGGTTTTTCAGCTGCACGTGGATCTGTTGGACTCCTAGATTGGGATCTTGTATTGGGGTCTCATGCAGTCTCGTTGCAATCTCTAAAGCTTCGGCCTAAGTGGATAGCTTCTACTATGACAATGCAGTGCTTAGATGCGGCGTTAGTGACGCTACAAACCATGCGCGGTGCTGCCCATCCGTCAAATTCATGTTGGAATCATGAATCATACCCTTTAGTCTCTAATCTAGCTCCCAGGGGGTTTCACCTGGAAGCATCGCGACTTCCTTAAAGCCGATAATTGACAGTGTCTGCAATTTTGGCCTGCTAAATTCCCTGTTTATCGCAGCTTGGATATCCACAATCCCTGCATTTGGATTGTCATTAGAATTCTTAATCTACCACGTCAGTGTGTGATCCTGCAACATGCTTACCAGTGTTACCTTCTTTATGTTGTCATCCATGACTCCTTAAGCTTCCCATACAGCCTTTATCATGAACCAAAATTGTTCCGGATCTTCGTTCCCTACTCCTTTGAACACAGGCAGTTTTATTGCACTCGCCATATTGAACTGTGGTGGAGGCAGAGGTGGTGTGGATGGAGATGGGGGTGTAGATGGTGAAACTAGTGGTGGTGTAGGTGGAGGTGGTATGCACGGAATTCGTTGCCTTATCAGACTGGTCGCACTTCTTGGTGAAACCTTCGCGAGCTCTTCCTCGCTTTCTCACCAAGGTGAAATCAAGGGTCTAGTTTCTATCTCTGTGCTACCTTCATTTCTATAGATCCTCCCACTTTGTGTAGCCCCAAACATCAATTTATTCGCATAACCCGCTTTTCACATAGTAGAATTTTAATCCAAGTGTTAAAAGATTTAACGTACTTACCTCGCGGTCCTTTGAGGAAGCATCGTTCTGCCTCACTATAGCTGACTGAAGTATCTACCGCGAAATTGGTGATAAACGCTTCGATCGAGAGAATGTTCCACATCACACACGATCTTATCTTCCAAGGCTTCTAGTCTGCGCACCAACTCTTGAGTCCACACAATCGGTTTGTCGAGCCTACACCTTCCTTGACTATCTACTAGCTTCGCGATCCACTCGTACACTTAGAGGGGAATGATGCAAAGAAAATTTCGTGGATTTCCATATATAAGTAGGGCTCTAACCACTGTTCCTTTGATACTCACAGATTCCTATTTTCCTGCACCGTGAACTCGTGAATCATTATGTCTAGCCACTCTTCAATTTCTTTCTTTATCGGATTCCAGTGCCACGACATTAGACATCTCTTATGTAGATCCCAGTCCCGGCAATGGAACCATTTGTTGGCTTGTTGGGGCCTGACCTAACTTCATAGGTGATTCAGCCAAACAAATCCCAGTACTACTGGGCCTTTCGGAAACAGTCTGCGAAGCGCAGACTGAGATCTCACCCTAAGTAGTATGGGATGCTGCTAGAACCAGTTTTCCGCACCCTGGATATGTCTGATGAGTTTCAAGTGGTCTGCGGTTCGACCCTTTGCACAGGTCGCTACATGCACTTACCCACACCTGGCAGCCTGAAATGTTGCCTTCGTGCAACCCTACTTGGGGGACGAACACTGTTATTACCCAAGTCCTTACTAATGTTCCACTGTTAGTTGATTAACTTAGCCTACTTGTCAGCGTTAAGTTATACTTAGAAATATAAATCATTCATACAAGTGCGCGCAGTAAATAAACAATATAATTGCAATTTATATCAAACAGCTAATAACCCAAGAACAGATACACGGAATTAAGATAAAACTTCTCTTTATTATTATCTTCCTTGGTTACAGACTCAACTCCGCCCTGCGCACTCAGCTGCAAGGGTCCGTGCACTCAGCTACGAAAAACTAGGCTTTTGTGCACTTAGCTGCAGAGCCTTCTCCTACCCTACGACCCAAGACACACTTAGAATTTTGCTCTTTGCTTCTACTTCGCTATCTTTTACACTTAGAGCCTCACTCTATTTATACAATCCCATGGTCCGTGACCATGGGTAGGCCAGCATTACATTACAAACTAGGGCAGACAACCTTATGACTCTAACATACTTCCGCGCTCACAATTCGTGGGACTTTACAAAGTCATTCGATCAAAACATGGGCTTTGAGCCCCAAAACATGCCTCGGGGGGATTCCATGCCCAACATAGGTGAGGCGAAAATGTCCCTAAACTCCTCCATGACCTTGTCCATCATTTGTTGTTGGGTGGAGGAGCCATGTCTAGAAGCCATGGCCACAACCTTCCTCTTGCCCTGAGGGCGAATCATAAGGAAAATAAATTTCCTGGTTTGGAAAATATCTTACTACATTTCTTTGCAATGATCAAAGAGATGGCAGTAGGCAAGGCTACCTTAGGTATCCTATACAACTTATTGCCCAAAGTTATAATTACATAGCAAGGTGTAGACTCATATACAACATGCCGCTTCCACAAGTATGGTTGTCCTAATAATACATCAAAAACTTCAAGAGAAAAAACATCACACAATACCTCATTCGTGAATGGCTTGATGTTGTAGGGAAGGTAGCATTGTTGTCTGACATGAAGATCGTGTCCTTGGTGAAAGCAACCCGATGATGTACGGCTACAGATGTGTTTTCGTCAGTAGGCCAAACCACTTCACGACCTCTGCTGAAATGAAGTTATTTTGGCTCCCGTTGTCGAAAATGAATTGCAGCAGAGAACCTTTCACCCATATCCGTGAGTGGAAAAGGTGTTCCCCCTCCTCTGGATCTCCAGGCTCATTCTTCTAGATTTTGGTGGTGGCCATGGTGGCATTGGGCTCTGTGTCAATGATTTTCTTTCCTTTATCATTCCCCTTGTCGGGTTCTAACTCAGAGTCAGAACATGCATCTCATTCGGAAGCCGTCATCTCGGGCACCAGTGACTACTTTTCCCGACACCCACTTGTGTTGTGAGTGGACCTATTATGGAACTCACACCATTTTCCAGTGTCCTTATTTGTTTCTGTGGTGTTGTTCTTTGCTTGTGAATTTGGAAGGTTGTCCTGGGTCACCCCACCTTGGCTTTAGCCTTTGATCTATGGTTTGGGGATGCCTTTTCCTTGCTTCAGATTCATAGATCCAAAGTCTTGCTTCTTTTCTTTAAACTTCATCTCAATCTTGACAGCGTATCGGTAGGTCCTACTGAGTGAGGAGATGTCCAGGAACTCCATTGCATCTTGGATGTACTTGTGTAGATAGTTATGGTACTTGAGTACCAAATTCTGCTCAAAATCCTTGATACCCAACTTAGTGAAGAGAGTATGGAAAATATTTGTGAACTTCGCACATCTTGGTCACTTCCCTGTCGTAGCGTCGTCCACTTTATGCCTTTATCTTCGTAGCTCCTGACAGGGTAATATTGTTCCTTGATGGCGCATCAGAAAGAATCCCAAGTGGGTGCAGCTAAAAACAATGAGGGTTCCCTCTCGTCCTTTTATTCACAGTAGATTTCCCACCAATCCTTAATGTGTGGGGCGATTTTGAGAAGTGAAAAAGTAATCTTTTCCCAATTGGAAAAGTGATGAACTAAAAAATACCCTTCCAACATACTCAACCATTTGTCTACGACGTTTGCATCTATTTGGCCCTCAAATATGGGAATATCAAAGTTAACTTGTACCTTAAAAGGTGTGGTGCCTCTAGAGTGGTTTCTCAATGATGATGTGTCACCTGTGGGTAGTCGTCGAAGGATTTGGGCAACGTTATCCATCATCGCGTTCCTTTGTCACTCAAGGGCTTCCTCGAGCAATATTTTGAAAGGATCTCTAACCCCCTCATCTTTATTTTCTTCCGCCATGGGAGGCCATTAAGGTTTGCAGGGTTGGTCTTGCAAAGGTTCAACCAAATCGAGCCCTAACTCCTTATACCCTAACCTCGTTGGGGACATTCAAAGAAAAAAAGAGAAAGAACAGACCGCTTTGATACCACTGAACCAAACTTAAATATGAATGCAACAAATTACAAATATAACCATAAATACAAAAATGCAGCAAAATTAACACTTCATTTCATTAATATCATAATACTTAAATATGCTTACAAACAAAATGGAAATAAACTAGTTCAGATGATGGTAGCTTATCTCTCAGAAGAGATGTGGCGACTATATGCCTCTGAACTATGTTACAATGAGGCTCAAAGGCCTATTTATTATTTAGAAACAATGGAAAATGCTAAACATCCAAATGTAACCCTATGAGATGAAGCGCCAAAACTGTGGGCCCTGTTTGGGTAAATTGGTACATCAATTTCCGAGGGTCATAACTTTGGCATACGATCTTCGTTTGGCTATCATAATACCTCGTTTCAAAGATCTCAAAGAGGAGGCTGAAAACAAACTAGTAATCTTAGTTAGGTTTATTTTGGTCTCTCTGTTTTCCCTAAAAACGTCGTTTAGGGCCTCAAAACGACTCCGGAAATTGAGTACCCAAAAAACTGCCAAAAATAGTAAATTGTGCTGCAATTAAGGAAACTGAAAAAAATAAAAGAGATAGTTTTGGGGGTCTAAGTGGAATAGGCAAGTGGCCACCAATATCCACCTGGATCATGAACATGTATGGAAATAGTATGTTGGTTTGGGCACGTGGTTGGCAGACAGGGCCATGTTGTGGTGTTTTTTTCCATGTGTGCATGCCGACAGACTGTTACTAATGTCTTGTGCAAAGAAGTGGTCAGACGGGAACATGTAGTGGTTATGTTTTTTGCATGTTGTTGGTTGTCTGGCTGTTTGACAATGACGGGCTGAATGTGTGTCCCTGACTGTTATAGAGCATTGGTTCATAGAGAGAGCTCTATTGTGGAAACAATTCTGCCTCTTAACTAGGTGAGTACAGTTACGCTTCTAGTTGGATTTATTGATTGGAATAATGAAGTGGAAATAGTGCCAGACGAAGCATAACCACCCATAGAAGAGTCGGTAGCAATATCGAAAGCAACGGAAAACTAGCCAAGCTTTGTTCCAATTATGATTTGCTAACATATGAAAAATATCCTGAAACGGGAAACTAATTCTTTATTAGTTGTGTCCTATGCTTCTTGTGAACCTAGTCAATCGCCTTCACTTATTATTTCAATCCAAGTTAATATACGAGCTATTATTAAGCATATATGCCATGTACAATAGGAACTTGTTTAAAAGGTAAACATATGTCGATAGTAAGTAAAGGAATTTAATTTTTGGTTTGATTGGCATCACATATCAATATAGTGACCCGATATTTTTTATGTATAGTAGTCCTAAGTCCTAATGGGTGGTATAACTCTCACAATCAGAATGGTATGGTCAGATTTTTGGTTTGTGTGAATGTGTTTTTTCCAGAAAATTGTATCATTCATGTGACATGACTATGGTAACTATAATGAAATCTCCATGAGATTAGGAGTTTCTCTTTTATTATACAAATGCATTAATCTAAAGTATTATGGTTTATTGGATGAGGTGTGTTGGTATTCTAGTTGGGCCCCTCCATAGGTTTGATTGGTTGGTTTATTGTTTCAGGCTCCACGAATCTCCTGTCTATTGCAAGGCTATGATGTAGGGTTTATCCACATCGACATTCCACTATTTTACCATATATAGTTGGCACATGCAAACACATTTTCAATATACGACTCAGTTAATGAGCCTATCCACCCTTCATTCCTGGATTTACTCTTCCACCTCGAAGTTGAGCACTCTGATTCTTAGTCATTTGCAAAATAACTCAATGTTATCATTCTTTCCATTTTTCACCCCCCATTTCTATGCAAATGGATTATGGTTAACAATAAGGGTTTTTGGTGTGTCTAGAATTGGATAACATTGACTAGAGGCCATTTTTCATATGTTTAATTCTCCATGGCAACATCTTTGCATTATGTTCCCTCCTTTGAAGTTTACATGTGAATGTATGAAGGTGGTCAATCCCATGGTTGGTAGTTATTTGTTATTTTACAAACTTGAGAAGTCTTATTGCCCAATGTTGTTACATTTACCTTTACAGAGCTCCAACGACATCTTTCCTATGCATTATGACTTAAAGCCCTTGAGGTTTGAGAGCCTCAGGCTTATACTCTCTGGTATGTAATTATGATTTACTCAATTGTGGCGACCATGGCTATTAATTTAACCATCCTCTAGTTAATGAATTTGTTAAACAAATATAAGTAGGGTTCGAATATAATCATGGTTATATGGTTTTCAACTAGTTTTTCTGGGATAATTTATTCATTAAACGGTATTTCCATGTTGATGCCTTACAGGAATTTTTAGTTTGATTTCAATGTCAGATAAATGTTTCGCACCCTCAATTGAAATAACCCTATAGTGGTTTCTTTTTTAACCAAAGACTTAATGAATTCATTCCTGAATTTTCTTTCCCATCATGTTTTATGAGGGAGCTCTTAAGGCCCTAGAGATTTGTGCAAAAATCTATATGAAAGCCATGCACACAAATTTTGTCTAACTTCATTCAATTTTCACTGTAAAATTCTTCACGGAATTGATATTATGGTGCATTTCTCATTCTGGTCATGTAAATGGTCAAAGGATGTATGTTCTCTTATGTTTATTTGCAGAAACAAATATTTTTTACTTAGGCACATAGAACTCTAAATTCACGTCATTACGATAAACTCATTTTAACAATTTTATCTTAATTTTGTTATCTGATTTATGCGAAAACATTTCGCTATTCACACAAGTCCCGCACCTCTTCGGCATTAGGATTCCATCCATTATTTCATAAACAATTTTTAGATACATTTATGACTCACAAAAACTCATTACTTCATTTGAAAGTATGCAGTTGATGTAACCGTTCTACCCTGCCATTGGGATTGACTATATGAATGTACATATGCATTCCTCGTTCCTTGTTTCAGTTGTTTCCTTTTGTGTTTTGTTTAAAAAATCAAGGTCTTATTCCAAGAGTTAATTGATATTACCACATCATTCAAGAAAACTAGTAGTGTTTCTATTGATCGCACAGGTCACTTTTGTGTATATTGTCGTTTATTGGTTGTTGGCAGATGATTATGTTATGTTTACTAGTGACCAATATTTATGAGATAATAAATTGATGGTTTAAATCCAAGGCCTAGTCAAATGGTAAATGAGAGTCCCACCAATTAGGTTCTTACTTTTTTACTAAAAAAATTCTAAACGAGTCTTTAGATGTCCTTCCTCTTAACCCTAATCACATTGATCAAGAATGCAACTAATTTGACCTTTTAAGCTTGGAAATTATCAAAACCACTTGATGCCTCTTTAGAAAGAGGAGAGAGCTATGAAGGCAAAGGGAGAACATTGTGAAGAGAGGTATGCTACAACAAAACTAGTTTGTTCTTTATTCCTATGATTTTTATTCTCCGTAAACTAGAGAGTTGATATTGATGGTGTCAATAGTTCTATCTCTAAAGGAGAGACCAATTAAGGTGATTTCTCTTAATTATTCAAGGATTTGTGAAGGTATCTTGTGTTCTTTCTGATCATTTACTTGTTGTTTAGAAGGTCTGAATTTTTATTTTATCAGTGCTAACAGTGATCTTTATGCACAAAGCATGCTACCCATTCATGCAAATTGCTTGAAGGATCGATATGATGCGATTTTCATTAGATTTCCTTGATTGTTGTATACGAGTCTGTACATTGCACATGACTCTGTACATTGCAGTAGTTTGAATCTTAGAACTGGTCAATGTTCTTCGCTTGTTAAGATTTTGCTATTATTTTAATAAAATTAGTTTATTCTTCTATACAATCTTTTCCTTATATGCCTCTTGTATTTTGTTAAATTTATTCATTGTTTTTCATAGCTTATGCTCTACAAGATTTTTATTTTTATTTTTCTTTAATACCTATTAATCATTCATTTCACTATGAATATCATGCTCCAAATGTATATATAAGTTTTCTTTTTTCTATTTCAATAATGTAAATATATCCATAAAATAAAATATCAAAACATTTCCACTTGCAAATTGTCTCATTATCTTATTGTGATAACAAGATTTAAGGAATTATATAATTTAGTTTGTCTAATTTAAACCAAACTAGATCAACATATAAATACATTTTAACCATAAATTTAGAAAGTGCCCAAAAAATCAAATCTTCTAAGATACAAACTTTTTTCTAAATTTTATGTTCTAAAATAACTTGAACATTAAAAAAAAATTAATCGTTCTCCATATTTACTAAATATTATAAATCTATATTGATAAAATAAAATAAGATTAATAATACCTATACACAAATATGCACGTTTCTTCATGCTCATGTATATCTAGTGCGTTTCTTTTCACAAAGTTCACATGTTTTATTTATTTTAATAGATTACCCATAACTGCCTCACCATTATGTCTCCTTAAAATAACATAGAGTTGAAATCCCACTTGGACAGGACGTTTGAATGCCGTGTATCCTCTTAAAGTACTGGGATATTTATCTCAAGAATACTTATGACTCCCTAGAAAACATGGGAAACATATTAAACACTCTTAGAGAGGAGGATATTGATGAGCCCTGGAAATGGGTAATTATATGGGCTCATTTTGCCTCTTAATTCGACTTAATCCACCATTCTCATTAGTTTATTGCATGTTTTTGAATATATTTATGCTAATAGAGTGAATTGGGTTAGTCATTTTTCCATGTAGTCTAATGTGTGCTTTATGCAGATTTTTTGACCAATTTTGGACAAAGTCAAGGGATTTATGAGCAAATGGCAGAAAATACTTGAGGGAAATAGGGAAGAGGATTTGTAGGGGGGTGTCTCCTTCATTTATGACCCCTTTCCTTGAATCCTCCATCAGCAACTTGGAGCACAAAGGTCCACATTCCAAGGGGCAGCTGAGCAAGTAAAGAAGGACTATTGTTTATCTCCAGTTCTGGGAAGCCGAGCTCCTTGATTTTAGGAGGACTGTTGGAGGACTCCATTTGTATAAATAAGGGGGCTTAGAGCCTCAGTAGGTTAGCTAGTCATTAGTATAATTTTCGCACTTTTTTGCAGCACTTGTTCAGCTTATTTTCGAGTTCCTTTTTTAGAACAGTTTATGTAATGTGACTATTATTTTTGATAATGGAGATGAAACAGTTTTTGAGCCAGCACTGATCTCTTTCAGAGGGTTGAAGCTCTTGGGTTAGGGCCCAACCCAAGCTTCCCAACACCTCTTGCTTTGTACTTATATGTTTTTGCTTCAGTTCATGAGTTAATTTCTGTTACATAGATTCATTTTACTTTGTTTAGATTAGGTTGCTTTTGATGGTTTGCATAGCTGTTTTTGTTTCAATTGCTCAAAGTAGGTTAATGTAGTGACAAAATAAGATTCAAAAAGGCCAACAACAGGCCCTGATCTCCTTTCTCCCTTTCTGGGACTATGATTTGAGGTCAAGGCACTACTGCTGCCACCAAAAACACAGTTTTGCTCTTCCATGCAACTGCTAGTGTGATGACTTGATTCCGAAAAATTGATATATTGATCTAGATTCAGTTGCCTAGATCATTTCCAATTATTTTACCATAGATCTCTCTGCATTATTTTTTGTTCAAAGGTTACTGTTCAACATTTTCTATTTGTAGGTCAGAAATTAGGTCAAGCTAGAGAAATTTATGTTTTCATGGTATAGTTAGTTCTTTCTTTGATCAGTTTTTGTAAGTAGATGTGCAGATCTCTTGTAGGACACCTCAGCTCACCATACATCCATAAAGCAGCCAGAATCATCTCACTTCTCATAGATTTCCCAAGTCATTCACAACATTTCGCCAATCTGCCCTAATTTCTGCATTTTTCTCCATAAGCTTCCCTCTTGCCATTTGAACAAATCCAACCATCATGTTCTTTCTTGATCTTCCTTGACAAGCTCCAGACACCTCAACACCTTCATCTAGCCTTCAGTTACCCTTTCCCATCATTTTTCCACCTTCAAAACTCCAAAAATAGCTCTCGGCCTCCTCCTGTAGATCCTCTTGTAGATCCGCTGCAGCCTCCTATAGAATTCCCTGTAAGTGGTTTTTCGAAATCCGATTGCAATGGAAGTATCTAAAAGGATACTAGGGGTTTCTTAGGACCTCTCCACACCTTCCTCCACCTCTGAAAAATCCAACTCTGTCTTCCTTTTCCACCAAACCTCTGCACAATCACAACCAGATAAATCACAAGCATAATAATTTCACATAAAAACACTCAAAAGCACAAAAAGATGTTTTCTTCTCATTTCTTTTCAGAAGTAGCTTGAATAAATGCAATTTACCTTTTCAATAGTCAATGGCACTCATTTCATCAGTCTTCATCTCTTTTCTTGAAAAAGTAGGATTAGTACTAAATTAGGCTTTGCTAGGGTTTGCGTTACATTTCAGTTTTCCTTCTCTTTCTGCAAATAGAATAGCCTCTGTAGAGTTAGCTTTCTTTCATCATAGTTAAAAGCTTCTTCTGAGAATTCATAGAAGTTGGCTTAAGCTCCTAGTGATCTTGCACCAGCTGACCAAGTGATAGCTTGCAGTAAGAGCTAGTACTTGTGCATATAGCATCGTCGCTTCCAAGTTTGTTACGAACTACCGGGTTGATAAAAGTAAAGTAGGAAGCCCCAAGAGTTGCAGCATTATTGTTGCAATACTGGTGCTCACCACTTTTTGGCGTCGTTGCCAGGGAAGCGTCAGAGTATTTTGTGATTACTGCTTTCTTCTATTTTCTACTGCAACATTCTGCTAAGTAGTTTATTTCAACAAAAGTAGAGTAGTTGTTTCATTTCAATTCTGCAATTTCAATTCTGCAAAAGTAGATTAGGTAATTTCTTCTTTCATTTCAATTCTGCAATTTCTGTTTCAGCAAAAGTAGATTAGGCATTTCCTTCTTTCATTTCAATTCTACAATTTTTATTTCAGCAAAAGTAGATTAGCCCTTTCAATTCTGCAATTTCCATTTCAGAAAAAGTAGATTAGTAATTTCCTCTCTTTCATTTCAATTCTACAATTTCCATTCCAGCAAAGTAGATTAGTTATTTCCTTACCTTCATTTCAATTATGTAATTTCATTTCAGCAAGTTCATTTCAGTTAGTTGTAATTTGTTGTTCAATCCCATTTCAGTTTTGCAGGTACAAGCAGAAAAAACAAAAATCACCCAAATAGAGATTTCCTTTCATGCCTCGTAGGAACAGAGATAATTCAGGAAAATTCCTACCTGACACCCCCACCACATCACAAAGTCACCCTTATCTCTTCTTGGTGGCAGTGATCTAGAAGAACCTATAGGTGAACCACCAAAGATATGCGAAGATCCTCTAACAGAAGAAGAGCAAGAAACCATCCCTCCTGAGACCTTGGATGAAAACTGAAACGTTAGAGGGAATGGGGAAAGAGTAGAGGGTACCTTTCCCCTCTGAGAGACTAATGGGGACACTAAAATGAAGAACATAAGTCTTTCAACCTTACCTCACTTCCATGGGTTGACTACCGAAGATACTGATACCTTTTTGTTTGAATTTGTTGTTATCTGTTGAGCCTATGACTATGCAAAAGATGAGCAGAAGTTGAAACTGTTTCCTTCTACCCTCAAGGATGCGACATTGTGCTAGTTCATGGGGTTACCTGGAAACGACATCACAACTTGGGCTCAGATGCAGCAAGCCTTTAATAACAAATACCGGGACTACTATAGGTCAAAGGATACCAAGGAAGAAATCTTTCGAATGACCATGGGAAGCAATGAATCCTTGGAATATTATGAAGAGAGGTTTCAGCTCAGTTATAAAAGGGCCAGGTGCACACTTGACCCCAAATCTCTGAAGTTGGTCTTGCTCAGAGGAGTCCCGGAAGACCTTCTAGATACCCTCCATTTTCTGGCTGGGGGGACATCTACCAACTACCTTATGAAGACATAAAGACTGTGTTTAGAAACCATTCTAGGGTAGCCAGAAAGAGAGGTAGGGGAAGTCAGCCCCTAGCCAGTACATCCTCATCCAGTTCATCCCTTAGAGGTGAATTTGGAAATCTGCTGGAAGATTTCAAGAGCGAGATGATGCAAACTCTTGCCATGCAAATGGATACCTTGCATATCAAAAGAAAACAAGAGGAAGCAGAGAGGGCTTTGGCCATTTTTTGCCCTAGATGCACCAGAAGGCATCCTAGGAATGAATGTCCATTGAACTCTATAGAAGTGTGTTCAGTCTGTGAAGAAGACCATTCTACGAATCAGTGCCCTTCCTTGCCCGGACTTAAAGCTGCATACCAGGGGGCTGAAGGAGCCACTGAACCACTCTATTTCATGAACCAAAGGAGGCCACATGGGCCCAAACCTTACCAGCAGGGAATGCAAGGGACATCCCAGACATATTACAACCCCAATCAAGCCACTTCCATGCCTTCTTGGGGTCCCCCTGCTCATCCTTCCTGGTCCACACCCCCTCCTTGGTCATATCCATCTCAATACCATGCTCAACCAGCTGCTCATTCATTTCACTCTTATGCTTAGCCATAGCCTCAGTGGAATGCACCTCATCAAGGGTGGAGGCCCCAATACAACTCTCCTCCCGCTCTTTTGCCTCCACCACCTGCTCAACCGCAACCATTGCCTCCTGCTCCACCAAGGCAACCCCAAATACCTACTGAACCAAACCCGAACCCAAATAACAGACAGGCCTAGCGGATATATAGTGGGGAACCATCATGCCCAACCTATGCTGTGGAAATTCAGGAGATTAACCTATGATCTAGGAAGGTTCTCCCAGATAACCAGCCTCCCCCTAAGGAGGATGAGGAAGAAAAAGAGGAAAGTGAACCAAAAGCCACTCCACCCTTTCCTGAGAGATTAATTGGAACAACACAACCTACCCCAGAAAAAATTGAACTTCTGGGAGAATTGAAAAATTATGTGTAAAGATACCACTTCTCCAAGCCATAACGGATGTGCCTATATACAACAAGATGATCAAGGAGAAACGCTCTAGACACCTAGGCAGGCGCAGGAGAGATGCTCCAACTATCAATGTCATAGGACAACTGTTCGACCTAATGTTGGGGCAGGTAATTTGTCCGAAATATCTAGACCCTGGAAGCCCTGTAGTCGATGTCCACATCAATGGCACCATAATTCCCCATACCCTGATTGATCTATGGGCTGTCATTAATGTGATGACCAAGGACACTATGCTCAAGCTCAACCTTCAGGGCTCCCTGAGAAAGACCACAACAGTAGTACAGTTAGTAGATCGCTCCACTATGACCCCTGAAGGGATTGTGGAAGATGTAATGGTCTCCATCGATTCTTGGGAGTACCCTGCTGATTTCCTGGTTCTCCAACCAAAGGCAAAGCTCACTAGGTATCCTCTCATCCTGGGAAGACCTTGGTTGGCTACTGTAGATGCCTACATTAGTTGTCGAGTGGGGAACATGACAATCAAGAATGGGCATATGTCCAAATAGCTAGTCCTATATCCTCTTGCCCAACCTTTGTTAGAACATGATTTACCTCTCTGGTTGGAGGAAGAAGATGAGGATGAAGTCTATTCCACACCACTGTGTGCAGTGGAAGCTACCATGGGGGGGGTGGGGTGGGGGGGGGCACAAACCAAGGATGATCTTATTGAAAACTTGATTCAGAATCCACCCCCCAGTGTGTTGCCATTAGAAGAGCTGGTGGAAGAAACCCAAGCCAATCCTTTAGTTGATCTCTGTGTGGTTGACCTGACCTCTCTCTGAGTTAAGAATATGGAATTTGGCCCAGAAAGAACCTTGAAGATCAACTCATCCCTATCCACCTCTCAGGAGAAAGAACTATGTAGCTTATTAAGAAACCACTTGGATGCTTTTGCTTGGAACTATAAGGAGATGAAGGGAGTGCACCCTTCAGTCTATACTCATCACATTTACATTAAGGAAGATTGCAAACCAGTCAGGTAACCTCAAAGGAGGATGAATCCAGCCCTTAAGGACATTGTCAAAGAAGAACTGCAAAAGTTACTGGATGCAGGATTCATCTACCCTATCTCTAACAGCGAATGGGTCTCTCCTTTGGTGCTAGTGCCAAAGAAAAATGGGAAGTGGAGAATCTGTGTCGATTATCAGGAACTAAACAAGGCCACCAAGAAGGACCATTTTCCTTTGCCTTTCATAGATCAAGTGTTAGATGGCCTGGTAGGGAAGAATTTTTTCTCCTTCCTAGATGGGTTTAGCGAGTACAACCAGATTGAAATCAGCCTGAAAGACCAAGATAGGACCACTTTCACTTCTCCTTGGGGTACCTTTGCATATCAGGTCCTTCCTTTGGGTTTTTGCAATGCTCCCGCCACTTTCCAGAAAGCAGTATTGAGTATATTTTCTAAACTGGTTCATGATGCAGTGGAAATCTATATGGATGACTTTACCCCTTATGGTTCTAACTTCCAAGAAGCTTTGTCTAACCTGGGAAAAGTTTTGGACAAGTGTATTGAAATGAACCTGTCCCTCAGTCCTGAAAAATGTGAATTCCTGATGACTGAAGGGACCGTGCTAGGTCATGCAATCTCTCAACAAGGATTACAAGTGGACCCCAACAAAATTGCCATCATCCAAAGGGTCCCACCTCCTCAAAAGGTAAGAGATGTTTGAAGTTTCCTAGGTTTAGCAGGGTATTATAGAAGATTCATTAAGGATTTCAGTATCCTAGCCTCTCCACTGTTTGGTCTTTTAGGAAAAGATGTTGAGTTCATATGGACTGACAATTGTCAAGAGGCTCTGGATACCTTGAAAAGTAAACTGGTGACTGCTCCAATTTTGAGAGGTCCAAACTGGGCCCTACCTTTCCACATTCATACAGATGCCTTGAACAAAGCGACAGGAGCAGCCTTAGGGCAATTTGATGAGAAGCTGCCTTACGCCATATATTTTTTAAGTAAAAACTTGTCGAAGGCAGAATTAAACTACACTATAACTGTAAAGGATCTCCTAGCTGTAGTCCATTCCCTAAATAAGTTCAGACACTACATCACCGGCTATCAAACATTTGTACACACTGATCATGTTGCAATTAGGTATTTAATGAAAAAACCAGATGTAAATGCTCGCATTATTAGATGGTTGCTTTTATTGCAGCAATTTGATTTAACCATTGTTGATAAGCCGAGTAAGGAAAATGTTGTTGCTAATTTTTTGTCTAGAATAGATCTTCCTGGAGGTGAAGAAGGAATTGTGGATGATAAAATGCCAGATGAACACCTATTTGCTATCTCAGTACTCTCTCCATGGTTTGCTGATATAGCAAATTACTTGGTTTCCGCACAGTTCCCACCACACCTGTCCTTAAAAGAGAAGAGCAAGATCGTGAGAATAGTGCCCCTTTCACCTGGATTGGGGGCAATCTCTTCAAACTTGGCCCAGATCAGGTTTTGAGGAGATGTGTCAAGGAGGAGGAAGTTTTTGACATTCTCCTAACCTATCATGATGGGCCTTGTGGGGCCCATTTTGCAACAAAGGGGACTGCTTTCAAAATCCTGCAAGTAGGTTACTATTGGCCCACTCTTCATTAAGATGTAAGGAGATATATCAGCCAATGTGACCGATGTCAAAGGATGGGGAAACCTACTCCAAGGGATGAGATGCCCCTGCAACCTCAAGTGACTTTCGAGCCATTTGAGAAGTGGGGTATGGACTTTGTGGGTCCTGTCAACCCTCCTTCAAAGCAAAAATCTTACATCATTATGTGCACTGATTATCTGACAAAATGGGCAGAAACAAAGGTGATCAAGGTAGCAACAAAAGAAAAAGTAACTGAGTTTTTGAGAGAGAATATATTCTACAAGTTTGGATATCCAAGAGAATTAGTCACAGATCAAGGGAGTCAGTTTACCTCTAATCTGATTGAAGATCTGCTCACACATCACAAAATTAAGCACAAAACTTCCACCCCTTATCATCCGCAAGCAAATGGACAGGTGGAAGTCACTAACAGAGCTTTGGAAGGAATTTTGACCAAGGTAGTGAGCAGCAGTATAAAAGATTGGGCAGATCAATTGGTTGAGGCCACCTAGGCCTATAACACCACCTAGAAGACCACCACAGGGTTCACACCCTATGAGCTGGTCTATGGGAAGAAGGATTTGCTGTCAATAGAATTTGAATATAACACACTAAGGATGGCATCTTAGCTGGACCTAGATCTCAGCCCTGCACAAAAGGAAAGGTTACTTCAGCTAAATGGATTGGATGAACAAATATTGCAGGCCCTTCGCCACTCAGAGGTAGTCCAGCTTCAAACGAAAATATGGCATGACAAACACCTCAATGAGAAAATATTCCAGAAAGGAGATTGGGCGCTACTATATGATTCAAGGTATCAAGATTTCAAGGGAAAACTGAGGAGAAGATGGCTGGGACCATACACAGTAGAAAGGTGCAATGTCAATGGCTCAATTCTGATCAGGACCATCGATGAAGAAGCCATCCCCATGCTTGTCAATGGGCATAGGTTGAAAATCTACAGAAATCCCCTCTCCAAGAAAGAATTCATTGAGAATCTGAGTAAAACAGTGTTGGTAGTGGAGCAAGTCTCTGCCTCCACTCCACCCACACCCTAAAAAAGATATCTATATATATATATATATATATATATATATATATATATATATATATATATATATATATATATATATATATATATATATATATCTGTATATATATATATATATATATATATATATATATATATATCTGTATATATATATATATATATATATATATATATATATATATATATATATATATATATATATATATATATCTGTATATATATATATATATATATATATATATATATATATATATATATATATATATATATATATATATATATCTGTATATATATATATATATATATATAATAAAAATAAAAATGAGGAGAATAAAAGATCCTTGGGTGAAAACCTCCCCTTGGAGGTGCCCAGGGTAGGCAGTGAGGGTGAAAACCTCTTGGAGGCGCCCCAATTGTCTCTTTGGAAAAAAAAATATAAAAAAATAAAAAATAAAAAATAAAAAAACAGGAACAGAAAAATTAACTTCTTTTGAATGCATTGCAGGTTTTAGGAGGGCCACAGAAGAAAAAGGGACATGGCTAAGCCAAATACACCTTTGATATACCATTTATCCATCGCTATTATCTTTTCCTAGTCCCTGGTCTCACCTGTTCTGGAAATTATGCATCCTACAGGAGGCTCTTGTAGAAACCATAGAAAGCTCGAAATCAAATCAAGAAAAGGATCAAAGGGCTAGAAACTTGTCCAGAAGACTTATGAATCCCCCTGCCACCATTCATCCTCCTAACTCTCCATTCCATGCCTGCACCTCTGCATTTCCACTCGCTTCTTTCTTCCCTGCACAGAAAACACAGAAATCATGTTTCTTTTGTTTAAAAAAAAATGAAGAATAAACAAGCAGCACCCTTAACTTAACTCTTACCTAGTGCATACCAGCTGCTTTTCCTTGACTGATAGAACCTTCCTCAGCTATCTCTCCAGTCCCTACTCAAGCCTTAGCCAAAAGTTTTAGAGGGAGAAGCAGTTACAGGAAATCCTGCAGGATTCCTATAACAGCTGATCCCCTTAAAAATCGAGCTCCAGAGGCAGGGTCAGTGCAGCCACAGATTTATAAAACATGCAAGGAGTCGGTCCTGATTAAAGATCACCAGTATGAGGTAGTCGAGCCACCAATTCAGAAGCCACGGGCACCAGTAGCAGCAATCCATGAATAGAACGCCAAAGTCTGAGCATGCAACAACACGGTAGTGACTAACAAGTGACTAATCTTGTTCCTCTGTTGCGTGAGTATAATTTAAAAACTGCATGAACAAGTGAGATGGTTTTGATTAATTGAGATCGGTGGCCAGCTAACAGGCCACCCTCATCTAGTTCAAACAAAACCCCCCGTCTAGTTCAAACAGTGCCTCGTCCAATTCAAACAACACCTCGTCCCGTCCAAACAGCACTCAGTGGGTGCAATCAGCATGTGTGATTAGTCCACTCGGGAAAAAAACTCAAAACAGGTAGTGGCGGCATCTAACGGGAATGATGGAAGTGATTGCGGGCAGGTGGCATGAAGTTTCATAATGGCACTGAAGTAGGGACCAATGGTCTGGATGGGGATAACGTACCCTTCCTGCCACCTCACCTCGTCACCGCAGAACACTCCCGTAAGCTTAAGGATGCTACAGTCGATCGCCTCCACCACCTTTGTTTTCATTTGTATCGACAAGCTCTCGGCTATAGAAACCTACCTACCACTCTTCACTTATTGGGCTCTATAAGAGCATTATCGAACTCTACAGGAGTGGAAACACAATCCTATAGGAGCCCTTCTACAGGAGGGCCAATGAGTAACATCGCGGAGGAAAATTCTAGATTTTATGGCAAATTTGAGCTCGAAAAGGTAGGCTCAGTAAAACCCACTCTGCATTTCCATATATATACAAAAGGTGGTGGGATTTGAAGCAAAGTATTGAGTTGAAAAAGGGAAGGAAAGTGAGAACAGAGTCTGCCTATGTTTTTTAAAATATATATATATAGTTTCTCCATTTACTCTTTGCACTGAAATACTGTCTCTTTCTCCTCCGTGGTATTCTCCTCTACAAAGAGATGATGCAGCTCTAGAAAATTAAGCCTAAAAAAAAAGTGAACTTGCATTGGGTAGTCTGCTTATTTTGTGAAAGGAAAAAAACATTGTTCTGTATACTCTCTGTTTTTTTAAGATATTGTTTCCCTCAAACAGATCGAGAAGTAATGTAAGTTTAAGAACAAAGTTTGGAAGGAAGGAAAGTTGCAATTTGTTTTTTTTAACAAGGAAGAACACGAAAAACTCTCTCTCTGGTTCCAGAAAGAAAACCTCAACTGTTCCTCTGTTTCTGGGTTTGAAATTTGCTGCCTTCCTCCTCACCTGAGACATTCCAGTAGTCTCTAAACATCATGACAGGGGGTTTTATGAGGAAGGAGCCTCTGAATTCAACTAAGCTGCATGAACATCCAGAAGTGGTAGCCCTCTTTACCAGGGCAAATTGGATGCCTTTCTTTGAAAATTTTCATGGGTATGATGAGGAAGTCATAGAGGAATTTTTATTGTCTTTAAAACCTCACTCAAAAACCCATGCCACTATCAGTTTCAGGGGTCTAACCATAGAAATCACACCGGAATTCATCAGTAGGGTCACCAGTCTCCCACTTGGGCTAATCGGAGCAAAGAAGAAAAACCATTGGGTCAAGTGGCCAAAAAGACCTTTTTCCAGCCTAATGAACATCCTGTGGAGGATAAGAATGGCATCAGGAGGACAAGTATACCTTATCCATGGGGTGAGGTCAGTTATCAGATCATGAAATATATCTCTTGTGAAGGAAGATACAACATAGTTTATGGGTATCATTTCAGACTGTTACATGAACTAAGATATGGCATGGACCTTCCTGCATCTAGAAAACTCAGTATTCCATATTTTCTCCTCCAATCCTTAATAGAATCTAGCACCAAATTGAAGGCAGGGGTTCCAGACCAATTGGCTCACCATGGGCTAATTAAATTTTTGGTGGAGGATGCCCTCCACACTTTCACAATCCCCATAGCCTGGGAGATTTCCAGGAACATGACTAAAGAGGATTCTATAAAAACACTCACTGATGAACTTAGTCCATATGGAAGTGTAGAGGAGGGACAAAAAGAGGAAGCTGATAATGAAATCCATGAAGAAGAAAAGAACACTCAATTGCAAGAAGAGGAACCCCACACGGGAGAAGAAGGAAACCAGATAGGAGAGGAGAAACATGACACCACCAAAGATGAGCCTAAAGCAGAGAAGAAGAAAGAATCAAAAGCAGAAAAGTGTAAAACCACAACAAAGAAAAAGAAGAGACCAAGAACTGAAAGGAAGAAGCCTAAGATAGTGTAGAAAAATGTTGCCACAAGAAAGGCAGAAACTAAGTAAGAAGAGGAGAAAACAAAATCAGAGACAACAGAAACAAAACCAGCAGAAATAGGAAAAACAACAGATGAAGAAGAAGAAGCAAAGCAAGAAGAAGTGTCTCCTGAGACACTAGCAAGAGAGGTAGTAGTTGTTCTTGCTGCACTCAGTAGTCCAGCCAAGCCCAAAGGAAAAAGGAAGAGACAACCATCTATGTACTCCAAGGCTCGAAAGAGCACCAGAATAAAGATGGGGAAGCCTCAACCACCTTTCAAGGATCCCATGATCATTGAGGATGTCCCTACTGCAACAAAGGAGGAATCTCCATCTAAAACCCCCATCACTTAGGAAAGAGGAAGTCAGAAGACCTCTACTTGGAAAGAAAGGACCAAACTAATGGACTCTAAAACAGTCCTACAGGAGGCGAGGACCTCTCTACAGGAGACATTGGCAAAGCTCCAAGAGACTGAAAAACTTGGATAGACAGGCAGGATTCCATGATAAACAGGAAGATATCACATCAGAAGCATGGGATGTCAGGGAATCTGTTAGAGCCATCAAGGATGAAGAGTTAGACTAGTTGCTCAGAGGATTAGCAACCCATTTAGTAGGGGGGTGATGATGAGCCCCAGAAATGGGTAATTATATGGGCTCATTTTGCCTCTTAATTTGACTTAATCCACCATTCTCATTAGTTTATTGCATGTTTTTGAATATATTTATGCTAATAGAGTGAATTGGGTTAGTCATTTTGCCATGTAGTCTAATGTGTGCTTTATGCATATTTTTTGACCAATTTTAGACAAAGTCAAGGGATTTATGAGCAAATGGCAACAAATACATGGGGGAAACAGGGAAGAGAATTTGTAGGTGGGTACCCTCCATCAACAACTTGGAGCACAAAGGTCCACATTCCAAGGGGCAGCCGAGCAAGTAAAGAAGGACTGTTGTTTATCTCCAATTCTGGGAAGCCGAGCTCCTTGATTTTAGGAGGACTATTGGAGGAATTCATTTGTATAAATAAGGGGGCTTAGAGCCTCAGTAGGTTAGCCAGTCATTAGTAGAATTTTCGCACTTTTGTGCAACACTTGTTCAGCTTATTTTCGAGTTCCTTTTTTAGAACAATTTATGTAATGTGACTATTATTCTTGATAATGGAGATGAAACAGTTTTTGAGCTAGCACTGATCTCTTTCAGAGGTTTGAAGCTCTTGGGTTAGGGCCCAACCCAAGCTGCCCAACACCTCTTGCTTTGTACTTATATGTTTTTGCTTCAATTCATGAGTTAAATTCTGTTACATAGATTAATTTTACTTTGTTTAGATTAGGTTGCTTTTGATGGTTTTCATAGCTGTTTTTGCTTTAGTTGCTCAAAGTAGGTTAATGCAGTGACAGAATAAGATTCAAAAATGCCAACAGAAGGCCCTGATCTCCTTTCTCCTTTTCTGAGACTATGATTTGAGGACAAGGCACTACTACTGCCACCAAAAACACAGTTTTGCTCTTCCATGCAACTGCTAGTGTGATGACTTGATTTGGAAATATTGATATATTGATCCGGATTCAGTTGCCTGGATCATTTCCTGTTCTTTTACCATAGATCTCTCTGCATGCTTTTTTGTTCAAAGGTTACTGTTCAGCATTTTCTGTTTGTAGGTCAGAAATTAGGTCAAGTTAGAGAAATTTCTGTTTTCAGGGTATAGTTAGTTCTTTCTTTGATCAGTTTTTGTAAGTAGATGTGCAAATCTCTTGCAAGACACCTCAGCTCACCATACATCCATAAGTAGCCAGCATCAGCTCACTTCTCACATATTTCCCAAGTCATTCGCAACATTTCTCCAATCTGCCCTAATTTCTGCATTTTTCTCCATAAGCTTACCTCTTGCCATTTGAACAAATCCAACCATCATGTTATTTCTCGATCTTCCTTGACAAGCTCCAGAAACCTCAACACCTTCATCTAGCCTTCAGTTACCCTTTCCCAACATTTTTCCATCTTCAAAACTCCAAAAGCAGCTCTCAGCCTCCTCCTGTAGAACCTCCTGTAGATCCTCCTGTAGATCCCCTGCAGCCTCCTGTAGAATTCTCTGTAAGTAGTTTCTCGAAAGCCGATTGCAATGGAAGTCTTCAGAAGGGTACTAGGGGCTTCTTAGGACCTCTCCACACCTTCCTCCGCCTCTGCAAAAGCCAACTCCATCTTCCCTCGCCACCAAAACTCTGCACAATCACAACCAGATAAATCACATGCATAATAATTTCACATAAAAACACTCAAAAGCACAAAAAGATGTTTTCTTCTCATTTCTTTTCAGAAGTAGCTTGAATAAATACAATTTACCTTTTCAATAATCAATGGCACTCATTTCATCTGTCTTCTTCTCTTTTCCTGCAAAAGTAGGGTTAGTAGGTAAATTAGGGTTTGCTAGGGTTTGCGTTACGTTTCAGTTTTCCTTCTCTTTCTGCAAATAGAATAGCCTCTGTAGAGTTAGCTTTGTTTAATCATAGTTAAAAGCTTCTTCTGAGAACTCATAGAAGTTGGCTTAAGCTCCTAGTGATCTTGTGCCAACTGACCAAGTGACAGCCTGCAGTAAGAGCTAGTACTTGTGCATACAACACTGTCGCTTCCAAGTTTGTTACGAACTACTGGGTTGATAAAAGTAAAGTAGGAAGCCCCAAGAGTTGTAGCATTATTGTTGTAATACTGGTGCTCACCAGATATCATTTCTCTGGAAGACATGGAGTTTGGGTTTACGAAACTTGTCAATGGGAAAGCTAGAGATATTGAAGATAACCAAGCTAAAATTTTCAAAATGGGAAGGTCTATTGTCATCCCTCATATTCAAAAAATTCTCAATTTGTGATAAAACACCCTAAGCCTTGGATGCAAAGTCTTATTCTTACTATCTTTAAAAATAGGGATAAAAACATTCCCTTTAACTATAGGACCATTACGATTAGCCCCATTTTTCCAAACTATATGGCATCGTTTTGGATAAGATTAGCCTTTAGCTTAAAAGTCGTGGTAAAAGAGCTAATGTGCAAGCAGGTTTTAGAAGACAACACTCTACTAATGACCATATTTTCACTCTTAGGATCATTGCCAAAGAATGTCGCAATAACAAAATTGATCTCTTATGTTGCTTTGTTGACTTTAGAAAATCTTTCGACATAGTTCCTTAAGATAAGCTATTGAAAAAGAATCAAAGAGATAATGGTTCCTCTCAAGTTGAGGGTTGTTATGATTAGGTTATATGAAAATGTTTTCGCTAATCTTAAGACCACTAAGGGCTAGTCTAAAGAAATTAAATGCAATATCAACATTAAGCAAGAGTGTCCCTTATCCCCTACCTTTTTTTGCATTTATATCGATAAGCTAGAAGAGTGTTTGGAAGCTACATGACGTGATGGCCTTGATATCGCTAACATGGTCATTACTCTTCTCTTTTATGCTAAATGTCATTCTTCTAGCTAGAATCCATGAGGTTCTTGATAAGAAACTTAAAATCCTCTCAGATTACTGCTCCAAGATGTGTATGATTGTTAATACCGAAAAGACTAAAGTCATGATAATTAAATCCAAGAAGATCAACCATGATAATTTCATCTATGATAACAATCGCTTGGATAATGTTTCTTCATACAAATATTTAGGTATTGACATTCACCATTAGCTCAACTGGAATTATAGTATTGAGAAAATGATTATTGAAGGATGGAAAGCTTACTATGAACTTGAAAACAACTGTAAGTCGACTGATATTTGGGTTTGGAGTAAAAAAAAAAATCCTCTTTAGACTCTCATCACCCCTGTTATTCTATATGGTTGTAAGGTTTAGAGTTGCAGTATATCTAGAGAATTGTGGAGGAAGGTCAAGCTTATCTAAAACAATTTATAACCTACAACCTCAGGATTAAAGATAATTCTCTCTAACCTATCATCTTTATTGAATATAGTATTCCCCCCATTGGAAGCACAACTATGTTTAGGTATCGGATGTTTAAGAAGAAGCTTTACAACATGGAAGCCAAGAGGTTCCCCAAAATTTATTCTAACTCTAGCCAAATACCCATCCTCCAGATCAAGCGAGGATGGCACAATGATGCCTAGTCTTGGCTTGACCATTGGGTGATAAAGGAGGAGATCATCTTGGAGAATGCGGATAAGATTAAAAATATTATTATAGTATTCCCCCCCATTGAAAGCACAACTATGTTTAGGTATCGGATGTTTAAGAAGAAGCTTTACAACATGGAAGCCAAGAGGTTCCCAAAATTTATTCTAACTCTAGCTAGATACCCATCCTCCAGATCAAGCGAGGATGGCACAATGATGCCTAGTATTGGCTTGACTGTTGGGCGATAAAGGAGGAGATCATCTTGAAGAATGCGGATAATATTAAAAATATTATTACTTCCAAATTTAAGGGTAAATTGTGGGGTGATAAGGAGCTAAAGGGGAAAGGGAAACTAAGGTAATCAACCTCACTCTTGCAAACTAGAATTATATTTCCATCTTGACTAGTGCTAAGAATAAAATGAACGTTGTAGAGATAAGAACTAATTATCGTGAGCTCTGAAGTGAAACCTAGCATTAGTCTATTCCCAAAACACCTTGGGATGAAAGAATTTTTGGCCTTTGCAAAACTAAGAGGGTTGAAGATGAAAAACACTTTATCTTGGATTGTTGGGCTCTTACGCACATCCGTTCTCATTTCCAAAACATTTGTCACGCTGTCAACCTTCTTGACTTACTAAGTCAACAAAACTATAGTGATCCGGGAACACTTCTTTTCCTTCCTTTTTATCAGAGAAATAAAATATTAAAAAATCTCAATTAATCTCTTTCTTAAAATCTTACAGACCACATTAATCTTATTGGATGTTAATGATTATCATTATCAACATCACCATCATTAAAGTGTTAATTTTTTTAATTACAAAAAATAAACATTATAACAAAATTTTATTAATACAATTAAATTATTTTAAAAATATCCATTAATAATTATAAAATATTTTTTTAAATACAATTATAACACATAATTATAAAATAATCTCTTAAAAATTATTAAAATACATTACATTTATTTTAATTAATTATAAAATATTCTCTTAAATATTATTAAAATACATTACATTTATTTTAATTAAATATTTATATTGAATTTTTTTTAAAGTTATGAACCCACGTAATGATCATGGAGTAATAATTTAAATACATGATATTAATTCTAAAATAAGTGTGCTTTTAATTTCTTGAGAAATATAAACCCATATATCTAGCCCATATAAGGTGAAATATAAATATAAATATAAAATTAAAATGAAAATATAAATATAAATTAACAAATATATTAAACAAAAACTATTATATAAAAGATTAACGAATATATTAAACAAAAACTATTATTTTTTAAGATGTCAAGTCTCCTAAGTAATATTGCATTGGATTCTCCACCTAATACATCGAAATTTCATTATTTCAACCTTATCACGGAAAGAAAGTCTATGAAGTGATTTCTTTAGTCTAAAAAGAGTGGGTGGAACAAATTCTACTCTCATATGGATTAGTAAAGGAGAAAGGTACCCCAAATTTGATTGTTTTCATGAAGGGTACATATAAAAGTGAAGGCAAGCTAAGGAGGAAGGGTACATATATTATTTTGTCTATACTATTTTCCCTTTCAACTCTCTTTTTCCCAACACTAATGATAGCATTGACCTCAAGGGATGTGGGAAAGAGAAAATAGCATGTTCTATTATAATGGTTATCCCATCTACATATTATAATTTTGTATATAAGAAATTATATAATTAGTATTTTTAAAATTTAAAAAAAAAATAAGTTATAAAATTATATTGTAAAAGTAAATTTCAATATATATGGAAAAGGTATTTTCCTAATAAATTGTATTTTTTTTAATAATATAAGTTTATATATTCTAATTTGGGTTTATTATTTAATTTATTATTTATGTATAAATTATTATAAATTTATCTTAATTTTAAATTTATTAAATCAAAATTTAAATATTTATTATTGGAGGTTTTAGATAGGGATGGTTACTTAAATTTTGAAGGAAAATAGAGAATCTTTCAATTTTGAAGCCGTTTAAAGAAATATCTTAGTTGAAAGGAAAGAATATTGATGGTTAAAAAGTATGGTGATATGGTTGAAAAGTGGAGATGAGAACACTAGTTTTTTTCTAGCAATATGCTAATGAGAATAAAATTCAAAACACCATTTGGTCTCTTGATTCCCCTGATGGTGGTCAGGTCTCCTCATTCGATGAGCTAGTTGTGATGGGTGTCAACCATTTTCGTACTTTATCTAGCTGTTGGCTTAAGGGGTCCTGACCCATGTTCAGGGTTATTCGCACCAACCAACAAAACCCTAACTGTTGGCCCTTTCGGCAACAACCTGCATAGCGCAGGTTGCAGTCTCACGTGAAGCAGTATTGGGGGATGCCAGAACCAAGCTTCTGCATCCAGAGGCCTGTGTGATGGTCTTCCTAAGGATAGTATAGCTTAGATCTGTCTTCACGTAGATCTATTCCTTCCCACTTTCAACTACTGCAACTCTATTGAAATGACCTTTAGACCTTCGCGAAGGTACTTGATTGTACGTAACATGCATAAAGGATACAGATTCACTACTTTCATGTAAGAAATTGTATATTCTGAAGCTCTTACAGCCTAGATCTGTCATCGCACAGATCTACCCTTTCCGAACAACTAATTACCGCATATCTATCTAATGACTTCCTGATCTCTGCGAAGTTGGTTAATTATACTTATTATGCATAAACATTACAGATCTATCTATTTCGCTTAGAAATGAAGCATTAATTCACATAAAATAGATCACAGAGCGAAGATACCTAAATTAACATAAATAAATAAGCAAGACACATATGCACAAATTCAGCTCAAAACAGTATTTATTATGAATAAGCGTTCAATTGACTTCTCCTCCCTACGCACTCAGCTGCAGGGTTTCGCGCACTCAACTTGCAGACTTACCAAGGTCTTTGCGTACTTAGTTGCAAGAGCCTTCCCCTTTCGCCTAAGTACAGGAAGCAAACTTTTCCTACCTTAGCACCTTACCCTTACAATAATTACCAAAAGTTATTTCTTAGACTCACTATGACTCAACTATATATAGTCCTTTCATTACAATACCATGGTCCGTGGACCATGGGCAGGTCTCAAAACCATCCTATCACCTACCCATACAAGGGACTAATGCCCCTTTACTTCTTCACTTAGCTTCATGCACTGCTTCCACATTTAGCGGAGACTTTACATTATTTAACAAAACTATTACAAAAATTGACTTAACTTACAAAATTTGACGTCAGGGACCACATCCCAATAGGTCCCCAACACAAATATGGTGACTCTCCCTCTAGTCACTCAGTTGGCTTCTCCACTTTGTTTCGGAGGTCACTGAACTCCAACTTCAATATGTCGAGAACCGTTGTGCTCTATACTACGGCTTGTTGCACTTCTTCGACCAGCTTCTCTGTAGTTGGCCCTTCCATCGAGAGGCACATGGTCCTTTGTGTCTGCTGGAAATTCTTCAGCTTCTCTTGGATAGCCAGAGTAATCTAGCTCACTTCCTCTGACCATGGTTGAATTCGAGCCTTCAAAAATCCTTCTTTGCGTTGTAGCTCCTCAACCTGTGCCTGCAATAGCTTCATTCCTTATAAGTGCGCAAAGTGTTGGACTGGCGCCAAAGTGTGTGTAGTCGCCCTAATCTCATCAACTTTTGTTGGGCCTCTCTTATCTCTATACCCAGTCATTGCAGGTTTAGGTCCTCTTGCAAAGTAGTCCATAGTTCCTTTGCATTTTCAAAAAGACCATTGCATCCCAATATTGCATTATCCAAAGTAGTCACGTTTCGTCTTATGGCTACGCCGCACTACTCTCTGACCTCTAGCAGAGTAGTTAGCTATAGTTTCAATTGTAGTTCCAAGATATTCATTTGAAAGTCAAAAGTAACTTGGCCTACCTCATCCTTATATTGTCGCACTGCAGCATCCAATTTTTGAATCTTTGCTAAAGCTACCGCATCTTATGGAATGTGTAGTTTTGGTACATAATTACATGCTTCTGTAATTGCTACTTCGAAGCTCTAGCTTCGCGCTGCTAGCTCTTTTTTTTCGTAAGATCCTAAACCTTTTTGGTGAATATCTTCTCATTGTTCATTTTGACTTCACTAATTACCGATAGTGCACGTTGCTCTCTAATCCGAAGCTCATCTAAGATCCCATGATGAAGTGTGTGGAGGGTCTAAAGTGGCAGCGTGGCTAAATTCATACCCATGCCTTTAATCTTTTCGAGTTGGGCGTTATCTTCCTCTGACTCTGTGTGTAATGTTCCTTCTGGCAAGGGAATGACTCTGAGGTCCAGAGTCTATTCTGTTTCCATTACGCTCTCGCTTGCTTGTTGCAGGCTCACTTGAACCCCGCTCACTTGTCCCACGCTTTCCTGAATTCTATCTGCTTGAATTTGCAACTTGCATAGATCCTTCTAGACATTCCCAACATTTTCATGTATTTCTTCTCAAATTGAGTCCACAAAGTTGTCATTGTGTTGCGGATCTTATCCCCGATTTCATCCAAGTCTCGCTCAGTGAGGACCATTGGATCTGTGTCTTCCTGCTTGTTTGATTTTTTCTTTTTCCTATGTCCAGAAGTCATTTCCTTGGTTCACTTCTGCAATTTGAAGGGGGTGCTCTGCTCCTCACCCCCGCGTCCTTCCTTCTCGAACTGTTCCTACTCTTTAGTATGCTGGGAAACAGATGTTTTGACTTCTACTATGGCCTCTTTTGTAGCGTGCTCTTTATCGGCAGCTGCCTTAGTAGCAACTTCTTTAGCAACAACTTCTTTCTTCTTTTCGTTTCTGCACAGCAGTCATCTGCATGGAAGAGCTTTCTCTGCCTTTGCTGGTACCTGCGCTAAGATCTGTGGGTTGTTGCCACTCCACTGGCCATGTCCCCACAATATCATATACATCGACCTCTGTAACTAGGTATGGCAACTTGTGCCATATCTTCTTAGGGTCTCACCTCACACAGATGGATACATTATGAAAATCAACCTTAAATTCCACGTAGGCCAGCAACTGCTCAAACAAGGTTGGAGACAACCTTGGCCTCTGACTAATCACCGTGTGGAGGTCCATTTCAATGAGTATCCAGAAGACTTTTGATTCTGTGATCTTCTTTGGATCCTTCATTGCCCACAACGAAGCGAAATTCGTTGTCTCCAGTAAATCCTCATCCTAAGGAGGGAACTGACTATCCTCGGGAATTCGCCATGCAACGAGTAAAATTAATAGCAGGAGCCAGGCATAGTGAAATTCCTTTCTTTCATCCTGCGCTTCACGGCAATTTGCTAAGAATTCCTTGCAGAGGTACTGCACCCATTTGTATTGCACCCCCTTTGCGCAATGTGTAGCCAATGAAATTATTGGCGCTAGAACCTCGTTTGCGCAACATTTTCTCGTGACCTTTCCGACCAAAACATGAGCTACAAACTGCACCGCTTCTTCTGTAATAAAGAGAATAGAGTATCCGCACGACTTCTTGACCAACCAAAACTCAATTTTCATTTTATCTGCAAGTTCCTTCTCCTTGCTTTTTCCTCCAAACTCCTTGGATGGATCCACCCATTTATATGTAAATTTTGCAATTTTTTGGATCAACATGTCTGTTATGGGGATGGGTTCACCTACCCACAAACACTCATCATGCACCATCGCGAGCAATTGGCGCACATAGATAGTATTGATAATTGACTTGTGAAAGTGAGGCACACACAACATATGTAGCAATATGGCATGCTCGACCCCTTTTACCCATTTCGTTGGTTCCAGCTTTGTGACCCCAGTTTCTTCATAGTAAATCTTGGTCATTTCCTTACTGGTGGCCAAATGCGAAAATTTCTTGTGATCAACGAGATCCCAATCCTCTAGTTTTAAAGCATGGATACGCACTAAGAGCGCACCTTCAAATACCAATTCTTCCTGTAGTAGCGGCATAGAGATTGTGAACTTGCCCAAATCTAGGTCCTTGGGTACCTTCGCTTTCCCTTTTCGTAGAGGGATATATGCCGGGAGCCTAGTGATAGGCTCACCCTCATTAGAATCCAATTACTCAACTCCATCGCGGAGTTCTTTTGCATCCAAATCCATGGGTTCATACAACTACTTTGCCTTGTCCATCCTCCCTTTCTTTCGAACCTCTACGGGGTTCTTCGTCAGTGACTGCCTCACCAATACAGGTTGTGGTCTCTTCTACTTCAACTTAGCAGCAGATTTCTTCAGCCTAAGCGACCACGGTTCCATAGGCATAAATGGCATAGCTTCCACTAATACAAATTCAGGGGCTTCCACTTGAAAAACAGTGGCTTCAAAACTTACAGGCTCGACAAACATCTGTTCCAAGATAACATTTTGGTTCCACTAAGTCAATCTTGCAAATGCAAGGCTTGAAACTAAATCCTCCCAAACCTGCCGATTCATAGAGCGAAAATAAGAGGGCTTATACGCAAATTAAAGAAGTAAAAGTGTTCTACGACAACCAACATGCCATATTTATCTGCTATTTCGAATTCAAATCCGACCGTTCCATATATTTTTTAATCACAAATGTGTCTTTGGTGGAAGATCTCCAAAGATTTTCACCATAAATGTCGCCTACCCGCTCCTCTTAACGAGATTTTTGCTATCAAATCATGAACAATGTCTTCAATGGCTAGTTTTGGATCCATCTATGTGGCACCATCCTTCATGGCACAGCCCTCCTAGTGCACCTCCTCCTGGCGTGTTGCTTGCTTTCCTCACGCAACCCCCTTACTTTGTTGTCTTCTTCTTTGTGCAGTGTAGTTTATAGTCCCACTCTCCCTTGCAGCTTCCTAGAGTGCTAAGACTATCCTGCTACCATGTAGTCATTGCGCAGGGGTAAAATCCCCTATATACAACTTCAATCGACCTCCATTTACCCTTCCAGGGAACAATTTTCCATTCAGCTGCACAAGCTGGACTGCGCCATCATCCATGATTTCCTTAACAACATACGAGCCTAACTCGTGCATTTGGAATTTTCCCGGAAACTTTTTGAACTTACTATCATAGAGCATAACCAAATCGTTCATATTGAAAGTGCGCAGCTTAATATGCCTATCATGCCAGGCCTTCTCACGTTCCTTTTGCACTTTCTAGTGAAATCCTGCAAGAAACTGGTCTTCTTCCAACTCCATCAACTGCGCGAGCCATTCCTCCAAGGTCTCACGATCCACCATCTCTATCAAAGCCACAATGTACAGCCTGGGCACAATATATTCTATGGGCATCACTACCTCGATCCCATAGACCAACCTAAATGGAATTTGGCCTATCAACTTCTTGCACGTCGTCCTATATGCCCATAGAACCATCGGGATGTGTACATCCCAATTGTTTCGCTTCATGTTACAAACCTTTGTCAACACATTCTCCAGAATCTTATTGAATGCTTCCACTGTACCATTGGCTTGGGGATGATAGGGCGTACTCTTTAGATGGTAAACTTGGAATTCTACTAGCATTGCAATGATTGCTTCATTCAAGAAATGTGTACCCTATCATTCATCAATATATTAGAGCACCCAAACTGTGTTAAGACATATTCAAACAGGAACTTCACAATTGTAGCAGCAGTACAATCCTTCACCGGTTGTGCTTCTTTCCATCTGGTTAAGTACTTCGTCGCAGTAATGATGTACCGTGCATCTGTCTTTCTTCTTGGTGGTTTTATCGGACCTATAAAATAAATTTCCCATTTGTCAAATACTTGTAACAAAACCTCAGTGTTTAAGGGAAATTCATCTCTTCGCAAAATATTTCTCGTCCTTGGACATGCATCGCATGCTTTACAAAATTCCTTAGAATCTTTATGCATTGCTGGCCACCATAGCCCTGCATGAAAAATCTTCTGTGCAGTCGCTCTACCTGCATAGTGTCCTCCCACCACTCCTCCATGTGCCTTAGCAAGGATACTAGCGCGTTCAAACTCCAAAACATATCGGCATAATATTTCATATGTTCCCATCTTATACAAATGTCCCGCTATAATGAAAAAATCTGTTGTGTGGACCACTAATTCCTTTTTCTATTGAGTAGAATAGCCTTCTGGGGATGTACCCGTGGTAAAAAACTGAATGGAATCAGCAAAATGGTCATCCGTAATGCACATAGCAAAGAGATACAGGGGTCCGTGCTCTCAGCTGTGGACAACTAGACCTCTGTGCACTCAACTACAGAGCCTTCTCCTACCCTACAACCCAAGACACACTTAGAATCTTGCTCTTTGCTTCTACTTCGCTATCTTTTACACTTAGAGCCTTGCTCTTTTTATACAATCCCATGGTCTGCAGACCATGGGTAAACCGACATTACATTACAAACTAGGGCGGACAACCCTATGACTCTAACATATTTCCATGCCCGCAATTCACAGGGCTTTACAACATAATTCGGTCAAAACATGGGCTTTGAGCCCCAAAACATGCCTCGAGGGGATTCCATGCCCAACAGGCCCCCAACACAAACATCGTGACCCACCCTTGAGTCACTTAGTTGGTGCGGCGATCTTGGCACAGAGTTTCTCCAACTATCCTCGAACTGTGCTGATGTCGGCAACACAGTGAGCCACTGCTTGTTGAATCTATTGCATCCTCTATTCTAAGACCTCCGTGTTTGAATTGTTTCTATACATCTGTAACGGTAGCTGCTGCATATGTTTATAGTCCCGCACCTTTGTCTCGTGCCTTGGAGCACGAAGACTATGCGTCGACTGTCTAGTCAGATAGCCAGCCCACTTGTGTAGGACTTCAAGCGGTTGCCATTCACTTTTCCTTGGAAGGGTTCTCCATTTAGTTTGACTAGCTGGACCGCACCTCCTTTTATGACCTCCTTAACCACGTATGTTCCCAACCAATGCATTTTGAATTTCCCTTGAAAATTTTCAAACTTACTGTCATACAGCAGCACTAAGTCGTTTACCTTGAAGGTGCGTAACTTAATATGGAAATCATGATAGGCCTTTTCACGCTGCTTTTGTACCTGCTGATGAAAACCAACCAATAACCGTTCCTCCTCAAGTTCTTCCAATTGTGCGAACCTTTCCTCCAGAGCTTCACGGTCTTTCATCCTTGTGAGCACTGCTATGTGCAGACTAGGTACGATATATTCCATCGGTATGACAACTTCCATGCCATAAACTAACAGAAAGGTGTTTGGCCCGTTAGTTTCTTTCATGTTGTCCTATAAGCCCATAGAACTGCACGTACGCGCAGGTCCCAATCGCTGCGCGTTGCTCACTTTGGTCAGCGCAGTCTCTAGTATTTTGTTGAATGCTTCTACTGCCCCATTGTCTTGTGGGTGATATGGTGTACTTTTCTGATGATACGCCTGGAATTCTTTTGTGAGCACATTGATCGTTTCGTTCAAGAAATGTGTTCTGTGATCACTCATTAAGATTTTCGGACAGCCAAATCGGGTCAACACGTTTTCAAACAAAAACTTCATAGTCGTAGCAGTCATGCAATCTTTGACCGGCTGCGCTTCTGCCCATCGTGTCAGGTACTCCATCGTGGTGATGATGTAGCATGCGCCCATCTTTCCCTGAGGTTTGATAGGTCCCACAAAGTCAATTGCCCATTTCTTGAACAGCTGCAGTGTCATTTGTGGATTCAACGACATCTCATCCCTCCGCGATGGTTTTCCGGTCCTTTGACATATATCACAGGCCTTATAGTGTGCTTTTGAATCCTGGTGAAGGGTTGGCCACCACAACCCTACGCGAAGAATGTTTTATGCGGTCGCACGTCCTACATAGTGTCCTCCTAAAGTGCCCCCATGTGCTTCCACGAGTATCTGACTTCGCTCAAATTCGGGTACATACCTTCATAATATCTCATCATTTCCCATTTTTTATAGGTGCCCCGCGATGACAAAAAATTCCACCGCGCGCACCACCAATTCCTTCTTCTGTTGGATGGAGTACTCCTTCAGCGCAGTCCTTGTTGTCAAAAATTGGATTAGATCTTCAAATTTCCCGTCCGTGACACACACCGCAAAGAGTTGTGCGTCAGGTAATCCTTCTTCCAAACTAGTAGGTTCCTCACTCGTCTCAATACACGACAAGTGATCCGGTCCTACATTCAGGTGTTCAGGTTTGTCCACGACCTCAAAGTCATATTCTTGGAACAATAAGAGCCACCTGTTGGGTTGTGTTATATTCTTTCCACGACTAACCTATGTAGTGAATAGGGGGATTGGGGGGGGGGGGGGGGGCGGAGCCCCCCCTTCGCTGCGCCAATTGCGCAGCGAGGGGGTCACAGGGGGGGCGGCAGCCCCCCTTGTCTAGGGGGTTTGAGGGGGGTGGGTAGCCCCCTTTATGGGGTCCGGGGCAGTGCCCCGGGAAAAATTTTTTTTGGACCCTATATTAGGTTGGGCGAACCTACCTATGGTTTTCGGTCCATGGTTTTGGACGCGATGGTTTTCGGTCCATGGTATTGGATGCTTCAGCATGTATAAATATGTATTGTAACATTGAAAGGAATATAATGAAAAATCAAGCTGGTAGTCCCGGTTTTGGGATCCAGGGGAAAATCTCTGTGTATATGTGTTTTATGTGTTATGCTCTCGCATTGTTTATTTTTCTGTGATTTAGAATTCGTATGCAGGTAATTTATGTACGGGGTTAAAACCTACATTTGGTATCAGAGCTATTTTGGCTTCAAGGGGACGCCTTTGTTGCTGAGGGGTTTCGCTCGAGCCTGTGGTAGACCCTGTTCAGTGGGAGATCTGCGAGATCGATTCTGGTGGTGAAAGAAGATGGCGAGCAGTGGAAAGATAGAGATCGAGAAGTTCAATGGTCAGAGTTTTGAGTTGTGGAAACTCAAGATGGAGGATCTGTTGGTGGATAAAGATCAGTGGATCGCGGTAGATCCAGGTACTAAACCAACGGGAGTGACCGATGAAGAATGGAAGAAGTTGGATCGGAAGGCAAAGAGCACAATACGATTGTGTGTCTCAGATTTAGTATTGCTAAATGTATCAGGGGAAGCTACGGCGAAGGCTTTGTGGGACAAGTTAGGGACTTTGTACCAATCTAAGTCTCTGGTGAATAAACTGTTCCTGCGGAAAAAGCTGTATAACCTGAGGATGAAAGATGGAGACTCAGTGACAGAGCATCTGAACGCATTTAATACTGTGGTAAGTCAGTTAACATCTGTTGATATTAAAATTTCAGATGAAGATAAGTGCATCAGTTTGTTGTGTTCTCTACTAGATTTGTGGGATAGTCTAGTTATTGCAATAGGTAGCAATGCAATTGCTTTGCAGTTTGATGAAATAGTCTCAGCCTTGCTAACGGAGGAGATGAGACGGAAAAATATGGAGAGCCAGAATGGTGATGCCTTGTCTGTACGAGGATGGTCCCATAATAGAAACAAAAATAAGTCATCGAGTAGGAGATCTAAATCTAGAGGGAGATCTAAATCTCTAGGAAAACCTGTAAAGGTGGTGTGCTGGAAATGTGGAAAGGAAGGGAACTTCAAAAGGGATTGTAAATCTAAAGCTCTTGATAAAGGAAAGGGATCAGATGATGCTCCTTCTGCAGAGGTGAAAACCACCTCAGATGAAGGTGGGGATGTGTACCTGGATTCTTCAAGTACACATGTAGATCATGAGGCATGGTTGATTGACTCAGGTGCATCCTTTCACTTCACTCCCCATAGAGAGTGGTTTTGCAAGTATGAGAAATACGATGGTGGTGATGTCTTCTTAGGAGATGATAGGAAGGCTAGAATCATTGGTTGCGGAAAAGTAAAGTTGAAGTTGCAAGGTGGAAGGGTTAGAACACTTCCGGGTGTTCTGCATATTCCTGCATTGGCTAGAAATCTGATTTCTGTAAGCAAGTTGGATGATGCAGGTGTAAAAACAATGTTCGAGAAGGATACCTGCAAGATGGTTCGGGGAGCACTGGTATTGATGCGGGGAGTTCGGACTGGAACTCTGTACAAGCTGCAAGGTAGCACTGTCGCTGATGTGTGCAACAGTTCTGTGGTTCCTGAAAGTGGAGCTGAAAATTTAGTGGTCTCTGGAGAGAAGACCATGCTATGGCATCAAAGGCTTGGACATATTGGAGAGAAGGGCCTTCGAATACTTCATGGTAAAGGTATGGTAGAAGGTATGAGTAATAGCTCTCTGGATTTTGATTTCTGTGAAAATTGTGTATATGGGAAGCAGAATTGGGTGAGTTTCCCCTCTGGTGCTAAGAGGGCGAAATAGATATTATAGCTTGTGCACAGTGATGTGTTTGGACCTGTGAAGGTTTCATCACTGGGTAAGTCTGTGTACTATGTATCATTTATAGATGACTTCTCAAGGAATACATGGATATATTTCCTTAAGAAGAAATCTGAAGTCTTTGACAGGTTTAAAGAATTTAAGGCTCTGGTGGAAAATCAGACAGCGAAGAAGATAAAGGTGCTGAGGACAGATAATGGTGGAGAGTTTTGCAATAAGGAATTTGAAGAATTCTGTAAGAAGTGTGGTATAGCACGGCAGAAGACTACTCCATATACACCTCAGCAAAATGGAGTCGCAGAAAGAATGAACAAGACATTGATGGAAAGGGCAAGAAGCATGCTCAGTGGTGCCAGGTTAGGACAGGAATTCTGGGCAGAGGCGGTGGATACTGCATGTTACTTGGTCAACAGGTCACCTTCATCAGCGTTGGAGGATAAGACTCCACAAGAAGTATGGACTGGTAAGAAACCCTCTCTTTCACATCTGAGGGTATTTGGATGTGATGCATATGTACATGTTCCAAAGGAAAAACGAACCAAGTGTTTAGTCAATTTAGTGTTCCTAAATTGATGTCATTAATTGTCAACCCGGGGCTCGTAAGCTGATGAAGTGAAGGTGTACTATATGTACTTAAGCAACCTCTTAGGGCTTTTTGTCGTTTGGGGTGTTGTTTGTGGTTAATTTATCTTCCTAAGATGGAGTGATGTATTTATAAACAGATGAGTGATGGTGTGTGTAAGGTGAATTCTAGATTTCTAACTACTTGCTGAAAAGGAAAAGCTTGAACGAAATAAATAAATTAAAATGAACTGAAAGCAAAGAACCACTTTCTAATGGCATTAGACACCATTCATGCTACTGCAAAATAAAAGGTAAGAAAATCACTTAAAAGACCAATGATAATGTTTATCTCTTCCTAACTCTCTGCCTCTAACACATAGTACTGTGTAAGACACGATTAGGAAGTAGCTAAAGATAAGTCTAAGAAATGATAAAAATGAGAAAAATCTACTTTAAAGACTAGTTATAATGTTTTGCTCTTTCTAACTCTCTGCCTCTAACACATAGTACTGTGTAAAGCACGATTAGAAAGTAGTTAAAGATTAGTCTAAAAAGTACCCAAAGCCAGCTGCAAGTTATTAGTATTCTGATCTCTAAAAGATAGACAATTTATAATAAAGAGACCATTCATATGTTAGCAGACAGATTTGAGAAATAAAACTAAAAATCAGCTATGAAAATAAAGTAAAGGCAGCAACTTTGAATCTGTCAACTGAAACTACCACTAGATATAAAGCAAATACACAAACACACAAGCAATCCCGGGTTAAAAACCTGCAAAAGAACAATGCTGATCAGCTTAAAATAAAGGCTGGAAATGAAATAACATGAAAGTAAATTACGCTATACATGTGTCAAGAAAAGGAAATGCTGAATGGAAATAAGGAAATGCTGAACATAAAATACTATACAAGGCTAACATGAACAGGGGCCCTCCATTCATATAACCCAAAGAAGACTCAAGGTATTGAAAACTTCAGAACAGCACTGCTTCTATTACTCCATGTGCAGAAGATTACAGTCAAGAGTGCTAGAACAGCACTATTAAAACAGAGTTTTGGAATGCACTAAAATGATAACGAGTTCATAAAACACAGCAACTAAAAAGTAACATAAGCGTATGCAGACGCAAGTTTTTATAGGCATCTGAAAGATGGCCTAATGCGTACAGCTAAAACTGAAAAATAAACTAACTGTCATGCGTAATTAAGGTTCAATAACACGTCATAAGCCTCGTGGATGAGCTGGAGGTTCTGGTCGTTATGGGCATTGAATCCAGAGTTGGATTATGTCCCCCACAACCTGCGTAACACGGACAAATCACCGCTTGAACTGACGTGACCCAACAGCTTACGCATCACCGTTAAGCTGCCTTTGTTGACCGTAACTTGACCCTCATTGACCGGAGGTACAGATGACGTGGATGGCTGAACAAATAGCACAGGAACCTCGAGCACCTTGATTCCTAAGTGCCCATGTGGCTCATTTGGCAAAATGACACGTGGAACCTTGAGATTAACAAAAAGGCTACGGGATCATCAGATGGCTGCGGAATCAGCAGATGGCTACGGAATTAGCAGATGGCTGCGGAATGCCTGTAAATATGTCAAAATCTAAACAAAACAGTCACACATTAGCAAAATTCCTTAATCATGCTTAAAGTCATATAATGTAATGATCTGGGTTGGTTTGCAAGGAAAATGAGGCAAAAGTGAGAGATGAATGAGGGAAAACTGTAGGTAATGGTGGATAATCAAGTGTAAAGTAGAGGCTCTACATACCCCCACTACGAGGCCATTACATGTCCTCATGCAATCAAAAACATTGTTCAGTCCACCTGCTGGGATGCCTCTGCTAAGACATCCAGCCTTCTCTTCTTTCTCTGTGTGGCCACATTGACTCTTGGTCTTTTCATCAAACACCTGAATTTTAGATTGATCAAAGCTCTGTTTAATTTCCTGCATCTCTTCTTGAGCTTTTTGTTTTCCTTCTGCCACAGGCCCATATGAAGCATGGTGTTATCTTGAACCATCTTGTCCACATTGCTCTGTATCTTCAGTTTTTCATTTTCTTGTTTGATGTGGCGATTTAGTACCTCTAGCTCAAATATTTCCTGCTTCAGTGATTGGACTTGCTGCTCCAAAGGTTGAGTAGTACTTGGCCCAGCGACTGCTTGTTCTAGCATCTCCAGGTAATTATAAACTTTCTGCTGATCAGGGTCAACCTCTGGTGACCGCTTTGGGCTAGGCTCATACTGAAATTCGGATCCATGTTCAAATTCAGGCTCATGCTCAAATTCAGGCTCATGCTCAAAAGGACTTTCCTCATGTGGAGGACTAGTCTCAACCTGCTCAACATGTGGAGAGCTTTTCTCAAAGTCAGGACTTGTAGCACCTTTTTGAGGTGTGCTCAAGTCAATAAAGAATGACTTTTTACCCTTTGTGGCCCCTACTTTTCTTTGTAACCTGCTGCTTCTTCTTACGGTGGTGGTACTCCGTTTTTCTTTTTGTGCCTTTTGTTTTTGTTTTTCCACCTTCTTGGAAAGGGCAGTTTCATGGAGTTTGGCCATTCTTTGTGCTAAGGGCTGAGTATCTTCTTCATTAGAGTTCTCAGGAGTAGCGTAAGTTTCTTGAGCTACAAATTTGCCTTTATCTTTCTTTTGTTTCATCCTACTCTCTTTTCTCTTTTGAGCAACTTCTTGGGCAAGTTCTGAAAGGGTTTCTGTGATGATTCCTTGAGTTGTTTGATCAGTGTCCACAGCAGGCTCAGGATCAATTTCATGTTCAAAATGATGTACATCAGTTTCTTCTTCAATCTGTTCTTGGACAGTTTCAGGGGTAGCCTCTTTTCTTTTTCTTCTACTCTTTCTAGGCACAGAGGTTTCTCCTGCTTCTTCAAAATGGTTTCTCACAAGAAATTTCTCCTAGGTATCTCTCTTTGCTTTCAACTGTTCCTCAACTAGCATCTTAACAAGACCATGATGATACAGATGTGGTTCAATGTTTCTTGGGTTCCTTTGGGCAATTGAACACATTTTTCTAAGACTTGAGAGTAGAAAATATGGAAGGTTAATATCATCTCCTAAGAAATGCATCATGACTTTGGCATGGTAAACATATAAAACTCCAAACCTTCCCTCACAAGTAAAGAATTTTTGCACTAATAACAGTAAAGTTGTCCATTCTTCCTTGACATAAGTAACAGGAATCCCTTTTGTAAAAATGCTGGTATCCATACCTGGGTTCTTTAAGATTTGCTTCCACTGTTGGTCTTGTACTGATCGGTTTTTAAACCATCTTTCTCTAGTTTGTGGGAGTGAAGTGGCCTGTGCTATGCTGCTCTCAGTGACTGTAAACTTCAGGTCCCCTATCTCCACTTGATTATCTTTGTCTCTGAAGGAACGTGCAAAGGCCTTCGTAACCTCTCTGTGGTAACCTCTGAATTTCTGGATGCATTGGAGCCAGTTTGCTTTCTGCAAAGCCTCTTTAACTTGAGGATATCCCTCCAGAAATTTTGAACCCTCGGGTTCTGCCCTTAAGAGTTTACCCATTGGCTCTACGGCTCTGTTCTTAAAACTTTTGGAAAAGGAAGGTTACACGGCTTCAACAGTGGCCTTAACACAGTAAATTTACGGCTCTGTTCTAAATCAAAAGGTTACACGGCTTCAACAGTGGCCTTAACACCGTAAATTTACGGCTCTAATGTAACAGCCGTAACACTGATAATCAGAATTAGCAGAGAGGAAAACGTAAAACAGAGTATGGCTGAGGTAGCAGCGTAGTGAGCACAGCGGAATAAGGGAACTGCGGAAATGAAACAGCGTGAATGGAATGATATGAGAGTATGAGGGTTATGAAATGATGGGTAGAAACGGTTAGGTCCTTAGGTTTCGGTCATAGGTTCACACTTGGCTGCGGGAGAGAGACGTAGTACAGTAGTCTACGTCACTTAGGTACGAAAATCTTTAATGGAGGAGCAGCCGCAGTTGAGTTTCAAAATCGTGAGGATCATGACCGATAAGTGTGGGGGATACGTGGATTTTTGGTCGTATGATGGGGAGAACTGGTAATCATTACATTAAATGGCAAAAAACATAACCCCGGAAACTTTGCAAAATGAGATAACCGTAAGTTTAAGATTTAGATCATACCTCAGATTCGCGCTTGGATTGCCTTTGATCATTTTCCACTAACCCTTCATTGTTTTATTACTGTTGCATGACTCTTTTCCATTTATTGTTGATGACTTCTGAACTGTAAATTTCTTTTCAAACAGACTGTGTTTTTTTTTTTATGCAGGTGCAGAGAGCTGCGGAATCGTTAGATGGCTGCAGAATCTCCAGATGGCTGCGGAATCTGCAGTGGTACCCTCCGACTGCACAAAATAACTTTATTGATGGAATGAAATGTAATGAATGGATGGATGGATGAAAAGAAATGAGGTGAAGTGAAAGTGATTAAATGAATGAGATGGTGAATGAGGTGGATGAAATGGCGAAATGAGATGGAAGAGAGAGAGAGATTTTTTTTTTTGGAAAACATGAGGTGTCAGGTGACCCTGATTTTCACCTTAGGTTTTCTGCATGAGACTGCCAATTAGAGATTGGTTTTCAGGCTCATACATTTATTATTTATTTTTATTTTTTTTATTTTTTTTTTCAAAAACCAAAGATTAGGCTGGAGGAGAAGAATCCTTCTCCACCAACCTGATTGCAGAATCTTCTTTAAACAACTTGACAAACTCTTCTTTTGAGAATGGCTTTTGGTAGATTTTCAAGCGATGGCCATTCACAATAAGAGGAGTATGAAATTCATCAATAGTTTTCACTCGAACTACTCCATTGCTAAAGACTTCATCAATCTCATATGGCCCAAGCCAATGAGTTTGAAACTTTCCTTTGAAGTCTTTGAATTTTGAATCAAACAATAGAGCCCAATCTCCTTTCTGAAACTTTCTTTCTTTGATATGACGATCATGCCATTTAGATCTTTGGTGCAAAACTAGATCGGTCCTTAGAATTGCATCTTGTCTTATTTCATATAGCTCATTTAGCTGGTCCATTCTGTGTCTTTGGGCTTCTGAGAGGCTCATTCCCAATTGGACTGCCATCTTGAAGGTTTTGATTTGGAACTCAATGGGGAGCAGGACTTCCTTCCCATAAACAAGTTCATAGGGAGAATGTCCTGTTGTGTTCTTCCATGTAGTCCTATAGGCCCATAAGGCTTCAGGGAGCCTTTCCGACCAATCTCTTCTATGAAGATGAACAGTCTTGGTGATAATGCCTTCAAGAACTTTATTGGTAGATTCCACTTGGCCATTGGATTGTGGATGGTATGGAGTAGATGTTCTGTGCTTGATCTTATATTCCTCCATCAACTTCTCCATCAATTTAGATGTAAACTGGCTGCCCTGATCTATTACAATTTCCCTTGGGACACCAAAACGAGTGAAAATATCCTCAAAAATAAATTGAACAACTGAATTTTCAGTGGCAGAAGGCAATGCTTTTGCTTCTACCCACTTAGTAACATAATCAGTACAAACCAGTATATACTTCTTTTTCTTTGATGGTGGATTAATTGGTCCAACAAAATCTAGAGCCCATTTCTCAAAGGGTTCGATGCATACCTGAGGCTGTAGAGGCATTTCATTTGAAGGAGTTGGTTTCCCAACTCTTTGGCAGCTGTCACACCTTCTAACATACTGCTTTGCATCTTTAAAGAGAGAAGGCCAATAATATCCTAGAGAAAGGATTTTATAGGCTGTCCTCTTGTCAGCAAAGTGCCCACCGCATGGTTCATCATGACATGCCTTAAGGATGTCAGGCATTTCATCTTCCCGAACACACCTTCTGATTATACAATCTGGCCCTGTTTTGAACAATTCATTAGAAATCCAAGAATAATGTGCACTCTCCTGAATGATTTTCCTTTTTTCATTAGGAAATAAGTGTAGAGGAAGCTTCCCTGTAACAAGATAATTAGCCATATCTGCATACCAAGGAGTCTTGGTAGTCACTACAAACAAGTATTCATCTGGAAACTTATCTTCTACTGGAGAATCTTCATTAGTGTTTTGGATTCTAGACAAGAAATCAGCTACTGTGTTTTGTTTTCCAGGTCTATCTAACACAGTAATGTTGAATTCTTGTAAAAGCAAAAGCCATCTTGTAACTCTACCATTAGTGACAGGTTTGTTCATTAAATATCTTATGGCAGAGTGATCAGTATGGACAAAGGTTTCATAGCCGGTTATGTAGTGTCTAAACTTGTTGATTGCATGTACCACAGCTAAGAACTCTTTTTCTGTAACAGTATAATTTAACTCAGTGGGAGTCAAATTCTTACTTGTGTAATAAATGGCATAAGGGATCAAATCCTTTTGTCCCAAAATAGCTCCTAGAGCTGTATCTGAAGCATCAGTAGAAATGTGGAAAGGGAGTTTCCAGTTTGGCCCCCTTAAGATGGGTGCTTCAGATATTCTAGTCTTTAAAGCTTCAAAGGCAGATTGACACTCGGGATCCCATTTGAACTCACAGTCCTTGGTAAGCAATTTGAAAAGAGGGGATGCTATCTTAGTGAAGTTTTCAATAAATCTTCTGTAATACCCAGTAAACCCAAGAAAACTCCTAACATCCTTCTGGCAATTTGGAACAGGTAACTTAGAGATGACTTCAACTTTGGATCTATCAACCTTAATCCCATCTCCTGAAATATGATGTCCTAAAACAATCCCTTCAGTAAACATCATAAAAAACTTTTCATGACTTAAAGAAAGATTTGTTTCCTTACATCTTACCAGTACTTTTTCCAAATTTTCCAAAGCTTCTTCAAATGTATTACCATAAACTGTGAAATCGTCCATGTATACCTCTACACAATCATGAATCAGATCTGAAAAGATTCCTAGTACAGCCCTTTGAAATGTAGCGGGTGCATTGCACAATCCAAAAGGGAGTACTCGGTAGGCAAAAGTTCCCCAAGGACAAGTAAATGTGGTTTTGTCTTGATCTTCAGGTGCTACCTGAATTTGATTATACCCACTAAAACCATCCAAGAATGAGAAATACTTTTTCCCTGCTAAAGTGTCTAGTACCTGATCAATAAAAGGTAGAGGGAAATAATCCTTTAAGGTTGCCTTGTTCAATTCTCGATAATCAATGCAAACTCTCCATTTACCATTCTTTTTGGGCACTATAACCAAGGGAGAAACCCATTGGCTATCTGAAATGGGGTAAATGAAGTTTACCTTGAGCAATTTCTGGAGTTCTTCTTTCACGATTTCCCTAAGGTTTGGATTCATCCTTCTTTGTGGTTGCCTAATAGGTCTGCTATTTTCTTCAATATAGATGTGATGAATACAAGTCTTAGGATCGATTCCTTTCATGTCAGTGTATTCCCATGCAAAGGCAGTGGAATGTTTTTGCAACAGTTTGGTTAATTCTTCTTGTTGTGGTCTTCCCATGTTTTTGTTAATGTTCAATGTTTTTCCTGGAAGAATTTCAACTGTAGAACTACCAAACTCTTCCATTGAGAAGAGAGACATCTGTCTAGAGGAGAGATATTCAATGTCTGCATCTAACTGAAACTGTGTAGAGTCATATTCTAAAGGTATTTCAAAATTTTCTAATGTATTTAGAATTTGACTATCCTCACTGATTTCAGAGATGGTTAGAACAGGTTGAATAGTATCCTCATCATCAACCCACTCATCTTCTCCTATTTCTGTTATTGCCTTTGCTGGAGGATACAAGTTGAATTTCTTGGTGGAATTACCATCTGATATATACATGTCCCCAGACCTACAACTTATGAAAGCATCAGCTGTGGCCAGCCAAGGTCTTCCTAAAATAAGAGGATGTCCTCCTAGATTGTTCTTGGGAGTTAAAATCATAAAATCAACTGGATATTCCCAAGAATCTAGAGAGACTGCAATATCTTCCAATACACCATCAGGTTTAATGATTGATCTATCTGCAAGTTGCAGTAAAGTAGGTGTAAAGAGAAGGTTAGGAAGCTTTAACTGATCCATGGTCTGTCTACTCATGATGTTGATAGCGGCTCCTAAGTCAATCAAAGTATTTGGGATTTCAACCCCATTAATATGAGTTTTGACAATAGGGCTACCAGGATCCACATATTTTTGCATGGTAATCTTACCCATCATTATGTCTGCAATTTTTCCAACTAGATGTATCCTTTTTGTATCTCTGGTTCTCTTTCCTGTTTTCTTCAAACTCAACTCCTTTATTGTCTTCGCTAGAATGGGAATTTCTTTAATGGCTTGTAACAAGGGGATCTTGATACAGACATTCTTCAATTCATCTAGGAAACTATAGTCAGGCACCCATATCTGCTTTTCCACCCCTTTGTCAATTTGCAATCTTTCAGGAAAAGGAGGTGTAGCTACAGGTGTAGGTTGCTCAACTATGGGAGTTGTAGAGGTTGATTCTTTTTCTTTTTCTTTTTGGATATTTTGGTTTTGAAGTGATACTTCAGAACCTTTATTGACTTTGAGAGATTCTTCCTCAGAAATGCTTGGTTGTTGAACACTTGTGGAAGGTTGATCTAAGATTCTACCTGATCTGAGTTGTACTTCATTGAGAGGAACAACCATATAGGTAGGGAATGGTTGACCTTCCATCATGTAAGCATTTTGAGGGTTCCTATTATTTGGATTTGGTAATGGCTGAGAGGGAAGTTGATTTGATTTCTGCTGGGATTGAAGTGATAGTTGAGAATTTTGATTTTGTGGAGGAGGTTGTTGTTGTTGAGGGTATGGCAATGATAGTTGTTGACCTTGATTTGGAAGTTGTGGGGCTTGCTGATTATGAAATGATGGAGGATATTGATAGAATTGAGCAAATCTCCCATAAGGATTTTGCATGCTTTGCATCCATGCTTGAAAAGAATTTTGAGGTTGAGGCCAAGGTTGTTGCCAAGGATTCCAATTTGGTTGGGATTGAGAATTCATAGAGTTATTAAACCCTTGATTCTGTTGTCCTTGCCAAGGTCTCCTTGCAATAAAACAGAGAGATTCAAGTGTATCTGGATCCTCTTGAAAGACTGCTTTGAGGCTAGGAATTGAAGGACAATCCTTGGTCTCATGAGTTTCTGAGCAAATTACACATGTTTCTACAACGTGTGCATCTAAGGGACATTCCCTTAAAGCATGTTTCTTTCTACATTTCGGGCAAAAGATAGCCAAAGCCTCAGCTTCTGCTTTTTGTTTATTGTGAATCTTAAGGGTATCAAGTTGTTCACTAAGACTCCCTAAGATGTCAGTTTTAAATTCATCAAGCATATTGCCGATTTCAACCCTACTTACTGATCCTGTTGCAGATTTATTTGCCCTAAGGAGAGAAGGATCTCTAGGCCCTTTTTGAGTTTTTGACTTTCCCCTTGAGAGATGGATACAAAGTTCTGCTATATCATTGAGTGAAAGTTGAGAAATATCCCCTTTCCCCATCATGTTTAAGATGTCTATCCATTCATCCCTAATGGCTTTTAATAAGAGGCCTTTTAAGGTCTCTTCATCCAAGGTACTCATTTTTGCTCTTTTCAAGTTATATTGAAATCTTTCAAGTAAATCTTCTAAGCTCTCATCTTCTCTTTGTATCATTTTAAAAACCTCGTCCTTGTGATTAGTAGGCATACAATAATCCAAATACCTATCCAAAAATGTCTGTTTCATTTCATCCCAAGTCCTAATGGATTGAGTGAGTAACCCCATGAACCATTTCAAGGCTTGATCCTTCAGTGTTGAAGGGAACAATTTGAGTTTCTGAGAGTCATCCAGGTAGTCATAAGTTCGACACACCACTTCAAACTCAAATAAGAATGTTTTAGGGTCCTCAGTCCTTAACCCATGGAAGTTAGGGAGGACAGATGGTGATATGTTTTTCATAGTGGCTCGGGAATCCTCATTAACAATGGGAAACCCAAATGAATTATCCCCATCTCTATTTCCTCCTCCAAGGGGACCTCTAGCTCCATTATTGTTATTTTTGTTTCCTCCTCCTCCTCTACCTCTACCTCTACCACCTCCTTCTTCCTCTGCCATGATGATTCTCCTAGGGATTTCAAAATCTTCTGGTTCCTCTACAAAAGGTGAATGAGAAGAGATTTCTCCTTCTTCTTCAGATGATTCCACTTCCTCAATTACAATTGGTCTTTCTGTAGGAGAAAGAGAAGAGTCTCTTCCTGGTTCAAATTCAATAAAAGGTGTAGGAGAGTCAACTCTTGGCTCTTGAATTCCAGGAATTCTAGGACTAGGAGTTTCGGTTGGAGATAAGGGGGGTGTCTCTTGTCTATCCCTTGAAGCAGATGGACTTGTAAAAATTGAACTTCGAGCTCTAGCTAAAAACCTTCCTCTAGAATCTCTAGCTCTATGCATGTCATTTTTTATTATTTTCTTCAAGTCAAGTTAATAGTTCTTTTTCTGATCTTCCAGTTCACTCTAGGTGCAAGAAGAGAGCATACTCAAGAAACTACCAAATCAATAACTTTCTCTTTTCTGATCCTCCAGATCACCTTGCAGTGCAAGAGGAGAGCATACTTTGATAGGTTATCAACTTCTTTCCTTGAAATTTTTATGTTTTTTTTCTAAGAATATGGCTACTTAATTTCACTTCCCCGGCAACGGCGCCAAAATGTTTAGTCAATTTAGTGTTCCTAAATTGATGTCATTAATTGTCAACCCGGGGCTCGTAAGCTGATGAAGTGAAGGTGTACTATATGTACTTAAGCAACCTCTTAGGGCTTTTTGTCGTTTGGGGTGTTGTTTGTGGTTAATTTATCTTCCTAAGATGGAGTGATGTATTTATAAACAGATGAGTGATGGTGTGTGTAAGGTGAATTCTAGATTTCTAACTACTTGCTGAAAAGGAAAAGCTTGAACGAAATAAATAAATTAAAATGAACTGAAAGCAAAGAACCACTTTCTAATGGCATTAGACACCATTCATGCTGCTGCAAAATAAAAGGTAAGAAAATCACTTAAAAGACAAATGATAATGTTTATCTCTTCCTAACTCTCTGCCTCTAACACATAGTACTGTGTAAGACACGATTAGGAAGTAGCTAAAGATAAGTCTAAGAAATGATAAAAATGAGAAAAATCTACTTTAAAGACTAGTTATAATGTTTTGCTCTTTCTAACTCTCTGCCTCTAACACATAGTACTGTGTAAAGCACGATTAGAAAGTAGTTAAAGATTAGTCTAAAAAGTACCCAAAGCCAGCTGCAAGTTATTAGTATTCTGATCTCTAAAAGATAGACAATTTATAATAAAGAGACCATTCATATGTTAGCAGACAGATTTGAGAAATAAAACTAAAAATCAGCTATGAAAATAAAGTAAAGGCAGCAACTTTGAATCTGTCAACTGAAACTACCACTAGATATAAAGCAAATACACAAACACACAAGCAATCCCGGGTTAAAAACCTGCAAAAGAACAATGCTGATCAGCTTAAAATAAAGGCTGGAAATGAAATAACATGAAAGTAAATTACGCTGTACATGTGTCAAGAAAAGGAAATGCTGAATGGAAATAAGGAAATGCTGAACATAAAATACTATACAAGGCTAACATGAACAGGGGCCCTCCATTCATATAACCCAAAGAAGACTCAAGGTATTGAAAACTTCAGAACAGCACTGCTTCTATTACTCCATGTGCAGAAGATTACAGTCAAGAGTGCTAGAACAGCACTATTAAAACAGAGTTTTGGAATGCACTAAAATGATAACGAGTTCATAAAACACAGCAACTAAAAAGTAACATAAGCGTACGCAGACGCAAGTTTTTATAGGCATCTGAAAGATGGCCTAATGCGTACAGCTAAAACTGAAAAATAAACTAACTGTCATGCGTAATTAAGGTTCAATAACACGTCATAAGCCTCGTGGATGAGCTGGAGGTTCTGGTCGTTATGGGCATTGAATCCAGAGTTGGATTATGTCCCCCACAACCTGCGTAACACAGACAAATCACCGTTTGAACTGACGTGACCCAACAGCTTACGCATCACCGTTAAGCTTCCTTTGTTGACCGTAACTTGACCCTCGTTGACCGGAGGTACAGATGATGTGGATGGCTGAACAAATAGCACAGGAACCTCGAGCACCTTGATTCCTAAGTGCCCATGTGGCTCATTTGGCAAAAATGACACGTGGAACCTTGAGATTAACAAAAAGGCTGCGGGATCATCAGATGGCTGCGGAATCAGCAGATGGCTGCGGAATGCCTGTAAATATGTCAAAATCTAAACAAAACAGTCACACATTAGCAAAATTCCTTAATCATGCTTAAAGTCATATAATGTAATGATCTGGGTTGGTTTGCAAGGAAAATGAGGCAAAAGTGAGAGATGAATGAGGGAAAATTGTAGGTAATGGTGGATAATCAAGTGTAAAGTAGAGGCTCTACACCAAGTTGGATAGTAAATCTGAAAAGTGCATCTTTATTGGGTATAAGGATGGTTTAAAGGGTTATAAGCTTTGGAACCCAGTCACACAGAAGGTTGTGTACAGCCAAGATGTGGTGTTCAAAGAGGTAAAAGATGTTATTAAACATGAACTCCAACCAAAGGAACCTGAGAAGATAGAGTTTGAGCTAAAGGAGGAAGAATCAGACTCTGCAGCAGAGGAGGAATCAGAAGATGAAGAGCCACAAACTCCGGCTCTGAGAAGATCAATTTGAGAAAGAAGGCAGCCAGAAAGGTATAGTCCATCTTCTTTCTGTTCAAATTTTTCTTTTTCTGTTACTGATGATGATCCCAGAATTGTGAAGGAAGTAGTGGATTCGGAGGATGGAAAACTCTGGAAAGAGGCCATGGTTGATGAAATGGCATCTTTGCACAAAAATGAGGCTTGGGATCTAGTGGAGTTGCCAGCTGGAAGGAAACCCATTGGCAGCAAATGGGTGTTCAAAAGGAAGACAAATGCAGAAGGGAAGGTGGAGAAATACAAAGCTCGGTTGGTAGCAAAAGGTTATTCCCAGGTGCCGAGAATTGATTTTGGTGATATTTTTTCTCCTATTGCTAAGGTAACTTCTATTAGGTTACTTTTATATGTTGCTGCTGCTTTTGATTTTGAGGTAGAACAGATGGATGTGAAGAAAGCATTTCTTCACGGGGATTTGGAAGAGGAAATATACATGAAGCAACCTGAAGGCTTTGCGGTGAAGGGTAAGAAAGAACTGGTATGCAAGTTAAAGAAGTCTCTGTATGGGTTAAAACAGTCACCAAGGATGTGGTATCAAAAATTTGATACATTTATATGGGGACTTGGCTTCACCAGAAGCAAAGCAGATCACTGTTTGTATTTTAAATTAATTGGTGACCGTGTTATTTATCTGATCTTGTACGTGGATGATATGTTGCTGGTTGGAAATGACAAAGAAATTATCCAAGATTTGAAGACCCAATTGTCCTTCAAATTCGACATGAAAGATCTTGGTGCTACAAACTATATTTTGGGCATGGAAATTAAAAGAGATCGGGCAAAGAGGAAGCTCTGGTTAAACCAGAGGAAGTATGTCGAGACAATACTGCAGAGGTTTAATATGCAGGGTAGTAAACCAGTGAAGGTTCCTGTTCCTGTAGGTGTGAGGTTATCTGCTGAACAGTGTCCCAAGACACAAGAAGAGGAAGAGGACATGTCTTGTGTTCCATATGCAAGTGCAGTCGGTAACCTGATGTATGCAATGGTCTGTACTCGACCAGACATTGCACATGCAGTGAGAGTACTGAGCAGGTTTATGTCAAAACCAGGGAAGGAGCACTGGATAGCAGTGAAGCGGGTTTTTAGGTATTTGCGTGGCACTAGTGATTATGGTTTGTGCTACCAAGGAAGACCAGGATTGGACAGAGTGTTGGATATTCGTGGCTTTGTTGATGCAGACTGGGCTGGAGATCTGGATCAGAGAAGATCTACAAGTGGGGTATGTGTTTAACCTATTTGGAGGTGCAGTCAGTTGGATGAGTAAGAAACAATCTGTAGTGGCACTATCAACTACAGAGGCAGAATACATGGCAGCCACTCATGCAAGCAAGGAAGCAGTTTGGTTGCATAGATTGTGTTCAAGTATGGGGTTAGTACAGGGAGCTATAAGAATAGACTGTGACAGCCAAAGTGCAATTTTCTTGGCAAAGAACCCTGCTTATCATTCAAAGACAAAGCACATTGATTTTCAGTATCACTTTGTGAGGGATATGATAGAGGACAAAAAGGTGTTGCTGGTAAAGGTGGACACTTTGAAGAATACGGTAGATGCATTGGCAAAATCTGTGAGCTCTGAGAAGTTCTCTTGGTGTAGAGAAACAATGGGCATTTTAGGGCTGGAAAAATGACTAAGCTCTCATGTGGCCCCCTGTGGAAAGAAAACAACAAGTGGGAGATTGTTGGGTTGTGTTATATTCTTTCCACGACTAACCTACGTAGTGAATAGGGGGGTTAGAGGGGGGTGGAGCCCCCCCTTCGTTGCGTCAATTGCGCAGCGGGGGGTTTGAGGGGGGCGAGTAGCCCCCCTCTATGGGGTCCGGGGCAGCACCCCGGAAATTTTTTTTTTTGGACCCTATATTAGGTTGGGCGAACCTACCTATGGTTTTCGGTCCATGGTTTTGGACGCGATGGTTTTTGGTCCATGGTATTGGATGCTTCGGCATGTATAAATATGTATTGTAACATTGAAAGGAATATAATGAAAAATCAAGCTGGTAGTCCCGGTTTTGGGATCCAGGGGAAAATCTTTGTGTATATGTGTTTTATGTGTTATGCTCTCGCATTATTTATTTTTCTGTGATTTAGAATTCGTATGCAGGTAATTTCTGTATGGGGTTAAAACCTACACCACCTACATATGCGCCCCCCAACACAGGCTTATTGACCAAGTACTTTAGCGTGGAATGGTCTGTATACATCTTGAAATGTCCTCCTAGCAAATAGTGTCAGTATTTTTGGAGCGCATACACCATCTCCAACCCCTCGCACTTGGTTGTGGAATAGTTCTTCTCAGATTTGGACAACCTACTACTGGCAAACGCGATAGGATGATCCAAGCCCTCCCCGCCCTCCTAGCGCAATACATGACGCATCAACATAGACATGAAACTCCACATCCCATTTGGGGAAGACCAAGGTTGGAGCAGAGACCAATTTCCCCTTTATGACATCTAGGCTCTTCATGCAATTATCATTCCAACAAAATGTGACATCCTTTTCGATAGTTTCTCCATCGTCGTGGTGATTTGGGCATAGCTTTTTATGAACTTCCTGTAGTACCCTGTATGTCCCAAGGTAGCGTGTAGCTGTTTAACACTTCCCGGTGCTTCCAAATTTAGAATCACGACAATCTTCATGGGGTCCACCATCAACCCCTGTTTGCAGACCACATGTCCAAAGAGGTTCCCAAAGGGAACAAGGAATGTGCACTTCTTAAGGTTCAATGCAATCTGGTGTCGTCGGCAAGTATCCAACATCAAGTGTAAGCTTGCTAGATGGCGCTTAACTAATCCGAAGACAATCCAATTGTCTAGATAGACTTCCAGGAACTTGTGGATGTATTCTTTGAATGCGGAAACAATGATGCACAAAACGATGGCTAGCGTGTTCTTCAACCCAAACAACATAATGGTGTATTGAAAGAAGCCCCATTCCATTGCAAAGGTTGTCTTGCTCCTGACTTCGGGCGCGATTTTGATCTGGTGGTACCCTGACAACCCATTCGTGAATGAGTATGCTTCTTGTCCGCCAACATTTTCCAATACTTCATCTGTGAATAGTGTCGGGAATGGGTTGTGTACACAGGCATCATTCAGTTTCCTGAGGTCCATGCATATTCTTATTCGCCCTTCTGCTTTTTCTCCTACACCACCATAGGGCTCACCTAGTGGGATTCTTCCACCAGCTCAATAATTCCGGCTGCGAGCATTTTGTCTAATTCTACACAGACCTTTTGCTTATACTTCGGATTTAAGCGGTAAGGCCTCTGCTTGGCTAGCTTCACATCGGGTTTTAGGGTGATCTTCATCATCCCTAAGTCGCCAACGATCCCTTTTAAATCTGTACTTTTGGTTGGTAATAAGTCTTGGTATTGGCGAAGTAACTCAGCGACCTTATCCACCGTGGCATCATCCCAATAGTCATCGAGCATTGCATACTTTGGTTCCACTGCCATCCAAATGTTTACCTGCTTCGTTTTTAGCGGTGTAGTGATGTCAGGATCCTCAATCAATGGTCCTCGAACCTTGTGACAGCCTTCAGTTTCTGGAATGTTAATATTCTGTGGATCCTCATCATCCTCCTCAATATTTACATTGTAACACTCCAGTGCGCAGCTCAGCTGGGTCACCCATTCCGGCTGAAGCTCTTCCATTGGCTCCTGGGGTATTTTGAAGATAACTGCTTTTACTGCTTGTAGCGCATCATCAACAGTATCCCACCAATGATCTTCAAACGTGAAGGTTAACAGGAATCCTTCGCACAAGATATCCCATTCGCTCATGCCATGGCGGAGCTCTGTCTCAGTATACCAATTCATGGGTATGACATCCAAGGTATGACAGAACAAATGCACCCATTCAAGTTGTGGCTCTTCCCTATAGACCTTGGTCCATTTCGTGAGGTGTGCATGTGGATCATCCCATCCATCATACTTGTCTGTTAGCCACATCTGTGGTTTCCCAAATCGTAGGCGCATCATCCTTCTACATCCGTGCCAGTCCTTAAAACTTCTTTGATGTGTACCCCACCATCTTGCGGGCATAGCATGCAGTGCCCATTTCAAAGAGTCAAAACGCTGCTATTCTGGCACCTCTCTTTCAAAAAAATTTAGGAAATCATCCACCTTGCTCAACCCGTTATACATAGGCAGATCCCTTACCTCTGTTGTCTAGTAGCACAGTGATCTTACCATCATGTTTCAATTGAGCGTGGTTACCTCGTGTAACCAGTTCTGTCATCATTCTATTTCCTCATCCAAATTTGAGGTGTAGGAGCTTTCACACTCCCACAAAATCTTGCCATCCGCTGTTGGATTCACCCAGTCCTGCTCCCGAGCAGTTATCTTGTATATACAGTCTAGATTATTGTCACTCTCATCGTCGAGCACTGGCTCTGTGTAGTGCGATCCTTCCGCAAGGTCTAAAGGTACCACTACACGTAGTGATTTTTTCTCAAAAATCATCTTGTGCTTCTTTAGATTTATCACTCCATTCATGTCAGTGGCCCAATCTATTCCTAGTAGCACGGGATAGGGATTGTTGTCATCAACAATCTCTATTACTTCAAAATCCGCAAGCGTGCTCGTACCTTTGATATATATCATTATTCCCTGAAATATTCCCATCGGTAGGATATTTTACTGGTTCGCCATTCGCCATTGAGTAGGAGACCATTCCCCAATTTGTGCAGTCAATCTCATCTCCCTTCCTTTTCACATTGTGTGCTTCTCGAGCTTCTGAACTACGCACGGTTATCTTGACCCAGCGCACCTAGTGATGAGTTCTTGCAGTCCCTTTATCACCTCACCGTCGCACAGAAACTTCATGCATGTCTCCAGAAAGGTAGTAAGCATTGATGGTTCCATCTCCGGTTCTAGTTTGTCTTTACTACCTGAAGTGGAGGCCTCCATGAAACACTTCTTAGCTTCCATTAATTTCTCCTTCGCGCGGTCAAAATCGAACTCTGGTTCCTTTGTAGGAGCCTTGCAAACCCAAGCACTCTCCTCAGGTTGCTTGCCCTTGTCATATCCTATCATGATATTGCTTTGGAGCACGATGTTTACATTCGGGTCCTATTTCTATGGCTCAGACCTCATCATTTGCATATTCTGAGTCGGCGGAGGTTGGAGTGTTCCTTTATCACACAACCTTGCTATCAGTGTGGGGCAATCCTCCGTCTCATGATCAAACTGGGTACAATATAAACATGATTCTCTCATCGGATTTGTACAATCACGGGCATAATGCCCTGGCCCTCCGCAATTGTAACAAATCAGCTATTTGCGACCCCTTCCTGGTCCCATTCCACCTCGATCGTGGTTGCGCCCATGAAATCTAGTGCACGCCATCCCTGCATTTTAATCAAGGGCTCACGTTTTGGTCTGAACTCTATAGGTAGGGATCTGATCCATCATTAGTTCATAAATTCTACAGGTGTGCTCATCATGGCCTACTAATATGCAGAAATTACAAAACAACTGCTCGGACGTCTGCGTATACTTCTGTAATAGATGGCAGTTATCTGTAGCATGCTTTCCTCCTATATGACAAATTGCGCACCATAATGCAAGCGCCGCGCTCGGTCCTGCTTGTGCCTCTGGTTTCAATGGCATTGGCCCTCCTCCCGCCAAGTAGTTAGTGAAAACTGGACAATGGTCCTTGTCATGTCCCTGGCCTTTGCACTTTATGCACCATACCTCCTTGTGCACCTCTAGGCGAGTTGTCCTATCCTATTTCAAACTCTACATCTCCAGACACAGGTTTTTCATTTGCACGTGGATCTGTTGGACTCCTAGATTGGGATCTTGTATTGGGGTCTCATGCAGTCTCGTTGCAATCTCCAAAGCTTCGGCCTAAGTGGATAGCTTCTACTATGACAATGCAATCCTTAGATGCAGCGTTAGTGACGCTACAAACTATGCGCAGTGCTGCCCATCCGTCAAGGTCATGTTGGCTTCGCGAATCATACCCTTCAGTCTCTAATCCAGCTCCCAGGGGTTTTCACCTGGAAGCATCGCGACTTCCTTAAAGCTGATAATCGACAGTGTCTGCAATTTTGGCCTGCTAAATTCCCTGTTTATCGTAGTGTGCATATCCGCGATCCCTACATTTGGATTGTCATTAGAATTCTTAATCTACCACGTCAGTGCATGATCCTGCAACATGCTTACCAGTGTTACCTTCTTTATGTTGTCATCCGTGACTCCTTAAGCTTCCCATACAGCCTTTATCATGAACCAAAATTGTTCCGGATCTTCGTTCCCTACTCCTTTGAACATAAGCAGTTTTATTGCGCTCGCCATATTGAACTGTGGTGGAGGCGGAGGTGGTGTGGACGGAGATGGGGGTGAAGATGGTGAAACTAGTGGTGGTGTAGGTGGAGGTGGTATGCACGGAATTCGCTGCCTTATCAGACTGATCGCACTTCTTGGTGAAACCTTCGCGAGCTCTTCCTCGCTTTCTCACCAAGGTGAAATCAAGGGTCTCGTTTCTATCTCTGTGCTACCTTCATTTCTATAGATCCTCCCACTTTTTGTACCCCCAAACATCAATTTATTCGCATAACCCGCTTTTCACACAGTAGCATTTTAATCCAAGTGTTAAAAGATTTAACGTACTTAGCTCGCGGTCCTTTGAGGAAGCATCGTTCCGCTTCACTGTAGCTGACTGAAGTATCTACCGCGAAATTGGTGATAAACCCTCCTATGATTTGATTGAGAGAATGTTCCACAGCACGCACGATCTTATCTTCCGAGGCTTTTAGTCTACGCACCAACTCTTGAGTCCACACAATCAGTTTGTCGAGCCTACACCTTCCTTTACTGTCTACTAGCTTCACGATCCACTCGTACAACTCAGAGGGGAATGATGCAAAGAAAATTTCATGGATTTCCATATATAAGTAGCGCTCTAACCACTGTTCCTTCGATACTCATAGATTCCTATTTTCCTGCGCCATGAACTCGTGAATCATTCTATCTATCCACTCTTCAAATTCTTTCTTTATCGGATTCCAATGCCACGACATTAGACATCTCTTATGCAGATCCCGGTCCCGGAAACAGAACCATTTGTTGGCTTGTTGGGGCCTAACCTAGCTTCATAGGTGATTCAGCCAAACAAATCCCAGTACTACTGGGCCTTTCAGAAACAGTCACCCGAAGTAGTATGGGAGGGTGCTAGAACCAGGTTTCCGCACCCTGGAGATGTCTGATGAGTTTCAAGTTGTTTGCAATTCGACCTTGTGCACACGTCGCTACGCGCACTTACCCGTACCTCGCAGCCTGAAATGTTGCCTTCGTGCAACCCTACTTGGGGGCCGAACACTGTTATTACCCAAGTCCTTACTAGTATTCCATTGTTAGTTGATTAACTTAGCCTACTTGTAAGCGTTAAGTTATACTTAGCAATATAAATCATTCATACAAGTGCGTGCAGTAAATAAACAGTATAATTGCAATTTATATCAAACAGGTAATAACCCAAGAACAGATACACGGAATTAAGATAAAACTTCTCTTTATTATTATCTTCCTTGGTTACAGACTCAACTCCGCCCTGCACACTCAGCTGCAAGGGTCCGCGCACTCAGCTGCGGAAAACTAGGCTTCTGTGCACTTAGCTGTAGAGACTTCTCCTACCCTACGACCCAAGACACACTTAGACTTTTTCTCTTTTCTTCTACTTCACTATCTTTTACACTTAGAGCCTCACTCTATTTATACAATCCCATGGTCCGTGACCATGGGTAGGCCAACATTACATTACAAACTAGGGAAAACAACCTTATGACTCTAACATACTTCCGTGCTCGCAATTCGTGGGACTTTACAACGTCATTCGGTCAAAACATGGGCTTTGAGCCCCAAAACATGCCTCGGGGGGATCCATGCCCAACATAGGTGAGGCAAAAATGTCCCTATACTCCTCCATGACCTTATCCATCATTTTTTGTTGGGTGGAGGAGCCGTGTCTAGAAGTCATGGCCACAACCTTCCTCTTGCGCTGAGGGCGAATCATAAGGAAAATAAATTTCCTGGTTTGGAAAATGATCTTACTACATTTCTTTGCAATGAACAAAGAGATGGCAGTAGGCAAGGCTACCTTAGGTATCCTATACAACTTATTGCCCAAAATAATAATTACATAGCGAGGTGTAGACTCATATACAACATGCCGCTTCCATAAGTATGGTTGTCCTAATAATACATCAAAAACTTCAAGAGGAAAAACATCACACAATACCTCATTAGTGAAGGGCTTGATGTTGTAGGGAAGGCAGCACTGTTGTCTGACGCGAAGATCTTGTCCTTGGTGAAAGCAACCCGATGATGTACGGCTACAGATGTGTTGTCGTCAGTAGGCCAAACCACTTCACGACCTCTGTTGAAATGAGGTTATTTTTGCTCCCGTTGTCGAAAATGAATTGCAGCAGAGAAGCTTTCACCCATATCCGTGAGTGGAAAAGGTGTTCCCCCTCCTCTGGATCTCCAAGCTCATTCTTCTAGATTTTGGTGGTGGCCATGGTGGCATTGGGCTCTGCGTCAATGATTTTCTTTCCTTTATCATTCCCCTTGTCAGGTTCTGACTCAGAGTCCGAACATGCGTCTCTTTCGGAAGCCTTCATCTCGGCCACCAGTGACTACTTGGCCCGACACTCACTTGTGTTGTGAGTGGACCTATTATGGAACTCACACCATTTTCCCGTGTCCTTATTTGTTTCTGTGGTGTTGTTCTTTGCTTGTGGATTTGGAAGGTTGTCCTGGGTCACCCCACCTTGGCTTTAGCCTTTGCTCTATGGTTTGGGGATGCCTTTTCCTTGCTTCAGCTTCACAGATCCAAAGTCTCGCTTCTTTTCTTTAAACTTCTTCTCAATCTTGACAGTGTATCGGTAGGTCATACTGAGCGAGGAGATGTCCAGGAACTCCATCGCGTCTTGGATGTACTTGTGTAGACAGTTGTGGTACTTGAGTACCAAATTCTGCTCAAAATCCTTGATTTCCATTTTTCACCCCCCATTTCTATGCAAATGGATTATGGTTAACAATAAGGGTTTTTTGTGTGTCTAGAATTGGATAACATTGACTGGAGGCCATTTTTCATAAGTTTAATTTTCCTTTGCAGCATCTTTGCATTATGTTCCCTCCTTTGAAGTTTACATGTGAATGTATGAAGGTGGTCAATCCCATGGTTGGTAATTATTTGTTATTTTACAAACTTGAGAAGTCTTATTGCCCAATGTTGTTACATTTATCTTTACAGAGCTCCAACAACATCTTTCCTATGCATTATGACTTAAAGCCCTTGAGGTTCGAGAGCCTCGGGCTTATACTCTCTGGTATGTAATTATGATTTACTCAATTGTGGCGACCATGGCTATTAATTTAACCATCCTCTAGTTAATGAATTCGTTAAACAAATATAAGTAGGGTTCGAATATAATCATGGTTATATGGTTTTCAACTAGTTTTTCTAGGATAATTTATTCATTAAACGATATTTCCATGTTGATGCCTTACAAGAATTTTTAGTTTGATTTCAATGTCAGATAAATGTTTCGCACCCTCAATTGAAATAACCCTATAGTGGTTTCTTTTTTAACCAAAGACTTAATGAATTCATTCCTGAATTTTCTTTCCCATCATGTTTTATGAGGGAGCTCTTAAGGCCCTAGAGATTTGCGCAAAAATCTATATGAAAGCCATGCACACAAATTTTGTCTAACTTTGCTCAATTGTCACTGTAAAATTCTTCACAGAATTGATATTATGGTGCATTTCTCATTCTGGTCATGTAAATGGTCAAAGGATGTATGTTCTCTTATGTTTATTTGTAGAAATATATATATATATATATAGATAGATATAAATAAATAAATAAAAATAATAATAATAATAATAAATAAATAAAAAATAAATAAATAATAATAAATAAATAAAAATAAAAATAAATAAATAAATTTACTTAGGCACATAGAACTGTAAATTCACGTCATTACGATAAACTCATTTTAAAAATTTTATCTTAATTTTGTTATCTGATTTATGCGAAAACATTTCGCTATTCACACAAGTCCCACACCTCTTCGGCATCCATGTTTAGGGTTCCATCCATTATTTCATAAACAATTTTTAGATACATTTATGACTCACAAAAACTCATTACTTCATTTGAAAGTATGCAGTCGATGTAACCGTTCTACCCTGCCATTGGGATTGACTATATGAATGTACATATGCATTCCTCGTTCCTTGTTTCAGTTGTGTCCTTTTGTGTTTTGTTTAAAAAATCAAGGTCTTATTCCAAGAGTTAATTGATATTACCACATCATTCAAGAAAACTAGTAGTGTTTCTATTGATCGCACAGGTCACTTTTGTGTATATTGTCGTTTATTGGTTATTGGCACATGATTATGTTATGTTTACTAGTGACCAATATCTATGAGATAATAAATTGATGGTTTAAATCCAAAGCCTAGTCGAATGGTAAATGAGAGTCCCACTAATTAGGGTCTTACTTTTTGACTAAAAAAATTCTAAACGAGTCTTTAGATGTCCTTCCTCTTAACCCTAATCACATTGACCAAGAATGCAACTAATTTGACCTTTTAAGCTTGGAAACTGTCAAAACCACTTGATGCCTCTTTAGAAAGAGGAGAGAGCTATGAAGGAAAAGGGAGAACATTGTGAAGAGAGGTATGCTACAACAAAACTAGTTTGTTCTTTATTCCTATGATTTTTATTCTCTGTAAACTAGAGAGTTGATCTTGATGGTGACAATAGTTCTATCTCTAAAGGAGAGACCAATTAAGGTGACTTCCCTCAATTATTCAAGGATTTGTGAAGGTATCTTGTGTTCTTTCTGATCATTTACTTGTTGTTTAGAAGGTCTGATTTTTATTTTATCAGTGCTAACAGTGATCTTTATGCAGAAAGCAAGCTACCCATTCATGCAAATTGCTTGAAGGATCGATATGCTGCCATTTTCATTGGATTTCCTTGATTGTTGTATACGAGTCTGTACATTGCACATGACTCTGTACATTGCAGTAGTTTGAGTCTTAGAACTGGTCAATGGTCTTCGCTTGTTAAGATTTTGCTACTATTTTAATAAAATTAGTTTATTCTTCTATACAATCTTTTCCTTGTATGCCTCTTGTATTTTGTTAAATTTATTCATTGCTTTTCACAGCTTATGCTCTACAAGATTTTGATTTTTCTTTTTCTTTAATACCTATTAATCATTCATTTCACTATGAATATCATGCTCCAAATGTATATATAAGTTTTCTTCTTTCTATTTCTATAATGTAAAGATATCCATAAAATAAAATATCAAAACATTTCCACTTGCAAATTGTCTCATTATCTTATTGTGATAACAAGATTTAAGGAATTATATAATTTAGTTTGTCTAATTTAAACCAAACTAGATCAACATATAAATACATTTTAACCATAAATTTAGAAAGTGCCCAAAAAATCAAATATTTTTAGATACAAACTTTTTTCTAAATTTTATGCTCTAAAATAACTTGAACATTAAAAAAAATAATCTTTCTCCATATTTACTAAATATTCTAAATCTATATTGATAAAATAAAATAAGATTAATAATACCTATACACAAAGATGCACGTTTCTTCATGCTCATGTATATCTAGTGCGTTTATTTTCACAAAGTTCACATGTTTTATTTATTTTAATAGATTACCCATCACTGCCTCACCATTATGTCTCCTTAAAATAACATAGAGTTGAAATCCCACTTAGACAGGATGTTTGAATGTCGTGTAACCTCTTAAAGTACTGGGATATTTATCTCAAGAACATTTATGACTCCCTAGAAAACATGGGAAACATATTAAACACTCTTATAGAGGAGGATATTGATGAGCCCCAGAAATGGGTAATTATATGGGCTCGTTTTGCCTCTTAATTCGACTTAATCCACCATTCTCATTAGTTTATTGCATGTTTTTGAATATATTTATGCTAATAGAGTGAATTGGGTTAGTCATTTTGCTATGTAGTCTAATGTGTGCTTTATGCGCATTTTTTGACTAATTTTGGACAAAGTCAAGGGATTTATGAGCAAATGGCAGAAAATACTCGAGGGAAACAGGAAAGAGGATTTGTAGGGGGGGGTCTCCTTCATTTATGACCCCTTTCCTCGAATTCTCCATCAGCAGCTCGGAGCACAAAGGTTCACATTCCAAGGGGCAGCCGAGCAAGTAAAGAAGGACTACTGTTTATCTCCAGTTCTGGGAAGCCGAGCTCCTTGATTTTAGGAGGACTGTTGGAGGACTCCATTTGTATAAATAATGGGGCTTAGAGCCTCAGTAGGTTAGCTAGTCATTAGTAGAATTTTCGCACTTTTTTGCAGCACTTGTTCAGCTTATTTTCAAGCTCCTTTTTTAGAACAGTTTATGTAATGTGACTATTATTTTTGATAATGGAGATGAAACAATTTTTGAGCCAGCACTGATCTCTTTCATAGGGTTGAAGCTCTTGGGTTAGGGCCCAACCCAAGCTTCCCAGCACCTCTTGCTTTGTACTTATATGTTTTTGCTTCAGTTCATGAGTTAATTTCTGTTACATAGATTCATTTTACTTTGTTTAGATTAGGTTGATTTTGATGGTTTGCATAGCTATTTTTGTTTCAATTGCTCAAATTAGGTTAATGCAGTGAAAAAATAAGATTCAAAAAGGCCAACAATAGGCCCTGATCTCCTTTCTCCCTTTCTGGGACTATGATTTGAGGTCAAGGCACTACTGCTGCCACCAAAAACACAGTTTTGCTCTTCCATGCAACTGCTAGTGTGATGACTTGATTCGGAAAGATTGATATATTGATTCAGATTCAGTTGCCTAGATCATTTCCTATTCTTTTACCATAGATCTCTCTGCATGATTTTCTGTTCAAAGGTTACTGTTCAACATTTTCTGTTTGTAGGTCAGAAATTAGGTCAAGCTAGAGAAATTTATGTTTTCATGGTATAGTTAGTTCTTTCTTTGATCAGTTTTTGTAAGTAGATGTGCAGATCTCTTGTAGGACACCTCAGCTCACCATACATCCATAAAGTAGCTAGCATCAACTCACTTCTCACAGATTTCCCAAGTCATTCACAACATTTCGCCAATCTGCCCTAATTTCTGCATTTTTCTCCATAAGCTTCCCTCTTGCCATTTGAACAAATCCAACCATCATGTTCTTTCTCGATCTTCCTTGACAAGCTCCAGACACCTCAACACCTTCATCTAGCCTTCAGTTACCCTTTCCCAACATTTTTCCACCTTCAAAACTCCAAAAATAGTTCTCGGCCTCCTCCTGTATACCCTCCTATAGATCCCCTGCAGCCTCCTGTAAAATTCCCTGTAAGTGGTTTTTCGAAATCTGATTGCAATGGAAGTATTTAGAAGGGTACTAGGGGCTTCTTAGGACCTCTCCACACCTTCCTCCACCTCTAAAAAATCCAACTCCATCTTCCTTTGCCACCAAACCTCTGCACAATCACAACCAGATAAATCACAAGCATAATAATTTCACATAAAAACACTCAAAAGCACAAAAAGATGTTTTCTTCTCATTTATTTTCAGAAGTAGCCTGAATAAACGCAATTTACCTTTTCAATAGTCAATGGCACTCATTTCATCAGTCTTCATCTCTTTTCCTGCAAAAGTAGGATTAGTAGTAAATTAGGGTTTGCTAGGGTTTACGTTACATTTCAGTTTTCCTTCTCTTTCTGCAAATAGAATAGCCTCTGTAGAGTTAGCTTTGTTTAATCATAGTTAAAAGCTTCTTCTGAGAATTCATAGAAGTTGGCTTAAGCTCCTAGTGATCTTGCACCAGCTGACCAAGTGACAGCCTGCAGTAAGAGATAGTACTTGTGCATATAGCACCGTCGCTTCTAAGTTTGTTACGAACTACCGGGTTGATAAAGAGTTGCAGCATTATTGTTGCAATACTGGTGCTCACCACTTTTTGGCGCCATTGTCGGGGAAGCGTCAGAGTATTTTGTGATTACTGCTTTCTTCTATTTTCTACTGCAACATTCTGCTAAGTAGTTTATTTCAGCAAAAGTAGAGTAGTTGTTTCATTTCAATTCTGCAATTTCAACTCTGCAAAAGTAGATTAGGTAATTTCTTCTTTCATTTCAATTCTGCAATTTCCATTTCAGAAAAATTAGATTAGGCATTTCCTGCTTTCATTTCAATTCTGCAATTTTCATTTCAGCAAAAGTAGATTAGCCCTTTCAATTCTGCAATTTCCATTTCAGCAAAAGTAGATTAGTCATTTCCTCACTTTCATTTCAATTCTACAATTTCCATTCCAGCAAAGTAGATTAGTCATTTCCTTACTTTCATTTCAATTCTGCAATTTCATTTCAGCAAGTTCATTTCAGTTAGTTGTAATTTGTTGTTCAATCCATTTCAGTTTTGCAGGTACAAACAGAAAAAACAAAAATCACCCAAATAGAGATTTCCTTTCATGCCTCGTAGGAACACAGATAATTCAGGAAAATTGCTACCTGACACCCCCACCACATCACAAAGTCACCCTTATCTCTTCTTTGGTGGCAGTGATCCAGAAGAACCTATAGGTGAACCACCAAAGATATGCAAAGATCCTATAGCAGAAGAAGAGCAAGAAACCATTCCTCCTGAGACCATGGCTGAAAACTGAAATGTTAGAGGGAATGGGGAAAGAGTAGAGGGTACCTTTCCCATCTGAGAGACTAATGGGGACACTAAAATGAAGAACATAAGTCTTTCAGCCTTACCTCACTTCCATGGGTTGACTACCGAAGATCCTGATACCTTTTTGTTTGAATTTGTTGTTATCTGTTGAGCCTATGACTATGCAAAAGATGAGCAGAAGTTGAAACTGTTTCCTTCTACCCTCAAGGATGTGACATTGCGCTGGTTCATGGGGTTACCTGGCAACAATATCACAACTTGGGCTCAGATGCAGCAAGCCTTTAATAACAAATACCAGGACTACTATAGGTCAAAGGATACCAAGGAATAAGTCTTTCGAATGACCATGGGAAGCAATGAATCCTTGGAATATTATGAAGAGAGGTTTCAGCTCAGTGATAAAAGGGCCAGGTGCACACTTGACCCCGATTCTCTGAAGTTGGTCCTGCTCAGAGGAGTCCCGGAAGATCTTCTAGATGCCCTCCATTTGCTGGCTAGGGGGACATCTACCAACTACCTTATGAATACATAAAGACTATGTTTAGAAACCATTCTAGGGTAGCTAGAAAGAGAGGTAGGGGAAGTAAGCCCCTAGCCAGTACATCCTCATCCAGTTCATCTCTTAGGGGTGAATTTGGAAATCTGCTGGAAGATTTCAAGAGTGAGATGATGCAAACTCTTGCCATGCAAATGGATACCTTGCATATCAAAAGAAAACAAGAGGAAGCAGAGAGAAATTCGGCCATCTTTTTCCCTAGATGCACCAGAAGGCATCCTAGGAATGAATGTCCATTGAAATCTATAAAAGTGTGTTTAGTTTGTGAAGAAGACCATTCTACGAATTAGTGCCCTTCCTTGCCTAGACTTAAAGCTGCATACCAGGGGGCCGAAGGAGCCACTGAACCACTCTATTTCATGAACCAAAGGAGGCCACATGGGCCCAAACCTTACCAGAAGGGAATGCAAGGGACATCCCAGACATATTGCAACCCCAATCAAGCCACTTCCTTGCCTTCTTGGGGTCCCCCTGCTCATCCTCCTAGTCCACACCCCCTCCTTGGTCATATCCATCTCAATACCATGCTTAACCAGCTGCTCATTCATTTCATTCTTATGCTTAGCCATAGCCTTAGTGGAATGCACCTCATCAAGGGTGGAGGCCCCAATACAACTCTCCTATCGCTCTTTTGCCTCCACCACCTGCTCAACCGCAACCATTGCCTCCTGCTCCACCAAGGAAACCCCAAATACCTACTGAACCGAATGCGAACCCGAATAATAGACAGGCCCAGCGGATATATAGTGGGGAACCATCATGCCCAACCTATGCTGTGGAAATTCAGGAGATTAACCTATGATCTAGGAAGGTTCTCCCAGATAACCAGCCTCCCCCTAAGGAGGATGAGGAAGAAAAAGAGGAAAGTGAACCAAAAGCCACTCCACCCTTTCCTGAGAGATTAATTGGAACAATACAACCTACCCCAGAAAAAATTGAACTTCTGGGAGAATTGAAAAAATTATGTGTAAAGATACCACTTCTCCAAGCCATAACAGATGTGCCTATATACAACAAGATGATCATGGAGAAATGCTTTAGGCACCTAGGCGGGCGCAGGAGAGATGCTCCAACTATCAATGTCATAGGACAACTGTCCGACCTAATGTTGGGGCAGGTAATTTGTCCGAAATATCTAGACCCTGGAAGCCCTGTAGTCGATGTCCACATCAATGGCACCATAATTCCCCATACCCTGATTGATATAGGGGCTGTCATTAATGTGATGACTAGGGACACTATGCTCAAGCTCAACCTTCAGGGCTCCCTGAGAAAGACCACAACAGTAGTACAGTTAGCAGATCGCTCCACTGTGACCCCTGAAGGGATTGTGGAAGATGTAATGGTCTTCATTGATTCTTGGGAGTACCCTGCTGATTTACTAGTTCTCCAACCAAAGGCAAAGCTCACTAGGTATCCTATCATCCTGGGAAGACCTTGGTTGGCTACTGCAGATGCCTACATCAGTTGTCAAGCGGGGAACATGACAATCAAGAATGGGCATATGTCCAAATAGCTATTCCTATATCCTCCTGCCCAGCCTTTGTTAGAACATGATTTACCTCTCTGGTTGGAGGAAGAAGTTTAGGATGAAGTCTATTCCACACCATTGTGTTTAGTGGAAGCTACCATGGGGGGGGTGGCACAAACCAAGGATGATCTTATTGAAAACTTAATTCATAATCCACCCCCCAGTGTGTTGCCATTAGAAGAGATGGTGGAAGAAACCCAAGCCAATCCTTTAGTTGATCTCTGTGTGGTTGACCTGACCTCTCTCCGAGTTAAGAATATGGAATTCGGCCTAGAAAGAACCTTGAAGATCAACTCATCCCTATCCACCTCTCAGGAGAAAGAACTGTGTAGCTTATTAAGAAACCACTTGGATGATTTTGCTTGGAACTATAAGGAGATGAAGGGAGTGCACCCTTCAGTCTGTACTCATCACATTTACATTAAGGAAGATTGAAAACCAGTCAGGCAGCCTCAAAGGAGGATGAATCCAGCCCTTAAGGACATTGTCAAAGAAGAACTGCAAAAGTTACTGGATGCAGGATTCATCTACCCTATCTCTAACAGCGAATGGGTCTCTCCTTTGGTGCTAGTGCCAAAGAAAAATGGGAAGTGGAGAATCTGTGTCGATTATCGGGAACTAAACAAGGCCACCAAGAAGGACCATTTTCCTTTGCCTTTCATAGATCAAGTGTTAGATGGCCTGGTAGGGAAGAAGTTTTTCTCCTTCCTAGATGGGTTTAGCGAGTACAACCAAATTGAAATCAGCCCGAAAGACCAAGATAGGACCACTTTCACTTCTCCTTGGGGTACTTTTGCATATCGAGTCCTTCCTTTGGGTTTGTGCAATGCTCCCGCCACTTTCCAGAGAGCAGTATTGAGTATATTTTCTAAACTGGTTCATGATGCAGTGGAAATCTATATGGATGACTTTACCCCTTATGGTTCTAACTTCCAAGAAGCTTTGTCTAACCTGGGAAAAGTTTTGGACAAGTGTATTGAAATGAACCTGTCCCTCAGTCCTGAAAAATGTGAATTCTTGATGACTGAAGGGACCGTGCTAGGTCATGCAATCTCTCAGCAAGGATTACAGGTGGACTCCAACAAAATTGCCATCATCCAAAGGATCCCACCTCCTCAAAAGGTAAGAGATGTTTGAAGTTTCCTAGGTTTAGCAGGGTATTATAGAAGATTCAGTAAGGATTTCAATAAGCTAGCCTCTCCACTGTTTGGTCTTTTGGAAAAAGATGTTGAGTTCATATGGACTGACAACTGTCAAGAGGCTCTGGATACTTTGAACAGTAAACTGGTGACTGCTCCAATTTTGAGAGGTCCAAACTGGGCCCTACATTTCCACATTCATACAGATGCCTCGAACAAAGTGATAGGAGCAGCCTTAGGGCAAGTTGATGAGAAGCTACCTTATGCCATATATTTTGTAAGTAAAAACTTGTCGAAGGCAGAATTAAACTACACTATAACCGAAAAGGATCTCCTAGTTGTAGTCCATTCCCTAAATAAGTTCAAACACTACATCGTTGGCTATCAAACATTTGTACACACTGATCATGTTGCAATTAGGTATTTAATGAAAAAACCAGATGTAAATGCTCGCGTTATTAGATGGTTTCTTTTATTGCAACAATTTGATTTAACCATTGTTGATAAGCCGAGTAAGGAAAATGTTGTTGCTAATTTTTTGTCTAGAATAGATCTTCCTGCAAGTGAAGAAGGAATGGTGGATGATCAAATGCCAGATGAACACCTATTTTCTATCTCAGTACTCTCTCCATGGTTTGCTGATATAGCAAATTACTTGGTTTCCGCACAGTTCCCACCACACCTGTCCTCAAAAGAGAAGAGCAAGATCGTGAGGAAAAGTGCCTCTTTCACCTAGATTGGGGGCAATCTCTTCAAACTTGGCCCAGATCAGGTTTTGAGGAGATGTGTCAAGGAGGAGGAAGTTTTTGACATTCTCCTAACCTATCATGATGGGCCTTGTGGGGGCCATTTTGCAACAAAGGGGATTGCCTTCAAAATCCTGCAAGTAGGTTACTATTGGCCCACTCTTCATTAAGATGTAAGGAATATATCAGCCAATGTGACTGATGTCAAAGGATGGGGAAACCTACTCCAAGGGATGAGATGCCCCTACAACCTCAAGTGACTTTCGAGCCATTTGAGAAGTGGGGCATGGACTTTGTGGGTCCTGTCAACCCTCCTTCAAAGCAGAAATCTTACATCATTGTGTGCACTGATTATCTAACAAAATGGGTAGAAACAAAGGCGATCAAGGTAGCAACAGAAGAAAAAGTAGCTAAGTTTTTGAGAGAGAATATATTCTACAAGTTTGGATATCCAAGAGAATTAGTCACAGATCAAGGGAGTCAGTTTACCTCCAATTTGATTGAAGACCTGCTCACACATCACAAAATTAAGCACAAAACTTCCACCCCTTATCATCCGCAAGCAAATGGACAGGTGGAAGTCACTAACAGAGCTTTGGAAGGAATTTTGACCAAGGTAGTGAGCAGCAGCAGAAAAGATTGGGCAGATCAATTGGTTGAGGCCACCTGGGCCTATAACACCACCTGGAAGACCACCACAGGGTTCACACCCTATGAGCTGGTCTATGGGAAGAAGGCTTTGCTGTCAATAGAATTTGAATATAACACACTAAGGATGGCAGCTCAGTTGGACCTAGATCTCAGCCATGCACAAAAGGAAAGGTTACTTCAGCTAAATGGATTGGATGAACAAAGATTGCAGGCCCTTCTCCACTCAGAGGTAGTCCAGCTTCAAAGGAAAATATGGCATGACAAACACCTCAATGAGAAAATATTCTAGAAAGGAGATTGGGCGCTACTATATGATTCAAGGTATCAAGATTTCAATGGCAAACTAAGGACAAGATGGCTGGGACCGTACACAGTAGAAAGGTGCAATGACAATGGCTCAGTTCTGATCAGGATCATCGATGAAGAAGCCATCCCCATGCTTGTCAATGGGCATAGGTTGAAAATCTACAGAAAGCCCCTCTCCAAGCAAGAATTCATTGAGAATCTGAGTAAAACAGTGTTGGTAGTGGAGCAAGTCTCTGCCTCCACTCCACCCACACCCTAAAAAATATATATATATAAAAAATAAAAATAACAATGAGGAGAATAAAAGATCCTTGGGTGAAAACCTCCCCTTGGAGGCGCCCAGGGTAGGCAGTGAGGGTGAAAACCTCCTGGAGGCGCCCCAACTGTATCTTTGAAAAAAAAAATTAAAAATAAAAGAAAAAATTAAAAAAACAGGAACAGAAAAATTAACTTCTTTTGAATGCATTGCAGGTTGCAGGAGGGCCACGGAAGAAAAAGGGACATGGCTGAACCAAATACACCTCTGATAGACCATTTATCCATTGCTATTATCTTTTCCCAGTCCATGGTCTCACTTGTTCTAGAAATTATGCATCCTACAGGAGGCTCCTGTAGAAACCACAGAAAGCTCGAAATCAAATCAAGAAAAGGATCAAAGGGCTAGAAACTTGTCCAAAAGACCTATGGATCCCCCTGCCACCATTCATCCTCCTAACTCTCCATTCTGTGCCTGCACCTCTGCATTTCCACTCGCTTCTTTCTTCCCTGCACAGAAAACACAGAAATCCTGTTTCTTTTGTTTTAAAAAAAATGAAGAATAAACAAGCAGCACCCTTAACTTAACTCTTACCTAGTGCATACCAGCTACTTTTCCTTGACTGACAGAACCTTCCTCAGCTATCTCTCCAGTCCCTGCTCAAGCCTCAGCCAAAAGTTTTAGAGGGAGAAGCAGTTACAGGAAATCTTGCAGGATTCCTGTAGCAGCTGATCCCCTTAAAAATCAAGCTCCAGAGGCAGGGTCAGTGTAGCCACAGATTTATAAAACATGCAAGGAGTCGGTCCTGATTAAATATCACCAGTATGAGGTAGCCGAGCCACCAATTCAAAAGCCACGGGCACCAGCAGCAACAATCCATGAATAGAACACCAAAGTTTGAGCATGCAACAGCACGGTAGTGACTAATAAGCAAGTGACTAATCTCGTTCCTCTGTTGCGTGAGTATAATTTAAAAACTGCATGGAAAAGTGATATGGTTGTGATTAATCGAGATCGGTGGCCAGCTAACAGGCCACCCTCGTTCAGTTCAAACATCACCCCTTGTCCAGTTCAAACAGTGCCTCGTCCAGTTCAAACAACGCCTCGTCCAATCCAAACAGCACTCAGTGGGTGTAATCAACATGTGTGATTAGTCCAATCGGGAAAAAAACTCAAAACAGGTAGTGGCAGCATCTAACGGAATGATGGAAGTGATTGCGGGCAGGCGGCATGAAGTTTCATAATGGCACTGAAGTAGGGACCAATGGTCCGGATGGGGATAACGTACCCTTCCTACCACCTCACCTCGTCACCGCAGAACACTCCCGTAAGCTTAAGTACACTGCAGTCGACCGCCTCCACCACCTTTGTTTTCATTTGTATCAACAAGCTCTCGGCTATAGAAACCTACCTACCACTCTTCGCTTATTGGGCTCTATAAGAGTATTATCGAACTCTACAGGAGCAGAAACACAATCCTACAGGAGCCCTTCTATAGGAGGGCCAGTGAGCAGCATCGCAGAGGAAAATTCGAGATTTTATGGCAAATTCGAGCTCGAAAAGGTAGGCTCAGTAAAACCCACTCTGCATTTCCATATATATACAAAAGGTGGTGGGATTTGAAGCGAAGTATTGAGTTGAAAAAGGGAAGGAAAGTGAGAATAGAGTCTGCTTATGTTTTTTTTTAAATATATATATAGTTTCTCCATTTACTCTTTGCACTAAAATACTGTCTCTTTCTCCTCCGTGGTATTCTCCTCTGCAAAGAGATGATGCAGCTCTAGAAAATTAAGCCTAAAAAAAAAGTGAACTTGCATTGGGTAGTCTGCTTATTTTGTGAAAGGAAAAAAACATTGTTCTGTATACTCTCTATTTTTTTAAGATATTGTTTCCCTCAAACAAACCGAGAAGTGATGTAAGTTTAAGAATAGAGTTTGGAAGGAAGGAAAGTTGCAATTTGTTTTTGTTAACAAGGAAGAACACGAAAAACTCTCTCTCTGGTTCCAGAAAGAAAACCTCAACTGTTCCTCTGTTTCTGGGTTTGAAATTTGTTGCCTTCCTCCTCACCTGAGACATTCCAGCAGTCTCTGAACATCATGACAGGGGTTTTATGAGGAAGGAGCCTCTGAATTCAACTAAGCTACATGAACATCCAGAAGTGGTAGCCCTCTTTACCAGGGCAAATTGGATGCCTTTCTTTGAAAAATTTCATGGGTATGATGAGGAAGTCACAGAGGAATTTTTATTGTCTTTAAAACCTCACTCAAAAACCCATGCCACTATCAGTTTCAAGGGTCTAACCATAGAAATCACACCGGAATTCATCAGTAGGGTCACCAGTCTCCCACTTGGTCTACTCGGAGCAAAGAAGAAAAACCATTGGGTCAAGTGGCCAAAAAGACCTTTTTCCAGCCTAATGAACATCCTGTGGAGGATAAGAATGGCATCAGGAGGACAAGTATACCTTATCCATGGGGTGAGGTCAGTTATCAGATCATGAAATATATCTCCTGTGAAGGAAGATACAACATAGTTTATGGGTATCATTTCAGACTGTTACATGAACTAAGATATGGCATGGACCTTCCTGCATCCAGAAAACTCAGTATTCCATATTTTCTCCTCCAATCCTTAATAGAATCTAGCACCAAATTGAAGGCAGGGGTTCCAGACCAATTGGCTCACCATGGGCTAATTAAATTGTTGGTGGAGGATGCCCTCCACACTTTCACAATCCCCATAGCCTGGGAGATTTTCAGGAACATGACTAAAGAGGATGATATAAAAACTCTCACTGATGACCTTAGTCCATCTGGAAGTGAAGAGGAGGGACAAAAAGAGGAAGCTGAGAAGGAAATCCATGAAGAAGAAAAGAACACTCAATTGGAAGAAGAGGAACCCCACACAGAAGAAGAAGGAAACCAGATAGGAGAGGAGAAACATGACACCACCAAAGATGAGCCTAAAGCAGAGAAGAAGAAAGAATCAAAAGCAGAAAAGGGTAAAACCATAGCAAAGAAAAAGAAGAGACCAAGAACTGAAAGGAAGAAGCCTAAGATAGTGTAGAAAAATGTTACCACAAGAAAGGAAAAAACTAAGCAAGAGGAGGAGAAAACAAAAGCAGAGACAATAGAAACAAAACCAGCAGAAATAGGAAAAACAACAGATGAAGAAGAAGAAGCAAAGCAAGAAGAAGTGTCTCCTGAGACACTAGCAAGAGAGGTAGTAGCTATTCTTGCTGCACTTAGTACTCCAGCCAAGCCCAAAGGAAAAAGGAAGAGACAACCATCTATGTACTTCAAGGCTCGAAAGAGCACCAGAATAAAGATGGGGAAGCCTCAGCCACCTTCAAAGGAGCCCATCATCATTGAGGATGTCCCTACTGCAACAAAGGAGGAATCTCCATCTAAAACCCCCATCACTTACGAAAGAGGAAGTCCTAAGACCTCTACTTGGAAAGAAAGGATCAAACTAATGGACTCTAAAACAGTCCTACAGGAGGCGCGTACCTCTCTATAGGAGACATTGGCAAAGCTCCAAGAGACTAAAAAACTTGGATAGAAAGGCAGGATTCCATGATAAACAGGAAGATATCACATCAGAAGCATGGGATGTCAGGGAATCTGTCAGAGCCATCAAGGATGAAGAGTTAGACTAGTTGCTCAGAGGATGAGCAACCCATTCAGTAGGGGGGTGATGATGATCCCCAGAAATGGGTAATTATATGGGCTCATTTTGCCTCTTAATTTGACTTAATCCATCATTCTCATTAGTTTATTGCATGTTTTTGAATATATTTATGCTAATAGAGTGAATTGGGTTAGTCATTTTGCCATGTAGTCTAATGTGTGCTTTATGCAGATTTTTTGACCAATTTTAGACAAAGTCAAGGGATTTGTGAGCAAATGGTAGCAAATACACGAGGGAAACAGGGAAGAGAATTTGTAGGGGGGTACCCTCCATCAACAACTCAGAGCACAAAGGTCCACATTCCAAGGGGCAGCCGAGCAAGTAAAGAAGGACTGTTGTTTATCTCCAGTTCTGGGAAGCTGAGCTCCTTGATTTTAGGAGGACTATTGGAGGACTCCATTTGTATAAATAAGGGGGCTTAGAGCCTCAGTAGGTTAGCCAGTCATTAGTAGAATTTTCACACTTTTGTGCAACACTTGTTCAGCTTATTTTCGAGTTCCTTTTTTAGAACAATTTATGTAATGTGACTATTATTTTTGATAATGGAGATGAAATAGTTTTTGAGCTAGCACTGATCTCTTTCAGAGGGTTGAAGCTCTTGGGTTAAGGCCCAACCCAAGCTGCCCAACACCTCTTGCTTTGTACTTATATGTTTTTGCTTCAATTCATGAGTTAAATTCTGTTACATAGATTCATTTTACTTTGTTTAGATTAGGTTGATTTTGATGGTTTGCATAGCTGTTTTTTTTTTAGTTGCTCAAAGTAGGTTAATGCAGTGATAGAATAAGGTTCAAAAATGCCAACAGTAGGCCCTGATCTCCTTTCTCCCTTTCTGAGACTATGATTTGAGGACAAGGCACTACTACTACCACCAAAAACACGGTTTTGCTCTTCCATGCAACTGCTAGTGTGATGACTTGATTCAGAAAGATTGATATATTGATCTGGATTTAGTTGCCTGGATCATTTCCTGTTCTTTTACCATAGATCTCTCTGCGTTCTTTTTTGTTCAAAGGTTACTGTTCAGCATTTTCTGTTTGTAGGTCGGAAATTAGGTCAAGTTAGAGAAATTTCTATTTTCAGGGTATAGTTAGTTCTTTCTTTGATCAGTTTTTGTAAGTAGATGTGCAAATCTCTTGTGAGACAGCTCAGCTCACCATACATCTATAAGTAGCTAGCATCAGCTCACTTCTCACATATTTCCCAAGTTATTCGCAACATTTCACCAATCTGCCCTAATTTCTGCATTTTTCTCCATAAGCTTCCCTCTTGCCATTTGAACAAATCCAACCATCATGTTCTTTCTCGATCTTCCTTAACAAGCTCCAAACACCTCAACACCTTCATCTAGCCTTCAGTTACCCTTTCCCAACATTTTTCCATCTTCAAAACTCCAAAAGTAGCTCTCGGCCTCCTCCTGTAGACCCTCCTGTATATCCTCCTTTAGATCCCCTGCAGCCTCCGATAGAATTCTCTGTAAGTGGTTTCTCGAAATCTGATTGCAATGGAAGTCTTCAGAAGGGTACTAGGGGCTTCTTAGGACCTCTCCACACCTTCCTCCACCTCTGCAAAAGCCAACTCCATCTTCCTTCGCCACCAAACCTCTGCACAATCACAACCAGATAAATCACAAGCATAATAATTTCACATAAAAACACTCAAAAGCACAAAAAGATGTTTTCTTCTCATTTCTTTTCAGAAGTAGCTTGAATAAATGCAATATACATTTTCAATAGTCAATGGCACTCATTTTATCAATCTTCTTCTCTTTTCCTGCAAAAGTAGGGTTAGTAGGTAAATTAGGGTTTGTTAGGGTTTGCATTACATTTCAGTTTTCCTTCTCTTTCTACAAATAGAATAGCCTCTATAGAGTTAGCTTTGTTTAATCACAGTTAAAAGCTTCTTCTGAGAACTCATAGAAGTTGGCTTAAGATCCTAGTGATCTTGTGCCAACTGACCAAGTGACAGCCTACAGTAAGAGCTAGTACTTGTGCATACAACACTATCGCTTCCAAGTTTTTTACGAACTACTGGGTTGATAAAACTAAATTAGGAAGCCCCAGGAGTTTTAGCATTATTGTTGTAATACTGGTGCTCACCATATATCTTTTCTTTGGAAGACATGGAGTTTGGGGTTACGAATCTTGTCAATGGGAAAGCTAGAGATATTGAAGATAACCAAGCTAAAATTTTCAAAATGGGAAGGTCTATTGTCATCCCTCATATTCAAAAAATTCTCAATTTTGCGATAAAACACATCTTCCCTAAGCCTTGGATGCAAAGTCTTATTCTTCCTATCATTAAAAATAGGGATAAAAACATTCCCTTTAACTATAGGACCATTACGATTAGCCCCGTTTTTGCCAAACTATATGGCATCGTTTTGGATAAGATTAGCCTTTAGCTTAAAATCCGTGGTAAAAGAGCTAATGTGCAAGCAGGTTTTAGAAGACAACACTTTACTAATGACCATATTTTCACTCTTAGGATCATTGCCAAAGAATGTCGCAATAACAAAATTTATCTCTTATGTTGCTTTGTTGACTTTAGAAAATCTTTCGACATAGTTCCTCAAGATAAGCTATTGAAAAAGAATCAAAGAGATAATGGTTCCTCTCAAGTTGAGGGTTGTTATGATTAGGTTATATGAAAATGTTTTCGCTAATCTTAAGACCACTAAGGGCTAGTCTAAAGAAATTAAATGCAATACCAACATTAAGCAAGAGTGTCCCTTATCCCCTACCTTTTTTTGCATTTATATCGATAAGCTAGAAGAGTGTTTGGAAGCTACATGACGTGATGGCCCCGATATCGCTAACATGGTCATTACTCTTCTCCTTTATGCTAAATGCCATTCTTCTAGCTAGAATCCATGAGGTTCTTGATAAGAAACTTAAAATCCTCTCAGATTACTGCTCCAAGATGTGTATGATTGTTAATACTGAAAAGACTAAAGTCATGATAATTAAATCCAAGAAGATCAACCATGATAGTTTCATCTATGATAACAATCGCTTGGAGAATGTTTCTTCATACAAATATTTAGGTATCGACATTCACCATTAGCTCAACTAGAATTATAGTATTGAGAAAATGATTATTGAAGGATGGAAAGCTTACTATGAACTTGAAAACAACTGTAAGTCAATTGATATTTGGGTTTGGAGTAAAAAAAAATCCTCTTTAGACTCTCATCACCCCTGTTATTCTATATGGTTGTAAGGTTTAGAGTTGCAGTATATCTAGAGAATCGTGGAGGAAGGTCAAGCTTATCTAAAACAATTTATAACCTACAACCTCAAGATTAAAGATAATTCTCTCTATCCTATCATCTTTATTGAATATAGTATTCCCCCCATTGAAAGCACAACTATGTTTAGGTATCATATGTTTAAGAAGAAGCTTTACAACATGGAAGCCAAGAGGTTGCCCAAAATTTATTCTAACTCTAGCCAAATACCCATCCTCCAGATCAAGCGAGGATGGAACAATGATGCCTAGTCTTGGCTTGACCATTGGGTGATAAAGGAGGAGATCATCTTGGAGAATGCGGATAATATTAAAAATATTATTATAGTATTCCCCCCATTGAAAGCACAACTATGTTTAGGTATCGGATGTTTAAGACGAAGCTTTACAACATGGAAGCCAAGAGGTTCCCCAAAATTTATTCTAACTCTAGCTAGATACCCATCCTCCAGATCAAGCGAGGATGGCACAATGATGCCTTGTCTTGGCTTGACCATTGGGTGATAAAGGAGGAGATCATCTTGGAGAATAAGGATAATATTAAAAATATTATTACTTCCAAATTTAAGGGTAAATTGTGGGGTGATAAGGAGCTAAAGGGGAAAGGGAAACTAAGGTATTATAATGAGGTAATCAACCTCACTCTTGCGAACTAGAATTATATTTCCATCTTGACTAGTGCTAAGAATAAAATGAACGTTGCAGAGATAAGAACTAATTATCGTGAGCTCTGAAGTGAAACAAGCATTAGTTTATTCCCAAAACACTTTGGGATGAAAGAATTTGTGGCCTTTGCAAAACTAAGAGGGTTGAAGATGAAAAACACTTTCTCTTGGATTGTTGGGCTCTTACGCACATCCGTTCTCATTTCCAAAACATTTGTCACGCTGTCAACCTTCTTGACTTACTAAGTCAACAAAACTATAGTGATCCGGGAACACTTCTTTTCCTTCCTCTTTATCAAAGAAATAAAATATTGAAAAATCTCAATTAATCTCTTTCTTAAAATCTTACAAACCACCTTAATCTTAATGGGTGTTAATCATTATCATTATCAAAATCACCATCATTAAAGTGTTAATTTTTTTAATTACAAAAATTAAACATTATAACAAAATTTTATTAATACAATTAAATTATTTTTAAAAATATCCATTAATAATTATAAAATATTTTTTTTAATACAATTATAACACATAGTTATAAAATAATCTCTTAAATATTATTAAAATACATTACATTTATTTTAATTAAATATTTATATTGATTTTTTTTTTTAAGTTATGAACCCACGTAATGATCATGGAGTAATAATTTAAATACATGATATTAATTCTAAAATAAGTGTGCTTTTAATTTCTTGAGAACTATAAACCCATATCTAGCCCATTTAAGGTGAAATATAAAATTTCATTATTGAATTATCTTAGGAAATGACGTGATCTTACAACTTGAGTGAAAGAGAAGGTTAATAAAATGAAAATATAAATATAAATATAAATTAACAAATATATTAAACAAAAACTATTATATAAAAGATTAACGAATATATTAAACAAAAACTATTATTTTTTAAGATGTCAAGTCTCGTGGTAAGTAATATTGCATTGGATTCTCCACCTAATACGAAAAGCCGAACGTCGAAATTTCATTATTTCAACCTTATCACGGAAAGAAAGTCTATGAAGTGATTTCTTTAGTCTAAAAAGAGTGGGTGGAACAAATTCTACTCTCATATGGATTAGTATAGGAGAAAGGTACCCCAAATTTGATTGTTTTCATGAAGGGTACATATAAAAGTGAAGGAAAGCTGAGGAAGGGTACATATATTATTTTGTCTATACTATTTCCCCTTTCAACTCTCTTTTTCCCAACACTAATGATAGCATTGACCTCAAGGGATGTGGGAAAGAGAAAATAGCATGTTCTATTATAATTTTGTATATAAGAAATTAAATAATTAGTATTTTTAAAATTTTTAAAAATAAATAAATTATAAAACTTATATTGTAAAAGTAAATTTTAATATATATGGAAAAGGTATTTTCCTACTAAATTGTATTTTTTTTAATAATATAAGTTTATATATTCTAATTTGGATTTATTATTTAATTTATTATTTATGTATAAATTATTATAAATTTATCTTAATTTTAAATTTATTAAATTTAAATTTAAATATTTATTATTGGAGGTTTTAGATAGGGATGGTTACTTAAATTTTGAAGGAAAATAGAGAATCTTTCAATTTTGAAGTTGCTTAAATAAAGATTTTAGTTGAAAGGAAAGAACGTTGGCGGTTAAAAAGTATGGTTATATGGTTGAAAAGTGGACACGAGAACACCATTTTTTTCTAGCAATACGCTAATGGGAGGAAAATTTAAAACACTATTTGGTCTCTTGATTCCCTTGATGGTGGTTAGGTCTCCTCATTCGATGAGCTAGATGTGATGGGTGCTAACCATTTTTGTACTTTATCTAGCCCTGTTGGCTTAAGGGGGCCTAACCTAGGTTCAGATTTATTCGCGCCAAATAAACAAAACCCTAATTGCTAGCCCTTTCGGAAACAACTTGCGTAACATAGGCTATAGTCTCACCCGAAGCAATATTGGGGGATGTTATAACCAGGTTTCTGCATCCAAAGGCCTATGTGATGGTCTTCCTACGGAGATTATAGCTTAGATCTACTTTCCTACAAATCTATTCCTTCTGACTGTTAACTATTGCAACTCTATCGAAATGACCTTCAGACTTTCTCAAAGGTGCTTGATTGTACTTAACATGCATAAAGGATACAAATTCACTACTTTCGTGCAATAAATTGTATATTCTGAAGCTCTTATGGAAAGGGTAGATCTGCCATCACGTAGATCTACCCTTTCCGAACAACTAACTATGCAGATCTATCTAATGACTTCTCGATTTCTGTGAAGGTGGTTAATTATACTTATTATGCATAAACATTATAGATCTATCTGTTTTGCGCAGAAATGAAGCATTAATTCACATAAAACATATCATAGAGCGAAGATACATAAACTTAACATAAATAAATAAACAAGGCACAGATGCACAGATTCAGCTCAAAACAATCTTTATTATGAATAAGTGTTCAATTACAGACTTCTCCTCCCTGCACACTCAGCTGCAGGGGCCCACACACTCATCTTGTGGACTTACCAAGGTCTCCGCGCACTCAGCTGTAGGAGCCTTCCCCTTTCGCCTAAGTACAAGAAACAAACTTTTCCTGCCTTAGCACCTTGCCCTTACAATAATTCTCTACCAAAAGTTATTTCTTAGACTCGCTATGACTCAACTATATACAACATTTTCATTACAATAACATGGTCTGTGGACCATGGGCGGGTCACAAAACCATCCTGTCACTTACCCATACAAGGGACTAATGCCCCTTTACTTCTTCACTTAGCTTCATGCTCCACTTCCACATTTCGCGAAGACTTTATATTCTTTAACAAAACTATAAAATTGACTTAACTGACAAAATTTGACCTTGGGGACCCCATCCCAACAAGCCCCCAACACAAATATGGTGACTCATCCTCAAGTCACTCAGCTGGCTTCTCCACTTTGTTGTAGAGATCACTAAACTCTAGCTTCAGTACTTCAAGGTTTATTGTGCTTTGTACTGCGGACTATTGCACTTCTTCGACCAGCTTCTCCATAGTTTACCCTTCCATTGTGAAGCGCATGGTCCTTTGTGTCTGCTGGAAATTCTTTAGCTTCTCTTGGATAGCCAGAGTAATCCGACTTGCTTCCTCTGACCATGGTTGAATCTAAGGCTTCAAAACTCCTTCTTTACGATGCAACTCCTCAACCTGTGCCTGCAGCAGCTTCATTTCTTGTAAGTGCACGAAGTGCTTGACTGGCGCCAAAGTGCGTGCAGTCACCCTAATCTCATCAACTTTCTGTTGGGCCTTTCTGATCTTTGTACCTAGTCACTGCAGGTTTAAGTCCTCCTACAAAGTGGTCCATAGTTGCATTGCATTTTCAAAAAGACCATTACATCCTGATATTGCATTATCCAAAGTAGTCATGTGTTCTCTCATGTTTGCATCGCGCTGCTCCCTAACCTCTAGCAAAGTAGTCGGCTGCAGTTTCAATTGCAGTTGCAAGATTTTCATTTGAAAGTCAAAAGTAACTCGCCCTACCTCATCCTTACACTGTCGCACTGCAGCAGCCAATTTCTGAATCTTTACTGAAGCTACCGCATCTTCTGGAATGTGTAGTTCTTGTACGGAATTACATGCTTGTGTAATTGCTACTTAGAGGCTCTGACTTCGTGTTGCTAACTCTTCTTTTTCCTTAAGAACCTAAGCCTTTTTGGCAAATATCTTCTCATTGTTCATTTTGAATTCACTAATTACCGATAGCGCATGCTACTCTCGATCTAAAGCTCATCTGAGATCCCCTAATGAAGTGCGTGAAGGGTATGAAGTGGCAACATGGCTAAATTCATACCCACGCCTTTGATCTTTTTGAGCTAGTAATTATCTTCCTCTAACACTCTATGTAATGTTCCTTCTAGCAAGGAAATGACTCTGAGGTCCAGAGTTCGTTCTATTTCCATTACGCTCTTGCTTGCTTGTTGTAGGCTCACTTGAACCCCGCTCGCTTGTCCCACGCTCGCCTGAATTCTGCCTGTTTGAATTTTCAACTTGTGCATATCCTTCTGGACACTCCCCAACGTCTGCATGTACTGTTAGTCAAATTGAGTCCACAGCTCTGTTGTTGTGTCACAGACCTTATCCTCGAACTCATCCAAGTTCCCCTCAGTGAGGACCATTGGATCCGTGTGTGCCTGCTTGTCTGATTTTTTCTTCTTCCTGGGTCTAGAAGTCATTTCCTTGGTCTGCTTTTGCAATTTGAAGGGGGTTCTCTGCTCCTCACCTCCGCCTCCTTCTTGCTCGGACTGTTCCTACTCTTCAGTATGATGGGAAACCTGTGCTTCGACTTTTGCTATGGACTCTTTTGCAACGCGCTCTTTATTGGCAGTTGCCTTAGCAGCAACTGCTTTAGCAGTAGTTTCTTTCTTTTTTTAATTGACCAACTCCTGCATTGCTTCCTGTGCTGCTTCTTTCCATTTCTACATAGTTGACGTCTGTGCAGAAGAGATTTCTCTACCTTTGCTGGTACCTACACCAAGATCTGTGGATTGTCGCCACTCCACTGGCCATGTCCCCACAATATGGATGGATACATTATGAAAATCAGCCTTAAATTCTGCATAGTCCCACGACTGCTCAAGCAAGGTCGGAGACAACCTTGGCCTCTAACTGATCACCATGTGGAGGTCCATTTCGATCAGTGTCTAGAAGGCTTTTGATTCTGTGATCCTCTTTGGATCCTTTGTCGCCCACAATGAAGTGAACTTCGCTGCCTCCAGTAAATCCTCATCCTACGGAGGGAACTGACTATCCTCCGGAAGTCGCCATGCAACGAGTACAATCAACAGTAGGAGCCAGGCATAGTGAAATTGCTTTCTTTCATCCCGCGCTTCGCGACAATTTGCTAAGAATTCCTTGTAGAGGTACTGCACCTAGTTGTACTGGACCCCCTTTGTGCACTGTGTAGCCAATGAAATTACTGGCGTCAGAACCTCATCTACGCAACATTTTCTCATCACCTTTCCGGCCAAAATCTAAGCAGCAAACTACAACGCTTGGTCTGTAATAGAGAAGATAGAGTATCCACGTGACTTCTTGACAACCCAAACTCAGTTTTCATTTTATTTGCAAGTTCCTTTGATGCAGGAGCATTGACTCGAAACTATTATTGTATTTTAGTAGACATAGGGGGTCTTGTATTTTCAAGGAAGTTGGATTCCTATGTATGTAATTATTAATGTTTTGAGTGGTTAAAGTAGGAATTAATTAGATAAGTGTGAGGATATTTGTAAATGGTGTAGGAGAACATGAGTGATTAATGATGATGAGAGAGTTGGAAATCAATTGTAACTCTTATAGGTCTCATGATTCGAGGAACTAGAGAGGATTCTTAGTGATAAGTAGGAGCTAAAAGTGGATTCAGAATATTTTTAGGATTTAGTTCAACAAATTAAGGATATGAACTAGAATTAGTTCAACATAACCTTTTTGTATAAAGGTAAGCCTAAAAGGCTGAGTGCGAGTCAGTCAGTAGTTGGAGAGTTAGGAAACAGGGTTTGTCTATAAGCCTATGGGTAGGTAGGGAAACAGAGGCCACTGATCATAAAATCAAGCCTGAGAGAGAGACTCTTGTGTAAATACTTGTTTATTAATACAAACAACTTGATTTGGAGTTCATGTGTGTGTATTGAGTAATTAAGATATAGATCGTGTATGATTTTGAGTTATTCTGCATAACTTAGGTTGCAGGTGCAGAATCAGAAGCAGAATACAGAGAAGAGTGACTGAGAGGTGTTATGGCTTTACACACACCGATAGTACATGAAGAAGCATAAAGGTGTGAGTGGATCTAAGTTAAGGAGGAAGTTGTGAGGCAGAAGAGCTAAAGACCAGAACCCTGGAGAAAGTCGAAACCACAAAAGAACATTGAAGAACGACATAAAAGCAAAGTAAAGAGGTGATTAGTAACCGTAGCAGGGGTAGAAAGTATGGGATGCCTTGATCACAGTTGAAGGCCTGCAATTGTTATTAACCGTCGATCACAAATCCAAATGCTTACGTCATAATCAACTATGAGGGTTGAGACCTTGATAATCCACGTGTTTGTTGAAGAACTGCAGACCGTCGGATCGAATGATTAGATCAAGCGTGCCTTGATCAATCGGTGGAGGATGGTGATCAGATTGTTTTGGTGATTGGGACAAGTGATGACCGTTAGATCTGGAGAGAGAAGATCAACAACGGAGAGTGAAAGTCAATGTAGGACAGAACTGCTATTCAATTGGTGAATTGTTGTTTAATTGGCGAAGTGTTGTTCAATTGGCGAATTGTTGTTCAATCGGCAAAGTGTTGTTTAGTTATGGATTTTTGTTCAATCCCAAGTTCTGTTCAATTATGGATTGCTGTTCAATCCCAAATGTTGTTTAGTTGTTGTTCAATTGACGAATTAGAAAGGAGCGGACTCGAGAAGGTTATAGGCGCGATTTCATTCTTTGAAGTCCGGTTGTGTTATCGCATATCGCATGCGAGAGGCGATGAAGTCACATGATGGTGTGATGCGATATTGCGACAGTCGTTGATCTGGTGGATGAAATCAACGGTGGAAAAGGCAATCGCACATCGCAAGTCGGGAATCCTGAATGCTAATGCTATTGAGTCCTTTGAACTCCACGATTGCGATAAAGGATGAGTTGGCTTATAGAGTGGAGTTTGGTTAATGTGTGTGGTTATAAAATTAACCACAGTTGTTATAAAGGTTAAAGGGGTGAGTTATAAGGTTCTACTAGAGAAGGATTACCAAAGGGTCAGATTGGGTTAGTTATTAACTCGTTCCACATGAGATTAATTAAGGGGCCTTAAACCATTAAGTAATGAAGATTTGACTCAGCAGAGAGTCTGAAATTCTTGGGGCAAAATAGACATTGCATTTTATATGAATACTGTGGGTATACGTAGGTTTTCCTGCGTCAAAGTGGTATCAAAGCTAGTTAAAGCTCTTTTTAATTAAAGCAAAATTGTGTAGAATACAAGTGTGATTACAAAAGGAAAAGGAAATCAGGTTATTTGAATCTGATAAGTAGAAGATATGACATAAGATGAGAGTAAGTGATATTCTTAAGAGGATATTACAGAAGCATAAGGAAAGCATAGTGATGTTTGTTTCCTTGAGGAAAGTGGAGGTTCACTCAAATGTGAAGAATGGATGGAGACTGCTTGTGAAGCCATGCAGGTATTGTTTTATTTAACTCTGGTTTGAGTTTTGCAAGTTTAAGATAGAGTAAAGATTGATAGAAGTAGATAGACAAGGAAAGTTGTATGTGTTCTAAAGAAAAAAGTGAATGAAAAGTGGCAGTGAACCTGAAGAATCCAACTGAAGGTTGGACAAAAAGGATAAGAGTGTTCTCAGAAGGAAGATGAGAAGCAAGCTTTTGAAAGCTTGGGAATAATCTTTGGTTTGAATAACATTGATATGAAGGTGACAACGAAGGAAGGTGAGAAGATTGCAACAACCTAGAGCAAGGAGTGCTCAATTGGTTCCAGAGGAAAGAACCAGAGAGATGCTAAAATACTGAGCTTAGAGAGGAGAGAAGCTTAGTGAGGCATATGTAGCAAGAAGGAGACTTGTTACTGCAGAGGTATTGTTGTAGCTCAAAAAGGAAATTCCACAGAGGATGTGGGTATAATTTCTAAGGGATGAAGGAAGCTGGTAAGAGTTTCTGAATCAAAGAAGAGGTGGTCAGAATCTAGTATTTCGTTTGTGATTGAAGTACAAGAGGACAGTTGTGTTCTTATATGAGTTGGAGCCTAGAAGGAGCAAAGAGAATTGCTCAAAAGAGGTTCCAGAGATAGAGGACCAAGGGCTTGCCAAAAGACCAAGTACAAGGAAAAGCTTGGTGAGGTAAGAGGCAGCAGGAAGGACTTGTTGTTGTAGAGGCTTTAATGTAGCTCATAGGGAATGAGCGAGGAACTCATAGAGATGGAGGAGAAAATGACTACTGATAGTCATAACAGAGGTTCTGAGGAATATCACAACAAAAGAAAAGTGAAGAAGGAGGATGCCAAGGTAAATGGCAAGAGAATGAGTCAAGAGGAATTTGATAAGGAAATTACAGAGATGAAAGAACAACTCAATACATTATGGAGAATACTGGAGGAAAACCAGAGGCAAGATTGGGTATTAAAGAAAAATCTAGTAAAGTGGCATAAGCTACAGAGAAGGATACAACAGAGGCAAGTAAAGTGGCTGATGGGAAAACTTAGAGAAGCTGAGTTGGAAATGGAAGTGTCCATTTGTGAACCAAAGCAGGGTGAAGTTCTAGGTGAAGATGAAGATGAAGACTTGAAGACTGAAACTTCAAGTGAGACCAAAGGGTCACATGATTTTAAATCTAATAATTTGTGTATGTTTGCAGATGAAACATGCAAAGAAGGACAATTTGCTCATATTGTCATAAAGGAGGAAGAAGACAGGTAGAATCTAAATTCCGTTCTGAAAGAAGAAGTAGAGAAGGATATCAAGCAATCAAGTGAAGGACTTGATGAGATTGAAGAGAAGATCATTGAAATATTTCTGAGTCATGTAGAGGACTTGGAATGATAGGAGGACTTGGAGATTGAATCGTCAAATGAGATCATGAGGTCTTGTGGCTTTACAACTTACAAGTTGTGTGTGAATGCAGGTACTGCAGAAGACAAACCATCTTATGGAACTGTCTTCAATGAAGCTGAAATTTGCCAATTAAAGTATGATGATGATTGTCTTTCAAATGAAGATCAAGTTGAGTTATTACAGCATAAGGAGTTCATAAAATTCCTTTCTTAGTGGAAAAAATATCTTCAGTGGAGATGAGACAATTATGTCTTATGATAAGGAATTTTCTATTGATGAGGACAAAGAGGAATTGAGTTTCTTAAATGGCCAAAGGGAGAGTGATGGAAAAACATCTGGAATTATCACAGAGATGGAGGATCAAAATTTTATTCTAATCAAGAATGAAGAAGTAGTGTCAACAAGAAGTTATACTTGTGACAGAGAAGAAGATAGTGAGGATTGTACAGAGCTTTTAGAAGAAATTCCAAGTGAGATGGAAAATTTATGGCATGAGTTAAGTCTTTTGGAGAAAAGGCTAGAAAACCAAAAAGTAAGTGTTCAAGTTGTAAAATCAGAACTGAATGAGAATGAAGAAGTTCACTACAGTGGACAAGGACAGGAATACATTATTAAAATAGATGGTGTGGAGGAGACACTAGATGAAAATCTCGTGAATTCTATTGAGAATTCAAATCAGCGTACTGATGTGCTGACAGAGGAGGAAGCATTAGAGCAACATACTGATGTGCTGCCAAAGGAAGAAAAGGCACAGAAGCCTTATGATTTTTACTTTTATAATTTTTTGGTGAGTGCAAGTTTAGTTGTAGATGCTGGAGAAAATTTGGCATAGATGAGCAGCCAAATAAAAATGAAAGAGGAAGATTTGTGGAAGTATTTAATCCATGGAACAAAGATGTTAAATAGCTGGAGAGAATGATGGAAAGCCAGGATTCAATATAGAAAGAGATAATAATGAAAGAGGGTAAGGATAAAAGGGAGGCAGAACCAATAAGAATGGCAGAACAAGTAAGAACAAGGGAACAAGTAAAAATAAGCGAAGAAGAAGTAAGCGTAGGAGAAAGAGTAAGTGATAGAATTCAACAACTTCAAAGAGAAGAATAGAAGTTTGAAGAGTTAGTAGACAGCAGAAACAACTAGAAACAAAGCGAAAGAGGTAACAGTAAGTGGCAAAGTATGGACTAGTCCAAGGATGTGCTGGAAATGGAAATTGAAAAATTATGGCAATTGATGATGAAACAGTCTATATGGAGGAGATTGATAGAAGAAGGAAGAATGATCAATCATAAGTTGAACCTGATTGACAACGAGAGGAAGATGAAATAGAAGACAACTGACATACAACGGCAGCAAAGGTGCAGAGCATTCAGACAACTACAAACTAAAGTTTGGGACCTTGGAGGTTTCCTATCAACAGATGAAGACACATGATCATGAGATCATGAATGTTTTCTACTTTGGGAGTTTGATGCAGGAGCATTGACTCGAAACTATTATTGTATTTCAGTAGACATATGGGGTCTTGTATTTTCAAGGAAGTTAGATTCCTATTTATGTAATTATTAATGTTTTGAGTGGTTAAAGTAGGAATTAATTAGATAAGTGTGAGGATATTTGTAAATGGTCTCAAGTGTAGGAGAACATGAGTGATTAATGATGATGAGAGAGTTGGAAATCAATTGTAACTCTTATAGGTCTCATGATTCGAGGAACCAGAGAGGATTCTTAGGGATAAGTAGGAGTTAAAAGTGGATTTAGAAGATTTTCAGGAGTTAGTTAAGCAAATTAAGGATCTAAACTAGAGTTAGTTCAATATAACATTTTTGTATAAAGGTAAGCCTAAAAGGCTGAGAGCGAGTCAATTGATAGTTGGAGAGTTAGGAAACAGGGTTTATTTGTAAGCCTACGGGTAGGTAGGGAAACAGAGGCCACTGATAAGAAAATCAAGCCTGAGAGAGAGACTCTTGTGTAAATACTTGTTTATTAATACAAACAACTCGATTGGGAGTTCATGTGTGTGCATTGAGTAATTAAGATATAGACTGTGTATGATTTTGAGTTATTCTGCATAACTTAGGTTGCAAGTGTAGAATCAGAGGTGGCATACAGAGAAGAGTGATTGAAAGGTATTATGGCTTTACACACACCGACAATACAGGAAGAAGCATAGAGGTGTGAGTGGAGCTAAGTTAAGGAGGAAGTTGTGAGGCAGAAGAGCTAAAGACCAGAACCCTGGAGAAAGATGAAACCACAAAAGAACACTAAAGAATGACATAAAACCAAAGTAAGGAGGTGATTAGGAACCGCAACAGGGGTAGAAAGTACAGGATGCCTTGATTGCAGTTGAAGGCCCGCAATTGTTATTGGTCGTTGATCACAAATCCAAATGCTTACGTCATAATCAACTACGGGGGTTGAGACCTTGACAATATGTGTGCTTATTGAAGTCCCGTAGACCGTCAGATCGAATGATTTGATCAAGCATGCCTTGATCAATCGGTGAAGGATGGCGATTAGATTGTTTGGTGATTGGGAAAAGTGATGACCGTTAGATCTAGAGAGAGAAGATTAACGATGGAGAGTGAAAGTAAACATAGGACGGAACTGTTGTTCAATTGGTGAATTGTTGTTCAATTGGTGAAGTGTTGTTCAATTGGTGAATTGTTGTTCAATCAAAAAAGTGTTTTTCAGTTATGGATTGTTGTTCAATCCCGAGTGTTGTTCAATTACGAATTGTTGTTCAATTGACGAATTGGAAAGGAGTGGACCCAAGAAGGTTATAAGCATGGTTTCATTCTTTTGAAGTTCGATTGTGTTATCACATATCGCATGTGAGAGGTGATGAAGTCAAATGATGGTGTGATGCGATATTGCGACAACCATTGATCTTGTGGACAAAATCAATGGTGGAAAAGTGTTGAGTCCCAAACTTGCATCTTCCCTATACACCTTTTTAGCCTTCTTTTCCAGTTACTTGAACCACCAAGCTGTCAAATCATTGCATATTAGTTTAAAAAGAGCTTATAAAATTGTTTCCTAACTATGTCTTGTGACTGTTGTTTGATTTAGATTTTTGATCAGTCAGCTGCGGAATCTTGTCAGTTTCCGCAGCCATTTTGTTGAAGTCTATGTTACAGTTGTCTACTGGAGAATCCGATCACATGGACAAGCTACAAATGATGTGTACATGGAACGTGTCCCCTTGGTTCAGCCGAATCACCCACAAAAGGCCATGGTCAAGGATAGTCAAAGCGGTGGTCAACCGAAGAGTTTTGCAGTGGCAGGACTCTGTTTTTCACCACGTGAAGACTTGTGTGGCAAATTCCTCAATCTCAGAAGGTGTGCTAACACCTGTGGACTGTTCCGTGAACCCAAATCCAACAACCACCACTCCTTTGATTTAATTGTCACGGCTACCATATTGCTAGATCTTCGGACGTGGTTATTCACGTGTCTGTTTAGTAGCGCGGAATTTAGGAAGTAGTTGTAGCATCCTCAGTTATAAATAACATGTTATCATACGCTTGTTAGTTAGCTTGATATATGTAATTTTGACTATTTTACGAGCCCACTGTGTCGTGCTCTATCTTTATCTTATGACTGCATTTTAATATATGAGAAGACAGTGTTCTTAAGTTCAATTTGTGACTGATTGCTGATTGGCCGAGGTTGCAGAGGGCCCCTGTACACCAAGGCTCTGTAACTACTGTATAGTTTCTTGCTTTCTTCCATTATGTTACTGTTTCCATAACCGTTTGTTTGTATATATTATACTGTTTTTGATATTCATGTTAATTGCTGTCCATATTTTCTTTTATGCTTTCTCATGATTGTTAACTGATCAGTGTTTTTCTTTCAGGTTCTTGTAGACAGCCCGGGCAATTTTACATAGCTTTTTAATGACTAATGACATGAAATCATCTTGTCCTTCTGCTGATTTATTTTCTGAGTTCTAATTCCAACATTTTTATTTCTTTCAGTTTTGTTTTGTTCATTTACTTTTATGCAATTTAGAAATCAGATTACTCAATTTGTTCATGATTACCTCCTATAGCCAGAGCGAGACTACTGGTGAGGGGTCAGAATATGAGTTGATGTGATATGATTTAGTTTATTTTTCTGCAAGTTAGTGATTAGATTACTCATGTCATTTTCAGTTACCTCCTATAGCCAGAGCGAGACTACTGGTGAGGGATTGAAGTATGAATGCGTAGTTTGATCTTAGTTTCATTTTATGCAATTTAGATATTAGATTACTCAATTTGTTTATGATTACCTCCTATAGCCAGAGTGAGACTACCGATGAGGGGTCAGAATATGAGTTGAAGTAGTATGATCTAGTTTACTTTACTTACAGTTTTTTAATCGCTTTAAGTTCAGTTTTTTTCTCTTTTTATACAGCAGCAAGGATACTGGGCTTCATTGTCACTAGCTCACTGTTTGGTACATTTTTATTTTCTCTTAGTAATTGATTTCATCATTGCAAGTTTTGAAACCTTTTTGAGAACTTTGAAGTTTGGAAATCATTGTAGAGGTCACCATTGCCTTGAACACTTATATCCATACTTGACTTTTTATTTTGCCATCTCACATTAGGGAATCAACAAAAGATAAACCCAAAACAAACCAAAAATCACAAACGACAAAGAATTAAGAAATCGGTTATCTTGCATATACAGTGCACTTCACTTCAGCAGTTTACGACTCCCGGATTGACAATTTATATAGCAATTTAGGACACACTAAATTGACCAAACATTTTGGTGCCGTTGCCAGGGAAGTGAAACTAGGTAGCCAATTTCTTAAAAAAAAACAAGAAAATTTCAAGGAAGGTAAAAATTGATAACTTCTCAAAGTATGCTCTCCTCTTGCACCTAGTGTGATCTGGAGGATCAGAAAAGAGAGTTATTGGTTCAGTAATTTCTTGAGTATGCTCTCTTCTTGCACCTAGAGTGACCTAGAAGATCATAAAGAGAATTATTAGCCCGACTTGAAGAAAAATAAAAAAATGACATGCATAGAGAAAGAGATTCTAGGGGAAGGTTTATAGCTAGGGCTAAGAGTTCAATTTTTACAACTCCATCTACTTCAAGGAATAGACAAGAAACACCTCCATCATCTCCAACTCACACTCCTAGCCTTAGGATTCCTGGAATTCAAGAGGCAGTAGCTGAATTAGGAGACTCTCCCAGACTATCCACCGAATCTGAGTTAGGAAAAGACCCTTTCTTTACTTCTATAGGAAAACAAATTGTAATTGAGGAAGTAGAATCACCTGAAGAAGAAGAGGGAGAAATTCCTCCTCGTTCGCCATTAGTAGAAGAACCACAGGATTCTGAAGTCTCTGAGGAAACTATCATGACAGAGGAAGTAGTAAACGGATTTGGAGGAGGTAGAGGTAGAGGTAGAGGAGGAGGAGGAAACAATGGAGGAGGTAGAGGTAATAATGGGGGAAATATGGATGGAGATAACTCATTTGGATTTCCTATAGTTGATGAGTAATCTCGAACAACAATGAAAAACATCTCACCATCTGTCCTCCCAAACTTTTATGGGTTGCGAAGTGAGGATCCTGAAACATTTCTATTTGAGTTTGAAGTCATGTTTCGAACTTATGATTATATGGAAGACTCTCAAAAACTCAAATTGTTTCCTTCAACATTGAAGGGAGCTGCTTTAAAATGGTTCATGGGATTAGTCACTCAATCTATTAGGACTTGGAATGATATGAAACAAACATTTTTTTATAGATACCTGGACTATTGTATGCCCACCAATCATAAGGATGAGGTATTCAAAATGGTGCAAAAAGAAGATGAAAACTTGGAGGATTTACTTGAAAGATTTCAATACAATCTGAAAAGAGCAAAAATGAATAACTTAGATGAGGAAACCTTGAAAGCCCTTCTATTAAAAGCCATTAGAGATGAATGGATAGATATTTTGAACATGATGGGAAAAGGAGATATATCTCAACTTCCACTTCATGATATAGTAGAGTTATGTGTCCATCTCTCAAGGGGAAAATCTAAAACTGGGAAAGGGCCTAGAGATCCTTCTCTCATTAGAGCAAACAAATCTGCAACTAGATCAGTAAGTAGGGCTGAGATTGGCAACATGCTTGATGAGTTCAAAACTGATATTTTAGGGAGTCTTAGTGAGCAACTAGACACCCTCAAGATACAAAACAAACAGAAAGCAAAAGCTGAAGCTTTGGCCATCTTTTGTCCGAAATGTAGGAAGAAACATGCTCTAAGGGAATGTCCCTTGGATGCAAAAGTTGTAGAAACATGTGTGATTTGTTCAGAAAGCCATGAGACTAAGGATTGTCCTTCAATTCCTGGGCTCAAAGCTGTCTTTCAAGAAGATCCAAATTCAATTGAGTCTCTCTGTTTGGTTTCAAGGAGACCTTGGCAGGGGCAACAAAATCAAGGGTTTAACAACCCTACGAACTTTCAACCCCCACCAAATTGGAATACTTGGCAATAACCTTGGTCCCAACGTCAAAATCCATTTCAATCATGGGTACAAGGTATGCAAAATCCTTATGGGAGATTTGCTCAATTTTATCAATATCCTCCATCTTTTCAAAATCAACAAGCTCCACAACTTCCAAATCAAAATCCACAACTTTCATTGCCATTTCCACAACAACAACAACCTTCTCAACAAAATCCAAATTCCCAACTCTTGCTTCCATTCCAACAGAAGACAAATCAACTACCTTCCCAGCCATTGCCAAACCCCAATAATAAAAACCCTCAAAATGCTTACATGGTAGAAGGACAACAATTTCCTACTTATATGATTGTTCCTCTCAATGATGTACAACTCAGATCTGGTAGAGTTTTAGACAAGCCTTCTATAGATGCTAAAAAACAAAGCATTTCTGAGGAAGATTCTCTTGAAGCCAATAAAAGTTCTGAAGCATCTCTTCAAAACCCAAGCACTCAAAAAGAAAAAGAAAAAGAGTCAACCCCCACAACTCCTATAGTTGAGCAACCTGCATCTTCATCCACACCTCCTTTTCCTGAAAGATTACAAATTGACAAAGGGGTGGAAAAACAAATCTTGTTGCCTGACTATGATTTCCTAGATGAATTAAAGAATGTTTGTATCAAGATTCCCTTGTTACAAGCCATTAGAGAAATTCCTATTCTAGCAAAAACAATAAAGGAGTTGAGTCTCAAAAGACCAGGAAGGAAACCAAGAGATACAAGAAGAATCCACCTAGTAGGAAAAATTGTAGATATCATGATGGGAAAAATTACCATGCAAAAGTATGTAGATCCCGGTAGTCCAATTGTCAAAACACATATCAATGGGGTAGAAATTCCAAATACTTTGATTGATTTAGGGGCTGCTATCAACATTATGAGTAGACAGACTATGGAACAGCTAAAACTTCCTAATCTTCTTTTTACACCTACTTTACTGCAACTTGCAGATCGATCAATTATCAAACCAGATGGTGTATTAGAAGACATTTCGGTCTCCTTAGATTCTTGGGAATATCCAGTAGATTTCATGATTTTAACTCCCAAGAGTAATCTAGGAGGGCACCCACTCATCTTAGGAAGACCTTGGCTAGCCACAACTGATGCTTTTATCAGTTGTAGATCTGGGGATATGTATATTTCTGATGGTAATTCGACAAAGAAATTCAATCTGTATCCTCCAGCAAAAGCAATTACAGAAGTAGGAGATAATGAATGGGTCGATGATGAGGACACTATACAACCTGTCTTTACCATTTCTGAAATCAGTGAAGATAGTCAAATTCTGAACACATTAGAAAATTTTGAAACATCTTCAGAATATGACCACACACAATTTCAGTTAGATTCTGACATTGAGTATTTATCATCTAGACAAATGTCTCTTTACTCTATGGAAGAGTTTGGTAGTTCCGCCATTGAGATCTTTCCAGGAAAAACATTGAATATCAACAAAAACTTGGAAAGATCACAACAAGGAGAGCTAACCAAAATCTTGCAAAAAAATTCTACTGCATTTGCATGGGAGTATACTGATATGAAAGGTATTGACCCTAAGACTTGCATTCATCACATATACATTGAGGAAAACAGTAGACCAATCAGACAACCTCAGAGAAGGATGAATCCAAACCTTAGAGAGATAGTGAAAGAAGAGCTCCAAAAACTACTCAATGTAAACTTCATTTATCCAATTTCAGATAGCCAGTGGGTTTCTCCTTTGGTTATAGTACCTAAAAAAAATGGTAAATGGAGGGTATGCATTGATTACAGGGAATTGAATAAAGGAACTTTGAAGGATCACTTTCCTTTACCCTTTATCGATCAGGTATTAGATACTCTAGCAGGCAAAAAGTACTTTTCATTTTTGGATGGCTTTAGTGGCTATAATTAAATTCAGGTATCACCTGAAGATCAAGATAAGACCACATTTACCTGTCCATGGGGAACTCTTGCTTACCGAGTGATTCCTTTTAGATTATGTAATGCACCCGCAACATTTCAAAGGGCAATACTAGGAATATTTTCTGATCTAATCCATGATTGTGTAGAGGTTTATATGGATGATTTTACAGTTTATGGTGATTCATTTGAAGAGGCATTAGAGAATTTGGAAAAAGTCCTTATAAGGTGTAAAGAAACAAACCTTTCATTGAGTCATGAAAAATGATTTATGATGTTTACTGAAGGTATTGTTTTGGGATATCATATTTCAGGGGATGGGATTAAAGTTGATAGATCAAAAGTTGAAGTCATCTCCAAGTTACCTATTCCAAATTGTCAAAAAGATGTTAGAAGCTTTCTAGGATTTACTGGGTACTATAGAAGATTTATAGAAAACTTCACCAAAATAGCATCTCCACTCTTCAAATTACTTACAAAAGATTGTGAATTCAAATGGGATCCTGATTGTCAATCAGCATTTGAAACTTTGAAAGCAAGAATATCTGAAGCACCCATTTTGAGAGGACCAAATTGGAAACTTCCTTTCCATATTTCTACAGATGCTTCAGATACAGCTCTAGGAGCTGTGTTGGGTCAAAAGGATTTAGTTCCTTATGCCATTTACTATACCAGTAAAAATTTGACTCCCACTGAGTACTGTGACTGAAAAAGAGTTCTTAGCTGTTGTTTATGCAATCAATAAGTTTAGACATTATATAACAGGCTATGAAACTTTTGTCCATACTGATTATTCTGCAATTAGATATCTAATGAACAACCCTGTTACTAATGGCAGAGTTACAAGATGGCTCTTACTTTTACAAGAATTCAATATTACTATGTTGGATAGACTAGGGAAACAAAATACAGTAGTTGATTTCTTGTCTAGGATCCAAAATACTAACTAAGATTCTCCTGTAGAGGATAAGTTTCCAGATGAATATTTATTTGCAGTAACTACTAAGACTCCTTGGTATGTAGATATTGCTAACTATTTGGTTACAGGGAAGCTACCTCCACATCTATTTCCTAGTGAAAAAAGAAGAATTATTCAAGAGAGTTCAAAATATTCATGGATTTCTAACGAATTGTTTAAAACAGGGCCAGATTATGTGATCGGGAAGATGACATCCTTAAGGCATGTCATGATGAACCATGCGATGGACACTTTGCTGACAAAAGGACGGCCTATAAAATCCTTTCTTTAGGATATTATTGGCCTTCCATCTTCAAAGATACAAAAGAATATGTCAGAAGGTGTGACAACTGCCAAAGAGTAGGGAAACCGACTCTTTCAAATGAAATTCCATTACAACCACAGGTACTCATCGAACCCTTTGAAAAATGGGCTTTAGATTTCATTGGACCCATTAATCCACCATCTAAATAGAAGAAGTATATATTGGTATGCACTGATTATGTCACTAAATGGGTAGAAGCCAAAGCATTACTTTTTGCTACTGAAAATTCAGTAGTTACTTTTCTTTATGAGGATATTTTTACTCACTTTGGTGTCCCAAGAGAAATTGTGACAGATCAGGGAAGTCAATTTACATCCAACATGATGGAGAAGCTGATGGAAGAATACAAAATCAAGCACAGAAAATCTACTCCTTACCATCCACAAGCAAATGGCCAAGTGGAGTCTACAAACAAAGCTATTGAGAGCATCATCACCAAAACTATTCATCTACACAGAAGAGATTGGGCAGAAAGGCTTCCTGAAGCCTTATGGGCCTACAGAACTACATGGAGGAATACAACGGGACATTCTCCCTATGAACTTGTTTATGGGAAAGAAGTCCTGCTCCCCATTGAGTTTCAAGTCAAAACTTTCAAGATGGCAGTTCAGTTGGGGATGGATCTATCAGAAGCCCAAAAGCACAGAATGGAGCAGCTGAATGAGCTAGATGAGATCAGACAAGAAGCAATCTTAAGAACTGATCTAGTTCAACATCAAAGAGCTAAGTGGCATGACAGATACATCAAAGAGAAAAAGTTTCAAGAGGGAGATTGGGCATTACTATTTGATTCCAAGTTTAAAGACTTCAAAGGTAAATTTCAGACCCATTGGCTTGGGCCATATGAAATTGACAAAGTCTTTAGCAATGGAGCGGTAAGAATCAAGACCATTGATGAATTTCAAACTCCTCTTATTGTGAATGGCCACAGATTGAAAATTTATCATAAGCCACTCTCAAAAGAGGAATTTGTCAAAATGTTTCAAGAAAATTCTACAATAAGGCTGGTGAAGAAGAATCCTTCTTCCCCACCAGCCTAGCTTTTGTTCCTTTCTATTTTTCAAAAAATTAAAAAAAAATAAAATAAAAATTATAAGCCTGAAAACCAATCACTGATTGGCAGTCTTATACAGAAAATGTAGAGTGAAAATCAGGGACACCTGACACTCTATATTTTCCAAAAAAAATCTCTCCTTCTTTTTCCATCTTCACTTCACTTCATTGCCATTCCACTCCATCTCCATTTCATTTTCATTTCACTCCACTCCACTTCATCTCACTCCATCTCATCCATTTCATTCCATTTCATCAATAAATGTCTCTTTCATGACCATTTCCATTCAGTTAGTTATTATCTAACTATCTTCATTCAGCCAAGTGGGTGTTGTGTCAGTTTCCGCAGCTGGAATCAGTTTCCGCAGCCAAAAGCAGTTTCCGCAGCCACCACTCTGTTTTTCAAATTTACAGTCAAAATGTTAGTGCAATAATCATGAAAATGCAGGTGTGACTGAGCATATGCTATGAAGACATGGAGCATCTACAGACATCAATAAGGAGCAGTTGATTAAAGGCTAATGGACAACAAATGACAAGGATTCCAAGGTATGAGAAAAAAATTTCTTTCAAATAGCAATCAAAGGCACAATTTTACATAGTTATTAAACCTTAAAGATCAACTATGTGCAATGATTATCACGATAGCTCCATTACCCATTACCATTCCACGACATTATCCCATAAACCATGCATTTATTCCCTAAACGGTCTCATGATTAAATTTCAGGTTTAACTCGTAGATGACTGCACTTTCATACTCCACTTGTAATCATGAGATGTGACCTATTTCACTACGGCTCCTCTCCACCGCATTTTTCGCAGCCATTCCATAAACATGTAACATCTCGTACGCAGCCGTTCAATTCAAAATTCTGACTTCACTCCATTACCCTGCCATTCTGTTAAAGCCGCCTCATTCACATACGTCTGCACTTCATTTTGTGAACTCACCTCGGCTGCTCATCCTCTGTTTCCGCTTGCAGTTCCTGAACACTCCCGTTACCTGTTACCCGTCTTCCAATTGCAGCCACTGCGTTTTTGCCATAAACCCTGCAATCTAGCCATCTTACCTCTGCTAAACCCTCACACGCAGTTGAATTTCAGTGGAATTTCAAAACAGAGGAAAGGATGGGACGATTACTCAGGGCAGAACCAGAAGGACCTAAGTATTTAGAAGGTTACCCTCAAGTAAAAGATTTGCTGAAGAAAGCAAAATGGCTACGCTTCATTCAAAAATTTAAAGGCCATAATAAGGAGGTAACAAAAGCCTTTGCACGGTCTTTCAACGGCCAGATGGTGGAAATTGGAGACCTGAAGTTCACGGTCACTGAAGCATCAATAGCAGCTGCCACAGACTTGCCCCAGGAAGGTGAGCGTTGGTTTAAAAACAAAAGTGTGGACGAACAGGCATGGAGAATCATATTACGAAACCCAGGTATGGACGTTACTGTATTTACAAAAGGAATTCCTGTTCATGCATTGAAAGAAGAATGGGCCAGCTTACTGTTAATCATCCAAAAGTTTATCACTTGCGAAGGACGCTTTGGAGCAATGTACATGTATCATGCTAGGTTATTGATGAACTTCTTAGAGAGTCAAACCCTTAATCTGCCTTATTTCTTACTGCTGAGTTTGAAAAAGATGAGTACCACAGTCCAAAAGAACATAGGGGACATAGAACCTCATTTATATCATCATGGACTTGTAAGGATTCTCATTGAAGACCAACTGAAGAAGAACAAAGATACCTGGGAACGGTTCTTAGTAAGAAATTACTTTCAAGAGCCATCTGAGGCACCTGAAAGCAGTACACCAAAGACACCGAGAAGGAGTAGGAGAAAAGAAAAGAGTGCCATAATCCAAGACTCCCCTGTTAGCAAAACTAAAGAAGTTGGTCAAAAAGAGAAGGAAGAAAGAACTAAGGTCAGAAAACAGAGGAAATTGAAAGGAAAAAGGAACATAGAAGAAGTCTACCAATCACCAGAGCCATCTATAGAGGAAGACCATCAAACATTGTCTGAGAGACTAGTGCATCTTCAAAAACAAGCTGCTACAGCCAAGAAGAAGGAAAAAGGAAAACAGAGCATGGAAGAAGGGAGTACTAGCCCACAGTATTTAAGAAGAAGCAGCAGGCTTAGAGGAAAGGGGAGGAAAACACAAGTAAAAGGACCCCACTTCATCGACTTGGGTGGGGAAACACCCGAAAAACCCCCAGCTAGCCGTAGTCCACCTCATCCTCAGTCAAATGTTGAAACTAGTCCTCCAGATGTTGATGTAAGTCCCTCTCGGCCGGAATTAGAAAGCAGTCCTCCTCCTCAACAAGACTTTGAAGTCAGTCCAAGAAAAACACCCGAAATAGATCCAAGTCAGCAGGAGGTGTATGATTACCTCAAATCTTTAGAAAAGACAGCTGCAGGCCCGAGTACATTGTCCACTCTGCCCCACATGACACAAGATGCACAAGTCCAATCCTTAAAACAAGAAGTGTTTGAATTAGAGGTTCTAAACAGGCATATTAAACAAGAAAATGAAGCACTAAAGGAGTAGAGCAAAGTGGACAAAATCATTCATGATAATACTATGCTACATTTGGGTCTATGGTAGAAGAAGAACAAGAAACTAAAGAAAAAGTGCAGAAAGTTGAGCAGGGAATTAATCAATCTCAAATTCAGATGTTTGATAAGGAAACCCAGGATGGTGGTAGCACCAAGAAAGAAAAGAAGAGGACTGGATGTACTAGCAGAGGCTTTAGAACATATGGACTAAATGGGAATGACTAAAATTTTGGTTGCATGAGGACATGCAACACCTTCACAGTGGGGGTATGTTGAGTCCCAAACTTGCATCTTCCCTATACACCTTTTTAGCCTTCTTTTCCAGTTACTTGAACCACCAAGCTGTCAAATCATTGCATATTAGTTTAAAAAGAGCTTATAAAATGGTTTCCTAACTATGTCCTGTGATTGCTGTTTGATTTAGATTTTTGCTCAGTCAGCTGCAGAATCTTGTCAATTTCCGCAGCCAGCTCAACTTTCCACAGCCATTTTGTTAAAGTCTATGTTATAGGTGTCTAGTGGAGAATCCGGCCACATGGGCAAGATGTAAATGATGTGCACATGGAACGTGTCCCCTTGGTTCAGCCAAATCACCCACAAAAGGCCATGGTCAAGGATAGTCAAAGCGGTGGTCAACCTAAGAGTTTTGCGGTGGCAGGACTCTGTTTTTCACCACGTGAAGACTTGTGTGGCAAATTCCTCAATCTCAGGAGGTGTGCTAACACCTGTGGACTGTTCCGTGAACCCAAATCCAACAGCCACCACTCCTTGGATTTAATTGTCACGGCTACCATATTGCTAGATCTCCGGACGTGGTTATTCACATGTCTGTTTAGCAACGCAGAATTTAGGAAGTAGTTGTAGCATCCTCAATTATAAATAACACGTTATAATACGCTTGTTAGTTAGCTTGATATATGTAATTTTTACTGTTTTACGAGCCCACTATGTCGTGCTTTATCTTTATCTTATGACTGCATTTTAATATATGAGAAGACAGTGTTCTTAAGTTCAATTTGTGACTGATTGCTGATTGGTCGAGGTTGCAGAGGGCCCCTGTACACCAAGGCTCTGTAACTACTATATAGTTTCTTGCTTTCTTCCATTATGTTACTGTTTCCATAACTGTTTGTTTGTATATATTATACTGTTTTTGATATTCATGTTAACTTCTGTCCATATTTTCTTTTATGTTTTCTCATGATTGTTAACTGATCAATGTTTTTCTTTCAGGTTCTTGTAGACATCCCGGGCAATTTTACATAGCTTTTTAATGACTAATGACATGAAATCATCTTGTCCTTCTGCTGATTTATTTTCTGATTTCTAATTCCAACATTTTTATTTCTTTCAGTTTTGTTTTGTTCATTTACTTTTATGCAATTTAGAAATCAGATTACTCAATTTGTTCATGATTACCTCCTATAGCCAGAGCGAGACTACTGGTGAGGGGTCATAATATGAGTTGATGTGATATGATTTAGTTTATTTTTCTGCAAGTTAGTGATTATATTACTCATGTCATTTTCAGTTACCTCCTATAGCCAGAGCGAGACTACTGGTGAGGGATTGAAGTATGAATGCATAGTTTGATCTTAGTTTCATTTTATGCAATTTAGATATCAGATTACTCAATTTGTTTATGATTACCTCCTATAGCCAGAGGGAGACTACTGGTGAGAGGTCAGAATATGAGTTGAAGTAGTATGATCTAGTTTACTTTACTTATAGTTTTTGAATTGCTTTAAGTTCAGTTTTTTTCTCTTTTTATACAGCAGCAAGGATACTGGGCTTCATTGTCACTAGCTCACTGTTTGGTACATTTTTATTTTCTCTTGGTAATTGACTTCATCATTGCAAGTTTTGAAACCTTTTTGAGAACTATGAAGTTTGGAAATCATTGTAGAGGTCACCATTGCCTTGAACACTTATATCCATACTTGAATTTTTATTTTGCCATCTTACATTAGGGAATCAACAAAAGATAAACCCAAAACAAACCAAAAATCACAAACGACAAGGAATTAAGAAATTGGTTTTCTTGCATATACAGTGCACTTCACTTCAGCAGTTTATGACTCCCGGATTGACAATTTATATAGCAATTTAGGACACACTAAATTAACCAAACAAAAAGGCAATCGCACATCGCAAGTTGGGAATCCTGAATGAAAATGCTATTGATTCCTTTGAACTCTACGATTACGATAAAGGATGAGTTGGTGTTGGGCATGGGATCCCCCACAACATGTTTTTGGGGCTTAAAAGCCCGAGTTTTGGTCAATGTAATGTAAAGAATCCGCGAAGTACAGACATGGAGCACGAAAGTCTAAGATGAGTCATAGGGTTGTCCGCCCTAAGAATTGTAAAATAATGTAAAGTTGTGTCAGCCTACCCATGGTCGTGGACCATGGGATTGTATAAATAGAGTGAGGTTCTAAGTGTAAAGATATTTTTTGAGCAGGCGGTAATAGATAGATGCGAAGGCATGGTTAGAGGATAGAAGTGGATCTAAAGTGTATTGGGTCGTAGTAGTAGGAAGAGACTCTACAACTGAGTGCACAGAGGCCTAATAGAGTCCGCAGCTGAGTGCGCAGGGCGGAGTCGGGTATGTAATTGAACTGAACATGAAAAGGATTATTAATAAAGATAAGTTTGATTCAGACTATTGTGCATCTATGGTTATGTTTATCTTTATGCATTTATATTGTTTTTTATTACGCGCACTTACTTCAAAGTTGTATAAGTAATAAGAACACTGGGCCCGCAGAAACTAAGTCAAAGCACTAATATAATACTGCAGTAAGGATCGAGATTAGGATAGTACTGTATTCGCGCCCCTTACAGAGGTATGCATAGGCTGCTTCGCGGAGCAGTGCAAGCGCGCAAGTTCGAACCGCGAACCTCCAAAACCTTCATCAAGACATCCCTAGGGTGTGGAAACCTGGTTCCAGCACCCTCCCATACTACTTCAGGTAAGACCTTAGTTCGCGCTCTGCGAACTGTTGCTGAAAGGCCCAGTAGTACTAAGATTTTCTTGGCTAAATCACTTCTGAACCTGGGTCAAGCCCCACGTAGCCAACACATGGTTCCATTGTCGGGACTGGGATTTTCCTAAGGGATGTCTGATGTCATGCCACTGGAACCCAACAAAGAAGGAAATTGAAGAGTGGTTGGACAAGAAGATTCACGAGTTCGTGACACAAGAAAACAAAATTCCGCAAGTATCTGAGAAAAAGTGGCTGGATTGCAACGTGTATACAGAAATCCACGAGATTTTCTTTGCATCCTTTCCTTCTGAACTATATGAGTGGATCACGGGGTTAGCTGATAGCCAGGGTAGGTGTAGGCTCGACAAACCAATAGTGTGGACTACAGAATTAGTGCGCAGACTAGAGGCATCAGAAGATAAGATCATGGGAGCTATGGACCATTAACTCAACCAGATAATAGGGGGATTTATCACTGAGTTTGCGGTAGACACAACCGTGAGCTACAGTGAAGCAGAACAACATTTTCTCAAGGGACCACGAGGTAAGTATATTAAATCTTTGAGTACTTGGATTAAGATGTTGTCATGTGAAAATAGGGTCATGCAAATACATTAATTTTTGGGACAACGCGGAGCGGAAAGATCTACAAAAGAAGCGAAGAGTTAGAAAATAGTCCCTTAATTTCACCTTCGCGAGAGAGCGAGGAAGAGCTCACTAAGGTCTCTTCGAGAAGCGCGGTAATTTTGATACGGTAGTGCATTCCGCGGTTACCACCTCACCCATGCCACCTCCCACTTCACCTCCCTCACCTCCATCTCCACCCACTCCACATCCACCACCCCCACAGTTCAGGATGGCGAGCGCGATCAAACTACCCGTATTCAGAGAAGTAGGGAATGAAGATCTGAACCAATTCTGGTTCATGGTAAGAGTAGTATGGGAAGTGCAAGGTGTCACAGACAACAATATTAAGAAGGCTACATTGGTGAGCGGGTTGTAGGATCTCACATTGACATGGTATATCAAGCACTCTAACAACCACCAAAACGCAGGGATAGCAGAGATCCAGAATGCGTTGAACAGAGAATTTAGCAGGCCAAAATCAGAGACACAGGCAATCATCAGGTTTAAAGAGATCGCAATGCTTCCAGGCGAGATCACCTGGGATCTGGACGAAAGGCTAAAGAGTGCGATCTGCGAGGCCAATATGACACTAATGGATGCATATCATCGCACATGGTTTGTGGCATCTCTTACACCGCACTTGACGACGGCGCTGTCACAAAAGAAACTTTCCACCTAGGCCAAAGCATTGGAAATGGCGATGAGGTTGCATGAGACCCCGATATAAGACCCTGGGTTGGGAGTTCAACAAATCCACGCGCAACTATGCCTGGAAATGCAAAGTTTGAAGCAATATAGGGCACCGCGGCTAGAGGCGTGTGAGGAAGTATGGTGCATAAAATGCAAAGGCCAGGGCCATGACAAGGATCACTGTCCAATGTTCGCAAAATACTTGGAAGGAGGGGGGCCAATGCCATTGAGACTAGAGGCACAGGTAGGGCAGAGTATGGCACCTACGTTATGGTGTGCGATCTATCAGATAGGAGGAAAACACATGACAGACAATTGTCAGTTGTTGCAGAAGTATACACAGACTCCCCAATAGTTGTTTTATAATTTCTGTAGGTCAGTAGGCCATGACAAGCACACTTGTCACAGCTATGAGTTAATGATGGATCGGACCCCAGCCTATAGGATGCATACAGAAATGCGAGCCCTCGACCTAGCTGCGGGGATGGCATGTGCTGGATTTCAGGGGTGAGGTCGAGGACGATGAGGAATGGGACCAGGAAGAGACCAAAGACAGTTAATTTGTTACAATTGCAGAGGAACAGGGCACTATGCCCATGATTGTACCAACTCGACGAGGATATCATGTTCGTGCTATGCTCAATTTGATAATAAAACAATAGATTTCCCTACGTTGATCACACAGATGCGCGAAAAAGGGGTATTCCAGCCTCCTCTGACTCAGAATATACAAATGATGAGGTTTGAACTGCTCGAAGAAGACCCGAATGTGAACATGATGCTCAAAAGCGGTGCGACCACAGGGGAGGATAAGGGGAAGCAGTCCAAGGAAGATACATGGGCTCACAAGGCTCCTGCAAAGGAACCTAAGTTTGACTTAGAATGCGCAAAGGAGATGCTCATGGAAGCTAAGAAAGAGCTTTGTGGAGGCCTCCACTTTAGGTAGTAAGGATCAACCAGAGCCATGAATGGATCCTTCAATGCTTGCCACCTTTCTGGAGACATGCTTGAAACTACTGCACGACAACAAGGCAATTAAGGGACTACAGGAGCTGATCACCAGGTGCACGGGGTCAGGAGAACTGCGCGTAGTCCGGAAATTGGGAAAGCATGCATTGCACACTGGGAGGGAAATGAGATTGACTGCACAGATTGGTGAGTATGAAATGGATCAGGTAATCCTAGATTTGGGTTTGGACGCGAATGTGTTACCGAAGCAAACATGGGAATGCATGGGTAGGCCCGTGTTACAGTGGTCCCCTATTCAATTATGAATGGTGAACCAATAGAATATTTCCCCATGGGGAGGTTGCAAGGGGTAACAGTTGATATTGAAGGTGTGAGCACACAGATGGATTTTGAAGTGATAGAGATTGTCGATGACAACAATCCCTATCCCGCGTTGTTAGGAATAGACTGGGCCACCGATATGAACGGAGTCATCAACCTGAAGAAGCGGAAGATGATATTCGAGAAAAAGTCACTACGCATAGTAGTCCCACTGGACCCAGCCGAAGGAGCGTGCTACACTAAATCAGTGCGTGACAATGAAAGCGATGATGAGCTGGATTGTATTTACAAGATAACTGTGCAAGACCAGGATCATGTGAATCCGACTGCAGATGGCAGAATCTTGTGGGAGCGCGAAAGCTCTTGCACTTCGGATTCAGACGAAGAAGTAGAACGATGGCAAAATCGGTTGCATGAAGTGAAAAATATGAACTGCAACATAATGATTAGCTCACTGCATTGCATAACAACAGAGGCACGAGATCTGCCAACATATGATGGATTGACAACGGTGGATGAATTCTTCCAGGCGAAATCACGATGCTTCCAGGCGAGACCCCGTGGGATCTACACCAGAGACTGAAGAGTATGATTTGAAAATCCAACATGACCTTGACAGATGGACAACACCACGCATGGTTTGTAGCGTCACTAACACCGCATTTAAGGACGGCGCCGTCACAACAAAAGCTATCCACCCAGGCTGAAGCTTTGGAGATTGCAATGAGATTACACGAGACCCTAATACAAGATCCTGGTCTGGGAGTCCAACAAATCCATGCACAACTGCAAAATTTGTGCTTGGAGATGTAGAGTTTGAAATAGGATAGGACAACTCAGTCAGAGGCGCGCGAAGAGGTATGGTGCATAAAATGCAAAGGCCAAGGGCATGACAAGGACCACTGTTTAGTTTTCGCGAATTACTTGGCGAGAGGAGGGTCGATGCCATTAAAACTAGAGGCACAAGCAGGACCAAGTGCGGTGCCTGAATTATGGTGCGTGATTTGTCAGATAGGAGGAAAACACACTACAGATAACTGTCACCTATTACAGAAGTATACACGACGTCCCAGCAATTGTTCTATAATTTCTGCAGGTTGGTAGGCCATGATGAGTGCACCTGCAAAAGTTACGAGCTGATAATGGATCGGACTCCTGCCTATAGAGTGCAGACTAAAACGTGAGTCCGCGATCCAAATGCAAGGATGGCGAGTGCTGGATTTCAGGGGCGCAGACAAGGTCGAGGTAGAATGGGACCAGGAAGGGGTCACCGACAACTAATTTGTTACAATTGTAGAGGGCCAAGGCACTATGCCCGCGATTACATGAATCTGACGAGAGAATCATGTTTATACTGCACCCAATTCGATCATGAGATGGAGGACTGCCCTACACTGATAAAAAGGTTGTGCGATAAAGGAGTACTCCAGCCTCCCCCGACTTAGAACCTACAAATGATGTGGTCTGAGCCACGCGAAGAGGACCCAAATGTAAACATAGTGCTTCGAAGTGGTATCACAACTGGAGATGACAGAGGTAAACAACCTGAAGAAAGTGCATGGGTTCTCAAGGCTCCTACAAAGGAACCTGAATTTGATTTGGAGAGCGCGAAGGAGACATTCATGGAAGCTAAGAAGAGCTTCACGGAGGCCTCGACTTCAGGTAGTAAGGATCAACTAGAACTAGAGATGGATCCTTCAATGCTCACTACCTTTCTGGAGACATGTATGAAGCTATTGCACAACAGCAAGGCTGTGAAAGGACTACAGGAACTTATCACTAGGTGTTCTGGGTTAGAAGAGCCACGCGTAGTACGAAAGCTCGGGAAACATACATCGCGAACAAGAAGGGAAATGAGATTGACTGCATAAATCGATGAGTATGAAATGGATCAAGTAATTCTAGATCGAGGATCAGACGCGAATGTACTTCCAAAGCAGACATGGGAGTGCATGGGCAGGCCCACGTTAGAATGGTCTCCTATTCAATTGTGAATGGTGAACCAATAGAAGATTCTACCCATGGGAAGAGTGCAAGGGATAACGGTGGATATTGAAGGTGCGAGCGCGCTTGTGGATTTCGAAGTGATAGAGATTGTTGACGATAGAAATCCCTATCCTGCACTACTGGGCATAGACTGGGCCATTGATATGAATGGAGTCATAAGCCTGAAGAAGCGTAAAATGATTTTTGAGAAAAAGTCACTACGTGTAGAAGTACTGCTAGATCTTGTTGAAGGAGTGTGATACACAGAACCGGTGCATGAGGATGATAGTGATGACGATATCGATTGTATCTACAAGATAATTGTGAGATCAGGATTGGGTGAATCCAACAGTAGATGGTAGAATTTTTTGGGAGCACAACAGCTCCTGCACTTCGGATTCGGACAAAGAAGCAGAACGATGGCAGAATTGGTTACACGAGGTAACCACGCTAAATTGCAACATGATGATAAGGTCATTACGTTGTGTAGCAATAGAGGCAACGGATATGCCCATGTATGATGGATTGACATTGGTGGATGAATTCCTGAAAAAATTTGAAAGCGAAGTGCCAGAACAACATCAGTTCGATGCTCTGAAATGGGCACTGCGCGTTATGCCCTCAAGGTGGTGGGGTACACACCAGCAGAGTTTCAGGGATTTGTGCGAATGTAGAAGGGGGATTCTTATACGATTTGGAAAACCTTAGCTGTAGATGAGAGCTGGTTATGAGGGGTGAAATAGCTTGTGCGCCTACCTTTCCAGATGGGCACTGTTAACACCAAGGTTGTTCCCTTTGACTCCCAAGGGAATACGGCCGGGGTAACCACTAACCAAGCTTTGGATTACAATTTCTAGCCACACTGTAATCAGAGAGGGCTCTCTCTTTAAGATTTATCTCTGTTTTGTGAGGATTTTAGGCTAGTTATGAGGTGAGGGTTTGGTTTTATAGTTTGGTTGAGTGATGTCTTTCAGTACCTAAGGTGGAAATCTTCAGACAGTTTTAGTCCATTGGGCAATGGAGTCTGTGGCTACAGGTTGTTTGAAATGTTGAGTGAGATTGTTGAAACTGCAGGGCCATTTAAATATCTCATGAAACAAACTTGAAATTGTGATGGTGAAGTATGTTTAACCAGTGGAAGGCAATTAAGAATTTTCCACTAAGCTGGGGGTGTGAGAAAGAGATATATTGTACAGGAGCAGATTTGAATTCCTGAACAATAACCACTGTGAAAGATATAGCCTGGAGGTGCAGCAATTAAGAATTACACCCTTATAACTATAACTGAAGAAAACATTTATAACAGCATAGATTGAGGTCAGGGTATTCTATGAATAAATCCTGAAACTATTCTTTTTCTCTGCCATTAACTGTGAAACATAGAACATGAATGGGTTATGAAGAAATAATAAAACACATAACGAAGAGTTTAAAGGAAACTTATTGTGCCATGAAATACGCAGGAATCCTGTAGCATTCAGCAAACACACACAACGCCTCAGACAACACAGAACTTTGGAAATTCCATCAGCCTTTGTATTAATACTCTGAACATTTACAGCATAAGATCTCTAGAAGAGAAAATCAACAACAACCCCTGCTCCTTCGGCGAGGGGGAATATATACAATCGGTGATACAAAATATCTGAACCGCTGAGTCACTTGAGAAATAAATATGTTCACCAACTTTACAAAATAGCAGATAAGGAAGTTATTACTGCTCTAAATACAAAGTGAATGCCCTTTAATTCTGTCAGAAGTCTTTTTGACCTTTGGAGGCCACTGAGTCGGCTGAGCGTTTTGTATTAATGCTGAATGATGTGTCTTTATGGCTTTGTCATGCTGTAGCTTTCTCGGCCCTGTCATCTGTAACTGTCAGTGCTGCTTTAGTGGCCGAATTGGTTTGCTGAGTTGGCTCAGTCCACTCTTCTTTAGTCATAGTGTATGCATCACACTTTCTGATCCTGATGACTTATGTTTTTTGATGGAAAAACTTGATGAAAGGCTCTTGTTCACAGTATCAACTGTATCATTTTGGTCCACCATTCCTGTGTGGGCAATTGATGTCTCAAAATTGCATCCAAGGTCTCATCTGCCTTTGTATATTTGTAGAAGTTTGGAGGCACTTCAAACAAATGTTTGATCTCATTCATAATAAAAAATAAGTTCTCTACTCTGTTATAAAGACTTTGCCCAGATGCTGGCCCTGTTTCTTCTAAGGTACTTGGTCTTACAGTGATCTAATTGGTAGCAAATGTATTGACCCTTTTAGCATAGTTCTCATGTGAAAGTAGTCTCCCTGCGCTGTTCAGTAAGCCAGGAAGACCTCTGCTTTGTAATGCTGAAAACTTGTCCATAAATTTGTTTACTTCTGTCTGCATGTCCTGGCTTCTTCTTTCCAATGTTTGTACCAGGCTTCTTAATGTAAGGACCCTCTTTATCAGCAGGATGGTTTCAGTTCTATTGGGGATTCCCATTGCTGCCAGCTGAGGACCTGTACGGTTATTGAGCACGTTAATCATTCTATTGGCTATCTCAGGCATATTGCCTAGAGATGCCCTTGCTCTCTGGACTTCCCTGTGTGCTTTGCCTATGAGCTCCATTTGCTCATGAATAGTCTCAATATACTGCCATTGATCTGTGATTGATTGGCCAATGTTGGCCCATAAAACTGTCTTGAGCTCAGCCACCACTTTGTCAAGGGTGAGCTCTTTCTCCAGCTCCTTTATCTTCTCTTTGAGAGCTTTCACTTCTCTTCCTTTTTCAGCTATGCTTTGCTTTGACTTGTCATATTTTTCATTCAGCTTAGCTAAATTCTCCCTGGCTTCATTTAACTCTGCCATTTGGGCTTCTAAGGCCTGAATTTCATTCTTCAGCTTCTGCATATCAAGGCTTGGAGCCTGCTCTGTTGTTGGTGCTGGTGCTGATGTAGATGGCGCTGTTTGAGCTATCTGCTCTGTAGGAGGAGCAGTAGTTTGAGGAGATTCCTCAAGGTTGATTATTTGTGGAGGGGGCTGTGATGTTTGGCCTCCTTCCTTCTGTTGTAGGGCTGCCTGCAGCGCAACCTCTGACTCTCCCAATTTCTCCTCTGTCTGGATCAGCTGTTTGTATAATGATATCAGCATGCTTGCTGCATCTTGGTCATGCCTCAGCTGGGCAACCTCTTCTGTTTGTGGGTGAAGAGTTGCTGGGATCTTAACCATTTTTCTTAGTGCTGCCATATCTGCATCTCTTAGTTTCAGCAGCGCTTGTATAGCTTTGGTGTCCTTGGGATCATGCCCAAGTTCTATGATGATATCCTCCAATGCTTTGATTCGGTTGTCTTTTGCCTGAGAGGATGCTTTCTCCAACTCAAGTTGGGCAGCTGTATTGTTTAGGCTATTTTCCAACCTATAATTAACCAAAGTTTTGTCTGCCAGAGTGGCATATACCATCTCACCCGTTTGCTTGTGCAATTCAATCTGATCCATAGGGTGGATGTCTTTTGCAAGGACCTCAAGGTTGGTCCTTATATAGTCTGCAGCTGACTGTGGCTGCAGCATGGTTGGCATGAAATGACTCATTATCATTTTGCCCTCTTCTACATCATATGCAGACATCAACCTCTGCTGGTTTGTAGGAGCCATTTTCAATAGGTGATTGTACAGCTGTATCCTAAGTGGCTCATTCTTCTTTTTGATATCAATAAATTGTTGTTTGATGCCTGTTTCAGCTTTGCGTTGCTGGCTTGAGGAGCTGACTTCTCCTCCAACTGTTCTTTCTTGTTCCTGCTGAAAGGAACTTGCAGATGCCTCCATACTTGGTGGGCCCATGCCCAAAGATTGTCCAATAGGCATTTCTTCCTCAGAGAGGGGATTCATTCTGTGCCTTTTCTCCCCTTGATTTGTGGATGTGGTGAGGGGAGTCTCCTGCTCTCTATCCCTCTTCTTTCCCTTTTCTTCTTTCTGTGGAGTTTGTAGTACTGAGGCCTCCACTGTCGTTTCCTGTCTAGGAGGCACAATTTCTTGTGCCTGCTGCCCAGTGGATACAGGGGCTTCAGCTGTTTGTTCTTGCTACACTGGCTGCTCCTGTTTTTGTTGTTCTTCTTGTTGCTGTACTTCTTCATGAGGTGGCTGTTCTAGCTCCATCTGTTTCTCTTTGCCTTTGCTGGAAGCCTGATAAGTAGCTTTGGCTGCTTGCTGATGTGCTGTAGAAGATGAGGCAGCTGCTCCAAGTTGCCTTTGATATGAAGAGGAAACCTGTCCACAAGTTTCCAAGTCAGCCTCTTTTTCAATATTCTTTGCCTCTCTATGAATCATTTTCTCTCTAGTAATTGCTTCTTCTAGGGTGCCCTCTTTCCAACTTAGTAGATTGGCATATTTCTCAATATGAGGCAATCTAATGTGAGCATAGCCACCCAATTTATGTTTTACCCTCCTAAGAGAAATGAAATGATTAGGGTCATAAGGTACCCAGCGAAAACTGGTTTCCAATCGGAGGGCCTCTAGCATGCCATCTGCTTCCTTCCATCCCTCCTCCCTTTGGTTGTAAAGAAATGGGCCTAGCTGGTTCCTGACTTTTAGTTGCACTTTCTTGTTTTTACTATGGAAATGGATTTGGTCTGCATTTCCAAACTGCCTGAAATACTCCAAGGCAAATAGTCTCATAGGGACATATCTTGGCAACCTATAAGGGTCCAACTCACAGCCATATATTCTGATTACTGTATGGTGTTGGTAAAAGTACCAATCACCAATGCTGTAGGTCTTAGAGAGATGGAGAATTCTTTGCATTTCATCGGTCAATCTCGGAGGAGGAACACCAAATAACAAAGTCATAGCTGGATGAATGAAAAGGTCTATGAATTCACAGTATGTGTATGGTGAACAAGAGGTATGATGAAAAACTGAAGTCCAAAACACAACCGACCTTGGATTTCCCTGGGCATCAAGTTTCTTGAGAGGAATAGGGAAACTGTCAGGTTGATAAAATAAGAACAGATGATATATGTATGAGGTGTATCTAAACACCTTTTCCCTTTCTAGATTCATCAGTTGCTCATGAATCTTGTTTGCAATGTATTCAGCATAGTCATAGTGCACAGCAGGAGGCTTCCCAGGAGAAAATATGGACAGCATGGCCATAATGGTGTTATCAACATCCTCAACTCCCTTGTAGCCCAGGACATAGCTAATCAAATCTACAAGCATTTTTCCCAAGTCATTGAGATATGGATTTCCAATAGGAGGCGTTCTCATAGTTTCAGAGCTTGGCTGAATAAATAACTGATTAATTTTGATGATTTGGGCACTGGACAGGTTGCCCCCCTTCTTTAATAAGTCCAACATGGAGAGAGGAGTCAATGGTCTTGCAGTGTGAAAGTGCAGCATCTCATTTATGGCCTTAGGGGTAATATGGAACAAGACTGAGCCTGTGGGACTGAGAACAGCTCTCTGACATGGATCATAGCATTCACAGCATCTATGGATCAAGTCTAGAAGGGAATTGACTTGAGGAAGGTTAAAAATGGGCAAATTGGAGTCCCAAATCCCCAAAATATCAGCTCCACTGAGGTGTTGGGCCTTTAACTCATTCAGCATATGGATGTTAAATTTGGAATTCATTGGAAATGACTCTATCATCTGATAATCTTTATCACCCAGGGCCTTCCATTCTAACTCTCTTTGTGGGGCATTTAGAGGTTGAATATTCAGGGCTACTGGTGTTTCCATGGTTAAGTAGTACTATGACTTGTACTAGAACTGGTGTTACTAAACAGAGCAACACAGAGGGGTATCTCTGGAACAGAGAGGTGAATTGCAGAGGAACAGAGGGTAACTGGTAGTGTCAACAATTGAAATATTGCACAGAGGACTGATAGAGCAAATGCCAGGCCTAGTGAAACTGTATTCACGGTGAATTAGTGGAGCTCGGGTCTTAAGTTCACGAATGCGCGAACTGTCTGTGAATTTAGGAAAATTTGGCTAAATGCGGGTTCTGCAGAGGAATTCCGACCCAACAATTGAAAATAGATACTGGTTATTGGAGGTTTGCTGGTAGTTACAGTGTTCCTCACTCTTTTTAAGCTATCTTTGGAGAATTATGGACAAAACCAGGCGCGGAGGGAACGATTTGGATAAATACCTTATGAATTGCCGGCAATGGTTACAAATGCAGGTGTAATGGACGCGCCCACGGTCTTTGTATTGGTTTCTGCAGGTTGGCGGCTAACGGTCGTAGTATGCATGCAGAGCAGAACAGTTTTTGTTTTGCAAAAAGTAAGAAAAACCGCGATTTTCGGCAAAAATATGGACTTTTGGGTCATTGGCGCTTTTTTTGGATGACGTCAGCATGACGTCATTAGGTGGGGTCGGGTACGGATGGGTGACGTGGCGGCCTGTGAGTGGTCCACGGGGACTGGTGAGGTGGTGGACAGGTCGGAGCGGTGGCGGGCCGGGCGATGATGAGGCGGTGAGGTGGCGTGACGTGGGCACGTCGTGGCGGTGACGAGGACGTGACGGGACCAGCGGTAAACCAGAAGCGGTAAGTGGTTTTTCTCGGACCGCTCTGGATACGGAAGCAGTATTGTCAGAGGGCGACCCGAGAAAATTTGGGGGCGACGTGTGGCAAAGGCCTGACGTCACCCTCTGACAGTTTCTCGGGAGGTAACTTACGGTCATCGGTGCCGACCCGATATGGATAAGGGCCGTCGGATGGGAAAACCCAGATCCGACGGTCGACGGGTCATCAAGTTGTTAGGACGATACGGCAGCGGGCGGGGAATAAAATAACATTATTTTCGACATACGCGCCCGGCGGAAACATTAGAAAAGTGGGTTTTTTGACGGTGTTACGGGCAAAGTGGATTATGCGCGGGCTCATTTACAAAACCGGGATTAAGGTTATTAATCCAAGCTGATCTTGGATTAATCCCAGGATTAATTTATAGCGCTCTGTGGGTCGCGCTCTAATGTTTAGCGCTCAAAACATTTGAAACCAATCATAGAGCTATAATGCTCGGGGAAGGGGATATGTAATTTTTTGGGTTTTTTGTATAATTTACATAGTAATAGGGGGAACAAGGGGTATAGGGAGTTAAATAGTAAGAACTTAGGGGTTAATATGAGTGGAAGATGGGGATGAGAAGGGATAACACTAAGTTTTATATGGAATCAACTTAGTTTAGGAAGTAGATCAAAATGAAAAGAATTTTACACAAGAAATGTGGCTTTTAAAGAAACAAGAACCACCATAAGACCTTGACTTTCTTTCATGAACATAACTGGTAATGGGATGTTAACAATGAATGTGAGGGGGGGAAACAGGAAGTTAGACATGCTCCTTTGTATTGCTGCAAAATGATGGAGAAGAGGACCTTCTCTATCCATTGATGTTTCCTTTATGTTAGACCAGCAAAATTCAATTGAAAGGAATGACATTTCTGCAACCCCATCTACCTACCCATCTACTTGCCTAGCATTTTTTGTTTCTTCATGGAGGGTGCACTTAGACTTGCAGACCCTCATGTGCCTTTTCTTTTCCTTTGGATTTTTCTTTTGATTTTCTATCTAGAACTACCCTTATTGCTTCCAAGGCCCCAGATTAAGCAGTTGGGAACCTTAATTCTCTACCTAACTATTGGTCTGCCAAGATTAAATAGTTTGGACAGACTTCTTTCTCTATTCTACAACAAAAATTGAAACATGGCATGATCCAGATTAGGCTGTTGGACCATCCATCCAAAATTCAGTCAACCTCAAGCTATGTACACATATTGCCTTCTCTTGGAAATATGGGATCTTTGCATCACCAAAGCAGAGCATATTTGGAACTTCTTTTGCCAATCATGAAATATGAAACCTATTGGTATAGGTATCTAACAGTGGCTCCACATGGGGATGGTTTTTCTTTTTGAAAGACCAAGAACAGCAGGTCAGAATGCCTTGGCCCTTTGATTTCTTTTCACCAAAACTTGGAGTTTTCCTCCTTGAAATCTCAAAATTGGAATCTGTCATACTTGTGGAACTTGCTGAACTAAAAGCCTTTTCCTTATTCTGCAAGACCTTTCAAACTGAGCTATTCACATGCTGAAAGAAAACATTATATACAAAAAATTATGTACAGGGGAACAGCCATGCTATATACATGGAGAGTAGTCAAAATAGTGCTTCAACATCCTGCCATTCACAGGACCTTCATCCAAATCAGTTTCATCAAGACTTTTAAGAAAGTAAGTATTGTTTCCTTGCACTGCTTGAATAACAAATGGTCCTCTCCAAAGGGAATCAAATTTTCCATGTTTTCCTTTATCTTCCCTTCTTGAATCCCACTTGAGGACTTTGTCACCAATGTTAAAGTCTTCAGCCTTAGTCCTTCTATCAAAAGCTTTCTTTAACTTTTCTTGTAAAACTTGAACTCTGCTATAGACTTGGTCTCTAGTTTGCTGCAAGCATATTATTTGATTGATCCTTCTTTGCATGTCATTGGGCTCAGCTTGAGTTTCTTGGAGTAGTTTCATAACAGGAACCCCTAGTGATGAAGGAAATTTGGCTTCTAATCCATAGACTAACTCATATGGGCTGACCCCAATAGATCTCTTGGTTGTTAGTCTGTCTGCCCATAAGGCATTGACAAGCTTCTTATGCCAATTCTTCTTATTTTCTTCCAACATCTTCTTTATGATGTTTACAAGGCTTTTATTTGATGATTCAGCTAGGCCATTTCCTTGAGGGTAGTATGCAGTAGAATGGCCCAAAGTAATGTGGAATTTGTGACAAAAATTCACCATCTTCTTGGATCTGAAAGCAGCAGCATTGTCTGTTATGATCTTGTCAGGACAACCAAACCTAGAAAGTATATTGGTCTCAAGGAACTGAATGATAGTGGAATCATTGGCTTGTCTACATGGGACAGCTTCAATCCATTTAGTAAAGTAGTCTGTAGCTGTTAGAATCCATCTATGTTGGCCTGAAGATGAGGGATGAATTTCCCCAATGAAATCCAAACCCCATTGTTGAAAAGGTCTCTCTGTTGCAATAGGCCTCAAAGGAAGTGGTAGTAACTTTCTCTTTCCCTCAAACACTTGGCATTTATGACATGAAGTGGTAAATTTTTTGACATCAGGGAAAACAGTGGGCCAATAATAACTTGCCCTCAATATCTTATCCACAGTGGACTTCCAGTACAAGTGTCCACCACAATCACCTGCATGAAATTCTTTCATGACATTGTTAGTCTCATTCTCAATTAAGCAGTTTAACAATATACCCTCATGGTTTTTCCAAAGCAAATTACCATCCATAACACAAAATCTTGAAGCTTTCATCTTTAGGAACCTACGTTTAGTTCTGGACAATCCTGGGGGAGCACACAGGTTTTGTAACACATAACATATATCAGAATACCAAGAGGATTGTTCAAAGGCTACATTGATCTTTGGAGTCGCCAGCTCCGGTTCATTGTCCAGTTGGTTAATGTCTAAGGCTTGAAAGTTTGCTTCTGTCATTAATTTGGCCAAACCTTGCCCTTTTATCAGTTTTGTAGGTTTTATTTCAATATCAAATTCCAAGATGTTGGCAATCCATTTGCCTCTTCTGCCCTCTAGGTTTTCTTGAGTGAGTATGTCTTTCACAATGGGACTTGGCACATAAGCTATAACATGGGAGTATAGGATGTAAATCCTAAAGTCTTTAATGGCCTTGACCAAAGCATAAGCTTGCTTCTCCATGATCTGATATTTCAGAGGTGCATCTCTGAGAGCTCTACTAAAGAAAGCAATGGGTTTTTCATTTCCTTGGTCATCTTTCTGTAATAAGACAGCAGCAATGGTATGCTGGGAGGCAAAGGAGAAAATGATAAATTCTCTGTCAAATTGAGGATTTGTTAGGACTGGTGTTTGGGTAAGGGCCAATTTTATGCCTTCAAAAGCTTGATTTGCTTCTACTGTCCATTTCACTTTTGAATCCTTCTTTAGCATGTTATTTAGTAATCTGATCAATTCTGCTAAGTTTGGGATAAACCTCCTTAAGAAGTTAATCTTTCCCAAGAAGGCTTGTAATTCTTTGATGTTTCTTGGGTGGGGCATTTGTAAAATAGCTTGTATCCTATCTGGGTCAATTCTAATGCCATCCTTTGAAATGATATGACCTAACAACTTACCTTCTTCCAAACCAAATAGAGACTTCTTGGGATTTAAGGAAATTCCGTATTTCCTACATGTTAAGAATATCTGTCTCAAGTGCTTCAAGTGTTCTTGGTCAGATTTTGAGAAAGGTGTGAGGTCATCTAAATAAATAACAAGGAAGTCATGAATCTCCTTGGCAAAAGCAATATCCATTGCTCTTTGAAATGTAGCCCCTGCATTTTTCAATCCAAAAGGCATTTTTACATATTTGAAGGTTCCCCATGGGGTTGTGAATGCGGTTTTATCTTGATCATCAGGGTGTACTAGGATCTGATTGAAGCCTGAGAATCCATCAAGTAATGATATTCTTGAAGCCCCCACCACTCTTTGGAGAATGTGATCCATCTTAGGTAAGGGATAATTATCCTTGAGGGATACTTGGTTCAAATTCCTTAGATCAACACAAAGTCTTATCTCACCAGTTTTCTTTCTTGTGGGCACCAAATTTGAAATCCAGTCTGAAAACCTGATAGGTGCTATGATACCAGCTTTAAACATTTTTTGTACCTCTTTCTCAATTGAAGGGAGAAGCATAGGATTGATCCTTCTCAATTTTTGCTTGAATGGCTTTTGATTAGGCTTGAGAGGGATGGTGTGTTGGATAACAGAGGTGTCATAGGATTTTAAATCCTCATAACTCCATGCAAAGACATCTTGAAACTCTTTGAAGAGGTCAATGTATTTAGGCTTCTGATCAGGAGGTAAGGATGCAGACAATTTTATTATCTTGGGCTTTTCAACAGTTCCAATGTTGCATTCTTCAATGGCAGCATTAAGGGGCTGCATTTTTGGTTTTCTAGGGACATCATTTGAGTCAAAAATATCCTCCAATGGAGTTAGGCCTGTTGGAAGAAAATTGTCTTTCAATTGTATCACTTCAGCTTCAGCATCAGCTACTTCTTCACAACTGATTTGTTGAATTTCTTGTATGTTGTCTTTGTTAAAAATTGTTGGATGTAGCATTTGGTTGGCTGTTTTGGGTGATATTGTTGTTTGGTCCTGTTCACCTAGTGTTTGTGACTCACTTGCAGCCTCTGCATCAATGTTTAGTCCTGAAAATTCTTGCTGCAAAGTCAAGAAATTATTTATTTGTGTATCATCATCAAACACTTGCCAGTCCTTGACATTGTTTGGGACAGAAGGCCGGTGTTTAATCTCAGCTGTAAAGCAATGCTTGGGTTCAAAAGGTAGTTTACATGTGCTTGCAAATGTGGCCAAACTATGAGCATGGAGATTATGGGTTCTAGAAATTTTGGTAATTTGAAATTCAGTGAAGGAATTTAGTATTTCAACAGCAGCAGACCTATAAGATCTCAGTCTTTTGTCATTAGTGACAAAATCCCCCTTCACTTGTTGGATGATTAGGTCTGAATCTCCCATAATCGAAAGTTTTGTGGCCTTCAATGATTTTACCAGTTTGAGGCCTAGTAAAAGAGCTTCATATTCTGCCATATTGTTGGTGCATCTGAAATTTAGTCTATAGGCTCGACCTTCTGCATGACTGTTTTGTTTGTTATGTATCCAAACCCCTGCTCCTGCCCCTAATTTGTTGACTGACCCATCAAATTCAAGGAACCATAGGATTTCTTGGTCAGGGGAGGAATTGTCAACCACTATGGGGCTTGGCATCAACAACTTGAGATCTTGGCTTACACTTGGTTTTCCTTCTTGAACAATTTTGTTTATTGATTGCTCGATCATTATTTCTAGAGCAGTAGTTTGTTCATTTATATCCTGATCTTGTTTGAATGTCTTAGTTTCATCATCATTTGTAGAACCTGTATTATCATTGAAGAGAATATATGAGTCTATGTCAGAATGGACAGCATATATGGGAAAGTTTTGAGGTTTTTCTTCACTGCTGACCATGTATTTCATGAGTGTTTCTCTGTATAGTCTCTTTGGTTGCCCAAAGACAGATATGGTGGCATAAGACATGTCTAATTGTAGAGAACCTTGAAGTTTAGCCCCCCATGATCTTGATAACAGCATTCCATACTTAGGTGGGATATCAGCAACTACAACATCCATCAAGATTGTCTTATTGGGGTATTGGACAAGTGAGACACAGAGATCCTTTATCAGGCCTAAACACTTGACTTGGCTGGAGTCAAATGAGAATAGGTCCTTATATGGTCTTGTAATATCTAGATTTAATCTTTCCATGACTGATTTGGGCATCAGGTTGTGGGAAGCACCTGAGTCAAACATTGCATTGTGTAATATCTTATCATGAACATGCAGGCTGACATAGAACGGTAAGATTCCTGTAACTGTTGTCTTTCCATCAACCTCTGGGCCGAAAAGTAGTTCTGGAGTGTCATCCAACACATTGACATCATCTTTGTTATGAGTGAGTTGAAGGGATCTCTTGATTTGTTGTTTATAGATGTTATGTTTGGCCAACTCTGAGAGAGGAATGGCTATCTTCAATTTTCCAATTTCAGCTTCCAAGTCAAAAGGTTTTTCAGATTGGGTTTTAGTGTTCTGGTTAACAACCTTTTCCCTTTCAATGGACTCCTTAGAGCTTTCTTCTTGATTCTCGTTTTGATCTTGGGGTTTGTCCTTTTTACTCACCTTTTGAGAAATATTGCTTGGATTATGCTGCAAGGATGATGTAGCCACTGGCTGTTGATTTGAGGGAGATGCTTCAGTTATTTCTTCAACTGTTACTTCCTTTGTGATTGGATCAGTTTTGTCAATTGGCTCTGTGACAATAGCCTTCTTAGGTTGTGGGGTGTCCTTTGTTTTGTCAGGCTGTGTCACATTTATTGTTCTACTTCTCAATTTATATTGCTTATGAACTTCAAAAACAGCTGTATCATAGCCTTGTTTGAAATCAAATGACTCACCTGATTTGGTTTGGAACTGCTTGATATCATCATCCTCATGATCTTCTTGTGTTAAAAAGACTTGATTCCCACTGTCCAAACCCATTAGGTTGATGTGAGGATCCTCATTGGGCTCACTGGATGTGGAAGCCTCAGCATAATTCTCTTGGAAAGGGGGTCTGACATGTTGGTCAGGATCAGTTCTTCCAGCATTGGGATTTTGATTCTTTCTAAAGTTTTGGTTTCTTATGTTGCTTGTTTGCCCTTCCCATGATGCCTTTCTTTCTATGGTTTCCACTCTGTCCCCAAGTCTGTCCATGCCTTTGATGATTGCATCTAACTTCTGCTCAAACGCTGAAGGTTCTTCCTTAAAGGTAGTTCTTCTTTCAGTTCTGGCCCTATTTAGCTGATCACCAGGTGCACGGGGTCAGGAGAACTGCGCGTTGTCCAGAAATTGGGAAAGCATGCATTGCACACCGGGAGGGAAATGAGATTGACTGCACAGATTGGTGAGTATGAAATGGATCAGGTAATCCTAGATTTGGGTTTGGACGCGAATGTGTTACCGAAGCAAACATGGGAACGCATGGGCAGGCCCGTGTTACAGTGGTCCCCTATTCAATTATGAATGGTGAACCAATAGAATATTTCCCCATGGGGAGGTTGCAAGGGGTAACAGTGGATATTGAAGGTGTGAGCACACAGATGGATTTTGAAGTGATAGAGATTGTCAATGACAGCAATCCCTATCCCGGGTTGTTAGGAATAGACTGGGCCATCGATATGAACGGAGTCATTAACCTGAAGAAGCGGAAGATGATATTCGAGAAAAAGTCACTACGCATAGTAGTCCCAATGGACCCAGCCGAAGGAGCGTGCTACACTAAATCAGTGCGTGACGATGAAAGCGATGATGAGCTGGATTGTATTTACAAGATAACTGTGCAAGACCAGGATCACGTGAATCCGACTGCAGATGGCAGAATCTTGTGGGAGCGGGAAAGCTCTTGCACTTTGGATTCAGACGAAGAAGTAGAACGATGGCAAAATCGGTTGCATGAAGTGACAAATATGAACTGCAACATAATGATTAGCTCACTGCATTGCGTAACAACAGAGGCACGAGATCTGCCGACATATGATGGATTGACAACGGTGGATGAATTCTTCCAGGCGAAATCACGATGCTTCCAGGTGAGACCCCGTGGGATCTACACCAGAGACTAAAGAGTATGATTTGCAAAGCCAACATGACCTTGACAGATGGACAACACCACACATGGTTTGTAGCGTCACTAACACCGCATTTAAGGACGGTCACAACAAAAGCTATCCACCCAGGCTGAAGCTTTGGAGATTGCAATGAGATTACACGAGACCCTAATACAAGATCCTGGTCTGGGAGTCCAACAAATCCATGCACAACTGCAAAATTTGTGCTTGGAAATGTAGAGTTTGAAATAGGACAGGACAACTCGGTCAGAGGCGTGCGAAGAGGTATGGTGCATAAAATGCAAAGGCCAAGGGCATGACAAGGACCACTGTTTAGTTTTCGCGAATTACTTGGCGGGAGGAGGGTCGATGCCATTAAAACTAGAGGCACAAGTAGGACCAAGTGCGGTGCCTGAATTATGGTGCGTGATTTGTCAGATAGGAGGAAAACACGCTACAGATAATTGTCACCTATTACAGAAGTATACACGACGTCCCAGCAATTCTTCTATAATTTCTGCAGGTTGGTAGGCCATGATGAGTGCACCTGCAAAATTTACGAGCTGATAATGGATCGGACTCCTGCCTATAGAGTGCAGACTAAAACGCGAGTCCGCGATCCAAATGCAGGGATGGCGCATGCTGGATTTCAGGGGCGCAGACAAGGTCGAGGTGGAATGGGACCAGGAAGGGGTCACCGACAACTAATTTGTTACAATTGTAGAGGGCCAAGGCACTATACCCGCGATTACATGAATCTGACGAGAGAATCATGTTTATACTGCACCCAATTCGATCATGAGATGGAGGACTGCCCTACACTGATAAAAAGGTTGTGTGATAAAGGAGTACTCAAGCCTCCCCCGACTTAGAACCTACAAATGATGTGGTCTGAGCCGCACGAAGAGGACCCAAATGTAAACATAGTGCTTCGAAGTGGTATCACAACTGGAGATGATAGAGGTAAGCAACCTGAAGAAAGTGCATGGGTTCTCAAGGCTCCTACAAAGGAACCTGAATTTGATTTGGAGCACGCGAAGGAGACATTCATGGAAGCTAAGAAGAGCTTCACGGAGGCCTCGACTTCAAGTAGTAAGGATCAACTAGAACTAGAGATGGATCCTTCATTGCTCACTACCTTTCTGGAGACATGTATGAAGCTGTTGCACAACAGCAAGGCTGTGAAAGGACTACAGGAACTTATCACTAGGTGTTCTGGGTTAGAAGAGCCACGTGTAGTACGAAAGCTCGGGAAACATACATCGCGAACAAGAAGGGAAATGAGATTGACTGCATAAATCGATGAGTATGAAATGGATCAAGTAATTCTAGATCGAGGATCAAAATCGAATGTACTTCGAAAGCAAACATGGGAGTGCATGGGCAGGCCCACGTTAGAATGGTCTCCTATTCAATTGTGAATGGTGAACCAATAGAAGATTCTACCCATGGGAAGAGTGCAAGGGATAACGGTGGATATTGAAGGTGCGAGCGCGCTTGTGGATTTCGAAGTGATAGAGATTGTTGATGATAGAAATCCCTATCCTGCACTACTGGGCATAGACTGGGCCATTGATATGAATGGAGTCATAAGCCTGAAGAAGCGTAAAATGATTTTTGAGAAAAAGTCACTACGTGTAGAAGTACTGCTAGATCTTGTTGAAGGAGTGTGATACACAAAACCGGTGCATGACGATGATAGTGATGACTATATCGATTGTATCTACAAGATAATTGTGAGATCAGGATTGGGTGAATCCAACAGTAGATGGTAGAATTTTTTGGGAGCACAACAGCTCCTGCACTTCGGATTCGGACAAAGAAGCAAAACGATGGCAGAATTGGTTACACGAGGTAACCACGCTAAATTGCAACATGATGATAAGGTCATTACGTTGTGTAGCAATAGAGGCAACGGATATGCCCATGTATGATGGATTGACATTGGTGGATGAATTCATGAAAAAATTTGAAAGCGAAGTGCCAGAACAACAGCAGTTCGATGCTCTGAAATGGGCGTTGCGCGTTATGCCCTCAAGGTGGTGGGGTACACACCAGCAGAGTTTCAGGGATTTGTGCGAATGTAGAAGGGGGATTCTTATATGATTTGGAAAACCTTAGTTGTAGATGAGATGGTTATGAGGGGTGAAATAGCTTGTGCGCCTACCTTTCCAGATGGGTACCAACATATGGCACGCAACGCACACAAATGCACATCGCTCCCATGATAGAAAACAGGAACAAAACGCAGAAGCATGAAAGATGAAGCACACCAAATATTATCTGCAGGGAAGCCTTTGACAAGGTATGCGAAGTGCTGAATAGGGCCCACCATGTGAAACTCACTAACTGGGACCTGCGCGTACCAACAGTTCGATGGGTTTATAGGACCATGTGCAAAACCTGGACCACGAGAGAAATTCCAAAGCTGCGGGATGAAGCAGGGACTGTAATCTCTAAGGAGCATGCAAAGCCAAGTCCGCACGTAATAGCACCCATAGATTCGATAGTGCGTGAGGCCTGGAATGAAGAAATCACACAGCCGCGAGAAATAGAACATATAAGACTTGAGGAAGAAATTCGACGGGGAAACTTTAGATTTCGAGAACTTGAAAAAGATCGGGTACAGCTAAGGGAGAAAAGTGCTTTAATGGACACAAAGGTCAGGAGGCTGGAAAACGAAATAAAGGAAGCATTTCTTGTTGATAAACCAAGGATGGCAAGGCAAGGTGTGTACGATCATATTGATGAATTGAAGGACTATCGCCAAGAATTGGTTAGTCTGTTGCCGTGGCTGGGACCGCATATCGCCAAACGCAGTAACCAGGGTAGTGCATTGCAAATAGTAGAGCGCATGGTGCTAATCACCATAATGGCAAATGAGGATTCTCCACAAACCACAAAAAAGGATGCGATGGAGCCCCGCACAAGTGGTGCGACCACCTAACTAGCCATAGGAAGGACAGTCTTAGTGCTCCAGGCAGTTGAAAGGGAGCGCACAACTATAAAATATTCTTCCTGGGAGCTACACGATATTGGAAATATGCCCAGAATTAGAGCGTCATAGGATTCGCAACCGTGCATGGAGGGTTGTGTTGCCGCACAAGTTGGCTGGGAAGTGACTGTTGGTGTCACTATTCATGACAGGATGTCTGATTTGAGGCCAAATGGAGCGGGCGGTAGGCATTTAAGACATGAGTTATGGGCAAGTTTTGGGAAAATCTGCCGCAAATGAAGCATTAATGGCCCGAAATTGGGAGGAACGGTTGAATTCAAATTCAAAAGGATTTATAAAACTCAAAGGGCTGGCCATTGAACAACACTTGGTCATTTGAGAATTGGACGTTTGAGCAGAGCACAAAGTGTTGAGAGCCGAGCAATAATTGAGACCCTAATTTCGCAAGAGACATAATACAGTCTAGAGATGATGACGACCACTAAGGATGGGTTGGGGATTGAAGAGGTAACCTCCAGTGCGGCCGCGCAGGCCCAAATGGTGGGGGATGTCCTAGAAGGCACCGGGGTGGTGACAGAAATCCCCAAATCACCACGAACACTGCGCCTCAAGAAGGATAAACAGGCGATGGGTCCAGTACGCATGTCCATGAGGAATCCGCAACACGGCAACCTATCTATGGAAGAGAAGGGGAAAGCAGTCACAATCGAAACAGACGAGGAAGAAGAAGACTTATAGGCCCTGATTGCTGCAGCAGAAGAATAAGAAGACATGAAGGAGGATATCCAACCATTGCACTCCGCAACGAAACTGTCAGCGTATGTCCCTCCATGAAAAGGGAAAACCAAAGTATTGAAGGACCTGGATGAAATGAAAAGCTTGCTCTAGACCCCGCTCCTCCCCGACGATATTGTATTTGAGGGCACGCACCTAGGCCGCATGCCAACCATGAAATTCGAAGACTGGGACCTCACTGACAGCGAGAAGTTTCCACACCTAGAGACCAAGAACTTAATGAAGCAGAACACCGAGGGGGCAATGATAATGTTAGAGCTGTGAAAATGGTTGCGCGATGTGGAAAAGGCCAGGTTCCTGCACTTGTTATGGATACCACATTTCCACCACGCGCCCATCACCATTTTCGTCATCAGGCACCTGCTTTGCCTGGTGCATGATGGGTACATATGGCTAGAGGAGCCTATCCCCATCACGGCAGACCTCATTCATCTTATCTCTCGGCTCCCCTGTAAAGGAAAGGACCCCGTGACTATAGCCAGAAAAGGTAGCGATTTGGCTCTCGCAGAATCCATGAAGGCAAAGTATAAGCTGGAGAAGAAAAAGAGGGGCTACACCATCTCCAACATCAAGGACAAAGGGGGGTGCATAGCCACCCAACTCCTGGATGACAAAGTGATGAGGAAGTGCCACGCTGATGAAGTACCAGCACCAGTGGTCGCGCTAGCCGAGTAGTGCGCAGAGGGGGTCCAGTTCAACTAGGCTGAATTCCTCTACGAAGAATTTTTGCTAAACTGTCGCAAACCCCAAGAGTAGGGTAAGACCTTCCACTACACATGGTTACTCTTATCCATCTTGCTGGTAGCGGGAGAACTGTTGGAGGATAGTCAGTTTCCCAACATTGACAGAGAGTTAATAGAGGCCGTGAAGTACGCCTCACTCTAGGCCACCAAGGACATGAAATGGATGGGCCATTTGGGTGCTCATGGAGGCGAGCATCTAGATGTGGATCAATAGGAGGCCGCACCTGTCACCTTTGGTGCACAATAGTCTGCAGAATTTTGCAGACTTCAAAGCCAATATGCACAACATCTATATCACGGTGTGGAAGGATCCGGCGAAGCAGTGGACGAAGCTACCATTTGTAGCCACTGACGACGTGATCTTAACTGTATTGGAGACATGGCCTCCCGAGTGGCGCACCCCAGATTTGGCAGAACTGAAGAAAGCGGCAGCACAAAAAAATAAGGATGATGCCAAGCTGCACGTCACCTAACCGACTGAGAGAAGGTGAAACGAAAAAGTGGCAGCTAAGGTAAGGGTTGTGCACAAAGTGGCACAGAAAGCCACAGAACAAAAGAAGACCACAGAAGTAGCAGCAACAGCGCAGACAGCAGAGGCAACAATGGCACAGGCAGATGAGGGCCAAGCAACGTCCTCAGGGTAGGAGGCAGAGGAAACAGAAATGGAAAAAGGGAGCGTGGACCCAGGAGCTGCATCCACACAACTAAAATAGCCGCGCATTGTAGAGATATCGGGCCCAAGGAAGAAGGTCAAGGCCTCGAAGCTGGCCATTGACCCGATCACCTTAACCAAAGGTGATCTCCATGACATCGGCGAGACGGTTCGCGATGTCACAAGTGAATCACTTCAAGAGTTTATGACAGAGCACCAGACTGTGTTGGGGGCCTTCAGGGTGCAGCTGCAGGAGTTACAAGTGCGGCCCCCTTAGGAAGGTACCCTGTCTACCCACGTCATAGCAGGCACTTCAGCAACAGAGCAGATGTTGCATGCAAGGATGGACAACACAATAATGTTGCCAGAGAGAGCATTAGTATCGTCAAATGTGATGGATCAGTTTTCGATTAGCATGATGAAAGGCCTTGGCCCTAATCTAGTTGCCCTTCCCTGAGAAACGCTATATCAGCTATAGGATGGGATCACAACAAAGCTGCACACTAGAGAGAACCGCGTGATCCAAGTTCTTAGCTAACAAAAGATCAACAAGGAGCAGCTCAACTTGCAGCATGATGAGTTGGTGTCGTGGAACCAACGGTTGGTGTAGACGGTAGATGACGCTTGCTGACACATCCTAGCACTGGCTATCACAGCAGATCTACCGGTAGAAGTACGGATCCATAGTTTGGCAAGTGTAGTCCATGATGCGAGAGAAGAGACAACAAAGGTTCAGTTAGAGCTGAACCTTCAGATTGTCGAGCTGTGGTTGAAGGTTGTTTAGTCAATTTAGTGTTATCTAAATTGCTAGTATTTATTGTCAACCCGGGGCTCGTAAGCTGATGAAGTGAGGGTGTACTATATGTACTTAAGTAACCTCTTAGAGTTTTTCTTATAGTTGGGGGGTGTTGTTGTGGTTAATTATGTTCCTAAGATGGAGTGAGAATTTATAAACAAGTGAGTGATGGTGTGTGTGTAGAGTGAATTCTAAATGAGTGGAAGTGTGTGTGGAGTGATCTCTAACTAATTGCTTGAAAGGAAATGCTTGGAAAGAATAAATGAATTGAAATGACTTGAAATAAACTTGAAAGCAAATGACCACTACCAATGGCACTAGACACCGTTCAAGTTGCTACTAATAAAAGAAAAGAGAATCACTTTTAAAACCCAAGAATAAAGATTATCTCTCTCTAACTCGATGCTTCAAAGCACATGTACTGTGTAAAGCACGGAAAGAAAGTAGCTTAAGTGGAATTTATAAAAGTGAGAAAAATATGCTTGAAAGACTAATGATAATAATTTGCTATTTCTAATTCTCTACTTCAGCCATATGTACTATGGAAAGCATGATTAGAAAGTAGTGAGGAAATAGTCTAGGAAGCACTTTAAAATCAAAACTTTTACTCTAAAGACTAGTGGTAATGATTTACTCTTTCTAACTCGATGCTTCAAAGCACATGTACTGTGTAAAGCACGGAAAGAAAGTAGCTTAAGAACAGTCCAAAAAGTACCCAAACAAGCTGCAAGTTAGTGATATTTTGATCTTAAAAGATAATAATTTATGATGAAGATCATTCATGTATGTTAACAGCTCTTTGAGAAATAAGATTAAAAACTAACTATAAAGACAAAGGCAGCACTTGAATTGTCAACTTCAAATACCATTAGCTGTAAAGCAAACACAACACATATAAAAATAAATCCCGGGCTAAAAGAAACCTGCAAAGAAATAACACTGATCAGCTGAAAAGAAAGGAAAACAAGTAAATGAAACTATACATGCTTAAGGAAATAAACAAGAAAATAACGAAATACTGCACATAAAATACTTTACAAAGGCTGAGACGAGCAGGGGCCCTCTGTTCATTCAGCCACAAGAAAACTCAGAGATCTGGAAACTTCAAAACGGTGCTATGTCTATTCCTCCATTTGCAAAAAGTATACAAAACAGAGTGCTGGAATAGCACTAGAAAACAGAGTTCACAAAGCTCTTAAATTCCACACAAGTTCAGAAAATTACAACTAATCAAAAGTTCTTTGAGCGTACGCAGACGCATCAATTTATAGGAGTTTCTAAGATAGCCTATGCGTACAGCTAGTTAACAAAAAAAACAATAAAACAGTATGCGTATTAAAGGTCCTTTGACACATCACGGCTGCGTGGACGAGTTTAGTGGTTCTGTCGACATGGATAATAAATCCTATGTTGGATTACGTCCCCTGCCATCTGTAGAACATGGACAAATCACCATTTAAGGTGACGTGACCAAACAGCTTTCAAACACCGTTTAAACCACCTTGAGTTGACCGTGGCTTAACCAGCTTTGACCATGGGTAAAAATGACGTGGATGGCTGGAACAAAGGGACAGGAACCTCGAGCACACTGATACCTGAGTGCCCATGTGGCTCGTCTAGCAAACCGACACGTGGATCATAGTGTTTAACAAAAAGGCTGCAGGATCTTCAGATAGCTGCGGGATCATCAGATAGCTGCGGGATCATCAGATAGCTGCGGGATTCCTGCAAGTAAGTCAAAAACTAAACAAATAGTCATCCATTAGCAAAACTTGCTTGATCATGCTTATTGACACTGAATGTAATGATCTGAGAGGTTTTATGGTGAAAATGAGGCAAAAGTGAAGGAAAGATAAGGAAAAGTTGAGGAAAATGGTAGACAAATAGGTGTAGAATAGAGGTTCTACATACCCCCACTCCGAGGGTATTGCATGTCCTCATGCAATGAAAACACAATTCAGTCCATCTGCTGGGATGCCTCAGCTAGGACATCCAACCTCCTTCTCTTCCTTTGTGTAGAAACATTAACCTTTGGCCTCTTGAACATGCATCTGAATTTCAAGTTAATTAAGGCTCTGTTCAGCCTTCTGCATCTCTTTCTGCCACATGCTCATGTGAAGATAGGTATTATCTTGGATTGCCTTGGCAATATCAGCTTGTTGCTTCATTTCTTCATTTCTCTGTTTAATGTGACGGTTTAGCACTTCAAGTTCATAGATTTCTTGTTTAAGTAAATCTATTTGCTGCTCATGAGGTATGACATTACTTGGGCCAGCAGTGTTTTGCTCCAATGTTTCAAAATAGTTGTACACCTCTTGTTGAACTGGGTCAACAATTGGTGACTTCCTTGGACTGTATTCATGCTCAATTTCAGTTTCAAACTCCGGCTGAAATGGACTGTCCTCCCTTGGAGGAGTAGCTGCCTCATGTGATGGGCTATCCTCAAGGTCTGCTTTTGTAGCACCCTTCTCAGGTGTGCCAAGATCAACGAAGAGTGTCCTTGTGGCTTTCCTTTTATTCTGCAATCTACTACTCCTTCTTACCGTGGCAGCACTCTGTGTTTCTTTTTGTGCCTTTTCCCTTGGTTTTTGAACTTTTACTTTCTCGGAGAGGGCAGTTTTCTCATGGAGTTTAGCTACCCTTTGTGCTAAAGGCTGGTTATCTCTTTCTTCACCACTAGAATGCTCTGGGGTCTGGTCAGTTTCTCGGATTATGGATTTCCCCTTATCTTGTTTTTGTTTCTTTTTGTCCTCTCTTTTCTTTTTGGCAGCTTCCTTGGCAAGTTCAGCGAGGGTTTCTGAGATGACCTCTTGAGCACTGTCTTCAGTGGGTTCAATCTCAGGTTCAGGATGATGGACTTCTATTTCTGCCACAGTTTGTTCTTCTAAGATATCAGTCTCAGAGATACTTCCTTTTCTCTTCCTTCTGCTTTTTCTAGGTATAGAAGACTCTCCAGGCTCTGCAAAATGATTCCTTACAAGGAATTTTTCCCATGTGTCTTGTTTTTCTTTTAACTGTTCTTCTATCAATAATTTTACGAGACCATGGTGACAGAGGTAAGCTTCTACATTTCGTGGATTTCGTTGAGCCATGGAACACATTTTCCTAAGGCTTTGAAATAGGAAATAAGGAAGGTTTATATCATGTTCTCCTTGAAACTGCAGCATAATTTTACCATGATAGACATACAACACTCCAAATCTCCCTTCACAGGTGAAAAACTTTTGTACTAATAACAATAGAATTTTCCATTCTTCTTTAACATGGGAAATTGGAATTCCTTTGGTGAAAACACTTGTGTCCATACCTGGGTTTTTAAAAATCCGCTTCCATTGTTGATCCTGGACTGCCCGGTTTTTGAACCAACGTTCACCGGTTTGTGGAAGAGAGGTAGCCCTTGCTATGCTTCCTTCGCTGACTGTAACTGTTAAATCACCCACAATTGCCTGACTGTCTTTATCCTTAAATGATCTTGCAAAGGCTTTGGTTACTTCCTTATGGTAGCCCTTAAACTTTCTGATACATTGTAACCAATTGGCTTTTTGTAGTGCCTCCTCAACCTGAGGATATGCCTCCAAGAATTTCGAACCTTCGGGTTCAACCCTCAAAAGCTTTCCCATCGACTCTTCAGCTCTTGTTTAAACACAAATTTGATGGTGACCTTACACAGTAACTCCGTAACTTCACACAGTAACTCCTCGGTTCCTGTTCAGACTTCGTGGAACAGAGGGTATACGGTGCATCAACAGCCTCAGACACCGGGAATTCACGGCTTGAATTTAGAGTTAAGCGGTGGAATTAGCGTGGACACAGTGAAAACGGTGACTAACAGTCGTAATACGACTGTATCACAGGTTTACGGACTATACGGCAGAGGGAAAACAGAGGATGGTTTATGGAGGTAATCGTAGTGAGTGAAAACGAAATAAGGGAGATGATGGCGAGGAATAGGGTGTTATGAGCATAGAGGGTTTTGAAATGATGAATGGAACGGCTACATTCTTTAATCTCGGCTGTGGAGTGACACATGGCTGTGGAACGAGAACTGAGAGACGTAATGTGGTAGGTTACGTCATTAGGGTACAAGACCTTAATGACCGAAACAGCCATATGTAATTTCAAAAATCGTGGTTATTATGAGCTGGTAGACGTGGAGGATTCGGAGATTTGTAGTCGCATGGGAAAAAGAGAATGGGTAATCATTACGTTTAGTGGCCAACAAGACATAACCCAGAAAATTCCGCATAATGAAATAACCATAGGTTTAGAGTTTTGAACATACCTCGGATCACTTTTGATTTGGCTTCTGATGATTTACTAACCTTTTGTAAACTTTATTGCTAGCACATGACCTTTTCTCCTTGTCTTTGATGATTTTGAACTGTAAATATTTTCTTCAGACAAACTGTGTTTCTTGTGCAGGTACAGAAGGCTGCAGGAAAGCTAATCAGCTGCAGGATTGTCAAATGGCTGCAGAAACTGTAATGAAGTCTTCTAGCTGCATAAAATACTTTAGTTGCCAAAAAAAAACTTTATTAATGAAGTGAAATGGAATGAAGGAATGAATGAGTGAGTGGAAAGCAGTGAGGTGAAGTGAAGATGGTAAGATGGAAGAAAATGGTGAGATGAAATAAATGAAATGGAAATGAAAGAGAGAGAGATTTTTTTTTTTTTTGTAAAACATTAGGTGTCAGGTGACCCTGATTTTCACCTTATGTTTTCTGCATGAGACTGCCAATCAGAGATTGGTTTTCAGGCTCATACATTTATTCATTTTTCCCTTTTTTTTTTTTTTTTCCTTTTTTTTTTTTTTTTTTAATTGAAATTGAAAGAAACAGAGATTAGGCTGATGGAGGAGAAGAATTCTTCTCCACCAGCCTCATTTCAGAATCGCCTTGGAATAACTTAACAAACTCCTCTTTTGAGAGTGGCTTGTGGTAGACTTTTAACCGGTGGCCAATAAAGGGAGTTTGAAGTTCATCAATAGTCTTCACTCTAACTGCTCCATTATTAAAGACTTCATCAATCTCATATGGCCCAAGCCAATGAGTTTGAAATTTTCCTTTGAAGTCCTTAAATTTTGAATCAAACAAGAGTGTCCAATCACCCTTTTGAAACTTCTTCTCTTTGATATGTTGATCATGCCATTTGCTTCTTTGGTGCTGAACTAGATCGGTTCTTAGAATTGCATCTTGTCTCATTTCATCTAGTTCATTTAATTGGTCCATTCTGTGCTTCTGGGCTTCTGATAAGCTCATCCCCAATTGAACTGCTGTCTTGAAGGTCTTGATTTGGAACTCAATGGGGAACAGGACTTCTTTCCCATAAACAAGTTCATAGGGAGAATGTCCTGTAGTGTTCCTCCATGTAGTTCTATAGGCCCATAAGGCTTCAGGAAGCCTTTCTGCCCAATCTCTTCTATGAAGATGAACAGTCTTTGTGATGATGCTTTCAAGAACTTTATTTGTAGATTCTACTTGACCATTTTCTTGTGGATGGTATGGAGTAGATGTTCTATGCTTAATCTTATATTCCTCCATCAGCTTTTCCACCATCCTTGATGTGAACTGGCTTCCCTGATCTGTTACAATTTCTCTTGGGACACCAAAACGAGTGAAAATATCCTTGAAAAGAAATTGAACAACTGAATTTTCAGTAGCAGAAGTTAATGCTATGGCTTCTACCCACTTGGTAACATAATCAGTACAAACCAGTATATATCTATTTTGCTTGGATGGCGGATTAATTGGTCCAACAAAATCTAGAGCCCATTTCTCGAAAGGTTCGATGCATACCTGTGGCTGTAGTGGCATTTCATTTGAAAGAGTTGGTCTCCCAGTTCTTTGACAACTGTCACACCTTTTAACATATTGCTTTGCATCCTTAAAGAGAGAAGGCCAATAATATCCTGATGAAAGGATTTTATAGGCAGTCCTCTTATCAGAAAAATGTCCGCCACAAGGTTCGTCATGACATGCCTTAAGGATGTCAGGCATCTCATCCTCTCGTACACATCTTCTGATCATCAAATCTGGCCCTGTTCTGAACAATTCATTAGAAATCCAAGAATAAAGTGAACTATCCTGAATGATTTTCCTTTTCTCATTAGGAAATAAATGTAAAGGTAATTTTCCAGTAACTAAATAATTAGCAATATCAGCATACCAAGGGGTTTTGGTAGTTACTGCAAACAAATACTCATCTGGAAATTTATCCTCTACCGGAGAGTCCTCATTAGTGTTTTGGATTCTAGACAAGAAGTCAGCTACTGTGTTCTGTTTACCTGGTCGATCTAACACAGTTATGTTGAATTCTTGTAAAAGCAAAAGCCATCTTGTAACTCTACCATTAGTGACTGGTTTGTTCATGAGGTATCTAATGGCAGAGTGATCAGTGTGGACAAAGGTTTCATAGCCGGTTATATAGTGTCTAAACTTGTTTATAGCATGAACAACGGCTAGAAACTCCTTTTCAGTAACAGTATAATTTAACTCAGTAGGAGTCAAATTCTTACTCGTGTAATAAATGGCATAAGGGATCAAATCCTTTTGTCCCAAAACAGCTCCTAAAGCTGTATCTGAAGCATCAGTAGAAATGTGGAAAGGGAGTTTCCAATTTGGACCCCTTAAAATGGGTGCTTCAGATATTCTAGTCTTTAAAGCTTCAAAGGCAGATTGACATTCAGGATCCCACTTAAATTCACGATCTTTAGTGAGTAATTTGAAAAGAGGGGATGCTATCTTAGTGAAGTTTTCAATAAATCTTCTGTAATAACCAGTAAACCCAAGAAAACTTCTAACATCTCTTTGGCAATTTGGAACAGGTAACTTAGAGATGACTTCTACTTTAGATCTATCAACTTTGATTCCATCTCCTGAAATATGATGTCCTAAAACAATCCCTTCAGTAAACATCATAAAACACTTTTCATGACTTAAAGAAAGATTTGTTTCCTTACATCTTACCAGTACTTTTTCCAAATTTGCCAAAGCTTCTTCAAATGTATTACCATAGACTGTGAAATCGTCCATGTATACCTCTACACAATCATGAATCAGATCTGAGAAGATTCCTAGTACAGCCCTTTGAAATGTAGCAGGTGCATTGCACAAACCAAAAGGGAGTACTCGATAGGCAAAAGTCCCCCAAGGACAAGTAAAGGTGGTTTTGTCTTGATCTTCAGGTGCTACCTGAATCTGATTGTAACCACTAAAACCATCCAAGAATGAGAAATACTTTTTACCTGCTAAAGTGTCTAATACCTGATCAATAAAAGGTAGAGGAAAATGATCCTTTAAGGTTGCCTTGTTCAATTCTCGATAGTCAATGCAAACTCTCCATTTACCATTCTTTTTGGGCACTATAACCAAGGGAGAAACCCATTGGCTATCTGAAATGGGGTAAATGAAGTTTACCTTGAGCAATTTCTGAAGTTCTTCTTTCACAATTTCCCTAAGATTTGGATTCATTCGTCTTTGTGGCTGCCTAATAGGTCTGCTGTTTTCTTCAATGTAAATATGATGAATACAAGTCTTAGGGTCGATTCCTTTCATGTCAGTATATTCCCATGCAAAGGCAGTGGAATGTTTTTGCAACAGTTTAGTTAATTCTTCTTGTTGTAGTCTTTCCAAGTTCTTGTTGATATTTAATGTTTTTCCTGGAAAGACTTCAACTGTAGAACTACCAAACTCTTCCATTGAGAAGAGAGACATCTGTCTAGAGGAAAGATATTCAATATCTGCATCTAACTGGAATTGTGAAGAGTCATATTCTAAAGGTGCCTCAAAATTTTCTAATGTATTTAGAATTTGACTGTCCTCACTGATTTCAGAGATGGTTAGAACAGATTGAAGAGTATCCTCATCATCAATCCACTCATCTTCTCCTATTTCTGTTATTGCCTTTGCGGGAGGATACAAGTTGAATTTCTTGGTAGAATTACCATCTGATATATACATGTCTCCCGACCTACAACTTATGAAAGCATCAGCTGTGGCCAGCCAAGGTCTTCCTAGAATAAGAGGATGTCCTCCTAGATTGTTCTTGGGAGTTAAAATCATAAAATCAACTGGATATTCCCAAGAGTCTAGTGAGACTGGAATGTCTTCCAATACACCATCAGGTTTAATGATTGATCTGTCTGCAAGTTGCAACAAAGTAGGTGTAAAGAGAAGGTTAGGAAGTTTTAACTGATCCATGGTCTGTCTACTCATAATGTTGATAGCGGCTCCTAAGTCAATCAAGGTATTTGGGATTTCAACCCCATTAATGTGAGTTTTAACAATAGGGCTACCGGGATCTACATATTTTTGCATGGTAATTTTACCCATCATAATGTCTGCAATTTTTCCAACTAGATGTATCCTTTTTGTGTCTCTGGTTCTTTTTATTGTTTTTTTCAAACTCATCTCCTTTATTGTCTTTGCTAGAATGGGAATCTCCTTAATGGCTGTTAACAAGGGAATCTTGATACAGACATTTTTCAATTCATCTAGAAAGCTATAGTCAGGCAACCAAATCTGCTTCTCCACTCCTTTATCAATTTGCAATCTTTCAGGAAAAGGAGGAATAGCTGAAGATGTGGGTTGCTCTACTAAGGGAGTTGATTCTTTTTCTTTTTCTTTAATGCTTGGGTTTTGAAGGGATACTTCAGAACCCTTATTGGCTTTGAGAGATTCTTCCTCAGAAATGCTTGGTTGTTGAGCACTTGTAGAAGGTTGGTCTAGGATTCTACCTGATCTGAGTTGGACCTCATTGAGAGGGACAACCATATAGGTAGGGAATGGTTGACCTTCCATAAGTGGTTGACCTTCCATCACATAAGCATTTTGAGGATTTCTATTATTGGGGTTTGGTTGAGGTTGAGAGGGAAGTTGATTTGGCCTCTGCTGAGATTGTAACAAGAGTTGAGAATTTTGATTTTGTGGAGGAGGTTGTTGTTGTTGAGGGAATGGTAATGACAATTGTTGACCTTGATTTGGAAGTTGGGGAGCTTGCTGATTCTGAAAGGATTGAGGATATTGATAGAATTGGGCAAATCTCCCATAAGGATTTTGCATTTGCATGCTTTGCAACCATGCTTGGAAAGGATTTTGTGGTTGTGACCAAGGATTCCAATTTGGTGGGGGTTGGAAATTCATAGAGTTATTAAACCCTTGATTTTGCTGCCCCTGCCAAGGTTTCCTTGCAACAAAACAAAGGGATTCAAGCGTACTTGGATCTTCTTGAAAGACTGCTTTGAGGCCAGGGATTGAAGGACATTCCTTGGTCTCATGGGTTTCTGAGCAAATTACACAGGTTTCCACAACTTGTGCTTCCAAGGGACATTCCCTTAAAGCATGCTTCTTTCTACACTTCGGGCAAAAGATAGTCATAGCCTCGGCTTCTGCTTTTTGTTTATTTTGAATCTTAAGGGTATCAATTTGTTCACTGAGACTCCCTAAGATGTCAGTTTTAAATTCATCTAGCATATTACCGATTTCAGCCCTACTCACTGATCCTGTTGCAGATTTATTTGCCCTAAGGAGAGAAGGATCTCTAGGCCCTTTTTGAGTTTTTGATTTGCCCCTTGAGAGATGGATACAAAGTTCTGCTATATCATTGAGAGAAAGTTGAGAAATATCCCCCTTTCCCATCATGTTTAAGATATCTATCCATTCATCCCTAATGGCTTTTAATAAGAGGGCTTTTAAGGTCTCTTCATCCAAGGTACTCATTTTTGCTCTTTTTAAATTATATTGAAATCTCTCAAGTAAATCTTCTAAGCTCTCATCTTCTTTTTGCACCATTTTAAAAACCTCACCCTTATGATCAGTAGGCATACAATAGTCCAAATACCTATCCAAAAAGGTTTGTTTCATTTCATCCCAGGTCCTAATGGATTGAGTAACTAACCCCATGAACCATTTCAAAGCTTGATCTTTTAATGTTGATGGGAACAGTTTGAGTTTCTGAGTATCATCCAGATAGTCATAAGTTCGACACACAACTTCAAATTCAAACAAGAATGTTTCAGGGTCCTCAGTTCTTAATCCATGAAAATTTGGGAGGACGGATGGTGATATGTTTTTCATGGTGGCTCGGGAGTCCTCATCAACAATGGGAAACCCAAATGAATTATCCCCATCTCTATTTCCTCCAATGGGACCTCTACCTCCTCCATTGTTATTATTATTTCCTCCTCCTCCTCTACCTCTACCTCTACCGCCTCCTTCTTCCTCTGCCATGATGATTCTCCTAGGGATTTCAAAATCTTCTGGTTCTTCTACAAAGGGTGAATGAGAAGAGATTTCTCCTTCCTCTTCAGGTGAGTCTATTTCCTCAATTACAATTGGTTTTCTGGTAGGAGAAAGAGAAGAGTCTCTTCCTAGTTCAAACTCAATAGAAGGTGTAGGAGAGTCAACTCTTGGCTCTTGAATTTCAGGACTAGGAGTTTCGGTTGGAGATAAGGGAGGTGTCTCTTGTCTATCTCTTGAAGCAGATGGACTTGTAAAAATTGAACTTCGAGCTCTAGCTAAAAACCTTCCCCTAGAATCTCTAGCTCTATGCATGTCATTTTTATTTTATCTTCAAGTCAAGTTAAATAGTTCTTTTTCTGATCTTCCAGTTCACTCTAGGTGCAAGAAGAGAGCATACTCAAGAAACTATTAGATCAATAACTTTCTCCTTTCTGATCCTCCAGATCACTTCAAAGTGCAAGAGGAGAGCATACTTAGATAGGTCATTAACTTCTTTTCTTGAAGTTTTTTTTTTTATATTTTTTTTTTTCTTCTAAGAATATGGCTACTTAATTTCACTTCCCCGGCAACGGCGCCAAAATGTTTAGTCAATTTAGTGTTATCTAAATTGCTAGTATTTATTGTCAACCCGGGGCTCGTAAGCTGATGAAGTGAGGGTGTACTATATGTACTTAAGTAACCTCTTAGAGTTTTTCTTATCGTTGGGGGTGTTGTTGTGGTTAATTATGTTCCTAAGATGGAGTGAGAATTTATAAACAAGTGAGTGATGGTGTGTGTGTAGAGTGAATTCTAAATGAGTGGAAGTGTGTGTGGAGTGATCTCTAACTAATTGCTTGAAAGGAAATGCTTGGAAAGAATAAATGAATTGAAATGACTTGAAATAAACTTGAAAGCAAATGACCACTACCAATGGCACTAGACACCGTTCAAGTTGCTGCTAATAAAAGAAAAGAGAATCACTTTTAAAACCCAAGAATAAAGATTATCTCTCTCTAACTCGATGCTTCAAAGCACATGTACTGTGTAAAGCACGGAAAGAAAGTAGCTTAAGTGGAATTTATAAAAGTGAGAAAAATATGCTTGAAAGACTAATGATAATAATTTGCTATTTCTAATTCTCTACTTCAGCCATATGTACTATGGAAAGCATGATTAGAAAGTAGTGAGGAAATAGTCTAGGAAGCACTTTAAAATCAAAACTTTTACTCTAAAGACTAGTGGTAATGATTTACTCTTTCTAACTCGATGCTTCAAAGCACATGTACTGTGTAAAGCACGGAAAGAAAGTAGCTTAAGAACAGTCCAAAAAGTACCCAAACAAGCTGCAAGTTAGTGATATTTTGATCTTAAAAGATAATAATTTATGATGAAGATCATTCATGTATGTTAACAGCTCTTTGAGAAATAAGATTAAAAACTAACTATAAAGACAAAGGCAGCACTTGAATTGTCAACTTCAAATACCATTAGCTGTAAAGCAAACACAACACATATAAAAATAAATCCCGGGCTAAAAGAAACCTGCAAAGAAATAACACTGATCAGCTGAAAAGAAAGGAAAACAAGTAAATGAAACTATACATGCTTAAGGAAATAAATAAGAAAATAATGAAATGCTGCACATAAAATACTTTACAAAGGCTGAGATGAGCAGGGGCCCTCTGTTCATTCAGCCACAAGAAAACTCAGAGATCTGGAAACTTCAAAACGGTGCTATGTCTATTCCTCCATTTGCAAAAAGTATACAAAACAGAGTGCTGGAATAGCACTAGAAAACAGAGTTCACAAAGCTCTTAAATTCACACAAGTTCAGAAAATTACAACTAATCAAAAGTTCTTTGAGCGTACGCAGACGCATCAATTTATAGGAGTTTCTAAGATAGCCTATGCGTACAGCTAGTTAACAAAAAAACAATAAAACAGTATGCGTATTAAAGGTCCTTTGACACATCACGGCTGCGTGGACGAGTTTAGTGGTTCTGTCGACATGGATAATAAATCCTATGTTGGATTGCGTCCCCTGCCATCTGTAGAACATGGACAAATCACCATTTAAGGTGACGTGACCAAACAGCTTTCAAACACCGTTTAAACCACCTTGAGTTGACCGTGGCTTAACCAGCTTTGACCATGGGTAAAAATGACGTGGATGGCTGGAACAAAGGGACAGGAACCTCGAGCACACTGATACCTGAGTGCCCATGTGGCTCGTCTAGCAAACCGACACGTGGATCATAGTGTTTAACAAAAAGGCTGCAGGATCTTCAGATAGCTGCGGGATCATCAGATAGCTGCGGGATCATCAGATAGCTGCGGGATTCCTGCAAGTAAGTCAAAAACTAAACAAATAGTCATCCATTAGCAAAACTTGCTTGATCATGCTTATTGACACTGAATGTAATGATCTGAGAGGTTTTATGGTGAAAATGAGGCAAAAGTGAAGGAAAGATAAGGAAAAGTTGAGGAAAATGGTAGACAAATAGGTGTAGAATAGAGGTTCTACATACCCCCACTCCGAGGGTATTGCATGTCCTCATGCAATGAAAACACAATTCAGTCCATCTGCTGGGATGCCTCAGCTAGGACATCCAACCTCCTTCTCTTCCTTTGTGTAGAAACATTAACCTTTGGCCTCTTGAACATGCATCTGAATTTCAAGTTAATTAAGGCTCTGTTCAGCCTTCTGCATCTCTTTCTGCCACATGCTCATGTGAAGATAGGTATTATCTTGGATTGCCTTGGCAATATCAGCTTGCTGCTTCATTTCTTCATTTCTCTGTTTAATGTGACGGTTTAGCACTTCAAGTTCATAGATTTCTTGTTTAAGTAAATCTATTTGCTGCTCATGAGGTATGACATTACTTGGGCCAGCAGTGTTTTGCTCCAATGTTTCAAAATAGTTGTACACCTCTTGTTGAACTGGGTCAACAATTGGTGACCTCCTTGGACTATATTCATGCTCAATTTCAGTTTCAAACTCCGGCTGAAATGGACTGTCTTCTCTTGGAGGAGTAGCTGCCTCATGTGATGGACTATCCTCAAGGTCTGCTTTTGTAGCACCCTTCTCAGGTGTGCCAAGATCAACGAAGAGTGTCCTTGTGGCTTTCCTTTTATTCTGCAATCTACTACTCCTTCTTACCGTGGCAGCACTCTGTGTTTCTTTTTGTGCCTTTTCCTTTGGTTTTTGAACTTTTACTTCCTCAGAGAGGGCAGTTTTCTCATGGAGTTTAGCTACCCTTTGTGCTAAAGGCTGGTTATCTCTTTCTTCACCACTAGAATGCTCTGGGGTCTGGTCAGTTTCTCGGATTATGGATTTCCCCTTATCTTGTTTTTGTTTCTTTTTGTCCTCTCTTTTCTTTTTGGCAGCTTCCTTGGCAAGTTCAGCGAGGGTTTCTGAGATGACCTCTTGAGCACTGTCTTCAGTGGGTTCAATCTCAGGTTCAGGATGATGGACTTCTATTTCTGCCACAGTTTGTTCTTCTAAGATATCAGTCTCAGAGATACTTCCTTTTCTCTTCCTTCTGCTTTTTCTAGGTATAGAAGACTCTCCAGGCTCTGCAAAATGATTCCTTACAAGGAATTTTTCCCATGTGTCTTGTTTTTCTTTTAACTGTTCTTCTATCAATAATTTTACAAGACCATGGTGACAGAGGTAAGCTTCTACATTTCGTGGATTTCGTTGAGCCATGGAACACATTTTCCTAAGGCTTTGAAATAGGAAATAAGGAAGGTTTATATCATGTTCTCCTTGAAACTGCAGCATAATTTTACCATGATAGACATACAACACTCCAAATCTCCCTTCACAGGTGAAAAACTTTTGTACTAATAACAATAGAATTTTCCATTCTTCTTTAACATGGGAAATTGGAATTCCTTTGGTGAAAACACTTGTGTCCATACCTGGGTTTTTAAAAATCCGCTTCCATTGTTGATCCTGGACTGCCCGGTTTTTGAACCAACGTTCACCGGTTTGTGGAAGAGAGGTAGCCCTTGCTATGCTTCCTTCGCTGACTGTAACTGTTAAATCACCCACAATTGCCTGACTGTCTTTATCCTTAAATGATCTTGCAAAGGCTTTGGTTACTTCCTTATGGTAGCCCTTAAACTTTCTGATACATTGTAACCAATTGGCTTTTTGTAGTGCCTCCTCAACCTGAGGATATGCCTCCAAGAATTTCGAACCTTCGGGTTCAGCCCTCAAAAGCTTTCCCATCGACTCTTCAGCTCTTGTTTAAACACAAATTTGATGGTGACCTTACACAGTAACTCCGTAACTTCACACAGTAACTCCTCGGTTCCTGTTCAGACTTTGTGGAACAGAGGGTATACGGTGCATTAACAGCCTCAGACACCGGGAATTCACGGCTTGAATTTAGAGTTAAGCGGTGGAATTAGCGTGGACACAGTGAAAACGGTGACTAACAGTCGTAATACGACTGTATCACAGGTTTACGGGCTATACGGCAGAGGGAAAACAGAGGATGGTTTATGGAGGTAATCGTAGTGAGTGAAAACGAAATAAGGGAGATGATGGCGAGGAATAGGGTGTTATGAGCATAGAGGGTTTTGAAATGATGAACGGAACGGCTACATTCTTTAATCTCGGCTGTGGAGTGACACATGGCTGTGGAACGAGAACTGAGAGACGTAATGCGGTAGGTTACGTCATTAGGGTACAAGACCTTAATGACCGAAACAGCCATATGTAATTTCAAAAATCGTGGTTATTATGAGCTGGTAGACGTGGAGGATTCGGAGATTTGTGGTCGCATGGGAAAAAGGAAATGGGTAATCATTACGTTTAGTGGCCAACAAGACATAACCCAGAAAATTCCGCATAATGAAATAACCATAGGTTTAGAGTTTTGAACATACCTCGGATCACTTTTGATTTGATTTGGCTTCTGATGATTTGCTACTAACCTTTTGTTAACTTTATTGCTAGCACATGACCTTTTCTCCTTGTCTTTGATGATTTTGAACTGTAAATATTTTCTTCAGACAAACTGTGTTTCTTGTGCAGGTACAGAAGGCTGCAGGAAAGCTAATCGGCTGCAGGATTGTCAAATGGCTGCAGAAACTGTAATGAAGTCTTCTAGCTGCATAAAATACTTTAGTTGCCAAAAAAAAACTTTATTAATGAAGTGAAATGGAATGAAGGAATGAATGAGTGAGTGGAAAGCAGTGAGGTGAAGTGAAGATGGTAAGATGGAAGAAAATGGTGAGATGAAATAAATGAAATGGAAATGAAAGAGAGAGAGATTTTTTTTTTTTGGAAAACATTAGGTGTCAGGTGACCCTGATTTTCACCTTATGTTTTCTGCATGAGACTGCCAATCAGAGATTGGTTTTCAGGCTCATACATTTATTCATTTTTCCTTTTTTTTTTTTTTTTTCCTTTTTTTTTTTTTTTTTTTTTTTTTTTTTAATTGAAATTGAAAGAAACAGAGATTAGGCTGATGGAGGAGAAGAATTCTTCTCCACCAGCCTCATTTCAGAATCGCCTTGGAATAACTTAACAAACTCCTCTTTTGAGAGTGGCTTGTGGTAGACTTTTAACCGGTGGCCAATAAAGGGAGTTTGAAGTTCATCAATAGTCTTCACTCTAACTGCTCCATTATTAAAGACTTCATCAATCTCATATGGCCCAAGCCAATGAGTTTGAAATTTTCCTTTGAAGTCCTTAAATTTTGAATCAAACAAGAGTGTCCAATCACCCTTTTGAAACTTCTTCTCTTTGATATGTCGATCATGCCATTTGCTTCTTTGGTGCTGAACTAGATCGGTTCTTAGAATTGCATCTTGTCTCATTTCATCTAGTTCATTTAATTGGTCCATTCTGTGCTTCTGGGCTTCTGATAAGCTCATCCCCAATTGAACTGCTGTCTTGAAGGTCTTGATTTGGAACTCAATGGGGAACAGGACTTCTTTCCCATAAACAAGTTCATAGGGAGAATGTCCTGTAGTGTTCCTCCATGTAGTTCTATAGGCCCATAAGGCTTCAGGAAGCCTTTCTGCCCAATCTCTTCTATGAAGATGAACAGTCTTTGTGATGATGCTTTCAAGAACTTTATTTGTAGATTCTACTTGACCATTCGCTTGCGGATGGTATGGAGTAGATGTTCTATGCTTAATCTTATATTCCTCCATCAGCTTTTCCACCATCCTTGATGTGAACTGGCTTCCCTGATCTGTTACAATTTCTCTTGGGACACCAAAACGAGTGAAAATATCCTTGAAAAGAAATTGAACAACTGAATTTTCAGTAGCAGAAGTTAATGCTATAGCTTCTACCCACTTGGTAACATAATCAGTACAAACCAGTATATATCTATTTTGCTTGGATGGCGGATTAATTGGTCCAACAAAATCTAGAGCCCATTTCTCGAAAGGTTCGATGCATACCTGTGGCTGTAGTGGCATTTCATTTGAAAGAGTTGGTCTCCCAGTTCTTTGACAACTGTCACACCTTTTAACATATTGCTTTGCATCCTTAAAGAGAGAAGGCCAATAATATCCTGATGAAAGGATTTTATAGGCAGTCCTCTTATCAGAAAAATGTCCGCCACAAGGTTCGTCATGACATGCCTTAAGGATGTCAGGCATCTCATCCTCTCGTACACATCTTCTGATCATCAAATCTGGCCCTGTTCTGAACAATTCATTAGAAATCCAAGAATAAAGTGAACTATCCTGAATGATTTTCCTTTTCTCATTAGGAAATAAATGTAAAGGTAATTTTCCAGTAACTAAATAATTAGCAATATCAGCATACCAAGGGGTTTTGGTAGTTACTGCAAACAAATACTCATCTGGAAATTTATCCTCTACCGGAGAGTCCTCATTAGTGTTTTGGATTCTAGACAAGAAGTCAGCTACTGTGTTCTGTTTACCTGGTCGATCTAACACAGTTATGTTGAATTCTTGTAAAAGCAAAAGCCATCTTGTAACTCTACCATTAGTGACTGGTTTGTTCATGAGGTATCTAATGGCAGAGTGATCAGTGTGGACAAAGGTTTCATAGCCGGTTATATAGTGTCTAAACTTGTTTATAGCATGAACAACGGCTAGAAACTCCTTTTCAGTAACAGTATAATTTAACTCAGTAGGAGTCAAATTCTTACTCGTGTAATAAATGGCATAAGGGATCAAATCCTTTTGTCCCAAAACAGCTCCTAAAGCTGTATCTGAAGCATCAGTAGAAATGTGGAAAGGGAGTTTCCAATTTGGACCCCTTAAAATGGGTGCTTCAGATATTCTAGTCTTTAAAGCTTCAAAGGCAGATTGACATTCAGGATCCCACTTAAATTCACAATCTTTAGTGAGTAATTTGAAAAGAGGGGATGCTATCTTAGTGAAGTTTTCAATAAATCTTCTGTAATAACCAGTAAACCCAAGAAAACTTCTAACATCTCTTTGGCAATTTGGAACAGGTAACTTAGAGATGACTTCTACTTTAGATCTATCAACTTTGATTCCATCTCCTGAAATATGATGTCCTAAAACAATCCCTTCAGTAAACATCATAAAACACTTTTCATGACTTAAAGAAAGATTTGTTTCCTTACATCTTACCAGTACTTTTTCCAAATTTGCCAAAGCTTCTTCAAATGTATTACCATAGACTGTGAAATCGTCCATGTATACCTCTACACAATCATGAATCAGATCTGAGAAGATTCCTAGTACAGCCCTTTGAAATGTAGCAGGTGCATTGCACAAACCAAAAGGGAGTACTCGATAGGCAAAAGTCCCCCAAGGACAAGTAAAGGTGGTTTTGTCTTGATCTTCAGGTGCTACCTGAATCTGATTGTAACCACTAAAACCATCCAAGAATGAGAAATACTTTTTACCTGCTAAAGTGTCTAATACCTGATCAATAAAAGGTAGAGGAAAATGATCCTTTAAGGTTGCCTTGTTCAATTCTCGATAGTCAATGCAAACTCTCCATTTACCATTCTTTTTGGGCACTATAACCAAGGGAGAAACCCATTGGCTATCTGAAATGGGGTAAATGAAGTTTACCTTGAGCAATTTCTGAAGTTCTTCTTTCACAATTTCCCTAAGATTTGGATTCATCCGTCTTTGTGGCTGCCTAATAGGTCTGCTGTTTTCTTCAATGTAAATATGATGAATACAAGTCTTAGGGTCGATTCCTTTCATGTCAGTATATTCCCATGCAAAGGCAGTGGAATGTTTTTGCAACAGTTTAGTTAATTCTTCTTGTTGTAGTCTTTCCAAGTTCTTGTTGATATTTAATGTTTTTCCTGGAAAGACTTCAACTGTAGAACTACCAAACTCTTCCATTGAGAAGAGAGACATCTGTCTAGAGGAAAGATATTCAATATCTGCATCTAACTGGAATTGTGAAGAGTCATATTCTAAAGGTGCCTCAAAATTTTCTAATGTATTTAGAATTTGACTGTCCTCACTGATTTCAGAGATGGTTAGAACAGATTGAAGAGTATCCTCATCATCAATCCACTCATCTTCTCCTATTTCTGTTATTGCCTTTGCGGGAGGATACAAGTTGAATTTCTTGGTAGAATTACCATCTGATATATACATGTCTCCCGACCTACAACTTATGAAAGCATCAGCTGTGGCCAGCCAAGGTCTTCCTAGAATAAGAGGATGTCCTCCTAGATTGTTCTTGGGAGTTAAAATCATAAAATCAACTGGATATTCCCAAGAGTCTAGTGAGACTGGAATGTCTTCCAATACACCATCAGGTTTAATGATTGATCTGTCTGCAAGTTGCAGCAAAGTAGGTGTAAAGAGAAGGTTAGGAAGTTTTAACTGATCCATGGTCTGTCTACTCATAATGTTGATAGCGGCTCCTAAGTCAATCAAGGTATTTGGGATTTCAACCCCATTAATGTGAGTTTTAACAATAGGGCTACCGGGATCTACATATTTTTGCATGGTAATTTTACCCATCATAATGTCTGCAATTTTTCCAACTAGATGTATCCTTTTTGTGTCTCTGGTTCTTTTTATTGTTTTTTTCAAACTCATCTCCTTTATTGTCTTTGCTAGAATGGGAATCTCCTTAATGGCTGTTAACAAGGGAATCTTGATACAGACATTTTTCAATTCATCTAGAAAGCTATAGTCAGGCAACCAAATCTGCTTCTCCACTCCTTTATCAATTTGCAATCTTTCAGGAAAAGGAGGAATAGCTGAAGATGTGGGTTGCTCTACTAAGGGAGTTGATTCTTTTTCTTTTTCTTTAATGCTTGGGTTTTGAAGGGATACTTCAGAACCCTTATTGGCTTTGAGAGATTCTTCCTCAGAAATGCTTGGTTGTTGAGCACTTGTAGAAGGTTGGTCTAGGATTCTACCTGATCTGAGTTGGACCTCATTGAGAGGGACAACCATATAGGTAGGGAATGGTTGACCTTCCATCACATAAGCATTTTGAGGATTTCTATTATTGGGGTTTGGTTGAGGTTGAGAGGGAAGTTGATTTGGCCTCTGCTGAGATTGTAACAAGAGTTGAGAATTTTGATTTTGTGGAGGAGGTTGTTGTTGTTGAGGGAATGGTAATGACAATTGTTGACCTTGATTTGGAAGTTGGGGAGCTTGCTGATTCTGAAAGGATTGAGGATATTGATAGAATTGGGCAAATCTCCCATAAGGATTTTGCATTTGCATGCTTTGCAACCATGCTTGGAAAGGATTTTGTGGTTGTGACCAAGGATTCCAATTTGGTGGGGGTTGGAAATTCATAGAGTTATTAAACCCTTGATTTTGCTGCCCCTGCCAAGGTTTCCTTGCAAAAAAACAAAGGGATTCAAGCGTACTTGGATCTTCTTGAAAGACTGCTTTGAGGCCAGGGATTGAAGGACATTTCTTGGTCTCATGGGTTTCTGAGCAAATTACACAGGTTTCCACAACTTGTGCTTCCAAGGGACATTCCCTTAAAGCATGCTTCTTTCTACACTTCGGGCAAAAGATAGTCATAGCCTCGGCTTCTGCTTTTTGTTTATTTTGAATCTTAAGGGTATCAATTTGTTCACTGAGACTCCCTAAGATGTCAGTTTTAAATTCATCTAGCATATTACCGATTTCAGCCCTACTCACTGATCCTGTTGCAGATTTATTTGCCCTAAGGAGAGAAGGATCTCTAGGCCCTTTTTGAGTTTTTGATTTGCCCCTTGAGAGATGGATACAAAGTTCTGCTATATCATTGAGAGAAAGTTGAGAAATATCCCCTTTCCCATCATGTTTAAGATATCTATCCATTCATCCCTAATGGCTTTTAATAAGAGGGCTTTTAAGGTCTCTTCATCCAAGGTACTCATTTTTGCTCTTTTTAAATTATATTGAAATCTCTCAAGTAAATCTTCTAAGCTCTCATCTTCTTTTTGCACCATTTTAAAAACCTCACCCTTATGATCAGTAGGCATACAATAGTCCAAATACCTATCCAAAAAGGTTTGTTTCATTTCATCCCAGGTCCTAATGGATTGAGTAACTAACCCCATGAACCATTTCAAAGCTTGATCTTTTAATGTTGATGGGAACAGTTTGAGTTTCTGAGTATCATCCAGATAGTCATAAGTTCGACACACAACTTCAAATTCAAACAAGAATGTTTCAGGGTCCTCAGTTCTTAATCCATGAAAATTTGGGAGGACGGATGGTGATATGTTTTTCATGGTGGCTCGGGAGTCCTCATCAACAATGGGAAACCCAAATGAATTATCCCCATCTATATTTCCTCCAATGGGACCTCTACCTCCTCCATTGTTATTATTATTTCCTCCTCCTCCTCTACCTCTACCTCTACCGCCTCCTTCTTCCTCTGCCATGATGATTCTCCTAGGGATTTCAAAATCTTCTGGTTCTTCTACAAAGGGTGAATGAGAAGAGATCTCTCCTTCCTCTTCAGGTGAGTCTATTTCCTCAATTACAATTGGTTTTCTGGTAGGAGAAAGAGAAGAGTCTCTTCCTAGTTCAAACTCAATAGAAGGTGTAGGAGAGTCAACTCTTGGCTCTTGAATTTCAGGACTAGGAGTTTCGGTTGGAGATAAGGGAGGTGTCTCTTGTCTATCTCTTGAAGCAGATGGACTTGTAAAAATTGAACTTCGAGCTCTAGCTAAAAACCTTCCCCTAGAATCTCTAGCTCTATGCATGTCATTTTTATTTTATCTTCAAGTCAAGTTAAATAGTTCTTTTTCTGATCTTCCAGTTCACTCTAGGTGCAAGAAGAGAGCATACTCAAGAAACTATTAGATCAATAACTTTCTCCTTTCTGATCCTCCAGATCACTTCAAAGTGCAAGAGGAGAGCATACTTAGATAGGTCATTAACTTCTTTTCTTGAAGTTTTTTTTTTTATATTTTTTTTTTTCTTCTAAGAATATGGCTACTTAATTTCACTTCCCCGGCAACGGCGCCAAAATGTTTAGTCAATTTAGTGTTATCTAAATTGCTAGTATTTATTGTCAACCCGGGGCTCGTAAGCTGATGAAGTGAGGGTGTACTATATGTACTTAAGTAACCTCTTAGAGTTTTTCTTATCGTTGGGGGGTGTTGTTGTGGTTAATTATGTTCCTAAGATGGAGTGAGAATTTATAAACAAGTGAGTGATGGTGTGTGTGTAGAGTGAATTCTAAATGAGTGGAAGTGTGTGTGGAGTGATCTCTAACTAATTGCTTGAAAGGAAATGCTTGGAAAGAATAAATGAATTGAAATGACTTGAAATAAACTTGAAAGCAAATGACCACTACCAATGGCACTAGACACCGTTCAAGTTGCTGCTAATAAAAGAAAAGAGAATCACTTTTAAAACCCAAGAATAAAGATTATCTCTCTCTAACTCGATGCTTCAAAGCACATGTACTGTGTACAGCACGGAAAGAAAGTAGCTTAAGTGGAATTTATAAAAGTGAGAAAAATATGCTTGAAAAACTAATGATAATAATTTGCTATTTCTAATTCTCTACTTCAGCCATATGTACTATGGAAAGCATGATTAGAAAGTAGTGAGGAAATAGTCTAGGAAGCACTTTAAAATCAAAACTTTTACTCTAAAGACTAGTGGTAATGATTTACTCTTTCTAACTCGATGCTTCAAAGCACATGTACTGTGTAAAGCACGGAAAGAAAGTAGCTTAAGAACAGTCCAAAAAGTACCCAAACAAGCTGCAAGTTAGTGATATTTTGATCTTAAAAGATAATAATTTATGATGAAGATCATTCATGTATGTTAACAGCTCTTTGAGAAATAAGATTAAAAACTAACTATAAAGACAAAGGCAGCACTTGAATTGTCAACTTCAAATACCATTAGCTGTAAAGCAAACACAACACATATAAAAATAAATCCCGGGCTAAAAGAAACCTGCAAAGAAATAACACTGATCAGCTGAAAAGAAAGGAAAACAAGTAAATGAAACTATACATGCTTAAGGAAATAAACAAGAAAATAACGAAATACTGCACATAAAATACTTTACAAAGGCTGAGACGAGCAGGGGCCCTCTGTTCATTCAGCCACAAGAAAACTCAGAGATCTGGAAACTTCAAAACGGTGCTATGTCTATTCCTCCATTTGCAAAAAGTATACAAAACAGAGTGTTGGAATAGCACTAGAAAACAGAGTTCACAAAGCTCTTAAATTCCACACAAGTTCAGAAAATTACAACTAATCAAAAGTTCTTTGAGCGTACGCAGACGCATCAATTTATAGGAGTTTCTAAGATAGCCTATGCGTACAGCTAGTTAACAAAAAAAACAATAAAACAGTATGCGTATTAAAGGTCCTTTGACACATCACGGCTGCGTGGACGAGTTTAGTGGTTCTGTCGACATGGATAATAAATCCTATGTTGGATTATGTCCCCTGCCATCTGTAGAACATGGACAAATCACCATTTAAGGTGACGTGACCAAACAGCTTTCAAACACCGTTTAAACCACCTTGAGTTGACCGTGGCTTAACCAGCTTTGACCATGGGTAAAAATGACGTGGATGGCTGGAACAAAGGGACAGGAACCTCGAGCACACTGATACCTGAGTGCCCATGTGGCTCGTCTAGCAAACCGACACGTGGATCATAGTGTTTAACAAAAAGGCTGCAGGATCTTCAGATAGCTGCGGGATCATCAGATAGCTGCGGGATTCCTGCAAGTAAGTCAAAAACTAAACAAATAGTCATCCATTAGCAAAACTTGCTTGATCATGCTTATTGACACTGAATGTAATGATCTGAGAGGTTTTATGGTGAAAATGAGGCAAAAGTGAAGGAAAGATAAGGAAAAGTTGAGGAAAATGGTAGACAAATAGGTGTAGAATAGAGGTTCTACAAAGGCGTAACCTTCCACTCCCCTGGAAATCATAGAACATCGCGTTAGTGCTATTACAGTAGGGTTGGAAGATATTGGCAGTGCAGTGCGTGATTGTACAAATATGTTGGAACAGGCACTAGAGGTCCTCACGACTTTGCAGGAGGATCCCAACATCCAGCGGCTGGAGACAGAGGCGCACGAACTCCAGCAGCAGTACGACAACATCAGAGGAACTACATAGACAGTAGTCCTTACTTAGCGGCTTGCGAGGATGTAGCAAGCCAAGGCATTAAAGGAGCAGGTGGATGCAACGCGCCATAAGGAAGCAATTCTCAAAGCACACGTTCAACCATGGATTGACGAAGCCTTCATAATCACGACAGATATTGAAGGGAAGCTCACGTAGATTTAGGGGATGCATGCACAAATGTAGGGTAGCACACTGGAAACAGAGGTCTCCGAAGAGAGGATACAGTGGGTTTAGCAAGTCGCAGCTTATTGCGCTGCGGACATCGAGACTGTTCGAGACCAGCTAGAGGGACTCCGCGCTAATATCGTCGCACCAATAGAGTGACTTGAGGGTGAGTCATGATGTTTGTGTTGGGGACCTGTTGGGCATGGAATCCCTCCACAACATGTTTTGGGGCTCAAAGCCAAAGTTTTGAGTAATATCATTGTAAAGCTCCACGAATTGCGAGCGTGAAGCGCGAATTGTATGTCAGAGTCATAGGTTTGTCCACCCTAAGTTTTGAATGTAGTGTCGGCCTACCCATGGTCCGCGGACCATGGGATTGTATAAATAGAGCGAGGCTCTAAGTTGTAAAAGAAGGAAGGAAGTAATACAATAGATGGATACAGTAATATAGCAAGCATAAAGCAAGAGTCTAAGTATTTTGGGTCATAGTAATAGGAAGAGGCTCTGCAGCTGAGTGCGCAGAGACCTAGTAGAGTCTGCAGCTGAGTGCGCGAACCCCTGCGACTGAGTGTGCGGGGTAGAGTTGGGTCTGCAACAGAAGGAAGAAAATAATAAAGAGAAGTTTTATTTGAATTCCATGTATATGTTCTTAAGTTATTACATGTTTGATATCATTGGCAATTATATTGTTTATTTACTGTGCGCAATTATATGAATTGTGAATATTGTTCAGTATAACTGAAAGTGTATAAATAAGTTAAGTTAATCAACTAATGTCGAGCTATAAGTAAGGACTTGGTAATAACATTGTTTGGTCCCCGAGCAGGACTGCACGAAGGCAGCATCTCAGGCTGCAAGGTACGGGTAAGCGCATGTAGCGACGTGCTTGCAGGGTCGAATCGTGGACCACCTGAAACCATCAGACATCTCCAGGGTGCGGAAACCTGGTTCTAGCACCCTCCCATACTACTTCGGGTGAGACCTCAGTTCGTGCTCCATAGACTATTACTGAAAGGGCCAGTAGTACTGGGATTTGTTTGACTAAATCACCTTTGAACCTGGGTCAGGCCCCAAAAAGCCAACTAGAAGGGTCACTAACCAATTAGGTCTTACAATCATTATTTATTCAGTTATGTGTGAAAACATGAAAAGAGCCATGACTAAGATATGTCATAAAACCATGCTTATAACCAGTGTATAACCAGATAAATAACAATAAGAGCACTGCCATTAAAGCCACATAATAGCCAATATATTTCCTTTACAAAATCAAGAGAAACTTAGCTTATATTAACCATAGGAAAATACCAACTAGGTTCAGGACTTCCACATTCCACCCAACCATAGATTGGTTGAGCCAAATCTCTCTTCAGCTAATCACCATTTTGCCATATGCCAAGCATGAATGTGGGATCTCATGGGATAAACCAATCCAAAGAGAACTAAGGGAATCCAGAGATTAAACCACCTCCACCCTCTCCATACTGTGATCACACCTAAACCGTTGTCGAGATCACAAAACCGAACTGAGCTTGAATGCCTCGAAATTTCTTCACCATCGTTGAGGAATTTCATGTCTCCAACCTCAAGCTTTACCATGTATCCCTCCATTACCAATTAAGGGATTCCTAGGCCTTTGGAAATTTTCCAGAGACCACCTCACCCCAGACTCTAAAACCATCCAGAAACCCAAAGCTCAAACCGAGAACAGTCCCATCACACAATAGGCATCCGAAAATGGAAAGGTTAAGATAAAATCCACTGTCGAATTCTAACAAAATCGATGAAAATGACAACAAAATAACCACATACCAACATGCACATACCATGCATGTCAAAACCAGCTAGGAAATCACACATGCAATTTGTTACGTGTAAGTATTCCCGTTGAAGTTACTTGATTATTGCCTTCCTTTGCTTTCCTTGTCCTCCTTTTCTTTTCCTTTCCTTTTCTTGCTTGCTTACTTTCTTTCTCCTCTTGGTGCTTGCTCCTCTCTGAGACAAGTTCTAATATTAAACTGAAAGAAAAAAAGAAAAAAGAAAAAAAAGATATCAATTGATGCTCTTAGGTATTTTTATTGATGAGGCCTCTAATTTCTTCAATTTTCCATTATTTTCCTTCATTTTCCTCCTCACATGCAACCTATGACCTTTCACCTTCCTTTTCTCCTAATTTCCATTATTTTCATAAATAATGTGCCAAAAATACCTTTTTGCCTTTCCAAAGCCTTAGCCATTGTCTTTGCCAATTTCCCCTTAGCCATAAAACACAACAAGTGATGCCCACTAGGATATTTTTCCCAACATTTAGCTTGGAATAAGTGTCCCTTTCCCGTGGTCTTATTTTACCTTTATTAAATTTTATTACATGAACTTTTAACTCGGGGTTGTTACATCAGTACATCTATTTTAGTGAAAAACCAAAATATTCATGATTTTCTAGATCTAACTTCTATGTTTGTATTTTTATCTATGTGTATCTTTCTTCTTCCCTCTCTCTCAACCTTCCATTCTATCCTTCTCTCCCTCTATCCTTCTCTCTCTCCCCCCTCCCTCTCTCCTTTGTCTCTCTCTCTCCACCTGTCCCTCCCTTTCTTTGTATTTCTCTTATTCCCTCCCCCACTGCCATCTATATCTATACCTCCCTCCATCTATCCTTATTTGTCTCTTTATCTCAGGTCCCTAAATAGATCTCTCTCTCTCTCTCTCTCTCTCTCTCTCTCATCTATATCTCCATCTCCCTCTGTCTCTCCTTATTTATATCTCTATATCAGCGTGCATACTCTCTCTCTCTCTCTCTCTCTCTCTTTATACCCCCTCCATCTATATCTCTATCTCAGCCCCCAAACATACAAACTCTCTCTCTCTCTCTCTCTCTCTCTCCATATATATATCTCTTCCTCCCTCCCTCTTTTTTCCTCTCTCCCCCCTCCAACTATATCTATATCTCCCCTTGTATCTCCTTCTCACCCCCAAAACATACTCTCTCTTTCTCTCTCTCTCTCTCTCTCTCTCTCTCTCTCCCTCTCCACCTTTCTCTCTACATGTCTTTTTTCCCCTTCCAATTCCATCTCTCTCTCCCCGTCTCTCTCCTCTCTCTCAAATCCCCTCTCTCTTCCTTCCTCTCTCTCCCTTTCTCTCCCACCTCCCTTTGTCTCTCCCCCCCATCACACACACTCTCTCTCTCCACCCTCAAACTTTATCACTATCTCCCTTTCTCTCTCCTTCTCGCTCTCCCCCTATCCCCCCCTGCTATATCTATGTCTCCCTATCTCTCTCTTACCCTTCTTTCCCTATCTTTATCCTCTCCTTTTATCTCCCTTCTCTTGTCTCCTTTCTTCCTCATTTCATCTTCATCTCTCCCTTATCACTCCCTCTCTCTCTCCACCTCTATCTCTCAATGTCTTTGTTATTCCCCCCTTCCAACTCCATCTCTCCCTCCCCCTCTCTCTTTCCTCTCTCTCAAGTCTCCTCTCTTTTCCTTCCTCTCTCTCCCTTTCTCTCCCACCTTCCTATGTCTCTCCCCCCCCATCACATACACTCTCTCTCTCCACCCTCCAACTCTGTCACTATCTCCCTCTCTCTCTCCTTCTCATACTCCCCCTCTGTTACAGACATATTTGGGCACTTCAACCCCAATCTTATATGTCGATAAACTAGGGCTCTTTAATCCCTAAAAGTGTTGTTTCATACCCTAAAAGATCATGGTCAACTAATTACATCATTCCCCAAAAGTTCCACCTGAAAAACCATCCAGAACCGGCCTGAATTGCACCATACTGAGAGCTCCATTGTCAGGGTGCGATGCATACTGACTTCTACACTAGCCAGGTGTGATGCATACTGAAGAGGCCTTCTGTGAGGTACGATGAGCGAGAATGGACAAATGTCCAAGACAGTTTTCTAAGTGGATGCTCATGGAATCTTCTAGAAACTTCTCCTATGACACTTGCTTCTCTGAACTCGCCCAAGGATGAGTAAGAGATCCAAGAAATCTCCAAGTGGAACAAAAAACAACAAGTGGAATGACACTAATCAAAAACCCAGAGATGACTCACACCCTTGCAAACATCTATAAATGGATCCCTCATCTGAGAGATATGGAGGCTGGAATTTGGCAATTTGTAAGGAAGTACTGATAGTTTTTATTTGAGAAAGAGCATTGTATTGTTGGGTGATCTTTCTTTTCATGAGGTGAAGAGGGCTTTGATGCTGGAAGGATGATACTGGATCAGACAGGTAGGTTGTAATTCTCCCTTCTATTTTAATAAAGTTCTTTGAGTTTTCCTCCATACAATTGTGTATTTGTGAATGTTGTTATTTGTGAATGCTATTGTATGTTCATTGTATTTCTGATTCTGCAATGCTTATGATATAATAGATCAAGATGCTTTGATGGTGTTTTGTTACTTTATCTCTACAGGTATTCACTAAGCGGGATAAGTAGGAGAAGAGGTGAAAGCTCTGTCAAGGGGGAGAGATATCAAGCAAGGAGTTAAGCAGAAGATCTAGGTTGGTTCCTTTGCCTCTCTCTTATCTATCATACATAGAGGAAATCACAAATTGCTTTAAACTGTTTGTTTCTAGGATAGCTGCCAATCCTAGAGGGCTAGTCGATCGAAAAGACACTAGTTTTCCCAGAAACAAAATGGTGACTCCGCTGGGGATCGAATAGATGTCTGTTGGTTATTGTTGTTTGTTTTATAAACTATAGACGGAGCCTGAAGTTAGCCAGATAGCCTTCGAACTACTCTTGCTCTGCAATTGCATAGTAGATGAATGTTGCTTCAGTCAATCTCCAGTTTAGTTTATGAACTGAACATCTAACTTACAAACATTCTAGATGCCCTTGTGGTAGCTCAGTAACCTCCCAAGATCATACCTCTATACTTTGGCTTTTACTGTCTATCATAGCTCAGCTTAACTCACTAAAATCAGCTGCAAATTTGAGCCAAAACCCATATCAGTTGCGCTTCCTAGCCCATCGCACTGTCTGTCACTATTTGCTAGTATGCATCACTCCTCCCAAGTCTGAAAATTGTGATGCATCCTTGTTTCTGTGAAGCCCAGGTGCGATGACTGACTGAACCTATTTCCCTTCTTGAAATTTGGGGTTTTTGTCCTTGTTTTCAACTCTGTTTAGTTGTTTCTTATGAACAATACCTCATTATTGAAGCATCATTGCATCAGATAGATCAGTCTCCATTGATTAGGATTAGTAAATGTTTTTGTGTATTTGTCCATCATTTACGATCCTTTGTCGAAAAGTCGCTTAAATCGAACTATCGTTTTGGTGCAAAAAGTGTCGTAATTGTCATTTTGTGTCAAAAAGAGAAGTGTCGTTGAGTCTTCCTTCCTTGGATAGTCGATTGAACTTTTTGTCATGTATTTGAGTTTATTTTTTGATATTTGAAGTGTCGAAAGCATTTTCTATTCGAAATCGAAAAGTGTTGTTTAGTCTTCCTTTCTATTTTGAAAAAGAAATTGTCAAAATGTTGCTTTGAGTAAAAATATTTTAGATCTTTACTATATTTAGTTTTCTTTTTTGGCATTTTCACATTAAAGAGAACGAAAAACAAATACATGCATTTTCATTTGCATTTAGAGTGTGCGCGAAAAATGATTTAGGAAAAGTGCATTTAGTGTGTGCTCTTTGCTCTTTGTTTGAAATAATCGTAATCTTCTTTCCTTAGTAGCTAGGCTTTTCATTGATCAAAATAAACAACGATTGTTTATCATTGTAGACTGCATATTTAGGAATTTAAATCTACATCACGCGGTGAACCATTGAAAGGAAAACTTTTAAACAAGATCAACTCTAAAATAAATTTCAATGAGCTTAACAACGCTTTGGAACCTAATGCAACACATCTAGAGGGCTAGGCTAGAGACGTGTTCCAGCATCATAAAATCTAGTAACTATCATTTTCATTGAAGGTTGGGTGATTCCTCCTCCCTGATACAACAAGTGCTAGCACGGACTTGTGCTCCCCGTACCGTCGTGTATATATTGGGAGACCACAATAGGCTTATATCCTTTATCCATAGGAAGCCATGTCTGCCGCCCTATCGATCGCAATGCACTAAACACAGCATTCGAGAAGATTGACTGTTGTACATAAGTCCTTGTTAATTTCTCTTTAATTTATCACCAAGGTGTATATTGTAGTTTTGCGATTGGTTTGGTAATCCCCCTGTCTAGATCTCCAGAGTAGTCACTTTCATTCCTTTTCAACTCTTTTGAAAAAAAAGGTCCATCTAAGCACTTGTCACTTCAGGCTCATTAAAAAATCGAAGGGGACTAGAGTCATATTTAGCTTTTTCTCGACTCTTAAAAATTGAAAAAGCAAAGTTGTGTCAAAGCATCATTAAAATTTATTAATTTCGGAATAACATCCCTGTTTCCATCGTTGATCTTAGGTTGAGATAATGGAGTCCACCAATCATGGAATCCCTTTTGAGGGGAATCCTAGTCCTTTTACACCTTGGGGAAATATTGGTGCTCCTCATGTGGCCACTTTGTCCCTTCTGGGACTTACTATTCGCCTGCCAGTATGGTTATTCTCAACCTCTGTGGTTCAAAATAACGTGATTCCTCAGCAATCAAATTAGCATCCAGTTGATGCTAAGGTTGACCCCTCGCCTTCTTCTTCGTTTGTTTCTCCCTCCCCTTCTTCCTCTTCGCTTGGTGAAAGTAGTGATGCTAATAACCAAGTGACTAAGAAGAAGAAGAAAGGTAAGAAGAAGAAGAAGAAGAAGCCAATTCAGCAAGGGGGCAACCAACCAACCATAGATTTGGATGCATTAGTTGGTGAAAATTCTCACATTAAAGCTCATAAACCCAGATATCCATGCGTAATCTGTAGAGGAGATCATTTTCATCGAGATTGTCCATGAATTCCTCGGATCTTGAGAGAATGGTCCCCCCGTTCACACCAACCGGTGTCATCAACCTCTGCTGATCATGTTGATAATACACCATCAACTAGTGATGGTGAAGTCCACGAACAGAAAGGCAAAGTCAAAGTTCCATGTGAGTTATGTGAAGGGAACCATACACTTCCCCGTTGTCCTTTTCTGGGTGAGGCCAAAAGAGTCTTGCATAATCATCCTGCTTCACCGCAGCGACTTCCACCTAGATACAAGAAACTCTCCCCTAGTCCTTTACTAGTGGAAAATTCGACTGACTTAACTGAACCATCGGTCGGAACACCTATCGTTGAGAGTGAATCTTCTGAGTCCATATTGGACCAAAGTCAACAGGTCGAGATGGCAGTCGACCCAGTTTTACCTTCAGAAGATCATATCCATCCTCAAGAGAGTGAGAATGATATCATTCAAATTCTCTTTGTTACTTCAGAGTCTGACGAACTTGGGGGCAATCCGCTCGTTCCTTCACAACAGGAAGAGAATCCCCCAGTTCCTGCTACTCAAGGGGTTATTTCACCCATTTATTCGGTACCCCCTCCAAGCAGTCTAATCGGTTCCTTTGATTGGAATTGACTAGCAAGATCTCACCTTCATTCTTATGTACCTTTCCGGATCATAGTACAAGTTTACAAAATGATTGTGTCAGGAACTATCATAGATGAGGGTGCGTCAGTGAGTATCCTTTCCTCAACTGCTTGGAAAGCGCTTGGTTCGCCATCGCTTACGCCTGTTACACAGAATTTGTCAGGCTTTAACAAAGGAACCAGTCAACTGTTAGGGATCCTTCCTAAGTTACTGATAACTTTAGGAAGGAAAATTGTTCACCTGAACGTGATGGTAGTCCCAGGACCGTTAGATTACAATCTACTCCTTGGACGTGACTATGTTTATAACATGGAAGCTATTGTTTCAACACTCTTCCGAAAGATGTGTTTCCCGCTTGAAGGCAAAATTGTCACCATTGACTAGCTTTCATTTCCTGGTTCAAGCATAGCTCCAAGTCAACCATCATCCCTAAATGGTCCTTTTATATCCACGGTGTCTCTTCAACCTTCATTCCGTCCACCTAATTACCGCGAGTAATCTGGTGAATGTAACGAAGCTTAGGGGGCATGCACCCTTGTCTATTTTGCGGACGAACCTAGCTGAAAAAATAGGTCTCCCTATAGGTTATGTGATTGGTCTAGGATACCTTTCACCTTTGTCTATTTGGTGGACGAAGTGCGAGAAGTTTTTTGTCTGTTCCGTGGACAAAACCATCCTGCATAACCACGGTAAGTTTCCATATGGCTACTGGAGACTCTCCTTTTCATCATGCTGGGGGCATGCAAACTTTTTATGCAAGCTAAAAACGACCAATTTCATTTCCTAGTTTTTTTAACTTTTTAGCTTTTTTGCTTTTTAGCTTTTTAGCTTTTTAGTTTTTTAACTCCTGAGGTCAGGTGATTGGTCTGACACACCATTCACCTTCGTCTATTCTACGGACGAAGCAAAGGAAGTGTTTTGTCTAACCGCTGATGAAACCATCCTACCTAACCTCAGCAGCTCCTTAGTTTTTTTAGTTTTTCTAGCTTTTAGTTTGATCATTTCTAGTTCGCATAAAAAGATAAACCCACACTGAGCATAGTTTCCGCAAGGTTCAAGCTCATTAAAAAATGAACCCACCTTCGGTAAATAACCTTTGTGATTTCCATTATATCAGCCTTTTGAGCCTTGGTTGTGTTCCTGCCATCACCTCCATTATTTTGGCCGATCATACGCTTCCACTTGATTGTTTACCTTTTTGAGGAATAGCTGTGACAAGTGGTCCTATTAGCCACCCTCTTCACACCACCATGTTTTGAGAAGTTCCAAGCTTACCCGGAACCAGTTGCTATCTTAGACACCACTCGTTCCTCAAAAATGAGTCCTCTTTAAACCCTTTTCAGACTCGTTAAATATGAAAAGATTGTCAAGCTATTGGCCTTTCCAGCTTGCTAAAGTAATCAAAAGTGCCATCCCTCATGTAGATTTTAATCTTTTTCGGACCTGAGGGATTATCTCACGAAAAATTTCGAGCATTTGTCTATTTCAGCTCGCTAAAGTGATCGAAAAGTCATCCCTTTTGTATTATTTTAATATTTTTCGGACCTAAGGGATTATGCTACGAAAAAGAACTACTGGAGTTTTCTTTTCGTCCCTTTTAAAACTCTCTAAACATGAAAAGGACTAAGTTATCTTTGTCGTTAAACTCGTTAAAACAATAGTGACAAACTTGTCCAACAAGACAAGAACGAGTTTCACTATCGCTAGACTCGCTAATAACATAGCGACAGGTTTGCCCGAAGGGCAAATTATAGAACAAGCATATGTTATCCTCCTCAAGCTTGACAAAAATAAAGAGGTACTGGCCAGTAATGACTGGGGAAAAAGGGAAGAAAACTTGAAGAATTTTATGGTAGCAGGTCGCTCTTGAACATGACACTTTCACTCCATCACCATGATTGAGTCTGGTTGGGTTATTCCGTTCACCGGTCATTTCACCATCCATTTTTGGGGTTAACACTACCAATCCATCTCAGTGTCGTCGATATGTTCAAGAGGAGTGATTTAGTTGAGAATTCACCATCCAGTTAATGCCTTATCCACTGCAATACCTTCAACCTCCATTTTTCATGACCATCATTCCTGAACCTTGTGTCGTCGATCGTTTTCACCTCCGGAAAATCATTTTCTTCGTTTCGTGTCGTAGATGTGGGATACATTAAGGCCCTCCTACGACAGGTCACTTCTTGTCGACATCAGCTCATTATCCAAGAAGTTGACTTAGAAACGACCCTTTCAGTACTTTGAAGCTTGCATGCCTTAATGGCAAGTTTCTCACTTCCGGCGACAAGTTGACAACAATGGCCTTCGACCGAAAGATTTTGTGTGGTGTTCGACATCGTATCATATATTCACACCACCTGAATTTTACTATAGTACCTTGAGGGTCATTATCATTATCGGTGATTCCTCTCGTGTTTGTTAACAGCTCACATTATTGGCTAGTAATCAGGTGATGTCTTTCCATGTTTGACTTCAGAACATATTTTTACATGGATCAACTTGTACATCGGGCGAAGATTGAACGAGTTTAAAGACCCAGGATCTAGTTTCATCCATCTGGGCTGCGATATATTCGGGAATATAAAGACATCAAATGTACACAGATAGTCATCCAAGCCAGGGACGATGACCCTACATATGAAGAATCATCAGTCTGCAACTGCAGACGATTATCTGTTCTATGTACATGAAATGAATTTATAAAGTTGAGCATGGGAATGCCCGCCTCAGCTAGATCATGAAAATTATATGATGATGATGTATTGTATTGTATCTTATACAGGTCACCTTCTAGTTTCGAAAACCTTGGATCCTCATGTTAAAGCATTTCACCCGACATCAAAGATTTACAAATTCATGCTTTAGGGGGCAACTGTTATAGACATATTTGGGAACTTCAACCCCAATCTTATATGTCGATAAACTAGGGCTCTTTAGTCCCTAAAAGTGTTGTTTAATACCCTAAAATATCATGGTCAACTGATTACATCATTCCCCAAAAGTTCCACCTGAAAAACCATCCAGAACTGGCCTGAATTGGACCATACTGAGAGCTCCACTGTCAGGGTGCGATGCATACTGACTTCTACACTAGCCAGGTGCGATGCATACTGAAGAGGCCTTCTGTGAGGTATGATGAGCAAGAATGGACAAATGTCCGAGACAATTTGCTAAGTGGATGCTCATGGAATCTTCTAGAAACTTCTCCTATGACACTTGCTTCTCTGAATTCGCCCAAGGATGAGTAAGAGATCCAAGAAATCTCCAAGTGGAACCAAAAACAACAAGTGGAATGACACTAATCAAAAACCCAGAGATGACTCACACCCTTGCAGACATCTATAAATGGATCCCTCATCTGAGAGATATGGAGGCTAGAATTTGGTAATTTGTAAGGAAGTACTGATAGTTTGTATTTGAGAAAGAGCATTGTATTGTTGGGTGATCTTGCTTTTCATGAGGTGAAGAGGGCTTTGATGCTGGAAGGATGATACTGGATCAGACAGCTAGGTTGTAATTCTCCCTTCTATTTTAATAAAGTTCTTTGAGTTTTCCTCCATACAATTGTGTATTTTTGAATGTTGTTATTTGTGAATGCTATTGTATGTTCATTGTATTTCTGATTCTGCAATGCTTATGATATAATAGATCAAGATGCTTTGATGGTGTTTTGTTACTTTGTCTCTACAGGTATTCACTAAGCGGGATAAGTAGGAGAAGAGGTGCAAGCTCTGTCAAGGGGGAGAGATATCAAGCAAGGAGTTAAGCGGAAGATCTAGGTTGGTTCCTTTGCCTCTCTCTTATCTATCATACATAGAGGAAATCACAAATTGCTTTAAACTATTTGTTTCTAGGATAGCTGCCAATCCTAGAGGGCTAGTCAATCGAAAAGACACTAGTTTTCCCGGAAACGCCCTCTCTCCCCCCTCCATATCTATGTCTCCCTGTCCCTCTCTTCCCCTTCTTTCCCTATCTCCATCCTCTCTTTTTCTCTCCCTTCCCTCATTTCCTCTCTCCCTTCGTCTCTCCTCCTCTCCCCCCTCCTCTCTCTCTTCCTTCCTCTCTCTCCTTGTCTCTCCAGCTTCTATGTATCTCTCCCCCACTCTATTCCCTCTCTCTCTCTCTCTCTCTCACTCTCTCTCTTAAATATGATCCTATTGTATTTTATTTAAGAATGTATCTAAATTAGAAAAAACATATTTGGTTGTAAAATATTAAACCTATATTTTGGATCAATAATGTCAAAGAAAATACAATAATAAAAAACTTAAAAGAATCATGCACTATCATTCCTCTATCATTGTTAGTCACTTTTATTTCTCTCTTTGCTTGGATCTTTGGTTAAAATGTATCTATCCTGGTTCTTTATAATAGTATTTTTATTGTATAAATTTCACATTTGTATTTATAAAAGTATTCTCATTTTTAATTTATTAAAACATTGATTTAATCTCTATGGAAATATTTTTAGTACTCGTGAGAATGGTGGGTTTAGATATACCTCAAAAGTAATTATAACCTTTTTTATTATAGATTTAATTAAAAAAAGTAAAATTAAATTAAATTAAAGTATTTGTAAAGTATTTTGATTTTGAAATAAGTTAGGGTTTTTGGGCATGTGGTATTGATAAGCCAATGACCATGGTATTGGCCCATGGTATTGTAACAACTTAATTAAAAATCCTAGATCTATGACATAATAAGCAAAAGCTTAGATGTCCCATGGTATTGATAAACCATGGTATTAGCCCATGGTATTATGATTTATTTTATTTTATTTTATTTGTTTATTTGTTTATTTTTTTATTTTTTTTCGTCGGCTTCCTCTCTCCCTCCCTCTCTTGATCTTTCTCTTCTAGGTATTGGCCCATGGTATTGTAAAAAAGCCTATTTAGAAGTTAATAATATGCATGGTAAATATTCATGATTAAAAATCCTGTTCTATCGTAAATATTATTTTTTTTATCGGCTTATTAATTAAATCTAAAGATGATTATGAAATCATTATTTTAATTTATATTGTAAAATGGATGTTATTTTTTAAGTAGTATTTATGTGCTATACATTTTAATGAAATATATATATTATACTTTCTTTTATCTAAAAAAATGTTCATAATTTTATTAATAAAAAATAAAATTACAATATAAAAAATTAAATTTAAAAAATTAAATTTAAAAAATATTTAGCATCTCAAAATTAACATCTCACATCTAACGCCTATACATCTAACACTTAACATTTACCACTCACACATCCACCCTATACTCCCTATACTGCAATTATATAAGGCTTTATCCTCAACAACTTTATCGTAAAAAAATGAAAATAAATAAAAGTGACACAACACTTTACGCACAAAATGCATCAATTTGATTATGATCTCGAAGATCCAGAAGGGAATTTTCCTATCACTTACAACACTTTACATATAAAGTTTATCAATTTTGATTATGTTGTTGAAATTAATTAAATATAATATAAATGGTTATTGAAAAGAAAGTAGTTTATTTTAGTTTTTAATTAAATTTTACATCAACCTCAAATTTTTTTCATGTAATCATTTTCAAATATTTTTTAATCAAATTTTTTTCATTTAATCATTTTCAAACGTTTTTTTTAATCAAATATCTATGTAAAGAAACTCAATTTTCTTTTTACTTTTCATATAATCATTTTCAACATTTCTTTAACCAAATATTTATGTAAAGACATTCAATTTATATAGAATAATAAATGCTAATATTTTTTGATAAATGATGTAGGTCAGTTTCTTTAACTTTAAACTTATTTTTGGCATAGCCTTTTTTTGTTGAGAATACGATATTACATTTTTTTTTTAAGAAAATAAGATATTTAAAAAATAAATTAAATTATATATTTATTAATATTTTTAAATATTAATTTAATTGAAAAATTAGCTTAATTTATAATAATAATAATTTATTTTTTAAAATTATGATAATATTAAATATTAAATTGATATATAATTTTTTTTTATGAAATAAAAGATTTATAATGTGATTAATAAAATTTATAAAACTTTATATAAATACTTTACCTTTTATGAACTTATAATCTTTTAAAACAAAACACATATTCTAAATCATTAAAACTTATTAAAAATAAAACAATTCAAATATAAATGATAGCATTTATAAAATACAATTAAAAAATATATTAAGTTTGTAAGTTTTTTTTAGCAGTGTATTAAGTTTTACGAATTTAAATTTTATTTAATGAAAATGAGAATTTTGTATTAAGTTAAAATGTTTGAATGCAATAGATACATCATACATCAAGAATTACATAGTTATGTCTTCTATATTTCTTCTTGAGCCCCCTTACTTATAAATGTTCAAGGTCTTCTAGAGAGGTTACATATTTTGAAACAAAAGTTAAGGTATTATAGGTATAAACCTTACCAAGTTGACCTCCTAAAACACAAAATTTACACATCAATGTTTACTGATTACCTACAAATTTTAGAGAAAACAAAACCTTCCATACTCATCTTTTTTAGAGAAATGCAAATAGGTCTGTGAAGACCATTTATGCTTAACTCCCAAAACTTAGCTTATAGCCTTCGTTAGCACAATTATCGACTTTTTTGTTAAGGTCCCTAAGAACATGATAATATTCTATAAATTTGATTCCTTTTGTCATGATTATTCTCAAGATGCTTTCTAACATGTGAGTCTTGCACTAAATGTTGGATAAGGAATAAAGAGTCTCCTAAAACAGTTAAGGAGATTGTTTGGTTTTCTCTGGTTAGTTATATGCCTTGAAGAAGTGTATATGGCTCTCTCTTTTTTTCCACGAAAAATCACATGTTATTTCATAGAAATCAAAGTATACAATTATTGTTCAATTACAACCTCCCAAACATGTTTCAACATGTTTCTCGAGAGTTATGGCATTTTATTAACCTTGAATAATAAATAGTCAAACATAAAAACATTCATAACAACATTATATCGTAAAATGTTGTTCACATATATCCTATGGACATCAGCCACCTTTTTTGTAATCAATAAACGTCCAACAAACTGGAGTAAAGTTTTCTTTGATTTTTTTTCTACCTCAATATTGTGTTCCTATAAATAAGTGATACCTCCAACTCCTCAAAAATACTTAGATCTAATTACTGGTCATAAATCCTAACCCAACAAATACTTCACTCCTAAAATTTTAATACGTTAATACAACACCTCTCCCCTCTTGCATTGCATTTTTAAAGAAATTTTTTACATTGCATTTTTAAGAAATTTTTTACACTGCGTTTTTCCCGTAAACAAATATGATAAAAAAATATATAAAATTATAAAAAACTTAAACACGTCAACGTAACAATTACTGCATATTAATTATTGTAATTACTGCAATACTCATTATTGTAGGGTAGTATGTCACTTTTTAAAAATTCTTCATAATGTGGAATGCACTTTCAAGCTTGCATATCAAACACTTCTATTTATAAAATGAACCCTAGTCCAATGAAATTCCAAGGGTTAAGGAAGGGTCTTTTCATACTTTTAATTAGTGTGAACTTTGCTTAATCGTAGCTTTGTTCACGCATAGCTTTTGGAGGTATAGTGCGTGTAATATTATTTGGCATAGCTTTGTATGTAAGATGGTTCGTCCAATCTCTTCCAATTTTTTTTGGGATTATGGGAGGTCAACTGAACGTGTATTAAGTTAGTGATAAATATTTAGTGGTGTGAAAGTTTCCGAAGTTTGATGGCCCATGTAATTAATAGTAAGCCTATTACTCTATTACTATAGGGTAGGTTTGCGGGCATCAGCAATGAGTTGTTGCTCCATTAATATATGATAGGTTTGAAAGGACTTTCCTCACTTGAAACCTTTTAGTCAATGAGGTTTTGTTAAAATTAATTTTATACTCTTTTTCATAAATGAAAATATCAAATTATGTAATTAAAAAAAAAAATTGTATTTGTGGGATAGATGAGCCATTAAAAGAGGTATATGAATAATTTGTTGTTTATTGTATAGATTTAAAGTTTTATATACAATTGTAATTCTCACTACTCTTTCATAAGTAATGTCTTTTTTAACAGTAAAATTAATTATATTGATGTATCCACACCTTGATATGATGCTATTATAGAATAATAGCATCAAATATTTATTTATGAAATCTCTTTTGCTTCTCAAAAAGAAGACATGGAATGTAGATTGATTTAGATATATGGAACCAATTTTGGAAGCACTAAAACCTTCCATGATTATTAAAACTTCTAATCATGATGTTTTATGTTATATTCTTTTATATATTATTGTCTCTACCTATTATAATTAAGTGAATATGATGACATAATTTTGCTATAGATAAAATAATGCATGATGTAATTTTTATTTTTATTGAATTAAATAAGAAGGGAACAACTAGAGTTAATAAGCAGGAAGATGGGTATAATGTGTTGATATTACTTGTGATCAAAAGCAAGAAGATTAAGTTTTATGTTTAGATATTTCATATGAACTAGTAGAAATTTAGGGAAAAAATTTAAGGATGGAATTTATATTAAAGTTTAGAAATCTCGGTGAATCTTACTAGTCCCTAATATACAAACTGTAAATTTTTTGGCAATATTTCTGTAAAAGTATTCAAATTTCTAATGTTTTTTTATTGTCTCTATAAAATATTGTTGATTTATAAGGTAAAATAATTTTATACTATAAAATTTGGTAAAATCATTTTTAGAAAATATGGAAATTGGGGAATCTTTTTTTTAAAGCATGGAAAATTAGCCCACTTGCGAATATTAGCCCCTAATATTTTCCTTAGTAGAAAATTCAAAAGCAAGCCAATAATTATCATCACTACAATGAAAATTCTCCCATAAATATAAATCATTGGTTAAAAAAAAGTTAAGCAACCAAATATTATTAAGTGCATAAAAGCTTAGAAAAAAATAAAAGATAGTTTTCATTGTGAATATTCTTCATTAGAAATATTGTCCAACAGTAACACCATAATTCCACATCATCTATGTGAATGTCATTTATGATCACGTGATTCTTAATGTCTCACCGGAGCCATAGTTGGATCTATATGACCTAGTTTAGCATCCTTAACTAAGCATATAGATTAGTTTATTCAAATCATCAAAGCAGATTATTTTCAAAAGCCTCTGTTCATTTTAGTAGGTGCAGTGTATGATTATATTTCAAGTAACAACACAAGAAGCATAGGAAAAAGAAGTCGTGAAGAAGTTAGTATTTAGTCCTCAAGCTTTAAGGACAATTTGACCAAAAAAAAATAATTGCGTGGAGAGGCTAAGCAAGTTTTTTAGAGAAATATTACTCTAGTATTTGGAACTGTAGGTAAATTTTATCTTTTAGGTTTGTGTGTGTGAGTGCCACCACTTTATATTTTGGTTTTAATACTTATGCTCTTGAAGATTTATTATCACAGTTCTACTTCAATGTTAGATACACATTTGGTTATTATACAATTTACACATGCACATTGCAAACACTTACTCAAAGACAAATATTCAAAATCAATCGGTGCAATATAACTAGCATTCAAAATATACTATATATGGTCTTCCAAACTCACAAATATGCCAAGTTATTCTCTCACATGATTGTTATCACTCCTCTACTATGATGCTTCTCATTATATATGTTTTTGAGTACATTCAGTTTTGCAAGATAAGAGACAGTGCACCAATTTTGCATCAAGTAAAGACTATTATCATGGATGTCTACCATTCCTCTCTAAAAGGCGAAAATCCCAATCTACCAAAGTCTAGTTTACACCAAAATTTTTATGACCTTAATGGTAATATATAAGTGGTCAAATGAATATATAAATGATAAGTTGGTTCAATAGTGAACACTCTGTTTGAATACATAACTTGTCTTATTTCTTAATATACCACAAAAATGAAAATGATCATCTAGAGACATCCCAAAAGCAATTTGATGATGGAAGTGTCTATTATGAGTTGAGAGGAGTGTGGGTGCCCCCTAAATTTTTGGTAGTTGGCTCCCTCGATTGTTGGCATGTTGGTTGCACTTTTCCCCCTCTCCTATTCAAATTGCTACACCTTTGTTTTCAGTGGCCCTCCCTTGTTAGCTTGGGGTTGTTCTATTAGGATTGTCCACATGGTCCATCATGAAATTGTAGAACTCAAGACTACCCTTTTTCAATATGATGGCGTAATCGAGGATCTTCAGATTTTGTTCCATCTCCTCCAAATCCAATTATCAAGATTAACATCCTTGGTGGAAACTATAATGAACATTTTAATCCAATAAAGACAATGAATACAACATGTTCATGATGAGTATGGGGCGCTTCAGGGATCAGATTGAGGATCTCCAGGTTAGACACCTTCATGGAATGATGCTAGCCTCTTCATTAACTCACTCTGGCATGTCATCCTAAACTTCAGTAGAATACAATCCTCCAAATCTAAATGTTTCAATCCCAAGGTCAACTTAGGAAGATAATGTCATCATAGGCTCTCCTCACATCCCAAGTTAACTTTGATGCAATTTTTTTCTCTCTTACTCCTCAGAGTCATCCTCTAGGTCTACTCTATAAATATTTTCTCTGAACATCTAAAACACTCTCTATCAGTACTATTTTTTGATACTATTGAACCCTCTATTTTGGATTGAATTATATCAAAAGGTTCTCCTCCATTTTGTATTTATGCTACACACTTTAGTCATAAATTTGCTAATATAAAATCTCCCTATTCTTGCTACAAAATGAAGAACAACTCTATAATTGATGCTTCATATTCAACCTACCTCTATTGTAAATGAACTCTAACAATCAATTCCATCCTCTCTTTTCCCTTGCATAGACCAAAATAATCTATACTAACTACACCATTTTTTTATTCAACAAATTCCTCCCTATTCCTATGTTGAGATCCTTAGCTTCTAATAAATCCTTTTCCCACTAACATTGCCTTTCTCATAAAAAGGGATGGATAGTAACTTGCCATATTAAATTCTACTTTATGGAAAATTATGATAAACACTATCTATAAGTTAATCAAGGATACAAAATATTATGACATTCAATATATTAGAAAAAGAAACGCCCACAATTAATATGAATTATAGAGAATCATGGGTAGTAGAGGTATCATCTTGTCTTTAGTTGGACATGGTATTTTTTTTTGGTGTGTATCTTTGGTGTTGGTTTGTACAAGAGAAGTAGGAGTTAGCAAAACTTAAACATTAGTATCCCTATAGAGAGAATGTTTCTAACTTTAGTTTGATGATATTTATGTTAATATTTTTCTCTTTCATGAACTAGTTATTTTTCATGTCCTTATGGATGTGAGGTTTGGGGTTCATATTTGAGACAAATAAGGCATGTTATAGCCATATCGAAAGAGTTCTTATTAATATGCTCTCAAATTATATTAACAAGAAGAAAATAGTTCTACACCATTTTAAATGGATTTGGGATATCATATTTTAACTTCAATAATCTTCAACACTATTATATGTTATAAACAAATATAGGGCATGGATGATTCACATTGATATCATAAGATACAACCTTATTTATCCCTCTAATCCTTAGTGTACCATGGTAGTAAGGTGACAAAGGATTCCTTTCTTCAAAAAATCGTTGGGCAAGGGTGTATATGTGGTTGGTATGCAATGGTTTCTACTCTTTTGTAATGGGATATCAATATGGGGGATGCCTTGACATTCAATTACTACTCCTTATCTCACCAAGAAAGGAATTCTCAGAGGTGTCTATAAGATCATCAGGACATTCTTATATGCAACATGGAGCAAATTTCAAAGAACTTTTTAAACTTAAGCTCCTTCACTCTCAATTTTACTTTTACCTCCAAGATGGTCGAAGCTAGAGTCTACCTCAAGAGGTTGATGTTGTGTTGCCTTATAGTCCCTATATCACAAAATCTAGACTCCATTAATTATCTGAAGAGGTTGGTAGTGATTTGCGATAGATTTCCTATAAACACAAATGTATGTACATTTCCATCAACTTTGAATGGATTTAAACAACCATAATTCACATCATTATTGTAACTAATTGTTCACTCCTACCCATGTCTTTAGAGGCCCTATTTTGTACATTCCAAGACATTTCACCACATATCAATCCACATTCATAGCCTCAGAGAACTCTTTATCATTGATTTCTCAAACAAGAAGGAGAGAGATTTGAACCTCCAAAACAAAAGCAATGCCTTCACCAATTCATCATGATACATTTAGGACACTCTTATCCCCATATTTTCAAACCATATAGAGATCTCATAAGCAAAGGCAATGATTTTACCTATTTGTCATTATCCTCTTATATCTCCCTACATTGATATATTGATGATACTCTTCATTATCCTCTTATATCTCCCTATATTTCTCAAACAAGAAGAAAAAAAAAACAAATTAATAAGCAAAAAAACCAATGCCTTTACCCATTCATCATGATCTACATAAAATCCTTTGCTCCATACCTTACTGACTTAATAAATTGAAGATACTCTTTACTGCTGATTCCTCACACAATGAAAAAAGAAATTGACCTTTCTAATCTTCCCACATGAATATCTTTGAAAGATTATGACACTAATTTCTAAAACAAAAAATAGAAAAATTTATCAAAAAATAGAAATACATAACTTCGGTAGAAACAATATATCTCCCAACTTACCATAATCAATATAGCAAAGTATAACAAACTTTTCAATATTACATTTAATATACTCCTATCCCAAGTTCTCAAATAAGAAAAAGTTTTAAACCCTGAGAACAAAAAACGATGTTATTGACAATTCATCATGATGTACTTTATAATCTTTTTTATCCATATATTCTGTTTAACTCCTCTTTCCATATCTTCTTGCATAAACAGGCTCTTTATCACTGATTTCAAAATTCAGGTTAATTGAAGATACTCTTTTCACTGATGACCTAAACAAAATTAATTTTAAAACATTAATCATCAACTTTTTATTAAAAAAAAAATTAAAAAAAGAATCTCAAACCAGTTATAATGGATAACCCGACAAACTTCCATATTTCTTTTTTAAAGTAACATCTAGCATTTCACATCTAACCTCTACACATCTAACATCTCACATCTAACACTCACACATCTACTTTATTTTCAATAACTTTATCATGAATGAATAAAAATTACACACATCACACGACACTTTACACACAAAATGCATCAATTTGATTATGATCTCGAAGATCCACAAGGTAACGGAATATGATGTTACCTCTCACTTACAACACTTTACATATAAAGCTTATCAATTCGATTATGTTGTTGAAATGGTAAGGATGGATTTTTTAATGGAGATTTATATATTTTATATTAATTAAATATAATATAAATGGTTATTTAAAAAATAATTTATTTTATTAAATTTTATATTATTTAAAAAAATCACGTAATTATTTTCAAACATTTAAAAAAAATTTATGTAAAGGTACTGGAATTTTTTTCATATAATTATTTTCAAACCTTCCTTTAATCAAATATTTATGTAAAGACACTTAGTTTTGTTTTTTTTTTTCATGTAATCATTTTCAAACATTTCTTTAATCAAATATTTATATAAAGATATTCAATTTATATAATAAGAGCTAATATTTTTTTGATAAATGCATCAAATCTTTTTTCGATGTAATCATTTTCAAACATTTCTTTAAACAAATATTTATGTATAAACAGAATAATAAGTGCTCATATTTTTTGATAAATGATGTCGATCAGTTTCCTTAACTTTAAACTTATTTTTGGCATAGCCCTTTTTTTTTTTGAGAATACGATATTAATTTTTTTAAGAAAATGAGATATTTAAAAAATAAATTAAATAGTATATTTATTAATATTTTTAAATATTAATTTAATTAAAAAATAGTTTATTTTATAAGCAGTATAAGCAGTCCCTTCATGTTTATTGGGGTCTTAAGCGTCTGCTTGCCAAGTCCATGGAACAGGTAGCAGCAGAGATGGTGGACATTGCCCAAGGCAATCTGCAAAAAGAACTGCAGAACCTCGAGTTTACTCTTATGATGCAGGATAGGAAGCTGGATAAGTTGACTCGGCTCATTCGCGTTGCAGGCATTGTCAAGGTGGATCCGGATCTTCTGCAGGAAGATAAGACGCAGTAGCCTGTTCTTACTTTTTGCAATCTTAGTGTAGTTTTTCTAAGCATCGTTTTGATATGGCTGAACTGTAGTATTTTACTTCTTTCTCAGACACGTAGTTTACATACTTACCTTTGAAGTTTGCCTGGTTTCCCTTCGGGGCAGGTGTGGACATGGCTGAATTTAGGTGTTTTTGCTGGGTTTCCCTTCGGGGCAGGTGTGGACATGGATGTTTTTTGGTGTTTTCCCTGGTTTCCCTTCGGGGCAGGGGTCACTGTTTTTCATTGTACATAGTTTTCGCGATTTATATATTAAAGAATCATACATTAGCCTACAAAAAAAAAAAAATACCAATTTATTTTTTAAAATTAAAATAATAATAAATATTAAATTGATATTTGATTTTTTTAATGAAATAAAAAATTTATAATCTAATTACTAAAATTTATATAGCTTTATATATATACTTTATTTTTTATAAATTTATAATCTTTTAAAACAAAACACATATTTTAATCATTAAAACCTATTAAAAATAAAACAATTCAAATATAAATGATAACATTTATAAAATATAATTAAAAAATATATTAAGTTTGTAAGCTTTTTAATTTTCTTTTTTAATAAAAATGAGAATTTTGTATTAAGTTACAACGCTTGGATGCAACATGTACATCATGCATCAAGAATTACATAGTTATGTCTTTTATATTTCTTCTTGAGCCCCCTTACTTATAAGAGTTTCAAGGCTTTTTAGGAAGACTATATATTAATGATTACTTACAAATCTTAGAGAAAACAAAACCTTCAATACTCAATTTTTTTACGAAATGCAAATAGGTTTTTGAAGATCATTTATGCTTAACTCCTCCAAACTTAGCTTGTAGCCTTCATTAGCACAATTATCGGCTTTTTTGTTAAGGTCCCTAAGGACATGATAATATTCTATAAATCGGATTCCTTGCAATGATTATTCTTAATATGCTTTCTAACATATGAGTCTTGCATTAATGTTGGATAAGGAGTAAAGAGTCTCCCAAAACAGTTAAGGAGCTTGCTTGGTTTTCTCTAACTAATTATATGCCTTGAAGAAGTGCATATGTTGCTCTCTTTTTTTCCATGAAAAAAAGCACAAGCTATTTCATAGAAATCAAAGTATACAATTATTGTTCAATTACAACCTCCCAAACATGTTTCTCAAGAGCTATGGCATTATACTAATCTTGAATAATAAATAGTCAAACATAAAAACATTCGTAACAACATTATATCATACATTTTATGGACATCAACAATTTTTTTTATAATTACTAAACATTTAACATTTGGAGTAGAGTAAAGTTTTCTTTGATCTTTTATCTACCTCAACATACCTCCCCATCCTCAAAAATAGCTATATCTAATTATTTTTCATACATTGCATTTTTCCCGTAAACAAATATGATCAAAATATATAAAATTATAAAAAACTTAAACACGTCAGCATAACAATTACTGCATATTCATTATTGTAGGAGTAACATGTCACTTTTTAAAAATTCTTCATAATGTAAACTAAAAAGGGTATGCACTTTCAAGCTTGCATATCAAACACTTTTATTTATAAAATGAACCCTAGTCCAATGAAATTCCAAGGGTTAAGGAAGGGTAATTAGTGTGAACTTTGCTTAATCGTAGCTTTGTTCATGCATAGCTTTTGGAGGCATTGTGCGTGTAATATAATTTGGCATAGCTTCGTAGGTAAGATGGTTCGTCCAATCTCTTCCATTTTTTTGGGATTATGGGAGGTCAACTGAACGTGTATTAAGTTAGTGATAAATATTTAGTGGTGTGAAAGTTTCCGAAGTTTGATGGCCCATGTAATTAATAGTAAGCCTATTACTCTATTACTATAGGGTAGGTTTGCGGGCATCAGCAATGAGTTGTTGGTCCATTAATATATGATAGGTTTGAAAGGTCTTTCCTCACTTGGAACCTTTTAGTCAATGAGGTTTTGTTAAAATTAATTTTATACTCTTTTTCATAAATGAAAATATCAAATTATGTAATTAAAAAAAATTTGTATTTGTGGGATAGATGAGTCATTAAAAGAGATATATGATTAATTTGTTGTTTATTGTATAGATTTAAAGTTTTATACACCATTGTAATTCTCACTACTCTTTCATAAGTAGTGTCTTTTTTAACAGTAAAATTAATTATATTAATGTATCCACACCTTGATATGATGCTATTATAGAATAATAACATCAAATATTTGTTTGTGTATGCATTCTCTTTTGCTTCTCGAAAGGAAGACATGGAATGTAGATTGATTTAGATATATGGAACCAATATGATTATTAAAACTTCTAATCATGATGTTTTATGCTATATTCTTTTATATACTATTGTCTCTAAGGACTATAATTAGGTGAATATGATGACATAATTTTGCTATAGATAAAATAATGCAAGTTGCCATCTTTATTTCAATTGAATTAAATAAGAACAAATTAAGTCATCATAATGATGCTACGTTGATGGTTAGGGTAAATAATGTATATGATGTAATTTTTTGGGAACCATTAGAGTCAATAAGTAGGAAGATTGGTATGATTTGTTGATATTATTTGCCATCAAAAGTAAGAAGATCAAGTTATATGTTTAGATATTTCATATGAATTAGCAGAAATTTAGGGAAAATTTTAAGGATGGAATTTATATTAAAGTTTAGAAATCTTGTTGAATCTTACTAGTCTCTAATATACAAACTGTAAATTTTTTGGCGATATTTCTGTAAAAGCATTCAAATTTCTAATGCTTTTTTATTGTCTCTATAAAATATTGGCGATTTATAAGGTAAAATAATTTTATACTATAAAATTTGGTAAAATCATTTTTAGAAAATATGGAAATTGGCGAATCCTTTTTTTAAAGCATGGAAAGCCCACTTGCGAATATTACCCACATGCGAATATTAGCCCCTAATATTTTCCTTAGTAGAAAATTCAAAAGCAAGCCAATAATTATCATTGCTACAATGAAAATTCTCCATAAATATAATTTATTGGTTAAAAAAAAAGTTAAGCAACCAAATATTATTAAGGGCATAAAAGCTTAGAAAAAAATAAAAGATAGTTTTCATTGTGAATATTCTTCATTAGAAATATTATCCAAGAGTAAGACCATAATTCCACATCATCTATGTGAATGTCATTTATGATCACGTGATTCTTAATGTCTCACCGGAGCCATAGTAGATCCATGACCTAGTTTAGCATCCTTAACTAAGCATATAGATTAGTTTATTCAAATCATCGAAGAAGATCATTTTCAAAAGCCTGTGTTCATTTTAGTAGGTGCAGTGTATGATTATATTTCAAGTAATAACAAAAGAAGCATAGGAAAAAGAAGTCGTGTGAACAAGTTAGTATTTAGTCCTCAAGCTTTAGGGACAATTTGACAAAAAAAAATTGCGTGGAGAGGCTAAGCAAGTTGTGTACCTAATATACCATTGTAATATATATGCAAGTAGATATGTGTTTGTGAGTTATTTCATATATAAGTTTGTTTTGATGTTTAAGTCTTTAGCTTTTCAATTTTGTTACAATGATATTTATGTTAAAATAGAAATTTAAATATATAATTAATATATTTAAGATAAATTAGCTAAATAAAGCCTAATTACTTTATAAATGTAAGGGCCATAACTTATAGTTATTTTTTAATATAAAGAAGGGTAAATCTCCACTCTCTTGTAACAAGTTGTATATAATCCATGAAATAATACATTTTATCTTAGTAAAAAATATTGTTTTAGAGAAATATTCTTCTAGTATTTGGAATTGTAGGTGAATTTTGTCTTTTACGTTTGTGTGTGAGTTCCACCACTTTATATTTTTGTTTTAATACTCATGCTCTTGAAGATTTATTACCACAATTCTACTTCAATGTTAGATACACATTTGATTATTATACAATTTACACATGCACATTGCAAACACTTACTTCATGACAAATCAAAATCAATCGTTGCAATCTAACTAGCATCCAAAATATACTATATATGGTCTTCCAAACTCACAAATATGTCAAAAGATTCTCTCACATGATTGTTATCACTCCTCTACTATGATGCTTCTCATTATATATGTTTTTGAGTACATTCAGTTTTGCAAGATAAGAGATGGTGCACCAATTTTGCATCAAGTAAAGATTATTGTCATGGATGTCTACCATTCTTCTCTAGAAGGTGAAAAGCCCAATCTATCAAAGTCTAGTTTACACCAAAATTTTTATGACCCTAATGGTAATATATAAGTGGTCAAATGAATATATAAATGATAGGTTGGTTCAATAGTGAACACTCTGTCTCAATACATAACTTGTCTTATTTCTTAATATACCACAAAAATGAAAATGATCATCTAGGGACATCCCAAAAGAAATTTGATGATGTAAGTGTCTATTATGGGTTGGGAGGAGTGTGGGTGCCCCCCAAATTGTTGGTGGTTGGCTCCCCCAATTGTTGGCACGTTGGTTGCACTTTTTCCCCTCTCCTATTCAGATTGTTACACCCTTGTTTTCGGTGGCCCTCCCTTGTTAGCTTGGGGTTGTTCTATTAGGATTGTCCACATGGCCCATCATGAATTTGTAGAACTTAAGACTACCCTTTTTCAATATGACGACGCAATTGAGGATCTTTGGATTTTGTTCGATCTCCTCCAAATCCAATTATCAAGATTAACATCCTCAGTGGAAACTATAATGGAAATTTTAATTCAACAATGACAATGAATACAACAGGTTCATGATGAGTGTGGGGTGCTTCGATATCAGATTGAGGATCTCCAGGTTAGACATCGTCGTGGAATGATGCTACCCTCTTCATTAACTCACTTTGGCATGGCATCCTCAACTCCAGTGGAATACAATACTCCAAATCTACATGTTTCAATCCCAAGGAAAGCTTAGGAATATAATGACATCGTAGACTCTCCTCACACCCCAAGTTAACTTTGATGCAATTTTTTTCTCTTACTCCTTGGAGCCATCCTCTAGGTCAACTCTATAAATATTTTCTCTGAACATCTGAAATACTCTCTATCAGTACTATTTTATGATACTATTGAACCTTCTATTTTGGATTGAATTCTACCGAAAGGTTCTCCTGCATTTTGTATTTATGCTACACACTTTAGTCATAAATTTGCTAATATAAAATCTCATAATTCTTGCTATAAAATGAGGAACAACTCTATAATTGATGCTTCATATTCAACCTACCTCTATTGTAAATGAACTCTAACAATCAATTCCATCCTCTCTTTTCCTTTGCATAGACCAAAACAATCTATACTAACTACACCATTTTTTTATCAACAAATTCCTCCCTACTCCTATGTTGTGATCCTTAGCTTCTAATAAATCCTTTTCCCACTAACATTACCTTTCTCATAAAAAGGGACGGATAGTAACTTGTCATATTAAATTCTACTTTATGGAAAATTATGATAAGCATTGTCTATAAGTTAACCAGGGATACAAAATATTATGAAATTCAACATATTAAATAAAAAACATCCACAATTAATATGAATTATAGAGAATCATGGGTAGTATAGGTATCATCTTGTCTTTAGTTGGACATGGTATTTTTTTTTTTTTATGTGTCTTTGGTGTTGGTTTGTACAATAGAAGTAGGAGTTAGCAAAAGTTAAACAACATTAGTATCCCTATCGGAGAGAATGTTTCTAACTTTAATTTGATGATATTTATGTTAATATTTTTCTCTTTCATGAACTAGTTACTTTTTCACATCCTTATGGATGTGAGGTTTGGGGTTCACATTTGAGACAAATAAGGCATGTTATAGCCATATCGAAAGGGTTCTTATTAATATGATCTCAAATCATATTCACAAGAAGAAAATAGTTCTACCCTACCATCCTAAATGGATTTAGTTTATCATATTTTAGCTTCAATAATCTTCAAGACTATTATATGTTATAAACAAATGTAGTGCATAGATGATTCACATTGATATCAAAAGATATAACCTTAGTTATCCCTCCAATCCTTAATGTATCATGGTAGTAAGGTGGCAAAAGATTCCTTGCTTCAAAAAACCGTTGGACAAGGGTGTATATGTGGTTGGTATGCAATGGTTTCTACTCTTTTGTAATGGGATATTGATATGGGGGATGCCTTGGCATTCAATTACTACTCCTTATCTCACCAAGAAAGGAATTCTCAGAGGTGTCTAGAAGAACATCGAGACCTTCTTATATGCAACATGGGGCAGATTTCAAAGAACCTTTTAAACTTAAGCTCCTTCACTCTCAATTTTACTTCTACCTCCAAGATTGTTGAAGCTAGAGTCTGTCTGACGAGGTTGATGTTGTGTCGCCTTAAAATTCCTATATCACAAAATCTAGACTCCATTAATTATCTAAAGAGCTTGGTAGTGATTTGTGATAGAGTTCCTATAAACACAAATCTATGTTCATTTCCATCAACTTTGAATGGATTCAAACAACCACATTTCACATCATTATTGTAACTAATTGTTCACTCCTACCCACATCTTTAGAGGCCCTATTTTGTATATTCCAAGACTTTTCACTACACATCAATCCACATTCATAGCCTTAGAGAACTCTTTATCATTGATTTCTCAAACAAAAGGGAGAGAGATTTGAACCTCCAAAACAAAAGCAATGCCTTTACCAATTCATCATGAACCCATAAGACACTTACCTCCATATCTTCTCACTACTTTATCAAGCAAGAAGGAGAGACTTTAACCTTCAAAACCTTACCATAATAATAAATTCTTGATTCTCTTATTATACATTTAGGGTACTCTTATCCCCAGATCTTCAAATGAGAAAGAGATCTCATAAGCAAAGGCAATGATTTTACCAATTTGTCATTATTCTCTTATATCTCCCTACATTGATATATTGATGATACTCTTCATTATCCTCTTATATCTCCCTATATTTCTCAAACAAGAAGGAAAAAAAACTAATTAATAAGCAAAAAAACAATGCCTTTACCCATTCATCATGGTCTACATAAAATCCTTTGCTCCGTATCTTACTGACTTAATAGATTGAAAATACTCTTTACTGCTGATTCCTCACACCATGGAAAAAGAAATTGACCTTTCTAATCTTCCCACATGAATATCTTTGAAAGATTATGACACTAATTTCTAAAACAAAAATAAAAAAACTTATCAAAAAAATAAAAATACATAACTTCGGTAGAAACAATATATCTCCCAATTTACCATAATCAATATAGCAAAGTATAACAAACTTTTCAATATTATGTCCTGAAAAATACTTTTCAATATTACATTTAATATATTCCTATCCCAAGTTTTCAAACAAGAAAAAGTTTTAAATCCTGTGAACAAAAAAACGATGTTGTTGACAATTCATCATGATCTACTTTATAATCTTTTTGATCCATATATTCTGTTTAACTCCTCTTTCCATATCTTCTTGCATAAACAGGCTCTTCATCACTAATTTCAAAATTCAGGTTAATTGGAGATCCTCTTATCACTGATGACCTAAACAAAATTAATTTTAAAACATTATCATCAACTTTTTATTAAAAAAAATTAAAGAAAAATTCTCAAACCAGTTTATAATGGATAACCCTACAAACTTCCATATTTCTTTTTTATCAAATTTCAGGCTCAGATTCCACCATAAGTAAACTTCCATATTTCTTTTTTGATCAAATTTCAGGCTCAGATTCCACCATAAGTAAATTGAAGATACATTCAACTTTTTCTTTCCAGAAAAATAAACACAGTTTTATTGTCTCTAATTCCTATCTTTGCCCACATGTAAACATTGATAACATAAAATAAATGATTTTTTTAATATTCGACCATCTTTGCTCAGGCATGCATCAATATATAAGCAATTTTTAAAAATTATGGATCTGAGTTTGTTCTCTGTTTCCACATTGCCCATTAAGGAAACAAAAAAAAAAAAATCATATCCTACCCTGCTGTGTAATATACCCTGTTCTAATAAATATGTGAACATAAACGGAAATAATTAAAAAAAAGAACATACTATCAAACATTTTTTCAGGAGCCACATGTAAGCACAATATAATGGCCATAAATTATTAAAAAAAATATATACTATCAGACAAATTTTCAGGAGCCACGGGTAAGCACAATATAATGGCCATGGAGGCCTTGTATTATCCAGTAATAATAATGTAAAAGAAGCATAAATCGTACCCTGGATGTCATGCCTCCATGAAATTTAACAATTTTGAAAATCATATAGTCTGGAATACATACTTACAACCCAGAAAACTAGTCCAATGCAGCCTGGACGAAAGCATAGAACTCTCCAATTATTTTTTATTTCAATTTTTTTAAAAACAGAAGCGAATGGTCATGGCCTGTACGCAGATGACAGAGATTATATTTTGCTGACCCCTAGTTGCCGTCCTCATTAATGGCGCCCACGAACCAAATAAGAGCAGGGCCGAGATCTCATGGCCGGAAATTAAGTAAAACCCGGTAAATTATGGCCGGAAATTCAGTAAAACCCAGTAAATCAGCGGCAACGACATCAGGAGCTCGAATCGAAGCAGCGGCGGAGGGGAGGCGTGACCGTAAATGGTGTAGTAAGGATACGCTGCAGGCGTGAAGTTCTGCCCGCCGAAGATGTAATGGTAGGGAGCAGGAGGGCCTCCGTTTCCATTTCCAGGCGGAGGGGGACAATTGCCAGCGGCCGCAGGCGGTGGAGGAGGCAGAGGCGGAGGCGGACACGCGACAGGCTTCGGCGGCGGAGGAGGCGGAGGCAGAGGCGGAGGAGGCGGAGGCAGAGGCGGAGGCGAAGGCAGAACCAGAACCGGAGGAGGAGGAGCACTACTGCCGCCGCCGCAAGGATCCAGGCAGGTAGCACACGCCACCTGTGCAGTGCACGGCGGCGGCGCAGCTGGAAGCAAGTCGTTTCCCTGGCACTCCCCAACAAATTTTCCCACAACCATCAGCACAAACAGCCACCGGAGCGACGCCATGATTACGGTCTTCCCGTGATCTGAGCAGCTCGGCATTCTCAGTTCGTTGCAGACCCTCTGTGCGTCCTCTGCAGCTTCTCTGACACTGCAGCGTAAACGAGGAGGTTACCGCATCTAGGTACATATAAATGTAGAGGCTATACATAGACAATACCCTAACTAAACTAGAGGCGTTTTTCTGGATAAAATAGCACGCTGCGGTGTTTCCAATTTTGGCTGTCGGTAATGGGAATCTCCATATAACCCTAATTCAAAGGGTTAGGTTGTTTTAGATTTTGATATTAATATTATAAAATAATAATAATTTAATTTCAACTCACCATTAAATCAGATATTAAAGTGATTTATTGAGGATTTTTTTTTTAAGAGTTATTTACTATAATCTAAATTTAATCTAATTCTTTATATTCTTATGAGAAAACACATTCTTAACCATTAAAAATCTATAAATAAATACTACCTTCAGTAAAATTTAAATAATAAACACTACTTTAACTAAAATTTAGATAATAAAACATAAAGCTTTAGTATTAGTGGTCAGCAGCTAGAAATCTTCTTACAATATTAATGGTCGGCAGCTGGAAATCTTCACAAATTCAATAAATCAAAAAAGTCTTATAAATAAATACTACTTAACTAAACTTACGTACATTTCCTTTAAAAATATAAAGCTCCGGTGTTTACAATATTGGTGGTCGGCAGCTGGGCATCTCCACATGTTCGATAAATCAAGGGGAGTGCCGTGTTACGTCTATTGACCGGGTTGCCTACGCTGTGGGTCCCACCATATTGTACTGTTCTACGCCGTCCACATTGTCAGGCAACTGAAAAGGGAGAAGTGGATGGTGAATAGTCAATATCAGCGTAGCAAAACTAGAGACAAAAGGGAAGGAGTGGGCAACACCTCAAAGAGCATCCCATTCCATTATGTTTATCTTTTTGTTGGTTTTACTAGGATATTTTCTGTGGGTGTTTTGGTTGTTTTCATATTTCAAAATTACTTTAGTTAGCAAAATTAATGGATAATAAGATGGAGTTTAGGTTCCAGTTTTAGTTTTAGGTTTTAGGTTTAGATGGTTTTTAGACATCTAGATTTTATGAGTTTTTGATATATATGGCTTGTACATTGTTGCTAGTTCTTTATAACTAATTTATGGCTTAAAAAAAGAGATGAAAACCACTCTCTTCTTATTATCTATTTTTTTTTTTCCGGTTTTGCATATTCTAAAGTGACTTAACTATCTGATTCTACAAGTAATGGATAAGGTGCATCTAAATAATAAACAAAATCATCTTTTTGTGGAGTGAGATTGCAATTTCTTGTTATTTAAAATGTGTTTTTAAGCATAAATGGATTCAACACCCTAAAAAACTCCAAGTTACTTTATCTTTGCAAATTAAAAAACTTAAACTTATGATTTTTAAAAATCTCTACCGGATTTTGACAAAATCACTTAGAAATACCATTGTATTTATTAATTAGACCATACTCCAATGAATAATAAAAAATTGAAAAATAAATTTAATTGATGATGTGGTGTGGAAAATAAGTAATAATATAATTAGAAATAGATTTATGAATTTGTATTTGTGAAATATAGGATATGAATAAAAGTGTTATGGAGGAAAGGGTCTATAGCATTTGTGGAGATGGTATTACAGAAATTTGATTAGTTTTTTACTGTGAGGAAAAAAAAGGTGTATGTAGAATATATGTAAATGGTGTTGTAATAATTTAAGTGTATTCTTTAATCAGCATAACATCCTCCAAGAAAACCAAATTTGTGTATTAAAATTTCGGAATTAATGTTTATTGACTTTTGTAAGAAAATTTATTCAAAAAATGATATAAAAAATAATTGATTGAAAATAAAGCTTATGAAACAACTAGTCAATCCTACATAACTGAGGTGACTAGGTTTAGTTGAATGGATATAGAAAATAATTGATTGAGAATTGAGCATATGAAACAACTAGTCAATTGTACATAGCTAAGGTGACTAGTTAGTAATACAAACTTTATTTTTATATTTTTAATTTTTGCTTTTATAGTTTTTTGTTTTATTTTCATAGAAAAATATGTATTATTATGAACTTTGACCAGATTTTTTTTTGACAAAATGACAGAACACAAATTCCCCACCATAAACAATTTTGAATCAATTAATGCACATGAATATGTAATATTATGAACTTTAACCATATTTTTTTGACAAAAGGACACAACACAAATTCCCCACCATAAACAACTTTGACTCAATTAATGCACATGAATATGTATTATTATGAACTTTAACCATATTTTTTTTTGACAAAATAACACAAGGCAAACTCCCCACCATAAACAATTTTGACTCAATTAATGCACATGTTACTACATTTACCAGTGTGATATTTGTGATTTATTTATGTAAAATGTAGATAAATAACATTCAAAGTGTTGCCTTTTTTTTTTGGCAAATTTGATTCGAGACTTATTGAAATTATGGTGGAAGTTTTAGTTCCACTTCACCAAGGGAGTTTTACTTATGAAATTTAGTTTTTAGAAATTTTAGCCAATTTTAAAACTATCTAAATTATTATTTAAAAAGAAAATCACAATACACCAAAACAAAGTCTATCGGAAAAACAACACTGACAATAAATAAAACAACACATATACCCTATATCAAACACCTTTACATTTATATATAATTTATAACCAAAGAAATACACCCAAGATTTATGTGAAAGCGGTTACAATTATATTGCAATTTTGCATATCTAAAACTGTTAGTATTATAGAAATAGACAACTCTATTTCGACTCTCGAGGAATGGGCTAATTTTGTAATAATTTTTAATTTAACCTTTGTAATAATTTTTAATTTAACATATTAAAATTTTGATTAGATTTTATAAATATTAAATGAGTATAAATGATTTGTCAAAACAAATTCCTATTATAAATCATATAAAATTCTAAATTTTAATGACTTTTTCCTGAAATCCTTTATTATAAAATTAACTTATTCTAAACCCTAACTTGCTATGTGCCCCTTAAGAACGTTGGTCAAGTTGTCATAGAAACCCGTACATGTCTTAGCCAAAGTTGATGTGGAACTCCGTACAAGGTTTAAAACCAATTTTTATATTTCCATTCCATAAATTCTCCACCGAACAATAGAATTTTGTTGACATTCATTTAGAAATAAAGTCAAATTCTCACCAAACACAATAATGCTCTGGAGTTTTATTTTAAAAAACCAGTGTATGTATGTTTAATCAAATTATGATGATAAGTCATGTCGAATTACCCAACTTTTCCACTTCCCAGTGGAATTTTTAATGGCCTAGTGAAAAAGATGTGATGGATATCTTAATGCTATTCAATTTTTTAAATAAATATTGTTATTTTTTTAAATTTGCCCTTAATATAAGTGAAAATTTGAAATTTTACAAAATCACAATGAATTAATTTATAATATTATATAAATAATAACTATAAATAAAAACTAATTAAATATTTTATTAATTATATAATTCTATTTAGAGTAGTAAAGTATTTTGTAAGTTACTCCAAAAGAGATAGTTGTCATGTATTTTCATAAATAATATTGTATGAAAAATATTAAAAAATATTAATAACATTAAAATAAATTTAGATTTATATTTTATAAGTAAATTAGAAAGAGAATTATAAATAAAAAATATTATAATTTTAGTACAGAAAAATGATAATAATAATAGGAAAAATAAATAATTATATATATATAGATATGTATAATACAACATTTAAAAATTAAATCGGTGTAAATTTACTTTAAATTGAGATTATCAAATATTTAGAGAAATCCAACTTCTTAAAATGTAAAATTTTTCATATAATTTTATATGGCAGAATTAATAAATAATATTAATATAAAATTAAATAATTAAAAAAATCACCTTAAAAAAATTGATATCTATACTTAATAAATCTAAATTTAAAATAAATTTACATTATTTATTATCAAATAAAAAATTATAACTTATTATAATATATTATTTTAAGCATGTTATTTCATCTTTTAACAATGCCAACTAAAATATGAGTTATATGGTTAAAAATCATACATTAAAAAAATCATAAATAACTAAACTCTAAAAGTCATTTCTAAATAAATACATATGATACTAATTAATTAATACAAACTTAAAATAGCGTAAAGTAGTGCATCTTTTTACAATAAAATGAAAAATTGTGTTAGGTGATTGATTTATTGAAAGCCCATGTGAGTGGGGTTATTATCAACCATTTCTACCATATGACAAGCAATTGTCTTGGTAAAGTAAATAATCTTTGTACCTTAGTGGGGGCCAATTGTAGGGTGGTTCGTACAAATGGTATTCTATTCCAAGCTTATGCTTTCAATCATCCAACATGTGGACCTTAATGCATCATTTATATTTTGGTCACCTTAATATAATAAACTATGAAGTGGTCAGGAAATATACCAGTCGCAGTATAAGATATCCACAAAAGGCGAATCATATATGATGTGATCAAATGGACTCGTGGTTGGAATCCTAGTGTGAGTTGTTTCAGAACATTGCCAAGGGGAGAATCTCACTTCTCTAATTTGGCCTTTTAGGTGGGATCGATGCAATGGAGGATAGTTTGGATTCAACGTTAATGTAAAATGGATTTTGAACTTATTTCTCCAAAAAATAAACTATATCCATTTGAACTTAAACATTTAATCTCTTTGGTGGTTGCACTGCTTTTAGTTTGGTTGTGTGTTGTTGCTCTGCTTTTAGTTTGATTAGGGAGTGGTCTTTTTATAATTAAACCCTTAGTTTGATTATGGAGTGGTCTTTTTATAATTAAACCCTAATTGCTGTTGCACAGAGTGGATACCTGTCTTGGAAATTTGAGTCAAGGAAAATGCATATCACATCTTAAGGTATTTAAATAAAATACAAAGTTAAATTTTGAGGGATTTATGTTCAAAACCAAAAATATATGCATGTGTGTTATTTTAAGGATTTATTAATGTTTTTTTATGGGCCAAGAAGAATTCAAATATACAAGGGGACATTCGTTACAATTTAGATGATATTGCTGTAAGATTGATTCGGGTAGAATGGTACGTTTTAATTTAAATGGGAGGGGCTAGTTCCCAGAAGAAGCATTATGGACCTTTTTTTTTGTATATATACATGTCAGACAAGGTGACAACTGTTACATCATATTTACATTCACATTACAAAACACATTGTAGCAAATATATGCTGCTGCGCAGCGATCGAGATCAAAACCTGGTAGCGAACGTGACAACCGACAACCCCAACCAACATATCATACACTCGCGTGAAACTAATGGTCATAAACATTGTCATCAATGCAACCCCTATTAATTCTATCAATGCTAATACAACCTTAATACAACCTTACCAATAGTCAATTCCAACCATGATAGCTCTCTAGACTCGCCAATCATCATCCTTGACTAGTTCTCTTTATATTGTCACTAGGATAAAAATACTCTGGGCTCTTTGGTTTTGTTTTATGAATTTTGTTTGTCACTAGGATATAAGTACTCTGAGCTCTTTGGTTTTGTTTTACAAATTTTATAGTATTGAAGTTTTCATTTTTAGTTTTGGTATTAATATCTCCTTTTATAAAGAGTGGAAGACAACACGAAAGTTTCTATGAGAGACATCCTATTTTTTGGACTGCTAAGAAATCATAAAAAATTCCACAATTTTGATTTTTGGAATGGAGATTTTGTTTACAAAGGGCTTGTATAACTATGATACCTCTAAATTACAAGCTCTTATGCCATTCCCTATTTTCTATTGATTATAATATAAATATATATATTAAAAAAGAAAATTATGTTATATTTTTTAGTATTATTTATTTAAGTTTATTATAAATATAACAGGTTGATATTGTTGTTTTTCACAAAGCTTTTTCTCAATATTTTAATAGTTATTTATTCAAATTTAATAGGATATTAAGGGAAAAATATTTTCAACTTAAATTTTGAGCTCCTTACTATCTTTGAATTTTCGTTTGGAATGAGAATATTGAATTTTAAGTAAATGCTTACGTTTAACCAAACGTAATCTTTTGATAATATAGACTATATATATATATATCCATTTTTTGATAATATAGACTATACTATATATCAAAATAATTCAAAAAAAAAAATATAAAATCATAATCTATTTTTTTTTAAGGTCACAGCCAAGCCAGACACCAAATTGGTGTATGAGACCCCCTTGTTTGTGGGACAAGGGACCCACCTCCGCGCAGCGATTTGACTGCTAAGTCTACGAAGGCATACATACTCTACCCCCCTCTGGTTTTGAACCTGTGACCTCTTAGGAGGAAACACATGCTATATTATGATATCTTATATTATGGTAGTTTTATTTAATTAATATATTTTGATATTATTAAAACTTTATTATTATTCTAGATTATTTTATTTTCTACTATAATGAAATATTTAGATTTTTGTAAGTAATTAAATTATTCGTTTAAGTCTAAATTACTAATTAAATTGTAAATATATATTTGGATATCTTGTTTGAAGTTGATCTCAGGTTGATATTGCTCTAAATCTATTTCTGCTACCAAATCGAGGATGCCTCATAACTTATATGGGATCAACTTATCCAGTTCCCAGATCCAGAAGACTTTGAAATTGAAGTCTTCTAGCCCCATGCTCAAACCCAAAGACCAATGCTCAAATCTTGATTTCTGAGTTACTTCCACCCTTAGAATTCCTTCTTTCACTTTGGCTCTTTCTTTGTTTCACTAGAAAATTTCGCTTTTTATTCTCTCCTATCCTAGGTTCAGAATCTCTCTCCCCTCCCTTTATATTGTCCCACCATCTTATATAAAATCTCCTTTTGACCCCAAACGATGGTCACATTGTCTGGCGTTTAACCAACTATGGGATAAGGTGATAAGGTTTAGTCGAAGTCCAAGCACACATCTGCCAACTGCATTAATGGTTGACAACAAAGCCTTATTTTTTAACATATGAAGTTTATTACATATTTTGAAGTTTGAACAACTATAATACTTGTTTATAAATATAATTTATTTGTATTTCTTTATTAATTTAATTATAATTATGAATTTATAATATTTGTTTGTAAATATAATTTATTTATATTTATTTATTAATTTAATTATAATTATGAATTTATAAAATTTGTTTATAAATGTTATTTATTTAATTATAATTTTATGAATGTTTCTTTATTCATTTACTCAAATATAAACACAATTTTTTCTTGTGAGTTAGGTACTCAATTAATATGCATACTAGTATAGTGCATGCAACACATGCATATGTAGTTATCATATGCATTCTCATTTATAATATGAGGACATTTTAAAATTTGTTTCTTAAACGTTTATTGGTTTAGAACTTTAGTAGTCATGCCATACCATAGTCAGACTCCCAAGCTATTATAGAATCATATGATCCTTCCTAATCTCTTCCACTTCCATCATAGTGGTCATCTATTGGAATATACCATGGTGTCAACTATATTGACCTAAACCTCTATAAAACCACAAGGGTGAAAGTGTCAACTACATCTACCTAACTTTCCCACCAGGCATCGAGCATTCATCATCACATGCCTAGGGGAGCGCGACTCACATAATCCTCCCACAACTCCAGGTTTTGGTGGAAAAACGGTGGGAAACACCTTCATCCCCCTGGTAGGACCAAGGTCAACACCCTATCATGGAACCTCATTGAGCCTTAACTATCCTTAGAGTTTTGTCATCACGTGGTCAGTTTGGTAATGATACCATCTGCAATGAAAACACTTGTCCACATAATATGACATATGCATAAATATATTTAAAAAACCATTATATTCAAAGGACAATTCCCTTGCATTCCTATTGTGGTGCCATCTATGATTTTGATCTTTGAGTTCATATAACATATTTGGCTATGTTTGGCCAATATATATGCAAGTTAGCTTTTCACATTAAGTAGTCAAGTGTAGTCATTCTTTTTATTTCCATCTCAACATTCATGTTGATACGTAAAATTAAAAAAAATTGTAGACATTACATGCATAGCATAATTTATATTGGTATCCATGTACCAACAATGTTAAGCATACATATATCATAATTCACATTGGTATCCATGTACCAGTAATGTTAAACATATATCATAATTCATATTGGTATCCATGTACAAACAAGTTTAAGCATATAATTTTAAAATATCATTCCTATGTGTAGCTTTTTATAGTTATAGAATAGTTCAAAATGATATTGTCAAGTATCTAGCAAAAATTAAGTAAAGATATACGAAATAATGTTTTAAGTGCGTCAAGATCAAAACAAGTTAGGGTACTTCTGGCATATGATTTATGTATCTTCCCAAGTAGCAGATCTAGGATTATACTTGTCCCAGTAAAACTTAACTTGGTCCAACAGGCGGTTCCTGAGTTGTCAAACCCTACGTTCCAGTATACATAATGGTTTGACCGAAATGGTTCCCTCATATGATACATGTAGCTCCTTCCATTGAAACTTACGAGATTTTCCAGCTATGTAATGTATTAATACATATACATTAAAACCATTATGAATTTTATGCAAGTGGGGTGGTAGTGCAAGACGATAGGTGACAGGTCCAACTTTTTACAAAACTTTAAATGGCCCAATAATCTGGGGTGAAAATTTAGTTCCTTTTCCAAACTAGTTGATGCTTTTGTTTGATCTGATGCGGATAAAAACCTGGTCCTCTAGTTCATAATTCTTATCTATCCTGTGAGCATCAACATAGCTTTTATGTCTATCTTGTGCTTCCTTTAACCATTGCTTAATTTGTTTTACCTATTCTTCCATCTCTTGAATTAATTCTGGTCCCACTATCACCCGATCCTCTAACATGTCCCAACTTAGCAATGTTATGCAAGGTATTCCATATAATGCTTCAAATGGAGGTATTTTGATTGAACTATGGTAATTGTTATTGTATGTAAATTCTACCAAGGGAAGGTACTTTTCCTACTGTGTTTGTTGGTCCATAACATACACCCTTAACATATCTTCCACTACCTGATTCACCCTTTCTATTCATCCATCAGTGTCAAGGTGATAAGTTGTACTTAAATTTAGTTGAGTTCCTAAAACAAATTTCATACAAGTCCAGAACCTTGAAGTGAATCATGAATCCATATCTAATATGATCTTCTTAGGAATTCCATGAAACTTGATAATTTCATTTATAAATACTCGAGCTACGTCAACAAATTCATGTGTCTTTTACGAGAGTAAAGTGGACGCTTTTCGTTAGTTTATCCACCATAACTGGAATGACATGTGTTTTTCTGGGGTAAGAGGTAGCACCATGATAAAATCCATAGAAATCACCTCCCATTTGGTCATAGCAATGTCGTGAGTGTTACACTAAAATTTGTCACCATGAATATTTGCAGTCAGTATGGCTCCATCAATAACCATACTGTCCTCCTTGGCAAGTCTTATACCTCTGCTCCTCATGTCAAACTCCAAAAAAGAGAGAAAGCCTTTAAAAATCAATATAACTCTGGTTACGCACTTTCTCTTACTTTTACCTGCGTGCCCGCACCTCAAGTACATAATATCTGCGTACTTGTATGCTCTGTCTGTAAAGGGGTGGGTGCGTACCCCTGTAAAAGTCAAAAGGCGCAAGTTTTACTTCAAAAAACTTACTTGCGGTCGATTCTAGAGCATTCTAGAAGATGGTTTGACGTGGATTGAGTGCCTCCAGATGGTTCATGCATCCCAATGAAAGAGGAACTTATCCCATGAAGAGGGGAGCTATCCCTTTGAAAGAGGAGCTTATCCCATTGATGGTGGACCTGTTTAACTTCCTCCAAAGCATTATAAATACAGGCATTGGGCTAGAGGGAGGGGAGGTTGAAAGCTGAACATTCCTAAGGGTAGATGCTGCTGAAATTAGGACTCCCTTATAGAGCTTGAGAGGAGAGATCCCAATCCTTTCTTAGCTTCATTTGGAAGTGGGTGAGCTGATCAAAGTAGAGGACAACTCTTGCTGGACCCTAGGAGGGACCTGCACAACACCAAGGCACTGGTTGTAATGGTTTCTTTTGTTTCCAATTAATACAATTAAGTTCATTTTTCTCAACAAGTTGTTATATATAATTTGTTTCATAAACTCCTTGGTCTTTATGATGAATATGTTTTATTATATGAGTTATTCAGGTGCTATGTAATCGTTTGCTTGTTAGTGAATGCAGGCTTCAAGGAGAAGGAGCTCATCTAGATCGAAGAGGCTTGGCTGCTACAAACATCGTTAGACTAGAGGTAAACCTTAAACACCTCGTTGCTTTTATTTTAAATGCATATTTAGGGAAAGATAGTGCTTGATTGTTTTGTTTGTCACTAGAAAAGCCTTATTTTCTAGGGAGGTCGGTTTTGTCCGCAAAATTGACTCTTTCTGCATGACAAAATGGCGACTCCGCTAGGGAATCCATGGATTTGATTGATTTCTCTTTTGATTAATACTTGATTTGAGAAACGTTGATTTCTTTCTAGTTTTTGACTGATTGACTGTGAATTTGGGTGGAATAGCTTAGGATTGAGTTAGTTTTTATTTTTCTTGTTTTTGAGAGCAGTACGCACCCTCTGCATTAAGCACAGTGCGTACCTGTACGCACTTCTGCTTTGTACACAGAGCGTGGCCGCACCTGTGCAAACAGGCTGCCTGCGTACCCTGTCAAAAGTTTAGAAAATTTCAATTTTTTCCTTTTTACCTATTAGATTTTGTTTATAGTTTATTTATTGCTGCCCAGATCCACTGGTTACCTGTCAGAAGTTTTCATCTAAGCTTGTTTCATTAGCATCAAGGGTTTTAGTGAAGTTCATAGAAATTCTAGCCCTAGGTTTGATTTTTGTATTGGTCTTGTAGTGACTCTGGCTTTAGAAGTTGTAAAAACCTTGGATATCCCTGGTCTTTTCAGTCTTCTTAGGAGTCAGACCATTTGTAAAATCCACCTTTGTTTGAGAAACCTACCGTTGTGTTGTCTCTTTGCGGAATTTCGAGAAGGCTTGTTTGTTAAGCTGTGAATTTCATTCTTAAGAAAAAGAACAAGAGATTTTTATTTTTGTTTTTGACTGATTTATGATTCTGCATGAATTAGTCCTTCGTTGAATTGTAACTGAGTAAAACAACCTGGAATTATATTTTGTAGGCTTTTACCTCATTAGAATTGCTTTTAGGTAAATTTCTCTTAGATTTTCATAGATCTTAAAATTGATTTTTGTTAAGTAGTTTTATATGCTTTGTTGAAATAGGAAAAATATAAAATCTCTTTTGAAGAAAGTTTGTTTTAGTAGCGTTTGAAGTCTTTGAAAAGAGAAAAGAAGTTTTCGTGAAATAATTAGTGGTCTTGTGTTGTGCGCTTTGGAAAAGATAAAGAGATTTTTTCTTTGATTTTCATTGTTAACAAGGTTGTCTTTATAAATTTTGCATTCTCCAACTCTCTTAGCTGGGGAATTCATTGAAAAGAAAAGATTGTTTTTTCATCCTAGGTGCATCTTTTTAGTGGATTTTAGTCGAGTCTACACATCATAAGTTTCATCTCCGCTACCTTTTGTCCTAAAGAAAAGCCATAAAAATTAACGCTTAAAGTAAAATTAACTTAGTAACTTTTTATTTACTAGGGCTCTGATACACCAACATAGATCAGGCTAGTGTCTTGGAGTAGGAGAGTAATTAACTCTCCAAGACAGTAAAAACAAACAAGTAGCTCATCTTGCAGTAGGATAAATCCAATTGTTACATTTATGCTCTGGGAAAGCTCCTCTTAAAGGAGAAGCACGAGATCGTGTCCGAACCAGTGAGGGAATCAATCCTCCTTCATTGGGAACGATGCCAGATATGCACGTACTACAAACGGTAAACCTCGGATTAACCATTGTCGAGGAGCCTGGGGTCACTTGTCGGTAAACCTTGGATTATTGTCAAGGAGCCGGCAAGGGGATTGAGCTTGTTACTCTGCCCTTGCGTGTGTATCGGATCGTAGACTGTTCCCCCAGGTATATTTGTTGCTGTTGGTGACCTTAGTGACTATTATCTTTAGGATTCTTCCTAAGGTGACGGTGGAGGGAAGATCCCACTGTACCTGGAGCAGACGTCGGCTAGACTCACTTGGATTTTCTGGGGGGTTCACTTCACTCGAGACGGTTAAAGTGGAGGAACTTGGTCCAGTCTATTCATTAAGCAGGTTGCCGGGGTAACTGTTCCACCTGCCATTTCTGTACTGAATTCTGCGATGTTGGATTTCATCACCAACTAGTGTTTTCGGTCCGGAAAGTTACTGTTTGTGTGTGGTTTGACGACCTAGATTCTTTAGGCGTGTGATTCGAATTTGTTTGGTTCTTTAGAGACTTTAGGCGGTTTGCTTTGAGATTTTACTTGTTTGCGTGTGCAGCAGTTAAAAGTTTTTAGCTGTGGCTGAATTACCAAGACAGTCCCGTAGACTTCGGGGCCAGTCTCCTGAGGTTGTAACCGTGGCGGATTTGTTGAGGAAGTCCCGTAGAGTTCGGGGCCAACCTCCTGAAGAAGTCCTGGGCCATTACGAAGGTTTGAAAGTCCTCGTAACTCCTAGTGGCAGTAAAGTTGGGTCACCTGAAGAAGGAGAGTCTTCGTTGGTTGTTCATCCTGATTACCAAACTCTAGAAACAGGTTATAATCTTGAAGCTTTTTCAGTTTCCGAACTTGCTGGTAGCTTTTCATCTACTAGTGATATAGGCGAAGAACCTAAGATATCTGAACCTGTTACTCCAACATCGGGGTTAGTCTCTCCAGCTTCTAGTGCTCCTAATTCACCTAGGGTAGAAAGAGTAATCACCGAAAATCTTCCTTCTGGTTTGATAGCTATTGAAGAACTTGCTCCGGAAGAAGAAATAGGCATCCCTATCCTTGAAAATCAACCTACTATTGATCTAAGGGAGCGTGAATCAATTTTTTACAGTCCACCTAGAAGTACTACTTGGTATCTTTCGTTAACTAATTATTTGGACAACACAGGGTTAAGTTTTTCACCACCTCGTGCTCCTTATCCACCTAGGGGTTTTTATACTCCCATAAATATGTTAGGTCAGTCGTCCATGTTTACTCAATCCCCTGAATCTTTTTTGTACGGCGGTCCTTCTATTTCCTCTGGGTATCAGTCACTTTCTGGTACTTTTTCGGGAGCATCTCCTCAACCCATTGAACAAAGGATATTCACTGGAAGCAATGGTGCAAAGCCGTTGAGCGTAGAAGACATTCTTATGATGTCAGGTTCTATTCCCTATTCTCAACCTCAAGGTGGCCAGTTACTGCCTGGGGGGCAGCCTCAATTAACGCCTGGGGGGCAACCTCAAGGTACACAATTTGCATCTGGGGGGAAACCTCAAGGACAGTACGTGCCTACGGTACATTACGTTCCTCAAGGTTAACTCCAGACTCAATATGTACCCCAAGGTAAACCCTAGTATCAATTTATACCTCAAGGTCAACCCCAGTATCTTAACATGCCTCAAGGGTATCTACCCCAAGGTCAATACTTGAACCAAGGTTTCCAACCACCCCAAGGTCAATCTTATGTTCAAGGTACGAGAAATGTACCTTTCAATTATCAATCCTACCCTCAACCCGGTTTTGGATCTCAATATTCTCAACCTGTTATGGATCAGTACCCCGGAATCAACATAGTGTGGGATCCATCGCAAGTTCAATAGGTGTTGCAGCCAAATGTACAGTTGTCATCTCAAACTGGACAACCCTTAGTTTTTGGTTCACCCCAGCAACCAGTCCAGTCTAATTTTCAAACTTCTGTACCTTCGGTAGTTTCTTAGTCTGGGCCTATTTCGCCTCGTACTCCATCTCAAATGACTGCTGCAACTGCCACAACATCTGTTCCATCTACCCCACCTACTTCTGGAGTATCGACAGCTCCGGTTTCTACTGTTCCTGTATCTACTCCTCAGACATCTTTATGATCGTCTGGATCCACGATTCAGACTACGGTTCAGATGCCTGTAGGACAACCTGGTTTAAGTACGGTTGTCACAAGTCAACCGCAATTCACTTATCAACCGTACCAGGGACAGTACCAATTCGGTCCTTCTGTCCAGCAGCTAGTTTACCAATATCAACCGTATCCTGGGTACACTTATCAACAACCACAACAACCCCAGTACGGTCCGGTTAATCCTGGTTTTCCAGGAGGATACAATATCCCGAACGCGATTCCTATTCCTAGTTATCCCGGATATCCTCCTCCTGGGGCTGGTCTCATGACCCATAGTTTTAGGGATCCTAATCGGCAGCTACCGTTTATCGCAAATTTGGATTTACCAGACTTGTCTCACCTAACGAACGATCCAATTAATTATCTTCCGTTTTGGCCGCCAATGCCGAATAAGTTGCCTAGTGACATTCCCAAGTTCGAGGGTAAATTTGGAGAGGACCCGTCGAACCATGTGATGAATTACCACCTCTGGTGTGCCTCTAATTCCATCTCGGATGATTCGATCCGCTTACGTCTTTTCCAGCGCACTCTCATTGGTCTTGCGGCCAAGTGGTACATTGAGTTACCACGGGCCTCTTTTTATAATTTTAGCCAGTTAGCTACATCGTTTTTAACTCATTTTCAGTTGCCGGTCAGATATGATAATGGCACGGATTTACTAACTTCATTAAAGCAATCAACGTCCACTTATATTTCCGATCATATTCATGAATGGAGACGTCGAAGGCGGTTAGTGAAAGTTTTTATCCTGGACCAAATCTTAGTTGAATGGTTTGTTAAATCATTGTTACCGAAGATTACTGAAGACGTAGCTAAGGCCGGAGTAGTTACTGAGGAGCAAGTGATTGCTCAAGCACAGTACCTTGACTTAGTTTATACTCAGTCAGGTACGTTACACGAAAAGATCCAAGATCTTCCCAAGTCAAATCAAATCGCTGCAGCTCCTTCAGGATCTCATGCCACTGATGGTATGATTGGTACGGTTAACACTAAAAGTAAGAAGAAGTCTTCCAAGAATTCTTCTCCTATCATAACCTTGCCTGATTCCCCGACAAGAGATTCTTCTGCAGAGGTTTTCGCCGATATTCACGCTGTAGGATCATCTACGGCTAAATCAAAATCCTATGGGAAGAAGAAGGGGAAGAAGAAGAATAAAGCAGACAAAACTCCAAAGGAGAAAACTGAAAAGGCGGAATCCAATGATGAAAAGCGCAAACCTCGTTATCCATGTCTCATTTGTGAAGAGGAACATTTTACAAGAGACTGCCCTCATCGAGCAGAGGTTGCGAAAATCGTTAAAGGTTCCCAAACTCCTGTTGTCTTGAAGGATCCATTTCCAAAAGATAGCAAAATGATAGGTTCTTCCTTGAGTGCCAATGAAGAACCCATTTTGATGATGTCCCATGTAAGGATTGCGACTCGATCGCAAGATTATGGTAGTAAAAGTCCTGTTGATGGCAAAGAAGTAGAATCTTCTCATTCTAATACATCAACCTCAGCTCTCGGTTCCGATCCATTACAGATCGAGAAGCCTAACCCAGACTTAGTAATCAAACCGCCCGCCAAGGGTGTACTTCGAAGGTCAGCTTTCAATCCACATGCGAGAGCGGCTCATAATTATAACATTGTTGAGGACTTAGTTGTTTCACCCTCAGCAATGTCGGCTTTGGAAGTGCTGCAATCGTGCCCAGCACAACGAAAATTACTTTTGTCGGCTATAGGAGCTGTTGATGTTCAGGACCCGAACCTAATAATCTTTGATCTAGAAAATAGTACACCGCGTTTGCCTCATCAAATGGCTTTCCAGATCCCAGTGATAGTAAAAAATAGGCCTATCCATCGGACTGTAATCGATGAGGGAGCTTCAACGTGTATTATGTCCATACAGTGTTTGAGATCGCTTGGTTCTCCTTCACTAAATCAATCCCCGACAATTCTTAAGGCCTTTGATGGCCGTTGGTTTCATCCTTTTGGCATTCTACAGGATTTGCCTATAGAGGTTGAAGGAAAAACCGTTAGTCTAGATGTGGAGGTGGTTGATGCCCCTCTAGACTACAACCTTCTCTTGGGTCGAAGTTGGTCTTACGCTATGACAGCGGTCGTTTCATCGGTCTTCCGAGTAATAAAGTTCCCACATAATGGAAAGATCGTAACAATAGACTAGTTGGCTTACTTTTCATCTGACCCATCCTCTTCAGAGAGTATTCAACATGTCGGTAAAACGACTATCCCATATAAGGATGTTGGAGTAGGATTAGTTAAAGATGCCGGTTTACTGGGAACTTTTCCTTTTCCTCCACTCAACGCATCATCTTCATTTGCAACCATTCATATGATTACATCAGACACTATTTATTATGACGATCCTTGGATCGTTCCTTCTGAATCTGAAATAGACTCATTTGGTAATTTTATGCCTTTGAGTCCATATGAAATTGCCTATGAAGCCGTGTAGTCTTTTATCGACCCGTGTTCAACCAAAATCGACCTAATGAATATGGTCCGTGAGGAATCACTTTTCACATCAACCTCGGAGTTAATAGCGTTTCCCGAAGTTGTTTCATCTGACGAGCAACTTCGTGAAGTCCTGTGTGTAGATGATTTACCATGGGAGGATCTCCATCATAGATCTTCATTTTTACCTGAGGATGATCATTTTGAAAATGATTTCTCATCAATTTTTACAGCTGAATATGTCAAGGAAGCTCAGAATCCCATGAAACATCCTGATTCAGAGCTGAATTTGGGAAATATCTCTCAAACTATTCCCATTGAAATTTCGATTAAGTCTGGAATTATTGAAAACATTCATATAGGTGCCTCGTGTACAGATGACGAAATTCAGACATACAAGGCCCTATTTCAAGAATTCCGCGACGTGTTTGCCTGGTCCTATGAGGAAATTCCAGGAATTGATCCCGCGATTGTTGTTCATGAGATCAAGACTTACCCGAATGCTAAACTCGTCCGGCAACGTTTGCGTCAGATTCACCCACGAAAAGCTACTGCAATTAAAGCAGAAGTTGAAAAACTGTTGAAAGCAGGTTTCATTTATCCGATCCCATTAACGGATTGGGTATCGAATATTGTTCCGGTTAACAAAAAACAGGGAACAATAAGAATATGCATCGATTATAGGGACATTAATCGAGCTTGTCCAAAGGACAACTACCCAACACCCTATATCGATCAAATCATTGATGATTGTGCCGGCAGCGAAATATTTTCCTTTATGGACGGTTTTTCCGGTTACAATCAAATCAATATTCTACCTGCCGATCAACCAAAAACGGCTTTCATTTGTCCATGGGGTACATTTGCTTATTTCAAATTGCCTTTTGGGCTAAAGAATGTCGGAGCAACTTTTCAAAGGGCGATGTCTTATGCGTTTCATGACTTCAAACACATTGTGCAACCATATCTCGATGATTTGCCTGCTCATTCATTACATCGAGCTGATCACCTTGTCCATTTACGAGCAATATTCATGAGGTGTAGGCATTATCGTATTCGGTTGAACCCACACAAATGTGTCTTCTGTATAGAAACGGGTCGATTACTGGGATTTGTAGTTTCGGAATCCGGCATTCGCGTCGATCCCTCGAAGGTAGAAGCTATCATCAAATTACCTCCTCCTTCGAGTCTTCGCCAACTCCAAAGTTTGTAGGGGAAAGCAAACTTTTTACGACGATTCATTCCTAACTACGCCGAGGTTACAAAGGGTTTTACACGGTTGTTGAAACAGAGCGCTCAATTCTCTTGGGATGAGATAGCTCAGAAATCTTTTAATGCACTCAAACACGCGTTGACCCATGCACCATTGTTGCATCCTCCCAACTACAACCAGGATTACCTTTTGTATCTCGCCACCTCCCATTCCACCATTGGAATGGTCTTAGTTCAGGAATATGAATTCGGAACGGAACATGTGATATATTACCTTAGTCAGACGTTAAATCCCACTGAGCTAAAATACTCACATGTGGAGAAATTGGCATTGGCAGCCATTCAAGCTGTCCAACGTTTTCGTCACTACGTTTTACTTTGTAAAACTACAGTCTTTTTGGATTGCAACCCTATGATCTACATTTTGACCAAACAATTGCTAGGGGGCAAGTACTCTAAATGGATTGTTATCCTGCAGGAGTTTGACTTGGAGTTTGAGAAATCTAAGTCTAAGAAATCTTTAGTTTTTGTAGAGTTAATGTGTGACTTCTCGCGTGTTGACACGGAAACTGTGGCAGAGGAGCCCATTGGGGACGAATCTTTGTTTCTAATCAGCACTTTAGATCCGTGGTATGGGGATATCATCGTCTATCTCCAGACCCAATCCTTTCGGCCCGAAGTTTCAAAGTCGGAAAATTCGATTCTAGTCCCAACAGTACAAAATTATTGGAGATACTCTTTATCGCCGTGGGGCGGACTCTATCTTTCGACGTTGTTTAACTCACGAAGAGGCTGAAAGGGTTCTAAATGACTGTCACTCTGGAGCATGTGGCGGTCATATGTCTAGGTATGCCACAACCCAAAAGATATTGCGCGCTGGCTACTTCTGGCCATCCTTGTTTAAAGATTGTATTACTGCGGTCCGAAAATGCCACAACTGTCAAGTGTTTGATCGAAAGATGCGTGCTCCACCTGCTCCTCTCCACCCTATAATTGCCGTTGGTCCTTTTGCCAAATGGGGTATCGATTTTATTACATGTAATCCTCACTCGGCCGGGGGGCATGCATATATCATCCTTGCAGTAGATTATTTTACTAAGTGGGCCGAGGCGATGGCTACATTCGAGGCAGACGGCAAGACAACTGCAATTTTCGTGTTCAATCATATAATTTCTAGGTTTGACATCCCACAAGCGATAATCACTGACCATGGGCACCATTTTCGAAACGTTATGATGACAGAACTTACAGGCCAGCTTGGTTTGCGTCACGATAGTTCAACTCCTTATTATCCACAAGCGAATGGTCTGGTTGAGTCCATCAACAAAGTTTTAGTTATCATGATCCGACGAATCATTGGTATTCATCGGTCGAATTGGCACAACATGTTATTTTCAGCGCTTTGGGCGTACCGAACCTCAGTGAAAACATCAACAGGGTTCACTCCTTTCCAACTAGTTTATGGTTTGGAAGCTGTGCTACCCATTGAATGCGAAATCCTGTCACTGCAAATGGCCATCGAGTTACTTCCAGATACTTCCGAAGAGGAGAAGCGTTTATTATACTTAGCTCAATTAGATGAGAATCGACGTGATGATGCATTGGCGATCGAGACTCACGCAAAACGTATGAAAGCTCAGTATGATCGAAATGTGACCCCTCGAAATTTTTCGGAAGGAGACCTAGTGTTATTATATGATCAAGCTAATGATAAATTAGGTGCTGGAAAATTTGTTCCTATGTGGCATGGGCCCTATATTGTCAAGCGAAAGCTAGCAAAAGGGGCCTATGAGTTGGTAGACTTTGACGGGGTATTATGCTTAAAAGATGGGTATGGAGATTTTTAGTTAGGTTAGTTTTTCTTTCTAGCTGGTGTGTTTGTTAGTTTAGACAGTGTGCTTAGCCTAGAGAGTGTGTTTTTTCGTCATTATTCTAGCTTATCTTGGTTTTACTCTTAATGATGCAGATGTCGATGCCTCTCCAAACATACATTGGTTTTGCTGATGGTGCTTGTCGTAGTACACAAAATATCTCTTCCGCAGCTTGGGTTATCTATTCACCCTCTGACGAGTTAGTATCTATGCATGGGGTGAGCCTCAGTCAAACAACAAACAACATTGCCGAATACAGTGCAGTGATTGAGTTATTGTCTGAATCTATTTCATTTGGGATTCGGAGTTTGATAGTGAGGTTAGATTCTGAACTCGTTGTATTACAACTTAATAGAGTGTATGCCATTAGAAATCTAGTGTTATTAAGGTTATTTTTGAGAGTGCATCTCTTGGAACGTGAGTTTGATTACATTGAATATCAACATATTCCAAGGTCTTTAAATACATTAGCAGATGCAATTGCTTTTCGAATGTTAAATAGACATTTGCAATAATCATACATGTAAATTTAAAACCATTCCATAACATGATTTACAAGATAAGCCGGTAATAATGATATATATAGATAGGAGTGTCAAAAAATACATCGTCTTCGATCATAGGTTGAAAAACACCTTATGATCGGCAAAAATGATAAGTACAAAAAACCAAAATGTCACATGTGTCTACAAAACGACCATCCAATCACTGGTGATGATCTCTATATGACACCACTGCACGGGCCACCCTACACAAGAACCTCCTAAAAGGTCCTGGGACCCCGACTACATAGCGCTGAAGCCTGATTGGCATATAATCTATGGTAGTCTCCGGTATGTCTGCTGTAAGATGCTCTAGGTCACTTTCCAACTCAGCCAAAGTCTATGTGGCCTCGTCCTGTGGGGCCGGTGCCGCTGCAACTGGTAGTCTCCTCTCGTAAGGCCGAAGATTGGCTGGACGTCATGGGCCTATATCTGCATTTTGAAAATTATTACTATTAGTTTTGAGACGATATAAAACAAACAAAAAAATAGATAGTTTAAAAAACTTGTGGAAAATGAAGTTACTTGTATCATCCCATTGTTCTCCCGGTGGAAGAACCATGTCCGGATCTCCACGAAAATCAACTCCAGCATAAGGAAAATCCTGTATAGAAAAGACCTGGTCTTCTAACCAGTGAAAGTACTCCGGAGTAAATCGGACAACCTCCATCCCCTCATCAGGATGACGAGCCATAATCGCAACCCATCGCATCAATTTGGGCTCTCGAGAAAGCCCAGCCTCAACAGTGAGCTGCTGTGGGATCAGCATCGGAACCCTCTCTAAGCCAAAAATCACAACTAAAGCCCCATAACCAAAGGTCTTTAGCTCTCCGTTTTTGGCTCTAGTCAGTTGGCCTTTTACATTGGCCAACACAACATCACACCAGTTGAAAATGGTACCTCGATAGCAATCAATTTCCATCCGCATCTGGGATCCAGTGGCAATGTGTAAAGCGGCAGCCCTGCAAAGTCTGGTAACTATAAAGGCAATCACCTTAAGTTCAGGACGGGATATAGTTTTGATTTCTATCCCCTTCTCCTGAGACTGAGTGTTACACCACTCTAGTCAGCGACTAGCGATAGACTGGCCACTTGGCCTAGTCCCGAACAGAGTCAAGTGTTCGCCTCTCTTGGGCAAACCAGTGAGAAAGTAGATATCTGCGGGCTCCATCTCAAGCTGGTGCCCTCCAATATAAAAACACTGGTCCTGAACGTTCCATCTTTCTACCAGCCACTCTAGAAAGCTCACTTGGCCCCTCATGCCAGGTATGGCCCAGTATTTATAAAGGCCGCATGCCTTCAAAGCATCAATTGACGGTTGATGATTAATGGCGGCCAAATCAACATCTTCGTGCTCTCTCTTGTGCCAATCAAGCATGGTGAACAATCTACATGCCAAAAAACATCCATTAGATTCCATGAAATCAAAAAATTTTGGTCCATTTTGGAGAATTTAGGGTTTAAAAACTTGTTGCGCGGAGTACGCACCCCGCCTTTAGGAACATAGCGTGGGTACGCAAGGTCCCTGAAGGCAAGGTGCGTACCCCCGACATTTTTCCAACTGAGAAAATTTCGGGGTACGCGGGTCCCTAGTGTGGTGCCTGCGTACCCTGAGAGGCGGTCTTTGAAATCCCAAAACCTCCCAAAAATGAAATATGGGGCCTTAAAAAGAATTCTAAACTGATGAAATTGAAGAGGAGGATGTTGGAAATTACCTGGAAGAGACGGCATTCGGTTTCGACGGTCGGATTCTCCGCAATGTCCACGGGAAGTTTCTTGCCAAAAGCCCTTTTTCTCTCCTCAACAGTAAAATGGTAAAAATGAATTGGTAAAAGCCCTTTTTATAGGTTTTCTGGGTAAATAAATGGTAAATTTGTTTATTTTTCACCATGAAAAGGTATTTTTCAAAGTATTTTTATCTATCTTCAACAGGTATGAGTAATGTGTTGGTTTTTGTGCAGGATAAAGGATTTTTAGGGAAAATTGTCATTTTTACAAACAAAAACATCAGAGTCATCTTTAAGCCCTTTTCTGACTCCTAAAACATGAAAAGATTGCCGAGTGTTTCTTTTACACTCGTTAAAACGGAATTAACAGACGGTCCTCTTACAACCCTTCCCAGACCGTAAAAACATGAAAAGAATGCCAGATTTTTGTCGTTTCAAATTCGATATTGGAAATAAAATGACGTGTCCTTGTTCGCTTTTTACTTTTCAAATCAGAGACACTAATCATGAAAGTACTCCTTGGTCGTAAAGATCAAGCGGTTCTCTCAAGTTTTATTTTATACTTTTTCGGGCTTGGGAGACACAAATTTACGAAAAAGGTCAACCCTGGAGTCTTCTTAAGTTTTTCAGACTCTCTAAAATTGAAAAACGCCGAGTTTCTCCTATACTGGACTCGTTAAAATTTCACAGTAAAGGACCTGTTCGATTACAAACAGGAACGGACCACTCCTTCTTAGGGTTCGAATCTAAACTAAGTTGGAATCATCCGAAGGATGAGCTTATAATCAAGCAAATGTTATCCTCCTCAAGCTTGTAAAAAATAAAGAGGTACTTGCCAGAAATGGTGGGGGAAAAGAGAGGAAAATGAGCCTATTTGTTATACTTTGTCTCAGAAAAACCTTATCACCACTCTTGAACACGACACTTTTCATTCACCTGGGTTGGGAAATACTTTGCCTAACAGTTGATTAAACCACATTGAAAGTCTTTAGCCATTTTCTGGGTATTAACTTTGGGTCAATTGTCACCAAGCCATCTGTTGTGTCGTTATGTGTTCAAGAGGTCACTGCAAATAAACCATTCATCTGCAAAATATCTGTCATCCATCTTGACCATCCCTGAGTCAGTCCTTACAGCTACATTTCTTCAACTTGATCTATGATTTCGTGTTGTGGGCTTGCCTACGACGGATCGCTTTCTATCGACATCAACACATTATCTAGAAAGATGATCTAGGAATCATCATTACCTTGAAATCTGCATGCCTCAATGGCAGGTTTCTCGCCTTTGACGACAGGTTACATCAATGACCTTCGATCAAGGGATTCTGTGACATGTTCGACATCAACACATTTATTCACATCTCATGGATTGTACTGGGTACTTTGAGAACCATTGACATCACTGGTGGTGTTATGCTCTTAACCTGCAAAGTAATACCCAAACATAGAATTTGCGAAGAAAAGATACCGAGAACACAAAATATGCGAAGAAAATATACCCAGAGCACAGAATAGCAATGATTTTATTATTCAGAGAGAAATGTTCACGGGACTCTTCGAGGGGGAAACCTCCAATAAAGCAGAGCTCGATTACAAAACAAGACACCATGCTCCTCGCAGGGAGTCTCTATCCTTTATATATGACTCATACATGCAATACCACGGGCCAATATCGTGGGTTTTATTAATACCATCTATCTAATACTACCGCCCATTTACCATCTATCTAATACTTCCGCCCATTTGCAACTAACTGTGGTCCCGTCATTAATTGCGGGTTAACCACTTACAAATATTAATATGGGCTTTATTGACTCTTGACTATGACGTGATCCTAAGACATAAATAAGGGGGTTAGGGTGGGACCCTAACATGCCCTCCCCCTTAAGACTAGCCTTGTCCTCAAGGCTGAAGCTGCGGAAACTGCTGAAGAATAGTGGCTGGTTCCCAAGTTGCATCTTCCAGAGAGGTGTCTTTCCATTTGACGAGGACCTCCTTAATCATGCGGCCGCGCAGGTGCTTGTCTCGTGTGTCTAGAACCTGTTCAGGTTGAAGCCAGATTGACCCTTCTTCGTCCAATTCAGGTAGACTGGTTTGAACTCGGCAATTGTTCCCAATCACTTTCTTGAGGCACGATACATGGAAAACTGGGTGGATTTTTGCTGTAGGTGGCAAAGCCAACTTGTAAGCCACTTCTCCAATGCGCTGAAGTACTTGGTATGGTCCGTAGAATTTTGGGGAGAGCTTTTGACAACCCTTGTCTTTGAGTGATGTTTGCTTATATGGTTGCAGCCTCAAAAAGACCTGATCCCCTTCTTGAAATTGTCGCTCTGAGCGATGTTGGTCAGCCTGTTGCTTCATACGGTTCTGAGCATGATGAAGATTCTCGCGCAGATGGGCAAGCATGGTTGCGCGGTGTTGTAGGAGTTGATCCACGGCTTGTACTTTGGAGCACCCCGTGAGATAAGAAGTAGGGGAAGGCGGAAGTTGTCCATAGACTGCTTCATAGGGAGTCATTTTGGTGGTGGCATGATAGTTGGTGTTATACCACCACTCCGCCAGAGGTAACCACTGTACCCAAAGGTGTTGCTTTTCTGAAGTGAAACACCTAAGGTAGGTTTCTAGACATTTGTTGACAGCTTCGGTTTGACCATCTGTTTGCGGATGATATGAAGTACTGAGTTTGAGTTGAGTGCCTTGTATTTTGAAGAGCTCCTGCCAAAAATTACTGGTGAAGATTGGGTCACGGTCGGACACAATAGAAGTGGGCATGCCATGCAATTTGAAGATCTGGTCCATGAAAGTTTGAGCAACCAAGGTTGGTGTAAATGGGTGGGGTAGGGCGCAGAAATGAGCATACTTCGACAGTCGGTCCACAACCACCATGATGACTGACTTGTTCCCAAACTTTGGAAGACCTGTAATGAAATCCATGGAGACCTCTATCCAAATTGACGCCGGAATGGACAATGGTTGTAATGTGCCTGGTGTGTTGACGGTTTCCCCTTTGTGGCGTTGACAGACGTCACATTTGGCTACAAAAGTAAGGATGTCCTGTTTCATGCCGGCACAAGAAAATGATCTTCTGGTGCGAGCATACGTCTTCTGAAAGCCCGAATGTCCTGCAATGGGAGATGAGTGCATTTCTGCCAAAATGCGACTTTTGAGGGTGGATGTTGGTGATATTACGACTCTGTCCTTGTAGCGAAGAATATCATTCTGCCACGAGTAGCCCTTGCTAGAATTAGGATCTACCTGCAATTGAGAAATGAGTTGGGAGAGCCCGGGATGTGAAAACCATTCCCTGCGAGCCTCTTCAATCCAGTCGAGAATGGGGAAGGAAATTGCGAGCAGAGTACTTTCCTCCTCAAATTGGCGTGACAATGCATCTGCTACCCTGTTGTCTTTCCCTTTCTTGTAAATGATCTCATGATCATATCCCAGCATTTTGGCTAACCATTTTTTTTGTTGTGGGGAAGATAGGCGTTGCTCCAAAAAATATTTAAGACTGTGATGATCTGTGCGGATTTGGAAACGTCGCCCCAACAAGTAAGGTCGCCAGGTCTCGATTGCATGTAAGATGGCCATCATTTCCTTCTCGTAGGTAGATTGGCCCAGATTCTTCCCACTTAGTTGTTGGCTGGTGAAGGCCAATGGTCGCCCTTCCTGCATTAAGACCGCTCCAATACCTGTTCCCGAAGCATCACATTCAATGACAAATGATTTGGTGAAGTCCGGTAGTGCTAAGACAGGAGTGGAACACATGGCGGTTTTGAGAGCGGTAAATGCCTGTTGTGCTTCCTCATTCCAGAAGAAGGAATTTTTCTTTAGGAGTTGCGTTAGGGGCTTCGCTATGCGGCCATAGTTGCAGAAAAATTTACGATAATAGCCTGTGAGACCCAAAAATCCTCTCAAACTTTTCAAGGTCTTAGGTTGAGGCCATTCTTGCATTGCCTGGATCTTTTTGGGGTCCACCTTGACACCTTCACGCCCCACAATGTGGCCCAAATACTCAACTTCTTCCATGCCAAACGTACACTTAGACATCTTGACAAATAATTTATGCGTTCAGAGCAGTTGTAAGAGTACATCTACATGCTGAAGATGTGCCGCCCAAGTGCCACTATAGATGAGGATGTCATCGAAGAAGACAAGGACAAATTTTCTGAGATATGGTTTGAGGAGGTGATTCATAAGGCTCTGAAAAGTAGAGGGGGCATTACAGAGACCAAATGGCATGACGAGGAACTCATAATGGCCTTCATGAGTTCTGAAATCTGTCTTGGGAATGTCGACTTCCTTCATGTGAATTTGGTGATAACCTGAGCGAAGATCCAACTTAGTGAAGAATTGAGCCCCATTGAGTTCGTCCAGCAAATCGTCAACCACTGGGATGGGAAATTTATCTTTGACTGTTAACTTATTGAGGGCCCTGAAGTCGGGACACATCTGCCACTCCCCATCTTTCTTGAGGACCATGACCACTGGGGATGAATAAGGACTAATGCTGGGACGAATGACACCTGCTTCCAACAATTCCTTGATGATTTTTTCTATTTCATTCTTTTGGGTGAACGGATATCTGTATGGCCGCACATTTGGGGTTGGTCCCCTGGAACCAATGTGATGCTATGATCATGTTCCCCTCGCGAGGGTGGAAGCTCATGAGGCTTGTCAAAGACCATTCAATGTTTATTTAAAATCTGTTGCATCTCAGGATGAATTGGCGGAGACATGGTGTCTACTACCTGGATGGCATTAAATTGAGTTACCACTCCATGATGGCCCTTTTTTAACAAATTTTCCATCCTATGCGAGTTGATGATAGAGGGGGCTCCCGCCTGTAGTCCACGGAGGGTATGTGTGGAGTTGTTCTGCTTAAACCTCATATATAACTCCTGGAAATCCATTGTGATTGGCCCAAGAGTGCGGAGCCATTCCGCGCCTAGGACAATGTCGCAACCCCCCATGTGTATTGCAAACATGTGGGTTTTCAATTGATAATCCCCCATTTGAATTTTGACATTTTCACAGCGACCTTCACATTTCATTGTGCCCCCATCTGCAATCTGGACTTGGAAGTTAGAAACTGCCCGGACGAAACAATGTGCTGCTTCAGCGATCTTTTGATGGATGAAATTATGGGTACTTCCACTATCAATCAAGACTACTACTGGGCGATGTTTAAGAAAACCCCTGATTTTGAGAGTTTGAGGGGAAGAAATTCCTGCCAATGCATTTAGCGAAATAATTGGTTCATCAGATACAATTTCCTTTTGGTTATCTTCTTCGATCTCCTCCGGTTCCTCAAGTGGTGGATCTTCCTCAGTGGAGCTGTAGTCAGTGGCATCTATTTGAAAAAACTTGTGCTCTTTGCATTTATGACCCGGGGAATATTTTTCATCACAGTAGTAACATAGTCCTTGCTTCCTTCTTTCGGCCATTTTCGCAGGTGACACCTTTTGAATCTTAAGTTCTGAGTCGTATTGGGAGCCTGTGAGGGACGACCTTTAGCGGGGAAGTTGGGGCAGTTGGATTGGGCTGTTAATGCACGTTCCACCTTACGGGCTACCTGGCAAGCCTCTGTCCATGTGGGAGGGTGGTGGAGTAGAACCTGAGCTTTGATGGCTTCTTTAAGACCGCTGATAAAACATTCCATGTAGAACTCATCTGTGAGACCCCTAGTGCGGAAGGCTAAGGCTTCAAAAGCAGTAATATATTCCTCCATTGTACCCGTCTGTCGGAGCTTAGTGAGACGCCCCAAGAAAGAGTCTTCCTGTTCAAAGCGACTGCGAAGAGTTTTGGCAAATTGGGCCCAATCTCGAAACTGTCCATTACAACGTTGATGCCATTCCTTCCATTGCCATCATTCATTGTCCAAGTACATGGTGCCCACCATAAGCTTAGTCCCCTCATCTATGATATGATTCAATTGGAAATACTGCTCCATTTGTGCTAGCCATGCGGACGTGTGAGAACCGTCAAATTTAGGCATATCCAACTTGGGAGGTCGCTGACTAGGTGGTGGATGGGTGTGCCAAACGTGATGAGAGTGGCTAGACTCACCCTCATGGTATTCATGGCCATTATACGCCTCCTCGTGGGCTGGCTCCTTGCCCTTTGGGAGTGCATCATGTATTTGGTTACTTATTCCTTTAAGCTCAAGTTCGATAAGCTTCACCGCCGATTGGAGGGAGTGCACATGCTCTTCAATTTTGTCGATCCTTTCATTGGCCATCGCTTGGGCGCAAGTTTCTACCATACACCAACCTGAGGACAAAAATTGGGACCGCCTAAAAAATTTTTACTAAGAAATTGAATGGTACCACCTTGCTCAGCTCGTCGTCCTGATTCTGATGGGCTAGGTCACCAATAAGCGCCCTGGAAGATCTCAGACTTTTTTTTTTTTTTGGAAAACTCCTAACGGAGTTTTACTCCTTCCTGATCAATACTGCAGTCGCCAAATCCTCAGAATGTCAATGCCGCCAAAAGTCCTGCGAAAATTATATCCAGGGACAGGAACCCTTCACAACTACTTCGATCTGGTGGATCTGAGAGATCTAAATGGTGGAACAACTGCTGCTGCTGATCTGATGGAGCTGCGGGACTGATGTCTGCTGCTGTTGCCCTTGCTGATCTGGAATAGGTGATGTGTGATCCCCTGATAGAAAGTGAACTATGGTCTTGAGGAGTGTCAGGTGCTACAGATCGCAATATACATAAGGGTCTGACAGTAGTACTCGGCCCAATGTTTCAGGGCTCTAACTAAGGAGGATCGACCGTACCCTTAGCCGTACAACCCGACTACCCTATCGTACGGGCGAGTAATCTCTCCGAGTGCTGTTCTCGGTGTACTGTAGCCACAAGACGGCTGAAGGTTTACCAATGGCGAGGTTTCAAGGGAGCTAGGGGGCTTCCTATATACCCAGAGGGTACGTGGAAGACAGTCCGTGCGCGGTTCTATCTAATGCGCTACTACTCGAAGGGGTACCCACAGGGGTTACAAGGGAGTCCAACAGACGTGACCACCTCTTGTATTTCCTGCGTGCATGCCTCCCCAAATCCGCAGGTTTATGCGCTTAACGACAGATCCCGTGGTTTAAAGACGCCGGAACACGTCTCTAGCCAAAATATTTTTTTTTGCTAAAATTTGGAGATCCCACCGAGCCCTGGAAAGTGCTCTGTTACCACTTGTTATGCTCTTAACCTGCAAAGTAATACCCAAACATAGAATTTGCGAAGAAAAGTTACCGAGAACACAAAATATGCGAAGAAAATATACCCAGAGCACAGAATAGCAATGATTTTATTATTCAGAGAGAAATGTTCACGGGCCTCTTCGAGGGGGCAACCTCCAATAGAGCAGAGCTCGATTACAAAACAAGACACCATGCTCCTCGCAGGGAGTCTCTATCCTTTATATATGACTCATACATGCAATACCACGGGTCAATATCGTGGGTTTTATTAATACCATCTATTTAATACTACCGCCCATTTACCATCTATCTAATACTTCCGCCCATTTGCAACTAACTGTGGTCCCGTCATTAATTGCGGGTTAACCACTTACAAATATTAATATGGGCTTTATTGACTCTTGACTATGACGTGATCCCAAGACATAAATAAGGGGGTTAGGGTGGGACCCTAACAGGTGGTCTCTCTCACACTTGTTAACAGTTTACACCATTGACTGGTAATCAAGTGGTTTCTACCATGTTCGACATCAACTCATTTATTCGCATGGATAGAATCGTACTATTTCGGGAAGTAGAAATGAAGACCCTGGATCTAGTTTCCGCCATCCAGGCTGCGAGGAGTTTTGTATTCATTATATAGTAGACTAATTATAAACAGATGGCTGCGTCCATACTGTGTCTACATGTGTCTATGATTATGATGTATTGTGTTAGCCTCCTGCTGCAGCAGGTTAATCATCTTTCATGATCGACAGTTTTACATGCCAAATATGTCGTGCTATGCATGCTGCAATGCTCCATATTTGCTACAGATGGCCAAAAAGTATCGTTAAGAGTAGGTTGGTCTAAGGGCCACTGCTGTGTTCCAATTTTGATTAGGCAATCCATTTTTGGTTTGAGGCAGTTTTTTTAGTTGGAGGTACTCAGGCTGGAGTTCACTAACATCTCTCTTTTTCTCATCACCCTTATTATATAACTCCCTATTAGTTTTTCCCTTCCCCTATTAACAACATGTATATAAACCCCCCTATGTAAATATCCCATCCCTGGCACTATAGCCATAATTCTACTAAGTCAGGGAAATCACAGTCCATCTGGGACTGTTTTTAGCCCATCCGTGTCATTGAGGAACTAGTTTGATATCTGGTCAGCTAGTAACCTCTCCCTTAACCCCAAAACCCCCAAAAAACCCACATTCCGCCCCTAACCCAAAGTCCCTTCGCATAAGTATTAACCCGCGCCTATATCTAACCCCGTAAACCCATTTTCCCTAAGTCCTTACCCATCCGCCGCGCATATTAAAATCGAAATATTCTCGCGAATATTCCCGCCCGTTAACCCCCTATCCCGTCGTGTCCGCCGCTAGCCGTCCGATCCACAGCCCCGTAGATCTACGACTGGCGGGCATCCTTACCCCCGACGCGCCCGGCCTTTAACGTCCGGGAGTTCGGCGGTTTTGCTGCCGTACTCCCGCCACGCGTCAAGTGCCGGGCTGTGGCGGAGCCCCTCCCTCCGAAACCGCCATCCCCCATAAGTGGTGCGCCACATACCGCTTACCGCCCTGCTCGGTGACGTCACCAGCCCACGTCACCCCCTGCACAGTCAACAACCCACGTCACCCCCCCTATACAGTCACTCGCCTGCGTGGCCTCCTGCCACATCACTACCACGTGTCCCGCCACCGTACCTGCCACGTCATCGACCGTACGTGATGACGTCATGCTGACGTCATCCCACCACGTCGCCATGCTGACATCATGCTGACGTCACCCGCCATACAATGCTGATGTCATGCTGACGTCATCAGCCTTTTTTGGACGCAGAGGCGCGAAAATCGCACTTCAGAGCCCCGGAATCGAATTCTGAGGCAGTTTTCGATGAGCGATTTGCGCCGCAGGATTTTTTGGGCCAAAATGGAGAATCTTCAGGGAATCTTCACTCCATGCAGCCCCAGGAAGCCCGAAAAGGCGCAGAAATGATCCGTTTTCTTCACAGAGCATACCAAAATGATCAGAAGACAATTCCAAATGATACAGAGGCCGAACAGCGGCCATTTACTGGTGATTAGACACGCAGCACAACAGATCAGCAGCCCAGATTTTGTCAGAGAGTATCAATGGAAGAAAGGACGCCAGAAAGAATCAGTCATGATTTTTTAGGGGCTTGAGGCACCTGAACATTGATGAAGCCCCTAGAAAATCAAATCGATAAGCATCAGCCCATCCTTGCCTTCAAATCACTGTAAGGAGATTTAAGGCACCAGGACAGCAAGAAAGCATAAACCCATACCAATTTATTGCAGAAATCACTGCAGCAAGCCACCGAGGACAACATCATTTATTCAGTTTTGAAACATCGGCCCTGAGCACGGCCTGAGACATTCTTTGCATTTATTAGTAGATAGGAGTAGGTCAAGTAGTCATTTTATGACCTAATTAGGTCAAGATGTAATAAAGGAACTCTCCAGAGAGTTTTGCCCTATATATACCACCCTCTGTATAGTTCTAAGGGTTGGTCAATTCACTAGATACTCGCTGTGTATACCTGGATTTTTCTGTAATCAAAGATTGCTCAAAGCTTGGAGAGCGAACTGTCTGTTGTTGATGAATGTGTTAAAGAGTTGGAGATGGAATTCCTGTGCTACGGCCTGAAGGAATAAGTGCCTCTTATCTCTGTTTATGTGTTTGCCATTATCTAAATAGCAGGAAGAAAGAATAGCCTAGAATTAGTTTAAATACTCTCTATGCTCAATTCCTGCTGTTTCTTGATGTTTTCTTCTAAATGAATTGGTTATGAACATTGCATTCCTTCTAGCTCATGTTTACCCCAGTTCATCTGTGCTGGCCAATTATCTAGGAATTCTTAACTGCTCCTAGGTAGCGCCTTGTTGTTTCCTCTGCTAATCTGTTGGAGAGATTCTTAACTACCTCTCTTTCTTTAACATTCTTGCCATCCCTTGAACCTGAAAGTTGCTTTTGCTTCAGTTATCTTGCTCCATTTTCCCCTCGCTGTTATTAAGGAAAGACACCAGCAGTTCCCCTCCTCGACTCCACGCCCAATGGTTTGAAACATCTGGACTATACTCAGCCTCTCTACCTGAAAGTGTCAGTTTTCCCACCAAAACTCAATCAAAACCCCTGTGCACCATATCTAGCCTAAAATCATCCCTTTCAACAAAGCTAAATCATAAAGAGAGAGCCCTCTCTGACTGCAGGCAGGCTAGGGCCTGCAGTCAAAAGTTGGTTTGTGGTTACCTCGGCCGTATCCCTTTAGGAGTCAAAAGGGACAACCTGAGTGATAACATAATGGCGACTCCACTGGGGAGATGAATCATGTGTTTATTAGTGCAAATCCTCAATTTTGACGAGTTCGCCTCATTTTCTGGAGAAAGTGTTCCTTTTCTTCAGGGTTTTTCATGTTCAGTTCTGATCTATGACGGTGGATAGAGATCAGGCACTTTAAGGTTACATCATCCACCTGGCGACTCCACATCGTCCCCATAATAAAGACTCTGCTAGAGAAATGAACCCGAAGGAAATATATAAGCAGATTAGGCTCTTGACTTGGATTATCATCCAAGAGGCCATGTTCTTTCTCTTGCACCAAATTTTGCTGTGCATATTGTACTTTAAAAGCGATTTTATGTCAGATTTTTGTGTTTTTCCTTTGGAAAATATTGTTGAAAAGCCTCCTTGCACATCAGAGAAGCAGCCTTCAAATGCTGTTGAAGATCATCATATAGTCAAGGAGGAAACCAAAAATAGAGTCCAGTCTTCTAGTTCCTGTACATACTCCCGTGCCTCGTAAAGTTCCTGAAAGATATAAGCCGCTCATTTTGCCCCATGTGCTTGGTCCCCTGCCGGCAAACCATCCTGAATATCTCCCTAGATTTGATGGAGAGAATGGAACTACTGCACAGAAACATATCCAAGCTTTTGAAGACTATCTTAGTACATTTGAAGTGGAAGATGAAGATGTCAGTCTTAGACTATTTTCCCTTTCTTTGCAAAGCGAAGCTAGGACTTGGTTTAAAGCGTTGCCTGAGGCGAGCATCTCTAATTTTCAGCAGTGTGCCAAGCTTTTCCTTGATAAATGGATGATCAGAGGTAATCTCTTCTTGCTCATCGAAGAATACAATCATTTAGAAAGGCATCCAGATGAATCTGTTTAGCAGTTTTCAGACATATTCAATCAAGTTTATCAAGCCATGCCTCTAAATATAAGAACCCCCCTTGATTTAGCTCTATTGCAATATCCTAGAGCATTTGACACAGAAATGGAATTTTGTCTGAGAGAAAGATGCCCGTCCACCTTGAAACAGATGCAGGACATAGCTGTGGACGTGGAGGCAAATCTAAAAAGGAGGGAGGAACAGCGCAAAGCAGAGCAAGAAGAAAGATTTCATAGTGTGTTACAAAAGACAGAGGAAATGATGCAGCTGATCACAATGAAAGTAGAAAGTTCAGAGCACCAGAACAGATCTGTTTCACAACAGGAAAGTAGTGACATTCACGAACAAACCTACCACAAAACAGATGACATATTCATCCAGCCATACATGATGGAGCAGTCTCCTGATATACTGTGTGAATATAGTAGCTCCTCTTCTCTCAACTATTTGCCCAAGGATGATCTGTATGATGAGGATTATGAGCCTAATGACCAAATCAGCCTTGCAGAGGAATCAGATACTATTTTGGCAGGAAGCAGTATTCAGGTTCAGCAACCCGAACCCAATGATAAGCGTGCCCACCTCAGCTATGAAGAAAAGGAGGAAAACGCAGAGTGTGCCGATTTTAGTGAAGGAACTTTACCCTTTTGTTTTGAATCTTTCCAATTTATCAAGGATAATTATCATGCCATATATGATCAAGTGTCACCACCTGTTGCTATTGACCGTCTGGAGGTTAACCAAGATACTGTTCCAAAGGTATCGCCTCTAGTTTTGCAGCCCCAAAGAGCCATTGAATATCAGTTTGAGGAGGATCCAGAAGCAGAAGCATATGACCAGATGATCCAAGTGGATCCCCTGCCTCTTTGTTTTCAGCAATCTGAATTATTCAAAGAAGAAGAAAACCAGCAGCCCGCACAGAGCAGTCCGGCCCTATTCGAGCCAGATTGTAATAAATTACAAGCACCTCTACAAGTACTGAATGACCTATCCGCTGGCAGGCAAAATGATGAAAGAAATCAGTGCACGTCGCCATCAACAGGCTGCAAAGCTCAGTATCGAGTGGTCAATGATCTCCCGACTCCAAGGCATGGTAGTGATCCTGAACCTTTGTACAATCCTTTAATTCAGCCTAAAAATTGTATATATCTGTTGCAGGACTATTTTGTACAGTATTTAAACACCGCAAAGGAGGTCAGTAGCTTCCTGATCTTCTCAAAGATTGAAAAAGCCATAATAAATTGCAAAATCTCAGTTGATGTCACTGGCAAGCACAAGCAGCAAAGTCCACTCATGTTATTATTACTTAAGTGGCTGCATTGGTTATTTCACTTCACCTAACAACAAAGTAAGTGCTGGTTAGGGTAGGTAGGTAGGTAGGATCAATAAGGCAGCCAGCCAAGAGAAATTTGCAGAACACAGTAACAGTTGAATACAAGGCAGTCTGACCTGCTGTTCTTGACTTTTCACAAGGAAAAGCCATCCCCAAGTGGAGCCACTGTTAGCCTCCTGCTGTAGCAGGTTAATCATCTTTCATGATCGACAGTTTTACATGCCAAATATGTCGTGCTATGCATGCTGCAATGCTCCATATTTGCTACAGATGGCCAAAAAGTATCCATAAGAGTAGGCTGGTCTAAGGGCCACTGCTGTGTTCCAATTTTGATTAGGCAATCCATTTTTGGTTTGAGGCAGTTTTTTCAGTTGGAGGTACTCAGGCTGGAGTTCACTAACATCTCTCTTTTTCTCATCACCCTTATTATATAACTCCCTATTAGTTTTTCCCTTCCCCTATTAACAACATGTATATAAATCCCCCTATGTAAATATCCCATCCTTGGCACTATAGCCATAATTCTACTAAGTCAGGGAAATCACAGTCCATCTGGGACTGTTTTTAGCCCATCCGTGTCATTGAGGAACTAGTTTGACATCTGGTCAGCTAGTAACCTCTCCCTTAACCCCCAAAACCCCCAAAAAACCCACATTCCGCCCCTAAACCAAAGTCCCTTCGCATAAGTATTTACCCGCGCCTGTATCTAACCCCGTAAACCCATTTTCCCTAAGTCCTTACCCATCTGCCGCGCATATTAAAATCGAAATATTCTCACGAATATTCCCGCCCGTTAACCTCCTATCCCGTCGTGTCCGCTGCCAGCCGTCCGATCCACAGCCCCACAGATCTACGGCTGGCGGGCATCCTTACCCCCGACGCGCCCGACCTTTAATGTCTGGGAGTCCGGCGGTTTCGCCGCCGTACTCCCGCCACGCGTCAAGCGTCGGGCTATGGCGGAGCCCCTCCCTCCGAAATCGCCATCCCCCATAAGCGGTGCGCCACATACCGCTTACCGCCCTGCTTGGTGACGTCACCAGCCCACGTCACCCCCTACACAGTCAACAGCCCACGTCACCCCCCCTGTACAGTCACCCGCCTGCGTGGCCTCCTGCCACGTCACTGCCACGTGTCCCACCACCGTACCAGCCACGTCATCGATCGTACGTGATGACGTCATGCTGACGTCATCCCACCACGTCGCCATGTTAACGTCACCTGCCGTACAATGCTGATGTCATGCTAACGTCATCAGCCTTTTTTGGACGCAAAGGCGCAAAAATCGCACTTCGGAGCTATAGAATCGAATTCTGAGGCAGTTTTCGATGAGCGATTTGCGCCTACGCAAATCGCTCATCGCAGGATTTTTTGGGCCAAAATAGAGAATCTTCAGGGAATCTTTAGGGAATCTTCGCTCCATGCAGCCCCAGGAAGCCCGAAAAGGCGCAAAAATGATCCATTTTCTTCACAGAGCATACCAAAATGATCAGAAGACAATTCCAGCTGATGCAGAGGCCGAACAGCGGCCATTTACTGGTGATTAGACACGCAGCACAGCAGCCCAGATTTTGTCAGAGAGTATCAGTGGAAGAAAGGACGCCAGAAAGAATCAATCATGATTTTTTAGGGGCTCGAGGCACCTGAACATTGATGAAGCCCCCAGAAAATCAAATCGATAAGTATCAGCCCATCCTTACCTTCAAATCACCGTCAGGACATTTAAGGCACCAGGACAGCAAGAAAGCATAAACCCATACCCATTTATTGCAGAAAGCACTGCAGCAAGCCATCGAGGACAACATCATTTATTCAGTTTTGACACATCGGCCCTGAGCACTGCCCGAGACATTCTTTGCATTTATTAGTAGATAGGAGTAGGTCAAGTAGTCATTTTTATGACCTAATTAGGTCAAGATGTAATAAAGGAACTCTGCAGAGAGTTTTGTCCTATATATACCACCCTCTGTATAGTTCTAAGGGTTGGTCAATTCACTAGAGACTTGTTGTGTATACCTGGATTTTTCTGTAATCAAAGATTGCTCAAAGCTTGGAGAGCGAACTGTTTGTTGTTGATGAATGTGTTAAAGAGTTGGAGATGGAATTCCTGCGCTTCGGCCTGAAGCAATAAGTGCCTCTTATCTCTGTTTATGTGTTTGCCATTATCTAAATAGCAGGAAGAAAGAATAGCCTAGAATTAGTTTAAATACTCTCTATGCTCAATTCCTGTTGTTTCTTGATGTTTTCTTCTAAATGAATTGGTTATGAACATTGAATTCCTTCTGGCTCATGTTTACCCCAGTTCACCTGTGCTGGCCAATTATCTAGGAATTCTTAACTGCTCCTAGGTAGCGCCTTGTTGTTTCCTCTGCTAATCTGTTGGAGAGATTCTTAACTGCTTCTCTTTCTTTAGCATTCTTGCCATCCCTTGAACCTGAAAGTTGCTTCTGCTTTAGTTATCTTGCTCCATTTTCCCCTCGCTGTTATTAAGGAAAGACACCAGCAGTTCCCCTCCTCGACTCCACGCCCAATGGTTTGAAACATCCAGACTATACTCAGCCTCTCTACCTGAAAGTGTCAATTTTCCCACCAAAACTCAATCAAAACCCCTGTGCACCATATCTAGCCTAAAATCATCCCTTTCAACAAAGCTAAATCATAAAGAGAGAACCCTCTCTGACTGCAGGCAGGCTAGGGCCTGCAGTCCAAAGTTGGTTTGTGGTTACCTCGGCCGTATCCATTTAGGAGTCAAAAGGGACAACCTGAGTAATAACATAATGGCGACTCCACTGGGGAGATGAATCATGTGTTTATTAGTGCAAATCCTCAATTTTGACCAGTTTGCGTCGTTTTCTGGAGAAAGTGTTCCTTTTCTTCAGGGTTTTTCATGTTCAGTTCTGATCTGTGACGGTGGACAGAGATCAGGCACTTTAAGGTTACATCATCCACCTGGCGACTCCACATCGTCCCCATAATAAAGACTCCGCTGGAAAAATGAACCCGAAGGAAATATATAAGCAGATTAGGCTCTTGACTTGGATTATCATCCAAGAGGCCATGTTCTTTCTCTTGCACCAAATTTTGTTGTGCATATTGTACTTTAAAAGCGATTTTATGTCATATTTTTGTGTTTTTCCTTTGGAAAATATTGTTGAAAAGCCTCCTTGCAAATTAGAGCAGCAGCCTTCAAATGTTGTTGAAGATCATGATATAGTCAAGGAGGAACCAAAAATAGAGTCAAGTCTTCTAGTTCCTGTACATACTCCCGTGCCTTGTAATGTTCCTGAAAGATATAAGCCGCTCATTTTGCCCCATGTGCTTGGTCCCCTGCCGGCAAACCATCCTGAATATCTCCCTAGATTTGATGGAGAGAATGGCACTACTGCACAGAAACATATCTAGGCTTTTGAACACTATCTTAGTACATTTGAAGTGGAAGATGAAGATGTCAGTCTTAGACTATTTGCCCTTTCTTTGCAAAGTGAAGCTAGGACTTGGTTTAAAGCGTTGCCTGAGGCGAGCATCTCTAATTTTCAGCAGTATGCCAAGCTTTTCATTGATAAATGGATGATCAGAGGTAATCTCTTCTTGCTCATTGAAGAATACGATCATTTAGAAAGGCATCCAGATGAATCTGTTCAACAGTTTTCAGACAGATTCAATCAAGTTTATCAAGCCATGCCTCTAAATATAAGACCCCCCCTTGATTTAGCTCTATTGCAATATCCTAGAGCATTTGACACAGAAATGGAATTCTGTCTGAGAGAAAGATGCCCGTCCACCTTGAAACAGATGCAGGACATAGCTGTGGACGTGGAGGCAAATCTAAAAAGGAGGGAGGAACAACGCAAAGCAGAGCAAGAAGAAAGATTTCATAGCGTGTTACAAAAGACAGAGGAAATGATGCAGCTGATCACAATGAAAGTAGAAAGTTCAGAGCACTAGAACATATCTGTTTCACAACAGGAAAGTAGTGACATTCACGAACAAACCTGCCACAAAACATATGACATATTCATCCAGCCATACATGATGGAGCAGTCTCCTGATATACTGTGTGAATATAATAGCTCCTCTTCTCTCAACTATCTGCCCAAGGATGATCTGTATGATGAGGATTATGAGCCTAATGACCAAATCAGCCTTGTAGAGGAATCAAATCCTATTTTGGCAGGAAGCAGTATTCAGGTTCAGCAACCTGAACCCAATGATCAGCGTGCCCACCTCAGCTATGAAGAAAAGGAGGAAAACGCAGAGTGTGCCGATTTTAGTGAAGGAACTTTACCCTTTTGTTTTGAATCTTTCCAATTTATCAAGGATAATTATCATGCCATATATGATCAAGTGTCACCACCTGTTGCTATTGACCGTCTGGAGGTTAATCAAGATACTGTTCCAAAGGTATCGCCTCTAGTTTTGCAGCCGCAAAGAGCCATTGAATATCAGATTGAGGTGGATCCAGAAGCAGAAGCATGTGACCAGATGATCCAAGTGGATCCCCTGCCTCTTTGTTTTCAGCAATCTGAATTATTCAAAGAAGAAGAAAACCAGCAGCCCGCACAAAGCAGTCCGTCCCTATTCGAGCCAGATTGTAATAAATTACAAGCACCTCTACAAGTACTGAATGACCTATCCGCTGCCAGGCAGAATGATGAAAGAAATCAGTGCACGTCGCCATCAACAGGCTTCAAAGCTCAGTATCGAGTGGTCAATGATCTTCCGACTCCAAGGCATGGTAGTGATCCTGAACCTTTGTACAGTCCTTTAATTCAGCCTAAAAATTGTATATATCTGTTGCAGGACTATTTTGTACAGTATTTAAACACCGCAAAGGAGGTCAGTAGCTTCCTGATCTTCTCAAAGATTGACAAAGCCATAATAAATTGCAAAATCTCAGTTGATGTCACTGGCAAGCACAAGCAGCAAAGTCCACTCATGTTATTATTACTTAAGTGGCTGCATTGGTTATTTCACTTCACCTAACAGCAAAGTAAGTGCTGGTTAGGGTAGGTAGGTAGGTAGGATCAATAAGGCAGCCAGCCAAGAGAAATTTGCAGAACACAGTAACAGTTGAATACAAGGCAGTCTGACCTGCTGTTCTTGACTTTTCACAAGGAAAAGCCATCCCCAAGTGGAGCCACTGTTAGCCTCCTGCTGCAGCAGGTTAATCATCTTTCATGATCGACAGTTTTACATGCCAAATATGTCGTGCTATGCATGCTGCAATGCTCCATATTTGCTACAGATGGCCAAAAAGTATCCATAAGAGTAGGTTGGTCTAAGGGCCACTGCTGTGTTCCAATTTTGATTAGGCAATCCATTTTTGGTTTGAGGCAGTTTTTTTAGTTGGAGGTACTCAGGCTGGAGTTCACTAACATCTCTCTTTTTCTCATCACCCTTATTATATAACTCCCTATTAGTTTTTCCCTTCCCCTATTAACAACATGTATATAAACCCCCCTATGTAAATATCCCATCCCTGGCACTATAGCCATAATTCTACTAAGTCAGGGAAATCACAGTCCATCTGGGACTGTTTTTAGCCCATCCGTGTCATTGAGGAAGTAGTTTGATATCTGGTTAGCTAGTAACCTCTCCCTTAACCCCAAAACCCCCAAAAAACCCACATTCCGCCCCTAACCCAAAGTCCCTTCGCATAAGTATTAACCCGCGCCTGTATCTAACCCCGTAAACCCATTTTCCCTAAGTCCTTACCCATCCGCCGCGCATATTAAAATCGCAATATTCTCGCGAATATTCCCGCCCGTTAACCCCCTATCCCGTCGCGTCCGTCGCCAGCTGTCCGATCCACAGCCCCGCATATCTACGGCTGGCGGGCATCCTTACCCCCGATGCGCCCGACCTTTAACGTCCGGGAGTCCGGCGGTTTCGCCGCCGTACTCCCGCCCGCGTCAAGCGCTGGGCTGTGCCGGAGCCCCTCCCTCTGAAACCGCCATCCCCCATAAGCGGTGCGCCACATACCGCTTACCGCCCTGCTCGGTGACGTCACCAGCCCACGTCACGCCCTGCACAGTCAACAGCCCACGTCACCCCCCCTGTACAGTCACCCGCCTGCATGGCCTCCTGCCATGTCACTACCACGTGTCCCGCCACCGTACCTACCACGTCATCGACCGTACGTGATGACGTCATGCTGATGTCATCCCGCCACGTCGCCATGCTAACGTCACCCGACGTACAATGCTGACGTCATCAGCCTTTTTTGGACGCAGAGGCGTGAAAATCGCACTTCGGAGCCCCGAAATCGAATTCTGAGGCAATTTTCGATGAGCGATCGCAGGATTTTTTGGGCCAAAATGGAGAATCTTCAGGGAATCTTTAGGGAATCTTCGCTCCATGCAGCCCCAGGAAGCCCGAAAAGGCGCAGAAATGATCCGTTTTCTTCACAGAGCATACCAAAATGATCAGAAGACAATTCTAGATGATACGGAGGCTGAACAACGGCCATTTACTGGTGATTAGACACGCAGCACAGCAAATCAACAACCCAGATTTTGTCAGAGAGTATCAGTGGAAGAAAGGACGCTAGAAAGAATCAGTCATGATTTTTTAGGGGCTCGAGGCACCTGAACATTGATGAAGCCCCCATAAAATCAAATCGATAAGCATCTGCCCATCCTTGCCTTCAAATCACCGTCAGGACATTTAAGGCACCAGGACAGCAAGAAAGCATAAACCCATACCCATTTATTGCAGAAAGCACTGCAGCAAGCCACCGAGGACAACATCATTTATTCAGTTTTGACACATCGGCCCTGACCACGGCCCGAGACATTCTTTGCATTTATTAGTAGATAGGAGTAGGTCAAGTAGTCATTTTTATGACCTAATTAGGTCAAGATGTAATAAAGGAACTCTGCAGAGAGTTTTGCCCTATATATACCACCCTCTGTATAGTTCTAAGGGTTGGTCAATTGATAATTTTCACTAGAGACTCGTTGTATACCTGAATTTTTCTGTAATCAAAGATTGCTCAAAGCTTGGAGAGCGAACTGTCTATTTTTGATGAATGTGTTAAAGAGTTGGAGATGGAATTCCTGCGCTACGGCCTGAAGCAATAAGTGCCTCTTATCTCTGTTTATGTGTTTGCCATTATCTAAATAGTAGGAAGATAGAATAGCCTAGAATTAGTTTAAATACTCTCTATGCTCAATTCCTGCTGTTTCTTGATGTTTTCTTCAAAATGAATTGGTTATGAACATTGAATTCCTTCTGGCTCATGTTTACCCCAGTTCACCTGTGCTGGCCAATTATCTAGGAATTCTTAACTGCTCCTAGGTAGCGCCTTGTTGTTTCCTCTGCTAATCTGTTGGAGAGATTCTTAACTGCCTCTCTTTCTTTAGCATTCTTGCCATCCCTTGAACCTGAAAGTTGCTTCTACTTCAGTTATCTTGCTCCATTTTCCCCTCGCTGTTATTAAGGAAAGACACCAGCAGTTCCCCTCCTCGACTCCACGCCCAATGGTTTGAAACATCCAAACTATACTCAGCCTCTCTACCTGAAAGTGTCAATTTTCCCACCAAAACTCAATCAAAACCCCTGTGCACCATATCTAGCCTAAAATCATCCCTTTCAACAAAGCTAAATCATAAAGAGAGAGCCCTCTCTGACTGCAGGCAGGCTAGGGCCTGCAGTCCAAAGTTGGTTTGTGGTTACCTCGGCCGTATCCCTTTAGGAGTCAAAAGGGACAACCTGAGTGATAACATATTGCAAAATCATTCCTATATCAGAGCAGTAGTTAGTTTGTTAGTTAAAGTTTTTGATCTGAGTATGGGAATGCCTACCTCAGTGATGATATGATCTCATATATGTATTTTGTGTTGAATATTTGCAGGTTCCGACTGGGCTCTCCACAAGATAATCCTCGAAATGATAAAGTGCTTCACCCTTCCTAGATGATATGAAACCCTAATCTACTACAGACCTCACACTTTAGGGGGCAATATGTTACACTAAAATTTGTCACCATGACTATTTGCAGTTAGTATGGCTCCAACAATAACCATACTGTCCTCCTTGGCAAGTCTTATACCTCTGCTCCTCATGTCAAACTCCAAAAAAGAGAGAAATCCTTTAAAAATCAATATAACTCCGGTTACGCACTTTCTCTTACTTTTACCTGCGTGCCCGCACCTCAAGTACATAATATCTGCGTACTTGTACGCTCTGTTTGTAAAGGGGTGGGTGCGTACCCCTGTAAAGTCAAAAGGCGCAAGTTTTACTTCAAAAAACTTACTTGCGGTCGATTCTAGAGCATTCTAGAATATGGTTTGATGTGGATTGAGCGCCTACAGATGGTTCATGCATCCCAATGAAAGAGGAACTTATCCCATGAAGAGGGGAGCTATCCCTTTGAAATATGATCTGATCCCATTGATGGTGGACCTGTTTAACTTCCTCCAAAGCATTATAAATACAGGCATTGGGCCAGAGGGAGGGGAGGTTGAAAGCTGAACATTCCTAAGGGTAGATGCTGCTGAAATTAGGACTCCCTTATAGAGCTTGAGAGAAGAGATCCCAATCCTTTCTTAGCTTCATTTGGAAGTGGGTGAGCTGATCAAAGTAGAGGAGAACTCTTGCTGGACCCTGGGAGGGACCTGCACAACCCCAAGGCACTGGTTGTAATGGTTTCTTTTGTTTCCAATTAATACAATTAAGTTCATTTTTCTCAAAAAGTTGTTATATATAATTTGTTTCATAAACTCCTTGGTCTTTATGATGAATATGTTTTATTATATGAGTTATTCAGGTGCTATGTAATCGTTTGCTTGTTAGTGAATGCATGCTTCAAGGAGAAGGAGCTCATCTGGATCGAAGAGGCTTGGCTGCTACAAACAACGTTAGACTAGAGGTAAGTGTTAAACACCTGGTTGCTTTTATTTTAAATGCATATTTAGGGAAAGATAGTGCTTGATTGTTTTGTTTGTCACTAGAAAAGCCTTGTTTTCTAGGGAGGTCGGTTTTGTCTGCAAAATTGACTCTTTCCGCATGACAGTGAGGTTGTAGGAGATCCATTGGGTGATGGTGGCCGAGCTTTACTTGCTGACATTCAAGACATTTTGCAATAAATTGGATAATATTGTACTTCATGCCTCCATAAAGGAAGAGTTTCCTCGTGTCAGCATACATTTTCTTTACACTGGGATGTGCAAAATAAAGTGCTTTATAGGCTTCCTTGAGGGCGGTGTTGCTGATATCTCCATTATTAGGGATATACATCCTTCCTTGGAATTGAAATAGTCCATCCTTGTATAGCTCATATCCTTCAAAATTAGGTTATCTTGGACCCTTACTTTGAAGCCCAACTCTTACTTTTAAATACCAACTATCTTCTAAGAGATGTTCTAGCACTTTTTCCCTTAAGTCTACGTTGATGGGTATAAGGGAAAGGATCCTTGGTCTTCTAGTTAGAGCATCTACCACTACATTCTCCTTCCCTTTAATGTATGAAATTCCAAAGTCATACTCACTTAAGAATTCACTGGATCGTCTTTGCATACATTCAAGTCTCTTTAGGTAAACAAGTATTGAAAAATTTGGTGGTCACTTTTGAGCACAAAGATTCTCGCAACAAGGTAGTGTCTCCATGTCTTTAAATCTAGTACTACAAAGAACGACTCTAAGTCATGCATGGCATAAAGTTCTTCATGAGGCTTTAACTTCCTTGAGGCATACATTATTATTCCTTTGTCTTGCATTAATACTACACCTAATCCTTGCTTAGATGCCTAGATACATATAGTAAAGTATGTTTCCATGTCAGGTACTTGCAAGATTGGTGTGTTGGTCAACAATATTTTAATCTTAGTGAATGCACTGTCACATTCCTCTGTCCACCCGTAGCTAACTCATTTACACTGTAGGGTCAATTTTATAGAACTATTCTACAAACCTTCAATATTATCTGGCTAAACCCATAAAAATATGTACTTCATGCACATTTTTCGGTATCTTCCAATTCATGATTTCTTTTACTTTCTCAGGATTTAGTGAGATCCCTTCACCAGATATAATATGACCTAGATAGTGAATTTTCTTCTGAAAGAAGGAACACTTGGATAGCTTTCCATATAACTGGTGTTGCTTGAGGAAAGATAATACTATCCACAAATGTTCTTCATGCTCCTTCTCATTTTTGGAGTAGATAAGAATATCATCTAAGAAGACTTGTACAAAGTGGTTGAGGTACTTAAGGAAAAGACTACTCATAGTATTCATGACTATTACTGGTGCATTAGTCAACCCAAATGGTATCTTCATGAACTCGTAATATCCAAAGCATGTTTGGAATGTAGTCTTAGAAATATCATTGTCCTTAATTCTTAGTTGATGATAACTTGACTGTAGATCAATTTTTGAAAAGATAGAAGCCCCTTTCATTTGGTTAAAGAGGTCATCAATTTGAGGCATTGGATACCTATTCTTTACTATAGCTCGATTTGAGTCTTGATAGTCTATGCATAGCTGCAAGGAACTATCCTTCTTCTTGACAAAAATTACAGGTGCACCCCAAGGTGAAATATTGGGTCAGATGTGTCCTATATCTAATAATTCCTTCAGTTGTATTTGTAACTCTTGAAATTCCGGAGCCTCCATTCTACAAGGTGTTTTAGAAATCAATTTTGTACTAGGTTTTAATTCTATTGTAAGATTAAGCTCCCTTTTAGAAGATAATCCTGGTATTTCCTTTGGAAATACATACAAAAATTTTGAAAACACATGATATTTCTCTAGGGATGACCCTTTTTCCTTTCTTACTTCCTTTACTGCATATAACCAACAACCTTTTCTTAGACAATGCTTCATTTGCATTGCTAATATGAAGTGAAAGATACCTTCCTCTTAATACCCTAGATTGGGATAGACTCCCCTTCATCATTTACGCAAATAATTCTTTTTCCATAACAGTATACCCAAACTTGATGAGCTTCTAACCAATCCATCCCTATGACGAGGTCATACGTTCCTAGGGTTGTGACAAATAATTTTAACTTAGTTGAACAGAACACTAGATCCACTATGCATTCCTCAACACTTGACTCTACAGACTGAAGTTCCCCTTAATCCATTTCTACTGTCTAAAATTGTTTGCTTGCATGCTTCCAACCCACATTTATCTAATGTATATGAAGAAATGAAACTATTAGTAGCACCAAAATAAAATAAGATTTTGAGTTTTATGCCATTAATAGTACCAGATGACTCCACTATAGTGGACTGATGTTCTGCTTGGTTGTTGTTGGCTGCCACATGAATTCTATGATTGCTTTTAGTATTAAATGATGGTTTTTTTACTTCTTGATGCACAACACTTGACATTAGAGAAATTTCGAGGTCTAAAATAGGCCTTCTAAGGAATATTATAAAATAATAGTGGAAATAATAAAATAAGATTAGATTACTTCATCAAGTTTTGAAGGAAAGAAAGAAGAAAAAAACTACTTTTTGAACTCGTATTTTCAACTTATCTACCTACAATTTTACTCAAATTTTGAAGGGGAGCACTTGTTGGATATAGAATTTAATTTTGCATCACATTTTTTCATGCATTTCAAATTTTTCGTGTAGTAGGGTCCATCGAAAGTATGCAACATGGGTAGTCCTTAGATGCAAAATTAAATTTCGCATCCAACAAGTGCTCCTACTTGAAACTTGAGTAAAATCATAAGGAGATAAGTTTAAAATATGAGTTGAAAAAGTAGTTTTTTATTTTATTTTTATCTTTTTTACATTTTTATTCCAAAAATTGTGAATCATCCCCCATGGTTGACATCATCATATTGGATCCTATTGGTACTTATAAATTTGATTTTTGTTGTATATTTTTCTTTTGAGGTCTAGTTTTAGCCTCAAAATTTATCTAATGCGAAGCCTCTAGGAATTTGCACTGAAAATGAGGTCCTCCACATCCCCAACAATTAACTTTTTGTGATCCCCTTTTGTCATCCTATGAATGTATTGAAAAGGAGCTCCTTCCCCCTTTGCTACTTCCGCTGCTACTAGTTCCTCGAGAGTTCCACCGGCTTACATTAGATCCTGATGTTACCCCAGATAAACATTAGTTTCCCTTGGATCCCTTGCTCCTTCCCCCCTTGGAGAAAATATGCCACCATAAGGAGGTGGCCTCAAACTACTCCCCCTAAAGAAGTTATGGGGAGTCTTACTTAGAAATCATGGTTGAGGGGGTATTGTAATCCTGACCTCCCTTTTGATCCCTAGATGCTCCTCTCCATAGCATGCACTTTCAACTGCCTTTGCTACTAATGATGGCCTCCACATTATAAACATAGCCCTGATTTGAGGGTTTAATCCATACACGAAATGCACAACATGGTGTTCATTAGTATCCATTTAAGGAACACATTTTATGAGTTCCATACACCTTATTTCATATTCTTCCACTATGTTTCTACCCTAGATTAATGTGTGGAAGGCTCCGACTTGCTGCTCTTGAAAGTAGGGTGGCAAGTACTTTGCGTGAAATTTTCCTTTGAAAAACTCCTATGTAACATTGTCTAATATGAGATGTAACTATTTCCCTAGATTTCCCCACATAATCAAAGAACTTCCTCTTAGCTAAAATATAGAGATGTTTATCTTGGAGGTAGAGGTATATTCCCTTAGTGAAAAACACCTTGTTATTCCTTCCAACCATGCTTCAACACATTCTTCGGCTCGTCTTCCTGAAAATTCTAGGAGTTTAATCTTTTGTAGCTCCATATAAATATCTTCATGATGTTATCTAATATCTAACCATCTAGGTCCCTCTGGGTTTCTTTCCTTAAGGTGAGGTCACTCTTCCTCAGTATTGACTATTAGCGTCCCTTTTAGTGTTTCCAAAATTGCTTCCAATGAGCACATTATATTGGCTAATTTAGGTGCTCGATAAGTTGGTACTAACGACGGTGGTGGTGATGGTGCCGATGATGGTGGTAGCGACGACGGGGCCACTATTGGTCAACCTCGTCATTGACATGTCTCTACCATCACAACTTTTTCCTGGCTACAAAATACGGTTATGAGTATCTGAGGTGCAATTTAGGTTAGCAAATACAACTTTGTAAATTGAAGCTCACATGTGGATATAGGTTTTATACTATTATTACCTGTAGGTAGATGTTACTGGTACTAAGATCAAGGAGGGTGGTATCGCTACCTCCTTGTCCTAAATTATAGGGTAATATGTTTTAATCTATTACTTATCGTACTACATAAATCTTCATAGTTCAGTGTATCACTTGTACTATTATCTAGTACTTCGTAGCCATAATATGGCCTTGGAAGGGGTTATTAAAATTTTTAATTCTAATTAATTGGGTGACTAGATTTCCATTTACAAAGACTACTAAAAATAAAATATCTTTTATATTTTAACATAATTGTCATTATAGCTTCTCAAAACATATTAAACTTCTACCCACATTTTAGGGAGGGGTATCTATGGTGGAACATTACAATATTATTACTCTTCATGGTTTTCTTGCTAATATTTTATTATATTACCAATTAACATGAGAAGTGAAATTTTAATTAAGCCATGTGACACACTTTTACTAACTTGTTGATAGTGTCGGACCTGCCAATATTCAAGGGATCTCCCTAATATGAAGTCCCAATTAGACCTAACACCATTTGGTGTAGGATTCCCATCTGAAATACGAATCGGTTGCCGATGCAGTGCGTTTTAATGATGTGCCTTGGCTAGAATAATGCATAGACTGGTGTATGGTAACTTTTGAGGGAACACATGTGTGACTCTATGGAAAAGTCAAGTGCAATGCATGAAGGTTCTAACAAAAGAAGGGAAAATGAGTGAGTCCCTTAGAAGCTTGTAATAGTGCGCAACTTGAAAGGAACACATGAGCATAAAGACATCACAAGCTAATATGAAATATAGTTCACAAGTTAACAATGATGGAATTGTATAACAACACACATTAAACAATATTCATATTATTGAAAACAAAATAGTTCATAAGCATACACATAAGTGAAATAACATACATTGAAAACATAACAAGAATAGTCCTATTATATTCACAACATATGCATGAAAACATGTTGGCTCTAAGATTTTTTTAAGTGAAAGTTCCAATCATACATATACCATTGAGGGAGCACTAGCCCCAATAGTGGAACATGAAGTCTACATCTTCTCCTCCAAAGAAAGATACTCCCTCTATCCCGTGAAAAGCCAAGGATCTCACAAACTCCCAAGCTCCTGATTCTAAGCCTAAGCCTAGCCAAAATCTTGCCCCCCCCAAAAAATATCCCTTTACATGAGTTATGAGGGTCTATTTATAACTAAAGGGATAACCATTCACTTCCCTTTGTGACTCTTGGACTTCCCTCATGACTCTTTAAATTCTTTACAAAATGACTCTTTTTCATTTAACATCATGGGTCTTCACATTCCAATATTTATACTTCAAATTCCACTTACAAATTAATTACAAAAGAATACTTAAATACACTCATACCCATATAAGACAAAATTGGGTAGAGCCAACTAGGAAACCTAATAAGAAAAAACAATTAAGCTTGAGTTTGAGGGAACTCCAGCTCAACAACTTCCACTTGATGTTTCTCCGTTACATAATGGTTCCACTATTTGTACTGCGTAATGACATCCCCAAATTGTGCGATGGTGTCAGGCTGGAAGTGAACTCTAGCTGCCATGGAATTTAGGTACACTGACTTGGAATCAGTTTGTGTTTCCTTCTTGAGTAGGAGCAACATTGTGTGGATTTGGACATGGCCACCAATGTACTTATACATAATCTGTTTGTTTACTTCAAGATCTTCCTTGATGACTATTTGTCTCAAATGTTCAAAGTATTCTTCAATCTCCTCCATGACCTGATTCCTCTGCTTCATCTCTGTGAGTGAGCCGACTGATGGGATACTGTGTGATTTCACCAAGAAATCTAGGTTGTTGTACAATCATGCATATGAGACCCGAGTATTGGAAATGAATGAGGCGAGATGTTTTTTATTCTGGATGAGCATCCAAACCTTTTATTTCTCCATCTCTGCCTCTTTCCTTGTCTTCTTTCCCAATTCAAGTGGTGCCCCTTTGTATTGCATTAACCATTCATGCACAACAACAATAGCTGATTGCACAACCTTGAGAGTTTTGACATAATCTTTACATTTCTACTACAACCCATGCAAGTGGATAAATACCTTATGCATGGTAACAAACTATTCATAAATACTTCACATGTTCTCTACTAATGTTAATACTTCACCGAGTATCACTACCTTCAGTTCTTCCAGATAGACCTGTGCGGGAGCTGTGTCCAGTAACTCTGCTCGGGGATGTTCAACCTCTTGCTTAGCAGCCTGCATGTACTTTACCGACTGTTTGTTCCTGGCCAAAAAATAGTATGTGTTTGACTTTGTAGCACCTATGAAGGCCAAGTTGGCTGCGACAATGGCACCTGGATTTCTTCTAGTGTCTGTCACAATCAACCTTTCTATGATGCAATGTTAGGTCCCTATACTACTAGTGTAGCCCATTATTGTTATTAGTGGAACCCCCTTATTGTATTTTTTTGGCCATGTAGTCCCCATGTTATTATTGTGGCCCATAGAAGCCCACTATTGTTATTGTTGTGCCCTTACAATATTATTGTTATGTAGGATTTGATTATATTGGGACCACTTAGACTCCTATATAGAGAAAGGAGGTCTTTTCATTTGTATCATCCAAGAATTGTTCATTTGTGTAATGTAAAGGAGATTTCCACCTCAAAGAGGCTAATTTTGAAGTTGTTGATATATATTTTCTAGCTTTTTGTGATCTGGTTTCATAACATTTGGTATTAGAGCTTTGGATTCTAGGGTTTTGCTGCTCCAAATAAGTCAGTGTCATTTTCACAATAACTTTTTTTCTACGACATTTCAAAAATTGAAATTAAAACCCATTTGAGCTAAAATCTCGATAAACCTCGGGTCCCATTTTAAATATTGGATCGCTATATTTTTGGAGATATGATCCAAGGAAGTTAGGGTTTTTGCAGGCTCCTCAATTCAATCTCAAACAAGTGACCTTGGGAAAATCATCATAACTTTATGTCTTAGAATCAGATTTAAATTTAGTAAGAAGTTATAAAAAGAGAAAGGATTGTAGTTTTCTGTGTACTGTTTTCAAGTCTGAAGATTGAAACAGTGAAACGTGGAACTTTGTACAAGTTCACTCTACTGAAAAAGTATATAATCATGTCATCTTGGGAGATTAGGCATAAATCTTTCTTGGAGAATCCAATTTTGATCAAATTGGTGGCGTTGGAAAGAGGACACATAGGGATACCACAGTTTGCAATTTTAGAACTTGGAGATCCAAATTTCAGAGATACAATCGATTCAAGATCGAGCTCGTAAAAGAAAGAAAAAGAATGACTCGAATCAAGAAAATAAAAACACCTAGTAAGCAAATTGGAGGGATGATTTGAAGACTGTGATTGAAGATATGATCAATAAGATAAATGATATAGAAGAAAAATTGAATGGAAAAATGGAATATTTGAAGAAATACATGGAAGGTTTGAAGGAAGGTGGGACAAAGTCACTACAAAAAAGGCTTCCTAATGCCGAAAAGGTAGTAGAGAAAAGTCATGATGAGAACACAAGAAATGTTAATCATGATTTCATAGACTCTAACGTTGGATTGAAGACCCACCATATTCCAAATATAGATATGAGGAAATTTGATGGCAAGGATCCAGTAACTTGGATACTACATATGGAGCAATATTTTGATATACATGATGTGCAACCGCCACAAAAGGTACATATTGCATCTTTATATTTAGAACCGAATCAATTTGTATGATATAGAGGGATTTGTTCTTGTAAACCACTTGTCCCCTGGTCAATTTTTTTGGAGGAAATGATGGCACATTATGGGGATACAAAGAGAAACACCTTATTTATCCAATTGATAAATCTCAAACAAAAGGGTTCAATGGTAGAGCACATTGAGGACTTCCAAAAATTGAATATAAGGGTTAATGATATTCCAGAGAAGCATAAGATTGAAGTCTTCATAGGGACTTTAAATGATAACATCCAACATGAGGTTCACCATTAGGAAACTGATTCATTGGAGAAGGCATACAGGTTTGCAAGAAAAATTGAAAGCAAAATTATGGAAATAATGAAGTCTACCACTCATAACTATAAAGATGGAAGTGTTGTTTCTCCTAGCCTTTCACCACCTACAAGGTTGACACCACAACAATTGGAAGAAAAAAGAGCAAAAGGGGTTTGTTACAATTGTGATATAAAATACAATAAAGGTTATAAGTGTGTTGAGAAGAAATTAATTTACATAGATGGGGAAAAGGGGCAAGAAAACGAACAAGAAATGTCAAAAGAAGAGGATATACACTAGGAACCAATCCCAAAGAAAGAATAAATGAATTTGACCATACCTTGTAATGCATTGATAAGAATTACCAATCCTCAAACTCTCAAGATAGGAGGGCATATCAAGAAGTAAAAGGTAATAGTGTTGATTGATTCGGGTAGTACCCATAATTTTATTCATTGTAAGATAGCAAAGGAATTGAATTTCTTCCTATATCCAGCACCAGAGTGTCAAGTAATGGTTGCAAATGGAGGAACCATAAATTTCTCTAGAAAGTGCCATAATATCAAGCTATCCATGGGATAATATATCTTGAATAGTCCAATGATTTCCATTCCTATGGGTGGTGGTGATGTTGCACTAGGAGTCCAATGGTTACAGTATTTGGTGACGATAAATTTCAATTTTCAAGAACTTTTCTTGAAATTTTTTTGGGAAGGAAAGGAAGTTGAATTATATGGTATCACAAGGAAACCAAGAAAGATAATCATATCTAATGGAATGAAAAAAATTCTAAAGTGAGAACAACAGGATGTAATTTCACAATTATGTTCACTAGAGGTTCCAACAGTGAAATCATCTATTTATCCTAATCTCCAAAAAGTATTGGAAAATAATTCCAAGGTTCAAGTAGTGGAAGATCACATCGAGCATCAACCATAAGTTCTCCAACTCTTAAAGAATAAACTTACTTTGGCACAAAATCAAATGAAACAAAATGCATAACAACATAGTAGCGAAAGATGTTTTGATGTATGCGAGTGGGTATTTTTACGGTTACAACCATACAAATAAATGCCCTTTAAGCAACCTAAGAAGGATAATAAATTATCACCAAATTACTATGGTCCTTACAAGGTGTTGCAAAAGATTGGTACTATGGGATACAGATTGGAGCTTCCTGCATCTTCCCAAGTGCCCCCATTTCTCCATGTTTCATGCTTAAAGAAGGTTATAGGTGACAAGCTCCCAGTTCAAACAATATTGTCAGAACTTGACGAGGAAGGAAAATTCATATTGGAACCCAAAGTAGTCACTGAAACCAGAACCCAAAATATACGAAATCGATGAATTTCAGAGTATCTCATCAAGTGGAAGAACTTATCCGCTGAAGATTCCACATGGGAGGATGATAATTTTATACAGAAGCATCGAGAACTACTCAAGCATTGAGGATAACACTTTTTGAAGGAGAGGGGCATGTTAGGTCCCTATACTACTAGTGTAGCCCATTATTGTTATTAGTGCAACCCCCCTATTGTATTGTTGTGCCCATGTAGTCCCCATGTTGTTATTATTGTGCCCCAGAGAAGCACACTATTGTTATTGTTGGGTGTGGAGCCTGATTATCTTCTTTATTCAAAGGTATCAATGCATTGGGCCCTAGTTCGTAATGTGGTGGCAATGCTGCTCGTACCCTAGCAGCCCCTACCCTAGCAGGGGATTGGGGGCATTGCCCCCAAAGCTAGAAATAGATGTAAAATTGCCTTGTAAAATGTTATAATTTCGTAGTCAATCTAGGTCGTTCATTAGGCAGAGATTTGACAGTAGAAGTTATCTTTAATTTAAGGATGTTTTTCCCTTGAAGGCAACCCCTCACTATATATGATGGAATTGTATTGTGTCTATGTACATCTATATTCTGAGTGAGGAAGAAAGAGGATACCGTGAGAGCAAAGAGGAAATTACAACGGATTTGTTGTAGGTTGTATCTCTTCAGTTTTCTGGATTAATTGTTTCACCATGGACGTAGCCAAAATTGAGTGAACCACGTATATCTGTGTCTCTCTTGTTTTATGTGTTTATATTTTCTGCAATATATTTTATGTGTTCCATTTCTCTGTAATATATAATTTTTCTAACAACTGGTATTAGAGTTGAAGGTTTATTTGGCTGATAAACTCGCAGGAGAGAAGGGTTCCTAGTTCGAGTGAGATCAATGATGGAAGATGGTAGGTTTAGGGTCAAAAAATTTAATGGCAAAAACTGCTAGCTATGGTAGATGCAGATGGAATATTATTTGTATCAGAGAGATCTATACCTACCATTGAGCGAAAAGATAAAGAAGCCGATGAGTATGACAGACATAGAATGGATATTCTCGACAGATTGGCACTTGGAACAATACGGCTGTGCCTAGTGACATCGGTAGCGTTTAATATTTCAAGGGAAATGACAACATAGGGTTTAATGTTGACATTGGCCAAACTATATGAAAATCCCTCGGCCTAAAATAAGGTATTTCTTATGAAGCGCTTATTTAATATGAAGATGGCAAAAAGTGGATCTGTTGCTGATCATTTAAATGAATTTAATATAGTTACCAGTCAGTTAAGTTCTGTAGGGGTAAATTTTGATGATGAAGTTAGGGCTTTGTTATTTCTGTGCTCATTTCCAAAAAGATGGAATGGTTTAGTTATGGCCATTAGCAACTCTGTCCCTAGATCTAGTACTTTAAAGTTTAATGATGTTGTTGGTGCAATCCTTAGTGAGGAAATGCGACGGAAAATCTCCGGTGAGACATCAGGTAATGCTTTAACTGTAGAGACTAGGGGAAGAAAAATGGAAAGAGGGAAGAGCCTAGGATATCGAAGTAAGTTGAGGAAAGGCAGATCCAATTCTAGATCAAGGATAATGTGCTGGAAATGAGGGAAGAAAGGACACCTAAAGAAAGACTACAAGTCTTGGAAGGGAAAAGAAGGAGACGCACAACAAGAAAACAATCATGAAGCAAATGTGACAGGTGATGTGTTGCAAGATGCTTTGATTCTTTCATTAGAAAATATTATTGATGCATGGGTGGTAGATTCAGGGGCCTCATTCCATGCCACACCTGATAGGAAACATTTTCATGATTATGTTCAAGGAGATTTTGGATAGGTTCGATTGGGTGATGATAAACCCTGTAAAATCATTGGAATGGGTACAATTTTCATAAAATAGCAGAATGGAAATCAATGGCTATTGAAGGAGGTAAGGCATGATCCAGATTTGAAGAAAAATCTGATTTCAACAGGGCAATTGTGAGGTGAAGGCTGTGTAACTACTTTTACAGATAAAACCTATAAGGTCACTAAAGGAGCCTTGGTAATAGCAAAAGGAGAAAAGGTTGGTACATTGTATTTATGCAATGGTATTTCTAATTCTGTTAATGCTTTAACCTCTATAGGAGAAGATACAACATTGTGGCGTCATAGGCTTGGGCACATGAGTGAGAAGGGGATGCAGATTATTCACTCAAGAAATTTGTTGCCAGGTTTGAAGCATGTTGATTTAAAAATTCTGTGAGAATTGTGTGTATGGAAAACAAAAGAGAGTCAGATTCCTCAGATTTGGGAAAGAAAAGAAGAGCGAAAAAATAGAGCTTGTGCATACAGATGTATGGGGACCTGCTTAGGTATCATCTCTCAGTGGATCGCGTTATTATGTTAATTTTATTGATGATGCAACAAGAAAAACCTATATTTATTGTATTTGAAATAAATCTGATGTATTTGATACTTTCAAGAAATGGAAAGCTTTGGTTGAAAATGAGACAGGAAAAAGGTTGAAGTGTCTCAGATCAGAAAATGGAGGTGAATATTGCAGCAAAGAGTTTCATAGGTACTATTCAGAGAATGGAATTTTCGGAGAGAATGCAGTTCTAGGAATACCACAAGAAAATGGTGTGTTAGAAAGGATGAACACGACAGTCATGGAGCATGCAAGGTGCATGAGATTGCATGCAATATTGCCTTTACAATTTTGGGCAGATGCTGTAGATACTGCTGTTTATACAATAAACAGAGGGCCTTCAAGTTCCTTGGATGATGGTATTGAAGAGGAGGCATGGACAGGTAAAAAGTTAAACTACTCATTTTTAAAGACTTTTGGTTGTGAAGCCTTTGTCCACATTAATAAAGAAAATAAAACAAAGCTTGAGGCAAAAATCAAAGAAATGTACCTTTATTGGATATGGTGTTAATGATTTTGGTTATCACTTTTATGATTATGAAAAAAAAAAAATCATTAGGAGTAGAGATGTCATATTCAATGAAAAGGTTTTGTATAAGGATCAACTGCAGGAAAAGAAACAAGAAAGAGAAAATAGAGAATACATAGTGCTTGATGAGATCATAGAAAAAGTGGAGGTGCCTAAAAATCATAATGATCAACAACAAGAACAAATACAACAACCACAACAACAACAAGCACCTCAAACACCTTAAAGTGGTGTTAGAAGATCTACTGGGATAAGTAGACCCCGTGAACGATACTCTCCTTCATTATATTATTTATTGTTGACTAATTCTGGTGAACCAGAATGTTATGAAGAAGCAGTGCAAGCAGAAATCAGGAAGAAGTGGGAGCAAGCCATGAAAGAAGAGATGGACTCCTTAGCACATAACTAGACCTGGGACTTAGTCAGGTTTCCTACAGGTAAAACAACATTGCAAAATAAATGGGTTTACAGGTTGAAGGAAGATGGAGGTAGAAAAAGGTATAAAGCTAGACTTATGGTGAAGGGGTTTGCATAGAAAAAGGTTATAGACTTTGATGAGATATTTTCTCCTATTGTTAAAATGACTTCAATTAGAACTATTTTAAGTCTAGTAGTAGCTAAAGATTTGCATCTTGAGCATTTATATGTAAAGACAACCTTTCTCCATGGGGATTTGGAGGAAGAGATATATATGCAGCAACCATAAGGATATGAGGTAAAAGGGAAGGATAAACTAGTGTGTAGGTTGAAGAAGAACTTGTATGGCTTAAAACAGGCTCCAAGGCAGTGGTATCTAAAATTTAACAGGTTTATGTTTGAACAAGGTTATACTAGATGTCACTTTGATCATTATGTTTATCTCAAAAGGAAAAATGATGGAAGCTATATTATATTATTATTGTACGTAGATGACATGCTTGTTGCAAGTTGTAACATGCAGGAAATAAATGTGCTCAAAAGAAAACTAGTGAACTCAACTGCAATGAAGGATTTGGGTGCTGCAAAACAAATCATTGGTATGAGAATAACTAGGGATGCAAAGAATTAAAAATTAACATTGTCTAAGACTGAGTACATAGAAAAGGTGTTGAAAATATTTAATATGCAGAATGCAAAACCTGTTAGTATACCTTTGGCTAGCCATTTCAAACTATGCAAGGAGGAGCTTCAGAGTATCTCATCAAGTGGAAGAGCTTACCCACTGAAGATTCCACATGGGAGGACGGGAATTTTATATAGAAGCATCCAGAACTACTCAAGCGTTGAGGACAGTACTTTTTGAAGGAGAGGGGCATGTTAGGTCCCTATACTACTAGTGTAACCTCTTATTGTTATTAGTGAAACCCCCTTATTGTATTGTTGTGCCCCTACAATATTATTGTTATGTAGGCTCTAATTATATTGGGACCACTTAGACTCCTATATATAGAAAGGAGGTCTTGTCATTTGTATCATCCAAGAATTTTTATTTGGGTAATGTAAAGGAGGTTGCCCCCTTGAAGAGGTTGATTTTGAAGTTGTTGATCTATATTTTCTATCTTTTTGTGAGATGGTTTCATAACATGCGAGGTCATCCAGAAAACGTTTATTCCTTGCTTCTACAATCTTTTTTTGAAGCTCGTCATAATTCAGATTGTACATGTCCATAACTAGACCGTAATCGAGAGTAAAAAAATCCTCTTCCTTGCTTGGAGCTTGCTCTGCCTTTGGATGGGGAGATTGAATGGAAACTTGCTATGTACTTGGAATTAGGTCAACATCTTGGTTCTATGACCTGGGTTCCTCCTTCATGTCTTGGATCTCAATCAACTCCTCAATTTCTTTAGTGAGCTCCTCATCCTGCATCTTTTTTCTCTCCTCTTCTAGCTTCTAGTTCTATTCTTGTTATTCAGTTTGTATTCATGTTATTTCTTCTGCTATTAATTTTTTCCTTTCATCCTCCAATCTATTCTACTCTTGTTCTTCCCTCTGCTTCTATTTTTCTGCCTGAATCCTCCATTTCCTCTTCTTCTCTACTACCGTGGCCACTTTAAGAATGATTAGATCCGGTTTCATCTTGCGGCTTCGCTCTCCTCCTAGATTGTGTAGAACCTTCCTCGTTCCCTTCTTGCGCACTGGGTTGCGTTATTCTGCAAATGCTACCTCTAGATTGATTTCCTTTTCTGGAGTAACCTACGAGGTTCTTACAAAATTGATCGGCTTATAGGACTTGGAGGCATTGTAACAATTCTTCCATTGATCCTCCTTCGGTTAGTGAAAGGCTCCACTTAGCCACTGGAAATGAATCCTCATATAGTGGTCTCTGCAAATGTTATGGGGATTATATGGATTGAAGTCTAGAGTATCGAATGCAAACTTTTTTATTTCCTTTCCTTCGCTATATGCAACTTTCAGATTCTTGATCTCGTACAATTCAATTCTCATAGGAAGAGTTTGCCAAGGGGATTTCTTCTTCTTGTGCAAAGCTGGTGACAACCCTGTGGAGAGATGACACACAACTTCTTTCATGACTAACTTATCAATGGAATACCTCAGTAAATATGAGGAGAAATTTGTCCACCAAACACCTTGAGGAAATTGCCATCTGGTGAGGTAAACCAATTTGTTATCTCCGACACTACTTCCATTTCCCCATGCGACATGCAAGGTGGCTCTTCCTCAAAAGGTCAACTTATACAATGGAATGAGGAAGTGATCAGTTAACTTCTGTTTTACTCCTCCATGGATGCACTCCAAATATATCTTTCAATAAACATACATGGAAGGGTCGCGTGGTGTCCAAGTCCAATTCATTCTAGGGAATACATTGTGTGCACATATTGCATCTAGTAGATATGCAGACATGTAAAATATATCTTTCCCACCCTTGGGAGGATTCATGGCATTGGCTAAATTGATATTCCGCTATTGAGCCAATAATTCTAACCAGTTGAATGGTTTACCTTCATTCACAACTTGGTTCAGTAAAAATTCCCACCCTTCAGGAAAGGTCTCGGTGCTCTACTGGCCATAGATTCTGCAACATAAAACTATTAAGGAATGATGAGCCCTCTTGAGAAATTTTGTCTTGTAGGTGTTGGTGGGTGTCTAATAGAACCTTGGTGGCTCTTTCACCTAACCTTTAACAATATCCTTGGTTCTCAAGTACCTAGTTTTTGCATAGAAGTAAGAATCCACGAGCGATTATGGCTTAGGAAAATGGTACATTAGATGATAGCTTTCTTTCGGAAAAGAAGAAATCCTCTATATAATGGAATTATTGAGATTCATAGTCTTTGGATATGTATGGGATAGTATCCAGTTGACAATGTCTGCACATGGAAAATCTGGATATCTAGATGCAATCTTGTGTAGACATGACCGTTGGACATTGACATACACCTGTTGATCTTCCAGATTTTCTTTGAAGGTTCTTGCTGAGAAAATTTCATTCACTTTCTTCCATGTGATATCTTATTCCTTTTCTATAAATAGTTGAGTGTTTGAATAAACTCGCAAATAAATTGGCGTACTCTCAACTTCCTCCCTGGTGCTGCTCTCTATGGTATCCTTCAAAGCATACCTGTTGGTGCCATGATTTCAGTGGCTGATGAATATAAGTGCTCAACAACTGAAATACCCATAGGAGGAAAATGAAATCATGGCAAAGACAAATTATCTATATAAAATAAACTTACAAAGAAAGATCACAACAGCAACCAGTGGTCTGACTGGGAAAATTGTGTAATTCTTGAGGTGAAGGAGGGAGACTGTTAGGTCCCTATAATACTACTGATCCCCTTATTGTTATTGTTAGTGTATCCCCCTTATTTCTATTGTTGTGCGCATGTATCCCCCATATTTTTATTATTGTGCCCCATAGAAGCCCACTATTGCTATTGTTGTGCCCTTACATTATTATTGTTATGTAGGCTCTGATTATATTGTGACCCCTTATACTCCTATATATAGAAAGGAGGTTTTGGTCATTTGAATCATCCAAGGATTTTTCATTTATGTAATGTAAATGAGGTTTAACCCTCAAAGAAGATAATTTTTAAGCCGTTGATTTATCTATTTGTGAGATGGCTGCATAACAGTTGGTATCAAAGCTCTAGACTCTAGGGTTTCTCTTCTTCTAATAGGTCATCTTGGAATTTTCACTATAAATTTTATTCTACGAGGCTTCAAAAGTTGAAATTTTTACCACGTGGAGCCGAAATCATAAAGAACTTCGTGCACAAGTTTTAGATCTCGGTTCACTATATTCTTGTAGATATGTTTTGAGTAAGTTAGGGTTTTTGTGGGCTCCAAAATTTTGTCTCAAACATGTGACCTAGGGAAAATTGTCATAAATTTTGTTTCAGACATTAGATTTGAATTATATAAAATGTGGCTGAAAGTGCATAGACTATAGGTTTTCTTGTAGAAATTTTAGGACCAAAGGTTAAAACAATGACATGTGGCATCCCATACAACTTCACTCTACGAAACCAATCCATAATCAAGCCATCACTGGATATTTGGCATAACCCTTTCTTGAAGGATCCAATCTCAGTCAGACTTGTGGGGTTGGAAAGAGGACTTAGATAGATACAACAACAAGAAATTTCATAACTTGGGTATCCAAAATTACAGAGTTACAATCGTTTCAAGGTCGAGCTCCTAAAAAACAAGAAAAAGATGTATATTTTTTAAATTTTGCATAACTTTTTCTTGAAAAGATAGTTTGAAGTGATTCAAAGGGCATAGTGAAACATAGATATCATTTTTTGATTTCAAAATCCCTCAAAACAAAAAAAAATGGACACACCTAGTAAGCAACCAGAAATATATTCTATGACACATGAAGAAGAGGAAGAAATGCAACATGATATATCAAAATTGTGCAATCAAGTGCAACAAATTTTGCTCTCAAAAAGAGTAACCAAAAATGAAATGGAAGCTAAGATAGATGGTTTGAAGAATAGTTTAAAATAAGACATGGAAGATTTGAGGGACGACATGAAAGCTAATATGGATGGTATAGAAGCAAAAATGAAGGCAACATAGGAGATTTGAAGAATGGTTTAAAAGAATACATTGAAGGTTTGACAAAGTTGCTAGAAGACATTCCTCCTAATGGCGAAAATGTATTAGATGAAACCCATGATGAGAACAAAAGAAATCTAAATCATGATTTCATAGAGTCCAACGTTGGATTGAAGACCCACCATATTCCAAAGATCGATATGAGGAAGTTTGATGGCAAGGATCCAGTAACGTGGATACTACAGATAGAGAAATATTTTGATCTCCATAATGTGAAACGCACATAAAAGGTACGCATTGAAACTTTATATTTAGAACCCAATCAGTTTGTGTTGTATTGATGGCTTTGTTCTCGTAAACCACTTGTCACTTGGTCAATTTTTATGGAGGAAATTATAGCACATTATGAGGATACAAAGAGCAACACCTTCTTTAGCCAATTGATAAATCTCAAACAAAAGGGTTCATTGATGGAGCACATTGAGGACTTCCAAAGATTGAATATAAGGGTAAATGATATTCCAGAGGAGCATAGGATTGATGTCTTCATAGGGGATTTAAAGGATAACATCCAACATGATGTTCACCTTTGGGAACCTGATTCATTAGAGAAGGGATTCAGGTTGGAAAGAAAAATTGAAAGAAAAATTATGGCAACAAGGAATCCTACAACTCACAACTATAAAGATGGAAGTGTTGTTGCACCTAGCTTCCACAACCTACAAGGTTGACACCACAACAATTGTAAGAAAAAATAGCAAAAGGGCTTTGCTACATTTGTGATAAAAAATACACTAAAGGTCATAAGTGTGCTGAGAAGAGATTATTTTACATAGATTGTGAAGAGGAGGAGGATAAGGAACAAGAAAATTCAAAAGAAGAGGATATACACCAGGAACCAACCTAGAGAAAGAAGAAATGTGTTCAACCATATATTTTAATGCATTGGAAGGAATTACCACTCCTCAAACTCTCAAGATAGGACATATCAAGAAGAAAAAGGTAATAGTGTTGATTGATTCGTGTAGAACCCATAATTTTATTCATTGTAAGATAACCAAGGAATTGAATTGATTCCTATACCTAGCTCAAGAGTTTCAAGTGATGGTTGCAAATGGAGGAACTATATATTCGTCTAGAAAGTGAAATAATATCAAGCTAACCATGGGGGAATATATATTGAATAGTTTGATGCTCTCTATTCCAATGGGTGGTGCTGATGTTGTACCAGGAGTCCATTGGTTATAATATCCGGGTATGATAACTTTTAATTTTCAAGAACGTTTCTTGAATTTTTTTGGGAAGGAAAGGAAGTTGAATTAAGGGGTATCGCAAGGAAACTGAGGAAGATAATTAGCTTTAATAACATGAAAAAAATTCTAAAGAAAGAACAACAAGGTATAATTTCACAATTATGCTCACTAGAAACATCGAAATCATCTATTTCTCTAGATCTCCAACATGTCTTGGACAATCATTCCAAGGTATTTGAGACTCCCAATTCCTCCCACCTATTTGTGATCATGATCATGCTATTCATTTGGTTCTAGGAAGTGTTCCTCCAAACATCAGGCCTTATATATATCCCTATGTTGGCTTGTTGGGGCCTGACCCAGGTTTGGAGTTGATTTAGCCAAACAAATCCTGGTACTACTAGCCCTTTCAGCAACAGTCTGCGAAGTGCGGACTGAGGTCTCACCCGAAGTAGTATGGGAGGGTGCTAGAACCACGTTTCCGCACCCTAGAGATGTTTGATAGTTTCAAGTGGTCTGTGGTTTGACCCTGTGCGCACGTCACTATGCGCACTTACCCTACTTCGCGGCCTGAGATGTTGCCTTCGTGCAACCCTACTTGGGGGTTGAACGTTGTTATTACCCAATGTCGTACTAGTATTCCATGGTTAGTTGATTAACTTAGCTTATTTTCATGTGTAAAGCATACTTAGAAATATAATTCATTCATACAAGTGCACACAGTAAATAAACAGTATAATTGCAATTCATATCAACAGATAATAACCCAAGAATAGATACATGGATTTAAGATACAACTTTTCTTTATTATTATCTTCCTTCGGTTATATACTCAACTCTGCCCTGTGCACTCAGCTTCAGGGGTCCGCACACTCAGCTGTGGAAAACTAGGTCTTTGCGCACTTAGCTGCAGAGCCTTCTCCTATCCTACGACCCAAGACACACTTTACACTTGCTCTGTGCTTCTACTTTTCTATCTCATCCTTCCTTAGATGTCTCCTTACCGCTTAGAGCCTCGCTCTATTTATACAATTCCATGGTCCGCGGACCATGGGTAGGCTGACATTATATTACAAGATTAGGGCAGACAACCCTATGACTCTAACATACTTCCGCGCCCGCAATTCGCGGAGCTTTACAACCATATTAGACTAAAACTTGGGCTTTGAGCCCCAAAACATGATGTGGGGGGATTCCATGCCCAACAAGCCCCCAACACAAACATCGGGACTCGCCCTCGAGTCACTCTGTTGGTGCGGCGATCATGGCACGAAGTTCCTCCAACTGCCCTTACACTATGTTGATGTCGGCAGCGCACTGAGCCACTACTTGCTGGATCTGTTGCATCCTCTGTTCTAAGACTTCCATGTCTGAATTGTTTCCATACATCTGTACCGATATCTGCTACATATGCTTATAGTCCCTCGCATTTTTCTGGCTCTTCGGAGCACGAAGACTGTACTTCGGCCGGCTAGTCAAATAGTTGGCCCACTTGTGTAGGGCTTTAAGCGGCTGCCATTTAATTTTCCTGGGAAGGGTTCTCCATTTAGTTTGACTAGCTAGACCATGCCTCCGTTTGTGACCTCCTTAACCACGTATGGTCCCAGCCAATTCATTCTGAGTTTGCCTGGAAATTTTTCAAACTTACTGTCATACAACAGCACTAAGTCATTTACCTTGAAGGTGCGTAACTTAATATGGTGATCATGCCAGGATTTTTCACGCTACTTTTGTACCTGCTAATGAAAGCTAGCCAAGAACCGATCTTCCTCAAGTTCTTCCAATTGTGCGAGTCTTTCCTCCAGGGCTTCGCGATCCATCATCTCGGTGAGTGTTGCTATTTGCTGACTGGGCACAATATATTCCATTGGCATGACAGCTTCCATGCCATAAACTAATCGGAAATGGGTTTGTCCCATTAGTTTCTTGCACGTTGTCCTGTACACCCATAGCACTGCAGGTACGCGCAGGTCCCAATTGCTTTGCTGCGCATTGCACACTTTTGTCAGCACAGTCTCCAGTATTTTGTTAAATGCTTCTACAGTCCCATTGGCTTGTGGGTGATACAGTGTATTTTTCTGATGATACACCTGGAACTCTTTTGTGAGTGCATTGATGGTTTCGTTCAGGAAATGTGTTCCGCGATAACTCATTAAAATCTTCGGATAGCCAAATCGGGTCAACACGTTTTCAAACAAAAACTTCGCAGCCGTAGCGGCCGTGCAGTCTTTGAACAACTGTGCTTCAGCCCATAGTGTCAGGTACTCCGTTGCGATGATGATGTAATGTGCGCCTATCTTTCCCTGAGGTTTGATAGGTCCCTATTTTGGGAAGTTTTAGTGTTCATGGATAAACACCTAAACCCCTAGACTTGTAGCTAAGTCTAGAACAACAGTGCAAAGCATTCTCTACTTTTTCTATAACCAATAGATTAAATAAGATAGTAAAGAAGCCTACCTGAAGCTTTTGCTTACTCATCTCCCTTGACCAATTCTATCACTCCATACTTAATCCACTTGAAAAGTAGCTGCACATAGACAGAAGACAAAAACCGATCAAAGCATATGATAATGATCTATTGATTACACATAAAATGGAATCAAGTGCATAATACACATATGAAAGCATCAATAAACAATACAAACATATGGAAAAATCTTTGAACACTTTATTAGTAAAAGGAAGAGTTACAATCCAATTTGCTTGATTCAGTGCCACTCCTCCAGTTTAATCCCATCCTCTCCTCATAAAAAGTAAGACATTTTTACATCATTACAATACTTGAAACCAACTCAAGTCTCATACTAACAAAATCTCCCTATAATTCAATGATTTCCAACCCCTACAATGCACCCTGGCAGTGTACTGGGCTGCACTGCAGTGCATCCTGATAAAGGTTTGCCTGCGCTGATCTTCTTAGAGGCAGTTTTTGAATGATTTCAATCATGGAATCTTTTGGTAAGGAGGAATTATGATGGTTGACTTCATTAGGGCATGTAACAACTGAATTAGGGTTTGATGGGCCCTAATAGTACTGATATGTAAGTCGAGGTTGATGTGCCCAAATGGATCTGTAACAATTTCCCCCTAAAGTATGAAGTCGTAAATATGTATGTCGAGTGAAATACTTTACTATGTGGAGACGAGGTTTCGAAGTGGAAGGTGATCTGCATCAATTACAATACATATATAATGATAATTTGACTTTTTCTCATGAATTTGTTGAGGGAAGGCATACCCATGCTCAACTTATAAACTTTCATTACATGTACAAATATAGTCATCTACAGATATAGACCCATGAATGGATGACCATGAATGTAAGGCCATTGTACATTTGATTTAGTACTCCTGAAAATATCGCAGCTCGGGTGGATGAAACTAGATTCAGGGTCTTCAATCTCATTCAATATTTCACTCAAGTACAAGTCTAACCATGTGAATATATGATTTGAATTCGAACATGGGAAGACATCGTCTAATTACCAGCCAATGATGTAAGTCGTTAACAGATGTGAGAGGAATCACCGATAATGATAATGACCCTCAAGGTACTATAGTACATTTCGCATGGTGTGAATAAATGATTTGATGTCAAACACCATACAAAGTCTTTCGGTCGAAGGTCAATGATGTCAACCTATCGCTGGAAGCCAGAAACCTGCCATTGATGTATGCAAGCCTCAAGGTACTGAAGGGGTGTTTCTAAGTCAACTTCTTGGATAATGTGCTGATGTCAACAAGAAGTGACTCATCGCAGGAGGGCCTTGATGTATCCCACATCAACGACGCAAAATGAGGTAAATTATTTCGTAGATGAAAATTGACTAATGACAGAAGGTTCAGGAATGGCGGTCATGAAAATGAAGGTTTACGGTATTGCAAAGGATGAAGTTTGAACTGAATGACTTCTCTTGAACATGCTGGTGACACTAAAATGGATTGGTAGCATTGACCCAAAACAAGGTAATGGATGGTATGATAGACCAACAATGTGATAACCATCAAGCTGAATGACCCAACCCACATAGTGACGGTGATGGGTGAAAGTGTCATGTTCAAGAGTGACTTGCTACCATAAAGTGTTCTCCCCTTTTTCCCATTTCCCCAGTCATTGCTGACCAGTACTTCTTTATTTTTATCAAGCATGAGGAGGACAACATATGCTTGTTGTATAATTCCACCCTTCGGGTGAATCCATCGCTATTTGATGCTTTAATGAGTCTAGCGAAGGTGAAACTCGGTCTTGTCTAGATGGACAAGTTTGTCTCTATTTGATGTTTTTAACGAGTTTAACGACAAAGATAACTCGATTCTTTTCATGTTTAGAGAGTTTGAAAAGGGATAAAAAGGAAACTCCAAAAGTTCTTTTTCGTAGATTTATCTCTCAAGTCCGAAAAAGCATAAAACAATACGAGAAAGAACCTATTGACCATGTTCGATTAACGTATTCCTTTTCTGTAGTTAATCTATCTCAATTCTAATCTGTTAACGAGTTGGAAATGACAAGCGCTCGACAATCTTTTCATGTTTGGAGAGTCTGAAAAGAGCTTAAAGAGGACTCCAAGGGGGTTCCTTTTTCGTTTTTAACAAAGCTCGAAAAAGAGATAAAAGTTTTCTTTATGGTCAAAGATCTTCAATTTACATTTGAGTACCTCAAATTCTGCATGTCAGTTATCAAGCCTCGAAGTTTACCAGCTTATTGTAGAAAATTCAGTGGACCATTCCTCGTGTCGTCCAGTTCAGGTAGGAACTATCTCTTTTCTCTTTCATTTCATATCATTCATTTTCAGTTTCAGGCAAAAATTTTGAGTGTTTGGGGCCCCTGGGGTTTCAATTTTCAAACCTGGGATCAGCTTACCCTTTCATCATCTAAAGGTGCATTGTAATGCACTCACCTAGAAGGCTACCTGCATTGCAGTGCACTGTCCCTAAGGCTGGGCTGTGCTGGGTGCAAAACCCAATTTCATTTAGTTTTTTACACCCAAAAATTCTTCTGTTTTTTGCAAGAAATGGATCCTAATTTTCCTTATGGTTGTATTTTTAGGTATTTATTGGATGAGAATGATGATTACATGGAGAGAACAAGAGCACGAAGAATAGGATATGGTTGCCCTAAATAACCAGAGCATAGTTGAGGCCCTGTTTCTGGGAAAACTAGTATTCCTAAAGAATGCTAGCCCTCTAGGTTTGGAAACTACCCTAGAAACAACAGTTTAAAGCAATTCAATGATTTCTTCTATGTGTAACAGATAAGAGAAATATAATGGAAGCAACCTAGAACTTCTGCTTAATCCCTTGCTTGCTCACTCTCCCCTTTGACAGATCCTGCAACTCCTCGTCGTACTTAACACGCTTGAAGAGTACCTGCACAAGAACAACAACAAAGAACCATGAAAGCATCGTGATCTATTACAACATAAACATTACAAAATCAGATATATAATGAACAAATGACAACATTCACAAATGATAACATTCACAATTGCACATCATATGGAAGAAAACTTGCAGAACTTTATCAATAGAAGGGAGAATTACAACCCAGTTTTCTGATTCAGCATCATCCTCCTAGCTTCAATCGTTCTTCACCTCATGAAATAGAAAAATCGCACCAACAATACAATGCTCCCTCCTCAATTACAAACTATCAACCCTTCCTTGCAATTCACAATATTCCAGCCTCTAGATCTCTTGAATTGGAGATCCATTTATAAATGTGTGCAAGGGGTGTGAGTCATCCATGGGGTTTGATTAGTGTCATTCCACTTGTTACAATTGGTTCCACTTGGAGATTTATTAGATCCCTTATTCATCCTAGGGTGAATTCAGAGAGGCAAGTAACACAAGAGAAGTTTCTAGAAGATTCCATGAGTAAACACCTAGCAAACTATCTTGGAAATTTGTCCATCACACCCTATAGAAGGCCTAATCGGTATGCATCGCACCCTAGCAGTGTACCACTCAGTATGCATCACACTTTGCCAGTGGAGCAGTCAGTATGGTTTAATTTAGGCCATTTTTGGATGGTTTCTCAGGTGGAAATTTTGGGGAATGATGTATTCAGATGACTATGTTCCTTTAGGGCATGAAACAACTCTTTTAGGGGTTGATGAGCCCTAGTTTATTGACATATAAGTTTGGGGTTGATGTGCCCAAATATTTCTATAACAGTTTCCCCCTAAACCATGAAGTCGTAAATATTGATGTCCGGTGAAATGCTTTATTATGAGGATCTGAGGTTTCGAACTGGAAGGTGACCTGCATAAGTTACAATAAAATACATCATCATAATACGATTTTCATGATCTAGCTAAGGGAGGCATTCCCATGCTTAGCTTTATAAATTCATTTCATGTACAGAGACGAGATAGTCGTCTGCAGATACAGACTGGTGATTCTTCAGATATGGAGTCATCATCCATGGTTAGGATGACCATCTGTGTAGAGCCTGTGTACATTTGATGTTTTTATGTCCCTGAATATATCGCAGCCCGGAGGGATGAAACTAGATCCGGGGTCTTCAAACTCGTTCAATCTTCGCTCGATGTACAAATCAATCCATGTGAAGGGATGTTATAAAGTCGAACATGGAAATACATCGCTTGATTACCAGCCAGTGATGTAAGCTATTAATAGATGTGAGAGGAATTACGTCGAATCCTACCCGAAATATGAGTCAGAATCTGACATCCATTATCTTTAAGAACTCGAAACATACCGTTGGGGAGTGATTCAGTAAACAAATCATCGATAATGATAATGACCCTCAAGGTACTACAATACAATTCACGTGGTGTGAATATATGATCCGACGTTGAACACCACGCAAAATCTTTCGGTCGAAGGCCATTGATGTCAACCTGTCGCCGGAAGTGAGAAACTTGCCATTGATGTATGCAAGCTTCAAAGCACTGAAAGGGTTGTTTCTAAGTCAACTTCTTGGATAATGAGCTGATGTCGACAAGAAGTGACTCGTTGCAGGAGGGCCTTGATGTATCCCAAATCTACGACACGAAACAAAGCAAATGATTTCTGAAGGTGAAAATGAACTGGCGACACAAGGTTCAGGAATGGCAGTCATGAAAAAATGAAGGTTGGAGGTATTGCAATGGATGAGACATTAACTGTATGGTGGTTTCTCAACTGAATGACTTCTCTTTAACACGTCGATGACACTTAGATGAATTGGTAGTGTTAACCCCAAAAGATGGATGGTATGAAAGACCAATGGTGAGATGATCGGTGAATGGAATAACCCAACCCGATTCAATAATGGTGATGAAGTGAAAGTGTCATTTTCAAGAGCGACTTGCTACCATAAATTATTCAAGTTTTCTTCCCCTTTTTCCCAAGTGATTGCTGACCAGTACCTCTTTATTTTTGTCAAGTTTGAGGAGGACAACATATGCTTGTTCTATAATTCACCCTTTGGGCAAACTTGTCGCTATTTAATGTTTTAACGAGTCTAGCGACAGTGAAACTCAGTCTCGTTTAGACAGACAAGTTTGTCACTATTGTTTTAACGAGTTTAACAACAAGGATAACTCGGTCCTTTTCATGTTTAGAGAGTTTGAAAAGGGATGAAAAGAAAACTCCACCAGTTCTTTTTCGTAAAATAATCCCTCAGGTCTGAAAAAGGATAAAATAATACAGGAAGGATGACATTCCAATCACTTTAACGGGCTGGAAAGGCCAAGCGCTCGACAATCTTTTCATGTTTAACAAGTATGAAAAGAGTTTAAAGAGGACTTTATTTTGAGGAATGAGTGGTGTCTAGGGTAGCAACTGATTTCAGTGATTTTGGAACTTCTCAAAACATGTTGATTTATGTGGAGAGGTTGGCTAATAAGACCACTCATCACAACTGTTCTTAAAAAAGGGGTAAAACAACCAAGTGAAAGCGTATGATCGGCCAAAGGGATGGTGGCGATGGGATGTACACAACCAAGGTTCAAAATGCTGAAAGAATGGAGATCACAAAGGTTAATTACTTGTAAATGGGTTCATTTTTTGACAATCTTGAACCATGGGGAATTATGCTTCGATTCAGTTTCATTTTTACACAAGATCGAAACAAAAAACTATGCTTGAATGGTGGTCAAAGATGTTCAATTCACTGTTTAGCCTATCAAATTATTTCATCATTTGTTCAACTTGTTCAAAACTCCATCAAATGGATTTGAAATACATATATATGAACTAAAACTAACCTTTTACTTGAAGTACATGAATAGTAAACATAAAAAGTAGGTTTACCTTTCATTTTCATCATTCCTTTTCAATTTTGGGATTTTTGAGCTCTGGAGCGGTTCCCCCCCTCAAATTTCACCAGTTGATTTCAGGAGATCTTGTGGACTATTCTCCATGCCATCAGGACCAGGTAGGAGCTATCCTTGAGCTCTTTATTTTCATTCCATCTTTTCTTGATTCTGAGCTAGTTTTTCCACATTTCTGGGCCCCTGGGGTTTAAAGATTTCGTTCCCCAATCATCGCACCTTGCTAGTATCGAAAGGTGCGATGCATACTGACCTGTCAATAGGCTAGTTAGTATGCATCTCACATTGCTCAAAGGTAGGGTGCGATGGGCGCAGAAAGGAAATTTTACACAATGTTTTTTCATCAAAATTTTCCCTGTTTTTGCTCAAAATTGGATCCTAACTCATCTATTATTTGCATTTTAGATATTTGTTAGATCAAGATGGTTGTCACATGGCATGAACAAGAAAATGAAGAGGAGAATATGATTGCTTTACATGACCAGGGCACAGTGGATGCATTAAGAAATTGTGGCTTATTGAAGTTTTTCTGCATATCCAACATGAGGCAACAGATTAGTTTGTTGCAATATCTTCTCAATGCTTGGGATCCCGTTGACTAGGTGTTATAGATCAGAGGAAAATCTATTCCTTTCATGGTCGAGGATATTTATTTCCTGAAGGGTTTGTCGAGGCGTGGTTCCCCTCTTTCATTATCAGGATTTGCTCGTGGGGGCGAATCTGTGAAAGATTACATTCATCAATTCTGCAGGGATGGATCTCAACCCAGTAGAGATGGTAAGATAAATATTTGAGATGTTACTGATCGACCTTTGAGGACCATTTTATTTACCTTTGCTAGATTGGCTGGTAGCGCGACCTTACATTTAGCGAACAGATCTTACATGCAGTATGCCCTGGAATGCTTGGAATCGAAGGTGTTCAATTGGTGTGAGGCGATACTTCCTGTCGTAAAAGAACAAATGTCCAAAGTAAAGAATGGAAGAACCAAGAACTTTGGTTATGGATCCATATTGACTGCTTTTGCTTTGGAAAGAATTCCACTAATGCAACCTCAAAACATTTCACTGGGATTGCCAGCACCGAGGGAACCACAGATGCAGAGATGGGTGGATCTTATGGCTAGACATGCCGTCCAGTCACAAATCTCCTTCTTAGATGCCTTTTTTGACTGTTTCAAATGCCAGGAGATGGTATTTGCAGAGTATCCATATGTCGAGATGGATTTCCGAGGCGATCCGGATTTGGCTTTACCAGCTGGTGAGTAGTGGAGTGCTATAGGTAAAATGATTCGACCGCATATTTGTTTTTTCAATTTTATAATGTTTATGTGTTTTTGATGTCACCAAGGCTAAATAAACTCATATGTGAGTACAAATATTGGACCAGTGCGACCAGCGGCACGCCCATGGGAGGCAGATGACGCTCCAGCAGGAGAGGCTATAGGGAGGGTTGTCCTTCGGGATCTAGACATATCAGAGACCCTGGCAGTGTTGCAGGATCAGATTGAGAGCCTCACTCTCGGCATTCAGGATGTCAGGATCGATGAGTTACCTTTGAGGTTACAACGCCATACTACTGGCGCACTAAGTTGTTAGACTAGGCTCCTGCGCATGATAGCACAGGTGGTGACATGTTATCACTAGCATCACTAGTCTAGGCTATTTTTCTACATTCATTTTGAGTTTCTTGGTTAGATGACCAATTTTTTCTTGTACACAAAACATTTTGTAAAAACTATAAACAACTATCTACTTTTGATTTTTGGAGTTTTATTTTGGCTAAGTGATGAAATCCTAATGCAAATGTTGACGTGAAATATTTTCTTTACAAATGCTGCAAATGTCTATTTAACGCATAGTTTACTAATGAATCAGTCAATGTGTTTAAGTTTCTGGAAATGTGTTGATATTGAATGGAATCAAAATGCCTTTCCAAAATCCTAACTCTTAGGAACATACGATAAATAGCTGGGTTTCGAATGGAATAAACACCAGTAAGTTGTAGAATGACGAGTTGTGAATCTTACCTGACAATGAGTCAGCGTATGCCATGTGAAATTGCATTAGAGAGAAGTTCAATCAACGTGCTATACTCAGCAATGTTGTTCGTCGATCGACCAATACATACCCCCCTGAAACTTACTAACTCGCCGCTTGGAGTGAAAATAGCTCAGGCCGCAGAAGATAGGTTCTGCATACTACGACTAGCTCCATCGGCATACCCAACAAATGGTTCCAAAAATTCTGACATCTGCAACAAATGTGAAGTGGATTACCTGACCAAAATGACAACTCTAAAAATGACGAGGGAAGGTCACAAAGTAACTCTGCAAAGACGAGAGCTTTCTTTGATTTGTATTTGGTGAATTCCAGATCAAACTCTTGCAAAATGGCTATCCATTTTGAATATTTGCCCCCCAGTAATTAACGCGATAGAATGTAGGTCATAGGGTTGCAATATGACAAAATGGTAGTTTTGCGAAAGAGTCCATAGTGTCAGAATCTCTGTACTGCTTGAACGGCTGCTAAAGCCAACTTTTCAACATAAGAGTACTTGCTTTATATATCATTAAGATTACGACTTAAATAATATATAGGATGTTCAATTCCGTTATCTTCTTGCACTAAAACCATAGTGATGGTTGTATCTGCAGCGGTGAGATATAGGTTGAAGTATTTTTTATCATCAGGAGCATACATTAATGATGCTTTTATTAGGGAATCTTTTAAAGCATCAAAGGAAGCTTGCACAACCTGATCCCAGTGGAAGGGTACTCCTTTCTTCAAAATATGTGTATAACCTTTAGCGAGCTCAACATAATGTGGAATGAACCTCCTCAGAAAGTTAGATTTCCCTTGGAGTCTCTGAATCTGAAGCAAATTTGAAGGTGGACGCATGTCAAGGATTGCCTGAACCTTAAATGGGTTGAGTCGAATTCCATCCTTAGTAAATACAAAACCAAGTAATCGACTAGAACCAACACAAAACACACATTTGTGCAGATTGAGTCGTATCTTGTATTGTCGGCAACGTAAAAATATGGCTCTGAAATGCTACGGATGATCAGTCCATTTTCGCGAATGGGTAGCCAGATCGTCGAGATATGGTTGAACGATGTGTTTGATGTCATGGAAGGCATAATTCATTGCCCTCTAAAATTTTCCCCTGCGTTCTTCAAACCAAAAGGTAATTTACGATATGCGAATGTGCCCCAAAGACATATAAATGCAGTTTTTCACTGGTCCTGTGGGCGGATATTGATTTGATTATATTCGGAAAATCCATCCATGAATGAAAATATTTCGCATCCAACACATTCATCAATAATTTGGTTGATAAAGGGTGTAGGATAGTTGTCCTTTTGACATGCTTGATTCACATCCCTATAATTGACACACACTCTAATCGTTCCTTGTTTTTCATCACAAGAACAATATTCGATACCCAATCAGTGAGAGGAATAGGGTAAATGAAGCTAGCACGCAAAATTTTTTCAACCTCTGCTTTAATGGCAATGGCTTTCTTTGGATGGACAGGTCAAAGCCGTTGTCATACTGGTTTGACATCTGGATACATCTTGATTTCATGTTCAACAATTCTCGAGTCAATGCCTAGCATTTCTTCATATGACCATGCAAAGACATCTCTGAATTCGCTAAAAAGAGCGTAGTAAATCTCTAATTATGATGGAGAACAAGATTTGCTAACGTGAATATTCTCTACAATATTAGGTTTGGTCGAAATATTAATGGCAATAGTTTCTTCAATGTTGGACAGATTTCGCTTGGAATCTACTGTATTTACATAATTTAATAAAAAATTAGAAATTGAAGGATGATTGAAGTCGTTCAAATAATCTTCATTATCATCTCGAAGGTGGGAACGATGATGGTAATCTTCCCACGACGTCTCTTCTATCATCATTGATTGGATTATCCCTTCGTCTGTAGAATGTATACGAGACCAAGGATTAGAAGGGGTACCATATTATAAAGACCTATCTACCCAAACACTTGTTGAGTGCTGATTCGGGTTTGCCGCCCAAGCCCAGAAAACTGATTGCTACAAATATTCGATGGGGCTTGGTGGCAATGCCTCGAGATGATCCTCACTATCAAAATAGTCGGGACTCTTCTTAAACTCAGATGATGTAGAAGAGATTGTTTGACAGGTTTCCACTATGGCCACTTCCGCAAAACTAGATGGAGGCAGGAAGGCGAAAGTACCCATTAAGGAAGGGTCTTTTAGGAGACCTACTCCAACATTTTGAAGTGATTGTGAGCTTCCATGGATCAATGGAATGCTTCCAGTAGCTTGTGAACTGTTAGCAAAAAAGGCTAGTTGGTCAACGATTGTGATTCCACCTTGGAAGGGAAATGCAATCTTTCTGAAATATGTAGACACAACAGCAGCCATAGCATAAATCCAGGGCCTTCCTAGTAAAATATTGTAATCAAGGTTTCCATCAATGACCTCAACTTCAATTTCTACTGTCTTGCCCCCTAGTTCAACTTGCAAGTTACTTAAGATCCCATATGGAGTGTACGTTCTTCCATCGAACGCTTTTAATGTTGTTGGTGATCGTGACAAGGGTGGTGAACCAAGAGTTTTCTAGCAACTCATTGACATAATACAGGTAGATGCCCCCTCATCAATGATGGTTCAATGAACATTTTTATTGAGGGCTTTTACTTGTATAAGGAAAGCGAGTTGGGCCGATAACTGAGGTGTATAACCTTTATGAATAAAGGCCACAAGATTGGAATCCGTTGGATCGATCCCACCTATTGCTGATAATAAAACCTGCTTTTGGGAGGGACAATTTTGCAATACCTCAAATGTCGACATAAAAAATGGCGATTGAGCTAGATCCTCCACTATATTATAATTCTAAGTAGCTCAAGCACGAGGATTAAATGTCGATTTATGTACGACTCCCTTTGGTGGCTTTATAGTTAATTCAAGAATAATGGGTGGAGCAGCTTCTGGCGAAGTCGTTATTGAACCACTAGGTTGATTCGTAGCCTAGTTGTTCAACGACGACGAATTCCTATAATCTTCGTCCCTTGTAGATATCAATACATCATTTTTCTTGTTTGCGATGGATAACATAAGCACTTGGGATGTGGAAGCATTATCGATAGCAACCAGATTAGTTTCTGGGTTTGGAAACAGATCAGTCAACACTGCTGAGGTATTTGAAGCTTTCAAAAGTTTTGAAACCTCAAATCGATGTGGACAATCTCTCGTAAAATGTTCCTCGTTACATATCAAACATGGATAATGAGGAGGTTTCTTTGCCGCAGTAGGGTTCTCAGATGATTTTTTCAGGAGTGGAATTCTCCTGTTTCTTCTTGTCACTTTTCCCCTTCTTCTTGCCCCTTGGTTGCTTTGGATTTTTGCCTTTGTCAGATGACACGGAATTAATCTCCGAGGCAAGAGGTTTGTCATTTGCATTCTGACTAGAAACAACAAGAGCTTGACTAGATGGACCTCTTGCGGTTTGCGTGCTTGAGGCACCGATCACACCATCACCAGCATGAGAGTCCCTACTCAATTTAGGGGGAGGTGGAATGGAAAAATCTGGTCTATGAGGGTCAAGAATTTTTTCATAGAGTGTGCCAGATTGAGTATAGATCAAAATCTAAATATTGGGCACGAGCAATGACTTTCTCTTCAGTGAGGACTCCTCCTTTCGCTACGTCCTCAGTGAGATATGGCAATAAGAACTTAATAAACCACTCAGATAATAGCTGATCAGGAACATACGTCTTTACCATTTGATGACAATGCCGCCACTCATGAATATGATCAGATATGTGAGTGGATGTTGTTTGTTTAAAATTGGTAAGGAGTTCTGTTCCTATTTCGTACTTAATGGGTAACTGAAAGTGGGTTAGAAAAGTAGTGGCAGGGAAGGTGAAGTTATCAAATGAAGCTCTAGACAATTCGATATACCATTTCACTACTGGACCAGTAAGCGTTCTCTGAAAAAGGCAAAGCCTAATCAAATCATCATTCAGGGTGTTAGATGAGCACCACAAATGAAAAGTCATTACGTGATTCGATGGATCTTCACCTAGATTTCCATTGAATTTAGGAATATCAGAGGGAAGTTTATGAGGAATCGCTGGCCACCAAGGGGCGTATGCAATTGGATCATTCGTCAGCCGATTCAAATCTGGTAATTCTAGAGTTGCTACAAAAGGCAACTGCTGATTCAAGTTAGAAGGAGCATACCCATGATAAGATGGAATGTTAGGCCCCTATACTACAAGTGTAACCCCTTATTGTTATTAGTATAACCCACTTATTATATTGATGTACCCATGTAGTGCCCATATTGTTACTATTGTGCCACATAGAAGCCCACTATTGTTATTATTCTGCTCTTACATTATTATTGTTATGTCGGCTCTGATTATGTTATGACCCCTTAGACTCCTATATATAGAAAGGAGGTCTTTTCATTTGTATCATCCAATAATTGTTCATTTATGTAATGTAAAGGAGGTTGCCCCCTCGAAGAGGCTGAATTCTAAGGCACTGATCTTTCTTTTCTATCTTTTCTTGAGCTGGTTTCATAACATTTGGTATCAGAGCTTTGGATTCTAGGGTTTCGCTACTCCAAACAGGTCATCGTGGAATTTTCGCTATAAATGTTTTTTTGTGACGTTTCAGAAGTCGTAAAAAAAACCCATTTGAGAAGAAATTGCGCTGAACCTTGGGTCCGAATTTAAGAGCTTTTCACGCGATATTTGCGGAGATATGATCTGAGGAAGTTGGTCTTTTTCCAGACTCCTGAATTACATTCAAAACAGGTGACCTGGGGAAAATCGTCATAACGTTCTCTCTGGGGATCAGATTAAAATTTAGTAAGAAGGTACAGAAAGAGGATAGACTGTAGTTTCTTGTATGCATTTTTCAGACCCAAAGGTTAAAACAGTGACTCGTGGCACGTCATACAAGTTCACTCTACTAAACTAGTCTATAATCAGGTCATCTTGGGGGATTGTGCATAACTCTTTCTTGGAGAATCCAATTTGGATCAGACTGGTGGCATTAGAAAGAGGACACAGAGGGATACTATAGGTCAAAATTTCAGAACTTAAAGATCCGAAAGTACAGAGTTACAGTCGTTTCAAGGTAGAGCTCCTAAAATCAAGAAAAAGCAAGATGAGGAAGTTTGATGGCAAGGATCCGGTAAATTGGATATTTCAGATGGAGCAATATTTTGATATACATGGTGAACAAATATTACAAAAGGTATGTATTTCATCTTCATATTTAGAACCAGATCAATTTTTATGGTACAAAGGGCTTTGTTCTCGTAAACAACTTGTTACGTGGTCAATTTTCACGGAGGAAATGATAGCACATTATGAGGATACAAAGAGCAACACCTTCTTTAGAGCAACACCACAACAATTGGAAAGAGTAAAAGGGCTTTGTGACATAGTGGAAAGAAAAATTATGGAAACCAGGAAGTGTACCCGTCACAACTATAAAGATGGAAGTGTTGTTTCTCCTAGCCTTCCACAACCTACAAGGGTTACACCACAACAATTGCAAGAAAAAAGAGAAAAAGGGCTTTGTTACAATTGTGATAGAAAATGCACTAAAGGTCATAAGTGTGTTGAGAAGAAATTATTTTACATAGAATATGAAGAGGAGGAAGAAAAGGATCAAGAAACAACAAAAGAAGAAGATATACGCCAGGACCCCACCCCAGAGAAAGAAGAAATGAATCAGACCATATCTTGTAAAGCATTGGCAAGAATTACCACTCCTCAAACTCTCAAGATAGAAGGACATATCAAGAACAAAAAGGTGCAAGAAGTGAAAGATCACATCGAGAAAGAAGAAATGAATCCAACCATATCTTGTAATTCATTGTTCGAAATTACCACTCCTCAAACTATCAAGATAGAAGGACATATAAAGAAGAAAAATGTTCAAGAAGTGAAAGATCACATCGAGCATCAAGAAATGAATCTGACCATATCTTGTAAAGGATTGGAAGAAATTACCACTCCTCAAACTCTAGAGATAGAAGGACATATCAAGAAGAAAAAGGTTCAAGCAGTGAAAGATCACATCGAGCATCAACAACAAGTTCTCCAACTTTTAAAGGATAACGCCACTTCGGTGCAAAATCAAACGAAACAACAGACACTGAAAAAATGGCGACCTTACCGAATGGGAAGACTCTTCAAGGATGAGGATGTGGAAGCATTGTTTTGTGCTATTTATATTATCCAACCAGATTGGATAAACGAAGCAAGGTATGAATGGAAGAAGGACGAAGAAGTATGGCCACTTATTCAAAAGTTGCAAAAGATCCCAATTCAAACAATATTGCCAGAAATTAAAGAGGAAGGAAAAATCATATTGGAACCTGAAGCAGTCACAGAAACAAGAACCCGACAACTACGAAATCAATCAATTTCAGAGTATCTCATCAAGTGGAAGAACTTACCCGCTGAATATTCCACATGGGAGGACAAGAATTTTATACAGAAGCATCAAGAACTACTCAAGCGTTGAGGACAACGCTTTTTGAAGGAGAGGGGCATGTTAGGCCCCTATACTACTAGTGTAACCCCTTAATGTTATTAGTATAACCCACTTATTATATTGATGTACCCATGTAGTGCCCATATTGTTACTATTGTGCCACATAGAAGCCCACTATTTTTATTATTGTGCCCTTACATTATTATTGTTATGTCGGCTCTGATTATGTTATGACCCCTTAGACTCCTATATATAGAAAGGAGGTCTTTTCATTTGTATCATCCAATAATTGTTCATTTATGTAATGTAAAGGAGGTTACCCCCTCGAAGAGGCTGAATTCTAAGATGCTGATCTTTCTTTTCTATCTTTTCTTGAGCTGGTTTCATAACATGGAATCACTTGAGCAGTAGGTCTTTGCATACCAGCATAATGTATATGATGCTGGTAACTTTGATAAGGTTATTCGACATAACCAGTATAGTGTGGTTGTTGATAGTCATTTTGAAAATGCGGCTGTCCATAACCTACAAAGCCTTGTTGCTCAGGTCCTTGGTAGGCTTGATATTGACCAAATCCAGTCTGAGCTTGTAAACCAAGCCCAAACTAAGGTTGGGTTTGTTGGAATTGCGGTTGTTGGTATTATGGCCGCCATGGTTGTTGGACCATTTGCCATTGCCCAATACTGGAAGATTGATCAAGATGCGGATTGACCATACCTATTGGTGTCTGAGTCATTCCAGATAAAGAGGCACTAACCTGAGGTTGCCGTTGAGCCGTAGAGACAAGTGGCTGTTGTATCAAACCTGAGAGACTTGAGTCTTCTGCCCTGAAACTTGAGGTTGTGAGGAAGAAGGAGTAGGTGGAGGTTGAGACACAACAGGCTGTGCTTGTGTTTGCGACATAGTCATAATAGCAGGTGTAGTGGGAATATTCGACATAGGTTGGATTGGTTGCATTGGATATACAACCCTTGGTTGTTCTGGTGGTATTGGTATCCAACCACTAGATGTAATTCCAGTTTGACCTAAATACTGTTGGAAACTACCATATAGTTGTTCTGTAGGAGGAAACAATGAAAAAGCATACTTCTCTCCATATGGCGGCAATCCAGTGTTTAAAGGATATATCGGCCTTTGAAGACTGGCTTGCCCAAATTGATACTGGCATGCAAGATCAGATTGTTGAGTTTCTACATAAGAAATACTAGATCGGATTTTGGATGAATAAATGGGAGCAGACCATGGTGCCGAAGCAGCCCCTGAGTGGACCCCAACGAGTGATTGATAACCAGCTAGAATAGATGGCATACTAGCAAACATTGTAGGAATAGCAGCAGGAGGTTCCACCACAGCTACATCAGATGACACATTCCTAGATGTTGATGGTTGCTCAGACATGTTTAGTCTATCCAAAAGATTTCCTAGCGATTCGACAGGAACTTGTGATGAAGGAGGATTAAAAGAACCAAACTCAGGAGTAGAAGGATACAAATGAATCCCAGTTCCAAAATGAAACGGGGTACTAGATGGGGGATCCTCTACTATCTCCTCTATAGCAATTAGACCAAGTGGAAGAGGTAGACCGTTAGGTCCATAAAAGATTTTAGGGGCTGAAGAAGGTATAGCTTCTGCAGTGATAGATACTGGAGGGGTGACACCTTTTGAATACTGAAACTCAACTTCCAGATGTTCAAGTAAATGAACTTCAGTCTCAAAGGGAGGTTCTTGAACAACTACTGGTTCAAATGTAGCCTCAGTTTGAACTGAGAGGGGTTCTGGATCAACTCTAGATGGAGTTGTTTTAGGTACAGAAGTGTCTACTATTACAGTAGGATTAGTTCTAATGTCCTCTTGTAACTGCGGAACTTCTTCTCTTAAGGCAGATGTACCAAAAATAATTGGATTAACTATAGTCTCTGACGATGTTGAAAAAAAGGTTCCAAATAAACCAGATGAATTGGACTCAGTTAAATGGGACCACTTTGTCTGGATTGGATTCGCTTCCGGAGTCAAATATGGTTGACTCGCTAGTCTCTGAGAACGACGGGGTTTTGATTGACTTTCTTCCACGATTGCGGATTACTTGATCAACTCACAATTAAGGGGAAAATGATATTATTCCAAATTCATTTAATTTTAATGACTCTTTGACACAACTTTTATTTTTTAGTTTTTAAGAGTCGAGAAAAAGCTAAAGATGACTCTAGTCTCCTTCGATTTTTAATGAGCCCGAAAGGAAAAGTGCTCATATGGACCTTTTCTTTTAAACAGTAAAAAATGAACGAAAGTGACTACTCTAGAAAATCTAGACGGAGGGATTACCAAACCAATTGCAAAACTGAAATACACACCTTGGTGATAAGTTAAAGAGAAATTACCAAGAACTTATGTACAACAGTCAATCTTCCCGAATGTTGCGTTCAGTGCATTGTGATCAATAAGGCGATAGACTCAGCTTCCTATGGATAAAGGATATAAGCCTATTGTGGTCTCCGAATATATACGTGACGGTACAGGGAGCACAAGTCCATGCTAGCACTTGTCGTATCAAGGAGGAGGAATCACCCAACCTTCAATGAAAATGATAGCCACTAGTTTTAATGACGCTGGAACACGTCTCTAGCCTAGACCTCTAGATATGTTGCGTTAAGTTCCAAAGCGTTGTTAGGTTCATTGAAATTTATTTTAAGGTTGATCTTGTTTAGAGTTTTCCTTTCAGTGGTTCGCCGCATGATGATGATTTGAAATTCCTAGAATGTAATCTACAATGATAAACAATCTTTGTTTATTTTGAGCAATGAAAATCCTAGCTACTAGGGAAAGAAAATAATAGTGCAAAAAGAAAAGAGAAAAGAGCACACCCTACTGCATTTCCCTAAATCATATTTTCGCACACAAATCTACAACTGCTAAATGAAAATGCTCATATTTTTTTCATTCTCCTTAATGTCAAAAATGCCAAAAAGGAAAACTAAATGCAGCAAAGATCTGAAATATGTTACTCAAAATGACATTTTCGACAATTTCTTATTCAAAAGAGAAAGGAAGACTCAATAATACTTTTCAATTTTGAATAAAAAATGATTTTGACACTTTGAATATAAAAAAATCAAACCAAAGACATGAAGAAAAGTTCAATCGATTATCAAGGGAAGGAAGAATCCACGACACTTCTCTTTTCGACACAAAACGACAATTACAACACTTTTGTATCAAAGCAACAAATCGATTTAAACAAATTTTCCACAAGGGATTGTAAATTATGAACATAAACACAAAAAAACATTCACTAATTCTAATGTAATTGAGGCTGATCTATGTGAGGCAAGTAGGCTTCAGTAAGGGGGCACTGTTCATGTGCAGCAAAACAATTAAACAAAACTAAAAACAAGGTCAATAAACCCTCAATTTCTAGAATGGAAAAAGAGTTCAGTCAGTCATCGCACCTGGGCTTCACAGAAACAGAGATGCATCACACTTACTACACTTGGGAGGTGCGATGCATAGTGATTTACAGTGGAAGACAATGTGATGGTCCAAGGAGCGCAATTGAAATGGGTTTTGGCTTAGATGTGCAGCTGTTTTCAGTGAGTTAAGCTGGGCTTTGATGAATAGTAAAGAAAAAAGTATAGAGGAATGTCTTGAGAGGTTACTGAGCTACCAAAAGGGCATCTAGATGTGCTTGTAAGTTAAATGTTTAATTCATAAACTAAACTAGAGATTGACTGAAGCAACATTCATCTACTATGAATTGCAGAGCAAGAGCAGTTCGAAGGCTACCTGGTTGACTTCAGGCTCTGTCTATAGTTTATAAAACAAACAATAACAACAAACAAACATTGGTTCTCTACCCAGTGGAGTCGCCAATTTGTTTCTAGGAAAACTAGTATTCCTAAAGAATGCTATCCCTCTAGGTTTGGCAGCTACCCTAGAAACAATAGTTTAAATCTATTCAACGATTTCTTCTATGTGTAACAGATAAGAGAAAGATAATGGAACCAACCTGGAACTTCCGCTTAATCCCTTGCTTGCTCTCTCTCCCCTTTGACAGATCCTGCAACTCCTCCCCGTACTTAACACGCTTGGAGAGTACCTGCACAAGTACATCAACAAAGAACCGTCAAAGCATTGTGATCTATTACAACATAAACATCACAGAATCATATATATAATGAACAAATGACATCATTCACAAATGATAACATTCACAATTGCACAATCATATGGAAGAAAACTTACGGAACTTTATTAATAGAAGGGAGAATTACAACCCAATTGTCTGATCCAGCATCATCCTCCCATCTTCAATCCTTCTTCAACTCATGAAATAGCAAGATCACACCAAGAATACAATGCTCCTTCCTCAATTACAAACTATTAGCCCTTCCTTGCAATTCACAATATTCTAGCCTCTGGATCTCTTGAATTGGAGATACATTTATAGATGTGTACAAGGGGTGTGAGTCATCCATGGGATTTGATTAGTGTCATTCCACTTGTTACAATTGGTTCCACTTGGAGATTTTTTAGATCCGTTATTCATCGTAGGGCGAGTTCAGAGAGGCAAGTGGCACAAGAGAAGTTTCTAGAAGATTCCATGAGCAATCACCTAGCAAATTGTCTCGGATATTTGTCCATCCTCGCCCATCGCACCCTATAGAATGCCTAATTAGTATGCAACGCACCCTGGAAATGTACCACTCAGTATGCATCACACTTTTCCAATGGAGCAGTCAATATGGTTTAATTTAGACCATTTTTGGATGGTTTCTCAGGTGGAACTTTTGGGGAATGATATTTTAGATGACTATGTTCCTTTAGGGCATGAAAAAAATATTTTAGGGGTTGATGATCCCTAGTTTATTGACATATAAGTTTGGGGTTGATGTGCCCAAATATGTCTATAACAGGCCCTAAGGAATTGTGGGTTACTCAAATATTTCCGATTATCTGGTATGTGTTACAGGAACAAGTACCCTAGGGCTTTGGGTTGGAACCCCAACAAAGCAAGAGAAAACTACAGTAAGAAACAGTCATACAACTCCTGATGATCTTTGAATCTGCAAATCAACCAATTCGAACATACATAGCACCATATAGATAAAGCATTTTAATGAAATCAACTTTATATCATTTAAACAAATGATTAGTTATAGATCAAAATAACATTCATACATGAATTACAACAGTATCTGATGCATAAACAAAGTCAATCGCAAGAACAAGACAATGCTTCTTTTTATTGTAGAAAGCTATAACTAACATGGAGAGAATTCACTTGAGTCTTCTTCTTCTGGCTCCAAGTGGAACCGTCCTCTAGATCCGTCCAGTCCTAGACTTCAATAGCCTCCTTCCATAACCAATACCATGATATCTCAAGCAAGTGGGAGAATATCAACACTCAAGGAAACAAGGGTTTCCTAAAACTTAGGGAAGTGCTTGAAGCACAGGGATACTTCAGACTCAGTCAGGGATAATCTCAGTATAATAATTCTATCTCTTTTCCTCCTTAAGGCCTTCCCATAGAAGTCTATTTATAGTTCTCCCAATTAGTTTTTTAGTTGGGAAACAGTTGGGCCATGGGCATTAGGAGGTAAACAATAGGTAAAACTCGTGAACTCTGCCCACAATTAAGGAAATTTATTTTTTTAAGTGTTTTAACACATATACATGGGTTGGGTATTAACTAACCCGCGTTTACACGCTTTCATCTCAGGGAAAAGAGGACTCTCAAACATACTCAATATAACAACATGGGCAAAAAATGTCAGTGAGGTTCTAACTACGATGCCCATGTAAAGGATGGCTCTACCATCGCATCATGATTTAAAAATCGGTGAGTGAACATGGTTTGCTAACCAAGACACGATGGGGTCGACCCTATGGCTAATGTATCACTGAACAAAAGCTAGTATGCAAGATGCAATGGAAAAAATGGTTTCCCTAACCTATATGCTAGTGAGTGAACGATACCTGCCATGGCGGGTCAGTGGTCATGGGACCAAAATGGGATCTCGAAGAAGTATCCAAAATATCCTGAAACAATAACCCATTCTCGACCATCCAAGCCCACAAGTCAAAAAATTCATGAGACGAAAAATCAAGTTTTTAATTTTTTTTTTTAAATTTCAAAGGTATATATTGATTTTTAGACTCACAAATTTTTCATTTCTATTTGGAAAAAATTTGTGGATCAAAAAGGAACAAACATGCCTCTGAATAATTTGACCATTCAAATCGTGCCAAAGTTACCAGGTAACCCTCAAAATTTGCTTGCAATGTTTTATGATTGTTTTTAGAAGTTTTAATTAAGATTTGACCATGGGAATTCATGTAAAAAAATCCAACTCTACGTACATGCTGGTTGGCTGTGACCAACCCATGTATACGATGGCCCTACATGTAACTGTGTGTAAAGGGAACCCGCGTGTACGCGAGTTGAAATTCAAACACAAAATCTAATGGTTGAAATTTATTTATTTATTTATTTATTTTTTTCAGGGTGACCATCACATGGAGAGAGAGAGCATACCACAATTGAAAATGAGGTAATGAACAACCAAAATGCACTAGATGCATTGAGAGGGTGCAACTTGTTGAAATTCTTCAAAATGCCAAACATGAAAGCCAACACACACCTGCTAGAATTACTGATCCACTACTGGAGTGTAGAGGATGATGCCTTAATGATAGATCAGATGCCTATTAGGATTGAGGTGGAAGACATCTACTTTATTACAGGTCTCCCCTGAAGAGGGGAGGTTGTGCATTCGACCGGCAAGACAAGGAGTAGTCTTTCTGTAGAAGACTATGTAAACATATACTATCCTAGGCATCCGAAAAAGATTGGAAGTCAGATTCCAATCAAACACGTGGATAATTTATCTTTGAGGATTCTGCTGTTTACCATTGCGAGGGTAAATAGATTAGTTTCACTACATCAGGCTTCATGAGTGTCCATGAGCCTGGCAGTGGAATTCCTAACCACGGTTTTTGACTAGTGCACACCTCTTCTAACCAACATGAAGAGCCAGCTGACCTCCATTCAAAATGGTCAGACAAAGAACTTTGGATATGGGACTATTTTATGCTCCTTTTTCTTCGAAAAGGTACCTGGGCTACGTCCCAAGGTATTTGTCTCTATCAGCATCTCGTGAGATCCACGGATGGGTAGATGGGCTGACTTGATGAAACACCTTGGAGGCGGGGACGTACCGAGGATGACTTTCGATGATGAGCTTTTCTCCTGGTGGGACCAACAGATCATCGCAATCGACAACTACCCGTATGCTAGCATGGATTTCCCAGGAGATCCAGATGTGGTGTTGCCACCAAACGCAGCATGGGGAGACATAGGTAACAATATTTTAAGTTTTTTTCAATTTTTAAGATTTTTTTTCTTTTTTAAATGTGAAATGAACTTAGAAATATTTTTGATGGGACAAAATACTGACAAAATTATCATGTTCCAGACATGGGTCCAGTGAGACTAGATGGATTCCTGAGGCACAGGCGTCGCAGAAGAGGTGTCGAAGAGGCAACAACTGAGGGTCCTATATGCAGTTCAAAGAAACTTGGTGAGATTGACTCACCAGGTACCTATTAGCACTCCAAGAAACTCTCCTAGGTTGCAGATTAGAGATGCCTTGTAACATATAATCTTCAATATTGTTCTCTGAACTATTTGAATGGATGATGGTTTGGCTCAAGTCAGATAACCATTTCAGCTCTATTCCTTCTCAAGGCATGCATGAACACCCTCAACAACATAAAGCTTTAAACCACTAATGCTCAATAATTTGTAGATTTAAAGGATAGATGGAGAATACTAAATGTATCAGCAGATTACATACATAAACATAAATGAATGAATAGATACATGTAGTAAAAGAGGATATCGACCGTACTATTAGATGCATATATGACCACATATGAATAGTTAGTTATAGGTAGAAACGAAGCTTGCAAGTCTAAGTTATCAAAGCATAGATAATATAACATTTATCTGGCCTTAGACACAAACGAAACATGAACAAACTGTTCAAGTGCAAGCATAGAACAGTAAAGAGAATGGATGTTGAACATATGATGGCAAATGAAGCTTGTATTGCTAGAATAAATATGAAAATCTTGAATGAACAGAGGAGGAGTAATCTCAAAAAGTTGACCCCTATTACATATCACTAACAACTATTTATAGCATGTTTACAATGCTCCTGAGCTCTTTAGAAGGCTCGAAGTCTCACTCTGCCTGATATGCATTATTTAACTGATTTGATACGCTCTAGGCAAGCATGGCTCGACGGTTTTCCTCTTCTGACAGAGGAATAACCGCATTAAGATATTTTGGGCAGTTGTTGCGTTGTCTGGGAGCTCTCTCATGCCAGAGTTGCTTCATGATCCTTTTGTTTGTTCTGGATGTGTCATGCTCTCTATGCTCCCTGATTGATTCTATTTCGGGCTAGCTGTGCATGCTCCATGACTACTTTTTGTTTAGGGTGAGCCATGTTGCGATGGGAGGGCTATCGAGCCTCTGTTTTCCCTTTAGATATTTTAGAATGATTATTTTCTGCTAAACTCAGAAAAACACAGCAATCTTGTGAAAATCCCGCCCATATCTATCCTTTTCAAACCTAAAAATTATTAGATATGGCTCATTTTGCTCTCAGGTCCACCATTGGAGTGATAGCACATCTCCACCGTTGATCTAGGAGTCATAGATCCAACGGTGGTGATTCATCTAGGGCACTTTTTTCATACTGGAGTTAACCGCCCAATGAGGGTGGTTTTCTCTCTCCTTGTCTTAGACACATGGCAGTAGCTGTATGGCATCAGGTAGAGCTCGGCCTAAACCACTTACCACCCACGGCTCGCCCGAAATCCTGCCTGTTTTGACTTTTCCTTTGTATTTTAAAATAGGCTTAAAACACTAAAAAAACAGGAAACTTGTCGTTTGTAGTACTCAAATATTTTATATATCACTTCCCGGACTCGAAACATTACATAATATCATTCCCGAACCCTTTCGGGTCCAGGCTTTATCGCTACCAGTGCTGCCAAGGCTCCCTTTGTATTTTCGTTTATATAACGAAAATATACCAAATACATTGAAAATGGCCTAGGTGCGGATCTCAAAATGTATGAAATCCCCACTGTAATGTCATCGATTCCGGTTATCGCATCGCACTTACACCTGTGCATAGGCCCAACTTTATGGTATAGGGCCGATGCGATACAGCGATGCGACCCCATCGCAATCGCTGATCGCTCAATGCCCGAGCCACACACACACACACAAACACACAAATATATATATATATATATATATATATATATATATAGATATATAGATATATATCACCGCATATGTTCCCCGCCGATGCAATCCGCCTATCCAATCATCGGCGATTGCTGATCGGTGGTGTCATGTGCCTTCCTTTAGTCTGTCCCCTTTGCCCGGCTGATATGTGATTTTCTGCTTAGATCTAGGCCATTGATTGACTAGATCTAACGAAAGCTGTGCAATGCCCAGTTTAAGCCTGTGGTAATGCTTTTTCATGGTTTTAGAGTGTTTTGAGCCTCCCGATAGTGCATTTCTGCCCTTCCAAGGGCTTTCCTCTTGCATCGATTTTGATCATTAGATGATCTTTGAGCCAAAATTGAAAATGTCAAGTGCATTAATGGATCCATTTGTGGGCCTTTTGCCAGCAAGGCTAACATTGGCTCCTTCTGGGGATGAAATCCTCCCTATGAGGTTTCAAGGATCTCAGATCAATGCCTTTCTTGTAAAACAAAAATTAAATCTTCCTTCTAGTGTTCCATTGGGCATGGAGTCTATTTTGTAATTAAATAAAAACTGTAAAAACATATTTAGAATGACAAGGCTTTAAAGCCTTAAATGAAATAAAGTTTCAATAACTGCCCATTTACTGGGCTACCAAAAGTATCTCCTCCTTCCAGACTGTGTAGAATGAATGTATTATTCTGCTGAGCTTGAGCGATGAAAAAAGGACCGGTCCATAAGGAGTCAAACTTGCCATGATTTCCTCTCTTTTCCTTAAATGCATCCCATTTAAGCACCCAATCACCAACTTGGAAATTGTCCACTTTTTCTTTCTTGTCAAAGGTTTCTTTGATTTTCTTCTGATGAGCCTTTGACTTCTCAACCAGCTGCTCTCTGATCTGATGTAGTTCAACCAGCCTATTCATTCTTCTTACCATGTCATTTTCTTCATCTTGTTCTTCTTGCAAGAACTTAGCCACAGGGAGAATCAGATGGATGGGGAAAATAGCATCAGCACCATAAACCAGTTTAAATGGAGAATTCCCTATGGATTTTTTTATGGTAACTTGGTCAGCCCATAGTGCAAACCTCAGCTTGGAATCCCAACTCTTTTTGTTGTCCTCTAACAGCTTTTTGATTACCCTTACCAGGCTTTTGTTAGATGATTCTGCCAGGCCATTGCCTTGAGGATAATATGAGGTAGAATGCACCACTTGAATGCCCATGGATTCAGTCATGTCCATCAATTATTTTTCCTTGAAAGCTGCTGCATTATCTATGACTAGTTTGGTTGGGAAACCAAATCTACTGAAAATATTCTCATTCAAGAACTATATGACAACTTGATGATTGGCATTCTTAGTGGGTATAGCCTTAATCCACTTGGTAAAATAATCAGTAGCTACTAAGATCCATTTGTGTTGGCCACTGGAATGTGGGTTGATCTCACCTATAAAGTCCAAGCCCTATTGTTTGAAGGGACCATTGACATGTATTAGCTTTAAGGGCATAGATTTTAGCTGTTGTCTGCCTGCAACCCTCTGACACTTGTCACAAGCTTTTACAAAAGAAAACACATCAGAAAACAAAGTAGGCCAATAATATCCAACCCTCAAGATTTTGTGAGCTGTGGTTTTCCAATAATGATGCCCTCCACAGATGCTAGAATGGAACTGATGCATGACTTCCACAGATTGTTCTTTATCTAAACACCTCAAGAGGATTCCTGATGGGTCTTTCCAATAAAGAATATTTTTATCAATATAGAATTTGGCTGATCTATGTTTAACGGCACGAGCTTGAATTGAGCTAAGCCCTAGGTGGACTTCTAGCTTTTGCAAAAAATGAACTATGTTGTAATACCATTCACATGTGGCTATATTTTCTACCAAAGACTGATTCCACTCTTGCTCTTTCGCTGCTCCCTCTGCCTGCTCATAATCTAAATTTAGACCTATGGAATTTATATCTAACAAGCTGCAATTTTCTTTAGCCATAAGTTTAGCCAAACCCTGGCCTTTGACAAGCTTAGTGGGCTTCACCTCTATGTTAAATTCTATGAATTTTGCAATCCTTTTAGCTCTCTTCCCATCAATGTCTGGCTGTGTTAAGACATCTTTTACTGAAGTTGAAGGTACATATGCAACTACTTTGGAATGAAGAATATGAATTATGAATGCCTTTAAAGACTTTATAAGAGCATAAGCTTGTTTTTCAATAAGGTCATACCTTGATTCAACATCCCTTAGATTTTTGCTAAAAAAGGCCACGGGGAGCTCTATGCCTTCATCATTTTTCTGCAACAGAACTGCGGAAAGTGTATCATAAGAGGCAAAAGAGAAGATACAGAAATTCTTAGTGTAATCTGGGCTGATTAGAGTGGGAGCTTCCATGATAGCTTGCTTGATGGCCTCAAAAGAGCTTCTTGAAGCATCTGTCCATTTTATTTCTGCTCCTTTTTTTAGCACATAAGTGATGTGCTTTACAAGCTCTGAAAAGTTTGGAATGAACCTCCTTACAAAGTTAATCTTACCTAGGAAGGATTGAATGTCCCTTTTTGACCTTGGGATGGACAATGTCTGAATGGCTTGAACCCTTGCTAGATCAATCTTCACACCTTCAACAGAAATAATTTGTCCCATAAGTTTGCCTTCTTCTAGAGCAAACTGTGACTTCTTCGGTTTTACTAAGATTCCAAAATTTCTGCACTTTAGGAAGACCTTCCTTAAATTCTGTAAATGGTCTTTGTGGATGCTGGAGAAGACTGTTATGTCATCAATATAAATAAGGACAAACTTGTCCTTCTCTCCCACAAAGGCTATGTCCATGGCCCTCTGAAAGGTAGCCCTAGCATTCATCAGTCTGAAAGGCATCTTGGAGTACATGAAAGTGCCCCAAGGAGTAGTGAAGGTGGTCTTTTCCTGATCTTCAGGATGTACAACTATCTGATTCTAACCTGAAAATCCATCTAAGAAATACATAACTTAGGCCCCTGAAACTCTTTGTGACAAGTGTTCCATCTTGGGCAAGGGATAGTTATCTTTTTTAGAGCACTTGTTCAGATTTTTGAAGTCAACACAAACCCTGATTTCTCCATTTTTCTTTCTTACCACCACAAGGTTGGCTATCCACTTTGAATACCTTAGGGGAACTATGATTTTGGCAGCCAAAAACTTCTTGATTTATTTCTCAATCAAAGGCAATAAGAGAGGGCTGATAGGTCTTAATTTTTGCTTAAAAGGGATGGTGTTCTTTTCTAGCGAGATCTTATGTTGAATGATGTCTGCATCATAGGTTTTAATATCATTGTATTCCCAGGAAAAAATGTCAGCGAATTACTTCATGAGGGTGCAATAGTTAGAATTCTGTGCAGAGGATAAATGCATGGACAAATTTATGTTTTTTGGACAGGCTGGGCTACCTATATTGTGTTTACAAACAACAAACTCATTCTATGTTTTGGCCGCATTATAGGGCACATCATTATGATTGAAAAGCCTCCCTAGAGGCACCAATGCTTTTGGTAAGTGATTATTGGGTAGCTGGACGATGCTTCTTTGGCCGATTTCACTTTTCAGCTTGGACTGGCCGCATCCTTCCATGGTTTCGTTTTCTTGATTGATGCACATTTTAGAAAATTCCCCAGCGACTTGCAAAAACCTGTTAATTTCCTCATGGTGTTCAAAAACCCTCCAATATTTGACATTGTCAAGTAGAGATGGTCTGTATTTTATCTGAACTTCATATGTCAATTTAGGAGGCCAAGGAGGAATAAACATGCTCGCAGAGACAACAAGGGAGTCAGCGAGCTGGTTCTTCATTCTTGGAATATAAGAAATGCTGAAATCATTAAAAGAATCCTTGAGCCTCCATACCTCATCTCTGTATGCTTTCAGCCTTGGATGCTTAGCTTGGAAAGTTTTATTTACTTGCTGAATAATGAGATCTGCGTCTCCAAACACTTTCAAGCCTTTGATACCCATTTCTTTAGCAGTGCTTAAGCCCAGAATCAAAGCTTCGTACTCTGCAATGTTGTTTGTGAACTGAAAGGTCAACTTGAAACATAAATGAATGTGTTCCTGTGTTGGGAACACAAGGACTACACCTGCCCCTGTAGCTTCTTTAGAGCAATCCCCATCAAAAAACATATCCTAGATCTGTGGGTTTTCTTTAGCTGCGATCTAGCAAACTGGTTTCTTGAGCTGCGTGGAGGCCAACTTAGATTCTTCAATATGAAGAATACATGTTCCAAAATCAGTTTCTACAGCTTAAATGGGATGATTAGTGGTATTCTTCTCATTGCTGATGATATAAACCAACTGCGCCTCTCTATATAATCTCTTGATCTCACCTTCGAAAACTGGGAAAATAGCATAAGACAGATCATTTTCTAATGATCCACCTAATCTCTTGATCCAACCTCTGGAAAGTAACATGCCAAACTTGGGAGGCACATCTGCTACCACAATGTCCATCATCATGCTTTTCATAGGCAGCTGAGACAATGTGATGGCTAGGTCCTTAATTAATCCTAGACATTTCACTTTTCTAGAGTCAAAAGAAAGCAGGTCATGATAAGGCTTAGTGATGTCAAGACCCAATTCATCCATGACAGCCTTGGCAATTAGATGATGGCTTGCTCCAGTGTCCAGAAGGCAGTTGTGAAGGATTTTATCATGAATAGTCAGGGAGACATAGAACGATGGGGAGATGTCTTCACAATTTTCAATCATTGGGCTGAGAATAATAGTTGGCTTATCATCTTGCAGATTTACATAGTCAGTGGAGGCTTGGATGGCCTTAGGCTCAAGGGCCTCAAGGACGGATCTTTTGAAGGACTCATTCTTCACTAGTTCAATCAGAGGCATAGGTATTCTTAGCTTCTGAATTTCTGATTGAAAACTGAAAGGAGAAGGAGACTTGTCAAGGCCTCTTACCTCATGAGCTCGAGCTTTGAGGATGATGGGATCAACTGCCAATTGTTTTTTCTTATTAGCTTGCTATACTACAAGGAAAACATCTCTTTGAACAGGAACTTCCTTGGAATTATTTATCTTTGACCTCAAATTATATCTTTGTTGATCTACTGTTTGTAGAATAGCTTTACCATCCCATTCTTCACTATTCTTGTCATTGCATAATGACTTTTCATAGGCAGCTGAGGTCAAAAAGGAAGCATTGCCTTTGTCTTCTAGATAGTGGATCTCATCCTCTTCTTCAAACTGCTCTTCTTCCATGACTGCATTTTGAAAAGGAGCCCTCACCCTTTGGTCTTCATTTGCATCTTTGTTTCTTTGCAAAATCTGCAACTGCTCATTAGCTCTTCTATATGGATTTGGATTTGGATTTTTAGGAGCAAAGGTATTAGGCGATCTTCCTTTCCGTGGGTGCTACTTAACCTTTAATTTGGAGATTTCAGAGGCTAATGACTTGATGATTTTGGTCATTTTATCTATCTTAGGATTAGAGGATGATGAAGACTCGCCCCTCTGTCTTCATCTATCAACATTTCCCTTGAGCTTCTCTGCAACCATGATGTTTGATTCCACTTCCAAGGCTGCATCCTGCATGTCAGCCAAAGTAACATATCACCTCTCTCTCAACAGTAGGCAGAAGTCAGAGTCAAAAGCACTGGCATAGGTGAGTTTAGCAGAGGTAGTAGTGGGTTTTACTTCAACTGGTATCTTGTTATACATACGGTTAAACCTCTTATTAAAATCAGACAACAACTCACCATTTTCTCTCTTTAAGTTTCCACTTAGTGTGGTAGTAGAGGAGGTCCTTTTCATCCCCCTAATGCTTTAGAAATGCATCATCTAAAGCTTCAATATTTGCTATAGATCTAGGGGTTAGTTCTCTGAAACATTTTCTAGCCTCTCCACCTAGGCTTTTGATATAGACTCTCATCCACACATCATCCTCACTAATGTCCAGATTATCAGCATAGCTATAGAATGACTCAAGATGTTCTTCAGTAGTAACACCTTCAGTGCCAGTGAATTTAGGCCTATATTTTTGATATTCCCTAGTGGGAAGTATTAGAGGCCCATACCTAGCAGCTATGATTCTTTCCATTTTGGTAGGTGCTTGTGGACTTGCCATAGTTGTGGTAGCTAAAAGAGTACTGGCAGTCTGAATGATAGAGGGCTAAGGGGTGACTGACAAGACTAAAGGAGTATGGTGGATAGGAGGTGAGGTTTCCTTGGGGCTTAAAGCAAAAGGAGAACCTAAAGAATAAGGAGCTTTATGAATTTCTGAGAGTTTTTCTTCACTGCTAGTATTAGATGCTATACTCTCAACATTTATTTGTTCTATTACAAGCCTTTCTTGAAGAGATATAGAAGATTGTTTAGGTTTACCTAAACCTGATGCTCCTTTCTGCAATACCTTTCTCTCTTTGATGATTTTTTTAGGGTTAGGTACTGGGTTAGCTTGTAGCTTTTGAGGATTTCTCTGAGTACGCCTCACAAACTAAGCAATAACTATGAAGTGGAGTCGCCAAGAGGTTCAACCTCCAGTAGAGTCGCCAGATAGATAATTACAACCAAAATTGTGCCTAGACTTTGTCTATCATCAAAGATGGATCTGTGTCGATTCCCAGGGAAGCTGTGCTTCAGTTTCCTCTCCCCGGCAATAACGCCAATTATGTTAGCACTCTAGGAAACTCTCCTAGGTTGCAGATCGAATATGCTTGGTAACATATAATATTCAATATTGTTCTTTGAACTATTTGAATGGATGATGGTTTGGATCAAGTCAGATGACCATTTCAGCTCTATTCCCACTCAAGGCATGCATGGACACCCTCAACAAGACAAGGCTTTAAACCACTAATGCTCAATAATTTGTAGATTTAAAGGATAGATGGAGAATACTGACTGTATCATCAAATTACATACATAAACATAAATGAATGACTAGCTAAAGGCAGTAAAAGAGGATACTAACTATATTGGTAGATGCATATATGATCACATATGAATAGTTAGCTACAGGCAGCAAAGAAGCTTGCAAGTCTAAGTTATCAAAACATAGATAAGATAACAGTTATCTGGCCTTAGACACAAAGGAAACATGAACAAACTGTTCAAGTGCAAGCATATAACAATAAAGAGAAAGGCTATTGAACATATGATGGCAAACGAAGCTTGTATTGCTAGAATAAAGATGAAAAGCTTGAATGAACAGAGGAGGAATAATCTCAAAAAGTTGAACCCCTATTACATCTCACTAACAACTATTTATAGCCTATTTACAATGCTCTTGAGCTCTTTAGAAGGCTCGGAGTCTTACTCTGCCTAATATGCATTGTTTAACTGATTTGATACTCTCTAGGAAAGAATGGCTCAACCTTTTTCCTCTTCTGATAGAGGAATAACTGCATTCAGATATTTTGGGCAATTGCTGCGCTCTCTAGGAGCCCTCTCATGCCAGAGATGATCCACGATCCTTTTGTTTGTTTTGGATATGTCGTGTTCTCTATGCTCCCTGATCGATTCTATTTTAGGTTAGCTGTGCGTGCTCCATGAATGATTTTTGTTTAGGGCAAGCCATGCTGCGATGGGAGGGCTATTGGGCCTCTGTTTTCCCTTTAGATTGTTAGGATATTCCGACACATAGAAAATAATTAAGTACAACTTGGTCTAGTATAGAGTTAGGTATAGAGTTAGGTAAAGTGTGTTTCTTTACCGTTGTGCATTTTGTAACTTACAATCCGATGGTCACGATATGCAGTGATCCGACGGTTCATTCTCTCCTCGGTATTACCGACACGTGATCCGTGGCTTGACACCCGATTGGTCCATGATTTCTATTTAAAGCGCATGGAGGGTCATTTGTAGGGTAATCCGTGCATGAGAGAAGCATATGTAAATTTTCATTCTTTTATTAATAAATTGCCGGAAGTGGCCGCGTTGGCTCAGGCCGTGGACTGTTTCCCTCTTTGAGGGTTTTAACCACGTCAAAAATACTGGTGTATTGATATGAGATCTTGTTGTGAGCGGTGTCCTTTGGTGTTCTATCTGAGGAACTTACCCTGTAAATTCCTACATGGGATCTTGTTCCTCTACCAAAGGGACGAAAAATTGTTAGATGCAAGTGGGTTTACAGAACCAAGTATGGACCAGATGGGAAAGTTCATAAACATAAAGCTCGTCTTGTTGCTAAAGGTTTTTCAAAGGTTGAAGGCATTGACTACACTGAAACCTTCTCCCCTGTTGCCAAAATGAACTCTATCCACCTTGTTCTTTCCCTTGCTCCCTCGTTCAAATGGGAAGTCCATCAGATGGATGTTAAATCTGCCTTCTTGCATGGGGACTTGCATGAAGAAATCTACATGGAACAACCCATTGGCTTCATAAAAATAGACTCCAGCCTTGTATGTCGGCTTAAGAAATCCCTTTATGGTCTCAAGAAAGCTCCTCGAGCTTGGTATGCCAAAATGGATAGCTTTCTTTTAGAATTTGGCTTTTCTAGGTGTCATTCTGACAATACTGTCTACACCAAGAAAGTGGGAAAGTCTCTTATCATTCTTGTTCTTTATGTTGATGATCTTAACCTTACCGGTAGTCACCCCAACCTTATCAACCATGTGAAGTCTAGCCTTAAAAGGAAGTTTTAAATGACAGACTTAGGACACTTACATTATTTTCTCTGTCTTCAAGTCTTGCAATCCAAGGAAGGTATTTCCCTTTCTCAGTCCAAGTATGCCTGTGATATTCTACACCACTTTCACATGGAAGACTGTAAGCCAGCCCCTTCTCCCTTTCATTCTGGAGTTAAACTTTCAGTCACTTGTACTTCTCCTGAAGTTGATGCTACCTTATACCGTCAACTTGTAGGAAAAATTTTGTATCTAATCCATACTCGTCCTGACCTTTCCTTTGCTATTGGCCTTGTTGCTCGGTTCATGTAAAACCCCCATGAAAGTCATTTGAAAGTAGCTAAAAGAATACTTCGTTATGTTTGAGGTACAGTTCAGTTTGGGATTCATTACAGTGCTGAAGCATCTCCTCTATTGATTGGTTTCACTGATTCCGATTGGGCTGGTGACCCTGATGATCGGAAGTCTACTGCCGGTTATGTGTTCACTCTTGGTTCAGGACCTATTACATGGGCTTGCAAGAAACAAGGTGCCATTTCTCTTTCATCAGTAGAAGCAAAGTATCGTGGTGCCGTAGAAGCTAGTAAGGAAGCCTTGTGGCTTCGTCAGATCCTGTTAGAGTTTGGCTTTGAGCAGCAACATCCGACTACACTTTGGTGTGATAATCAAAGTTCCATTCAGCTATGCAAAGATCCAGTCCAACATCAGCGCAGCAAACACATTGAACTGCACATGTACTTCATCAGAAATCTCATTCACGACCATGTTATTGAAGTGCAATATTGTTCAACAGATGATCAAGTTGCAGACATCTTCACAAAGGCTCTCACAGAGGCGAAGTTCACTAAACTTCGATTTATGGTTGGAGTTCAGGAAGTTGTCGCTAAGGGGGGATAGGCTCTAGTGCCTCCTTCCTTCTCCTATTGTGTCATATTTGTAAATCCTTCAATCCTATCCCAAGTTGTTGTTAAGGGGGGATGTTAGGATATTCCGACACATAGGAAATAGTTAAGTACAACTTGGTCTAGTATAGAGTTAGGTATAGAGTTAGGTAAAGTTTGTTTCTTTACCATTGTACATTTTGTAACTTACAATCCGACGGTCACGATATGTAGTGATCCGACGGTTCATTCTCTCCTCGGTATTACTGACACTTGATCCGTGGCTTGACACCCGATTGGTCCATGATTTCTATTTAAAGCGCATGGAGGGTCATTTGTAGGGTAATCTGTGCATGAGAGAAGCATATGTAAATTTTCATTCTTTTATTAATAAATTGCCTGAAGTGGCCGCGTTGGCTCAGGCCATGGACTGTTTCCCTCTTTGAGGGTTTTAACCACGTCAAAAATACTGGTGTATTGATCTGCGATCTGGTTGTGAGCGGTGTCCTTTGGTGTTCTGTCTGAGGAACTTACCCTGTAAATTCCTACATAGATATTTTAGAATGACTGTTATCTGCTAAACTCAGAAAAACATAGCAATCTTGTGAAAATCCCGTCCATCTCTGTCCTTTTCGGACCTAAAAATTATTAGATATGGCTCATTTCCCTCTCGGGTCCACTGTTGCAGTGATAGCACATCTCCATCGTTGATCTGAGAGTCATAGATCCAACGATGGTGATTCATTCCAGGCGCCTCTTTTATGCTCGAGTTAACTGCCTGATGAGGGTGGTTTTCTCTCTCCTTGACTTGGACACGTGGCAACAGTTGTATGGCATCGAGTGGAGCTCAACCTAAACCACTTACCACCCATGGCCTGCCCAAAATCTTGCCTGTTTTGACTTTTCCTTTGTATTATAAAATAGGCCTAAAACACTAAAAACACGGGAAAATTTCCATTGGCGGACTTCAAATATTTTATATATCACTTCCTGGACCCGTAACATTATCTAATATCATTCTTGAACCCTTTCGGGTCCGAGCTTTATCGCTACCAGTGCTGCCAAGGGTCCCTTTGTATTTTCGTATGAAATCCCCACTATAATGCCGTCGGGTCTGGTTACCGCATCGCACTTACACCTGTGCATAGACCCCACCTTATGGTATAGTGCTGATGCGATATAGTGATGCGACCCCATCGCAATCGCTGATCGCTCAATGCCCAGGCCTTATATATATATATATATATATATCTATATATATATATATATATATATATATATATATATATATATATATATATATATATATATATATATCACCGCATATGTTCCCCGCCGATCCGATCATTGGCGATCGTTGATTGGCTGTGTCATGTGCCCGCCTTTAGTCTGTCCCCTTTTCCCAGCCGATATGTGATTTTCTGCTTAGATCTGGGCCATTGGTCGGCCAGATCTAACGGCAGCTATGCAATGCCCAGTTTAATCCTGCGGTAATGCTTTTTCATGGTTTTAGAGTGTTTTGAGCCTCCCGATAGTGCATTTTTTCCCTTCCAAGGGCTTTCCTCTTGCGCCGATTTTGATCATTATATGATCTTTGAGCCAAAATTGAAAATGTCAAGTGAATTAATGGATCCATTTGTGGGCCTTTTTCCAGGAAGGCTAACAGTACCAATGATAGCCATAGAGGATCTACCTGAGGATATGCAACGCTAAGTGGTAGGAGTACCATGGGACTGGGTCCGCATACTTCGGTGAGTGGCCAATGCAGTAGTTAACTTATTAGCTGCTCATCCTGAGCTGGGTCGATAGACAGACTCGACATGATTATGGGAATTTAGTCCCAATTTTGTATATTATTTTTTTAACACTTTATCTATACACATGCAGTTTTATGACATATATACAGATCCAAGTTTTTGATGTTTGTTTCATTTGATGAATGATTGATATGCCAGTCTAATGCTTGATTAGTGATAGAGTCCGCTAATGAATTATCAGATTGTGGAATGTGCACATATGTAATATAAACAAATGATCATTGCAACACCCTCACTCTAAAAAATTGACAATATAAATAAGGATCCCAAACCTGATAAATGTTATTTAATTGTGACACTACCAGCTGTGAGTCAAGATACACTACCAATGAATCAATTCCATAAGAAATTGCTTCGGATAGTAAATTAATAACGGAAGTATATTCAACAATTTTATTTGAAGCAAGACCAGTACATACTCCCCTAGACACCATCAACTGACCAGATGGAGAATAAATCACCCAAGCTGCGGATGCGAGATTCCGAGTGTGCCAACTAGCACCATCGGAAAATCTGAAATATATCAAGTCATCCATCAACACCTGCCAAAGCAAATAAAAAAATGTCAATATCACAAACCGCCCAACAAAATATGTACAAAAGTACAATATATACAAACAAGCAATTGCTCGGCCGAATCTTAAGCAAAATACTTCTTAAGGTAGAGCCCATCTGGGGGCTCCACCTACTTGTTCCTAGAGATGTTTATCGATACAGTTCTTAAGCCAATCAACATATTACCTTCAGCAGATAATTGTGTTGGAGCCAAAGGGTTTGAAACTGTACAAACATCGCTAGTAAGCAGATTGGAGAACCTAGATTCGACTTCGTGCAATGGAAGAAGAACATATGAACGATGATGTAAATATTCCCAAGGTCGATCTACAGCTGTCATTGCTTCTAAAACTACTTCCTCAGATGGTAAAACTATGTCTGAGTAGTCCAGAGCAGAAGTAGAGTCAAGGGTCCAACCTGGAGCCACATTACCATCTAATTCCTCCTCTAAAAATGGAGTGGGATGGTTGTCTATAGAGTTATCTATAGATTCATATCTAAGTTCTGCTGCAGACATAGGAAACGCTATTCCACCAACCTGGCCTCCATCTAATGTGGTCATAGATGAAGGTAAAGTCCAAGGGTTCGAAAAATAATGAGTTCGAAAGAACTCTTTTCGTGAAGGCTCCTTAGAGGATGAAATTGCATCGATTCTAGTTATAGGAGGGGGAAGGTCAAATACACCCATCAAGGAAGAGTACATCCCAACTCCTAAATTCTCTATAGGTTGACAGGGACTATCCACCAATGGTATGGTAGAATCCAAAGTTGCTTGAGAGTCACCCGGAGAATAATCTAACTGATCAATTTTAACAATTCTCCCCTCATGAGGGAAACAAAGGATGCGGAATAGAGATGAAACTATGGCATCCATCTCATAAATCCAATTCCTTCCTAAGAGGAGGTTGTAATCTAGGTTGGCATCAACGATTTCTACTTCAATATTAATGACCTTTCCTCCAACACACATAGGAAAAGCTAGGATAATTCTGTGTGGCCTATGAGAATGACCATCAAATGCTGTTAAGAGAGTCGGTGAACAAATAGATGAAGGTGATCCAATGGCCCTCCAACATGACATAGACATTATGCATGTGGAAGCTCCCTCATCTATAACTGTCCGAAAAATATTGGTTTTTTACGAAGTAGACTTTATCTGGAAAGCCATATGGTGAGGAAGTTTATTTTTCACATTCGGCATATCAAAAGTGAGCACTAAAGAATTTTTTGGATCCACTGTCTCGATTGCTGAAAGCAAAGCACTTCTCTAAGCACGAAACGACTGGAGTACCTCCAATGTAGACATAGCACAAGGACTTTGAGTTAGATCTTCTACAATCGAGTAGTTCTGGGCCGCCCTAGCATTAGGGTTAATATTCGAGTGCTTAGTGGAACCTTTCAATATCCGAGGTAGAGACTCAATAGAGGGTTGCTCAATAGAAGTGGGTTTGTGGTTTCGGGAACAGATTTACCCTTAGATGTTTCTGTTTCACCATAATTGCGTGCTCGTGTGGTAATTTCGACATGAGAGTTCGTCATATAAACATTTGAGAAATTTTCCCCTTCCTGGTTGCCCAAGTACCAACGTTTGAGTTCGCGCCAACAAGTAATTGCTGCCCTTGGGGAAAAGGGTTGGTTAGGACAACTTGGGAGCTAGAGGACCCTTGCTGCACTAACAAGTGCTGAGCATCTTGAATCTTGGGGCAGAGGTGAGTCAAATGATCTCCATTACATAACTTGCATGGAAATTTAACCTTCTTTTTGGACTCTTTTCTACCCTCACTGGCACCATTGTCAGGCTTGTTTGCATTACCCTTCCCTTCCTGGTTCTTCTTCTTACCTCATCCCTTCTTCTTCCCATCAGATTGTTGATTTCCTTTGGGGTTAGAAGTCTAGACAACATTTGTGGAGGTAGGTTGGGAAGGTGAAGGTGTAGATAGTGCTACCTGGTTAGAAGATGCAATTTGTAGAGACAACTGTTGCAATTGGTTCAAAAGGTTCACCGTATTTTCATCAATTGATCCAACTATACCATCAACATGAGGGCTTGGCTTCGGTTTGGCTAAATCAACCTTGGATCTAGGAGCATCAGGTAGGATTTTCTGAAGAGTCCCAGACTGAGAATATATCAGTTCTAATTGCTGGGCTCGAAAAATAGCCTGCTCTTCCGAATAAACACCGGAAAGAGAAACATCCTTGGAGATCTCAAGTTGTAAAGATTTGAGAAACCATTCGAGACAGAACTCTAGTGGAATTTCAGCTTTGATAAGCCTCTTTCTCCATCTCCATTCCTGGATATGATCTGAAATGTGAGTTGCCGTGTCTTGATGAAAATTGGCCAGAAGCTCAGTTCCGACTTCATAGCGGATAGGCAACTAAAAATGGTTCAAGAAAATATTAGCCAAATCAGCGAAAGAAGTAAAGGTGCCCCCTAGCAACTCTATATACCATTTGGTGGCATTCCCAGTTAGGGTGTGGTGAAATAACCTCAACCTTATCGAATCATCGATCAAGGATTTGGATGAGTACTATAAATGGAACGTGGTAACATGGTATCCCGGGTCTTCACCATTCTTCCCTTCGAATTTTGGAATATCCAATTGAAGTTTAGTTGATTCCTAGCTCCTATCCCACTAACCGCAGGGTTTGTCCAACTTTGAAAGGGGTTACTACCTTGACTTGTAAAAGGAAAAGGCATTGACCCTCATGTCGGATTGGAATGTGGTATATGACCACTTCCAAATGGGAAACCCTGAATAGAAGTCGATCCAATCATCATGGATGTGGAGGAGGTTGATGGTATATTCAGAGGAATCGAAGGAATACCTTGAGAGGGGATCCAAAAGGGAAAACTCCAAAACTAGATGCATTAGGCTGAGAATTTCCACTCGTTGATGGAATGGAATTAGACCCAAATATAGATGTGTTGGGAGTGTTAGAAGGGATGGAAATAGGCCCGCCCCCCTTGCACAGATATGGGAGTCTGCATGCTCGCAACACTCATCATGGATGCCATGCTTCCAGCAGTGGTCATCGAAGGGATAGATGTGTGTGGACCTGGGCTCGAAGGCCTATGAGTTGGAATTCCATCATATTACAATACGTCTAGATGATTAGGAGGGAGAGGAGAATTTGGAGCCGCAACCGACTCTGAAAGCTCTTCTACTTCAATACTATCTTCCGACTGGAAGAGTACTCGAGAAAGAACTAGTGTGTTCCTCTCTAACTCTGTAGTAGTACCAGGTCTATCTTGTGAACTAATGCCCCCAAGTGGAGGATCAATCTCTGATGTGCCCACTGCCACTGGTTGGAAACCACTATCAGAATCTCTCCTACGCATTCTAGGAGAAGGTTTTGGACTCGTAGGTGAAAGCCCACGAATTCTCCAAGACTGTCAAGATGGTCGGTCAACCACTTTGAATTATTTTTATAAAATCTACTTAAAGACTCAAGAAAATTAAAAGCTAGGCCGACTAGGAGAACAGAACACTCACTAAAATGTCCCTAAAGATATCAACAATCAAACAACTTCCAATTATTTCCGCTCCGGGTGATTAGGACCGAATACCAAAATACAAGAAAGTTAATAATAAGGGAATTCCAAAAATAGACTGGGGTAATTACGCTCCAAGCCTACTATGGAAGGTATCGGAGGTAGTTACGCTGACCTCTAGACAACAGCCTTTGCCGATGCAAGCCCCCAAGATTCGCAAGGGTGCCCTCTAGAAGTATTGCTGAACATGATGCAACGTCAACCTTAGGTGCCACAGGATTCCCCTCCGCAACCACCTGTGTGGATCCCTAAGATAGGTAACTATGGACACCAAATCATATCAGAAGCCAGGCGAAACAGTGGCGAGGTAGGATCTGACAAGTAAGAGAGGGGGTATCTCTCAATCTTATCTTCATGAACCTTCATGCTTAACTCCTAGTCACGGACCTTTCCCAGTTTCCCTAACGCTATTGGATTTCTCTCTTTAATCAGAGTTCTATGTTTTACAATTTAGAGCAACCTTCGAGAGTTTACTCTCCTCTCACCTAATCCAAGGCCCTAAATAAAGCTAAACTTGTTGGTGTATTTTGATGACAATACAAACATTTCTAGTTTATTTTATTAAGTGCTTGATTTTAAATGGCTATTCTTTTAAGTCAAAGGGATAAATGGAAATGAAACCAATGGTGTTTATATGATGCAAAAGAAACTAATGAAAAACTAACTTATATGAATGCAATCGTTTGTTCTTCGATGAAAAGAAATTTCTACTTGGGTTCTATGAAACTTCTATAAAGCAAAAACTTTTTCTTTTCTTTTCTTAAAGCACACTTCACACTCACAAAAACTAAAACGACTATTGATGCTTTAATAATGAAAAACTACCCTAATGCAAGGTGTACATGAAGATGCAAGATCCTAGATTACTCTAAAAAGAAATGAAAGCAATTGTTTATAACTTATTAATAAGCCAACTTAAGTGTTTGAAAAGAATACAAATTTTGAATACAAAATCTTCCAAACAAGAAGGACAAATCCAAAAAGATCACAATTCACTTTCAAAAAATCAAAAGAAATCAAAATCAAACTCAGCAAAAGAAAACAAAAGCAATGTTTTTTTAAGAACTTTTCTTTTTCAAGAAGCAATGAAAACAACCTTTCGAAAGCACTCTGAATTCCACCAAAGACTCAAAGACCGAAAGAAGAGCACAAGGAAACTTTGCAAGTCACAAATTCGACAACGAATGAAAACTTGAACAAAAAAGGCTTCAAATTGCACTAAATGACCCAAATAGCAGCAAAGAGCTTTGACAAACTAACCAAGAAATCAGGAAAGAAGCACTTTCAAATTTGTCAAAAGAAACTTTCAAAAAGCAAGAAAAGGTGTAAGGCCACAAAATGATGGAAAGCAAAGCAAGTAAACCAATAATCAAGCTTGACACCAAGATTGAAAACAATCTGTTGTCTTGGAGGACCAGAACAATCAAGAACCTCTATAAGAAGTCTTGTGTGTCAAAACAAAAATCATAAAACTCACTCAAAAGCAAACCTTGGCCAAAACTTTTCAAAGCGGAAGAGATTTCAAAATAGTAAGCTTGCAGAATAACAAAATTCTAAAGACAGAAATTGACCACTCAGAGACCAAACAAACCAAGAAACAAATCTTTATGGGCAGAGAGATTTGAAAAAACATTGGAAAAAATGCTATACACGATTGTGTTCAAGCACAGAGGCATGTACACACACTTTAGATAAAGGAAACTTGCGTATACGCAGGTTCACTTCACAGAAACAAGCGTGTGTACACTACTGTAAACAAACAAAAGTGCGTATACTGAGTTTTGCAAGAAAAAAAAAACAAAGCCAAATCAAAAAGATTAGACTTAAGGTCTGAGTTTCTACTGGACCAAACAATACTGTCACAACAAGAAAACCAAGAAATGAGCCTTGATTGATACTAAACAACCCAAACTAGGAATAACAAGATTGTTATCCCCGGTGGAGTCGCCAATTCTGTTACGGGAATAAGTACCCTAGGGTTTTTGGTTGGAACCCCAATAGAGAAAGATCAAACTACAGTAAGAAACACTCATACAACTCCTGATGATCTTCGAATATGAAAATCAACCAATTTGAACATACATAGCAACATATAGATAAAGCATTTTAATGAAATCAACTTTATATCATTTAATAAAATGATTAGTTATACATCAAAATAACATTCATACATGAATTACAACAGTATCTGATGCATAATCAAAGTCAATCTGAGGAACAAGACAACACTTATTTTTATTGTAGAAAGCTATAACTAACACAGAGAGAATTCACCTGAGTCTTCTTCTTCTGGCTCCAAGCAGAACCATCCTCCAGATCCATCCAATCCTAGTCTTCAACAACCTCCTTCCATAACCAATACCATGATATCTCAAGCAAGTGGAAGAATATCAACACTTAAGGAAACAAGGGTTTCCTGAAACTTGGGGAAGTACTTGAAGCACAGGGATACTTCAGACTCAGTCAGAGATAATCTTAGTGCAATAATTCTATCTCTTCTCCTCCTTAAGGCCTTCCCATAGAAGTCTATTTATACTTATCCCAATTAGTTTTTTAGTTGGGAAACAGTTGGGCCACGGGCACTAGGAGGTAAACAACAGGTAAAACCCATGAACTCCACCCACAATTAAGGAAATTTAATTTTTTTAAAGTGTTTTAACACATATACGCGGGTTGGGTATTCACTAACCCGTGAGTACACGCTTTTAGCTCAAGGAAAATTAGCGTATAGGCACTGTTTTTAAAATATTTGGACCAAGTCTGGAAGGAGGGGTTGCCCTAGGCTATAAACCAAGCATAAAAAGTACCAAGGGTGGTGAATGGAGCTATAACAAATGGTTTTCCCTAACCTATATGCTAGTGAGTGAACAATGCTTACCATGATGGGTTAGCGGTCATGGGACCGAAATAACATCTCAAAGAAGTCTCCAAAATATCCTGAAAAATAACCCATTCTCGACAATCCAAGTACACAAGTAAAAAAATTCATGAGACAAAATCCAATTTTTGAACAAATATTTTGCAATTTCAAAGTTATGTAATGACTTTTGGACTCACAGTTTTTTTATTTCTGTTTGGAGCAAAACGTTGTGGACCAAAAAGGAGCGAACTTGCCTCTGAACAATTGGACTGTTCAAATCGCACCAAAGTTATTAGGTAACCCTCAAATCATATTTGTAATAGTTTGTGATAGTTTTTAGAAGTTTTCATCAAGTTTTGACCATGGGAATTTATGCCAAAATATCCAACTCTGCGTACATGTGGGTTGGATGTGATCAACCCGTGTATACAACGACCCTACACACAACTGTGTAAAGGGAACCCACATATACGCGAGTTAAAATTTTAAACACAAAAACTAATGGTTGAAACTCAAATTTTTTCAGGATGACCATCACATGGAGAGAGAGAGAGAGCATACCACAATTGAAAATGGGGTAATGAATGACCAACATGCACTAGATGCATTAAGAGGGTGTGGCTTATTGAAAATTTTCAAAATACCAAACATGAAAGCCAACACACACCTGCTTGAACTGCTGATCCACTACTGGAGTGCAGAGGATGATGCCTTCATGATAGATCAGATTCCTTTACGGATTGAGGTTGAAGAAATATACTTTATTACAGGTCTCTCCCGAAGAGGGGAGGTCATGCATTCGACTGGCAGGACAAGAGGTAATCTTTCAGTAGAAGACTATGTACATATATACTGTCCTGGACACTCAGAAAATATTGGAAGGAGGGGTTTCCTTAGGCCATAAACCAAGTATCACAAATATCAAGGGTGATAAATGGTGCTATAACAGTTTGAGACTAGAGGGAAAGAGGCCTTAAACTTCCATTTGTTGGGGCTATCCATGAAGTGCTAGCATAAGTGTGGAAACTTGGATATGTTAGAGGAGACCAGCAATGTCAAGGCACCAATTGTAATCTCTTTCTAATTTATATTAATGCAATTATTGATTGATTTCCTACATGAAGTGTCATTTTACATCTTTATGGCTTAATGTTCCTTGACCTATTAAGTAGGCTAAATACAATATTGCATGCTATCACATTTGTTGTTGTTGTTGTTGTTTACTTGTTTCAGGTATTCGAAGGAAGGAAATGGAAGATAGTTGGAGTGAGGAAGAAGGATCATTACCAAGATGAATAGCATTCTAAGAGGTAGGCCGTCTTAATTGATTCTAGCTTAAGGATATTTTCCATATATTAAACAATGTAAGCTTTGAAACGGGAACTGAACCTGTTACCTGTTCTGTAGATATAGCAAAAAAGTGACCTGATTTTGTAAAGGGGTGATGCAGAACGAACATGTTTTTTTTAGAGCATGGTTTTTGGCACTTTAATTTTTTTTTGTACATTACATTTTAGAATCGTTTTAAAATGGTAGTGATTTTCATGCTGATTTTAAAAAGTGAGTATTCTGCATCACCCCCTTTTTTTAAAAGACCTGTTTTTTGGCTTTAAATTTCTTAATGTATAAAATGTAAATAATTATTTTGTAAATTTGATAATTTTTGAAGTGGTCGTTTTCTTCACATTTTCTTGTTTTTTATTTTAATTTAATTTTTTTTTTTTAGTGAGGTTTTTATTGTTTTGCATTTTTAAATTACAAGGTTGATATTTAGAATTTTCGATATTCTACATATTTATACATCCTTAATTAATTTTTCAATCCACATGAAATAATTGTTTCTAAAATCAATATTTTTTAACAATGGACATAAAAAATAACCATTTTTAACATAAATATAACTAAAAAACTACATGTTTTGATAATTTTTTGCTAGAATTGACATGTCAAAATCACAATTTTTATATGATAATTTTAACTAAAAATGGTTAAATAATAGCTTTTTTTTTATGACTTTCATGTCAAAAAAAAAATAATAATCACTTTTTTTTTCAAGAAATAATGATTAACTTAAAAATCAATGCGAAAATCACAAATTACAGATATTGAACATATAACAACCCTAACTGAGTGTTTATTCTTCTCATAAAATGTCAAAGTCAAAACATTGCAAAGCTTGATTTACAAGCATAACTTAAATTTAATAAACAATGTCACGTAATCCAAACTCTTCATCCTCTAGAGTTTCATCATTGTCTTCTTCCACAATATTTTCTGTTTCCTTTAGCTCATTTTCCTCTTCTAATGGGTCTTTGATGTCTGCGAATCTTGCACACAACCCCCCAAGCCCCAACCCTCTCAACCCCTCCCTCCCCCAGCCCGGGCGCCCTCACCTGCCCCCCCAACCAACCCCCTACCCGGCCCCGGCGCTCTCACCCACCCCTCACCTGCCCCCCAGCTCGGGCGCCCTCACCCACCCTCACTTGCGCTCCACCCCGGCCCGAGCGCCCTCACCAACCCCCCACCCGGCCCGGGCGCCCTGCCAACCCCCCCGCCCCACCCCCACCCGGGAGCCCACAGAACCCCCCGCGCCCCAACCCTCTCAACCCCTCTCGGCTCGAGCGTCCTCACTGGCCCCCCCAACCGTTCCCCCACCCGGCCCTGACACCCTCACCCACCTTCACCCGCCCCCCACCTCGGCCCAGGCACCCTCACCCGCCCGTTCGCCCAAACCGGGCGCCCTCAACCGCCCCCCTACTCGGCGCCCTCACCCGCCCCCCATGCCCAGGCGTCCTCACCCCCCTGCCAGGGGTCGCTCACTTTCCCCCTCGCCCAGCGCCCTCATCGGCCCGCCTGCCTGCCCGGCGCCCACACCTGCCCCCACCGCCCGCTCGCCAGGCCCGGGCACCCTCACCCACCCGACGCCCTCACCCGTCCGCTCGCCCGACGCCCTCACCCGTCCGCTTGCCCGACGCCCTCACCCGCTCGCCCGAGCGCCCTCACTCGCCCGCTCACCCAGCACCCTCTCCCGCCCGGCGCCCTCACCCGCCTCACCTGCCCGGGCGCCCTTGCCTACCCGTCCGCTTGGTGCCCTTGCCTGCTCGCCCGCCCGGTGCTCTCGCCCGCCTGGCACCCTCAATTGCCTCACCCGCCCGGGCGCCCTCGCCCGACCGCCCGGTGCCTTCACCCGCCTCACCCGCCCGGGCACCCTCGCTCGCCCGCCCGTCCGCCCCGGCGCCCTCACCTGCCCGCTCGCCTGCCCTGGTGCCCTCACCCGCCCGCCCGCCTGGTGCCCTCACCCGCCTCGCCCGCCCGCCCGCCTAGCCTCTTGACTCGCTCGCGCCCTCACTCGCCCGTCCCTGGGGGCACCCTCACCCACCCTGCCTCGGCCGCTTCCCCGCCTGACAGGCGGCAAGGCGATTCCCACCCAGGTGGAGGCGCGGGCCATCCGGGTGGCGCAGCCGAGGCAGGGTGGGTGAGGACACCTGGGTTAGGGGGGCAGGCGCTGGGCGGGTGAGGGCGCGCAGGCGAGCGGGTGGGTGAGGGCACCGGGTGGGTGAGGTGGGTAAGGGCACCGGGCGGGTGAGGCAGGTGAGAGCGCCCGAGTGGGGGGGCGGGTGAGGGCGCCGAGCGGGGGGGCGGGCGAGGGCGCCCGACAGGGGGGCGGGTGAGGCCGCCCGGGCGGGGGGGGGTGAGGGTGCCGGGTGGGCGGGCGAGTGAGGGCGCCCGGGCAGGTGAGGGCGCGCAGGTCGGGGGGGGGGGGGGGGGGGGGGCGGGTGAGGGTGGCGGGCGGGCGGGTGAGGGCGCCCGAGCGGGGGGGGGGGGCGGGTGAGGGTGTCGGGCGGGCGGGCGGGTGGGCCGGTGAGGGCGCCGAGTGGGAGGCGGGTGAGGGCGCTGAGCGGTGGGGTGGGTGAGGGCACCCGGTAGGGGGGTAGGTGAGGGCGGCCGGGCGAGTGAGGGCGCCGGGCGGGTGAGGGCGCCGTGGCCGAGTGGGGGGGCGGTTGAGGGTGCCCGGGCTAGGGGGAGGGGGGGGTGAGATGGTTGGGGCACGGGGGGTTGTGTGGGTGCCCAGGCAGGGGGGGTTGGCAGGGCGCCTGGGCCGGGTGGGGGGGCGGGTGAGGGTGCTGTGGCCAAGTGGGGGGTCGGTTGGGGGGGTGGGTGAGGGTACCTGGGCCGGGGAAGGGGGGTGTTGAGAGGGTTTGGGTGTGGGGGGTTGTGTGGGTGCTCGGGCGGGGGGTTGGCAGGGCACCCTGGCAGGCGGGGGGGGGGGGGTTGGGAGGGTGCCCGGGCCGGGTAGGGGGAAGGGTGAGGGCGCTCGGGCGGGCGTTGGGTTGGGTTGGTAGGGATTAAGGGGGGCAGGGGCGCGGGATGTGGGTGAAGGTAGTGAGGGTGTCGACAGGGGGGTTAGACGTAGGGGACGAGTCGGGCTGTGGTGCCCACCATAGCATGTTATGGTTGAAAACATGTTAAATTTATACTTAGGAAAGAAAAATGATATTCTACCAAAAAAATTAATGCGTTTTTTTCCTCATAAACAACTTTGTTTGACACAAAAATTTGGTTTTATTAGCATTTTTTAAAAATGTTGAAAATTGACCCTAAAAAAAAATCATTATTCCAGTATCATCACTTTCATTTTGAAGCTATATTTTGCACGAAAATTTCATAGTAAAGTTCGTAGTCACTGCCATTTTTAAAACATGTTCAAAATTAATGCCTAAAAAATAAAAACATCGTTCCAGTTTACACAATTTTCGTTTTTAGCACTGTTTTTGATGTTTTTTTGGGGTTTTTTGGCCAGAGTTCTCGTTTTGAGTTTATAGTTCCCGTTTCAAAGTTTACATTATTATTATTTGTTTGCAGCTAGACCTACTCTCTCGGGCTAGAGTAATTGTTTGTGTCCGCATGACACTGAGTTAAGGTCATCTCCATGACAACGTTAAGGGTATCCTTCCATGGTTGTGATTTCATCTTCATTAGGGTGGAATAGAGCCTTCTCTTCCATGACTACATCTAGATCTAGGGCATCTCCTCTAAGGTAGCATTAGACCTTATTCCAAGGATAACATATGCTCTTAGAGACTCCTTCCACCAAAACCCAAACAAGTGGAGAGGAAGAGATGAAGAGTTGTGTCTAAAATGACTTGCAAGACACCTCTATTTATAGTGCAACATTGAGGATAGATGGGCGTAATTTGGTTGTTGGCCGACCTTGATGAATTGTCACATAACACAAATAAATTCATATCTCCATGAATACATATCAGAATCGAATGATCTTTAGATCAATCCTACACCTCTCGATGAGAGAAATCAAAGAAAAATATCAACTTTCATGAATAAGATGACCCACATGGAGTTTGGCCCTAGTTTCCAATTTTAACACTCCCTCTCAACTAGATAGAACTCCATTTGCTAATCCATCTTCCAATTCATACTATCTCTGCCATCAGTGCCCTGCACTACTCTATTGAACTATGAAGAAGAAGAAGTGATCAAGAATGTATCATACCATCCTCTACTAACCCGAAGTGAGTCACATATAAAAGAGAGTGTCTCATACCACTCTTACTGACCTGAAGTCAGTTCCAAATAGAGAGAGTGTACCATACCACTCTTACTGATCCGAAATCAGTTCCAATTGATCCTAGATCAATATCATCCTAGCATAGGGCGTACGATAGTTACACGATGCATCCATCGACACTACTATGGTACCTATCCTCATTTCCCTACTCATTGGGCAGATGAGAGGTACTTCCCATGAGTCCTAGACTGCATGGGTTGGATGTCTCAGCAAGAGAAGGATGAAACACTCATCCTGCCTACATGTCGCGAGGGGTATCCCAAGGGAAGGCTGAACCACTCACCCTGTACAAAACAAATCACTAGGGGAAGGCTAAACCACTCACCCTATGATTGTATCTTGGCAGGAGAAGGATGAACCACTCATCCTGCCTACATAGCAGACCACTAGGGGAAGGCTTAACCACTCACCCTATGGTTACTCATCGCTCCAAGAAGTACCCCCAAGCTCCCCAGAGCTCCCAGAGCTCAATGTCCATATTATAATAGACCTTAAGGAGAGAGTCTCTCCATGAATCCTAGTCATTCTTAGAAAGTCAAGAATTTGACCTTTTCTAGGGGCTTCATCTGAATATTGGTGACCTACACATCAGTCCCAGAGTGATGGAGCCTTCTTGCTCCCTATTGTACCATATTCCAGAAAGTGGTACCTAATGTCTGTATGCTTGGAGCGATCATAGAAAATGGGATTCCTCAATAATAGAATCCCCCTCTCATTGTCATGGAATATAATGATGGTATCCAGCATGTGTCCAAACATCTCATAGAAGATCTTCCACAATGAGACAACTTCATAGGAGGCCATACTCACAGCTATGTATCCAGCCTCATTAGTGCTCAAAACAACCAAATTCTGCTTCCTATTCATCTAGGATATTGAAGCAAAACCAACACCCATAAGTGCTCTTTTGATCCTCCACACTGCCTACCTAATCAACATCAAAATGATCATGCAACTTCACATTTCCGACAGTGTATCTCAGTCCATGAGAGATTTTTCCCTAAAGATATCTCAAATGATTCTTGGCACCAATATAGTGAGGCACAACCATATATGAGCTCAACATGCTAACTAAAAAACATATATCCGGACGCGAGTTCACCAAGCACATCAATGCTATTATCAGTTGATGAAACTCAGAGACATTTCCTAAATCAGTTCTGGCAGTACTACCACATAACTTCTTAAAGTTAGGCTTCATCGAGGTAGTCATGGGCTTGCAGTTCACCATTTCAAATCTGGAATCCAACTCCCTCTTACTTTTTCAAATGAGGGGGTCTACACTTGTCAAAAAGAGGTTATCCTCATAAGGTACTGGTATAGAAGGTCTATCATCCACAATATTAAAGCAATGGTTTGGATCAGCTTCACTCCTAGTGAATCTCAACTTCATCAGATAGCTATCAATCCTCTCATACCATGCTTGGGGTGCTTGCTTCAAACTATAGAGAGCTTTATTCAACTTGCATACATGAGATTCCTGATCACGAATCTCAAACCCATCAGGTTGATCCACATCTATGGTATTGCTATTACATGAGGGGAATTATCCCCTTGTAAGATTTCCTTCGGTACATCTCAAACATGTACCTTCATTCTCTTCTTGAATTAAGGCATCCCTGTCACCATTTATCTCACATTGGGTAGGCCCCCACAATGAAGATGGGCAAACCTCTGGTGCCATAGAAGAGATGTGACAAATGAAATGGTATCCATTGGAATTACTGCAACTGGATACAAATTCCCAACCCTAAACCCATGAGTAATATAATTTTGAAAATTCCTTTTTCAAACACGTACCTTTCCAACGATGCATGCCACCTTGAAACCTTTGACTCCCATTGCCGAAATAGAAACCAGGTTCTTCTTGATATTAGGTACATAAATAACTTCTTGTAAATGAATCGTTCTACCCTCATTCAATTGAAGGGTAGCATTCCATACATCATTTCCAGGATAGGTGGCATTGTCTTCGAGAATAATCTCCAAGATTTTTTCCTTCTCTATCATATTAGAGAGCACTTCCTTGAATCTAGTGAAGTGCCTTGAGGCACCACTATCAATTTTCCCAATGAGTCTGGTGGATATGGCCAACATACGATAATACTCAGAAACAACATTTGATTCTTTATATCTAGAGTTCCTTTCTTTCCTTGAAGAGTTAGCCATTTCCTTGATGACATGCATTCTCTTTTCCTTTGCCATTGTACTTGTCATTCCTCTAATCATTGAAGATGCCCCTGGAATGATTGTTATCATCATCAAGTGATGTGTCCCTTCTATTCAGACACTCCTTCGCATAATTGCCAAACTCATTGCAAGCAAGGCATCTGCCTTTCCTTCCACCCTTAGTGTACTTGATCTTTGTAGCAATTGGTGCATTTGACGGAGGCTCAAGGATTTTACCCTTCACGTAATCCAATACTTCTTACTCTTCCAATGTCATATTCAGATACATATTCCATGCATGATATACCTTTTATGGAGCTTGACTTCAGCCGGGAAGAGGGATGAGGAACCCATTGAGCCTTTGACCTTGTGCAACTATCTTTAGTGATTTCTCTTTCACTCTTTCTTGGGCTTTGTCTTCTCCTCAGCTCTGATACCATGTTAAAATTTGGGTATGTTCTATGCTTAGACCAATTTACTTCAATTTTTCCATTTAGCTCAATATCAATTTTAGATTAGTAATCACATCAGAATGATAGTAAAGTGCAGATAGAACATAAACATAAACATCAGAAAATAAGCCAAGACAAGAGGACACAAGATGTGGCGCCAACTAGGGACAAACCCCAATGTGGGGAAACCCTTGATCAAATCTTCTTACAATATTCAATAGTTCAACAAAGAGAGAGATAGTACAAATACATAAAACTGATATTTATGACAACAGTAGCAAGATAGTCATTCCACAAATGATGACAGTTCTGAGATGTAATCCTGAATTACCATGACAGTCTTCAACTAATGATAGTACTGTAGCATGTCCCTTGATAGTGAAGAGTTGTTGATCTGATGAGGGAATATGTGGTTGTACTAATCTTCCTTCATAATTTTCCAATCGTCCAATAGAGCAGCTCGAAGAAACCCTTGCTATGATGCTATGGCTTATGCCCTAGCACATAGAACACAAAAGTAATTGTATTTATAATCATCAATGCTTTAGAATGTTAGCATCCAATCATTTGAAGCCATCTCTACAAGGTCTGATATAAGTCTAAGTGCATACTCCTTGATCACACGGGTTTACCTTATGACTGTGACTTCCACTTTCAAGCATTCCCATACCTGGAACGACCTTTATCATAGAGCTAACATTTACAGCAGTGATTTGTCACCTACAACTATGTTGAAGCTTCCTTTGGCTATAACTTAATGACCCTTCTAGTTGTGGATGAGATGCAGTTCATAGGTCTTCCATAAGCCTGTGACCAAACCTCCTCATTGCTGCTAAGGTTCCTCTTTTCATTGAATAATGGTTTCACCTAGGTCTGCATTTAAGGGCACTTTCAGGAAAGTGGATAGGAGCCTCTTCTTAGGTCCTCTTGATAGTGGGTATATGCTCCCTTTTACTATAGATTAAGGCCTCCCCTTTATTGCATATAAGAGCATCCTTTTGTAGCATATAAAACATTCATTGACTATGTCCTAGGGCACCCTTAAGTGTTGCGGTTAGGAGCCTCCTCTAGCTACTATGAGTCTCCTTAGATAGCATGTAAGGGTCACCCTTGAGGACTATGACTAGGGCAGCATAGAGGTGTCTTGAGACTATGGAATTAGATCCTCACACATCAGCGAATCTGGGCTCTCCTTAAGTGCATATTAGATCATACATTGACTGTGTATAGGAGCGCTTTATTGATAGGGTTTAAGGCATGTCTTTTGTAGCAAATTAGGTCTGCTTTATACAGTCATTCCACTGCATTTATAGGGATGCATTAGTCCTCCTATCATTTTCAGCTAGGTTATAACAAGATCCTCCTTCCTCTGCATCTAGATGACTTCTCCTAGGATAGTGTTTAGGGAATTTAGGGACAACGTCTTAGGGTCTCTTATAGACCTACGTTTAGGGCACATGGATTATGTTATAACTTCTTCTTGCTGCGATATCAAAGCCTCCTTCATGACTGCATTAAGGTCATCTCCATGACACTGTTAAGGGCATCCTTCCATGGTTGTTATTTGATCTTCATTAGGGAAGTGTGGAGCCTTGTCTTCCATGACTGCATCTAGATCTAGGGAATCTCCTCTAGGGAAGCATTAGACCTTCTCCTAAGGATAGTGTATGCTCTTAGAGACTCCTCCTTCCACCAAAACCCAAACAAGTGGAGAGGAAGATATCACAAGAGGTGTGTCTAAAATGACTTGCAAGCCACCTAGGGATAATTTGGTTGTTTGTCGACCTTAACAAATTGTCACATAACAAAAATAAATTCATATCTTCATGAATAGATATCGAAATCAGATGATCTTTAGATCAATCATACACCTCTCAAATCCAAGAAAAATATCAGCTTCCATGAATAAGATGACCCACATGGAGTTTGGCCCTAGTTTCCAATTTTAACGGTTTATCTATGTGGTTTGGATAGTTTTCCAACCACAGTGCTATTCATTTAGGAGTGTTTCAATTAGAACACTTTTCTTATGACAAAGGGTTTGGAAGAGGCTTTGATGGTTGGTAGACTCAAACTTGTTTTCATTATCATTTTAAGAGAGCTATGGTAGAACACAAAAGTAAAGAACCAATTCTCTGCTTAACTCATCACTGTAGCTTTATTATCATATTTTTGTAGTTTGTTTTGAAGTGTCTATTTATCCTTAATTTCATAGTTGACCAGGGACATCAACAAGTGAGTTATCTTGCCATTTTTTGTTTCTAAAAAATTCTGGATTTTGGTTGGTGTAGTTCCAGATCTTGAAACTGTACCTTTCAAAGTCTTGAGAAGGGAGAAAGATTATGAAATCAGAGAAGTCCAGGTGAGAGTTATGAAATTGTTTGTATGTCAATCTTTAATATTTATCATATTGATGAATAAGTAATTTGTTTAAGCTAATTTTCTTGTAGGGTTTTGAAAATATGATTTTAGTTTATATAAAGAATTAGAATTGATGATAAAACATGGCTGAAATAGTTCAGATATACCTCGTAATGAGGGAAATTGTCTCAAAAATTTGGAGTCATGCTAAATGGTCCATCTAGGTGATTTAAAATTTAAGGATATTCTCTTTGGTGCCAATTCAAACATTCCATTGGTGGATCTGTTATCACTCAAAATTTTCTCTAGAAGTTATCAAAAGAAAGAAAATGTCCAAGGTAACCACAAACTAACTTTTAAGAATAGGTTCTAGCCAACCTATGGCTCAAAGAGGGCTCTCTCTATATGATTTGGCTTTGTTGGCTGGGATTTCAGGCTAACTCTGAAGGTTCAGGGGGGGTTTTGATTTGTATTGAAGACTGGATGGTGGAATCCTTAGAACAGATGGATAGAATGATGTCTTTGGACCATTGGGCTATGGAGTCAGCAGAAGGCAGTAGAGATGGAATTAACTCACTAAAGGGAGTGTTCAAAGGGCAAGCTAGCAGAGTACGATGCAGGTCTTTGGGCCAGATGGGTGAAAAGGTCTTCACCAGGGTGAGAGAGTAATTGAGAATTCTCATACCGGGATTAAAACGAGGAACAAAGGATAATCAGAAACAAAGGGAAATTAAGAATCCTTTGCTATATATTACAGGGAGACAACCTAAACTAAGGAGCAATAAAGAATTCCTTAACATAGATAGTTAGTAGAAAACATTTAGATTCATAACAGTTAAAATAGAGTGCAATGAAGAAAATTCCGAGATATCATTCCATATTATAGCATTCAAATACAGAAACACATTAAAGATTGTGGAATTTTTTTTAAGAAGGGTAAATACAACAAGAGAAAATACTTGTCCGCACTTCACTCTACACATGAATATTGTGAAATATCTTATCTTTATTCATTAATCCAGCTTGTTGGTCCAGTCAATGATACAATAGCTTTACAGTCTTTTGATAAAAAAATTCTATAGAAATGTCTAAGAATCCACCCTACATACTTCAAATTATGAAGTATTTATACATAAATTATTTACAAAATATCTCAAAACAAACTTGAGATTTAATCTAGGAAATGCAAAATATCTTCTTGCAAGAAGATAGAGACAACTATTGAACTATTTCATGCTGTCCCTTTTATTGTGGTACTACTGGCTTTTATGGTTGGCTTTAAGCCCTTAACGTTGGCTTGTTGTTGTGGTCTTTTACACTGGAATCTTTTTAAACTTTTATCTTTCACTTGATACTCTTTGGCACTGATACTCTTTAACCATGCTGACCTGTTTTCATCTGTTTACCTAGCTATTCTACTTTTACTGTGCAGTAACCTTTTCAATGTAAATTTCTCATAGTAAATCAGCCATATTTTCCCACCATTCAACATCAGGTAACTTGAAATTCATCATTTGCATATATATCTCATCATCCTCGGTATACTTGGTAAAATTGGGCTTGGTGATGAACAAGTGTTTTACCTCATGCTGGAGGAAAAACAAGTTATCAAATGTGCTATACAAAACTTTGCCTGTTGACAGTGCTTTTATTGTTGAAGTGTTAGCTTGTTATTTAGCCAATTTCCTGAGTCTTCTATCATATTCCTGTTGTGTCATAAGTTTATCATTAATGACCAATGGACTAGTCAATCCTTTCTCCCTCAAAACTTGGAATTTATCCATGCAGAATCTATCAATGGCTACCTAGATGTTCTAGCACTTTTCTTCCAATTTTAGCATTAGGTTTCTCTTGGAAAGGACCTTCTTTACTTCCAAAATTGTTTTAGTTTTATCTTCTATATCCAGCTCATGAAGCTCATACCTATTTTTGTTGTTAAGTAAGTGGATGAGTCTATTGTCATCAGTAGGCATGTCTCCCAATTCCTCCTTGACTTTTTGGATAGCTTCTATAGCTATCTTTATCAATTCTATTTGTTCAAAAATAACTTGAATAGATGGCCAAATATCATTGACATTGGACCATAATAGTTCCTTGGCTTGTCCAAGGGGTTTCTCTAATGTTAGGTCTTTCTCCATAGCTTTGACTCTTTCACTCATTCTATTGGCCTTTTGTGCCTCCTCCTTTTTCATAATTTGGGAAAGTTTATAGTTAGTTTCTAAACTTCCCACCTTTTCTTTCAGTTTTTTTATTTCTGTAGCCTGAATAGACATTTCCTCCATGGGTCTAACTAACTCTGCTACTTTTTCTCTTGATGCACCTACTATTGTAGACTCTGTTGTGACTGGCAATGTTGTTTGTTGGGATTTCAGGCTAGTTCTGAAGGTTTAGGGGAGTTTCTAATTTGTATTGAAGATTGGATGGTGGAGTCCTTAAAATAGATGGATATAATGATGTCTTTGGACCATTGGCCTATGGAGTTAGCAAAAGGGCAGCAGCGTTGAAATTAACTCACTAAAGGGAGTGTTCAAAGGGCAAGCTAGCAGAGTACAATGCAAGTCTTTGGGCTAGATGGGTAAAAAGGTCTTAACCAGGGTGAGAGAGCAATTGAGAATTCTCAGACTAGGATTAAAATGAGGAACAAAGGATAATCATAAAAAAAGGGCAATTAAGAATCCTTTGCTATAGATTACAGGGAGACAACCTAAACTAAGGAGAAATCAAGAATTCCATAACTTAGATAATTAGTAGAAAACATTTAAATGCATAACAGTTAAAACTGAGTACAATGAAGCAAATCCTGAGATATTATTCCATATTATATCATTCAAATACAGAAACACATTAAAGATTGTGGATTTTTTTTAAGAAAGATAACAACAACAAGAGAAAATACTTGTCTGCACTTCACTCTACACATGAATCCTGTGAAATATCTTGTCTTTATTCATTAATCCAGCTTGCTGGTCCAGTTAGTGATAGAATAGCTTTATAGTCCTTTGATCAAAACAGTCTATAGAAATTTCTAATAATCCACCCTACATACTTCGAATTATGAAGTATTTATACATAAATTATTTACAAAATATCTCAAAACAAACTTGAGATTTAATCTAGGAAATACAAAATATCTTGTTGCAAGAAGATAATGAAAGCTATTGAACTATTTCATGCTATCCCTTTTACTGTGGTAATGCTAGCTTTTATGGTTGGATTTAAGCCCTTAATGCTGGCTTGTTGTTGTGGTCTTTTACACTGGAATCTTTTTTAAATTTTATCTTTCACCTGATACTCTTTGGCACTGATACTCTTTAACTATGCTAACCTGTTTTCATCTGTTTACCTCATTGTTCTACTTTTACTGTTGTTATAGACATTTTTGTGCCTTACAGCATGAAGCATGAAATGTCCATAATCTAAGGGATCCAAAGTCCCTAACACATGTTGTTCCTACCCCTAGAGGAACAAGGTCAGCAAACCACAGCACTGAATAGCAGTTCTCCACCTGAAAACACTAAAAAACAAGCTAATTCTGGATCATGTCAACTGCTCCATTGAGAATCTGCACTGAATGTCAACTGCTCCACTGTCTACCTGCGTTGAATGTCAACTGCAAAGAAGGCTACCTGCGTTGGGCGAGTTGGGACATGTGGCACAGTCATTCCTCAAGGTGTCAATGCCCAGGAAGCTTCCAAAATGACACTTGGATCAAGGAATTCGACTGGTGATGAGTAAGAGGGTCTAGATCTCCAAGTGGAAGCAAGAACCTCCAAGTGGACTCAAGAACTGAAGAATAACTGAAGTGGGAGAGGACACTAGTCAGCTTCATGCCAGCTTCAAGCTGACTCATCCTTTCTCCAAAACTCCTATATATAGAGCTCTCTCATGAGGTCTAAGGAGGTTGGAATCTTGTGAATGTAAGGAAGTGCTGTTGGTTTGAGTTTAGAACTATTGGGTGATTTTCTTTGAAGGAGGTGAAGAGGAGATTTCTTTCTGCTGGGAGGTGATGTTGGATTGGGCCTTTTATGGTTGTATCACTTCCTGAACTTTACTTCTTCCATTAATAAAGCATTTGAAGTTCTTCTATATGCATGTGTCTCAAAGGTGTATTGTTATACTTGTGTATTTGATTTATTCTAATCCTTGAATCAATTATGAATGTATGCTTCTTGTAGTTTCCCTCTCTTGCCATTTTGCAGGATCTTGGTGTAACTGGGCCAGTGAAAGAGCAAGGAGCTGGGAGCAAGCAGCAAGGAGAGAAGATTGGATCAACCATTAGCGAAAGACATCGGTTAGTGGATCTCTTTCTCTCCTATTTTACTTTCATAAAGAAGAAATCTTAGATAGCTTTGCTTCGATTGTTGCTGAGGTACTATCACCCTTAGAGTGGGATAGGGTCATTCCGTATTGGATACTTTTCCCAACAACAACTGTGCAGTTACCTTTTCACTGTAAATTTCTCGCAGTAAATTGGTCATCTTTTCCCACCATTTAGCATACTCTGTTCCTCTCAGTGTCTCATCTTCATACTAGTAATACAAGCTTCTTTTGTTGTTACATGTTCAATTACCATCTTCTCCTCTGTTCTAAGCTTGCACTTGAATAGGTTATTCATGTTTTCTTCTGTGTCTAATGCCAGATAATTGTCATCTTATCTCTGCATTGATAAATTAGATTTGCAAGCTTCATTTACTTTTTGTAGCTAGCCATTCATATATGTTTATGTATGCATCTATTGGTATAGTCAGTATTCTCCATCTATCCATTCAATCTAGAAACTATTGAGCATTAGTGGTCTAAAGCCTTGTCAAGCTGAGGGTGTTCATGCATGTCTGGAGTGAAAACAGAGTTGAAACAGTCATCTGACTTGATCCAAACCTTAATCCATTCCAATAGTTTAGAGAACAATATTGAAGATTTATAGGTTACCAGGCATCTCCGAGCTACAACCTAGGAGAGTTTCCTGGAGTGATAACAAAATTGGCACCATTGCTGAGGAGAGGAGATTGAAGCTCAGCTTCCCTGGGAGACGACACAGATCCAGCTTTGATGATAGACAATGTCTGGACACTATTCGGGTTGTAATCATCTATCTAGTGACTCTACTGGAGGATGAACCTCTTGGCGACTTCACTGGGGAGTGTTGGCTCAGTTTGTGAGGCATACTCGGAGAAATCCTCAGAAGCCACAAGCTGACCCAATACCTGACCTTGAAAGAATCATCAAAGAAAGAAAGGCGCTGTAGAAAGGAGCATCAGGTTCAGGTAGTCCTAAACAATATTCTATACCTCTTCAAGATAATCTTGTAATAGAACAAATACATGTTGAGGGTATAGCATCTAATACTAGCAGTGAAGAAAAAATATCAGGGAGTCATGGAGCTCCGTATTCTTTAGGTTCTTCTTTTGTTGTAAGCCCAAAGGAAGCCTATCCTACTATCCATCATACCCCTCTAGTCTTATTAGTCACTCCTCAACCGTTTTTCATTCAGACTTCCAGTACCCTTGTAGCCACCACAGCTATGGCAGGACCACAAGCTCCTACCAAAATGGAAAGAATCATAACGACTAGGTATGGACCTTTAGTACTGCCCACTCCTGTGAATGCCATGCCTACTGGAGAATATCAAAAGTATATGCCTAAGTTCACTGGGAGTAAAGGTGTTACAGCTGAGGAACAACTTGAATCATTCTATAGCTATGCTGATAACCTGGACATTAGTGAAGATGATGTGAGGATGAGAGTCTTTGTTCAAAGCCTAGATGGAGAGGCTAGAAAATGGTTCAGAGAACTGACCCCAAGGTCTATAGCAAATATTGAGGCTTTAGGTGATGCATTACTAAAGCATTGGGGGATAAGAAGGATCTACTATACTACCATACCGAGTTTGGGAACTTAAAGAGGGAAAATGGTGAGTTGTTCTTTGATTTTAATGAGAGGTTTAATCGCATGTATAGCAAGATACCAACTAAAGTAAAACCCACCACTACCTCTGCTAAATTCACCTATGCCAATGCATTTGACTCTGAATTCTGTCTACTGTTGAGGGAGAGACGATGTGTTACCTTGGCTGATATGCAGGATGCAGCCTTGGAAGTAGTATCAAACATCATGGCTGCAGAGAAGCTCAAGGGGAATGTTGATAGAAGGAGACAGAGGGGTGAATCTTCATCATCTTCAGATCCCAAGATAGATAAAATGACCAAGATGATAGAGTCATTAACCTTTGAAATCTCCAAATTAAAGGTTGAGCAGCACCCTGGGAACGGAAGAGTTCCTAATACCTTTGCTCCTAGAAATTCAAATCCATATAGAAGAGATAATGAGCAGTTGCAGATTCTGCAAAGAAGCAAAGATGCCAATGAAGACCAAAGGGTGAAGAACCCTTTCCAGAATGTAGTCATGGAAGAAGAGTAGTTTGAAGAAGATGGTGAGATCCATTGTCTAGAAAACAAAGGCAGTGCCTCCTTTTTGACCTCAGCTGCATATGAAAAGTCATTATTCAATGACTAGATCAGCCAAGAGTTGGATGGTGAAGCTGTTCTGCAAACTGATGATTGGCACAAGTATGATCTGAGGTCGAAGATGAATAATGCCAAGGAAACTCTTGTTCAGAGAGCTGTTGTCCCTGCAATACAACAAGCTAATAAGCATAAACGACCAGCTGTTGATCCCATCATCCTCAAAGCCCGGCTCACAAGAGGCCTTGACAAGTCTCCTTCTCCTTTTAGTTTTCAATCAGAAATTTAGAAACTAAGGATACCTATACCTTTGATTGAACTAATAAAGAACGAGTCCTTCAAGAGATCTATCCTCGAGGCCCTTGAGCCTAAAGCCATCCAAGCCTCCACTAACTATGTAAATCTGCAAGATAAAAAACCAACTATTGTTCTCAGCCCAATGATTGAAAATTATGATGACAACTCCCCATCATTCTATGTCTCTTTGACTATTCATGACAAAATCCTTCACAACTACCTTCTGGACATAGGAGCCAGCCATAATCTAATGCCCAAGGCTGTCATGGATGAGATGGGTCTTGAGATTACCAAGCATTATCATGACCTGTTTTCTTTTTACTCTAGAAAGGTGAAATGTTTGGGATTAATCAAGGACCTAGCCATCACCTTGTCTCAGCTGCCCATGAAGAGAATGATGATGGATATCGTGGTAGCAGATGTACCCCCCAAGTTTGGCATGTTTCTTTCCAGAGGTTGGATCAAGAGATTAGGTGGAATGTTGCAAAATGATCTGTTCTATGCTACTGTCCCAGTTTTTGGAGGTGAGAGTAGGAGATTATACAGAGAAGCTCAGTTGGCTTATATCATCAGTGATGAGAAGAATCCCACTAATCATCCCATCCATGCTGTTGACACTAATTTTGGAGCCTGTATTCTTCAAATTGAAGAATCCCAGTTGACCTCCATGGAGCTTAGGAAACCAGTTTTCCAGATCACATAGGAAGAAGGCCCACAGATTTGGGACATGTTCTTTGATGGGGCTTGCTTTAAGGAAGCTATAGGGGCAGGTGTAGTCCTTGTATCCCGCACACAAGAATGCATTCATTTATCTTTCAAGTTAACTTTTCATGTCACAAATAACATAGAAGACTACGAAGCCTTGATATTGGGCCTAAATGTTGCTAAAGAAATGGGCATCAAAGGTCTGAAGGTGTTTGGAGATGCAGACCTTATCATTTAGCGGGTGAAAAAAACTTTCCAAGCAAAGCATCAAAGGCCGAAAGAAAACAAAGATGAGGTATGGAAGCTCAAGGGTTCTTTTAATAGTTTCAGCATTTCTTACATCCCTAGAATGAAGAACCAGCTTGATGATTCCCTTGTTGTGTGTGCTAGCACATTTATCCCTACTTTGCTTCCTAAATTGACTTATGAAGTTCAGGTGAAATATAGACCAATCCTGCTTGACAATGTCAAATACTGGAAAGTTTTTGAAGATGATGATGAAATTAATAGGTTTTTACAAGTCATTGATGAATTTTCTGAAATGCACATTGACCAAGAAAAGGAAACCATTGAATAATGCAACTAGTCCAAGCTAAAGAATGAGATTGGTCAAGATAACATTGTTCAACTACCTAGTAACCATATACCAAAAGGATTGGTACCTCTAGAGAAGCTGTTTGACCATAATGATGTACCTTATAAGCCTACGAAAACAGAAAATGAGTCTACAGTTCATAGACATAATGTTGGGAGTCTAGAACATCCAAAATACATAAATCTGTCCACCCACTTGTCTTCTGCCCAAAGTTCTAAGTATTGCACCCTGATCAAACAATTTAATGATATTTTTGCTTGGGAGTACAGTGATCTTAGGACCTATGACCCAAACATCATTCAACATAAGATTCCACTGGAGAAGAACACCATCCCTTTTAAGCATAATTTATGACCTATAAACCCTCTCTTACTACCTTTGATTGAAAAGGAAATTAAGAAACTGTTGGATGCCAAGATCATAGTTCCCCTAAGGTATTCAAAGTGGATAGCTAACCTTGTGGTAGTGAGAAAGAAGAATGGATAAATTAGGCTTTGTGTTGATTTCAGGAATCTGAACAAATGCTCTAGAAAAGACAATTACCCCCTGCCTAAGATGGAACACTTACTGCAAAAAGTTTGAGGGGCTAGAGTCATGTCTTTCTTAGATGGATTTTCAGGTTGCAATTAGATTTATGTACATCCAGAAGATCAAGAAAAGACCGCCTTCACTACTCCTTGCGGCACTTTCATGTATTTAAAGATGCCTTTTGGACTGATGAATGCTGGGACTACTTTTAAGAGGGCCATGGACATAGCCTTTGTGGGAGAGAAGGACAAGTTTGTCCTTATTTACCTTGATGACATAACAACCTTTTCCAACAGTCACAAGGACCATTTACAGCATTTGAAGAAGGTGTTTCTAAAGTGTAGACAGTTTGGAATTTCTGTGAACCCAAAGAAGTCACAATTTGCTCTAGAAGAAGGCAAACTTCTGGGACATATTGTGTCTACTGAAGCTGTGAAGATTGATCCAACAAGGGTTCAAGAAATTCAGACATTGTCCATCCCAAGGTAAAAAAGGGACATTTAGTCTTTCCTGGGTAAGATTAACTTTGTAAGAACGTTCATTCCAAACATTGCGGAGCTAGTGAAGCACATCACCTCCATGCTGAAGAAAGGATCAGAAATAAAATGGACAGATGTTGCAAGAAGCTCTTTTGATGCCATCAAACAAGCTATCATGGAAGCTCCCACTCTAATCAGTCCAGACTACACCAAGGAATTTTATATCTTCTCTTTTGCCTCTTATGATACACTTGTAGCAGTTCTATTGTAGAAAAATGATGAAGGTGTAGAGCACCTTGTGGCCTTTTTCAACAAAATTTTGAGGGATGCTGAACTAAGGTATGACCTTATTGAAAAACAAGCTTATTCTCTCATAAAATATTTAAAGGCATTCAAAATTTATATTCTGCATTCCAAAGTGGTTGTGTATGTACCTTCAGCTTCAGTAAAAGATGTCCAAACCTAGCCAGATATTGATGGAAAGAGAGCTAAATGGATTGCAAAGTTCATAGAATTCAACACAAAGGTGAAGCCCACCAAGCTTGTCAAAGGCCAGGGCTTGGCTAAGCTTATGGTTGAGGAAAATTGCAATTTTCTAGACATAAATTACATGGGTTCAAATTCAGGTGGTGAGCAGATAGAGGAAGCAGCAGAAGAGCAAGAGCAGAATCAATATTTGGCTAAAAATCTAGCCACCTGTGAATGGTATTCCAATATAGTTCATTTTTTGCAGAAGCTAGAAGTCCCTCTAGGGCATAGCTCAAGTCAAGCCCGAGCCATTAAGCTCAGATCAGCCAAATTCTGCATTACTAAAAACCTGCTTTATTGGAGAGACCGATCATCAATCGTCTTGAGATGTCTAGAAAAAGGACAATCTGTGGAAGTCATGCACCAGCTCCATTCTAGCATATGTGGAGGGCATCATTATTGGAAAACCACAACCCACAAGATCCTAAGAGCTGGGTATTATTGGCCTACTCTATTCTCTGATGTGTTTTCTTTTGTGAGGTCTTGTGACAAATGATAGAGGTTTGCAGGAAGACAACAACTAAAATATCTGCCCTTGAAGCCAGTACACACCAATGGTCCCTTCCAGCAGTGGGGCTTGGACTTCATAGGTGAGATTAATCTACATTCCAGTGGCTAGCATAAATGGATCTTGGTAGCCACTGAGTATTTCACCAAGTGGATTGAGGCTATACCCACAAAGAATACTAATCATCAAGTTGTCATGAAATTATTGAATGAGAATATTTTCACTAGATTTGGCTGCCCAAACAAACTAGTTAGTGATAATGCAGAAGCTTTCAGGGAAAAAGAATTAGTAGACATGTGTGAATCCATGGGCATTCAGTTGGTGCATTCTACCTCATATTATCCTCAAGGTAATGGCCTGGCAGAATCATCTAACAAGAGTCTTGTAAGGATAATAAAAAAATTGTTGGAGGAAAACAAAAAGGGCTGGGATTCCAAGTTGAAGTTTGCATTGTGGGCTTATAGGGTTACCAACAAGAAGTCCATAGGAAATTCTCCTTTCAAGCTAGTTTATGGAACTGATGTTGTTTTTCCTATCCAACTGATTCTCCATGTGGCCAAATTCTTGCAAGAAGAGCAAGATGAAGAGAATGACATGGCCAGGAGAATGAGTAACTTGGTTGAATTACAGTAGATCAAAGAACAAATGGTTGAGAAATCAAGAATTTATCAGAAGAAGATCACAGAAACCTTTGATAGAAAGGCAAAGGTGGACAATTTTTTGGTTGATGACTGGGTTCTCGAATGGGATGCATTGAAGGAAAAGAAGGGCAACCATGGTAAATTTGATGCCTTATGGACATGAATGTTTGTCATTGCTCAAGATCAGATGAAAAATACTTTCATTCTGCACAATTTGGATGGGGGAGGTGTCTTTGATGGCCCAATCAATGGGTGGTTTTTGAAACTTTACTTCATATGAGGCTTTAAGGCCTTAATATTGTAATAGGTTTTTCAGTTTTTGTTTTTATGCAAATAAACGCCATGCCCAATGGAACACTAGGAGATAAGTTTGTTTTGTTTGTTACTCGAAATGCAGTAGTCTGCAGTTCTTGAAACCTCACAGGGAGGCTTTCATCCCCAGAAGGAGCCAGTGTTAGCCTTAAGGTGCAGTGCTGCTATTTTTGAAGGCTAAAGAAAGGAAATGGTTTGTTTTGTTGTCGCGGAAAGGTTCCCACATGATCCATCACCCCACTTTCCTCACTCTTCCACTCCCATTCACGTCCATTCATATCCTAATCAAACCCTCACATCCTAGAAAAATCCACTTTGCCTTGGCCGTATGTGAATTAACCCATTTTTTCCCGAAAACCTTACCTTTTAGCCCATACACGCCCTTATCACATTTCTTGAGGACATCTCGTACCTTCATGTCCCCTGTTGTCGATCTTCCCACTGATCAGATGGTCCGCACTTCACCCGACTGATGTTACCTGCTCGATCGATCTTCACTGTTAGATCACCCCCACCAGATCTGACGGCTTTTGCGCATATCACTTGGGCAACAAGTGAGAGGGATACCTGCCTGATAAAGGTGGTTTCCTCTCTCTCCTTCATTGCTACGTGGCACCCGATGAATGGAATCGGGTGGGCTCTGACCTTTACTGCTTACCGCCCAATGACTGCTTGATGTAAACCATTTCTCACTTGGGTAAAACTCCTCCTGGGTGTTATCTTTTGAACACCTCCTCCGCTCGATAACCGTTCGATCTACTGATCTAAGATCTGATAGCTCAGACTTATTGTGCTCCTGCCGTGACTTCAGGCTTCTTGCGTTTGATCTCTTCTGTCCATTTCTCTCGATCCAACGTCCCTCGTTCACCATTACCATAGTTCACCCTCCGCTACCTGACCACCATCCTGACCGTCGATCCATCCCATCCAACGACCCATATGCCCCTGTACCCCACTTCCCATCAGTCACCTGGGGAGGAAAGTTGTTGGCTCTGTTAGTGTTTGTGACAATCAGACAATTGAACTGAAATAATGGAATCCATGGTCGAAAGGGGAAAAAAAGCAGCAGGATGCAACCAAATTAATAGAGATGATCATGGAACATCACAGCACGTGTGAGCCACCTGACAGTGCGGCGAAATGACCAGAATTTGTTTATTATGCTTGTTAGAAACAGAGCCCCTATGCTCATGCTTGTCTAATTATGGCATCAAGTAGTTAGGAGCTAGAGGGGATAGATTAAGACATCTTGAGCCTTAGATAACCGGAGAGCATTGTAAAAAGCCTATAAATGGATGAAAGTTAGAAGAAACAAAGGTTCAACTTTTGGAGACTATGGATACTCTGTTCCTCTCAACGTCTCATCTTCATTCTAGTAATACAAGATTCTTTTGTTGTTACATGTTTAATTGCCATCTTCTCCTCTATTCTAAGCTTGCACTTGAATAGGTTATTCATGTTTTCTTCTGTGTCTAATGCTAGATAACTGTCATCTTATCTCTGCATTGATAAATTAGATTTGCAAGCTTCATTTACTTTCTATAGCTAGCCATTCATATATGTTTATGTATGCATATACAAGTATAGTCAGTATTCTCCATCTATCCATTCAATCTAAAAACTATTGAGCATTAGTGGTATAAAGCCTTGTCAAGCTGAGGGTGTTCATGCATTTCTGGAGTGAAAACAGAGTTGAAACAGTCATCTAACTTGATCCAAACCTTAATCCATTCCAATAGTTCAGAGAACAATATTGAAGATTTATATGTTACCAGGCATCTCCGAGCTACAACCTAGGAGAGTTTCATGGAGTGATAATAGGCTGCACTTGTCCCCTACCATATATAACAGCTTGCAAAGCATGGCAAAGTTTAAGGTGGATATGCATAACTTGTATATCTAGGCACGCAAAAATCCAGCCCGAACTTGGGCGAAGCTTCCATTCATTGCAACAGATGATGCAATCTTTGATGTGATGGTGGCATGGTCTCTGGAGTGGCGTGCCCCAGACTTGGCAGAACTGGAAAAGATTGTAGCATAGCAACGGAAGAAGGAAACCAAGCTGCGCATCGTGAAGCTGGCGGAGAGAAAGCACCAGGAACTAGAATCGGCCATGCAGTAGAAGGCGGCTGCGACAACGTAGATTGTAGAAACCATAACTGCACCCACCAAAGAGACTGAGGGAGGCAGGGAAATGTCCACGGAGCAGGACATACAGGGGGGAGCTGAGACAGAGGAATGCACGGACCCTACACCACAATCAGCCCAACTCAAGAGGCCGCGCGTCCAGGAGAATCCAACCGCACAGAAAAAGACAAAGGTAATGAAGACCTCTGGGGGAGACCTTCTTGACAGTGGCGAACTAGTTCGCAATGTCACTAAGGATTCTCTTGCAGAATTAATGACGGAGTAGACAACTGTGTTGGGGGTGCTCATAGAGCAGTTGTAAGCATTACAAGTGTGACCCCTAGGAATGATGACACCACACCTTGAGGAAGGCGCATCCGAAGCTGAGTAGATGTTGTGCACCCGCACAACGAAAACTTTTATGTTACCAGAAGGCGCAATCTTAGCAGAAGCCAAGGGTGACTTGAGGGGTTGGGGGTTTAATTTGACCACCCTTCCCTGAGAAACCCTATACCAGCTACAATATGGGGTAACTTCTGAGCTTCACACCAAGGAGGGCTGCCCTCCAAGTCTTGAGCGAGCAGAAGTTAAACTTAGAACAGCTCAGCCTGCAGCGCGACAACCTGGTTGCACAAAACCAGGGATAAGAACAAGCCATGGAGGAGGCCTGTAGAAGCAAACCAGAGTTGACCAAGTTGACGGCACTCCCCACTGCGAAAAATATTCACCACCTAGCAGCTGGAGTCCGCAAGACCCAGGAAGAAGTTGCGAAGGTTAAGTTAGCGCTGAACTTACAGATCGCAGAGCTGCGACTGAAGGCGCAACCCTCTACAGCCCATAAGTTAGAGAACAATGCTACCGTGCCATTCAATCGGGATTGGAAGTAATAGAGAACGCTGTACAGAATTGCACGGGATTGTTGGATCAGTCCCTCTTCACGCTCACTTCACTACAAGAAGACCCAACGCTACAGCAGTTAGAGACAAAAGCATGGGAGTTGCAGCAGGCCTATGACCATGTCCAGGGCACCATGTAGATGGTCACCCTGACTCAGCAATTGGACAAGAGGAGGGAGGCCCAGGCTTTGAAGGAACAGGTGGACACCGCATGCCAGAAAGAAGCAGGAATTAAAGCACACATCCAGTCTTGGCTCGAGGAAGCATTCATGGTCACCACCACGATCGAGGCAAAGCTCGCCCAGATGCAAAATATGTATGCACTAAGGCAAGAAGGTGCCTCTGACAATGATGCATTGAAGAGTCACGCACAACTGATACAGCGGACAGTGGAAGAATGTGTGGCAGACGTCAGCGAAGCGCAGAAGTCGCTAGCCGGACTCTGTGCAAAGATCACCGCACCAGTTGAGTGACTCAAGACAAGTCTCCATGATTGTGTTGGGGGCTTGTTGGGTAGCGGATCCCCCCATAGTGGGATTTTGGGGCCTAAAACTGAGTTTTGGTCAATTTAATGTAAATACCCCGCAAAATGCGGGTGCCAAGCACGAGAGTCTAGGGTGTCCACCCTAAAATATTGTAATTTAATATATAATTTGTTGGCCTACCCATGGTCCATCGACCATGGGAATGTATAATTAAAGCAAGGCTCTAAGTGTAGAAGATATTTTGTTTGGAAAGTCTTGATCGTAAGTAATGTGGGTTTTTTAATAATTCGCTCTGAGTCTGTAAGTCCGAGTCTTGGGTTGTAGTAGTAAGGAGAGGCTCTGCCACTGCGCGCGCAGAGGCCTGGTAGAGTCAGTAGCTGTGTGCGTGGACCCCTATAGCTAAGTGCGCAGGGCGGAGTTGGGATTGTAAATGAACAAAGGTTTAATAAAAGATAAGTTAATTTTGAAATATTGTGAATCTGCTCATAGATCTGTGTGTTGTTGCTTCTGTTATATTTTTATGCATCTCTTTACAATTTATGATTGCATGCACTAGTTATAACTGTTAAATGATTAATAAGAACGTCGGGCCCACGTATTTAAGTTAAGATCTATAGTAAGGTACGGTAAGGATTAAGGATCTAGATAGCATCTCTTTATGCCCTTTATAGAGCTACGCAGAACAGTTGCACAAGGCGCGAGGGACAGATGGCTGTGCGGAGCAGCGCGAGCGAGCAGGATCAGTTCGCGACTTCACAGCCTTCATCAAGACATCCCTAGGGTGCAGAAACCTGGTTCTAGAACCCTCCCATACTACCTGGGGTGAGACCTCAGTCCGCGCACCGCGGACTATTGCCGAAAGGGCCGGTAGTACCGGGATTTCCTTGGCTAACCTCATTGTTGAACCTGGGTCAGGTCCCAAGTAGCCAACAACATATCTAGTTGTAAGGATCCTTGAAGTTTGGCTCCACAGGATCTGGATAACAACATGTCATACTTTGGTGGGATGTCAACAACTACAATATCCATAAGGATGCTTTTGGCAGGATATTGGACTAAAGTGACACACAAGTCTTTAATCAATCCTAGAAACATTACTTGACTGGAGTCAAATGAGAATAATTCTATGTAAGTTTTGAATTTGGATTAGCCCTAGTAAAATGAGTCTTCTTGGAAGCCAGAATTTCAAAAATTTTAATTGCTTTTGTAATATTTTTCAATATAACTTCTAAAAAATGACTTTAAGAGGCTCAAAATGAAGATTTAGAATTTTCTTAAAGCTTTATTAGGACTGAGGATTTGATTTCCCCAGTATGGTCATCACTATGTTATCACTCAGAATTTTCTCTAAAATTTATCATAAGAAAGAAAATGACCGAGGTAACCACAAACCAACTTTTAAGCATAGGCTCTAGCCAACCTATGGCTCAGAGAGGGCTCTCTCTATATGATTTATCTTTGTTTGTTGGGATTTCAGGCTAGTTCTGAAGGTTCAGGGGAGTTTCTAATTTGTATTGAAGATTGGATGGTGGAATACTTAAAATAGATGGATAGAAAGATGTCTTTGGAACATTGGGCTATGGCGTTAGCAAAAGGGCAGCTGCGCTGGAATTAACTCACTAAAGGGAGTGTTCAAAGGGTAAGCTAGTAGAGTACAATGCATGTCTTTGGGCTAGATGGGTGAAAGGGTCTTAACCAGGGTGAGAGAGCAATTGAGAATTCTCAGACCATGATTAAAATGAGGAAGAAAGGATAATTAGAAACAAAGGGCAATTAAGAATCCTTTGCTATATATTACAGGGAGACAACCTAAACTAAGGAGAAATCAATAATTCCTTACCTTAGATAATCAGTAGAAAATATTTAAATGCATAACAGTTAAAACAGAGTGCAATGAAGCAAATTCCGAGATATCATTCTATATTATAGCATTCAAATACAACAAAACATTAAATATTGTGGAATTTTTTTTAAGAAAGATAACAACAACAAGAGAAAATACTTGTCTGCACTTCACTCTACACATGAATCCTGTGAAATATCTTGTCTTTATTCATTAATCTAGCTTGTTGGTCCAGTTAGTGATAGAATAGCTTTACAGTCCTTTGATCAAAACGGTCTATAGAAATGTCTAATAATCCACCCTATATACTTCGAATTATGAAGTATTTATACATAAATTATTTACAATATATCTCAAAACAAACTTGAGATTTAATCTAGGAAATACAAAATATGTTGTTGCAAGAAGATAAAGACAACTATTGAACTATTTCTTGATATCCCTGTGGTACTGCTAGCTTTTATGGTTGTATTTAAGCCCTTAATGCTGGCTTGTTGTTGTGGTCTTTTACGCTGGAATCATTTTTAAATTTTATCTTTCACCTGATACTATTTGGCACTGATACTCTTTAACTATGCTAACCTGTTTTCATCTGTTTACCTGGTTGTTCTACTTTTACTGTGCAGTAACCTTTTCACTGTAAATTTCAAATAGTAAATTAGTCATATTTTCCCACCATTCAGCATTAGGTAACTTGACATTCATCATTCACCTTTATATCTCATCAGCCTCAGTATACTTGGAAAAATTGGGTTTGGTGATGAACAAGTGTTTTACCTCATGCTGGAGGAAAAACAAGTTCTCAAATGTACTATACAAAACTTTGCCTGTTGGTAGTGCTTTTATTGCTGAAGTGCTAGATTTTTCTTTAGCCAACTGCCTAAGTCTTCTATTGTAGTCCATGTTATCACTCAGGTTTTCCTTAAGCTCCTAAAGGATACGGCCGAGGTAACCACAAACCAATCTTTGGACTGCAGGTTCTAGCCCACCTACAATCAGAGAGGGCTCTCTCTTTCTGATTTAGCTTATTTGATAAGGTTTTTAGGCTAGTTATTGAGTTTGAGGGGTTTTGTTTGTGTTTTGGTGGGAAGTGTTATCACTCAGGTTGTCCTTAAGCTCCGGAAAAGGATACGGCCGAGGTAACCACAGACCAACTTTGGACTACAGGTTCTAGCCAACCTGCAATCAGAGAGGGATCTCTCTTTATGATTTAGCTTTGTTGAAAAGGATTTTAGGCTAGGTTTTGAGTTTAGAGGGTTTTGTTTTGTTTTTGGTGGGAAAATTGATGTTTTCAGACAGAGAGGCAAGGCATAGTCTGGTAGTTTCAAACCATTGGGCGTGGAGTCGAGGAGGAGAACTGCTAGTGCATTTCTTTGGTCGAAAAAGAGGGAAAATGGAGCAAGATAGCTACGCATGAAACAATATTTCAGGTTTAAATGATGGAAAGAATGTTAAGTATTGAGAGGCAGTTAAGGATCTCTCAATCAGCTTAAAAGATGGAGGTAACAGAGCTCTACCTAGGGGCAGTGAAGAATCCCTAGATAATTGGCCAACACAAATGAATCGGGGTAAACATGAGCCAGGAGGAATTCATATTCATAACCAATTCAATCAGAGGAAAACATAAAGAAATAGCAAAAATTGAGCATAGAGTGTATTTAAACAAATTCTAAGCTATTCTTTCTTTCTGCTATTTAGATAGTGGTAAACATTAAACAGAGGTAAGATGCACTTATTGCTTCAGGCTGCAGCACAAGAATTCCATCTTCATATCTCCAAAACATTCATTTACAAGAATCAGTTTTCTCTCCAAGCTTTTGTCAATATTTGATTATAGAAAAAACTCAGGTATACAATGCGAGTCTCCAGTGAAAATTCTCACTCAACCAACCCTTGTAACAATGTAGAGGGCGGTATATATAGGGAAAAACTCTCTACAACTGCTTTTATTACAACTTGACCTAAACAGGTCTGAAAGAAAGATGATTACTTAACCTAATCCTATCTAGAAATAAATGCAAAAAATATCTCGGGCTGCGCTCAGGGCCGCCGTATCAAAACTGAGTAAATGATGTTGTCCTTGGTGGCTTGCTGCAGTGTTTTCTGAAATAAATGTGTATGGGTTTCTGCATCTCTGCTGTCTGTCTGCATTTAAAGCTTTAACTGTGATTTGAGGGCAAGGATGGGCTTACGCCTCTTGATTTGACTTTCTGGGGGCTCATCAATGTTCAGGTGCTTCGAGCCCCTAAAAAAAACTTCGGCTGATACTCTTTGGCTCTTCATCTTCCTCTGATACTCTTTGGCAATAAACCGATGTTGTTCTGACGTGCTCGTGGGTTTAATCACAAATTAATGGCTGCTGTTCGGCCTCTGTTTCCTTCAAAACCATTTTCTGCTCCTCTCGGTAAGCTTCGCGAAGAAAAATGGTTCATTCGGCGCCTTTCGGGCTTCCTAAGGGCTGCAGAATGCAAAGATTCCCTGAAGATTCCCCATTTTGGCCCAAAAAATCTACCGATGAGCGGTGCAATTCGCTCATCAAAAACTGCCTCAGAAACTGATTCTGGGGCTCTGAAGTGTGATTTTTGCTCCTTCGCGCCAAAAAGTGATGATGAAGTCAGCATGACGTGACGTTGTACGGCGGGCGACATCAGCGATGACATCAGCATGATGACGTGGCAGGATGACATCAGTGGGTGATGTCATCATGTAAGGACGGTGATGTGGCATGTACAGTGGTAGGGTACGGTGGCAGGAGGCCACGTGGCTGGTGACTCGGCAGTACGGTGGCAGGAGGCCATGCAGGCGGATGACGTGTCGCAGTGACTGGGCCGGGGGGGTGACGCAGGCGGGTGACGTGGGGCTTACGTCACAGGTGAGTGTTGTGGGGAAAAATGCCTATGCAGGACGATCCTATCCACCTAAGGTGTGACAGTGCCTTAGCAACAAACAGAGACAACTATTCTAGTATTCTTCCTTTATGAATTAAGAATGAAGAGAGATGGATGGACTAACCGGTGTCTTCCGTTTGTCCCTCGATCCAGTTTCTCTTCTCTTTGAGAGTTCCCAGCTACTTGCCTTCTTGCTCGCCCAGCTTCAAGAGGTTTCTGCAAGATCACAAGAAGAGAACACTACACAAGACATGGATTCATATTCATAACTAGTTCAGGATTAGAAATAAACTAAACATACTAATGCAATCATACATCAAAGATACACCAGTATATAGGAGAAACCAAGATAGCTTTATTGATGAATAACAAGGTTCAGGAAGAGATACAACCTAGAGGGTTCCAATCCAGCATCTCCTTCCCAGCAAATGGAATTCCTATCTTCACCCCCTTCAAAGCATTAAGCACCCAATGATTCCAATCTCAAACCAACAACAATTCTTTGCAATAACAAAATTCCAGCCTCTAGATCTCATGGAGGAGAGATCCATATATAGATGTTTGGAGAGAGGATGAGTCAGCTTGAGATCTGACTAGTGTCCTCTCCCTCTGTCAGTTCTTGATTCCACTTGGAGGTTCTTGCTTCCACTTGGAGATTGGGAACCTCTTACTCATCACTAGTCGAATTCACTGAGGCAAGTGTCATTGAGGAAGATTCTGGAAGCTTCTTGGGTCTTGACACCTCTTGGAATGAACTTGCCATTTGTCAACTCTCGCTCAGCGCACCCTGGTAGTGCTTCTACCTGCGTTGCAGTGCAGGTAGCCAGTGTTGGCTTTGACATTCAGCGCAGATAGCTAGTGGAGCCACTGAATTGATCCTGAATTGACTTGTTTTTGAGCAGTTTCTGGTGGAGAACTTCTGTGAATTGCTGTGGTTTGTTAGCCTTGTTCCTCTAGGGGTAGGAACAACATGTTTAGGGACTTTGGATCCCTTATATTATGGACATTTCATGCTCAATGCTGTAAGGCATAAAAATGTCTATAACAGGGAGGGCGGTAAGCGGTTTTGGGCGCACCGCCTTAGCGCCTGGGCGATTTTGGGGGGAGGGGTTCCGCCACATCCCAGAGCTTGACGCGTGGCGGGAGTACGGTAGCAAAACCGCCGAACTCCCAGACGCTAAAGCTCGGGCAGTTGGCGCGCGAAAAGGCCCGCCCACCATAGATCTGGGATGGGCCAGATCTAACGGCTGGCGGGGCGGACAAAGAGATGGAGGGTTAGGGCGGGGGAATATACAGGGAATATCCCATTTTTAATAATGCACACGGGGGTTTAGACTTAGGGAAAGGGGTTTTATGGGTTTAAAATGAGCGCGGTTAATGTATTTACAGTTGGGGCTTAGGGATAAGGGGTAAATCATGGTTTTTTTCGCGTGGGTTTAAAGATTTATGCACAAAACTTTAGTTTAGGGGCGGAAAGAGGGTTTTTTTGAAGGTTTAGGGCTAGGGGAGAGGTTATTAATCTGGCCAGGTGTCAAATTAATCCCTGCTTGGACACGGATGGGCTAAAAGCAGCCCCAGATGGACTGTTCTTTCCCTGACTTAGAAAGAATATGGCTATATTGCCAGGGGGGGATATTTACATAGGGGAATTTTATATACAAAGTTTTAGTAGGGGAAAGGGGAAAACTAATAGGGAGTTATATAATACTGTTAGTAGTTAATATGAAGATGATAAGCAGGTGCCAAGGTCAGGGACCTTAGGCTAATTTTGGGGAAAAGAGTTTGAAAAGAAATAAAATCCTTGAGTGAAGCAGATCTTCACCAAGGCAACTGATATGGATGATGATGAAACTAAGAGGAATCAAGCAGATCTTGACCTCTTTGGGAAATTAGTAAGTGACTTGGGAAATAAGAAGAAGGGGGAGTTAGTTATATCCACCTTTGAGCTCCTTTGCATGAAAACTTCCTGCACTGTGATCTGTAAAGATAAAGCACTTTGTAACACAAAATTGATCATAAATTATTATTCTACAACCACACAGCTACCTACCCAGCCTACTCTCCTAACATTTTTTCTTCTTTTGAATTGGGTGCACTTAGACTTGCAAACCCAGATTTACAATTTTTCTTTTGAATTTTTCCTATCTAAATCTACACTTATTTCTGCCAGGGCCCAGATTAAACAGTTGGGTCCCTTTGATTCTCTACCTATCTACAGATCTGCCAAGATTAAACTGTTTGGACAGATATCATTCTCTATATTCTAAAACAGGAAATTGAAACCTAGGTAGACCAAGATTAAACTGTTTGGACCTCCCTTAAATGAAAGTTCTTCGAAACTGGAACAACTCATAAAAAATTGGAATATAGCAGTGCATTTGGACTAAGCATACTTCATGGCACCTCGTGGAAATATGGAACACTACAGCCTCCAAAGTCTGACATATTTGGCATGTAAAAATGTCAATCATGAAAAATGATACCCTGTTGCAACAGGAGGCTAACAGTGGCTCCACTTGGGGATGGCTTTTCCTTGTGAAAAGTCAAGAACAGCAGGTCAGACTGCCTTGATTTTCTATTTGTTGATGTACACTGGAAACATTTCTTTGTTCTGGCTGCTGAAAATATAAACTTTGAACTATGAACAACCTCCTCCTCAACTGAATCACTGTGAACTGTACAACATCGCCTGCTTTCTTCTGCGTGCTTGATAATTATGTACAATGCTGCTAGAACATGCCTTTGATTGTGGATAGTTATTTTCTACCATGAATTGCTTGTAATGTGACAGTTTTCCTTTTGCTGTTTTGTGCCTTCGTGCAAAGACACAGTTTTCAGAACTGGGGCACTTGCATCAGTTACGTCTTCACAGAATTTACTGTTGTTCTTTAAACAATCGGCTCGCTTATAAAAATGAAAACAAAGTGCTGATATATACAACTAAGACTCTACAAAGATATATACAAAACTACATTGTGTCCCTTTAAAAGGGGTCATGGTAATGCTTCAGCATACGGCCATTGATAGGGCCTTCTTCAGCAGAACAATCCTCCACAGATCTGAGAAAATAAGTGTTATTTCCCTTAACAGCAGAAATAACCAATGGACCTCTCCATAGAAAATCAAACTTGGCATGTTTGCCCTTGTCTTCCCTTCTTGAGTCCCATCTTAGAACTTTGTCACCAACATTGAAATCCTCAGCCTTAGCTCTCTTATCAAACATCTTTTTGAGCTTTTCTTGCACAATTTGAGCTCTATCATAAACTTGTTCTCTGGTTTGCTTCAGATGGATGGTCTGATTGATTCTTCTTTGAATGTCATTCGGTTCAGCCTGAATATCTTGTAACAGCTTGATAGTAGGAATGCCCAGGGATGAAGGAAATCTAGCCTCCATGCCATATACTAGCTCATAAGGGCTCATCCCATTTGATCTTTTGCTTGAAAGTCTGTCTACCCATAGGGAATTTACCAGTTTTTTGTGCCAGTTATTCTTGTTTTCTTCCAACACTTTCTTTATGATGTTGATGAGGCTTTTGTTAGATGATTCGGCCAAGCCACTACCTTGAGGGTAATAGGTTGTGGAGTGGCCTAAGGTAATATGAAATCTGTGGAAAAAATTGATCATCTTTTTGGACTTAAAGGCAACGACATTGTCAGTGATGATTTTCTCAGGGCAGCCAAATCTAGAAAGGATGTTGCACTCGAGGAATTGGATAATGATGGTGTCATTGGCTTGTCTACAGGGAATGGCTTCAACCCACTTAGTGAAATAGTTGGTGGCTGTTAGGATCCATTTGTGCTGGCCTAAGGAAGAGGGATGGATTTCTCCAATGAAGTCAAGACCCCATTGTTGAAAAGGTTGTTCAGTTGAGATGGGTTTAAGGCGCAGGGGTAACAGCTTTCTCTTGCCCTAAAAAATTTGGCATTTGTGACATGACATGGCAAACTTCTTTACATCTGCAAAAAGAGAGGGCCAATAAAAACCAGCCCTTAAAATTTTATTAGCAGTGGACTTCTAATATAGATGTCCTCCAGAGTCACTTGCATGGAATTCTTTCATGACATTGTTAGTTTCATTCATGGTTAAACAATTAAGCAATATACCTTCATGATTTCTCCAAAATAATGCACCATCTATAACACAAAACTTTAAAGCCTTCATTTTCAAAAATCTTTTCTTGGTTCTGGACAATCCTGGGGGAGCACACAGGTTTAACGATACAAAGCATATATCAGCGTACCATGGGGATTGTAAAAAGATTTCACTGATCTGTGGAGTCACCAGCTTCGGTTCATTGTCCAGCTGGTTAATCTCTAAGGCTTGAAAATTTGTTTCGGACATCAGTTTAGCTAAACCTTGTCCCTTTATCAGCTTGGTTGGTTTTATTTCTATGTCATATTCAAGGATGTTTGCAATCCACTTGCCTCTTTTGCTTTCTAATCCTTCTTGAGTCAATATGTCCTTTACAACAGCATGTGGGACATAGGCAATCACGTGTGAATATAAAATGTACAGTCTGAAATCCTTGATGGCCTTAACAAGTGCGTAGGCCTATTTTTCCATTATTGGGTACTTCAAAGGGGCGTCTCTTAGAGCTCGGCTGAAAAAAGCAATTGGCTTTTCAGCTCCATGTTCATCCTTTTGCAAAAGGACAATGGCTATAGTGTGATCAGATGCAAACGAAAATATGATAAAATCTTTATCAAACTGTGGGCTAGTTAGGACAGGGGTTTGTGTTAAGGCTGATTTGATACTCTCAAATGTTTGCTTGGTTTCAAGAGACAATTTTACCTTGGCATCCTTCTTTAACATGTTGCTTAACAATCTTATCAGCTCAGCTAGATTTGGAATAAATCTTCTTAAGAAGTTGATTTTCCCAAGGAATGCTTGTAGCTCTTTAATGTTTCTTGGAAATGGGATTTGGAGGATGGCTTGTATTCTTTCGGGATCAATTCTGATCCCATCCTTTGATATGATGTGGCCAAGTAATTTGCCTTCTTCGAGGCCAAATAGAGACTTCTTAGGGTTCAAGGAAATGCCATATTTCCTACATGTCATGAAAATTTGCCTAAGATGATTGAGGTGTTATTCCTCAGATTTGGAAAATGGGGTTAAGTCATCAAGGTAGACCACTAGGAAGTCATGTATTTCTTTGGCGAAGGCAATATCCATTGCACGTTGAAAGGTAGCACCAGTGTTTTTAAGACCAAATGGCATCTTTACATACTTGAATGTTCCCCACGGTGTAGTAAAAGCTGTTTTGTCTTGGTCATCCGGGTGAACAAGTATTTGATTAAAACCTGAAAAACCATCTAGCAAAGAGATTCTAGATGATCCCACTACTCTTTGCAAGATGCGGTCCATTTTAGGCAAAGGGTAATGGTCTTTTAGGGAGACTTGATTTAAATATCTGAGATCTACACAAAGTCTGATTTCGCCTGTCTTTTTTCTGGTAGGAACAAGATTAGACACCCATTCAGAAAATTTGATGGGTGATATGATGTCTGCTTCAAACATCCTCTTTACTTCCTTCTCAATTGGGGGAAGAAGCATAGGGTTAATTCTTCTAAGTTTCTGCTTGAAGGGTTTCTGGTTTGGTTTTAAAGGAATGGTGTGTTGGATCACCGAGGTGTCATAGGATTTCAGATCCTCATAGCTCCAAGCAAATACATCTTGGAACTCTTTGAATAAGTCAATGTACTTGGGCTTTTGATCAGGTGAAAATTTTTTGGACAGTTTGATCATTTTTGGCTTTTCTACTATCCCAATGTTATGTTCCTCTATATCAGTGTTTATAGGCTGCATTTTTGGGTTTCTTGGCACGTCATTAGCATCAAACATGTCTTCTAATGGGGTTAGGCCAGCAGGCAGAAAGTTATCCTTTAAGTCAATGATGTCTGCCTCTGTTTTGGCTATATCCTCCAAGTGTATTTGTTTCAGCTGTTCTATGTTTTCTTTGTAAAAAATAGTTGGTTTCAGGATTTGCTTGGCTTTTGCAGCTGTTATAGTTTTCTGATTTTCATTTGTTTGCTGTTCTAGATCTGTCATAACATCCATGTCGATGTTAATATTCGAAAACTCATGCTCAAGGGTGAGAAAGTTATTAATCTGGGCATCATTTTCGAATACTTTCCAGTCTTTAATGTTATTTGGGACAACGGGCCTATGTTTTATTTCAGCTGTAAAGTGATGGTTTGGGTCAAAAGGAAGCTTGCATGTACTAGCAAAAGTGGCTAGGCTGTGTGCATGAATGTTGTGATTTCTAGAAATCTTGTCAAGCTTGAATTCAGTGAATGCCTGGAGTATATTAGTAGCAGCAGTCCTATAGGCTCTCATTCTGTTGTCATTGGTTACAAAATTGCCTTTCATCTGTTCTATGATTAAATCAGAGTCTCCTAAAATAGACACTTTTGTAGCTCCTGGAGCTTTGAGGAGTTTAATACCTAAAAGCAGAGCCTCATACTCTGCCATGTTATTTGTGCATTTGAAGTTCAGTCTGTAGGCATGGCCTTCTGCATGGTTGTTATATGTGTTGTGAATCCATACACCTGCCCCCGCTCCTAACTTGTTGACAGAGCCATCAAACTCTAAATACCATGTGATTTCTTGCTTATGGTCAGTATCAAGAGATTGAGCTGTTTTAGGATTGGGCAGATTTAAAATTTCTGTTTGGGGAACTTCTTTTGGTAGGCTGGTTGCATCAACTGTTGTGACAGTTTCGTCAGTGTGTGCAACTGATTCTTCGTTGATGTGTGCTTGTTGCTATAGAGTAAAGGGCTCATTATCAATTGGAGAATTTGTATCATCATTAAACAAAATAAAGGAATCCATATCAGAGTGGATTGAGTAAATGGGAAAATTTTCAGGCTTGCTCTCACTACTTACCACATATTTCATGAGCGTTTCTCTATACAGTCTCTTTGGTTGCCCAAAGACTGAAATGATGGCATAGGGAAGGTCTAATTGAAGGGATCCTTGGAGCTTTGCTCCCCATGATCTTGACAGGAGCATACCGTACTTTGGTGGAATGTCAGCAACCACTACATCCATGAGGATGGTCTTGTTGGGATATTGGACTAAGGAGTCACACAAGTCTTTGATGAGGCCTAGACATTTCAATTGACTTGAGTCAAATGAGTATAAATCTTTGTAAGGTCTTGTAACATCAAGATTCAGTTTTTCCATAACTGCTTTGGGCATAAGATTGTGCGATGCCCCTGAGTCAAACATAGCGTTGTGCAAAAATTTGTCATGTATATGCAAACTGACATAAAAGGGTGGGACAGGTCCATGTGTTGATTTTCCATTAACTTCTGGGCCAAATAGCAGCTCTGGGGTGTCGTCTAAAACATTTACATCATCCTTAACCTCTGGCATTTGAAGTGATCTTTGAATTTGCTGCCTATATACATCGTGTTTGGCAAGTTTTGAGAGGGGAATGGATATTTTCAACTTAGCTATTTCTGTTTCTAAATTAAATGGCTTTTCCAATGGAGTCTTGGTGTTGATAATGGCAGTTTTTTTTGTTTCATTTGAATTGTCTGCGTTTTGTTGTTGTTTATCAGTGTTATAGGATGTTTTTGCTTGTGGGTTTTCAACTTCAGGAAAGTTTTTTGGGACCCTGTTCGAGCTTTCTTTCGAGGAAGAAGGTGGCAAAGGCTGATCTTTGGAAGGCTGTATTTCTGTTATGTCTTCTACAGTCACTTGATGTGGGTTTGGAATAGGTATATCAGCTGGTTCTGTTATGACAACCTTGCCTTTGATCTTGTTGGGCTGTTTGCTATCCTTCGTTTTACTAGGTTCGGAAATGTCAATGGTCCTAGTTCTCAGCTTATATTGTTTGTGTACTTCATACACAGCGGTATCATAACCTTGTTTAAAATCAAAAGACTCGCCAGACCTAGTCTGAAACTGATTGTAATCAGGTTCATTTTGGTCTTCTTGGGACAGGACAGTTTGGTGCTCACCCTTTAGATCCATTAAGTTCATGTGAGTGTCCTCTATGGGTTCACTAGAAGTAGATCCTTCGACATAATTATCTTGGAAAGGGGGTCTTATATCATGGTCTTGGTTAGGCCTACCAGCATTTATGTTCTGCATTTTTCTAAAATTTGGGTTCCTTATGGTATTAGACTGTTGTCCTTCCCATGATGCTTTTCTCTCAACATTTTCTACTCTTTCTCCCAGCCTTTGCAGGCCACTAATGATAGCATCAAGCTTTTGATCAAAAGCTGAGGTTTCTTCCTTAAAGGTGGTTCTTCTTTCCATTCTAGCTCTGTTTCTTTTGGCAATTAAATTGGCTTCTACGTTAACAGCAATATTTTGCATGTTCGCAAGGGTTTGAGGAGCTCTTTCTTTTAACTGGTATGCCATATCTGGGTCGAATCCATCGGGAAATTTGTACAAGTCAAGGTCAGGTGGAGGCCTTAGGTTCTGTGGTATTGCGTTATATACATTATTGAATATTGCACAGTACTCCAAAACAGTCTCTTGAGGACCTCGTTTGATCGTATCATATTCAGCTAGTATGTGCAAGGGGTGTTTCTTTTTCTCCCATCTGTTGGTAAAGGATTGGTAAAGCTCATCTGGGTTAGTTATGGAATTTGCAGCAAGTGATCTGAACCAAGTTCTTACATCACCTGTTAAACTCTAAAAAAAATTCTCATTCTTACACTATCATCATCTATTTTGTGGTTTTCAAAATAGTCTTGCATCTTTTTGGTGTGCTGAAAGGCTGTGAAAGGACCGGTGCTGTCAAAATATGTGATTTTAGATTGGTACTCTTGAGGTAAAGCCCCGTCATTAGCAGGTAATTGCAGGGGTGCATATCTATTAGCCATATTGGCAGGTATAAGTGGAACAACGGGGATAAGTGGAACAACTGGAGTAACAGGGATCATAGGAGTAACTGGAACGCTGGAAACAAAAATAGTGTTAGTATGTACAATGAATGAAGGTGTGGAAGGAGTACTACGAGATGTAGATGATGAACTAAGGGAAATAGGGGTTGACCGGAACAAAACCTTGACAGGAGTCGGAATACTGCTAGGGTAAGCTGTTTCAGGGCTCAAATCAGCAAAATTTTCCTGTCTTTCCTCCTTCCTAAGGATTTTCGAGATTATGTTAGGGTTTTCAAAAATGGCTAGAGGGTTGGGATCTGGATTTGATCTGGTATATCGTGGATTTTTCTTGGGAGCCAGCTTCCGAATTGTTTTTTGGGTATTTTTCCTGGGAATGTTTTTGTAATCAACAAGGGACTAATTAAAATATGGGACAGCTTGTTTGTAACTTAAAACTAGCATGAAGATTGACTAAAGCAACATTTATTTACTCCTGTTAATGCAAAGCAAAAAACAGTTTCAAAGGCTTCCTGGCTGACATTCAGGCTTCATCTGTAGTTTTAAGAGATAAACAACAGTTGGAAAGTTTGATTTATGGTCTCAGCGGAGCTTTCTTACCTTCTTCGTGAAACTATCTGAGGAAGGTCCCCAGTGGAGTCGCCATTATGTTATCACTCAAGTTGTCCTTAAGCTCTGGAAAAGGATACGGCCGAGGTAACCACAGACCAACTTTGGACTGCAAGTTCTAGCCAACCTGCAATCAGAGAGGGCTCTCTCTTTATGATTTAGCTTTTTTGAAAAGGATTTTAGGCTAGGTTTTGAGTTCAGAGGGTTTTGTTTTGTTTTTGGTGGGAAAATTGATGTTTTTAGAGAGAGAGGCAAGGCATAGTCTGGTAGTTTCAAACCATTGGGCGTGGAGTCGAGGAGGAGAACTGCTAGTGCATTTCTTTGGTCACAAAAGAGGGAAAATGGAGCAAGATAGCTACGCATGAAACAATATTTCAAGTTTAAATGATGGAAAGAATGTTAAGTAATGAGAGGCAGTTAAGGATCTCTCAATCAGTTTAACAGATGGAGGTAACAGAGCTCTACCTAGGGGCAGTGAAGAATCCCTAGATAATTGGCCAACACAAATGAATCGGGGTAAACATGAGCCAGGAGGAATTCATATTCATAACCAATTCAATCAGAGGGAAACATAAAGAAATAGCAGAAATTGAGCATAGAGTGTATTTAAACAAATTCTAAGCTATTCTTTCTTTCTGCTATTTAGATAGTGGTAAACATTAAACAGAGGTAAGATGCACTTATTGCTTCAGGCTGCAGCACAAGAATTCCATCTTCATATCTCCAAAAACATTCATTTACAATAGTCAGTTTGCTCTCCAAGCTTTCGAAAATCTTTGATTATAGAAAAAACTCAGGTATACAATGCGAGTCTCCAGTGAAAATTCTCAATCAACCAACCCTTGTAACAATGTAGAGGGCAGTATATATAGGGAAAAACTCTCTACAACTGCTTTTATTACAACTTGACCTAAACAGGTCTGAAAGAAAGATGATTACTTAACCTAATCCTATCCAGAAATAAATGCAAAAAATATCTCGGGCTGCGCTAAGGGCTGCCGTATCAAAACTGAGTAAATGATGTTGTCCTTGGTGGCTTGCTGCAGTGTTTTTTGAAATAAATGTGTATGGGTTTCTGCATCTCTGCTGTCTGTCTGCATTTAAAGCTTTAACTGTGATTTGAGGGCAAGGATGGGCTTACGCCTCTTGATTTGACTTTTTGGGGGCTCATCAATGTTCAGGTGCTTCGAGCCCCTAAAGAAAACCTTCGGCTGATACTCTTTGTCTCTTCATCTTCCTCTGATACTCTTTGGCAATAAACTGATGCTATTCTGACGTACTGGTGGGTCTAATCACAAATTAATGGCCGCTGTTCAGCCTCTGTTTCCTTCAAAACTGTTTTCTGCTCCTCTCGGCAAGCTTCGCGAAGAAAAATGGTTCATTCGGCGCCTTTCGGGCTTCCTAAGGGCTGTAGAATGCAAAGATTCCCTGAAGATTCCCCATTCTGGCCCAAAGAATCTAGCAATGAGCGATTTGCACAAATCGCTCATCAAAAACTGCCTCATAAACTGATTCCGGGGCTCCGAAGTGCGATTTTTGCTCCTTCACGCCAAAAAGTGATGATGATGTCAGCATGACGTTGTACGACGGGTGATGTCAACGATGATGTCAGTAGGTGACATCATCATGTACGGACGGTGACGTGGCATGTACAATGGCAAGGTACAGTGGCAGGATGCCACGTTGCTGATGACTCGATGGTACGGTGGCAGGAGGCCACACAGGCGGATGACGTGTCGCGGTGAATGGGTTAGGGGGGTGACGCAGGCGGGTGACGTGGGGCTTGCATCACAGGGGAGGGCGGTAAGCGGTTTTGGGCGCACCGCCTTAGAGCCTGGGCGGTTTTGGGGGGAGGGGCTCCGCCACACCCCATAGCTTGACGCGTGGCGGGAGTACGGTGGCAAAACCGTCGAACTCCCGGACGCTAAAGCTCAGGCAGTTGGCGTGCGAAAAGGCCCGCCCACCGTAGATCTGGGACGGGCCAGATCTAACGGTTGGTGGGGCGGACAAAGAGACAGAGGGTTAGGGCGGGGGAATATACAAGGAATATCCCGTTTTTAATAATGCGCGCGGGGGTTTAGACTTAGGGGAAGGAGTTTTATGGGTTTAAAATGAGCGTGGTTAATGTATTTACAGTTGGGGCTTAGGGATAAGGGGTAAATCATGGTTTTTTGCGTGTGGGTTTAAAGATTTATGCACAGAACTTTAGTTTAGGGGCAGAAAGGGGTTTTTTTTTAAGGTTTAGGGCTAGGGGAGAGGTTATTAATCTGGCCAGGTGTCAGATTAATCCCTGCTTAGACACGGATGCACTAAAAGCAGCCCCAGATGGACTGTTCTTTCCCTGACTTAGAAAGAATATGGCTATATTGCCAGGGGGGAATATTTACATAGGGGAATTTTATATACAAAGTTTTAGTAGGGGAAAGGGGAGAACTAATAGGGAGTTATATAATATTGTTAGTAGTTACTATGAAGATGATAAGCAGGCGCCAAGGTTAGGGACCTTAGGCTAATTTTGGGGAAAAGAGTTTGAAAAGAAATAAAATCCTTGAGTAAAGCAGATCTTCACCAAGGCAACTGATATGGATGATGATGAAATTAAGAGGAATCAAGCAGATCCTGACATCTTTGGGAAATTAGTAAGTGACTTGGGGAATAAGAAGAAGGGGGAGTTAGTTATATCCACCTTTGAGCTCCTTTGCATGAAAACTGCCTGCACTGTGATCTATAAAGATAAAGCACTTTGTAACACAAAATTGATCATAAATTATTATTCTACAACCACACAGCTACCTACCCAACCTACTCTCCTAACATTTTTTCTTCTTTTGAATTGGGTGCACTTAGACTTGCAAACCCAGATTTACAATTTTTCTTTTGAATTTTTCCTATCTAAAACTACACTTATTTCTGCCAGGGCCCAAATTAAACAGTTGGGTCCCTTTGATTCTCTACCTATCTACATATCTGCTGAGATTAAACTGTTTGGACAGATATCATTCTCTATATTCTAAAACAGGAAATTGAAACCTAGGGAGACCAAGATTAAACCGTTTGGACCTCCCTTAAATGAAAATTCTTCGAAACTGGAACAACTCATAAAAAATTGGAATACAGCAGTGCATTTGGACTAAGCATACTTCATGGCACCTCGTGGAAATATGGAACACTGCAGCCTACAAAGCATGACATATTTGGCATGTAAAAATGTCAATCATGAAAAATTATACCATGTTGCAACAGGAGGCTAACAGGAAGGATGATGCTTTCAAGTAAAGAGGCAAAACATAGTGTGATAAGTTTCAAACCATTGGGCATGGGGTCATGGAGTAAGACTGCTGGTGCGTTTTCTTGGTCATAAGAGGAATGAGGAGCAAGGTAGCTACTCATGAAACAATCATTCAAGGTAAAAAATATGGATTAAAGGCTAAGGAATGAGGGGCAATTAAGAATATCTCATTTAGGTTAGCAGAAGGAAGATAAATGAGCCCTATCTAGGAGCAGTTAATAATTCCTAGATAACTGTCATGTATATGTGAAATAGATCAAACATGAGCCATAACATAATTCATATTTATGCCTAAATCAAGAGGAAAACATTAAGAAGCCACAGAAACTGAGCATAGAGTGCAGCTAAGAAAATTCTAAACCAATCCTTTTTTCAGTGACTTGAGTATATGTGAAATTGAAATAACAGAGGTAAGGAACACTTATTGATTCATACTGCAGCACAAGAATTCCACATTCAATTCTTCAAACCATTAACAACACATCAAACAGTGCATTCTCCAAGCTTTCAGCAATCTTTGATTATAGAAAATATCAAATATACAGTGCGAGTCTTTCTTGGAGTACATTAGCGGACCAACCCTTTTTACAATGCAGAGGGTGGTATATATACAAAAACTAGATGCAAAAATATCTAGATGATGAGTTAATAGCTCATAACTTCTTTACCAACTCCTAAGGAGCGGTTGATGAGAAAGTAAATGCTGAAATAAAGACAAATGTAACAGCTGTTCTTTTCTGTCAGCGAATGTTGACCTTTGAGTTCATTCGAGTCGGCTGGATTGTGCTTTCAAAAATCCACGCTCTTAGGCTTGCCGTCCCAGCTCTTTGCTTCATGACTGCTCCAACCTGCTATGCGCATTCCTTAACGCTCTGTCTGGTGCTTTCGTGCCTCTGTTCGCTGATTCACAGTTTGAATGAGACTTGAAATAAACAAAAAGGGGTGTTGTGGAGGTAAATCCTCTCTGCGGACAGAGACGATCCCTACTAGCCCAGACCGGGTCTAGCAACAATCACACAATGCTATCACGCAAGTTCCTAATTGCAAATAGAAAGTAGATGGTGAGAACCTACTTGGATTCCAACGCTAGTGTTCGTCGAAGAGATGTCGCCTTCGTTCCTTTGCTTTGGCTGGTCACGATCCCCACGATCTCCGTGATTGGATACCTGCACACGCAAAGAACAACACGAAAACAAGCGTAAAATCTAGTAGATGCAATTATATATCGGTCAGAAAAGATATAACTCAACATCAAACATAAAACAATGAGAGTGGAACCATAATGATAGTCATCTATTATTAATAAATAACAAAGAAGAATACAACCATTGTTGTGACGTCAAATCCTCCTTTGGCTGGGTAGTCAGCTATACAAGTCTTGCAAAGCTTGTTGGGATGAGGAACAAGCCTCTCTCTCTTTGGGTGACAAGAATCTCCTTACTTAGATTTGGCCTTCTGGGTGCAAAGAAGGCTCTTGCAGTTTCAAACTCTTAAACTCCTGGAACTATTGTGATTCTACTAGTACTACTACTAGCTTGCTTAGGGCATAGAGGCAAGCTTTTATAGATAGAGAGGGAAAGAGATAGGATCAACCACATTATTCATGGGATTGGCTTTATCACTTGGAAACTTCCATGGAAGGTGGCAAACCACTTTCCCTTCTATGGAGATTCGAAGCCAAACCATCCTAGCTCAACATAGATTCAGTTGGTGAATGGGTTGAAGAGAACCTTCGGGAGTTTGGTGGTTGAAAACTTTACTCAATTCGGTTGGCGCGAGTGCGACTCTAGGACAGAGTGCCAATGGCGTGCCCTTTGTAAAGGATTTCCCTCATTGGCGCAGGCAGTGAACTGTGGAACCGCTCTAATGTAAAAAGAGCTGTTTTCATGAGTATTTTGGAGGAGATGTCTTCAGGGAAAATGAAGATCATACTCAGAGGAATATAATGCAAGTGGTTTCAGGTTATGTCACTTCTCACAGGTCCCGGAATGAGTCCTCCAATGTACAGGTGAGGGGTAACAGGGACGGTGACAAACGGTGAAAAATTGCTGTGTAACAGATGCCCCCTAAAGCATGAGGCCCGAGAGAGAGAGGGGTAAAATGATTTACAAGAACATGCATGACTGAAAACACGGCCGCTGGAGAACCTGCGCAAAGAAGTACAACTGATATCTCAAGTACATGATAGAAGTGGTATGGGTGCAGCCATCCATAATAGAGTACATAATAATCTAGATCCAAGGTATGGGCGCAGCCATCCAGAGAGGATCGATAAATAGACTCAAGCATGGTCGCAGCCATCCAGCGAATGAGTCATGTAATGATCATAATAAGCCACAAATCGCAGCCTGGATTCCAATAGACAAAATCTAGGGTCTTGCGCTCCATCTCGACCCGAACAGAGTACAAGTTCAAGCATGCGAATGCATGAGTTGAGGTCGAACATGCATGAACATCGTCTGATTACCAGTCAATAATGAAAATTGTTAACAGACGCGAGAGGTACCACCAATAATGACAATGGCCCTCAAGGTACTATAGGTACAATCTACGGCGTGTGAATCAATGAGCTGGCGTCGAACACCCGTAGAATCATTCGATCGGAGGCCAATGATAAAAACCTCTCGTCGAACACGAAGAACCTGCCATTGAGGCATGTAGGTTCCAAGGCACCAAAGGGAGTCTCTAGATCAGCTTCCTGGATAATGAGCTGAAGTCGACAGGAAGTGATCTTGATCAAAGGTGGGCCATAGTGTTTCCCACATCATTGACACGAGACAGAGGAAAAATGTTGTGGTGATGCAAAATTATGTGAGGTATCATAGGAGGTGGCATTGCTGCAGAGGTCAACTTCTCTTGAACTTATCGGCAGCACGACAGTGGATTTGGCAGTATTTGACAACAAATGAGTAAAGGTCATGGCAACAAAGCAATGAGCAAATGAGAGGCCGAATAGGATAACCCAAACCCATGGAGGCTAGTGCAAAACAAGATGAGATGTCCCCACCCCGACACGAATGCAGACTAGTGCCATGTTCAAGAGTGACATACTGCCGACACGACGACAATTATGTATCCATTTTCCCCACCATTTCTGGCGAGTACCCCAGTTATTTTTAGCAAGCTTGACGGGGATAGCATATGCTTGTGAGCGTCATTACGATGAAATCCGATGTCATAAAGTTTTAACGAGTCAGACAAAGGAAAAACTCGGCGTCTTTTCCTATTTAGAGAGTCTGAAAAGACAACAAAAAGAAAAACTCCAGGGGGGTCCTTTTTCGTAAAGTTGTGTCTCCCGAGCTCAAAAAATTATAAAACAATGCTCGAAAGAACCGCCCGACCATTACGATCGAGGAGTACTTTTCGATTATAGTGACATCGATCTGAAAAAGTAGAAAAGTGAGCATAATCACGTCATTTCGTAACCATTTACGAATCGAAAACGACAAGGGTTCGACGATCTTTTCGTTTTTACACGGTTGGAAAAGGGTTTAAAGACGAACACCTCTTATTTACTTTTAACGAGTGAAGAGGGGTAACTCGGCAATCTTTTCACTTTTAACGAGTCAGAAAAGGGCTGAAAGATAACTCCATAATGACTTTTTCGTGTATTTACCGAGTCCGAAAAAGTATAAAATACAACTCATTTCACCATCGAGGTTGCAAAAAGGACCTGTCATAGCACCAGAAACAAGCATAAAACCCATTTTCGACCAAAAGTATATTAGAATATTCAAAAATCAACTTTTTAAACCCTATTACAAGTCAAAAAGTCTATAAATGTGGTGAAAATGTAAAAAACAAAATTACTTTTACCTTTTACCTTGTGCATAGTGGTAGTGGTCCATTTGGGGTGCAAACTTCGAGCAGCGATTATCACCAATCCAGGCAACCATTGGAGATTCCGCCAGTTCCAGGTAAGAGGCGTTCCTTTTAGCTTCATTTCCAGACATGTTTTATGCATTTTGTTCCTGAATTGAGCCTCCACAAGGGGGATTTTAAAATTTAGGGTTGCACCCCATTGGCGCGGGTATCCGGCACGGGTCCGCGCCAATGGGGTGATTTACCCAAAGGTGCTAATTTTTCACTTAAATTTTCCCATCATTTTTGAAATTTGTCGAGTGTATATGCCTACCAGGGTTTCATTAATGATTTTATTCATCCTTGTGGGTGCAGGAAACACGCAAAAATGGTGGTGGAATGGAAAGAACGAGAGCATGATGTCGTAGATGCCTTAGCCATCGTGGATGAGGGATGCATGGATGCTTTGAGAGACTGTGGTCTCAAGAAATTCTTTCTCACCTCTTATTTGCGAGCTCAATCATAGCTATTACAGTTTATAGTGGATGCTTGGGATGTCGATGACCAAGTATTTTGATTATGGGATCAGACCTTAGAGCTGGATGTAAGTGATGTGTACTTCATTACTGGGCTGTCACGGAGAGGGGCGATCCCCATTCTGACCGGAAGCAGGCCTTCCGCAGAGAAAATAGGTGAAGTGAAGGCTCGTGTGTGGCCAGAGGCACAATTTGGGAAGAACAACGCCAAGGTGGATATCGCCACCATCCATGATTTGGTTCTTAAGGTGATATTGTTCACCATCACACGTGCAACTGGGGTACAAGTGCCCCATGAGGCTAGCAAGAACCATCTGTTACTGGCGACAAAATGCCTTAGCCCCACCATACTGGGCTACAGCAGTGACTATAAATATCAAGAGGCAACTTACAAAGTGTAAGCGCGGGGGAGTGAAACAGTTCAGGTATGGCTCGATTGTGGTATCATTCTTCTTGGAACGATTACCCTTATTCCAGTACTAGGGAGCTGTAGTAGCGGACCCATTACCACGAGAGCCTAGGATGGCTTGCTGGGTAGCATTGATGCCTAGAGGAGGAGGGGGCCAACAGATGTCTTCGTGGCCCGATTTCTTCATATGGCTTCGCCGCCAGTTGATCGTGGTAGAGGACTGGCCATACGCGGGAACCAACTTCATGGGGAACCCAGACCTCCCATTGCCAGAGGGAGAGGAATGGGAAGAGGAGCTAGGTATGATCTTCTCTTTTTGATGTTTTTTATGTATTTTTTATTTTTTTCCAATACATGCATGTTATGATGACAGTTATATATATATGCAGATGTGGGCCTAGAGCGACCAGCCGGTTTGTCTCCTATAGCGAGGAGGGACCAACCTGCAACTGACCCTCAGGAAAGAGGTGCCATGGGGGAAGAGCTGGTGTATAATCTCGAGGGACTTACCCAAGGGATTCCAGGCTATGCTAGATTGGCGGATGTGCCGTTCGCATATCAGAGGCACACGGTGGGGGTACCGACCCGCATCCATCATCTGTTGAGACGCTTGGTGCGCGCGGTGGCGTGCTATCATGAGCACCACCACGAGTAGACTCCTAGGTTTCTTTCATGCATATTTTTTGAGGGACATGTTGTCCGAGGATGTATCAGAACATGTATTATTTTTTGGGTTTTGTAACGCACACGGTGTAAACATTATGACACACACACATATATATATATATATATATATATATATACATATGCCTATGGTTTATTATTGTGCTTTTATGTGCCTACTTGTATGATGTTTTGATTATAAATTATGCAAATGTCTATCTAATAAATGATTGGCCAATGCATCAGATAATGTGTTTAATCGTCGTGGAATATGCTGATATGTGATAAAATCAAAATTCCTTTCTAACAATTTAACACGTAAGTAAAGCCTTAAAATGTGACGGTCTCTGACGGAATATCGCCCGTTGAGATGGTGGACGACAAGCTGAGAGTCTAGGTTAACAAGCAATGTACAAATACCAAGATTAATTGCCTCGGCTAATAATTCAATAACAACGCTATATTCAGCAACATTGTTTGTAGTACAACCTAAACAGACACCTTGAAGGTATATCAACTCACCGTGAGGATCGTAGATCACCCACGCCGCAGAGGACAAATTACGAGTACTACAACAGGCACCATCGGCGAAACCAATGTAAGGTGCACTCGACATCTGCACAAGAAGCAAAAAGACACAATAAGGGGCAATCACGCTTTCACACCAAACCGAAAACATGAAAACTCACACACACACACGCATATACAAATTGAAGCGCATGAATTATGCATAGTACTTTTTCAAGTACAGCCCATTGCGGGGCTTATCAAGAGGATTACCTTCGTAGTCAATTAGCTCGTAGGCCCCTTTTTGCAACACTCTCTTTACAATGTAAGGGCCTAGCCACATGGGCTCGAGTTTGCCTGCCCCCAGCTTGTCATTGGCTTGGTCGTATAGCAGGACAAGGTCTCCCTCAACAAAGGAACGAGGACGAATGGTATGGTAAAAATGAGTTTTGACTCTCTTCTTTTGAGCTTCAATAGCTAGAGAGGCTAAACGACGGGTCTTGTCTAACTGTTCTAGATAAAGGAGCCGTTCCTCCACCGGAGTGGTGTTGGGAAGCAAATCGACGGCTATTTTCAACGAAGGAATTTCACATTCTATAGGAAGGGTAGCCTCCAGTCCATAAACTAGCTGAAATGGAGTGAACCTGGTGGCATCCTTAACAGAGGTTCGGTAGGCCCACAAGGCGGGAAACAACATCAGATGCCAATTAGACTTATGCATGTCGACAGTACGTTGAAGAATCGTAACCAAAATTTTGTTAACAGCTTCAACCTGACCGTTAGACTGAGGATAGTATGGGGTTGAACTATCGTGCCGTAGGCCTAGTTGGGTTGTCAACTCGGTCATCATGTGATTACGGAAATGCTTTCCGTGATCTGTGACGATGTCCTGTGGAACTCCGAACCGCGTAATAACATGATTGAACAAAAATTGCACCGCTGTATGACCGTCTTCATTTAATGTGGGCATCGCCTCGGCCCATTTTGTGAAGTAATCGATGGCAAAGATAATAAACCCATGCCCCCTGGCCGAGCGAGGCTTACAGGTTGTATAATCAATGCCCCATTTTGCAAAAGGGCCAACGATCACTACAGGGTGCAACGGGGCCGGTGGCACACGCATCTTTCGCTGGTATATCTGGCATGCATGACATGAGCGGACAGCAAGAATGCAATCCTTAAAAATGGAGGGCCAGAAATAACGAGCACAAAGGATTTTTTGAGCTGTGGCATATCCGGACATGTGACCACCATAGGCGCCAGAGTGGCAGTCATTCAAGACTCTCTCAGCTTCCTCGAGGATAAGACATCGGCGGAGAATGGAGTCAACGCCGACGCGGTACAGGGTGTCCCCTATGATTCGATAGGGTTGAGATTGATGGCGGATCCGTCGCCGAGCATCTTCGGATAGAGCGGGGCGGTATGAGGAGGTTTGTAAATACACAATAATATCCCCATACCAAGGATCGAGGGTGTTGATCAGAAAAAGAGTTTCGTCCGAGATATGATCTTCTGAAAGAGAAGGTGCAGAAGGAGATGGCAAAGAATCGAGCAATTCAGCGAAGACCAGAGACTTCTTAGACTTGGCAGCAGTAAATTCCAAGTCAAACTCTTGGAGGATTACAATCCGTTTAGAGTATTTGCCCCCTAACAACTGACGCGACAAAATGTACGTCATCGGGTTGCAGTCATAAATCACGGTCGTGGAGCGCAACAGGATATAGTGCCGAAAACATTGGATGGCGCACACGGCGGCCAATGCCAACTTCTCAACGTAAGTGTAGCGATTTTCCGTATCCAGGAGGTTGCGGCTGAGGTAATAGATAACGTGCTCATTGTCGTCATCATCATCATGCACTAGAACCATGCCGATAGTGGTATCGGCGGCGGCCAGATATAGAGTGTAATCACAGTGGTAGTTCGGAGGTTGAAATAATGGAGCAGAGACAAGGAGACCCTTGAGTCGCTCGAAAGACTCCTGAGCGATAGCATCCCAATGGAAGGGTGTGTCTCGCTTCAACAACCGTGTGAAACCCTTAGCCACCTCGGCATAATTCGGAATGAAACGTCTAAGGAAATTTGCTTTGCCCTGAAAGCTCTGCAATTGCTACAAAGAAGCAGGGGGAGGAAGATTCAGGATGGCCTCGACTTTGAGGGGATCCAGACGGATGCCTTCTCGGGAGACGATAAACCCGAGTAGTCGGCCTGATTCAACACAGAAGACACATTTATGAGGATTGAGCCTAATACGGTAGTGTCGACAGTGGAGAAAAATTTCGCGAAGATGGGAGGGATGGTCTTGACGCTTAGCTAAATGAGCTGGAAGGTCATCCAGATACGGTTGCACAATGTGTCGAATATCATGAAAGGCATAGGACATCGCACGTTGGAAGGTAGCGCCGACATTTTTTAAACTGAAAGGGAGCTTATTATAGGCAAAAGTGCCCCAAGGACAGATAAAAGCGGTCTTATGTTGATCAGCGAGTGCAATGTTGATCTGGTTATATGCAGAAAAACCGTCCATAAATGAGTAAATTTCGCTTCCTGCACACTCATCAATAAGCTGATCGATGAAGGGTGTAGGGAAGTTATCCTTAGGAAAAGCACGATTGATGTCACGGTGATCAACACAGACTCGAATAGTGCCCTGCTTTTTGTTCACAGGGACTATATTAGAAACCCAATCCGTCAGTGGAATGGGGTAAATGAAACCAGCCTTGAGAAGCTTTTCGACTTCTGCTTTGATGGCTGCTGCCTTTCGGGGGTGCACAGGGCGTAGGCACTGACGGACAGGATTTGTACCTGGATACGTAGGTATCTCGTGCACCACTATACTAGGGTCGATGCCGGGCATCTCTTCATAGGACCAAACGAAAACATCACGAAATTCGTGAAATAGATCGGTGTAGAGGTGAACTTCCTCTGGAGTGCAGGTGACTCCTATGTAAATGTGCTCGACAATCCCTGATTTCACAGAGATGTCGATGGGTTGGGTTTGCGTGATGTTTCCCATATTGCCCTCAGAAGATACTTGGTAAATCTGAATAGGTGTTTGAAGAGGCTGGAATGGGATACACGGAGCAAACCGTTCGAGACACGCGAGCATTTCCTGATGGGCAGGGAGAAATGAGGAACGGTGGTGATGATCTGACCAAGGGGGTTCCTCTAGAGACATGGTCTCTATGATGGCTTCATCGGAAGGAAATATTTCCTTTAATGGATCTGAAGTAGCATCGTCTCCAAGCCAAGGGAAATGAACATATGAATCAGGAACACCACTCAAAAGAGCAAGTTCGGGGGGAGGAGCCGATGCAGCAACGATCTCGATGTAGTTGAGCTCGGCAGGACTCAACGGCATCATGTCGCCCCAGGATTCTTCCTGATTAGCGGGAGGAAGGACCCACGATCAGAACGCATGGAAATCATGTTAATAGGAGCGATATTCGGAGGTGGAAGGGAAAGACACCCATTAGAGCAGGATCCTTAAAGAGTCCGGCTCCCACACTCTCGAATGATTTAGAGGTATGCTCCACGAATGGCACATTACCTTTAGAAGAAGAGGCGAAGAAGGAGAGCTAGTCCACCGTGACAATCTTCCCCTGATGAGGGAAACGAATGACACGGAAAAGGGAGGAAGCCACGGCTTGCATGGCATATGTCCAGCTACGTCCAAGGAGGAGGTTGTAGGTAAGATTAGCATCGACAACTTCTACCTCCACTTATACCGTCTTTCCTTCCAAGGATATGGGAAAGCGCTGGAGGATACCGTAAGGACGAGACTCTCTTCCATCAAAGGCCTCTAACGTCGTAGGACACTGGCTTAATGTAGGAGAACCAATAGCCTTCCAGCAAGCAACAGACATGATGCAAGTTGAGGCCCCTTCATCAATGGTTGTACGATGAATTGTTTTGCCATTGATGATGACCTGTATAAGGAAAGCGATTTGGTGGGGCAGTCTCGGCGTATAGCCCTTGAGATCGAAAGAAATCAAATCTGAATTAGCCGGGTCTATGCCACCGATGGCCGATAGCAAGGACTTCCTCTGGGAGGGGCAGCTCTCGAGGACTTCTAGAGAAGACATAGCAGACGGAGCCTGAGCTAAGTCCTCAACAATGCTGTAGTGCTGGGCAGCACGAGCATTAGGGTTGTAAGAAGACTTCCGGAGTACACCTTTCGGAGGGGGTCGCGGAATCGTCTTCGGGCTGGGTCTTTCGATGTGGAGAGGACCAGAACTGGACGGAGCAGCGCTGGAGGGGACCTCCGGCTCTTTCCCTGTGGGAGATGGATATTCTTTTGCTCGAGTAGTGACATGGATGGGAATTGTCCCAGCCATAAATACTTGAGAGCCAAATGAAGAAGAGGGTTGCGATGGGTCTACCACCATTTGAGTTTGCTGAGAAGGGAAAGGTTCTTTGAGCACAACAGGAGTCCCAGGAGCACCTTTCAATAATCGACTAACTTCGGATCGCCTGGGGCAGTCTTTAGTGTAGTGATCCTCATCACAGATAAGACAAGGATACTTAGGTTTTCGTTTGGCTCCTTCCTCGGGTGGATTTTTAGGGGAGTCATGTTTGGGCTGTTCGGTCTTATTCTTAACTTTCCCTTTCTTTTTCCCTTTCGAGGATTTATCCACCGTGGTGGACTGAACGACATTAACCTCGGAGGTACTTCCAGAATTAGATGGACCCTGAGAAGTGTTTCCATTAGAAGCGTTCCGTTTTTGCTTCCCAGGGTTCACGGTCGATTTCTATGATGACGAGTTTACAGAGCCAATAACTCCATCAACAAATGGTTTCGGCGGAGCTTTGGATGTTCCGAGTCTCGGGGCGTCTGGCAAGTAATCATATAAAGTACCTGACTGAGAATATACTAAGTCGAGGTACTAAGCATGCGCAATAGCTTGCTCTTCAGTTACACAAGCTCCCATAGCGATGTCGCGATCGTAGGGACAAAGGAAGTCGTGAACTAATCGGTCAGGAGCTGATCAGGAATCTAAAATTTGATCAAGCGACGACGCCGTCTCCATTCATGTATATGATCGGATATATGCGCGACCGTGTCCTGTTTGAGAGATGTAAGGAGATGTGTCCCTATCTCATACCGAATGGGTAACTGAAAATGAGTTAGGAATGCCATGGCCAGCAAGTTGAATCTTGAAATGTTCCGTGATTCAGCTCAATATACCACTTAGCGGCTGAGCCGGTGAGAGTCCTTTGGAAGAGGCGAAGCCGGATGGAGTCATCAAGCCACGAGTTAGATGAGCACCAAAGGTGATAGGTCATGACATGGGCTTGAGGATCTTCACCAGCTTTGCCATCGAATTTTGGGCAATCACCGGGTATTTTAGTTGGAACTGGTGGCCAATATGGATTATGAAGAATGGGATCATTCGTCAACTTGGACACATCTGGAAGTTCCAACGTTGCTAAGAAAGGCAATTGAGGGTTAAAGGACATTTGTGGCTGTGGAAGAGAGGTAGTACCAGGGTTCCAACCAGGTGGTGGTTGCCCCCATGGACTTTGTTCGGATGGGCCCGGCCCGTAAGTGTTCTTCCCATAGGGATTTTGCCCATAGGGGTTCTGTCCATATGGATTCTGCCAGTAAGGAGTCTGTCCATATGCAGACAGTTGACCCTAGGCCTGCCCCCCAACACCCCATGGATTAGCAACTTGACCTGCAGGTGTAACGTACTGTTGCTGATAATTTTGATAAGGGGTAACCTGCATTTGTTGATAATTTTGGTAAGGGGTAAATTGAGTTTTCCCCTGGGGTTGCTGGTAGCCATACATTTGGTGAGCTCCATACTGAGCCTGATAAGAAGGCTGCGCTTGGTAGGAAGGTTGGGGTCGTGGCCCACCTTGCATTTGATAACCAAGTTGAGTCTGGGTCCCAAAAGAATGTCCTTAAATAGGATGGGCTTGGACCATCTGGCTGGAAGGTTGGCCTGGTTGGGTTTGGGACAGACCTGTTTGCCCAGAGGGATGTGTCTGCTGGGTACCAGGTTTTCCTTGAGCAACCAAGGATTGTCCTTGCAGAGTAGATGGTTGAGCGTACTAGACGGTCGGTTGACCTTGAGGTTGGCCACCCTGTCCAGAAGGATGACTAAGCTGGGCAATGGGTTGGCCTTGCTGTGCAGAGAGCTGGCCCGTTTGCCCATTAGGATGACTAGGCTGGGCAGTGGGTTGGCCTTGCTGTATGTAAGGCTACCCCCCTTTCCCAGAAGGATACCCCTGTTGGACTTCCGGTTGACCTCGTGGAACGTAAGTTTGTCTGGTTTGTCCAGAGGGATAACCTTGCTGAATACCAGGTTGGCCTTGTTGAATATAAGGTTGTCCTGGTTGTCCAGACGGGTAACCTTGCTGGGTACTGGGTTGCCCCGGATAACCCGAAGGTTGAGTCAAATAGGTAAAAGATGGACCGCTAGCGGCCAAAGGTTGTCCCTGATAGGGTTGTCCTTGTAGGCCCCCAGGTTGTCATGGGTAAGACTGACCATAATATTGCTGCCCCTGGGGGGTTTTCACATAAGATGGCTAGCCTTGGTTAGGTGGTCCCTGAAGCTGTGCAGGCATTGCTTGGCCCCCATGGAAAGAGGCAGTACCAGGGTTCCAAGCAATGGATAATGGTACCGAAACCTCAACAATAGGTTGAGTAGGCAAGGGTTGAGAGAGTTGAAGGTATTGACCGGTAGAATCATAGTAAAAGAATGGACCCTGCGCATTCAGATCCTAAAAAGCTTGTCCAGAGGGATCATATGGCCCCCCTCCTCGAACGGGACCAGAAGAGGGTGGAGCACTTTGTGCAGGGTGGACAACTCTAGGCGAGAGTGCCGGCTGGCCACTACTCACTTGACCATGAGGGGGACCAACACCAGTGTTCAAAGCTGAGGACGTTGTTACGGCATTAACAACTGGAGTTGAATGTGCTACACAAACAGTTGGATTCGTCGGAACTGAAGTAACAGGTGTAGTGTGGGGTTGTGAAACAAAAGGTCCCGTGGTGGGAGTGATATGAGGATCCCACATGGTCGAAGCAGGAGTCCTGGCACTTACCCTATCCCTCAACGACTGATAGCGTGGGGGGAGTGCAGAAGTAGCTGGGATGGGAGTGTCAATATTCGACACCACGTGTGTCTCACTCACTCTAGGAGATGTCTCATCCATGTGAGAGGTAGACATTGGAGACGAAACACCGGGGGGGTAAAAGGAATATCATCCTCATCAGGCTCCCAGATAGGGTTCCAATGAATTTCGTAACCTTCGTCGTCCGGAGTGCGAGAGTTGATAGGTTGGATACTCGGGATAACAAGAAGAGTATCACTTACAACCGGTACCTCAGGAGCAACGGAAGACGGAGAACCTTGATCACTTGGAACGGGAGTCGATGGTTCAGCCAGGATGACAACTTCAAACAAACCTAAGGGAGTCTAACGATAAAGGACCCTACTCAAACTAACGCACACAAGATCTAATCAGGTAATGTTTATCGTGGCCAAATGAATTTTAAGACGCAAGGACACAACTTGACCTTTTCATGTTTTAAGAGTCGAGAAAAGGACAAAAAGGTGACTCTAGTCGCCTTCAAATGTTTTGTGAGCCCGAAGTGACAAACTGCTCAAGTGAGACTTTTCTTTTAAAGAGTTTGAAAAGGATCAAAAGTGACTACTCTGGAGAGACTAGGCAAAGGGTTTACCAAACAAATCCGTAAAGCTGCATATACACCTTGGCAGTCATATGAAAACCAAGGACTTCCCGTACGGCAGTCAATCTTCCCGAATGTTGTGTTCGGTGCGTTACGGCTTGTAAGGCGACAGACACGGCTTCCTGTGGATAAAGGATGATAACCTAGTGGGGTCTCCCCTATATACGCAACGGTACGTGGGAGCTCAAATCCATGCTAGACCACTATCGAGTCACAAAAGGAGGAATCACCCAACCGTAGTGTGAAACAACAGTGACTAGGTTTAACGACGCCGGAGCACGTCTCTAGCCTAGACCTCTAATCAGTGAGCGTTATGTTCCAATGCGTTTTTAAGTTCATTCAGTTCATTTTATGGTTGATCTTTGATTAAGTTTCAGTTTCAGGTCCTACCGTATGTAATCTCTCACAATTTCCTAAATGCAAACTATATGCCAAAGAATATCATTTCGTTCGATGAATGCTAACTACGAGAGAGTTAAGGATTTTTCAAACAAAATGACCACAAACAAGCATGAATCACTTTGATGCAGCTAATGACGAATAAACGAAACTTTTCTTTTGTTTTAAATCACTTAATCAATGAAAAGCTTCTAATTTCAATTAACTAATGCAACGCAAAAGAGATTATTCGTTTTCCTTTTCAATGGCAAAGTGCACTAAATAAATTTTGAGAGACAGCAACACTGAGCAAAAGACCAATTTCACTCAATGAGAACACAAACGGATCCCAAAAACACCAAAACAATCCTTCAAACCAAAAAGAAAATACAAATACCTCTTGTGAGCTATGTGATCCAAGCTCAAACGAAGCCAAGTGAAACCCAAGCGAAAAAGAAGCAAATCACTTGAATAACAAGAGAAAACTTTGACAACTACTGAGCGAATGCAAAGGAATAACCACAATGTTGACCGGATGATCAAAGAACACAAAACACCTCCAGGAGGCTCGACGCACAAAGCCACTAGATGCCCTAGGGCTAAAATGTGAAACCGATAGAAAAAAGCAAACACTCGAATGATGAAGGTCTAAAACCAGTCAAACCAGGATCAAACACACTCCAGTAATTGAAAAAGACACAGCCAGACACAAATCCAAGCTCAGAGGGCTTAAGGACAAGCGAACTTGAAAAGTTGACAGGCCTGGCGCGACTGTCAGGCTGCAACTCGCGCTTTTATAGGATTGGCGCGGGTTGTCTTTGAGCAACTTGCGCCAATAGCGCGACTGTCAGGCTAAAAAGCGCGCTAATCAAGTTAACTAAATCAAAACAAAAGCAAGTGACCCAGGGCTTGAGAACAGTATCTAGGCAAACCAGGAAGCAAGAAACAGCAAGAAATTCGACCCAGAAAGCTATCTAAGCAATCAAAGCAAGAAAACCAAAGAGACAAGACAAACTCCAAGTTGTTTAGTCCGTAAACCAAACTGGAGATTGACTGAAGTGGCGTTGATCTACTTTGCTAATGCAAAGCAATAGCGTTTCGAAGGCTACCTGGCCGTACTTCAGGCTCCGTCTAAAGTTTACAAATCAAACAACAAGATCTCCCCAGCGGAGTCGCCAAATTGTTGTGGAGGTAAATCCTCTCTGTGGACAGAGACGATCCCTACTAGCCCAGACCGGGTCTAGCAACAATCACACAATGCTATCACGCAAGTTCCTAATTGCAAATAGAAAGTAGATGGTGAGAACCTACTTGGATTCCAACGCTAGTGTTCGTCGAAGAGATGTCGCCTTCGTTCCTTTGCTTTGGCCGGTCACGATCCCCACGATCTCCATGATTGGATACCTGCACACGCAAAGAACAACACGAAAACAAGCGTAAAATCTAGTAGATGCAATTATATATCGGTCATAAAAGATATAACTCAACAACAAACATAAAACAATGAGAGTGGAACCATAATGATAGTCATCTATTATTAATAAATAACAAAGAAGAATACAACCATTGTTCTGACGTCAAATCCTCCTTTGGCTGGGTAGTCAGCTACACAAGTCTTGCAAAGCTTGTTGGGATGAGGAACAAGCCTCTCTCTCTTTGGGTGACAAGAATCTCCTTACTTAGATTTGGCCTTATGGGTGCAAAGAAGGCTCTTGCAGTTTCAAACTCTTAAACTCCTGGAACTATTGTGATTCTACTAGTACTACTACTAGCTTGCTCATGGCATAGAGGCAAGCTTTTATAGATAGAGAGGGAAAGCGATAGGATCAACCACATTATTCATGGGATTGGCTTTATCACTTGGAAACTTCCATGAAAGGTGGCAAACCACTTTCCCTTCTATGGAGATTCGAAGCCAAACCATCCTATCTCAACATAGATTCAGTTGGTGAATGGGTTGAAGAGAACCTTCGAGAGTTTGGTGGTTGAAAACTTTACTCAATTCGGTTGGCGCGAGTGTGACTCTGGGATAGAGCGCCAATGGCGTGCCCTTTGTAGAGGATTTCCCTCATTGGCACGAGCAGTGAACTGTGGACCCGCGCTAATGTAAAAAGAGTTGTTTTCATGAGTATTTTGGAGGAGATGTCTTTAGGGAAAATGAAGCTCATACTCAGAGGAATATAATGCAAGTGGTTTCAGGTTATGTCACTTCTCACAGGTCCCGGAATGAGTCCTCCAATGTACAGGTGAGGGGTAACAGGGACGGTGACAAACGGTGAAAAATTGCTGTGTAACAAGGGGAAACAACTGAAATTACCTGGGCAAAATGGTCAGCATTGCCTGCCACCAATCATCGGGAGGTAACTGATGCTGTTGTATCTTGACGAGTGTCTCATCAGCTTCTGTGTACTTGTAATAGTTAGGTGGCATCTCAAACAGATGGTTGACTTCATGTTCCATGTAAAATAAGTGTTCCAGCTTGTCATAGAGAGTCTGTCCTGAAGGTGGCCCTGACTCTGCTGCAAAGCTTGAAGATGCAGTAAGCTGATTTGTGACATAATTATTGAGCCTAGTTGCATACTGGTCATGTGTCAATAACCTTCCAGCGCTGGTCAATAGGCTGGGCAATCCTTTAGTCTGTAGTGCTGCAAGCTTTATTTCAAAATTGTCTACATCCCTTTGTATTTCCCGACATCTTGCTTCTAAAGTTTGCACAAAGCTTCTTAATGTGAGCACCCTCTTTGCTGTTAATATGGCATCTATTCTGTTCATGATGTGCAGTGCTGCCAGCTCTTCCTTAGTCTGATGATTTAAAAAGTTGATCATTTTGTTGGCCTGCTCAGGCATGTTTCCCAATGCTGCTTTGGCTCTCTGAGTTTCAGACCGAGCAAGGCCAATTAGTTCTACCTGTTCATACATTGCCTGAACTGACCTCCATTGACTTGTGATTGACTGACTAATCTTGGCCCACAGAATTTTCTTTATTTCAGCCAGGGCTTTGTCCAAAGACAACTCTTTCTCCAAGGCTTTTATTTTGTGCTTCAAGGCCTTAATTTCCCTTCTTTGTTCAGCCACATTCATTTTGGACTTATCATATTTTCCTTCTAGATTGGCCAATTTTTCTTTGGCCTCTTTTGTTTCTGTTGCTTGAAGCTCCAGATCCTTGACAGCTTTTGTCAAATCATCTATGTTCACGCTAGACTCAGGAGCTATTGTTTTTGCTGTTGTAGTTGCTGAAACAACCAGAGGGGTTGTTGTTGCTTGCATAGGAGGAACAGTAACCACAGTTGGAACTGTTTAAGGTGGCTGGGAGGTCGACTCTCCCTGCTTTCCTTTTAGTGACCTCTCCAACTCTCCTTCCATCTCGATTACTCTCTGGTTTAGTTGCATCAACAAATCCAATATATCTTCAGCTTCTTTCTCTTTGACCAGTTCTCCTGTTTGAGGGTGCTCAGTAGGAAGCAACCTCAATATCTTCTTCAATGAAGCAATATCATCATCTTTCCTTTTTATAAGTGCTTTCACACCTTTAGAATCCTTAGGATCATGCCCTAAGTCCACAATAATGTCTTCCAACGTTTTGATTCTATTGTTTTTAGCTGTAGAGGACATTCTTTCCAAATCAAGCTGAGTATTGGTATTCTTTAAAGATTCTTTCAATTCATGAGCCAGTGTGGCTTTCTCTACCAAGGTGGCATAAACCATCTACCCTATTTGCTTATGTAACTCTATTTGATCCATGGGGTGAATGTCCTTGGTTAGAACCTCCAATCTTGTCCTGACATAGTCTGCCACTGACTGTGGTTGCTGAACCTTGGGCTTGAAGTGGGTGAGAATCATCCTTTCTTTTTTAATGTCATACGCTACCATTAATCTTTCCTGTTTGGCAGGTGTTGCCTTAAGAAATTGGTCATACAATTACCTTCTTAACTGCTCATTGTGAGCCTTAATTTCTTTAAAGGTGGCCTTAATGCCAACTGACTTCTTTCTTTGTTGTGTAGAGGAAAATACCTCCATGCCATGTTGTCTGTCTTGCTCTTGTTGGAAAGAGCTTGTAGTTGTATGTTGACTTCCTTCTCTGCCTCTCCCTGGAATTCCAAGGATTTCCTCACTGACTTCTTCTTCAATTGGGGAGTCAACCTTTTGCTTCTTGGCCTCGAGCTGCTATGTAGACTCGCTAGCAAGTGTGGAGTCTTCTCGGTCTCATTTTCTGCCTCTTTCCTCATGGGCAGGAGTCTGTAAAATTGGCATTTGGGGTACCTCTATTTGCTGTGGAGGAGTCTGTTCTTGGGAGTGTTCCATTAAAATAGCAGGCGGCTCTGTGACCACTCCTTGTTCTGTCTCCATTGGCTCTTTTCCTTTGACTGCACCTGTTGCTGATGTGGATGCCCCTTGGGTGGCTTGTGAAGCTGCAGCTGTAGATGTTCCTTCTTGAATTTGATATGGCACCTTGAAAGTTACCTGGTCAGCAGTATCCAAGTCAAGAGTTTTTTCAAGATATTTAGCATTTTTCTCCAAAATTTCCTCCTGAGTGAATTCTTCCACTAAAGTGCCTTGTGCCCACGCATCTTGAATAGCATATTTTTCAATGTGTGGGATTTTGCAGTATTCATAGGGTGTCAATCTATATTTGACTCTTCTGGCATTAATAAAGCCAAGCGGGTCATAAGGGACCCACCAGAAACTTCTTTTCAACTTAAGTGGATCCTTGAGTATCAGGTCAACATCTTGCAAACCTTCCTTCTTGTTCATGACGAAGGGGCCTAGGTGGTCTTTAAATTTCAGTTGAGCCTTCTTCTTGGTGCTGTGAAAATGAGTCAAATCTGAATTAATAAGCTGCCTGTAGTATTCTAAGGCAAACAACCTCATTGGCACATATCTTGGGAGCCTGTAAGGACAAAGCTCGCAGCCATAGATTCTGATGGCAGTATGATCTTGGTATAGGTACCAATCACTTAATTTTTAGTTCTTAGATAGCTGCAATTGCTTCAACATCTCATAAGTTATTCTGGGAGGGGGAGCTTTCATTAAGAGGCAGGAGACTGGATAAACAAACTAGTCAATGAACTCACAGTATGAGTAAGGAGAATGCTGGACTTGACGGAATAATGATGACCAGAAGACAACAGATCTTCTTTCTCCCTTTGAATCCAATTTCTTGATGGGACACTGGAAGCTTTCAAACTGATAATACATGAACAAATGATAGATGTATGAGGAATTTTTGAAAACTCCCTGCCTATCTAGTTTAATGAGCTGGTCGTGGATTTTATTTGCTATGAACTTGGCATAATTATACTTGACAGCAGGAGGCTGTCCTTGGCTGAATGAAGACAACAGAACCATCACTGTTTCATCTACATGTTCACTTGTTGTGAAGCCTAACACATAAGATATCATGTCAACAAGTAGCTTGCCCACCTCATTGAAATGGTCATAAAGGAATGGGGGTGGTTCCTTAGGTTGGCAATCTGACCTCATAAATGTATTAGCAATTTTTTCAATCTTGGGGCCAGGGAGCCAGGAGGCTTCTTCTAGCAAGTTATTCATGGAGAAGGGAAATAGTATCTGAGTCTGCTTGAAGTTCAACATCTGGTTGATGGAGTCCGGAGTGATGTAAAAAAGTATGCTCCCAGATGGAGACTTAACAGCCCTCTGACTTGGCTCATAGCTTGCAGCACATATGTGAATAATCTCAGGAAAAATATTGAGAGAGGGGAGGAAATAATGTGGCAAATTGGACTCCCATACGCCATACATGTCAGAGTTGTTTAAAAAACTGTTTCTCAACTGGCAGTAGGTATGCAGATGATTCCTGTTTCCAACTAGGTCTTGAATGAGATAATCTGTGTCAGCCAAGGCCATTGACTCGAGCTCTTTGCTTGGTGGATTCACGGGAGTGATGTTCAGAACAGATGGAGTGGCCATTACGCAACTTTTGAATCCTTGAGCTGAAAGGAGGACTAATGCAACAACTGGCTAACAAACTTGCTTGCAATAACCAACAGAAGTAGGTGGAACTGAACTCAACACAACAGTAGCTTGACTGCTTGGGGGCTTATGCTGTGAGAGACCAACTTTGCGGAATTTTGGGTCAACTTCCCTTCTCTTAGTGAATTCTCTAGAGCTAGATACTATGAGGAACAAGTTAAAGGGGCTGAGGACAATTATGGTTTCAGTGGACTGACTTAAACTGTGGAATAAGGTAAAATAGGGCAATGCTGAGCTGCTGCGAGATTTTTCCTAAAGGTCGAGCTCTAAAAGGAACTCGCTAGTGAAATTTTCAAATGGGCAGAAGGCTTACGAGGCTTTTTCTGAAGTGAAGGGTTTCCAGTGGTTTTGAATGAAGATTTAAGCGTGGCAGAGCTCCCAATTGGGGAAATTTGCAGGCTTACAGTATGTGCAGTGGATAAAATGAAAGAACAGGAGTGAAAAGGGGAGGATATGACAAATACCTGGGTCAAACAGTGCCGAGAGTGGATGAGCTGGAGTGAAGGTAGGCTATGAAGCTGAAATTGTAGGCCGCGACAGCTCAGCTGGACGTTTTTAGCTTTGGGAATGCCGGGAGTAGCAAGGGAGAACCAGCACTTAACCAACGAAACAATAGAAATGAAAAAAAAACAGTCATTCGCGTGCTTTTATGCAAAAAATAGTTATTTGGTGCTTTTTGGCATTTTTCCCGAATGACGTCAGCATGATGGCCTTGGCGGGTCCCGGGTACGGATGGGTGATGTGGCAGCTGACAGGGCGGCAGGGGCGGGTAGGTGAGGGATGATGAAACATGGCGCTGATGTCATGCAGGCGAGGGTGGTATCCAGGTTTTGTCGCACCGCTTTAGCGCCTGGGTGTTTTGGGAGGAGGGGGCTCCGCCATAGCCGAGGAGGTGACGCGTGGTGGGAGTATGACTAGAAAACCGCTGATCTCCTGGACGATAGCGTTCGGCATGTGGGCGTGTGAAAACACCCGCCAACCGTAGATCTCGGGTGCGCCAGATCTGACGGCCGACGGGACAGGTAAGGTGATGGAGGGTTAGGGACGGGACCCGCCCGTTTTATGAAATAATAATATGCAGCGGGGGGGGGGGGGGGTCAAAAACATTGGAAAATGCGGGTTTATGGGTTAAGCGCGCTGGCAGCGTTTGAAATAAACGTTTAAACGCCAAACTTTAATAATGAGCGCTTACAAGGGTTAGGTGTATATAAAAGAGGGGAAGACCATGGTTATTGTTTTAACTAGAGGTTAAAATAACCCCGGGTTTAGAACGCGGAAGGGTTAATAGTAGCCCCAGATAGACTACTATTTCCCGGACTAAAAGAACATATGGCTATAATGCCAAAAGGGGGGGGGGGGGGTTTATTTAATATTTTTTGGGTTTTTCATATAATTCTAATAGTGAATGGGGATGGGGAAATAATTAGGGAGATATATAGTAGAATTAGGAGTTAATGTGAGTTTGTGAGGTGAAAGTAGAACAGAAGGCTAAGTTTCAAAAGTTTAACTTAGACATAGGGGTACATGAGAGTGAGAAGTGATTTTACACAAGAAATGTGGCTTCTTTTCATTTAATAAAGCCAAGATTTACCTTGATGTTTCACAGAAATGAAGTAAGACTAGGACTTGTTGGGCAAATCCCAAGGTCCTTTAGGGGGATGTTAGTAAGATACTTTTTAGGGGAAGTGAAGGGAAATTAGACATGATTCCAGAATTCTGCCACCAAAACACTGCTTTGCTACCTCTGCCACTGATGAGATGAGCTTTCTTTGTCAAGGCTAAGACTGAAGATGATCTTGCTTCTGCAACCCCAGGCTACCTACCCAGCCTAATACACCTAGCATTTTTTCTTACTTCAGGAAGGGTGCACTTAGACTTGCAAACCCTGACTGCTTTTTTTCTTTGTAACTCCCCTCCTATCTAAAGACTACCCTTATTGCTTCCAAGGGACGAGATTAGACAGTTGGGCTCCTTTACTCTCTTCCTAGCTATTAATCTGCCAAGCTTAAACTGTTTGGACAAATTTTCTTTCTCTATTCTAAAACAATCAATGTAAACCTAAGGAAACCAAGATTAAGCTGGTTTGGCATTCCCTTAATTGATAAATCTTTCAAAAATGGAACTTTTGCAGTATGGAAAAGATGAACATTTTTGGCACTTCCACTGTCAATCATGAAATATGAAACCTGTTGCAACAGGCGGCTAACAGTCTTGTTGTGTCATAAGTTTGTCATTAATGACCAATGGACTAGGCAATTCTTTCTCCCTCAAACTTGGAATTTAGCCATGAATCTATCAATGGCTACCTGCATGTTCTAGCACTTTTATTCCAAGTTTAAGATTAGGTTTCTCTTGGAAAGGACCTTCCTTATTTCCAAAATGGTTTCAGTTCTATCTTCTATATCAAGCTCATGAAGCTCATACCTATTTTTATTGTTAAGGAATTGGATGAGTCTATTGGCATCCTCAGGCATGTCCTCCAATTCCTCCTTGACCTTTTGGATAGCTTCTGTAGCTATCTTTATCAATTTTGTCTGCTTAAAAATAACTTGAATAGATGGCCAAATATCATTGACAGAGTCAATGATATTGGCCCATAACAGTTCCTTGGCTTGTCCAAGGGGTTTCTCCAATGTTAGGTCTTTCTCCATAGCTTTGAATCTTTCACTCATTCTATTGGCCTTTTGTGCCTCTTCCTTTTGCATAATTTGGGCAAGTTTATAGTCAATTTCTAAACTTTCCACCTTTTCTTTCAGTTTGTTCATTTCTGTAGCCTGAATAGACATTTCCTCCATGGCTTTAACTAGCTTTGCTACTTTTTCTCCTGATGCACCTTCTATTGTAGACTATGTTGTGACTGGCAATGTTGTGGTAGGTGGAGTTGTAGGTGCTAGTGAAGTTGCTAGAGTGGAAGGGACTGCTGTAGATACTGTAGGGATGACATTTGTGGAAGTAGCTATGTCAGTTTGTTTGAATTGGATCAAGCTATCCAATTCTTTCTCTGTATCCCTTAGTTGATCATTAAGTTGTAGGACCAAGTCCATCAGCTCCTCATGCTTGTGCTGGGTCTCCAAAACTTCAAGTGTTTTAGGATGTTACAGCTGGGGTATTTTTAGTTGCTTCTTAAGTGCAACAATATCATCATTTTTCTTCTTTATGAGTTTCTTTATAGCTTTAATATCTTTGATATCATGTCCCAACTCAATAATTAAGTCTTCCAAAGACTTAATCCTGGTATCATTGGCCTATGAGGAGGCCTTCTCCAACTGAAATTTTGCTGATATATTATTCAATGAGTTTTATAGTTGATGGGCAGCTATGGCTTTACCTGTAAGGGTGGAGTATATCATCTCTCCAGCCTGTTTATGCAGTTCTATTTGGCCTATGGGATGAATATCCCTTGCCAAAACTTGAAAGTCAACCCTCTTGCAGTCTGAAGATATCTTGGGCTGCTATGTTGTAGGTTTGAGAAAGGAAATTTTAAGCTTTCCCTCCTTGATGTCAAAAGCTAACATCAGCCTTGTTTGATTTGTAGGAGTGATTTTTAGATATTGAGCATATGTCTGAGCTTTGAGCTTCTCATTCCTCATTTTTATTTCTTTATATCTGTCCTTTATGTCTTGTTCCTTGTCAACAGGCCTACTAAACGAAGATACTTCCACACTTAGCTACCTTTCCAACATCTGAGTTTGTGATGTGGATGGTTCCTGTGTCGCCCCATATGGGGTTGTCCCCTTGCTTCTGTCCAAATCAGTGTTGGTTACCTATGATGATCCTTCTGTATCTTCCTGTTCAAAAACAGGATTGAGCCTTTACCTTTTGTTGTGACTGGCTTCACATTGTACATTAGATGTATCCATGCGTAAAGTGGAAGCTCCCTCTCTATTCCTCTTAGGATTTCTTTCTTCATTTTTGGGAGTCTGGACTCTGCATGATAGGAAGGGTACTCATGGCTTGTTCTTGCTGTTCAGGTAGTTGCATAAACGAGCTCTCATCAAAATGTCTTTCCAAGTCACGTAAGGCATTTTCTACATCTACCTTTGTATTGTCTTTGTCTACAAGAGCATTTTCCACCCACTCAGATTTTCTTTGCATATCTTTCTATCTCTGGTATGGGGTGGTGCATATAAGGTCCCAACTTGGCCTTTTTTCTCAATCTAGTCATGAATTATTGAGGGTCATACCTCCACATGAAACTCTGTTGGAACTCCATTTGCTGCAAAATTTGGTCTGCTTCCTTCCCTGCCTCTCTAGAATTGTAGATGAAGGGGCCTAACTAGTTTTTTACTTTGAATTGTGATCTTTTCTTGGCCGAGACAAAATTTATCTCATTAGAGTTCATTATTTTCCTATAGTACTCTAGAGCAGATAACCTCATGGGGAGGTATTTGGGCAGTTTATATGGTGCAAGCCGGCAACCATAAATCCTTATCTCTATGTGGTTTTCGTAAAGGTACCAATCTCCAACTTTTCTTTGTTTAGGCAATTGAAGGACCCTTTTGATCTCTGGACTTATCTTGGGAGGAGGGCTTCCTTTCAGCAGAGTCATGACTGGATGAACCAAAGAATCAATGAAATATGAATAGGTATATGGTGAGTCATACTTTTGGAACAGTGGGGTCCAAAAAATGACAGATCTGGGCTGGCTTTTGGTATCCATCTTCTATAGGGTAAAAGGAAATCTGTCTGGCTGATAATATAAGAACATATGGTAGAGGAAAGATGAGTATTTGAACACGCTTTCATTGTTCATACTAGTGAATTGTTCATGCATTCTCTCAGCTATGAACTCAGCATAATTTTACACAATAGTAGGAGGCTGTCCTGGGGTATAGATTGGCATGACAGCCAGGACAAGTTCATCAAAAAATTCATCAGTGGAGCAGCCTAGGACACATGATATCATGGTGATGATTTGTTTGCCCCTTTCAGAGAACATTGCATAAAGACATGGGGAGGGATTTTTAGTAATGTATTGCTCCTCAACAATGAAATCTTGGAACAACTGGGCTAGTCTAGAGGGACTTAATTTGGAATATTGGTCTAACAAATCTCCAATTGAGAGTGGAGTCAGGTTTGGTCTTGGTTGGAGTTGTAACATTTCATTGATGGATTCAGTTGTGATAGTAAACAACACCTTTTGATCATGAGACATTATGGATCTATGGCTAGGGATGTAGCATGCATGGCACATATGGACAATTTGTGGGAAGATATGTACTTGGGGGAACTGATATTTGGGAAAATTTGAATCCCAAAGGCCAATGTCATCAGCATGGTTGAGGTATTTGTCCCTACTTAAACAATGGATTTTAAGCAGGTGTCCCTGGGTAGATGTATCCTTAATTTGGAAGTCTCTGTTAGCCAAGGAAAGGTGGTCGAGATCCAAATGGGGAGTTGTGGTAGGTCTATCGTCCAAGGCAACAGGGGCAACCATTATTCAGCTCTTGTGAATTTGAATTAGGCGTTGGGGGTTTATTTGAAGGTTTAAAATGGAAATTGGAAACTTATCAGAGGGTTTGGCCACATGTTTTGAAATTTATGCTATTTTTCAATAAATTTCACTTAATGAAAATACTTGACAGGCTGAATGCTTCCAATTTTGAATGGGGAATGGTATTTTATGGTGAAATACCTGGAATTGGGTGAATTGGCTTCAAGTTTATGGTTCATGGCAGCTGCAGAGGTTGGTATGGTTTTGGTACGAACTGAGAGGTCAGTTGGGTTGTCTGCAGCGTCTTCTGAAGTGAATTTGGAGGTCTGTTGCAAGTTCGGTGTTTGCAGGAATCGCAAGGGTTTTCAGAGTTTACATAGAAAAATGAGTGAAAAGGGCGAAAAGAGGGCTTCACAGCCTCTTATAGAAAAACAATTACTTTTGGCGAGGTCATTTATGAATGAACAGTTGGTGATTTTTTCAGTTAAGCGGGGAAGCGGTTTTGCTTGGCCATCGCACCACTTTTGTGGCGAGGGTGGTTTTTAGGAGGGGTCACCCGATCTATCTTAGAGCGCCACACATATCGTTCAGGGGGTCAGGGAAAACTGCCTTATTAGGCAAGTAAAGGTCGGTGATCGGGTTCAGTCGATATGGTTGTAGCTCGTTAGATTTGGGCGCTTGTGATCTAACGGGAGTCGAGCGGAGAAGATGTGCGGAGGAAATGAATGGAAGTGGGGGGGACCAGGGGTTATAATCTCAGAGGTTTGGGACTAATTTAGGAATTAATCGTGGGTTAGCAGATCAGGCGCTTCTTAATGACGGGATTAGGTGATTGGACGGGGTTAAATGTCCAGATTAATTAATTTTGTCGGGATCTGGGGTAAAGTGTGTAGTTTATAACCAAACTAGGGGTTGGGTTATTTATATAAAGGAATTAATTAATACAGGATAATGGAACTTTGGGAATTATATAATAAAAATTAAAAATTAATATGAAGTGAATGAGCGGAGTGAGTAATATCCTTTAAGCATAATGTAACATGTAATATTTGCGCGCTTTACTCAATACTTAGGATAAAAGGTTTTTTGTGGGTTTTTTGGGTGAAAAGGGATTTACATGGAGTTGTTTTTGCTTTTCCTAGGCAAAAGAGTTTAACAATAGGAAAAGGGGGTTTTATTAGGGAAATGAGGGGAAATGAAGGGAGATCAATTTTCATGAAGAGGATTCTAGCACTTGTGTCCATAATTCATTAAGCCGAGGGTTTGGTCCCTCCAAAAGTTAGAGAAATGCTCTGAGCCTCTTTGACTTAAAGGATTTAAGTACTTAGAACTTATTTATGGGAAATTAGTAAGTAGAGGGGTGAAATGACTGAGGGGATGTTAAATAAACCAAGTTGTAAACCATTGTCCTTGCTTTGTTTATTGCTTATGCACATTTGAAAGAAGTATTTAAACGTGACATAAGTGCTTTTGTGTGATCACTTGATATTTTTGCAACCTTTATTCTACTTACCCATTTACTCACCCTACAATTTTTTCTTCATTTTATTTGGGTGCATTTAGGCTAGAAAACCCTTATCAACCCTTTTCTTTTACAAAGTATCTAATTCTAACCTTATATCATCCAAGGGCTCAAATTAAACTGATGAGCTCCTTTTATTTTCTCTACCTATCTAATGTTCTACCAAGATTAAACTGTTTGGTCAGATTTTATTCTCTAACTATAAACATAAAATTCAAAGCATGGAATAATCAAGATTAAACAGTTTGATTTTCAGGGATTGTGGCATGAATAAAAAGCTGCACACAATCATTATTATGCATAAAGTAAATAGTAGTGGCATTTTGACTTGCACACTTTCATGGTCTCTTTTGTTTTTGGGGCTCATATATTTTCATTTTTTGACCTTTTCTTATTCTTTTTTGTCCTTTGATTATTCTTTTAGGACCTACCATCTTTACATTTTTTAATCTTTTAATATGGAAAACATTTGCAGAAAGAAAAGGTATGTACAATATTACAAGGCTTAACCTTAGTCATTCAAAACTATGACTCATATTGGTATAGGAACCTAACAGGATTGACGTATATGCTTGTAAGAAGCGACCGATGCAAACCTCTCAGGATTTGCTAGTGAGAAACTCCCGAGTGACTGGGAGAACGTGGGTTCTTAATAATCACGGAGTTATGCTTTAGCTAAAAGGGAACCCATACTTTAGTAACACTGAATAGTCTTGGAGATATTCTTGAGTTGGAATGATATTATTTATAATGTTGTGGATTTTATCAATGTTTAACAATGCATGTCAAGAATAAAGATCTAAATAGATAAGACCATAGAAGGGATCAAACTTAGTGGCTACCACTATAACATCGAGAGTACATCAAACAACCTGTAGATTAGATATTGTTGATCTCCATAATTTTCCCAATTTTGACCCTAAACTTATACTAATCATACACTTCAAACCATCTATTCACAATTGGAACTCAATCTTTTACACATATTCCTAGACTCTTCATGACTTTGGTAAATATGGGTTATATAGGTTTAATCGTTATTTAAAAGGTTAAATAATTTTATGTGTCTTTGTAACTTATTTATTTTCCATTTCCTTAAAGGCATGATGAAGTGAAATTCATTAATCGAAGTAAAAGTTGGTTCTTGTAGGCAGGTTCTTATACCGTTTGCCATTCCTATACTTGGAGACAGCTAGAAAAGTTACCTTGCTCACCACCAAGAACATTGCATCTGTTGAGAACATGGAATGAATTCCTTTCCAAGGATCATCTCTATACTGTGAAATAAGCTTGGAGTGTTGAGGAAAGTGTGAAAAGAGGAGGTCAGGTTTTGGCTAGCACATTCCTGATTAAGTTTCTGTTGTGGTTGAGAGTCGAATGTCTGTAGATAAATAGGATTTTTAGGCTAGAACTAGGTAGCGATACTCTGGGAAATTTTTCCTACTATGTAGACTCTATTTTGTATCGTCTGTCTCTAGGTTGGAACTATGAAGCTTTGACGTATATTTGCAGCAAAATTTAATAATATAAGGAGAAATGCCATTTCGATCTATTTTGGGTTCTTATCTTATGTCATGATCCTTTTTCACAATTGATCTTCAATTTTCCGTAAAGGGAAACAAGCTAGTTGGCTAGGGCCCAACCAAGTGATGAACCTTGGTATTACAACAAGAATGTTGCAACTCCCAAGGCTACTGACTTTATTATCAACTCGAGGTTCCTACAAACTTAAGAGGTATCGACACTATATGTGCAACATACAATGTCTCCTTCCTTTGCTATCATGATGTAATGGAGTGCATGTACTGAATTCAAATCCTAAACTAATTGCAGAAAATGAAATGTTCGAAATGGAAACTTAACCGATTGCAAGAAAGAAAGTACAAGGAAAGAGACTACAATAAAATTCTAAAACACACCATTTTCTAACTAACTACTAAGAGGCTTTTCTTCAAAATAATGCTAAGTTAACATGTAAACAATCCTACTGTCCTAAGCATGCAGATTCAAACCATCAAACCTTCTACTATTGTGGATGTAAAAGAATAAAATAAATATGTTTTTCTTTTTGTCTTTTTTCATGTGAGAGTTTGAAAGCTAATCTCTTTTGGTGATGTGGCAGGTGGCTTGGAGATGATGGTGAATAGTCAGAAGGCTTGGGAGACAAGTAGGTACCCTTTGCTATCATCCTAGAGGATTTTTTCTCAATTCGGCCTCAAAACAGGATTTCCTATAGGATGCTACAGGATCTCCTATAGGATCCCCTGAAAACCTACAGGATACAACCGAAACCAAAAGGATGGACGTTGAAGGTGATGGAAATATTAGGGGAGGTGGTTGGTGGATGGAATGAGGCAAGGGAGTGCCTATGACCCCTTCAGAACTCAAAACCAAAGTTGGGAGATGGATGGATTTGCCCTAAAAGCTTGGAGAAGTTTCCTTATAAAATGGTGAAATTGGTGAGGGTTTAGTGAAAGAAAGTGAGGACCATGGGTGGATGAAGTTGGAATGAGGTTGCTGACTATGAAAGCTCTTTGTACTCCTGAAACACCTGCACTTCAAAAAACATTGATATTTACCCAAAAATCATGCAACCAAGAAGAATTTCAATTATCTAAAAGAAATAGAATTTCATGAGCTAGTTGTCTACTTCATGCATGAGGAAATCTTTGTAGAATGATATAAAACGTTGATGAGCTCTAATGTAAGACTGAAGATAGAAGAAATGGAAATCAAATCCTACCCTTGAAAACTTGCAAAATGTTGACCTAGGTGTGGAGCAAGAGGGTTAATATGGTATTGATGGCATGGAGGTCAAGTAGAGGCCTAATCCTAGCTTTAATGATGGTTTTTATCAATTAGGGCTCAAAACAAGATTTCCTACAGGATGCTACGATGATTTATGACATGATGTACAGATTTACTATAATTCATCAAATGACCAAGAAAATCAAATCCAAATTGGATGGGACAAATTTTTTTATTAACTAGGATGTCTTAGGTCCCCATTCCAAGTGGAATCACTCAAAAATACCTCTGTTAACCCATGCTAAAAAATAGAAAAACATTACTAGTCAAAAATCTAGAAATTCGAGAACTAGTGAGCTAGTAAATCTAAAAATGCCTAAACTAATCAAGTGAAAATGAAGTGGGGTAATTTCTATTATGGAATAGAATGTTTTTTTAATCTAATTCAATTGGAATAAACTCGATTGAAGCTCGTTAGCATGCTCTAAAAAATAGCAAAAATTTATTATTCTTTGCTAAAAAGGAGGTCCAACATTCTAGATTGGGAATAAGAAGACTAATCCAAGTAGCTCAATGATTACTATGGAATTCCAAATATTTTCCAAGGATGAAATAATGCCTGTGATCCTGAAAAGGAACTTACATTAACCATTTAACTCAATCCTACAACAAGAAATCATTAATATAAATGAAGAAGTAGAAAGAAATAAAAACTAGAGATGCATGTGAATAAGCAATGAAAAGAAGGAAAGAAAATGATACAAAATGGCTATGATGCTCCTGGGATGGACAAGCCCAAGGAAAATCAAAGACCTATGGAGGAGAAGAAGATTTATAAGATGAACATGACACCAATCTTCATTATTTTCATCAATAGAATTATATCCCTACAAGAAAATACAATGGAGCTGCAAAAATACAAGCTTTCTCCACAATAACACTAATGAAAATATATCCCTAGAGGAAAATTCGACTTGGTACTTATAAAAAATAATTAGGAATCATTCCCCATAAATGGAGGAAGCTTTCCCCACCAAAATCCTTTGATTAGTGGATCTAGTCCCCAACACTAGGAATTTGCATTAAATGGCAGGGAACACATTCCTAGATTTTCTCAATCATTGGAGTTTTACAATCTGTGCCATGAAAATTCGACTTGGTACTCATAAAAAATGATTATGAATAATTCTCCATGAATGGAGGAAGCTTTCCCCACCAAAATCCCTTGATTAGTGGATCTGGTCCCCAATACTAGGAATCTGCATTAAATGGAAGGGAACACATTCCTAGATTTCCTCAATCATTGGAGTTCCACAATCTGTGCCATCATTTCATATCTTGTTGATTTATTATTTATTATTGATCCTCTTGTAGTAGGGAACAAGTCCCTAAATTATCTCCTCCTCCAAATCTTCATAATCTGCCCAATATTCTTATAATATTCCACAAAAGTAAATAATATTAGGCACAAATATCCAATTATTCATAAACCTTCCTAATGAATATATTAAAGTTAAAAATAAATTATTTAATGCAGAAAGTTAGGTTTAATGTGCTGAAGGATGGTCATAGGCCTTAATTTATGTTTTAATTTAGAGGTATGGACCTTAAGTTATGTCTAATTTAGAGGCCCATCACCAACCCAACTTGTTCTCGCTCTATCTCGTAGGTGTGCTATATTTTATCATACTCGTTTGAGTAGAAGAGTTTTATTTTATTTACTTAAATTGCAGATTGATGGTTTATTTGTGAAAATGTGTGTGCATCTCAGATCTGAGGGTTTGTGGTATGTAAGTGTGTTGTTTAATCTGATTTACAACATTTTCTTAGTCTTCCTTTCTAAGTATTGCATGGTTGTCTTTTGGTACAAGTGTTGCCTCACATTTTCGCAAGCTGAGGTGGGTTATGAGTTGTTTCCAGTGAAATCATTTGCATTCGATTTGCTTTCAGTTAAATAATTTACAATTCGATTTACTTTCAGTTGCCTTATTTCTGATATATTCGAATATGTTTTGGTTTAAACAATAACTCTGATCACAACATAAGTAAAACTTTGCGTGAAGATAACTGCAATATCCTCCTTGAAGAAATATAAGAACTTATTAAATGACTGACGATTATTTACAGTATTTTCTGAGTTTAAATATTTTTTTTGAGAAAACTTTACTCATGTTGCAACAAAAATCTAAAGGACAGGAGCACTTTTTCTTTTGAGTGGACATTCACTGTTTTCATGCAAAAGTCTTTCTGTCGATTGAGGGTTTTCCTTAGTATTCACAATAATCCTATTTCAAATTCTTGATTTTTGAAGGATATTTGTTTCTTTTGAATGATTGAGTTAATATTTCCTTTCTTATCAGATTTGTTTATAGTTGGTTAATGTTAACACACCTTATGCGTGATAAAAGTGATTAAAGACAAAATTTGTTTTGATACACGAACAAAGGAACATCAATTCCTTAGAACAAGAAAAATTGGTTCTAAGTATAGGAACAAATCTCCTGGTATAGGAACAAATAATTTTAGTACAGGAACTCAGGGTTCCAGTACTAAGTCAGAACACCAAGTGCAGGAACATTGTTTCGGTATAGGAATGAAACCTTTGTAATAGAGAAATGGGGTTTTTTCTATTTCTTTCCATATTCCTTTGATGCCCATTACATATTTGTTTCAATTCCTTTTTGTTAAGGTTTGGCAATTATTTCTTTCAGTTGATTCAAGTACCAGATTTGCTTGGTGTTTTTGCTTTCAATTCTTTTGATTCTGCAAGTGTAAGTAGAGAAGTTAGAAGTAGATCTTACAGAAGTAAATGCCAGAATCATTTAGAATTTCCTGTGCTACGCCTCTAATCTTACATAGCCCCGAGTTGAAAAATTAAGTGTTGAATGGTTTTGTTGAATTACAACCACGACACCCAACATTTTGGCGTTGTTGTCGAGGAGGCGTTAAAAAGATCTTGTAAGAACTTTCTGATTTTTTCGGAAATAGGGGTAAGTCTACTTTTATTTTTTATTCAGTGTTCTCCTATTGCTTGAGGGATGTTATTTTGATTTTTTCATGTGCTATTTTTTGCAGCATTTGATTGAAGTTTTTTCAGCAAATTTTTAGTTGGTTATTCTTTTCTGGTTTATTTATTTTAAAATGTATGACTAGAAAGGGTAGGGGTCTGAATCCCAATAAGGGCAGAGGAAATACTAATAAATCTGAAAAAAATTCTCATATTGGACCTTCTTTTGTAGGAAAAAATTCCAAACAAACACAGAATCATCACGTAGGAACTATCCACTTGAACTCTAGAAGCAATGGTTCGAGCGTGACACAACCAACAAAGGGAAAGAAGGAAACTATTGGAATTCAAAAGACTAACTTAAGCCATAGTCAACCGTCTCATTCTATTAAGAGTGGTTCGATTGGAGGTACAAGAATGGCAAATTATGAGCACCATGATGAGGGGTCTGGCAAGAATCAACTAAATTAGGAACAATCCACCCTTGGGTTTCCAATCGTGGATCCAAAAGAAACTATACAAATGAAGGAATTTCCACGATCATCTCTTCCTCATTTTCATGGTAAGGTACACGAGGATCCAGATTCATTCTTATTTGAATTTGTATATTATGTAGAAGATATGATTACTTAACTTAAAACTATTTCTTGCAACTCTCAAGGATTCAACCTTGCGTTGGTTCATGGGTGTTGGGTTGTGTTATATTCTTTCCATGACCAGCCCCAGTAGTTGAACAGGGGAGCTAGACGGGGGGTGTAGCTCCCCCTTCATTACATGGGGTGCAACAGGGGGGTTTGAGGGTGGCATTAGCTCCCCTCTACAGGGTCCGGGGCAACACCCTAGGAAAGAAAATTTTGGACCCTATATTAGGTGGGCGGACCTACCGATGGTTTTGTGCATGGATTTCGCACATGGTTTTGGGAGCGATGGTTTTCGATCCAAGGTATTTTGTAGATCCAGTCAAGGGAAATACGGTTATGTTCTAATATAAGGTTAATGGATTGGGGTTTATGGATGCTTCAGAATGTATATATATGTATTGTAACATTGAAAGGAATATAATAAAAAATCAATCTGGTAGTCTCGGTTTTGGGATCCAGGGGAAAATCTCTATGTATATTTGTTTATGTGTTATGCTCTTGCCATTGTTTATTTTCTGTTTTTAGAATTAGTATGCAGGTAATTTCTGTATGGGGGTTAAAACCTACATTTGGTATCAGAGCTTCTTTGGCTTCAAGGGGAGGCATTTGCTACTGAGGGGTTTTGCTCGGGCTTGTGGTAGACCCTGTTTAGTGGGAGATCTGCAGGATAAATTCTTGTGGTGAAAGAAGATGGAAAGGAGTGGAAAGATAGAGATCGATAAATTTAATGGTCAGAGTTTTGAGTTGTGGAAACTCAATATGGAGGATCTGTTGGTGGATAAAGATCAATGGATCGCAGTAGATCCAGGTACTAAACCAACGAGAGTGTCTGATGAAGAATGGAAGAAGCTGGATCAGAAGGAAAAAAGCACAATACAATTTTGTGTCTCAGATTCAGTGTTGCTGAATGTATCAAGGGAAGCTACGACGAAGGCTTTGTGGAACAAGTTAGGGACCTTATACCAATCTAAGTCTATGGTGAATAAATTGTTCCTATGGAAAAAGTTGTATAACCTGAGGATGAAAGATGGAGACTCGGTGACAGAGCATCTGAATGCATTTAATACTATGGTAAGCTAGTTATTATCTATTGAAATTAAAATTTCAGATGAAGATATGTGCATCAGTTTGTTGTTTTCTCTACCAGATTCATGGGATAGTCTAGTTGTTGCAATAGGTAGAAATGCAATTTGCTTACAGTTTGATGAAATAGTCTCATCCTTGTTGATGAAGGAGATGAAACGGAAAAATATAGAGAGCTATAATGGTGATGCCTTGTATGTGTTATCACTCAGGTTGTCCCTTAGGTTGTAATAAAGCGATATGGCCGAGGTAACCACAAACCAACTTTGGACTACAGGTTCTAGCCAACCTGCAATCAGAGAGGGCTCTCTCTTTATGATTCAGATTTGTTGAAATTGATTTTAGGCTAGGTATTGGGCTTGAGGGTTTTTTGTTTTGATTTTGGTGGGAAAATTGATGTCTTCGAGTAGAGAGGCAAAGCATAGTCTGATAAGTTTCAAACCATTGGGCATGGAGTCGAGGAGGAAGACTGGTGGTGCGTTTTATTGATCACAAGAGAGATATATGGAGCAAGGTAGCTGCGCATGAAACAATGTTTCAGGTTTAAAGATGGAATGAATGCTAAGGAATGAGAGGCAATCAAGAATCTCTCTTTCAGCTTAACAGAAGGAGATAACAGAGCTCTACCTAGGGGTAGTAAAGAATCCCTAGATAATTAGCGAACACAGGTGAATTAGGGTAAATATGAGCCAGAAGGAATTCATATTCATTACCAATTCATTCAGATGAAAACATACATAAACAATAGAAATTGAGCATAGAGTGCTGTAAACAAATTATAAGCTAATCTTTCTTCCTGCTATTTAGATAGTGGTTAACAATAAAACAGAGGTAAGATGCACTTATTGTTCCAGGCTGCAGCACAGGAATTCCACATTCAGTCTTCAGAAATCTTTAACAACATGTCAGACAATCATACTCCAAACTCTTCAGCAGTCTTTGATTATAGAAAAAATCTCAGGTATACAGTGCAAGTCTCTAGTGAGAATTATCAATCGACCAACCCTTAAAACAGTGCAGGGGGTGGTATATATAGGGAAAACTCTTCAAAATTGCTTATTTACAGTTTGAACTAAACAGGTCTGGAGGAAAGATGATTACTTTAACCTAATCCCATCCAGAAATAAATGCATAAAATATCTTGAGCTGCGCTGAGGGATGCCGTATGGGGACTGAGTAAATGTGTTGTCCTCGGTGGCTTGGTGCAGTTGTCTCTGCAATAACTGTGCATGGGTCTTTGCTCCATTGTAGTTCGATGTCCTTAAATGCTTCAACTGTGATTTGAGAGCTGGGATGGGCTTTCACCCCCTGATTTGACTTTGTTGGCTGCCATTAAATGTTAACCTGGTTTGGGACTTGAAGGTTTCTTTTAAACAATTTAACTGGTACACTTTGCTGCTTCTCTTTCCTCTGATACTCTCTGACAAATGAATTGGGTCGCTTCTCTCTTTTGCTGTGGGTCTAATAAAAAATTAATGGCCACTGTTCGGCCTCTGTTTCCTCTAGAACTATCTTCTGCTCCTTTCTGCATGCTTCGCGAAGAAAAATGGGTCATTCGGCGCCTTTCGGGCTTGCTGGGGGCTACGCGATGAAAATATTCCCCATTCAGGCCTATTTTATCCAGCGATGCGCGATTTGGCGCAAATCGCGCATCAAAAACTGCCTCAAAAACTGATTTCGGGGCTCCAAAGTACGATTTTCGCCCTTCGCGCCAAAGTTGTTGATGACGTTAGCATGACGTCAGCGGGTGGGACCTTGTACAGTGGGTGACGTCAGCATGATGATGTCAGCATGATGACGTCAGCATGTACGGAGGTGACGTGGCAGTACGACGGGTCTAATGATGTGGTAGGGACATGGCAGGGACGTGGCAGGGTGACTCGATGGTACAGTGGCAGGAGGCCACGCAGGCGGATGACGTCAGCGTCGACGTGGTGCTGGCGTAGGATGGAGGAGGGCGGTAAATGGTTTTGGGCACACCGGCTTTGGACAGAGGTGGTTTTGGGGGAGGGGGCTCTGCCACGCCCGGGAAGGTGACGCGTGGTGGGAGTACGGTGGCAATACCACCCATCTCCCAGACGCTAACCTTCGGGCACGTTGGGAAACGGGAAAGCCTGCCCACCGTAGATCTGTGGGGCGGGCGATATAACGATTGGCGGCGAATGTGAAACAGCGGAGGTATAAGGGCGTGGATCTGGGGAATATTCCTGTTTTAATATGCGCACTGGTGGGGGTTTAGACTTAGGAAAACAGGTTTATGGGTTTAATGAGCGCGGGTTAATATATTTACACTTGGGACTTAGGGATAGGGGCGAAATATGGGTTTTTTGAGGGTTTTAGGGCTAGGGGAGAGGTTGTTAGCATGACCAGGTGTCATCTAACTCCTGCTATGACACGGATGGGCTAAAAACAGCCCCAGATAGATTGCTTTTTCCCTGACCTAGAATAAATATGGCTATATTTCCAGGGAGGGGATATTTACATAGGGAAGTTTTATATACATAGTTTTAGTAGGGGAAGGGGAAAACTGATAGGGAGTTATATACTAGAGTTAGTAGTTAATATGGAGATGATAAGCAGGCGCTAAGGTGGGGGACCTTAGGGTAATTTTCGAGGGAAAAGTGACTCATAGATGAGAAATAAATATTCCTTGAGTGAGGCAGATCTTCACTAAGACGAATGACATGGAAAATGATGAAACTAAGAGGAATCAAGCAGATCTTGACCTCTTTGGGGAAATTAGTGAGTGACTTGGGGAATTAGAAGAAAGGGGAGTTAGTGATGTCTAGCTTGAGCTCCTCTAGATGAAAACTGCCTGATAACTGTGATCTGAAAAGATAAAACACTTTGTAACACAAAATTGATCATAAATCATCATTCTGCCACCTCACAGCTACCTACCTAGCCTACTCACCTAACATTTTTTCTTCTTTTTGGTTTGGGTGCACTTAGACTTGCAGACCCAGCTTTACAATTTTTCTTTTTTCTGTTCTCCTATCTAAGTCTACACTTATTTCTGCCAGGGACCCAGATTAGGCAGTTGGGCTCCTTTGATTCTCTACCTATCTACAGATCTGCCAAGATTAAACTATTTGGATAGATATCATTCTCTATATTCTAAAACAAGAAATTAAAACTTAGGGAGACCAAGATTAGACTGTTTGTACCTCCCTTTAAAAACTCTTCAAAACTGGAACAACTCATCAAAATTGGAATACAACAGTGGCATTTGGACTAGCACCCTTCATGGCATCTTGTGGAAATATGGAACACTGTAGCCTGCAAAGTATGACATATTTGGCATGTAAAAATGTCAATCATGAAAAATGAACACCTGTTGCAACAGGAGGCTAACAGTATGTACGAGGATGGTCCCAGAATTGAAACAAAAGTAAGTCCTCGAGTGGGATATCTAAATCTCTAGGAAAACCTGTAAAGGTGTGCTAGAAATGTGGACAGGAAGGGTACTACAAAAGGGACTGTAAATATAAAGCTCCTGAGAAAGGAAAGGGATCTGATGATGCTCCTTCTGGAGAGGAAAAAACTGCCTCAAATGAAGGTGGGGATGTGTACTTTCCTTCTTCAAGTACACATGTAGATCATGAGGCATGGTTTATTGACTCAGGTGCATCCTTTCATTTAACTCACCATAGAGAGTGGTTCTGCTAGTATGAGCAATATGATGGTAGTGATGTCTTCTTAGGGCATGACAAAAAGGCTAGAATCATTGGTTGCAAAAAATCCAAGTTGAAGTTGCAAGGTGGAAGGATTAGAACACTTTTGGTTGTTTTGCATATTATTACATTAGCCAGAAATCTAGTTTATGTAAGAAAACTAGATGATGTAGGTGTCAAACCAGTGTTCAAGAAAGATACCTGCAAGATGGTTTAGGGAGCACTGGTATTGTTGTAGGGAGTTCAGATTGGAACTTTGTACAAGTTGCAAGGTAGAACTATTATTGATGGGTGCAATAGTTTTGTGGTTCCTAAAAGTGGAGCAGAAAATCTAGTGGTCTCTGGAGAAAAGACCATGTTATGGCATCAAAGGCTTGGATATATTGGCGATAAGGGCCTTCGAATACTTCATGGTAAATTTATGGTAGAAGGTATGTCTAATATCTCTCTGGATTTTGATTTCCATGAAAATTTTGTATATGGGAAGCAGAATCCGGTGAGTTTCGCCTCTGGCGGTAAGAGGACAAAATAGATATTATAGCTTGTGCACAGTTATGTGTTTGGACCCGTGTCGGTTCCATCACTAGGTAATTCTGTGTACTATGTATCATTTATAAATGATTTCTCAAGGAATACATGGATATATTTTCTCAAGAAGAAATCTGAAGTCTTTTACAGGTTTAAAGAATTTAAAGCTCTAGTGGAAAACCAGACAGAGAAGAAGATAAAGGTGTTGAGGACAGATAATGGTGGAGAGTTTTGCAAGAAGAAATTTGAACAGTTTTGTAAGAAGTGTGGTATAGCATGGTAGAAGACTACTTCATACACACCTGGCCAAAATGGAGTTGTATAAATAATGAAGAAAGCATTGATGGAAAGGGCAAGAATCATGCTCAGTGGTGTGGGGTTAGGACAAGAATTCTGGGTAGAGGCGGTGGAGACTGAATGTTACCTGCTCAACAGATCACCTTCATTAGCATTGGAGGATAAGACTCCACAAGAGGTATGGAATGGTAAGAAACATTCTCTTTCACATCTAAGGGTATTTGGATGTGACGCATATGTACATGTTGAAAAGGAGAAAAGAACAAAGTTGCATAATAAATCTGAAAACTACTTCTTTATTGGGTATAAGGATGGTTTAAAAGGTTATAAGCTTTGTAACCCAGTAACAAGGAAGGTTGTGTACAACCAAGATGTGGTGTTTAGAGAGGTAAAAGATGTTATTAGACATGAAGTCCTACCAAAGGAACCTAAGAAGATAGAGTTTGAGCTAAAGGAGGAAGAATTAGACTCTACAACAGAAGAGGAATCAGAAGATGAAGAGTCACAAACTCCAGTTCTGAGAAGATCAGTTCAAGAAAGAAGGCAGTGAGAAAGGTATAGTCCATATCCTTTCTCTTCAAATTTTTCTTTATCTATTACTGATGATGATCCTAGAACTGTGAAGGAAGCAGTAAATTCAGAGGATGGAAAACTCTGGAAAGAGGCCATGGTTAATGAAATGGCATCTTTGCACAAAAATGAGGCATGGGATCTGGTGGAGTTGTCTGCTGGAAGGAAACCCATTGGCAGCAAATGGTTTTTCAAGAAGAATATGAATACAGAAGAAAAGGTGGAGAAATAAAAAGCTTGGTTGCTAGCAAAATGTTATTCCTAGGTGTTAGGATTTGATTTTGGTGATATTTTTTCTCCTGTTGCCGAGGTAGCTTCTATTATATTACCTTTATTGATTATTGCTACTCTTAATTTTGAGGTAGAACAGATGGATGTGAAGACAAAATTTCTTCACGACAATCTGGAAGAAGAGATCTAAATAAAAAAACTTGAAGGGTTTGCGGTGAAGGGTAAGAAATAATTGGTATGCAACTTAAAAAAGTCTTTGTATGGGTTAAAACAGTCAAGGATGTGGTATCAGAAATTTGATATGTTTATTCGGGGATGTGGCTTCACAAGAAGCAAAGAAAATCACTGTGTATAATTCAAATTATTTGGTGAGTGTGTTATTTATATGATCTTGTATGTGGATGATATGTTGCTCATTGGAAATGACAAAGAAATCCAGGATTTGAAGACCCATTTGTCCTCAAAATTCGACATGAAAGATCTTGGTGCTGCAAACTATATTTTGGGCATGGAAATTAAACGAGATCGAGCAAAGAGGAAGCTCTGTTTAAACCATAGGAAGTATGTCAAGACAATATAGCATAGGTTTAATATTGAGGATAGTAAACCAGTGAAGGTTCTTATTCTTGTAGGTGTAAAGTTATCTGTTAAATAGTGTCCCAAGACACAAGAAGAGGAAGAGGACTTGTATTGCATTCCATATGCAAGTGCAGTTGGTAGCCTGATGTGTGCAATGGTTTGTACTAGACCAAACATTGCACATGAAGTGGGAGTATTGAGTAGGTTTATGTCAAAACCAGGAAGAAGCATTAGACAGTAGTGAAGCGTGTTTACAAGTATTTGTGTGGCACTAGTGATTATGGTTTGTGCTACCAAGGAAGACCAGGATTGGACAATGTTTTGGACATCTTAGAGATGCGCCACCCAAGCGGCTTGCCCCCCTACGCAACTGGTGGCCAGGCGATTCCCGGAATCGCCCGCCACTAGTAGGGTAGGGAGGCGGGCCATGGACGGGGGCGGAGGTGGAGGCCATGGGTGGGGGTAGTGGGAGAGGCCCATGGGCAGGGGCTGGGTGGGGAGCGGAGGGGAGGACGCCAGGTGGGGGGCGGGCGCGTGCGTCGGTTGGGGGGCGGGCGTGGGTTGGGAGCGGGCGTCGAGTTGGGGGCAAGCGCGGGCACCGAGTGGGTGGTGGGCATTGGGTGGGCAACGAGCGCCAGGTGACAGGTGGGGGGCGGGTGCGAGCGACGGGTGGGGAGCGGAGGGGAGCACGCCAGGTGGTGGGGGGGTGCGAGCACTAGGTAGGGGGCGAGCGCGGGCACTGGGTGGGGGAGGCTCGTGGCCGGGCGTCGGGTGGGGAGGCCTGTGGGTGGGTGCGGACGCCGGGTGGGGAGGCCTGTGGGTGGGTGCGGGCGCCGGGTGGCGAAGGCCTGTGGGCAGGCACCTAGTGGGGGATGCCCGTGGGTGGGCGCGGGGGCCGGGTGGGGGATGCCTGTGGGCCGACGCGAGTGGGGGATGAGGGGGGATTAGGGCAGTGTGTGGGGAGGGTAGAAGGGAGGGCGAGGTTAGGGTCTGACGGGGTTAGGGTAGGGGGAGGGTAGAGGGAAGTCATGAGGGCAGGGTTAGGGGAGAGTGAGGGGAGGGTTGGGGGGAGGGGAGGGGAGGTTAGGGGAGGGTTAGGGTAGGGTTATGGGGGTAGGGGAGGGGAGGGGGGGTTAGGGTAAGGTTATAGTAGTAGGGGGATGGGGGTTTAGGGTAGTGTTATGGGGGTAAGGGGAGGGGGGGTTTAGGGTAGGTCGAGGGTAGAGGGTTAGGGGGTTTAAGGGGAGGGGAGGGTTAGGGGGGTTAGGGGAGGGGGAGGGTGGGGAGGGGAGGGGGGGTTAAGGTAGGGTTACGGGGGTAGGGGGACGGTGGGTTAGGGTAGGGTGAGGGTAGAGGGTTAGGGGGGTTAAGGGGAGGGGAGGGTTAGGCAGGTTAGGGGAGGGAAAAGGTTAGGGTGAGGGGGGAGTTAGGGTAGGGCGAGCGGGGGGGGGGGGGGTAGGGCGAGCGGGGGGGTTAGGGTAGGGGGGTTTAGGGGGAGGGGTGGGGAGAGGGGCGAGGGGAAGGAGTGGCTAGGGTAGGGGGAAGGGTTAGGGGTGAGGGTAGAGCGGGGGCGGGGTTAGGAGGGAGGGTGGGTAGGGGAAGGGGGGGGTTAGGAGGGAGGGTGGGTAGGGGTTAGGGGATGGGGTTAGGAGGCATAGGGGAGGGGGAGGAGGAGGGGGGTAGGAAGGGGGTGTGGGTGAGGGGAACGTAGGGTGAGTAGGAAGAGGAAGGGGGTGTGGGTGAGGGGAAGGTAGGGCGAGTAGGAAGAGGAAGGGGGTTAGGAAGGGGTGGGGGGACAGTTAGGGGGCGTAGGTGAGGGGGGAGGGGAAGGGGATGGGGTTAGGGGGTGTAGGGGAGGGGGAGAGGGCAGGGGAGGGGGATAGGAAAGGGGCGTGGGCGAGTGGAAGGTAGGGCGAGTAGGGAGAGGAAGGGGGCATGGGTGGGATAAGGATAGGAGAAGGGGGTGTGGGGGAGGGGTAGGTGAGGGAGGGGAGTGTGGGTTAGGGGGAGCGGGAGGCGGAGGGGTTGAGGAAGGTGGAGAAGGTGTTATAGACATTTTTGGGCACTGTAACCCCAAGCATAAAATGTCCATAAAACTAGGGCTCCTAAGTCCCTAAAAGTGTTGTTCTAACCCCTAAAGGAACAAGGTCAACTGATTACAACTTCTCCCAGAAGTTCTCCATGAAAAAATGCTCAAAATTGGTCAAAACAAGATCATTTCAGTTGGTCCATAGGCAAAGTGCATTGCATCTCACCTAAATACACTATGTGGGTGCGTTGCATTTCAAAAAGCTCTTCTATGGGGTGCGATGGGCGAGAAGTGACAAATGGCAGTGTCATTCCGCGAGGTGGAGAGGCATGGAATCTTCCAGAAACTTCTCCTGTGACACTTGCCTCTCTGAATTCGACCAAGGATGAGTAAGAGATCATCAATCTCCAAGTGGAAGCAAGAACTATCAGAGGGAAGAAACTAATCAAATCACAAGCTGACTCATCTCCCTTACAGATATCTATATATGGATCCCTCATCCCAGAGATCTGGAGGCTGGAATTTTGCATATTGTAAGGAATTGTTGTTGGTTTCTTGAGACAAAATCATAAGTGTTGGGTGATCTAAGCTTTGTATGAGGTGAAGAAGGGCTTACTTGCTGAGAGGATGATGCTGGGTCAGAACAACTGGTTGTAACTCCCTTGGCTCTTTCTTTTTTATCAATAAAAGCTATTCAAGTTTTCCTCCATACTCTTGTGTCATTTATGTTTTATGCATTTGTACGGTCAATTTACATCTAATCCTAGATTGTTTATGATTATAGATCCATGTTCTTGTATAGTGTCATGCTACCGTGATCCTACAGGTACTCTGTGAAGCTGGGCGTACAAGGGAGCAAGTAGTGAAAGGCTATCAAGAGAGAGAGGAATCGCACTAGGAGATTAGCGCAAGACAGAGGTTGGTCTTCTTTGTTATTCTCTCATCTATATTTCATAAAGGAAAAGCGAAAGTAGCTTTACTTTGTTTGTTTCTAAGGTAGCTACCACACCTTAGTGGGATAAGCAGTTCTGTGTAGACACTTTTCCCTGTAACAAAATGGTGACTCCGCTGGGGATGAATTAGTTTGTTTGTTTATCTTCCTTGTTGTTTATTTTATAAACTTACAAACGGAGCCTGAAATCGAGCCAGGTAGCTTTCGAACTGCATTTGCTATGCAAATGCAAAGTAGATAAATGTTGCTTCAGTCAATCTCCAGGATTTGTTTATGACTTAAACAATTGATTCACAAACTCTCTAATTTCCCTCACGGTAGCTCTTAGAACCTCCTTAGATCTACCCCTAATTGTTGTATTACTGATTACCATTTTCTCGGCCAAAACCCATGAACTGAACTGAAAACTATTACCCGGAACCCAAGCTAAGTCTCGTCTCTGGCCTAGCGCAGGTACTGTTCTATGAATCTTAAATTCAGTGCACTTCCCGAGTGTAGTAGGTGCGCTGCATTTCAAATTCCCTGTATTACAGGTGCGCTGATAAGACTAGGAATTGTTCAGTTTTGGTTTCTGTGATTCATTCTTTTCAGTTCTATTCATGAATTTTGCTACCTGTAACCTGTATATCTCTATTTGAAACCCCTTTTCCTTGCTGTTATTCTGCCTCCTTTGTGCAAAATAACTGTAAATGTTTTTGTGTATTTGTTGAGTCATTTTCAGTTCTCCTTTGCAAAAAGTAACGTAATCGTACTGTCGTCCTTTGATTTGAAAGTGTCGCAAGTGTTGTTTTCAGTCATAGGAAAGAGTTTGGTTGCTATTGATAGTCGATTATCCTGTTACTATTGTATTTGGTCTGAATTTGTAGTTTTTCTAGTGTCAAAAGCAAGTATTCATTTCCAAATCGTAAAATGTTGTGATTGTCTCCATTTTTTATTTTGAAAAGGAACTTGTTAATAATTGTCGCTGGAAAAGTAATTCAGATTTGTGCATTAGCTTTGTTTTTACTATTCACATACCAAGAAAGCCGAAAACAAATACATGCATGTGCATTTGCATTTAGACTATTTGATTGGTTTGATTTAGGACAGTGCATTTAGAGTGTGCTCTTTGCACTTTGTGAAAGAATATTGTCTCTCTTTCCTTAGTAGCTAGGATTTTCATTGCACAAAGAAGATAAAAGACTGTTTATCATCTTAGATTGCATTTTAGGAATTATACATCTACATCTCGTGGTGAACCTGAAAGGCAAATTTCTTAAGCAAGATCAACTATAAAATAAATTTAACGAATCTAACAACGCTTTGGAACCTAACACACAACATCTAGAAGTCTAGGCTAGAGATGTATTCTAGCGTCGTAAAGCTTGGTAATTGTTGTTCTCACTGATGGTTGGGTGATTCCTCCACTTTGAGACGATAAGTGCCAGTACGGAATTGTGCTCCCACGTACCGTCGAGTATATTTTGGGAGACCACAATAGGCTTAATCCTTTATTCCTAGGAAGCCGTGTCTGCCACCCTATCGATCGCAATGCACTGAACACAACATTCGATAAGATTGGAAGCCGTACCATAAAAAGTATTCTGCAGTTTTGCGATTGGTTTGGTAATCCCTCTACCTAGATTTCCAGAGTAGTCCCTTTCGTTCCTTTTCAGACTCCTTAATGGAAAAGGTCCATCTGAGCACTTGTCACTTCAGGCTCATTAAAAATCGAAGCCGACTAGAGTCATCTTTTGTTTTTTCTTGACTCTTAAAAATTGAAAAAACAAGTTGTGTCAAAGCGTCTAAAATTTATTTTAAACGGAATAATCATCTCCCTTTCCTACGTTGATCTTAGGTTGAGAAAATGGAACCCACCAACCAAGGAATTCCCCTTGGAGGAAATCCTAGTCCCTTATCCTCTTTGGGAGATGTTGGTGCACCCCATATGGCCACATTGTCACTTCCAGGATTGACAATCGGCTTGCCCGTATGGCTCTTCTCAACCTCTGTCATTCAGAACACCGCAATTCCTAAACAATCGAGTCAGCAACTAGACGAATCCAGAGTTACCCACCAACCTTCTACTTCATCCAATTCTTCCTCTCCTCCTTCCTCTTTGCTTGATGGGGTTGGTAAAGCCAAAGATCAAGTACCTGAGAAGAAGAAGGAAAAGAAGAAGAAAGAGAAGAAGAAGAAGAAGCCAAAAGTGAAAGGGGGCAACCAAGCGTCGTCTAGAGAAAATCCACACACTGCACTGACCAGGCCTAAATCGCCATGTGTGATTTGAAAAGGAGACCACTATCATAGAGATTGTCCTTGCATCCCTCAGATCTTAAGGGACTGGTCTCCTCGTTTGCACAACCCGGTGTCGTCAACTTTTGATGATCATGTTGAAAACACACCGTCAACTAGTGAAAGTGAAGCCCCAGGACAAAAAGGAAAATATAGATTTCCTTGTAAACTGTGTGAAGGCAATCATGCCGTCCACCATTGTACCTTCTTAGATGAGGCTAAAAGAGTTTTGGACGATTGTCCGGTTTCACCGTTACGACTTCCTCGTGGATATAAAAAACTCTTTCCGAGTATGTCACTAGTTGAAAATCTGGCTGACCCGCCCAGGTGGTCGGCTGAAGCATCTATCATTGAAGACAAACCATCTGAACCCATACCAGACGAAAGTCAAAAGGTCAAGGCAGAAGTTGACCTGGTCTTGCCTTCAGAGGTTGCATCTTCAGATGATACAGTCATAGAAGAGAATAAGGATGACACTGTCCAAATTATTTTCGTAAGCATAGACTCCGATGAACATGGGGGAAATTTACCCATTCCTTTACCGCAGGAAGGAAGTTCGTCAGAGTCGTACCCGACCGTCTATTCGGTCCCACCTCCAAGCAACCTAGTTGTCTCCTTCGACTGGAATCAACTAGGTAGACCCCGTTTACCAGCTAGTGTACCATTCCGAATTATTGCTCAAGTATATAGAATGGTTATGGCTGGTACCATCATAGATGAAGGGATTTCTCTGAGTATCCTTTCCTCGACTGCTTGGAAAGCGCTTGGTTCGCCATTGCTTTTGCCTGAGATGAGAAATCTAACAGGCTTCGACAAAGGAACCAGTCGACCATTAGGGATCCTTCCCAATGTACCCATAACATTGAGAGGGAAAACCGTTCACATGAACGTAATGGTAGTTCAAGGACCCCTGGATTATAATCTACTCCTTGGACGATACTATATTTATTGCATGGGAGCAATTGTCTCATCACTCTTTAGAGTAATGTGTTTTCCACAAAAAGGAAGAGTGGTCAAGCTCGTAGACCAGCTTTCATTTCCCGGATCACGCATAGCAAATAGTCATATACCATCCCTAAATGGCCTTTTCACATAAGGAATGTCTCATCAATCCCTAGTCCATCCACCTGATGAGCGTGAGTGATTCGGGGGACACGACTGAATCCCAGGGGGCATGCACCCTGGTCTGCTTCGGTAGGAAAACTTCAGGTATAGGGTAGGCTTCCGCGAGAGATATATGACTGGATTGTACTCTCGTCCATTTGGAAGAGGGGGTTAGACTGGAATAATATTCCCTCGTCAAAGTTATGTGAGTGGATTGTCTCACCTTTTTCTATTTCGGTAGGCATCGCCGAAGAAGTGTTTTGTTTGCGGTGTGAATATAACAATGTTTGGTAACCTGAAAGACGTAGACCTTTCCTGATAAAACAAATGTTTTGTCGGTAGAATGAAAGGTGACCTTGAAACTTTATTCTATACCTAGGGGCATGCAAACCTTTTGGCATGCAAGCGAAGAGCGACTATTTATTTTTTTAAATTTGTAGATCCTCTAACCCTTTAAACTCATAGGATTGGTCGTTTCCTAACTTGCATAAAGAAAGGATGTGGGGAAAAACTCTAAAAATTGCCATTTTAAAATGGGACATTCTTATTATACGACTGGATTAATCGAGCAGTTTTAGCACATAGTTCAAGCTCGTTAAAAAATAAACATAAGTCATGAGCAAATGTTTCCCCCAGTGTTTAAGCTCAATAAAAAAAAATGAACCAATTCCCGGTAAATAGCCATCGTGAATGTAGTACTTCAGCCTTTAAAGCCCTGGTCGTGTTCTCATCATCACCTCCACTCTGTATTGGCCGATCATTCACCTCCATTTGATTGTTTACCCCTTTTTAGGAACAACTGCGAAGAGTGATCTCACTAGCCATCCTTGTAACACTACCGTGATTGGAAAATTGCAAACCTTACCTGGAATCAGCTGCTACCCAATTTTATCACTCATTCCTCAAAAGACGAGTCTCCTTTAAGCTATTTTCAACTGACTCGTAAAATATGAAAAGATTGCTGAGCCATTTGCCACTCCAGCTCGTTAAAGGGACCGGAAGTGCTATCCCTCCTTTAGATTTTAATCTTTTTGGACCTGAGGGATTATTACACAAAAAGATTGAGCGCTTGTTTTGTTCAGCTCATTAAAAGTATCGAAAATTCATCCCTTCTGTATTGTTTTATACTTTTTGGGACTTAAGGGATTAGATGACGAAAAAGGAGTTTTGGAGTTTCCTTTACGTTCCTTTTTAGACTCTCTAAAAGTGAAAAGAACCGAGTTATCTTTGTCATTAAACTCATTAAAACTTAATAGCGACAAACTTGTCCATAGCAGACAAGAACGAGTTTCACCATCGCTAGGCTCGTTAAAACATAGTGATGGGTTTGCCCGAAGGGAAAATTATAGAACAAGCATATGTTATCCTCCTCAAGCTTGACAAAAATAAAGAGGTACTGGTCAGCAATGACTGGGGAAAAATTGGGAAGAAAACTTGAAGAAACTTTGTTGGTAGCAAGTCGCTCTTGAACATGACACTTTCACTCCGCATCCAAGTCAGGTTGGGTTGTTTCATTCATCGGTCACATCACCATGGTCCCATCACACCATCCACATTTGGGGTTAATGCTACCAATCCATCATGTCAGTGTCGCCGATATGTTAAAGAGAAGTCATTCAGAGAATTCACCTGTGTCTCACCCACTACAATACATTTACACTCCATTCTTTCATGACCGCCACCCTGAACCTTATGTCATCAGATCGCTTTCACCTCCATTGAAATCATTTGCTCCGTTCCGTGTCATTGATTTGGGATTCATTAAGGCCCTCTTGTGATGGATTGCTTCTTGTCGACATCAGCTCATTATCCAAGAAGTCGATCTAGGGACACCCCGTTCAGTACTTTGAAGCTTGCATACCTCAATGGCAAGTTTCTCACTTCCGGCGACAGGTTTACATCAATGGCCTTCGACTGAAAGATTTTGCGTGGTGTTCGACGCCAAGTCCTTTATTCACACCACGTGAATTGTAATGCAGTACGTTGAGGGTCATTATCATTATCGGTGATTCCTCTCGCGCCTGTTAACAACTTACATCATTGGCTGGTAATCAAGCGATGTCTTTCCATGTTCGACTCCAAAACATCTCTCACATGGATAGACTTGTACTTCGAGTGAGGATCGAACGAGATTGAAGACCCCGGATCTAGTTTCATCCATCCGGGCTGCGATATATATTCAGGGAAATAAAGACATCAAATGTACATCATTGCTGCACAGATAATCATCCAATCAAAGGGATGATGGCTCTACTAGAATCATCAGTCTACACTCAGACGATTGTCTGTCCTATGTACATGAAAATGAATTTATAAAGCTGAGCATGGGAATGCCGCCTCAACTAGATTATGAAAATATTATGAAGATAGTGTATTGCATTGTATCTTATTACAGGTCTCTTCTCAGCTTGAAAGAACTTCGGATCCTCATAATAAATCATTTCACCTGACATCAAAAGATTAACGACCTCATGCTTTAGGGGGAAACTGTTATAGAAATTTTTGGGCACTGCAACCCCAAGCATAAAATGTCCATAAACCTAGGGCTCCTAAGTCCCTAAAAGTGTTGTTCTAACCCCTAAAGGAACAAGGTCAACTAATTACAACTTCTCCCAGAAGTTCTCCATGAAAAACTGCTCAGAACTAGTCAAAACAGGATCATTTCAGCTGCTCCATAAGCAAAGTGCGCTGCATCTCACCTAAATACACTGTGTGGGTGTGTTACATTTAAAAAATCCCTTCTATGGGGTGCGATGGGCGAGAAGTGACAAATGGCAGTGTCTTTCTGCGAGGTGGAGAGGCATGGAATCTTCCAGAAACTTCTCCTATGACACTTGCCTCTCTGAATTCGACCAAGGATGAGTAAGAGATCATCAATATCCAAGTGGAAGAAAGAACTATCAGAGGGAAGACACTAATCAATTCACAAGCCGACTCATCTCCCTTACAGATATCTATGTATGGATCCCTCATCCCAGAGATCCGGAGGCTGGAATTTTTCATATTGTAAGGAATTGTTGTTGGTTTTTTGAGACAACATCATAAGTGTTGGGTGATCTAAGCTTTGTATGAGGTAAAGAAGGGCTTACTTGCTGAGAGGATGATGCTGGATCAGAACAACTGGTTGTAACTCCCTTGGCTCTTTCTTTTTTATCAATAAAAGCTATTCAAGTTTTCCTCCATACTCTTGTGTCATTTATGTTTTATGCATTTGTACGATCAATTTACATGTGATCCTAGATTGTTTATGATTATAGATCCATGTTCTTGTATAGTGTCATGCTACCGTGATCCTACAGGTACTCTTTGAAGCTGGGCGTACAAGGGAGCAAGTAGCGAAAGGCTATCAAGAGAGAGAGGAATCGCACTAGGAGATTAGCGAAAGACAGAGGTTGGTCTTCTTTGTTCTTCTCTCATCTATATTTCATAAAGGAAAAACGAAAGTAGCTTTACTTTGTTTGTTTCTAAGGTAGCTACCACACCTTAGTGGGATAAGCAGTTATGTGTAGACACTTTTCCTTGTAACAGAAGGGTGTGGGGAGGGCGAGTGAAGGGGAGGGCTGGTTAGGAGGGAGTGAGGGTGTGAGTGAAGATGATCAGCGTGGGGCTGGAAGGGAGCTAAATGCGGGTGAGGATGGGGAGGTTGGGGGCCACCGCACCCCCCCCGCTCGCCTCCACCCACCGCCCGCCCACCCACACATGTGCACCCCTCTCCCCCACACCCAACCCAGCCCGCCCGGCTGGCCACCCCACCCTACCGTCCCTCACACGACCTCCCATCCACCCACCAACCTGCCCACCCACCCGTTAGGGATGGTTGGGCGATTCTGATTATACAAATAAGAAATTTATGATATATTTTTGTTGTTAATTTAAGTTAATATGTTTTTTTATTTACTAATTTATGTGTTTCTATTTTTCAGGAAAATGGCATCAAAGAAAATTTCTGTGAATCTTTTTGGACCAAAGAATTTTAAAGGTGCATATTCAAGAAACATTGGTGAACAAACTCCATTTGAGCTCATGACTACAAATATTTCAAGTGCCTCAAGTGATAATAAGATGATTTCAGACTGGAAGAATTCAAAAGAGGTGAAATTTCCATCAAGAATCTGGTATGCGAAAGAAAAAGAAAGCACAAATGTGAATATATATCTATATATTGATATACCAAATGATAATGGAATTTTTGAGGTGATGGGAAGAGTCATAGATATGTGTTCGGTACAAAACACTAAAGTTGTTTACATATTTACAAAAGCTCCCAAGTCACATTAAAGGATTAAATACCGACTATCATATTCATTGTATGACACGAGATAGGTATCTACAAAGTTGTGTAAAAAAATTGTAAATGAGATGACACAAAACATCATAAGTAATGTTATTTATATTTGTATTTTGCATTCTTGAAAGTGTCTCGGTATATTTTTTTAACTTTGTTTTTATTCACATATGATATTTTGTTTCGCAGAATTTTGTTGAAAGTTGTTCAATTAGGTTGGGAGGCATTCATTTCATAGAGCATGATATCATGAAAGTTATCAGCAGTTTTTACTCAGTGTCAGAGGAAGATATGAAAAACAAGCAAAATGTAGTAATTGATGATGCTACAAAACTACATCCAAAGAATCAGAAAAAAAGGCCTCTGGTGGATAAATCTAGCAAGGGTAAACAAGTTACTTTTGGGGACGATGAAGTTGAAACTGGCAGTGAAGCATATGTTGCCATTACTGAAGATGGCATTGGAATTGAGAAGAGTTGTAAAGGACCAAAAGTAAAAATGCTTACTGTTGAGAATGTTATGACAAAGAAAAGTAAAGTTGAAGATTTTGATGTAGTCATTACTAGTAGTCAAGAAACTAGTGAAACTTCAAAAGAAAGCAGAGAAATCATTACACCAGGAGCTGATTTAGATGATGGCATTATCAAAACAAAACAAAATGCCATTCGACAGAATTTGACAACGAGAAATTTAATTGATGGTGGCCGTACATTTCAGCTTAATGTTAGACAAACCTATAAGGCAAGTGAAGGACATTGTCAATATCAAGTCAGAAAGCCACATCATCTGCATGTTCACAACTTGAAGACATTGATGAGGTACAATCCATATGCTCATGTGGTTAGTTATGTGCTTCTTGTTGATCCACTTCAAGTTCCCAACAAAGAAGCATTTGATAAGTAAAAATGTTTTGAATACAATTATTATGTGCTTGGGGGGAACCATTATGTAAAACCTCAAAGACAATTGATGGAGGAATATCCTAATAACCCACGTTTTGAAACAATGAAATGTATCATTTATGTTGGTTTATCAGATACATAAGCAAATTTAGTTGCATGGGATCATAATTCAGATAATGAATATAGGATGTCTATGAATTTCATCCAAAGGGTTAGATTTATTCATAGTGAATTTCAGGAAAAATGTGGTGGGGATAGGATAAATGTTACTGCAGATTTCCAAAAGGAATGCTGTATGGAAATAGGCTATCAAATTGAAGAGAAAACCAATTCAAATGGTGGAAAAGGCAACAAAAATAGTGATTTATTCAGAGGTGTTGATAACATTTTCCAATTGGCATTTAGAACTGGAGATGTTTGGAAGTTGATTGATGAGATTTTTAGCATGTGGGAAGACATTTCCATTAAAAACCAGAGGGTCAAAAAGTCTAAGCCATTGATATGTAGCAACAATAAATCAGCTCCTGAAATGAAGCAGCTTCCAGACGATATGACTATCACACCTTGGAGGGCGATGCAAGGAGTGAAAGATGAAAAAATTGTCAAAACAATATTATCTCGTGTGAAGTCAGGGGAATTATCATTGGAGGAAATGTCTGAAGAATTTCAAAAGTAAGTTTGTTGAATTATTTTTATTTATTTCTAGATTATATTTATCTTTTAAATAAAACATGTTGTTCTTAGTAGTATTTGTTATACAAATCATTATATTAACTTTTTGTTACATTATCTATGCAGTCATGTTACACAAAAATATAGTCACCATGATTATTTGCAGTCAGTATGGGTCTACCATCACTTGTACTATCCTCCTAAGCAAGTCTCAGACCTCAGCTCTTCAAATCAAGCTTTGAAAATGAGAGAGAGACATTAAAAATCAATGTAACTCTGGTTCCGCACTTTCTCTCATGGTCACCTGCGGTCCCGCACCTTATGTGTACAAAAGCTGCGGACTTGCTCGCTCTGTCCCTAACGGTGTAGGTGCGGACCCCTGTGAAAGTCAAAAGGCGCAAGTTTTACCTTAAAAAAACTCACTTTGGGTTAATTCTAGAGGTTTCTAGAAGGATTTTGAAGTGAATTGTTCTCTCTGAGGTGGTTCATGCATCCCAAAAGAGAAGGAGCTAATCCCTTGAGGAGAGGAGCTATCCCTTTGAAGGAGGGATTTATCCCTTTGAAGGAGGACCTAGCAACCTCCCTCCATTGCACTATAAATACAGGCATTGGGCTGGTTGCTAGGGAGGTTAAAAGCTGAACATTTTTTGAGGGTAAATGCTGGTGAAATCAAGACTTCCTAGTTAAGCCTAAAGAGGAGAGATCACATACCTTTTTGGTTTCATTGGGGAGTGAGTGAAACTTGTCAAAGTAGAGGAGACTTCTTGCTGGACCCTGGGAGGAGCTTGTACAGCGTCAAGGCAAAGGTTGTAAGGCTCTTCTTCTTTTGAATTAATATAATCAAACTCATTCTTCTCAACAAGTATCTTATGTTATTTGTTTCATGGACTCCTTGAATTTCATGTTAAATATGTTTTGATGCAATTGGCTTTTCAGGTGCTATTTAATTTGTTTTCCTTGTTTGTGTTTGCAGATTCGCGAAAAGGAGCTCATTTGGATCGAAGGAGCGAGGACATCCACAAGCTAGCGGTGGACCTAAGGTAGGCCCTGAAAACACTTGTTTGCTATTGTTCATTAAAGCATATTTAGAGAAAGATAGTGTCTGGTTGGTTTGCTTGTCATTAGGTCTTCTTTAGATTCTAGGAAGGTCTATCTTGTCCGCAAGATCGACTTATTCCGTGTGACAAAATGGCGACTCCACTAGGGACTCGATTGTTTTCCTTATTTTTACTTTGACCTGAGAAACTGTATTTTTTGTTTTTGTTTTTGACTTGATGATTGTGGGATTGGGTGTTTTTAGTAATTTTGAGTTACTTTTTATTTTTCATAGTTTTTGGAGAAGTATGCACCCTCTGAGTTAAGCACAGTGCGTACCTGTACACACTTTTGCTTTGTGCACAGAGTGTGAACACACCTATGTAAACAGGCTGCCTGCATACCATGTCAAAATTTTGAGAAATTTTAAATTTTTCTCTTTTTTATCAGTTTAGAATTTGTTTATAGGTTTTAGCCATTGCCCAGACCTGCGTGTACCCTGTCAAAAACTTTCCCTGGATTGATTTCGTTAGTGTTAGGGTTTTAGGTGAAATTCCTAGGAGTTTTGCTTGTTGGGTTTGTTTTTCGTTTTGGTTGTGTAGTGGCTCTGAGCTTAGAGGCTGTAGGGACTTCAGATCACCTTAGTGTCTACCAACTTTCTTATGAGTCTGACCATTAATGAAATCTCCCCTTGTTTGAGGAATCGACTTTGAGTTTTCTCTTTACAAAACTTCAAAAAACTTGTGTTTGAGGGTTTGGATTTTCATTTTCAAAAAGAAAATGAAATTGGTTGTTCTTGACTGATTTGTGATTCTGCATAAATCAGTCCTTAGCTTGCATCTAGCTGAGTAAAACATCCTTAAAAAAGACTGTTAGTAGGCTTTGACTTCAAATAGGTTTTTATAGTTGTAGCTCTCAAAGTTAGTCATTTTCATTAGTTTTGAGTGTTTTATTTACAAAATATAAAAAAATCTCTCTTTTGAAAAGTTTGTTTTTCGTAGTGATTGAATGCTTTGAAACGAAAAGGGAATTTTTTGTGAAATAACTAGTTGTCTCGTTTTGAGTGCTTTGGAAAGGAAAAGCTCTTCTTTTAATTTGTTTAATTGAGAAAGATTTGTGTTTACAAAGTATTTGCATTCTCAAACTCTTTCTTAGTTTAGAAGTTCATCGAAGAGAAAAAGATTGTTTAGATCATCTTAGGTGCATTTTTAGTGATTTTGAGTCGAGTCTTCATACCACGAGTTTCATCTCCGCACCTTTGGACTTAAACAAAAACCACTAAAATTAACGCTTAAAGTAAAATTCACCTAGTAACATTTTTATTTCTAGGGCTCTGATACACCAACTTAGCTTAGGCTAGTGTCTTGGAGTAGGAGAGTAATTAACTCTCCAAGACAGTAAAAACAAACAAGTAGCTATATCTTGTGGTAGGGAAGAAATCCAATTGTTGCATTTATGCTCCGGGAAAGCTCCTCTTAAAGGAGAAGCACGAGATCGTGTTCGAACCAGTGTGGGAATCAATCCTTCCTCATTGGGAACGACGCCAGATATTCACGTATTAAAAACGGTAAACCTTGGATTAACCATTGTCGAGGAGCCTGGGTTCACTTATTGGTAAACCTTGGGTTATGTCAAGGAGCCTTCAAGGGGATTGAGCTTGCTACTTTGCCCTTGCGTACGTATCGGATCGTAGACTATTCCCCCAGGTGTATTTGTCTCAGTTGGTAACCTTAGTGGCCATATTCTTTAGGACTCTTCCTGAGGTGACAGTGGTGGGAAGATCCCACTGTACCGAAGCAGACGTCGGCTAGAATCATTTGGATTTTCTGGGGGATTCACTTCACTCGATATAGTTAAGTGGAGGAACTTGTGCCAGTCTATTCATTAAGCAGGTTTCCGGGGTAACTATTCCAACCGCCATTTCTGTACTGAACTCTGCGACGTTGGATTTCATCACCAACTAGTGTTTTCGGTCCGGAAAGTTACTGTTTGTGTGTGTTTGATCTCCTAAATTCTTTAGGCATGTGATTCAAATTTGTTTGGTTCTTTAGAGACCTTAGGTTCTTTTCATTGAGTTTTTACTTTGTTTGCATGTGAAGTAGTTAAAAGTCTTTAACTGTGGCTGAATTACCAAGACAGTCCCGTAGACTTCGGGGCCAGTCTCCTGAGATTATAAACGTGGCTGAGTTACTGAGGAAGTCCTGTAGACTTCGGGGCCAACCTCCTGAGGAAGTACCGAGCCAACTTGAAGGCTTAAAAGTCCTCGTAACTCCTAGAGACAGTAGAGTTGGGTCACCGGAAGAAGGAGAATCTTCTTTGATAGTACATCCTAATTTTCAAATGCTAGTAGCAGAATATAATCCACAGTCCGTGTCTGTCTTCGAAATCGCTGGTAGCTTTTCATCTACGAGTGATATGGGTGAAGAACCCGAAATATCTGAGCGAAAAGTGAATTTGCTGCTACTCCGACATCGGGGTTTGTTTCTCCAACTTTTAGTGGTCCTGATTCACGTAGGGTAGAAAGAGTAATCACTCAAGATCTTCCTTATGGACTTATTTCTATTGAAGAACTTGCTCCGGAATAAGAAGGAGTAGGCATCCCTATCCCTGAAAATCAACCTGTCATTGAACTAAGGGAGCGTGAACCAATTTTTTACAGTCCACCTAGGAGTAGTTCTTGGTATCTTTCTTTGACTAATTATTTAGAAAACTCAGGGTTAAGTTTTTCACCACCTCGTGCTCCTTATCACTCAACACCTAGAGGTTTTTATACTCCCATAAATATGTCTGGACAGTCGTCCATGTTTACTCAATCACCCGAATCTTTTTTGTATGGCGATCCATATTTTCCCTCTAGGTATCAATCTCTTTCTGGTACTTTTTTGGGAGCATCTCCTCAACCCATTGAGCAAGGGTTATTAACTGGAAACAATGGTAATAAACCGTTGAGCATAGAAGACATTCTTATGATGTCAGGTTCTATTCCCAATCCTCAACCTCAAGGTGGCTAGTTACCGCCTAGGGGACAACCTCAATTAACGCCTGGGGGGCAACCTCAAGGTACAAAATTTGCATCTGGGGGGCAACCTCAAGGACAGTACATACCTACGAGATAGTACGTTCCTCAAGGTCAACCCCAGACTCAATATGTACCCCAAGGTCAAGCCCAATATCAATTTATACCTCAAGGTCAACCCCAGTATCAATATGTGCCTCAAGAGTATCAACCCCAAGGTCAATACTCGAACCAAGGTTTCCAACCACCCCAAGGTCAAACGTTTGTTCAAGGAATGGGAAATGTACCTTTCAATTATCAATCCTACCCTCAACCTGGTTATGGTCCTCAATATTCTCAACCAGTTATGGGTCAGTACCCCGGAATGAATATAGTGTGGGATCCATCACAAACCCAACAGGTGTTGCAGCCAAGTGTACAGTTGTCATCTCAAACTGGACAACCCCTAGTTTCTGCTACACCCCAGCAACCAGTCCAGTCTAACATTCAAACTTCTGTACCTTCGGTAGTTTCTCAGTCTGGGCCCAGTACACCTCGTACTCTGCCTCAAACGACTGCTACAACTGCCACTACATTTGTTCAATCTACCCCACCTACTTCTGGAGTATCGACAGCTCTGGTTTCTACTGTTCCTGTATCTACCCCTCAGACATCTTTACCACCGTCTGGATATACGATTCAAACTTCGGTTCAGATGCCTGTAGGACAACTTGGTTTAAGTACGGTTGTCACAATTCAACCAAAATTCACCTATCAACCATACCAGGGACAGTATCAATTCAGTCCTGTTGTCCAGTAGCCAGTTTATCAGTATCAACCATATCTTGGGTAGACTTATCAACAACCTCAACAACCCCAGTACGGTTTGGTTAATCCTGGTTTTCTGGGGGGATACAATATCCCGAATGCGATTCCTATTCCTAGTTATCCTAGATATCCTCCTCCTGGGGCTGGTCTCATGACCCAGAATTTTAGGGATCCTAATCGGCAGTTACCATTTATCGCAACTTTGGACTTGCCTGACTTGTCGCGCCTAATGAACGATCCCATTAATTATATTCCATTTTGGCCGCCAATGCCGAATAAGTTTCCCAGTGACATTCCCAAGTTCGAAGGTAAATCAGGAGATGACCCGTTGAACCATGTGATGACTTACCACCTCTGGTGTGCGTCTAACTCCATCACAGATGATTCAATCCATCTTAGACTTTTCCAACGCACTCTAATTGGTCTCCCGGCCAAGTGGTACATTGAGTTACCGCGAGGCACTTTTTATAATTTTAGTGAGTTAGCTACCTCATTTTTAACTCATTTTCAGTTGCCAGTCTGATATGACAATGGCACGCAATTATTAACTTCGCTAAAACAATCGACATCCACATACATTTCAGATCATATTCATGAGTGGAGACATCGACGTCGTTTAGTGAAGGTATTTATTCCGGATCAGATTTTGGTTGAGTGGTTTGTAAAATCTTTGTTGCCAAAGATCACTGAAGATGTTGCTAACGCCGGAGTTGTTACTATGGAGCAAGTCATTGCTCAAGCACAGTACCTTGACTTGGTCTATACTCAGTCAGGTACGTTACATGAAAATATCCCCAATCTTCCCAAGCAAAATCAAATCGTTGCAGCTCCTTCGGGATCTCATGCCACTGATGGTATGATTGGCACGGTTAACACTAAAAGTAAGAAGAAGTCTTCCAAGAATTCTTCCCCTATCATAACCTTGCCTGATTCCCCAACAGGAGATTCTTCTGCAGAGATTTCCGCCGATATTCACGTTGTAGAGTCATCTACAGCCAAATCAAAATCCGGTGGGAAGAAGAAAGGAAAGAAGAAGAATAAAACGGACAAAAGTTCAAAGGAGAAACCTGAAAAGGTGGAATCCAATGATGAAAAGCACAAACCTCGTTATCCTTGTCTCATTTGTGACGATGAACATTTTACAAGAGACTGCCCTCATCATGCAGAGGTTGCGAAGATCGTCAAGAGTTCCCAAAATCCTGCTGTTTTGAAGGATCCTTTTCCAGCTCAAGACAGCAAGATGATAGGTTCATCCTTGAGTGCTAATGAAGAACCCATACTGATGATGTCCCATGTTAGTATTGCGACTCGATCGCAAGATTATGGTAGTAAAAGTCCTGTTGATGGTAAAAAAGCAGAATCTTCTCATTCTAATCCATCAACCTCAGCTCCCGGTTCCGATCCACTACAGATCGAGAAACCTAATCCAGACTTGGTAATCAAACCGCCCACTAAGGGCATACTTTGAAAGTCAGCTTTCAATCCACATGTGAGAGCGGCTCAGAATTATAACATTGTTGAGGATTTAGCTGTTTCACCCTCAACAATGTCGGCTTTGGAAGTGCTGCAATCATGCCTAGAACAACGTAAATTACTTTTGTCGGCTATAGGAGCTGTTGATGTTCAGGACCCGAACCTAATAATTTTCGATCTAGAAAATAGTACACTGCGTTTGCCTCATCAAATGGCTTTCCAGATTCTAGTGATAGTAAAAAACATGCCTATTCATCGGACTGTAATTGATGAGGGAGCCTCAACGTGTATTATGTCGATACAGTGTTGGAGATCGCTTGGTTCTCCTTCACTAAATCAATCCCCGACGATTCTAAAGGCCTTTGATGGCCGTGGGTTTCATCCTTTTGGCATTCTACAGGATTTGCCTATAGGGGTTGAAGGAAAAACCGTTAGTATAGATGTGGAGGTGGTTGATGCCCCTCTAGACTACAACCTTCTCTTGGGTCGAAGTTGGTCTTACGCTATGACAGCGGTCGTTTCATCGGTCTTTCGAGTAATAAAATTTCCACACAATGGAAATATCGTAACCACAGACCAGCTAGCTTTCTTTTCATCCGAACCAACCTCTTCGGAGAGTATTCAGCATGTTGGTAAAACGACTATCCCATATAAGGATGTTGGAGTTGGATTAGTTAAAGATGTCGGTTTACTGGGAACTTTTCCTTTTCCTCCAATCAACGCATCATCTTCATTTGCAACCATTCATATGATTACATCAGACACCATTATTTATGATGATCCTTGGATCATTCCTTCTGAATCTAAGATAGAATCATTTGGTAATTACATGCCATTGAGTCCATATGAAATTGCCTATGAAGCCGTGCAGTCATTTACCGACCTGTGTTCAACCGAAAATGACTTAATGAATGTGGTCCGTGAGGAATCACTTTTCGCATCAACCTCGGATTTAACTACGTTTTCTGAACTTTTTCACATTGATGAGAAAATTCGTGAAATCCTATGTATAGATGATTTACCATGGGAAGATCTCCATCACAGATCTTCGTTTTTACCTGAGGATGATCATTTTGAAAATGATTTCTCATCAATTTTTACAACCGAATATGTCAAGGAACCTCAGAATCCAATGAAACATCCCGATTCAGAGTTAAACTTGGGAAACATCTCTCGAACTATTCCTATTGACATTTCGGTTAAACCCGGAATTGTTGAGAACATTCATATAGGTGCCTCATGTACAAATAACGAAATTCAATTATATAAGGCCCTATTTCAAGAATTCCGAGACGTGTTTGCCTGGTCCTATGAGGAAATGCCAGGAATTGATCCCACGATTGTTGTTCATGAGATCAAAACTTACCCGGACGCTAAACCTGTCCGGCAACATTTGCGTCAGATTCACCCATGAAAAGCTGCTGCAATTAAAGCAGAGGTTGAAAAACTGTTGAAAGTAGGTTTCATTTATCTGATCCCGTTAACGGATTGGGTATCGAATATTGTTCCGGTTAACAAAAAGCAGGGAACAATAAGAATATGCATCGACTATAAGGATATTAATCGAGCCTATCCAAAGGACAATTACCCAACTCCCTATATCGATCAAATCATTGACGATTGTGTCGGCAGAGAAATATTCTCCTTTATGGACGGTTTTTCCGGATACAATCAAATCAACATTCTACCTACCGATCAACCAAAACGGCTTTCATTTGTCCATGGGGGACATTTGCTTATTGCAAATTACCTTTTGGGCTTAAGGATGCCAGAGTAACTTTTCAAAGGGCGATGTCTTATGCGTTTCATGACGTCAAGCACATTGTGCAACCCTATCTCGATGATTTGCCTGCTCATTCATTGCATCGAGCTGATCACCTCTTCCATTTACAAGCAATCTTTATGAGGTGTAGACATTATCGTATTCGGTTGAACCCATACAAATGTGTCTTCTGTATAGAAATGGGTCAATTTCTGGGGTTTGTAGTTTTGAAAGCTGGCATTCGCGTTGATCCCTCGAAGGTCGAAGCTATCATCAAATTGCCTCCTCCTTCGAGTCTTTGCCAACTCCAAAGTTTACAAGGGAAAGAAAACTTTTTATGACGATTCATTCCTAACTACGTTGAGGTTACAAAGCGTTTTACCCGGTTGTTGAAGCAAAACACTCAATTCTATTGGGATGATATAGCTCATAAATCTTTTGATGCACTCAAACACGCGTTGACCCATGCACCGTTGTTTCATCCTCCCAACTACAACCAGGACTACTTCTTGTATCTCGCCACTTCTCATTCCACTATTGGAATGGTCTTAGTTTAGGAAGATGAATCAGGAACTGAACATGTGATATATTACCTTAGTCGAACGTTAAATCCGACTGAGCTAAAATACTCACATGTGGAGAAATTGGCATTGGCAGCCGTTCAAGTTGTCCAACATTTTCGTCACTACATTCTACTACGTAAAACTATGGTAATTTCGGATTGCAACCCTATGATCTACATTTTGACCAAGAAATTGCTAGGGGGCAAGTACTCTAAATTGATCGTTATCCTGCAAGAGTTCGACTTGGAATTTGAGAAATCTAAGTCTAAGAAATCTTTAGTTTTTGCGGAGTTAATGTGTGACTTCCCGCGTGCTGACACGGAAACTGTGGTGGAGGAGCCCATTGCAGACGAATCCTTGTTTCTAATCAGAACTTTAGATCCATGGTATGGGGATATCACCTTTTATCTCCAGACCCAATCCTTTCGGCTAGAAATTTCAAGGTCAGAACGTCGGAAAATTCGATTTTAGTCCCAACAATTCAGAATTATTGGAGATACTCTTTATCACCGTGGGACAAACTTTGTTTTTCGACGTTGCTTAACTCACAAAGAATCTGAAAGGGTTCTAAATGACTGCCACTCTGGAGCGTGTGGCGGTCATATGTCTGGGTATGCCACAGCCCAAAAGATATTGCGCGCTGGCTACTTTTGGCCGTCTTTATTTAAATATTGTATGACGGCGGTCTGAAAATGCCACAACTGCCAGATTTTTTATCGTAAGATGCGCGCTCCACCTGCTCCTCTCCACCCTATAATTGCCGCTAGTCCTTTTTCCAAATGGGGTATCGATTTTATTACATGTAACCCTCACTCGGTCGGGGGGCATGCGTATATCATCCTTGCGGTAGATTATTTTACTAAGTGGGCCGAGGTGATGCCTACATTCGAGGCAAACGGCAAGACAGCTGCAATTTTCGTGTTCAATCATATAATTGCTAGGTTTGGTGTCTCGCAAGTGATAATCACTGATCATGGGTGTCATTTTCGAAACGTTATGATGACCGAACTTACAGGCCAGCTTGGTTTACGTCATGATAGTTCAACCCCTTATTATCCACAAGCGAATGGTCTAGTTGAGTTTATCGACAAAGTTATAGTTATCATGATCTGACGAATCATTGGGATTCATCGGTCGAATTGGCACAACATGCTATTTTCAGCGCTTTGGGCATATCGAACTTCAGTAAAAATATCAACAAGGTTCACTCCTTTCCAACTAGTCTATGGTTTGGAAGCCGTGTTACCCATTGAATGCGAAATCCCGTCACTGCAAATGGCCATCGAGTTACTTCCAGCCACTTCCGAAGAGGAAAAGCATTTGTTATACTTGGCTCAATTAGATGAGAATCGACGTGATGTTGCATTAGCGATCGAGACTCACGTAAAACAAATGAAAGCTCAGTATGATCGAAATGTGACCCCTCGAAATTTTTCGGAAGGAGATCTAGTCTTAGTGTATGATCAAGCTAATGATAAATTAGGCGCTGGAAAATTCGTTCCTATGTGGCATGGTCCCTATGTTGTCAAGCGAAAGCTAGCCAAAGGGGCTTACGAATTGGTAGACTTTGATGGGGACTCTTTGGGTAAACCCAGAAATGGCCTTTACTTGAAGAGGTATTATGCTTAAAAGAATGGGTATGGATATTTTTAGTTAGGATAGTTTTTCTTTCTAGCTGGTGTGTTTTAGTTTAAACAGTGTGCTTAGCTTAGAGAGTGTTTTTTCGTCATTATTCCTGCTTATCTTGGTTTTACTCTTGATATTGCAAATGTCGATGCCTCTCCAAACATACATTGGTTTCGTTGATGGTGCTTGTCATAAAACACAGAACATCTCTTCCGCAGCTTGGAATATCTATTCGCCCTCTGACGAGTTAGTATCTATGCATGGGGTAAGCCTCGGTCAAACAACGAACAACATTGCCGAGTACAATGCAGTGATTGAGTTATTGTCTGAATCTATTTCATTTGGGATTCGGAGTTTGATAGTGAGGTTAGATTCTGAACTCGTTGTATTACAGCTTAATAGAGAGTATGCCATTAGAAATCCAGTGTTATTAAGATTATTTTTTAGAGTGCGTCTCTTGGAACATGAGTTTGATTACATTGAATATCAGCATATTCCAAGGTCTTTAAATACATTAGCAGATGCAATTGCTTCTCGAATGTTAAATAGACATTTGCAATAATCATACATGTGAATTTAAAATCATTCCATAACACGATTTACAAGGTAAGCCGGTAATAGTGATATATATATAGGAGTGTGTCAAAAAATACATCGTCCTCAATCATAGGTTGAAAAACACCTTATGATCGGCAAAAATGATAAGTACAAAAAACAAAAATGTCACATGTGCCCACAATAGGCGATCATCCTATCACTGGTGATGATCTCTATAAGAAACCTCTGCACGGGCCACCTTGAAAAGGAATCTCCTAAAAGGTCCCGAGACTCCAATCACATAGTGCTGAATTCGATGAGGAATGTCATCTATAGTGGTCTCAGGAATGTCTCCTGTCAAGCGCTCGAGTTGACCCTCCAACTCGGCCAAAACCTCTGCTGATTCGTCTTGTGGGGCTGGCGCGGGTGCAACTGGTTGCCTCCTCTTGAAAGGCCAGAGAGCGGCTGGTCATTGTGGACCCACATCTGCATTTGAAATTTTTACTATCAGTTTTGATACGATGGAAAAAAAAAAAAATTAAAATAGAAAAATGTTGAAAAGGATTTTACCTGACTCGTCCCACTGCTTTCCTGGTGGAAGAACCATGTCTGGGTCACCACGAAAATCTATCCCAACATAAGGAAAGTCCTGAATGGAAAAGACCTAGTTTTCCAGCCACTGGAAATACTCAGGCTTGAACCGAGCAACCTCTGTCCTCTCGTCCGGGTGACGGGCCATGACTGCAACCCATCGCATCAGTTTGGGCTCTCGAGGATGCCCAGCTCCAATAGTAAGGTGTTGTGGGATCAGCATAGGAACCCTCTCCAGGCCAAAACTCATGACCAAAGCCCCATAACAAAAGGTCTTTAGTCGTCCATTCTTGGCCCTGGTCAGTTGGCCTTTCACATTGGCCAACACGGCATCGCACCAGTTGAAGATGGTGCCTCGAAAGCAATCAACTACCATACGCATCTGGGATCCGGTGGCAATATGTAATGCGGCAGCTCCGCAAAGTCTGGTGACAGTAAATGCAATCACCATGAGTTCAGGACGGGATATGGTCTTTATGTCTATCCCTTTGTCTCTAGCCTGGCTATTCCAGTACTCTAGCCGGAGGCTATCGACAGACTGGCTACCTGGCCTAGTCCCGTGCAGAGTCAAGTCTTCACCTCTCTTAGGCAAACTAGTCAAGAAATAAATGTCTGTCGGCTCGATTTCAAGCTGGTGGCCGCCAATGAAGAAGCACTGGTCCTGTATGCTCCATCTGTCAACCAGCCACTATAAGAAATCCACCTGAGCCCTCATGTCAGGAATGGCCCAGAATTTGTATAATACGCATGACCTCAAAGCATCAAGTGAAGGCTAATGATTCCATGTGGTAGCATCCACGTCCTCGTGCTCTCGTTCACGCCAATCTAGCATGATGTACTCTCTGCATCAAGTATAAAGATTAATTAAATTGCTAGAAAATGTTTTGATTGGTCCATTTTTGAGAATTTTTGGGTTCAAAACCCTTGCGGCGGGGTACGCACCCTCCGGGTTAGACACAGTGCGTGGGTCCGCACTTTGTCTACATGGAAGGTGCGGACCCCGAGCTTTTTCCCAATGGAGAAAAAGTCGGGGTCCGCAGGCCTGCAATGGTAAACCTGCGGGCCCCCGCGCGCAGGTTTTGCGCCTAAAAACTCTCCCAAAAATGAAATGAAGGACTAAAACAAAAAACTAAATGGTTGAAAATGAAGAGTAGGATGATGTGGATTACCTGGAGAAGACGGCACTCGATTCCGACGGTTGGATTTTCCGCAATCTTCACGGGAAGTTTTCTGAGCAAAAGCACTATTTTCTCACCCAAACTCAAACGGTAAAAATGAATTGACAAAGGCCCTTTTTATAAGTTTTTTGAGTAAATAAATCGCAAATTTGTTTATGTTTCGCTTTGAAAAGGTATTTTGCGACATTTTTATCCATTTCAAACAAGTATGAGTAATGTTTGTGTTTTTGTGCAGAATAAAGGATTATTCAGGCGAAATCTACCATTTTCAACAGAAAAACATGTAGAGTCATCTTTAAGCTCTTTTTTGACTCCTAAAACATGAAAAGATTGCCGATTGTTTCTTTTAAACTCGTTAAAACGGAATTAAAAAGACGGTCCCCTTACAGCTCTTTTCCGACCGTAAAAGCATGAAAAGATAGCCGGATTTTTGTCGTTTCAAATTCGATATTGGTTATAAAACAACGTGTCGTCGATCGCCTTTTTACTTTTTCGGGTCAAAGGCACTAATGGTGAAAAGTACTCCTTGGTCGTAAAAGATCAAGCGGTTCTCTTAAGTATTATTTTATACTTTTTCGGGTTTGGGAGACACAAATTTACGAAAAAGGCCAACCCTGGAGTCTTCTTAAGTTTTTCAGACTCTCTAAAATTGAAAAACGCCGAGTTTCTCCTATACTTGACTCATTAAAATTTCACAGTAAAGGACCTGTTCAATTACAAACATGAACGAACCACTCCTTCTTAGGGTTTGAATTTAAACTAAGTTGGACTCATCCGAAGGATGAGCTTATAATCAAGCAAATGTTATCCTCCTCAAGCTTGTCAAAAATAAAGAGGTACTTGCCAGAAATGGTGGGGGAAAAGAGAGAAAAATGAGCCTGTTTGTCATACTTTGTAACCACTCTTGAACACGACATTTTTATTCACCTGGGTTGGGAAATCTTTTGCCTAACAGTTGATCAAACCACATTGAAAGTCTTCAGCTGGTTTCTAGGTATTAACTTTGGGTCAATTGTCACCGAACCATCTGTCGTGTCATTATGTGTTCAAGAGGTCACTGCCAATAAGCCATTCATCTGCAAAATATCTGTCATCCATCTTGACCATCCCTGAGTCAGTCCTTGCAACTAAAATTTCTTCAATTTGATCTATGATTTCGTGTTGTAGGCTTGCCTACGACGGATCGCTTTCTATCGACATCAGCTCATTATCTAGAAAGATGATCTAGGAATTGTCAGTACCTTGAGATCTGCATGCATCAATGGCAGATTTCTCGCCTTTGACGACAGTTTACATCATTGACTTTCGATCAAAGGATTCCGTGACATGCTCGACGTCAACACATTTATTCGCATCTCATGGATTGTACTGGGTACTTTGAGAGCCATTGACATCACTAGTGGTTTCTCTCACGCTTGTTAACGGTTTACATCATTGACTGGTAATCAAGTGGTTTCTACCATGTTTGACATCAACACATTCATTCGCATGGATAGAATCGTACTATTTCGGGAAGTAGAAATGAAGACTCTGGATCTAGTTTCCACAATCCAGGCTGTGAGGAATTTTGTATTCATTATATAATAAACTATTCATAAACAGATGGCTGCGTCCATACTGTGTCCGCATGAGTCTATACTTGTGATTTTTTACAAGATCATTCCTGTATCAGAGTAGTAGTTAGTTTTTCTAGTCAGTTTTGATCTGAGCATGGGAATGCCTTCCTCAGCGATGATATGATCTCATATACATATTTTGCATTGAATGTTTTTACAGGTTCCAACTGGGTTCTCCACAAGATGATCCTCGAAATGATAAAGTACTTCACTCTTCCTAAATGATAAGAAATCCTCATCTACTACAAACTTCGCACTTTAGGGGGCAATCTGTTACACAAAAATATCGTCACCATGATTATTTGTAGTCAGTATGGTTATATCATCACTTGTATTGTCCTCCTAAGCAAGTCTCAGACCTCATCTCTTCAAATCAAGCTTTGGAAATGAGAGAGAGACATTAAAAATCAATGTAACTCTGGTTCTGCACTTTCTCTCATGGTCACCTACGGTCCCGCACCTTATGTGTACAAAAGCTGCGGACCTGCCCGCTCTGTCCCTAACGATGTAGGTGCAGACCCCTGTGAAAGTAAAAAGGCACAAGTTTTACCTTAAAAAAACTCACTTTGGGTTAATTCTAGAGGTTTCTAGAAGGAATTTTGACGTGGATTTTTCGCTTTGAGGTGGTTCATGCATCCTAAAAGAGGAGTTAATCCCTTGAGGAGAGGAGCTATCCCTTTGAAGGAGGGCTTTATCCCTTTGAAGGAGGACCTAGTAACCTCCCTCCATTGCACTATAAATACAAGCATTGGGCTGGTTGCTAGGGAGGTTAGAAGCTGAACATTTTTTAGGGTAAATGTTGGTGAAATCAAGACTTCCTAGTTAAGCCTAAAGAGGAGAGATCACATACCTTTTTGGTTTCATTGGGGAGTGAGTGAAACTTTTCAAAGTAGAGGAGACTTCTTGCTGGACCCTGAGAGGAGCTTGTACAGCGTCAAGGCAAAGGTTGTAAGGTTCTTCTTCTTTTGAATTAATACAATCAAACTCATTTTTCTCAACAAGTATCTTATGTTATTTGTTTCATGGACTCCTTGACTTTCATGTTAAATATGTTTTGATGCAATTGGCTTTTCAGGTGTTATTTAATTTGTTTGCCTTGTTTGTGTTTGCAGATTCGCGAAAAGGAGCTCATGTGGATCGAAGGAGCGAGGGCATCCATAAGCTAGCGTTGGACCTAAGGTAGGCCCTAAAAAAACTTGTTTGCTATTGTTCATTAAAGCATATTTAGAGAAAGATGTGTCTGGTTGGTTTGCTTGTCATTAGGTCTTCTTTAGATTCTAGGAAGGTCCATATTGTCCGCAAGATCGACTTATTCCGTGTGACAAGTCACAAAGTTTACATGAAATTTCAAGAACAAATGGTTAGATTGTTGAATGAAGATAGTTGGGATGATGTTGTACACAACTATCCAGATTCAAGTTCTACATCAACATTAAAAGCTTTCTATCTTGCATTTAAAAAGGTATCTTTATTTATACATTCATTTTTATTCATGTGTACTATTTTTAATTTATAACTTACACATATATTTGTTTATTTTATAAAAAGTGAGGAAGGATGATAATGGAGTGCCAGATAGTTTCAAAACATTTATTGAAAAAATAAAGATCGAAAGACTGAGGAAGCAACGTATTAAGAATGTTGAACTTGATCCAACTCTTAATCATTTCATTTGGAATGGGCTAGACACCATTCAATGTCAAGTAATACAAGGCGACTGTGAAGACATTTCTAAACTCATACCTAAAAGGGATTGTGCCTTAGTCATTGTAGATATTCCCCATGGTTTCAATATTCCAAACATTGACTATGATAGTGACCCTTATACTTATCAAGCTCTTAGTAAAGTGGTTGCGGGATTTGTAGAAGTCACATCATCACCATTATCGAGATTTGTGACATTTCATTCAGACACACAATTGACAATGATATTGTCAAGCTTCAAGGGGAAAACAAATTCAAGGATGCAGCTTACACGGTAAGACATTTAAAATTTATATTTGTTTAATGTTGAAAAATTCATTTATGTACAAGTTAATTGAACTTTTATTGTTTCATGTTACAGGAAAAAGTCAAATCTTCTTAACAATGAAGATCAACAATTCATAAATGATTGCGAGTTCATTCATATTGATAGTTGGGCAAAAGACCATAGCCATATGTCTATGATTTTTAATCGGGTAGAAGGAAAGAGTCATAGCCAAATACTGACTTATGATGCTGTTGTGAGAAAACTAACATATGAAGACAAAGAAGAAAAAGGAGATATAGTTAACATTTATCAAAAACCACAATTATTGATTAACTATCTTATAGACATATGTTCAAATGAAGGAGATTGGGTTCTGGATTTATTTTCTGGCTCAAGTAAGTTTTATTATATGGAATTGAATTTCAATATGTTATTTTTCAATTAATATGTCATTGTACTAATTTAGTTCATTATTTCTTTTGTGCTTGATAATTAGGTACAACACTAGCATGTTGCCTTCAAAAAGGAAGAAATTGCATTGCAATTGAAGAAGATCCAATACAATGCAATTTCATTCAGCAAAGAATTAATGCTCTTCAATTTATTCCAGATGCAATGCAAGAAATTGGGTTGAAGAAAGGGGACTTTAGTGAATCACGTGTGGCAAAAAAGGCAAAGCAACCGCAACCACATTACATGGAATGTTTGGAAAGACATACATTGGGAGATTCGCAGATATCAAAGATCCATTAGAAGAGGAAGATGAACAAAAGGAAGCAGAAAAGATTGTGGAAGAAGACAATGACGAAACTCTAGAGGACAAAGAGTTTGGATTACATGACATTGCTGATTAAATTTAAGCTATGCTTGGAAATCAAACTTTGCAATGTTTTGACTTTGCATTTTATGGGAAGAGTAAACACTCAATTAGGGTTGTTAAACATTCAATATTTGTAATATGTGATTTGCGCATTGATTTTTAAGTTAATCATTATTTTTTGAAAAAAAAGGTGATTATTATTATTTTTTTGACATGAAATTCATTAAAAAACTATTATTAAACGTTATAATTTTCCTACAAAAATTGTGATTTTGACATGTCAATTCTAGCAAAAAATTATCAAAACGTGTAGTTTTTTTGTTATATTTATGTTAAAAATGGTTATTTTTATGTCTATTGTTAAAAATATTGTTTTTTAGAAACAATTATTTCATGTGGATTGAAAAATTAATTAAGGATGTATAGATATGTAGAATATTGAAAATTCAAAACATCGACCTTCTAATTTAAAAATACAAAACAATAAAAACCTCACTACAATATATATATATATATATATATATATATATATATATATATATATGAAAAAAATGACCACTTCAAAAATTATCAAATTTACAAAATAATTATTTACATTTTATACATTAAAAAATCTAAAGCCAAAAAACAGGTCTTTTAAAAAACGGGTCTGATTCAGAATACCCACTTTTTCAAATCAGCATGAAAATCACTACCATTCTAAAACGTAATGTACATAAAAGAAATTAAAGTGTCAAAAACTATGCTCTAAAAAAACATGTGTGTTTTGCATCACCCCTTTTCAAAATCAGGTCACTTTTTTGCTATCTCTACGAAACGGGTAATAGTATCAGTTCCTGTTTCAAAGTTTACATTGATCCAAAAGATTTTGGTGCCGCATATCTGTTTTGCATCCTTTGTAGCCCAGAGTGAAGCGTACTTCACGGCCTCTGGTAATTCTCTATTAATGATGGGGAATTGACTATCCTCCAGCAGTTCCCCCGCTACGAGCACTATGGATAACAACGACCACGCATAGTGGAAGGTTTTACCCTACTCCTGGACTTCGCGACAATTTGTCAAAAAATCCTTGCAGGGGAATTCAAACCAGTTGAACTGGACCCCCTCCATGCATTGCTCAGCCAGTGTGACCACCGGCGCCGATACCTCATCAATGCGGCACTTCCTCATAACTTTTCCAGCCAAGATTTAGGTTGCTACGCGTACCCCTTTGTCCTTGATGTTGGAGATGACATAGCCCCTCTTCTTCTTCTCCAACTTTTATTTCATCTTCATGGCTTTTGCAAGTGCCAAATCACTGCCCTTTCCTTCGGCTATGGTTGCGGGGTCCTTTCCTTTGTAGGGGAGCCGAAAAATGCAGTGAATTAGGTCTGTCGTGATGGGGATAGGCTCCTCCAGCCATATATACCCATCATGCACCAGGCATAGTAGATTCCTGATGAAGAAAATGGTGATGGGCATGTGGTGGAAATGTGGTACCCATAGTAAGTGCAACAACCTAGCCTTTTCCATGCCACGCAACCACTTCCGTGGCTCTAACGTTGTCACCACCCCCTTAGTGTTATGCTTCATAAGGTTCCCGGTCTCTAGGTGGGGAACTTTTTGCGGTCACCAAGGTCCCAATCTTCAAACTTCATGGTTGGCACGTGGCCCAGGTGTGTGCCTTCAAACACTATGCCATCTGGTAGGAGTGGGGTCTGGAGTGAACTCTTGGTTTCATCTAGGTCCTTCGGCACTTTGGTCTTCCCTTTCCGCGGAGGGACATATGCGGGTAGTTTCATTGTAGAGCATGTAGATTGAATATCCTCCACCATATCTTCATCTTCTTCTGATGTGATGATAAGGGCCTACAAATCTTCTTGTTCCTCATTTGTGTCGACCATGACAGCTTTCCCTTTTTCTTCCATTGAGAGCTCGCTACGTAGCTAGTTCCTTAGGGACACGCATACGAGGTCCATTGCTTGTTTATCTTTCTTGGGCCTCAGCATTCGCAGTGATTTGGGGATCTCTGCCATAATCCCGGTGCCTTCTGGGACATCCTCCACCATTGGGGTCTGTGCGGCCTCACCGGCGATTACCTCTTCAATTCCCAAACCATCCTTAGTTGCTGTCATCATATCTAGGTTGTATTCTATCACTCGCGAACTCAGGGGCTCAATTATCACTCGACTCTCAATGCTCAGTACTCTGCTCAATCACTCAATTCTCAAACAACCAAGTGTTGTTTGTTGGGAAACCCTTTGTGTTTTATAGTTCCTTTTGAATTCGAATGCGACCATTCCCCCCAATTCTGGTCCATTAATGCTTTCTTGGTGGCAGATTTTCCCAAATCTTGCCATAAATCACGTCTTAAATGCCTGCCGCTCGTTCCATTTGGCCTCAAATCTAGAATTCCATCGTGAATAGTGACTTCAACGGCCACTTGCCAGTCAACCCACACGGCAGCGCAACCCTCCATGCGCGGTCATGGACCCTGTGACGCTCTGTTGTTGCGCGCATGCTCAATATCGCACAACTCCTGGGCAGAATAGTTTATAGTCCCACACTTCCTTTCAACTTCCTAGAGCACTAAGACTATCCTTCCTGTGGTCAGTCAGGTGGTCGTACCACGCATGTGGGGCTCCATCCCTTCCTCAACCATGGTCCACGGAGAATCCCCACCTTCTATTGTTGTGGTCGACATCATGCACTTTACCACTTGCAACGCACTACCCTGGTCACTACGTTTGGCGATATGCGGTCTAAGCCAAGGCAACAGACTAACCAGTTCATGACGATAGTTCTCAAAATTTTCAGTATGATCGTACGCACCTTGCCTTACCATCCTAGGTTCTTCAAAAAATGCTTCCTTTATCTCATCCTCTAGCTTCTTGAACTCCACGTCCATCATAACGCTTTTCTTCCTTAATCGTACCCTTTCTTTTTCAAGTTCGTGGAGTCTAAAGTTTCCCCATCGGATTTCTTCCTCAAGTTCTATGTGTTTTGTTTCACGCGGCTGTATGATTCCTCCATTTCGAGCTTCACGGGCTGTCATATCTATAGGTGTTGCGATGCGCGGACTAGGCTTTACATGCTCCATAAGGATTATAGCATCTGCTTCATACTTCAGCATCGGAAGTGCTCGCGCGGTTAGGTTTTTGCACATGGTCCTATAAGCCCATAGAATCGTTGGTATGCACAGATCCCAGTCAGTGCGTCTTACATGGTGGACCGTGTTCAACACTTCACACACCTTCTCAAAGGCTTTCCTGTGGATAATCTTTGGCGCGCTTGGTCTTTTCATACTTCGTTGTTCGCTCCCTTGTCTTGCCCGCTTCTGCTTGTTGTTCCTGTTTGCTATCGTGAGGGAGGTGTGTGTTCCTGCAGGTTGCATACCATATGCTTGTATCCATCTGGAGAGTTGGGCGTGCATGTTGATTCGTCCATCATACTCATCTTCCATCCACAGCTGAGGCTTTTGAAACCATATAAGCATCATAATTCTGCATTTGCGCCAGTCCTAAAAATTCCACTGGTGCATACCCCACCACCTTGTGGGCATAGTGCACAGTGCACATCTTAGAGCATTGAAATGTTGCTATTCCGGTACTTCTCTTTCAAAGTTGTTCAGGAAATCCTCTACCACGATTAGTCCATCATACATAGGCAAATCTCTTGCTTCTATTACTGTAAAGCATAGTGAATTTACCATCATGTTGCAATTGAGCGTGGTTACCTCGTGAAACTGATTCTGGCATCGTTCTATTTCCTCGTCTGAATTTGACGTGCAGGAGCTTTCACGCTCCCACGAAATCCTGCCATCTACTTTAGGATTACCCAATCCTGTTCCCGAGCAATTATCCTATAGATAAATTATAGATCATCGTCACTCTCGTCGTCTTGCACTAGCTCTGTGTAGCACAGTCCTTCCACAGGGTCTAAAGGTACCACTATGCGCAGTGAGTTTTTGTCAAAAATCATCTTGCGCTTATTTATATTTATCACTCTATTCATATCAGTGGCCCAATCTATTCCTAGTTGCACGGGATAGGGATTGTTGTCATCAACAATCTCTATCACTTCAAAATATGCAAGTGCGCTCGCACCTTTGATGTCTACCATTATTCCCTGCAATCTCCCCATCGGTAGGATCTTTTTTTGGTTCACCATTCTCAATTGAATAGGAGACCATTGCAACATAGGCCTACCCATGCGTTCCCATGTCCGCTTTGGCAGTACGTTCGCGTCTGATCCTAAATCCAAAATTACTTGATCCATTTCATATTCCCCAATTTGTGAAGTCAATCTCATCTCCCTTCCTGTCTGCGTCGTGTGCTTCCTGAGCTTCCGGACTACACACGGTTCCCATGATCCAGCACATCTAGTGATGAGTTCTTGCAGTCCCTTCACAACCTTGTTGTTGCGTAGCAGCTTCATGCATGTCTCCAAAAAGTTATTAAGCATTGATGGGTCCATCTCTGGTTCTAGTTTGTCTTTACTACCTGAAGTGGAGGTCTGCATGAAGCTCTTCTTAGCTTCCATGAATGTCTCCTTCGCGCACTCCAAATCAAAATTTGGTTCCTTTGTTGGAGCCTTGCTAACCCAAGCACTTTCTTCTGGCTACTTACCTTTGTCATCTCCTATCATGATACCGCTTCAGAGCACGATGTTTACATTTGGGTCCTCCTCATGCGGCTGAGACCTCATCATTTTTAGGTTCTGAGGCAGGTGAGGCTGGAGTATTCCCTTATCACGCAACCTTGCTATTAGTGTGGGGCATTCCTCTATCTCATGATCAAACTGGGTACAATATAAACATGATGCTCTCGTTGGATTTGTACAATCGTGGGCGTAATGACCCGACCCTCCGCAATTGTAACAAATAAGCTGTTCGCGACCCCTTCTTGGTCCCATTCCACCTCGACCTCATCCACACCCTTGAAATCCAGTGCGTGCCATCCCCACATTTTTATTGAGGGCTCATGTTTCAGTTTTAACTCTATAGGTAGGATTCCAATCCATCATCAGTTGATAACTTCTACAGGTGCACTCATCATGGTCTACTGACCTGCAGAAACTATAGAACAATTGTTGGGATGGCGGCATATACTTCTGGAATAGGTGGAAATTATCTGTAGCATGCTTCCCTCCTATCTGAAAAATCATGCACCATAATGCAAGCATCGCGCTTGGCCCTACTTGTGACTCTGGTCTCAAGGGCATTGGTCCTCCTCCCGCCAGGTAGTTCACAAAGACTAGACAATGGTACTTTTCATGACCTTGGCCTTTGCATTTGATGCACCATACCTCCTCGTGCGCTTCTAGGTGAGTTGTTCTATCTTGTTTCAAGATCTGCATCTTGAGACACAATTTTTTCAACTGTGCATGGATCTATTTCACTCCTAGGCTAGGATCTTGTATTGGGGTCTCATGCAGTCTCATTGCAATCTCCAAGGCTTCAGCTTGAGTAGATAGCTTCTGTTGTGACAGCGCAGCCCTTAGATGCGGCGTTAGTGACGATACAAACCATGCACGGTGCTGCCCATCTATCAAGGTCATGTTGCCTTCATGAATCATACCTTTCAGTCTCTGATCTAGCTCCCAAGGGGTCTCGCTTGGAAGCATCACAATTTCCTTAAACCCAATAATCAATTGTGTCTCTGATTTTGGCCTACTAAATTCCTTGTTCAACGCAGCCTAGATATCTATAATCCCTATGTTTGGATGGTCATTAGAATGCTTAATTACCACATTAGTGCACGATCTTGCAACGCGCTTACCAGCATTTCCTTCTTTATGCTGTCATTTGTGACTCCTTGCGCTTCCCATACAGCCTTTACCACAAACCAAAATTGGTCCAAATCTTTGTTCCCTACTCCTTTGAACACCGACAATTTTATTGCGTTCGCCATATTGAACTGTGGTGGTGGTGGAGGTGGTGTGGGAGAAGAGGGGGTGAAGACGGTGAAGCTAGTGGTGGTGTGGGTGGGGGTGGTATGCATAGAATTCGCTGTCTTATCAGACTGATCGTACTTCTTGGTGAAACTTTCGCGAGATCTTCCTCACTTTCTCGCCGAGGCGAAATCAAGGGGCTAGTCTCTAATTCTTCGCTATTTTCATTTCTGTAGATCCTCCCACTTCATGTAGCCCCAAACATCAATTTATTCGCATAACCCGCTTTTCACACAGTAGCATATTAATCCAAGTGTTCAAAGATTTAATATACTTACCTCGCGGTCCTTTGAGGAAGCGTCATTCCGCCTCGCTGTAGTTAATTTTCGTATCTATTGTGAACTCAGTGATAAACCCTCCTATAATTCGATCGAGCCAATGGTCCACAGTGCACGCGATCTTATCTTCCGATGCTTCTAGTCTATGCACTAACTCTGGAGTCCATACAATAGGTTTGTCAAGCCTACAACTTCCCTGACTGTCTACTAGCTTCGTGATCCACTCATACAACTTTGAGGGGAGGGATGCAAAGAAAATTTTGTGGATTTCCGTATATAAGTATCACTCTAACCATTTTTCCTTCGACACTTGTGGATTCCTATTTTCCTGCACCGCGAACTCGTGAATTTTTTTGTCCAACCACCCTTCAATTTATTTCTTTATCGAATTCCAGTGAAACGACATTAGACATCCCTTATGTAGATCCCCGTCCTGGCAACGGAACCATTTGTTGGATTGTTGGGGCCTAACCCAGGTTCAGAGGTGATTTAGCCAAACAAATCCTGGTACTACTAACCCTTTCAGAAATAGTCCATGGAGCACAAACTGAGGTGTCACCCGAAGTAGTATGGGAGGGTGCTAGAACCAAGTTTCCACACCCCGAAAATGTCTGATGAGTTCAAGTGGTCCATAGTTCGACCCTGCGTGCACGTCACTATGCGCACTTACCCATACCCCGCAGCCTGAGAGGCTACCTTCGCGCAGTCCTACTCGGGGGTTGAATGTTGTTATTACCCAATTCTTACGAGTGTTCCACTGTTAGTTGATTATTTTAGCCCAATCACAAGTTTTAAGTTATACTGTAACAATATAAATCATTCATACAAGTGTGTGTAGTAAATAAACAATATAATTGTAATTTCAATCAAACATGCATTAAATCCAGAACAAATACACATATTGATGCCAAACTTCTCTTTATTAATATATTCTTTGTTTACAAACTCAACTCCGCCTTATGCACTCAGCTACAGGGTTCCATGCACTTAGCTGCGGACTTCTAGGCCTCTGCGCACTCAGCTACAGAGCCTTCTCCTACTCTACGACCCAAGACACACTTTACACTTTCAACCCAATCACTTAGGCTTCTCTATTCTTCTATGCCATTCTATTCTCTATTCCTTATATTTTACATCTAGAGCCTCACTCTATTTATACAATCCCATGGTTTGCAGACCATGGGTAGGCCGGCATTACATCCAAAACTAGGGTGGACAACCCTATGAGTCTAGCATACTTTCGCGCTCGCAATTCGTGAGGCTTTACAACATTATTTGGTCAAAACATGGGCTTTGAGCCCCAAAACATATCTTGGGGGGGTTCCATTCCCAACATTGTGTACAACCGATATTTGGTGTTTAGAGAGGTAAAATATGTTATTAAATAGGAAGTCCTAGCAAAGGAACTTGAGAAGATAGAGTTTGAGCTAAAGGAGGAAGAATTAGACTCTACATCAGAAGAGGAATAAAAATATGAAGAGACACAAACTCCAATTGTGAGAAGATCAGTTCAAGAAAGAAGGCAACCAGAAAGGTATAGTCCATATTCTTTCTGTTCAAATTTATATTTATCTATTATTGATGATGATCCCAAAACTGTGAAGGAAGTAGTAGATTCAGAGGATGGAAAACTCTGGAAAGAGGCCATGGTTGATGAAATGAAATCTTTGCAAAAAATTGAGGCATTGGATCTAGTGGAGTTGTCGAATAGAAGGAAACCCATTCGCGGCAAATGGTTGTTCAAGAAGAAGTGAATGCAGAAGCAAAGGTGGAGAAATACAAAGCTCGGTTGGTAGCAAAAGGTTATGTCTAGGTGTCGGGAATTGATTTTGGTGATATTTTTTCTCCTGTTGCCATGTTAACTTATATTATATTACTTTTATACATTTCCACTGCTTTTGATTCTGAGGTAGAACATATGGATGTGAAGACAACATTTCTTCACGGGGATTCAGAACAAGAGATATAAATGAAGCAACCTGAAGGCTTTACAGTGAAGGGTAAGAAAGAACTGGTATGCAACTTAAAAAAGTCTCTGTATGGGTTAAAACAGTCACCAAGGATGTGGTATAAGAAATTTGATACATTTATACGGGGACTTGGATTCACCAAAGGCAAAGCATATCACTGTGTGTATTTTAAATTAATTGGTGACTATGTTATTTATCTGGTCTTGTATGTGGATGATATGTAATTATCTAGGATTTGAAGACCCAATTGTCCTCCAAATTCAACATGAAAGACCTTGGTGATGCAAAATATATTTTAAACCATAGGAAGTATGTCAAGACAATACTGCAGAGGTTTAATATGCAGGATAGTAAACCATTGAAGGTTCCTATTCCTATAGGTGTAAAGTTATCTGTTGAACAGTCTCCCAATACACAAGAAGAGGAAGAGGACTTGTCCTGTGTTCCATATGCAAGTGCAGTCGGTAGCGTGATGTATGTGATAGTATGTAGTAGACTAGACATTTCACATGAAGTGTGAGTATTGAGCAGGTTTATGTCAAAACCAGGGAAGGAGCATTGGACAATAGTGAAGCGTGTTTTCAGGTATTTGTGTGGCACTAGTGATTATGGTTTGTGCTACCAAGGAAGACCAGGATTTGATAGTGTTTCGGACATCCATGGCTTTGTTGATGTAAACTGGGCTGGAGACCTAGATTAGAGAAGATCTACAAGTGGGTATGTGTTTAACCTATTTTGAGGTACAGTCAATTATATGAGTAAGAGATAAATTGTAGTGGAACTGTCAAATACAGAGGCAGAATACATGGCAGCCACTCATGTAAGCAAAGAAGCAGTTTGGTTACAGAGATTGTTTTCAAGTACAGGGTTAGTACAATGAGGTATAAGGATAGACTATGACAACCAAAGTGCAATTTCCTTGGCAAAGAACCCTGCTTATCATTCAAAGACAAACGACATTGATGTTCAGTATCACTTTGTGAGGGATATGGTAGAAGACAAAAATGTGTTCCTAGTAAAGGTGGACACTTTGAAGAATACTGCATATGCATTGACAAAGTATATGATCACTGAGAAGTTCTCTTGGTGTAGATAAACAATGGGCGTTGTAGGGTTGGATCAATGACGAAGTTCTCCTTTGGCGCCCTTTGGAATGAAAACAACAAGTGGGAGAATTTTGGTTTGTGTTATATTCTTTCCACGACTAGCCCCAGTAGTGAAACCAGGGGGTTAGAGGGGGAGCAGAGCTCCCCCTTCGTTGCATCGGGCGCTAGAAAAGGTGTTGTTGGTTGTTGGCTTAGGTGGTCCTAAACATGTGAATTAGCTACTTACGCACATCATAGATTACTCTTAACCCAGTATTTACTCAGATCTACTTAAGTGTTCGATACTTTTAACATACAATGATATAATCTTCACATAAGCACTTAACATCAATTGCGTTCAGATAACAATATAGATCCAGTAAAGTCGCACATCAATACATCATTATTTCCCAAAACATCACTTATCACAACATAAAGTGCATTCATTTGTAATAGAAGTAAAGAGATAAAACATACGAATTTATGGAATAATATTATTTTATTGATATTCAGTTAAGCTTACAAACTCAAGACTTCTCTGCGCACTAAGCTGCAGGGGTCCACGCAGTTAGTTGCAGACTCTACTCTAAGCCTCTGCGAACTCAGCTACAGATCCTTTCTTCTACCTTTTACGCTAACTTAGACTCCTTCTCTTGTACCCATAGACAACTTATATTCTTCTATTATTATGTCTTAGACTCACCAAAACACACCTATTTATACAATCCCATGTTCTTTGGACCATGGGTAGATCTTCAAAAAGCTGACTTAACTTAGATAACAGAGGGTAAAAACCATTTTTGACTCTTTACTTAACTATGCGCTCCACGACCATAATTTTCGGAGACTTTCCATCATTTTACATAAAACTTGGGATTTTTCCCCAAAACTTAGGTTTTTGCCCCAAAATTGACCCAAGGGACCCCATCGCAACAGGCCCCCAACACAAAGATCATGACTCATCCGGAAGTCACTCAGTTGGCATGGAGATCTTACTGTGGATATCCCCCAGCTCTACTTGTGCAACTGCTACTTCAGTCGTGGTTGTGGGGTCGTTAATATGCCATGATTATTGTCACTTGTGAACGTTTATCCCACCCATTTCCACCATTCTTCATCATGACATTTATTATAATTTATCATTTAAATCCATTTTATTAATTATTTATGCTCTCATGAATAAATATTATTTATTCTCCTTTATTTCTAATAAATTGATTATTATGCATTATTTTACCAATGATAGTGCTAATAAGTTGGTTGTAACCTTATTTACCATTTTTAGCCTCCAAAGTAACTTCCAGATTGAAGATTTGATTTTTAAATCAGCCAACTCAAAAATTCGCTGGTTTAAGGAGTGACAGTTTTTCGGTTAAGATTCTGAGCAAATGAAGACGAATTTGGAAAATCTGGAACATGGGTTTTGTCCAGAACGGGCCCAATTATCTTCAAAAAGAACAGATTGCCCAAATTCGGCTTGTACAGGGAGAAACACAGGGTTCTTTGAACACGATTTTCTGGGATTTGCTGTTGCGGCCGCCCTCCAAATCTTAGCTGCAAACCCAAATCCGCCTTGTTCTTGTTGATCAATGGGTTGGAATCAACCTAAATTTGTAAGAGAAATCATGATTGTAATTATCTATACTCTGATCTTTCTCTATTTAATGAAACCCAAGATCAGAGACGGAGGCAGATTGGAGAGAGACGTGATGATGGAAGAATGATAGAGAAATGATGGACAACGGTGGTGGATTATTCATGCTGTAGCTTTTGCTGTTGTAATGATTCCAATTGGCTGATTAATAAATGAATTGGGAATTGCTGTTCATTCTTCTTATTCTGAAGTGATCCCGCAGCATCCGCTGGCGGCTAAGGGCCCAGCCTATGGCAGAATACGCTGCTGCTGCTGTATATTATCTTTTTGATTTATGCGTGGTTTGTATTATCAGTTTGAATTGGTAATCTGGTGTGATTTATTATCTTATATTGTAGTTCTGTTATATTTCATATATCGCTCTCTGCAACAAGAAAGTCGTTAATGTAACATTGATGTTCTCTACAGAATGATTTAATTGCGGAGTAATCAAGCTGCAACTTTCTTAAGCTGGTATTATTATGTTTGTCTATGGTTTATACTTCATACGATTGTTGTTCAATTGACATCGTGGTTCCATTATGAATTGCAATCGCTACCCTTTCTAACCAGGATTAATATTTGCGTATCGGACTCAGATTACCATTTCTTAATATCGTTGTGCGCTGTGTGCATTATTTATTTCAGCACCGTAGGCTGCTCCATATTTCATTTCCAATTAGTTGCCATTTTATTTCCTTTTGTTTTCTAATTTATTTGATTTGTCTTGGTTGTTGTTTGCTTCCATTAAATTAGAGTTTGCCGTTCAGTTCTTTTAATTCCAGTTGCTATTCCATTTACGGCCGTTCCATTTTAGACTTGCTATTTCATTTTCTGAATTGCCATTCCATTCTGCTTTCTTGCTGTTCCATTTCCTTTTTCTTGCATTTATTGCTTTGGTGTGAGAGGAGGATCAAGGCTGTCGTGAGACACAGCAGACACTATTATGCTCCCAGAACCATGATCCATACTCTAATTCCTTTTCCTTCATCAATTTCTACAGGACTGAGTTATTGCTACTATATCCTCGATTGATGGTTGTTTGAATGAATGATTTAGTTTAGAACATTTCAGTTTCTTGCTGTTCCAATTAGATTTTGTTTCAAGCATTCATTTACTTTTGGGTTTTAATCTCTATACTGCAAAACATTACTCTTAAGTAAATAGCCGCCTCAGACAGAGTACACTCTTGAAATAAAAAGTCGTCCCTGGGTTGATAATTAATGTGAGGTAATTAGGAGTTCACAAGACACCTTTTTATCGCCCCACAGTGGTCTACTTGGTTGCCTGCTTGATTTGTTCTACCAGCTGTTCTATGGCTAGTCCTTCACTGGCTCGCTTGATCTTCTGCTGCTTACTATATAAGTTCGCCAACTTTTCATGTATGTTGGCCGAGACTACATAGGCTTCATCCAACCAAGGCCCCAACCTGGCCTTAAGGACTGCCTCTTTCTTCTGTGTCACTTCCACCTGTGTAAGGAGCTGCTTAGCCTCCTATATCTTAGCAAGGCACTGTACTATAGCAACGATGTGCATCATCGCCCTTACTTCATCGCATTGCTACTGGAGCTCATGGAACTTTGTATTTGATACCTGTAGGGTGGGATCTTCCTGTAGGGTCATCACTAATTCCCTAGCCTACTCAAATAGCGTGGTGCAGTCCACAACCGCAGCATCCACCATCCTTAACAACGGCTTCACATTTTTCCCTAACCTCTGGCGAGGTTGAAGGCTGTGACTTCAGCTCCAATTCAGTGATTTTCATGTTCAACTCAAACTAAACTTAGGCCACCTCTACCTTGGCATCATGCACGTCCGTAGGAAGTTTTCTGATCTTGGCCTCCAATGGCACTTCCTCAGGTATGTGCAACTCCGGCACTATCCTGCATGCTTCTGCCACCGCAGCCGCTATCTAGGCGCTCTGTGCTTGGATTGTTTATTTTTTTAATTTTTTTTTCAGAGCCTCTATATTTTTGGTGAATATCTTCTTGTTATTCACGTAATATTCACTGATTAAACTGAGGGTGCGCTGCTCCCGTGCCCTTAGCTCCACTATCACACTTGACTGCAACATGTGAAGATATTTGTTGGGCAGCGTTGTGAGGTTAAGGCCGATGTTCTTCAAAGAACTCACGATGACCTTGTCATCATCTGCTTCCATGCTCAATGATCCTTCTGGTAATGACACTACCTAGAGATCCACTTATCTAACCATCTCTGTTGCCTGACTTGTTCCTGGTGCCAAGCTTATCTATGTGGAACTTACCTTCCCTACGCCCACTTGGATCTTGCTGGTCCAAATATACAACTCACATAGATCCTTTTTTATAGTACTTAGTGCCTGCTCTTGCTGTTGTTCAAATTGTTGTAGCAGTTCTATTATGGTGTTGTGTACCTTATCTCTGATCTCATCGAGATCACCTTTTATTAGTGTGATTGGATCTAGCGATGACTTTGTTGCTTTTGACTTACTTTGGGGCCCCTCCTTCTGCTGATCCACAAACCTTTTATCCAGAAGGGATTGCTATATTCCTTCTAACCACCACTGCCCTACTCGAACTGCTCCTCTTCCTCTGTCTGGGGAAAAGGGGACTTACCACTCCACTCAGAATCACACTATTCATGTTTGGCCTGTTGCTTCACAACGTGCTCCTTTTCTAGTTGGGCCTTCTCTTCAGCCCCTTTCCTTCGCTTCTCGACCAAATACTGGACCACCTGCTTCACTGCTTCCTTATTTTTCTATTTCATGGATTTGCTGGTGCCCGTGGTCAGATCGTATGGAAAATGCCAATCTGTCAGCTAGCGCTTGATAGTTTCCTAGATGCCACCTTTCCTGGCAAGGTAGGGTAGATAAAACCATTTTTTTGTGGATCCTTCTGTGCCTGGATGTACACGTGATGGAAGTCATCTTTAAACTCTGCGTACTCTGATAACTGTTCGAACGCAATTGGAGACAACCATGGCTTCTGGTTGATGGCCATGCATAGGCTCACCTCCATCAAAACTTAGAAAACATAGGTCCCTATGACCCACGCAACATCCTTTGTGGCCTAAAGGATGGCAAACTGGGTAGCCTTCGACAATCCTTTCTCTAGGGGAGGAAACTGACTATCCTTTGGCAGTTCCCAAGCCACTAGCACGATGGAAATCAACAACCACGCATAGTGGAAGTTTTCTTGTATCGAGCCTCGCGACAATTCATAAGGAACTCGCTAAAGAGGTAGCACGACCAATTGAACTGCACGCCTTCCATGCATTGTACAGCCAATGAAATTATGGGCACCGGAACCTCGTCTGCGCGGAATTCTCTCATGACCTTTCTAGTTAAGATTTTTGAAGCAATTTTCATCATGGGATTGGTGATGGATGTGATGGAGTACCCACGTGGATTTTTAACCAGCTTGAACTTTTCCTTCATCTTCTCTTCCAGGTTGTGCTCACTCGTCTTTCTGCCAAACTCCTTGGCCAAATTCAAGCCTGAGTGTAGTAATAGCACGATCTAATGGATCAACATATCTGTAATGAGGATCGATGCACTCGGCCACAAACATCTGTCAGGGTTAGAAATTGCTTGATACAAATGAGGTTGATGTTGGAGTGATGGTAGTGGGGCACCCACAATAGGTTCAACAACCCCGACTGATTCACTCTGCGAATCCACTCGACTAGCTCCAACTCGGTGACACCAAATTCCTTGTAATATACCCTCTTCATATAATTCTTTGTCGCAAGGTGGGGGAACCTCTCATGGTTTGCCATATCCCAGTCTTCAAGCCTTAAATGGGGCACCTGTGCCAGGCACGGTTCTTTAAATTTGATGCTCTCGGGTAGCAGGGGCATGAGAATTAGGAATTTCTCTGCATCTGGGTGTTTGGTGATCTTCACTTTTCCCTTATGTGGAGGGATATAATCCGGCAACTTGGAGATAGGCTCCATGCTCTTGGCATCTATATCCTTCATGCCCTCTTCGGCCCCCAAATCTACCACTGCCCCCTTATCCTTCGCTGGCCATTTATCTTTCTTCTGGGCTTAGGTATCAGAGTGCTTCCTTGGTGACTCACACATCGGCATTGGCCTCTTCTACTTGTCTTTCTTGGGCTTGGGGGCTTCTCTCACTGGTGTAGGCTTCGGCCGAGGTGACCGCAGCATCATAGGCACAACAGCCAGAGCCTCCATGCTCATAACCTCTGTTGCATCTCCCTCAGAGGTGATAGTTCCTCCAGTGCTTACAGTTTCGCCTGGTCTGGACATCGTGCTGAGAATAATCCATTGGGTATCCTCAGGTAGTTTATCAAATACAGAGCTAGTGACCAAATTTGTGAAAACCTGAGTGTTATAGACATATTTGGGCACTACAATCCCAATCATATATGTCCATAAACCAAGGCCCTCTGAGTCCATAAAAGTGTTGTTTCGTACCCTAAAGGAGCAAGGTCAGCTGATTACATCATCTCCCAGAAGTTCTCCATGGAAAACTGCTCAGAATTGGTCAAAACAGGACCATAAAGATTGCTCAGTGCTAAGGGTGTGATGCATCTCACCTGCTCATTGCAAAAAGTGTGATGCATACTATAAAGCCCTTCTGTAGGGTGCGATGGGCAAGAGTAGACAAATGGCAGAGACAGTTTGCAAGGTGGATGATCATGGAATCCTCTAGAAACTTCTCCTTTGACACTTGCCTCTTTGAATTCACCAAAGGATGAGTAAGAGATCATGAATCTCCAAGTGGAACCAAGGACTATCAGAGAGAGGACACTAATCAAAGTCCCAGAAGCTAACTCACCCCCCTACAAACATCTATATATGGATCCCTCATCCCAAAGATCCAGAGGCTGGAATCTTGTATTTTGTAAGGAAGTGTTGTTGGTTTCTTGTTGGAATATCATAGTGTTGGGTGATCTAAGCTTTTCATGAGGTGAAGAAGGGCTTTCATGCTGGGAGGATGACGTTGGGTCAGATCAATGGGTTGTAATCCTCTCTTCTATTCTTTCTATTAATAAAACTCTTCAAATTTTCCTCCACTTTCTTGTATGTTTGATGATATATGCATTTGTTTGGTCAATATATATCTGGTCCTATATTGTTTATGATTGTAGATCTCTGTACTTCGATAGTGTTATGCTGCTTTGACTTTACAGGTGCTCTTTGAAGCGGGGTAAGCAAGGAAGGAGCAACAAAGATCTGTCAGAAGGGAGAGGAAACAAGCAAAGGACCAAGCACAAGACTGAGGTTGGTATTCTTTGCTCCCCTCTCATCTACTTCTCATAAAGGAAAACGAAAGTAGTTTTAGTTTGTTTGTTTCTAAGATAGCTACCTGTCTTAGTGGGACTAGTAGCTCCGAGTGGACACTAGATTTCCTGATGAAAAAATGGCGACTCCACTGGGGAGCGAATAGCTTGTTTGCTTGTCTATATTTTTTTATTTTATAAACTACAGACGAAGCCTAAAGTCAAGCCAACTAGCCTTCAAACTGCATTTTCTATGCAAGTGCAAAGTAGATCAATGCTGCTTCAGTCTATCTATAGGTTTTGTTTATCAATTGAACAATCGATTTGCAAACATCCTAATTGCACTCGTGGTGGCTCAAGTAACCTCATTAGATCAACCCCTGTTATTTATGTTTACTGACTATCATTTGCTCGGCCTAAATCCCTGAACTAAGCTGTAAATTGTGACCAAAAACCAAGTAAAGTCTCGTCACTGTACCATCATACCCTTTCTTCTAGGAAATCTGGATGCATCGCACCTCCCGTGTGCAGTAGGTGAGATGCATCCATATTTCCCTGTGTAACAGGTGCGATGGTCAAAAAAGGCTAATTTTTCCTCCAAACTTTGCTTTTTCTTCACTCTCTTCAGCTTTATTCAAGAGTTTTGCTGTCTGTGATCAGTATACCACTGTGGAGACCCCCTTCCTTTGCATGATTCAGCCTCCATTGTACAAATAATTGTGTATTTTTTTATGTATTGTGTGCCATTTACAATTCTCTTTTACAAAGAAGTAGCTTAATTGAACTGTCATCTTTTGATTTGAAAGTGTCGCAAGTGTCATTTTCAGTCAAAGAAAATAATTCTATTGTTCTTGATGGTCAATTACACTATTACTCTTGTATTTGATTTGAATTAGTGGTTTTTCAAGTGTCGAAAGTACTTTTCAATTCAAAATCGTAAAGTTTCGTCATTATCTTCCTTTCGTTTTTTGATGAGAAAATTGTTAGTACTGTCGCTTTGAAAAGATAATTCAGATTTGTACTTAGCATTCTTTTTGTCATTCACACATTAAGAAGGCTGAAAACAAATACATGCATGTGCATTTGCATTTAGACTACTTGTTGATTTTGATTTAAGACAATGCATCTAGTGTGTGCTCTCTACTCTATGTTGAAAGAATCTCATTTCTCTTTCCTTAGTAGCTAGGATTTTCATTGCAAAAAGAAGATCAAATGATTTTTTATCATATTAGATTGCATTTTAGGAATTGTATATCTACATCACGCGGTGAACCTGAAAGGCCAACTTCTTAAGAAAGATCAAGTATAAAATATATTCAATGAACATAAAAATGCTTTGGAACCTAACGCACAACATTTACAAGTCTAGGCTAGAGACATATTCTGGCATCGTAAAGCCTGGTAACGATCGCTTTCATCATAGGTTGTGTGATTCCTCCTCTTTGAGACGAAAAGTGCCAGTACGGACTTGCACTCCCACGTACCGTCGAGTATATACTGGGAGACCACAATAGGCTATATCCTTTTATCCTTAAGAAGTTGTGTTTGCTGCCTTATCGATCGTAATGCAATGAACACAACATTCGGGAAGATTGACTGCCGTACCGTAAAAAGTATTCTACAGTTTTGCGATTGGTTTGGTAATCCCTTTGTCTAGATTTCCATAGTAGTCTCTTTCGTTCCTTTTCAGACTCCTTAAACGAAAAGGTCCATCTGAGCACTTGTCACTTATGGCTCATTAAAAATCGAAGGCCACTAGAGTCATCTTTACCTTTTTCTCGACTCTTAAAAATTTAAAAAGCAAGTTATGTCAAAGCATCTAAAATTTATTTTAATCGGAATAACATCACTATTCCCTTGTTGGTCTTAGGTTGAGAAAAATGGTGTCCACCAACCAAGGACTTCCCCTTGGGGGAAATCCTAGTCCTTTCTCCTCCTGGGGAGATGTTGGTGCACCTCATATGGCCGCATTATCCCTCCCAGGGATGACAATCGGCTTTCCAATATGGCTCTTCTCGACCTTTGTCGTTCAAACCACCGCAATTCCTGAGCAATCAGGTCAGCAACTAGATGATACTAGAGTTACCCCCCAACCTTCTGCTTCGCTTGTTTCTCCCTCACTTCCTTCCTCTTCGCTTGGTGAAGTTGGTAAAGCTAAAAACCAAGTAACTGAGAAGAAGAAGAAAGGGAAGGAGAAGGAGAAGAAGAAGAAAGATCCAAAGGCAAAAAGGGGCAACTGTGCATCATCTAGCGAAAATCTGCACATTGCACCGTCCAAAGCCAAATCTCCATGTGTCATTTGCAAAGGAGACCACTATCATCGAGATTGTCCTTGCATCCCTCGGATATTAAGGGACTGGTCTCCTCGTCTACACAATCCGATGTCGTCAACCTCTGATGATCATGTTGAGAGTACACCGTCAACTAGTGAAAACGAAGCCTCTAGACAGAAAGGAAAATGTAAATTTCCTTGCAAACTATGTGAAGGCAATCATGTCGTCCACCATTCTCCCTTCCTAGACAAAGCTAAAAGAGTTTTGGATAACCGTCCTGCTTCATTGCTACAACTTCCTTCTGGGTACAAGAAACGCTTTCTGAGTCCATCGCTAGTTGAAAATCCGACTGACACACCTTTGTGGTCAGTCGAAGCATCTATCATTGAAAATAAACCCTCTGGGCCAACACTATATGAATGTCAAAAGGTTGAGGTGGCAGTCGACCCGGTCTTATCTCCGGAAGGTCCACCTTCAGATGATACAGTCGCTGAAGAGAATGAGAACGACACTGTTCAAATTATTTTCATAAGCACAGACTCCGATGAACATGGGGGCAATATACCCGTTCCTTTACTGTAGGAAGGAAGTTCATTAGAGTCATATCCGGCCGTCTATTCGGTCCCACCTCCAAGCAACCTAGTCGTTTCCTTCGATTGGAATCTACTAGGTGGACCCCATCTACCATCTAATGTACCATTTCGAATCATTGTACAAGCTTACAGAATGGTCATGGTCGGTACAATCATAGATGAAGGGGCTTCTGTGAGTATCCTTTCCTCAACTTCTTGGAAAGCGCTTGGTTCGCCATCGCTTCTTCCTAAGATGAGAAATCTGACAGGCTTCGACAAAGAAACCAGTCGACCGTTAGGGATCCTTCCAAATGTGCCTAGAACTTTTGAGAAGGAAAACCATTTATCTGAACGTAATGGTAGTCCAAGGACCTTTAGATTATAATCTTCTCCTTGGGCACGACTATATTTATAGCATGGGAGCCATTGTCTCCTCACTCTTTCGAGTAATGTGTTTTCCGCATGAAGGCAGAGTGGTCCATCTCATAGACCAGCTTTCATTCCTCAGCTCACACATAGCTAATAGTCAAATGCCATCCCTAAATGGTCTTTTCACGCAAGGAATATCTCATCAATCTCTAGTCCATCCACCTGAAGAACGCGAGTAATTCAGGGGTCATGACTGAAACCCAGAGGGCATGCACCCTGGCCTGCTTTGGCAGGAAAACTCTGGGTATAGGGTAGGTTTCCGCGAAGGATATATGACTAGTCTGACACCCGTCCATGTAGGAAAATGGGATTGGACCATAATAATATTCCCTCGTCAAGGTTAGGTGATTGGAGCTAGAATCACCTTTGTCCAAATGGACTAAGACGAGGAAGCGTTTCTGTCTGCTATGTGGATGGGAACTATCTTGCAAATGTGAGAACGTCTATATGGTAGCCTGGAAACTTTTCACTATACCTAGGGCATGCAAACCTTTTTGCATGTAAGTGAAGAGCGACCATTTATTTTCTCAGTTTGTAGATTCTCAACCCTTTAAACTCATAGGATTGGTCGTTCCTAGCTTGCATAATGGAAGGATACAGAGCAAAGCTTCGAAAGGTGCAAGCTCCATAAAAATGGAATCTATCAATGAGATGTCCTTATTATACGACTGGCACGAGTAGTTTTTATGTGAAGTTCAAGCTCGTTAAAATTAAACCTAAGCAATGAGCAAACATTCCCCCCAGAGTTTAAGCTCATTAAAAAATGAACCAATCTCCAGTAAATAACCATTGCAAATGCATTATCATCAGCTTTTGAGCCTTGGTCGTGTTCTCATCATCACCTCCACTCTGTTTTAGCTGATTATATGCCTCCATTTGATTGTTTACCCTTTAGAGGAACAGCTACGATGAGTGATTCTATTAGCCATCCTTGTGACACTACCGTGATTGGAAAATTCCAAACCTTACCTGGAATCAGCTGCTACCCCCAAATATCACTCGTTCCTAAAAAAAGAGTCTCCTTTAAGATCTTTTCCTCTGACTCGTAAAATATGAAAAGAATGCCAAGCAATTGGCCTCTCCAGCTCGCTAAAACTATCAGAAGTGCTATCCCTCCTCTAGATTTTAATCTTTTTGGACTTGAAGGATTATTACACAAAAATATCGAGCGCTTGTTTTGTTCGGCTCGTTAAAATTATCGAAAATTTATCCCTTTTGTATTATTTTATACCTTTTCGGACTTAAGGGATTATATGACGAAAAAGGATTATTGGAGTTTCCTTTACGTCCCTTTTTAGAATCTCTAAAATTGAAAAAGGACTGAGTTATCTTTGTCATTAAACTCATTAAAACCAATAGCGACAAACTTGTCCATATAGACAAGAACAAGTTTCATTGTCGCTAGGCTCGTTAAAACATAGCGACGGGTTTTCTCGAAGGGCAAATTTTAGAACAAGCATATGTTATCCTCCTGAAGCTTGATAAAAATAAATAGGCACTGGTCAGCAATGACTGGGGAAAATTGGGAATAAAACTTGAAGAAACTTTATTGGTAGCAAGTCGCTCTTGAGCATGACACTTTCACTCCATGTCTGAGTCGGGTTGGGTTATTCTGTTCACCGGTCATATTATCATTGGTCCATCGTTCCATCCATCTTTGTGGTTAACGCTACCAATCCATTTTAGTGTCGCTGATATGTTCAAGAGAATTCGTTCAGAGAATTCACCAACCCATCTTGTGTCTCATCCGCTACAATACCTTCACGCTTCATTCTTTCATGACCGCCACCATGAACCTTGTATAATCATATCGTTTTCACCTCTACAAAATCATTTGATCCATTCCATGTCGTAGATGTGGGATCCATTAATGCCCTCCTACGATAGGTCACTTCTTGTCGACATCTGCTCATTATCCAAGAAGCCGACCTAGGGACAACCCTTCCAGTACTTTGAAGCTTGCATGCCTCAATGGCAAGTTTCTCACTTCCGGCGACAGGTTTACACTAATGGCCTTCGACCGAAAGATTTCGCGTGGTGTTTGACATCGACTCATGTATTTGCACCACGTGAATTGTACTGTAGTACCTTGAGGGTCATCATCATTATCGATGATTCCTCTCGCGCCTGTTAATAGCTTACATCATTGGCTGGTAATCAAGTGATGTCCTTCCATGTTCGACGTCATAACATCTTTTCACATGGATCGACTTTTACTTTCGGGCGAAGATTGAACGAGTTTTGAAGTCCTCGGATCTAGTTTCATCCATCCGGGCTGCGATATAATCAAGAAAATAAGGACATCAAATGTACATCATTGCTACACAGATAATCATCCAAACTAAGGGATGATGGCTCTACCAGAATCATCAGTCTGCACACAGACAGTTGTTTGTCCTACGTACATGAAATGAATTTATAAAGTTGAGCATGGGAATTCCCGCCTCAGCTAGATCATGAAAATATTATGAAGATAATGTATTGTATTGTATCTTATTACAGGTCACCTTCCAGTTCGAAAAAACCTCGGATCCTCATGATAAAGCATTTCACCCAACATCAAAAGATTTTCAACCTCGTGCTTTAAGGGGCAACTTTTATATACATATTTGGGCACTACAACCCCAATCATATATGTCCATAAACCAAGGGCTTCTAAGTCCCTAAAAGTGTTGTTTCATACCCTAAAGAAGCAAGGTCAGCTGATTACATCATCTCCCAGAAGTTCTCCATGGAAAACTGCTCAAAACGGGACCATACAAATTGCTCAGTGCTAAGGGTGCGATGCATCTCACCTGCTTCGTGCAAAAAGTGTGATGCATAATAGAAATCCCTTCTATAGGGTGCGATGGGCGAGAGTAGACAAATGGCAGAGACAGTTTGCAAGGTGGATGATCATGGAATCTTCCATAAACTTCTCCTGTGACACTTGCCTCTCTGAATTCGCCCAGGGATTAGTAAGAGATCATGAATCTCCAAGTGGAACCAAGGACTATCAGAGAGAGGACACTAATCAAAATCCCATAAGCTAACTCACCCCCCTACAAACATCTATATATGGATCCCTCATCCCAGAGATCCAGAGGCTGGAATCTTGTATTTTGTAAGGAAGTGTTGTTGTTTTCTTGTTGGAATATCATAGTGTTGGGTGATCTAAGATTTTCATGAGGTGAAGAAGGGCTTTCATGCTTGGAGGATGATGTTGGGTCAGATCAATGGGTTGTAATCCTCTCTTATATTCTTTCTATTAATAAAACTATTCAAGTTTTCCTCCACATTCTTGTATGTTTAATGATATATGCATTTGTGTGGTCAATATATATCTGGTCCTATATTGTTTATGATTGTAGATATCTGTACTTCGATAGTGTTATGCTGCTTTGACTTTACAGGTGCTCTTTGAAGTGGGGTAAGCAAGGAAGGAGTGGCAAAGATCTATCAAAAGGGAGAGGAAACAAGCAAAGGACCAAGCGCAAGACTGAGGTTGGTATTCTTTGCTCCCCTCTCATCTACTTCTCATAAAGGAAAATGAAAGTAGTTTTAGTTTTTTTGTTTCTAAGATAGTTACCCGTCTTAGTGGGACTAGCAACTCCGAGTGGATACTAGATTTCCCGATAACACAAAGGATTCATAAATGATGGACAACATAACGCAAAAATTCTAAGGATGCAAAGTGTTATTTGCTAGACGACCACGCGTAATTTATAGGCGAATTTGAATTCAAATTCGACCGTTCCCCCCAAAATCCATCTATAAATTCTCATTTGGCAGCAGATCTTCAAAGATTTCATTCTTGAATTCTGCCCCCTACTCCTCTTAATCATATCCTAGTTGTGAATCCATGAATAGTGACTATAACAGTAATTTTCTAGTTGTGATGCGCGATATCTCCCCTTCTAACGCAGCTCCCTTGGCGCATCTTCTGATACTGCGACATTACCCTTTTCCACACAGACCCGCTATTGCGTAGTTCCACTAATTGGGCAGTGTAATTTATAGTCCCGCGCTCCCTTACAGCTGCCTCGAGCACTAAGACTATCCTTTCATCATGTAGTCATTGGGCCGGATCCCCTGTGTATGGCTTCAACTAGCTTCCATTTACCCTTCCCGGAAATGGTTCTCCATTCAACTTTTCAAGTTGAACTGTGCCACCATCTGTAATTCTTTGATGATATATGGCCACAGCTAGTGCATCTGAAACTTTCCTGGAAAATTAGCGAACTTGCTATCATATAATAAAACCAACTCGTTTACCTTGAAGGTGTGCAGTTTGATGTGCCTATCATGCCAAGATTTTTTGCATTCCTTCTGAACCTGTTGATGGAATCCAACCAAAAACCTATCTTCTTTGAGCTCCATTAGCTGCACGAGACATTCTTCTAAGGATCCACAGTCTACCATACCTGTGAAGGCCGCTATGCATAGGCTTAGTACGATATATTCCATCGGCATTACAGCCTCTACACCACAAACCAGTCGGAAAGGCGTCTGACCTGTTATCTTTTTGCAAGTACTTTTGTAGGCCCACAACACCACTAGTACACGCACATCCCAATCATTCTATTTCCTATTGCAAATCTTCATCAATGCATTCTCCAATATCTTATTAAAAGCCTTAATTGTTCCATTACCGTGAGGATGATAGGGTGTACTTTCCTGATGGTAAACTTGGAACTCCTTTGTAAGCGCACTGATTGTTTCAATGAGAAAATGTGTACTGCTGTCACCCATCAATACCTTTTGGCAACTGAACTTGGTCAACACATATTCAAACAAAAAGTTTGTCAACATTTCCCCTGTACAGTCCTTCACAGGCTGTGCCTTCACCCATCTGGTCAAATATTATGACACGATGATGATGTAGCATGCACCTATTTTCTTACCCGAGGGTTGAATTGGTCGTACAAATTTAATTGCCCATTTCTCAAATGGTTGCAAGGACACATGTGGATTCAGCAACAGCTCATCCCTCCGCGACAGCCTTCCCGTCCTCTGACATGCATCGTCATGGTCTAGTTGCCAATGTTAGAGATAATCGTTCAAAACTAGAAATGATCTCTTCTAGTTTAGGTGGGACTTCTTCTCAGGTTTCCTTTACATTATCAGTCATCTACCTCTAATTTTTAGATATTCAGCTAAAACTGCAGAACTGTTAAATTTACTCGAAATACAACAAACTTTCACTTTCCTCACGGAACCGAAAGTAATTAAAACCACAATTTATAACATATCGCGTTTGATTTTTATATTAAACTCTGTGTATTTTTTGACGTGATTACTATCCAATCTGAGCTTTTCAAGCGGATGGTCACAATTAACTAAGTTATTAACTTAGTTTTATAAATGATCACATCCGGTTTTGGAATTAACCTCTACGCTTATTAGCACACGATGACCGTTAGATCTGTGCCTGTCAATCGGATGGTTAAGATCTTCTCCAAGGGTTCTCAAGAGTTTTGTCGAGTTTTCTTCGTTTCACTAAGAATTAGCACTTCCGCCAAGGTTAACCTGTTTCTAAGTTATATTCAAGATATCACTAACAAAGCTTTGTGGTTTCAAAATACGTTAAGTTCTTTCAATGCATAGTGAATGAAGTTTAAACGCAATGACACAAGATTATACGAAACTCTAATTCTACGGGGGTCAATCTAGAAATCAACAACATTCAAAGATATTTTGAAGGAAATTCAAACCTCCGGGATTTAACCATTCATGCACAGAATAGACACAGAGATATTTCAAATTTTATAGTCTAATCCTCCACAACCAGATCCTAAGTCAATGGATTGAAATTTCCTAATCCTATCTAATCTGCATTATATCCTCCTTAACAATCTCAACTAAGCCTAACTACTTGAATTTATTACATGATAATTCAATCCCTGAATTCTAGCTCTAATCCTATCTAGAAAGCTTCGTAAAGTGATAGCTAAAGGATCCCACTCCTTTTCTTGTAATTTTTTTCGTGTTTTTGGAATAAATTTGAAGCCTTTTGTCTTCAAACCTCATGCTCCTGTATCAGACTCCTGAGGAAAAAATTCTTCATGGGTTCTTGTCCATGAGCACTTCTACAGAACTGCCCAACTTCTGTAGCATGGCGTCTATTGTCTAGGTAGCATTAGCAATTGGTTTATCCTTCCATTTGACCAAATACTAAAAATACTCATATCCCCTTGTCCTTTTAAACACTCCCTTATCCAATATCTTCTCTGGCTGTAATGCCCTTGTTGTAGGTAACTGTTCTATCCAGTCAACTTCCCGTTCTTCCTTGTCTTCTGTTGTATCATCTGCATTTCCACTTTCATACCTGTACAAAACAGCAACATTGAAAATTGGAGATATTCCAATATCAGGGGGTAATTCAATTTCATATGCATTTGCAAAAATTTTACTCAAGGCTCTGCATGGTCCAATTTTCTTAAATTTTAACTTGTTATACTCCCTTTTTGGAAATCTTTCCTTCCTCAGGTGTGCTAAAACCAAATCTCCAACCTCAAAATTAAATTCTCTCTTCTTCAAATCTACTCTGCTCTTGTACTTTATGTTGCTATCCTGTAACTGTTGTTTTACATGTTCATGTAATGCTTGAATATCTGAAGCAAAATCTTCTCCTTTAGAACTTCTCATTTTAACTTTGCCCAAGTCTCTTAATTCAGACACTCCTCTTGGGTGCATTCCATAAACTCTATGGAATGGACTCTGCCTTGTACTCCTATTAGGAGAATCATTATAAGCATATTAAGCCTATGCCAAAATTTGATCCCACTATTTTGGATGTTCACCTGCAAGACTTCTCAAAAGATTACCCAAGATTTTGTTTACAACTTCAGTCTATCCATCAATTTGAGGATGATAATTTGAACTAAAACTCAGTTTAGTACCAAGTTTCTTCCACAATGTCCTCCAGAAATGACCAACAAATCTGGTGTCCCTATCTGAAACAATGCTCTTAGGTAACCCATGCAACCTTACAATCTCCTTAAAAAAAAGATTAGCAATGTGAGTAGCATCACTAGTTTTATAACATGGAATAAAATGTGCCATTTTTAAAAATCTATCAATTACAACATAAATTGAATCATTTCCTCTTTGATTTTTTGGTAAATCCAAAACAAAATCCATACTTACCATATCCCAAGGTCTATCTGGAATAGGTAATGGAACATACAAACCCGTGTTTTGGCTCCTTCCCTTTGCATATTGACAAAATTTACAATGTTTCACATACTTCTCCACTTCAGATCTCATCTTCGGCTAGAAATAAACCGACTCACCTGATCATAAGTCTTGTCTGCACCAAAATGTCCTCCAAGTCCACCACAGATGATTTCTTTTAAAAAACAACCCTTCTTGCAAGAAAAAATCCAGCCACTTACTTCTGTCTAAAAAATAGGATTTTTACAAGATTCAAATGCCTCTTTAAAATCTAAATCTTTCTCATATAATTCTTTAAGAAAATCAAAACCCAACACTTGAATTTGACTTTCTTGAACTAAAATTCTTTTTCTACTTAAGGCATCTGCTACCTTGTTTAATTGGCCATTTATATGCTTCAATACAAAATTAAAACTTTGAAGATATTCTACCCATTTTGCACGTTTCTGACTACTCTTTGGTTATTTCATAATGTACTGCAATGCATGATTGTCTGAATAAAGTATAAACTCCTTAGACATCAAGTAATGTCTCCACTTTTTCAATGATTGTACAACTGCATACAATTCCTTATCATAAGAAGAATATTTCTTCTTTGATTCATTCATTTTTTCACTGAAATAAGCTATAGGTATGTCCTCCTTACTTAAAACACCGCCAATAGCTTCTCCACTAGCATAAGATTTCACTTGAAAAGGTTTAATAAAATCAGGAAAAATTAGAATAGGTTTCTCAGTGATATTTCTTTTCAAAAGTTGGAATTTCTTCTCTGCTTCAGCAATCCATTTAAATGGTTATTTATCCTTCTTTATAGTGTCAATAATAGAAGCATTGATCTTACTAAGATTCCTTATGGATTTCCTATAAAAACTAGCAAGACCATGAAAAATTGTTACCTCAAAAACACTTTTCGGTGAAGGCCACTCTATGATTGTCTTTATCTTCTCTGGATCCATCTTTAATCCATCAACAGAAACAACAAAGCCCAAATATACCAACTCTTCCTTCATGAATGAACATTTCCTTAAATTTAGCAGTAACTTTTCTTATTGCAACTTCTGTAAGACATAGTTCAAATGTCTCATATGTTCCTCTTTAGATCTGTTGTAAACTAATATATCATCCAGACATATTATTACAAATTTATGAATAAATTCTTTCAACACTTCATTCATTAGCCTCATAAATGTACTAGGAGCATTTTATAACCCAAAAGGAATTACCATCCATTCATACAATCCTTCATTTGTTTTAAAAGTAGTTTTCCATTCATCACCTTCTCTAATCCTTATTTGATGATAACCACTTTTTAAATCCAACTTTGTAAAATATCTTGCTCCACTTAAACAATCCATCAAATCTTCAGTTCTAGGTAAAGGAAATCTGTACCTGATTGTTATTTTGTTGATTACTCTTGAATCAGTGCACATTCTCCAGCCTCCATCTTTCTTTGGACTCAACACTGTTGGCACTGACAAGGACTCAAACTCTCTCTAACCAGTCCTTTGTGTAACATATCCAGAACTTGTTTTCCGATTTCTTCATTTTTTGTGGGAGTAATCCTATAAGCTGCTTTATTTGGTAGATTTTCCCCTGGAATGAAATCTATATGATGACCGATTTTTCTAATGAGTGGTACCTCATTAGGCAAATCATGTACAATGATATCACAATAATTCTCCAGCATCTCTTGAATTTCAATTGGCAAATCAGAAATCTTAGTAGAAGTAATTATTACCTTGGGTTTGCAAATCAATGCAAAATTTACCTCATCCTCTTCAATCTGCTACAAGTATTCTTTTCCACACAACAATATAGTCTTTAGATCAGATTTTCTTGATGCATCCTCCTCTTCCATAGGCAGCAATGTATGATTAACACCATTTTTACCAAATTTGTATGTATTCCTTTTCCCATCATGCATAGGTCCTCTATCATACTGCCAAGGTCTTCCCAGCAATATGTGATACACATCCATATGCATCACATCACACAAAATTTTGTCTTTGTATTTTCCCAACTGCAACTCCACTTCACATTGTTCATTCACCAATAACTGATGTCCTTTTTGAAGCCATGACACCTTGTAAGGTGTTGGATGTTTCTTTGTCTTTAATTTCAACTTCTCCACCACTTCTGTAGAGACCAAATTATCAGTGTTGCTACCATCAAATACCATTTGACAACATTTTCCTTGAACCTTGCACACAGTCCTGAACAAAGTCTTTCTTTGTGCTGGTTCAACAACTTCCTTTGCTGGTTTTAACAAAACTTTGTTAACTACCAAAGATTCTCCTTTCTCTGGTACATTTTCTTCTTTTGGCACCTTCGCTTCTTCCTCTTCAGTCTTAGCAACAATTACATTTCTCTGATTTGTTCCTATGTTCTCTGGGCACTCATAGGCTCTGTGTCTCAGCTTATTACATCTGTAACATCTAATTTCTCTTCCTTTGCTCCTCTTCCTCTGGAAAAAATCCTTCTGCCACTTGCATCACCTTCTGTGGGTGTATGCTCACTCGAGCTACCACTAGCTCTATCTCTAGGTGTTGTAGATCTTCCTCTACCACCTTGACTTCCCCTTCCTTGGAAAGTACCTCTACTTTTGGCAGATTGCCTCCTCGTGAGTTTTTCTTCAGCCTTCAATACCATCTGATAAGCCTCTTCTACTATTTTAGGAGACAACAAACTTATCTCATCTTGGATCTCCATTATGAGACCATTTATATATCTTGCAACCTTCTCATTTGTATCTTAAATTTGTCCATCTCTTATGCTTACTTTGTAAAATTCCTCTGTTTATTCTTTCACTGTCAAAGACCTCTGTCTAAGATTTTGCATCTATCTAAATAATGTCTGTTCATAATCACTTAGTAAAGACTTACCTCTCAACTTTTCCACCATCCTGTTCCAATTTCTAATTGGCTACTTACCAAGTCTTTTTCTTTCTGCCTGCACTCTATCCCACCAAAGTTCTACATGTCCTTTCAATTTTGTGACAACAAATTTCACTCTCTTTCCTTCTTCCATTTCTTCATAATCAAATAATTTATCCATGCTATTAATCTAGTCTATCAAATCCTCAGGGTTTAAACCTCTTGTATAAACTGAACCCTCAAGTCTAGGTTTAGATGTGGATCCCAACATTGATTTAAAGAATCTCATTTCAGGAGTAATTTCCTCTTCTTCTACAGCTTCAACTTCAGGTTCACTAACATCTCCATCTCTTTGATTTCCCATTTCCACTGCTTCCAATCTAGCTGGCATTTGTTGCATGGCTTCCAACACTTCAACATTTGCAACTAGTCTTCCTCTTCTTTGACCACGTATTCCTCCAACTCTGAAATCCATGTTGGACTTCTTTCTCTGATCTTTGAGATCCTAATCAGTGTCAATAAGTTGCTCTAATACCACTAATGGTGGTCTAGTTGCAGGTGTTAGAGATAATTGTTCAAAACCAAAAACAATCTCTTCTAGTTTAGGCGAGACTTCTTCTCGGGTTTCCTTTACATTATCAGTCATCAACCTCTAATTTTTAGATATTCTGCTAAAACCCAAAACTGTTAAATTTACCCGAAATACAACAAACTTTCACGTTCCTCATGGAACCGAAAGTAATTAAAACCACAGTTTATAACATATTGCGTCTGAAATTTATATTAAACTCCATGCATTTTTCGACATGATTACCATCCGATCTAAGATTTTCAAGCGGAAAGTCACAATTAATTGAGTTATTAACTCAGTTTTATAAATGATCACATCTAGTTTTTGAATTAACCTCTATGCTTAGTAGCACGTGATCACCGTTAGATATGTGCTTGTCAATCGGATGGTTCAGATCTTCTTTGGGGGTTCTCAAGAGTTTTGTCGGGTTATCTTCGTTCCGCCAAGAATTAGCACTTCCACCTAGGTTAACCTATTTCTGAGTTATATTTAGGATATCACTAACTAAGATTTGTGGTTTCGAAATATGTTAAGTTCTTTCAATGCATAGTGAATGAAGTTTAAATGCGATGACACAAGATTATACAAAACTATAATTCTATAGAGGTGTTGTGGCCACAACTACCACCCTATTGAAACATGTCTCTGATAGTAAATTTTCAATGGGTACCCTATAAATATAGTCTTTCATCCCTCTGAATGATCTATTTCATCCCAGTGATTTTAACTATGTGGAGACCCAAATATTCCATTCACAAATGGGTAAAGCCCTTTAACAAATCCCTCGCGTAAGCCTTTCATTCCTATATTTATCGGGATTTGTTTAAACCCTCAAAACCCTCATTGCATTACTATTCCATCACCATGCCTTATTATGGAAATCCTTCACAAAGCACACATGAATCACCCCTTTCGCTCATCGCACTCCGCCTTGATCAAAGGGCAAAGGGATGGCTTATATGAGTGAATGAGAGTGATGTGAGTAAGTTCTCCATCGCATCACAAATCGCCAACCGGACAAGCCCCAAAGCCATATATAAAGGGTGCATAAGCATTCTGGACCCGACGGCCATATTAATAGAGGTGTATTGTGTTTCGGATCCAATACCATTGCTCATCCCTATCAGCGGGCTTCGGGATCTATGTATATGGTGCGCCCTAACCACCCGGACCCACCGATGATTATAAACCCTGGCATATGAGTTTTCAAATCCACCCCAATGGCCATACGCAGGTCTTTCCATATATCCATGTGTTTGCAATGAAACATTAAAGTCAAGGTTTTCCAAAGGGAATGGTAACATTATGGACTTGAGGGGATTTATGAACATTAATGTATATGTTTTTTCGGGTCCGCCTCCCAATCACATATCACATATCAGTGGAGCCCCGGGCCTTATACATATTACTCACAATGATATAACGGACCCGTCGACGTATCAAATATGATACATATATATATATATATATATATATATATATATATATATATATATATATATATATACATATATATATATATATATACATATATATATATATATATATATATATATATATATATATATATATATATATATATATATATATATATATATATATATATATATATATATATATATATATATTTATATTTATATTTATATTTTCGGGTTCGAAGCCCTATTGCACATTGCGATCGGTGGAGCCTCAGGCTTGCGCATATTGCGATATGTGATAGGCCGGACTCGGCGATATTTACTGGCTCCAGCATATAGTATTTGAGGTTCGGCTTGGACGATTGACTCGTGTTTTTCCTGTGTTTTTCTTTGTTTTCCAAATTTTTGAAATCATAATGGGATCAAGTTTTCAGTGTAAAGGGAAAGCTTGTGGACTCCTGATAGTGCAATTGTGCATCGAGGTGGTGGAAGGCATGGGTCCTGTGACCTGAGAGCGAGCTGATACCCGATTGCGATGAAAGGAGGCCCTCAAAAACTATGCCAAACCTATGCTTTGAGCAGGAAATTGTAGGATTGATTGTGTTTTATGCATAGATCCTTTTCACACTTGTTCCCACAAATATAAAAGTTAATGAAAGCAGTGTCTGTGTTTGATGTGAATATCTCTATCATATCGTTCACAATCATGAAGCTAATGATAGCTATCTCTATAGGTGAGAAGTAAAGGACATGGGAGGGGATATGAAGAGCCATGGATGCAGAAGCACTACGTTTAAAGGTCTGGATGCAAGCATTTCGGGTCGAGAGCCCACGCGTTGCCTATGCATTCTGTAAGCATAGCTGTCCTGGTCTTCATTATGGGGAGGCAACACACAATCACCCCTTTTGCCAACACTTGTTCTCCTCCTTAGGAAAGGAATCAACCCAGCCATTATTCCTTCTACGTGCCAACAGTCATGCTAATGATCCTATCTCTATGTACTCGATTGGCATATCTGAAATAGTGGGAAGATGAAGAGGCAGGGTGACCTCAGCTTGTCGGCAATTTCACCAACCTATCGCAGTTGTACATACTAATCTGTGTAATGACAAGAGGGAGGGAAATGTCATGGAAGGCCAAGGGTCGTTCAGGGCTGCATAAATATTACCTCGAAAGAGGAGAAATGGCTTTTGATTTTCGAGAAAAAGAGTGTCGCTTTATTGTGAATAAGGAGGATTGTTTTTGAAGGAAGAAGGAGCCTTTAGCTTCAGACTGATTGTACTGTTTTGGATCAGAGTGTTGTTACTGGCATGGATGTAAATATGATTTATATTTATGCATATTGATGAATTATAGTTCACTATAAGTCTTGTTAAATTGAATGTGATTTAGTTCCATGGTTAACTTGTGAATGGTCTCTTATTTGAAACTAAATTAAACATCAGTTGCAATTTTAATTCCATAGAAGAATGTAGACTCCTATATGAGTGATTGGATTGCAATTTAGCTTTAATACAACCTTGTCTAGCTATGAATTCACTGATTGATTCATTTGGACTTGAAACTATGCATGATGTTTAACCTTCTTTATTACACTCCTGCTGAACATATATATGATGTTTAAACCTCTATATCATGCTCTTGCAGGATAGATTAAAGTAGTTAGAAGTAGTATAAATAGGATTTATACATAGAGGTTACCTGTTTTATCTTTGTTGACTTAATTGAAGTCTTCCTCCTAGGAGCAATATTTCAACATGTTCAAATAGTTAATGGGGTCCCTTAAAACCCGTCAGAGCTAGCCATTCCAAACGAAAGCAGGTCTAATTGGGGCTTGCGATCGGGTTAGCTCCCCTTGCTTGGCATTGTGAACATTTGCCATGTCAACAAATTGGCGCTAGAAGGAGTGTTGAACCACCCTCTCCAGCTTTTCAAGATTTCATCTATAAGTGCCACACATGGATTCAAAATGGTTAATGTATGGATCGTAAAGGTCAGAGAGATCCTGCCACACATTTGAAAGAACCTCATTTGGAAGAAACAGAGACCCCTCTAAGTCCTATTTCCAGGTCACCCAAGGAAGAGAGATCGTGGGAGTATCCTATCATTCAGGAACAACCAGTCAGAGCACTTACTCGGGATTACAGTCGTTCCCTCTCTCAGCTTCCCATATTTCACTCTTTACCTCCGACAACTAAGAGAAAGCCAAGGATCTTTACCCTGAACGAAGATACATCTGTAGCCACTTCTCTCGAAGACATTGTGCTAGAATCATTGCAGAGTATCAACACCCCTTGGGGATTCCCCTTCTAAAGGTAACTCCTTTCTTGATTTTGAGAATCATAGCGGAGAAGCCTCTGAACAAAACTTCCCTGCCCATAATATGGCCAACGTTCCTCCTCTAGGTGGGAATCAGCCTCCACCTCCTCCTCCGGGTGGGAATCAACCTTCACCTCCTCCGGGAGCACTACCTCCCTGGCTTGCACAAGATGTTGTAGCAACACTTGGGCAGCAGCATCCCTTACCCAAAAATACAGAAAGAGTGTTACCTAATTTCGACCCTGAGCGGGGAGATATTGCTGATAACCATATTCGCTCTTTATTCCTAGCCTTACGCAGGTTGGGGGTCACTGATTAAGATGTGGTGTGCCACCTGTTCTCTTTTACTTTGACTGGTGCAGCCTCCACATGGTATTTCAGATTGAGAATAGGGTCAATCACCTCTTGGGATGCTTTTCAGCGGACCTTTTTAGACAAATTTGGTGATGACAAAACACCTGCGGCCTTAGTTTTAGAATTATCCCGTCTGAAAATGGAAACAAAGGAGAAGGTTAAGGATTTTACGATTCAACACCTTATTCAATAGAATCCTAGCCACCGCTAGACCTACTGAGGAAGTTCTCATGGAGTTGTATGTCTTTGCTCTCCTTGTCCCTACAACAATGTGGGTTAAAAGGAGTAATGTCCAAACCTTACAAGGTGCTATCGATGAAGTAGTGAAAGCTGAAAATGAAATGATCAACCTCACAACATGCCACCCTACAACTACAGAAAAGAAAACCCCTCAAACATCCAAGAAGAATAATGGAAATGATAACAAAGGGGTTGAAACTAAAGACAAGGATGCCACGAATGTGGAAGGGTTGCATCGGATGATTAAGAAACTTACGAACATAGCCATTGATATGAGAAGGAATCACGGAGAGAGTACTAGTGGTAAGGGAGGAGATTATAATAATAGAAAACCCTTCAAACCTTTCTACCAAAAGAAAATAGAGGGTGGTCATGGTCAGCTCGCGTTGCCTACTCCACCTAATGAAGGGGCTTTAAACAAAGAAGAATTGGCTCTGATTGGATCGCTCCTCAAAAAAGAAGAACCTATACTGGAGCTCAAACCAGAACAAGGAGACAAAGAGGAGTACCAAGTAGAAGAACCCTCAAATGAGGAAACCCAAATGAATGTGCTATGGGATTTCCATAATGATGAGAATGGTGACGAGGGAAATGACACTGCAGAAATTAACGCTAATGAAATCCACACGCGCAATAAAGGGCCACTTCCAAGTGCGACAAAGCCCGTAGACCAAACAAAGCAAGATGTTCACCCTCTGAAAGCATCTTGTTGAAAATGCAACAAGATGATGGAGCTTAGTGAAAAGGAATCGCCTTCACTAAGTGGGCCCGCAGGCTATTTTTGGCGCAAAGTCTATTTTTAGACATATGGATCATGGTCTATGAGTTGCATGATGCTATTTGTGGATGATTGGTCATGTTGGTAAAAATAGATGGACTTCTATTTTTAGACATATGGGCGGTTTCTATTTTTAGACTGCCAGGCTAAAAATAGAAGAGTCGAATATTATTAGCTCATAATAATATTTGGACTATAAACATTATCTTATCCTCTTGGAGCACTTCACTATGAGCTACAGATGTGGCACATGCAACTGTCAAAAGGAAATACGCTTTCCTTGTGGGTCATTTGAGCTATTGCATGCAGGACTTTAGTTATAACTCATGTGGTTGAGTTTCGATGGAGTTGTGTTCAGTTTCACTTGTTTAAACTAGTTGTATTTAGTCTAACTGCAGAATACACTAGTGATGAGTGATATGAATTAATTGTTAATTAATTCACTAATTATTAACTCATAAAGCAACTAAAGAATACATCAGTTAACTCAGTGCATGGACAGTTCAGTGGAGACAGTTGTTAGAGGTTGAGATTGCTATCAGTTGTGACTATAGTTGTGCATGAGATTTTGCACATGCATGGATTGAGTAATGCCAATGAGGATTGCATGGTTCAACCAAGAAAAAGATGAGTTTGGTTCAACCATTCATCATTCATTCTCTTGCAGGATTGCACAGTGGAGGCAGGGAAACAGTGGAGGAGATTTGAGGCATCAAATCTGAGCTAGTTTGTGTGTAACAGGTGGAGATAGTTGTTTGGTCAATTTAGTGCGTTCTAAATTGATGATTAAAATGTCAATATGGGATTCATAAATTGACGAAGTGAAGTTTACTATATGTACAAGATAACCATTTTCTTAGTCTTTTGTCGTTTTTGAGTTTTTTTTTAGTTTGTTTTTGGATTTATCTTTTATGGATTCCCTAGTGTGTGATGGCGAAAATGAAAGTTAAGTATGGATGGTAATGGTGATTTCTACAGTGATTTTTCAAACTTAAAAGTGTTCAAAAAGAAAGCTCTAAAATAACTGTAATGAAATCAATTCTTAAGAGGAAGTAAATGTATCAAACAGTGAACTAATGACAATGGCCCAGTATCCTTACTACTGTATGAAAAAGAAAGTAAAAACTGAACTTAAAGCAACTCAAAGACTGAAAGAAAAGGAACTAATTCACACTACTTCAACTCTTCTGATCCTTTACCCTTCAACTCAATCTGCCTTATGGGAAGCAATCATGAACAAGTTAAGCAATATGATATCTAAATTGCAGGAAATTAAATTGCATAAAGGAAACTAATCACACTATTTCAACTCTTCTGATCCTTTACCCTTCAACTCAATCTGCCTTATGGGAAGAAATCATGAACAAGTTAAGCAATATGATATCTAAATTGCAAGAAAGAAAACTAAATCACACTACAATAAGTAATATTCTGATTCCTTACTAATAGAGTCACTTAACTATAGAAAGAAACCATAAACAAATGAGTAGTATGATGTCTAAGTAGCAGAAAAATAAATAAGCAAAACACAATTTGAAAAATGACAGTGCTGGAATTAAACATCAGAAAATGAAAATTAGCAGGAAGGACAAGATGATCTCATATGTCAATAGTTATCTAAAAAAATATGTAAATCTTCCTGGGCTACCTACAACAAAACCTGTAAAAGAAGCACTGATCAGCTAATAGTTAGAAAAGAAACATCAAGGAAATATAGACAGCAATGATCATTAGAACAACACACTATATATACAAGCAATGATTGAAAGAAAACAGTAAATGAAAGCAAGTAGAAACTATACAAGGCTTCGGTGTACAGGAGCCCTCTGCAACCTCGGTCAGTCAATGAACAGTCACAAAAACGAGCTCTGGAAAGTAGTCTTCTCATGTATTAAAGCAACAACAAAACACGTAAAACAGAGTACAGTGGGGTGATAACAACAGTCAAAATTACATCTCAAAAGCTTTTTTTTTTACACAGCATTTATCAACGCATTATTTATAATGAAAAGTGTTGTAACTAACTCCTAAATCCTATGCTGTTAACTTCGTTGCCAGAGACACGTAGATCTCCTCAGCGCGAGATCTAGCGTAATGGTCATCATGTCCATTAAATCCTCGGAGTGGTAGCTATTGGATTCAGGTTATGGGGTTGATCTCCAGGTGTGTCGATATCTCCGTGAGTTGAGGACTGTGCCACGCAAACCTTCACGTGCTCAAAATAGAGATGTGCCACCGCTAAATTCCTTGGTTGGCTTTGCGTTTGACCCTTGTTGACCGCGACCGTTTATGGATGATTTGGCTGATCTGAAGGGACATGTTCCATGTACACGTCACCTGTAGCTTGCCCATGTGGCTCGTTTCTTCATAGGACACCTGTAGCATAGCCTTTAACAAAATGGTTGTGGAAACCTGTGCTGGCTGCGGAAACTGACAAGTTTCCGCAGTTGCCTAAACAAAAATCTAAACCAAACAACAGTCATAAGCATAGTTAGAAAACCATGTCAGAAGCTCTTTTTAGACTATAATGCAATGGTTTAACAGCTTGGTGGATGAAGTAAGTGGAAAAAGAAGGCTGAGAGGGTGTATAGGAAGGTGCAGGTTTGAGGCTCAACATACCCCCACTGTGAAGCTATTGCATGTCCTCATGCAACCAAAATTTAGTCATTTCTCTCTAATCCATATGTTCTGAGGCTTCTGCTAGGACATCTAGCCCTCTTTTCTTCTTCTTTGGTGCTAACATCATCCTAGGTTTCCTGACTAGACATTGGAACTTGAGATTAATCAATGCTCTGCTTAACTTTTTGCACTTTTTCTTCAGTTTCTTGTTTTTGTTTTGCCACAGTCCTAAATGAAGCATGGTGTTATCATGGATAATTTTACCTACTTTAATCTGCTCTTCGAGTGCTTCATTTTCCTGCTTGATATGCCTATTTAGGACTTCTAATTCAAATACCTCCTATTTCAAGGACTGAACTTGTGCATCTAGTGGCAGAGTGGTACTCGGACCTGTAGCTGATTGTTCTAAGGATTCCAGGTAGTTATATACCTCTTGCTGATTGGGATCTACCTCAAGTTGATTCAATGCTTGGCTGAGCTGGAGATTTCTCAAGTGTCTCTTCACCTAAATCGATAAAGTGAGGCTGTTTTTCTTGGGTTTTACTCCCCTTTCCTCTTAGCCTAGTGCTCCTCCTTAAGTATGGACTAGTACTCTTTTCTTGTGTACTCTATTTTCCTTTTTTATTTTTCTTTACTATAACAGCTTGTTCTTGAAGATGTACTAATCTCTCTGACAGTGTTTGATGATCCTCCTCTATGGATTGCTCAGGAGAGGGGTAAACTTCTTGAATCGTCCTTTTTCCTTTCCCTTTTTTCTGTTTCTTGTCTTTAATTCTGTTCTCTTTTCCTTCTTGAGTTTCTGTAGTAAGGGAGTCTCGGATTGTGGTATCCTTTTCTTTCCTCCTACTTTTTCTTGGAATCTTTGGTGGACTACTTCCAGAGGCCTCAGATGGCTCTTGGAAGTAGTTTATTGTCAATAATTGCTCCCAAGTATCTTTATTTTTCTTCAGCTGGTCCTCAATAAGAATTTTTATGAGTCCATGATGATATAGATGAGGTTCAATGTTGCCTATGTGTTTTTGAACTGTAATACTCATCTTTTTCAAACTCAACAGCAGAAAATGAGGCAAATTAAGAGTGTGACCCTCTAAGAAATTCATCATCAGTCTAACATGATACATATACATAGAACCAAAACGTCCTTCACACGTGATAAATTTTTGGATAACTAACAACAGACTAGACCATTCCTCTTTTAGTGCATGAACAGGGATGCCTCTTGTAAACATGGTGGTATCCATACCTTGGTTTTGTAGCATAATTCTCCATATCTGATCGTTCACACTTTTATTTTTGAACCACCTCTCACCTTCCTGAGGTAGGCCTGTGGCAGCTGCTACTGTGGTTTCAGTCACCGTGAGGTTCAAGTCTCCAATATCCACTGTTTGACCATCAAAAGACTGTGAAAATGCTTTGGTCACCTCCTTGTTATGGCCTTTAAACTTTTGGATATATCGTAACCATCTGGCTTTCTTCAGCAATTCTTTAGTTTGAGGATAACCTTCCAAGTATTTCGGTCCTTCTGGCTCTGCTCTTAGTAATTTTCCCATCCTCTGTTTTGAATTTCAACTGAGAGCTCTTTTTCGTGTGAGGGTTTAGAGAAAAAATGGCTCGGTTACAGGGTTTAGGATAGACTGTAGTGGCTGCAATCGAGGTTTAGGATAACTGTAGTGGCTGCAATCGGGGTTTAGGATAACTGTAGTGGCTGCAAGAGAACATGGAGAATAGGGAATAGAAATACCTGAATTACAGGAGGAACAGAGGTTGAGCAGCAGTAAACGAGTTCATAAAATAAAATGCGGATGCATGTGAGGAGTATGGTATTAATAGAGTGGTAAACGAATGGAGTAACGTCGGGATTCTTTTGAATCAGATGGCTGTGTATGAAATGTTACACGTCTCAATGGACGGTTGTGGAAAATGCGGCTAAGAAGAACAGTAGCGAAATAGGTCACGTCTCATGAGTACGGGTAATAAATGAAAGTGCAGTCAATATTGAGTTTAAACTCGAAATAATCATGAGACCGTTGGAGAAATGATTGCAAGGTGTGTGGAGTGATATCGTGGAATATGATTGGTTTAATGGAGCCATCGTATCAAATCATTGCACGTAGTAGAAATTTTAATGGTTTGATAACTATGCGTAATTATGACTTGAATTGTTATTTGATAAAAAAAATTTCTCATACCTTTGGAAACTTTGTCATTTCTTACTCAAGGCTTCTAACCAATTGCTCTTCCTTGATGTCTTGGAGATGCCCCATGTCTTCAGCTCAATTACACCTGCATTTCATGATTATTGCACTAACATTTGACTATAAATTTGAAAAACAGAGTGATGGTGGTTGCGGAAATCGTTTCTGGCTGCGGAAACTGCTTCTGGCTGCAGAAACAGCTTCCAGCTGCGGAAACTGAGACAGCACCCACTTAGCTGAACAAAGATAGTTAGAGAAGAACTAACTGAATGAAAATAGTCCTGAAAGGGAATTTTATTGATGAAATGAAATGGAATGAGTGGAATGAAATGAAAATGAAGTGGAGTGAAGTGAAATGGAAATGAGAATGAGATGGAAATGGAGTGAAATGGCAAATGAGGTGGAGTGAAAATGGAAAAAGAAAGACAAAAGATTTTTTTTTTTTTGGAAAATATAGAGTGTCAGGTATCCCTGATTTTCACTCTACATTTTCTGCATAAGACCGCCAATCTATGATTGGTTTTCAGGCTTATACACATTTTTTTTTTATTTATTTTTTTTTTTTTTTTTTAAGAACTGAAAGAAACAAAGGTTAGGCTGGTGGGAGAGAAGGATTCTTCTCCACCAACCTTATTGCAGAATTCTCTTGGAACATCTTGACAAATTCCTCTTTTGAGAGTGGTTTATGATAAATTTTCAATCGGTGGCCATTCACAATGAGAGGAGTTTGAAATTCATCAATGGTATTGATTCTTACCACTCCATTGTTAAAGACTTTGTCAATATCATATTGAAATTTTCCTTTGAAGTCTTTAAACTTGGAATCAAATAGTAACGCCCAATCTCCCTCTTGAAACTTTCTCTCTTTGATGTATCTGTCATGCCACTTAGCTCTTTGATGTTGAACTAGATCAGTCCTTAAAATTGCTTCTTGTCTGATCTCATCTAGCTCATCCAGCTACTCCATTCTGTGCTTTTGGGCTTCTGATAGATTCATCCCTAACTGGACTGCCATCTTGAAAGTCTTGACTTGAAACTCAATGGGAAGCAGGACTTCTTTCCCATAAACAAGTTCATAGGGAGAATGTCCTGTTGTATTCTTCCATGTAGTTCTGTAGGCCCATAAGGCTTCAAGAAGCCTTTCTACCCAATCTCTTCTGTGTAGATGAATATTTTTGGTGATGATGTTCTCAAGAACTTTGTTTGTAGACTCCACTTGGCCATTTGCTTGCGGATGGTAAGGAGTAGATTTTCTGTGCTTGATTTTGTATTCTTCCATCAGCTTCTCCATCAAGTTAGATGTAAATTGACTTCCCTGATCTGTCACAATTTCTCTTGGGACACAAAAACGAGTAAAAATATCCTCAAAAAGAAATTGAACAACTGAATTTTTAGTGGTAAAAGGAAATGCTTTAGCTTCTACCCATTTAGTGACATAATCAATGCATACCAATATATACTTTTTCTGTTTAGATGGTGAATTAATAGGTCCAATGAAATCTAAAGCCCATTTTTCAAAGGGTTCGATGAGTACCTGTGGTTGTAATGGCATTTCATTTGAAAGAGTCGGTCTCCCAACTCTTTGGCAGCTGTCACACCTTCTGACATATTGTTTTGCATCTTTGAAAAGGGAAGGCCAATAATATCCTAAAGAAAGGATTTTATAGGCCATCCTTTTGTCAGCAAAGTGTCCACCACATGGTTCATCATGACATGCCTTGAGGATGCCAGGCATTTCATCTTCCCGAACACATCTTCTGATCACACAATCTAGCCCTGTTTTAAACAATCCATTAGAAATCCATGAATAACTTGAACTCTCCTGAATAATTTTTCTTTTTTCACCAGGAAATAGATGTGGAGGTAGCTTCTTGTAGCCAAATAGTTAGCAATATCTGCATACCAAGGAGTCTTAGTAGTTATTGCAAATAAATACTAATCTGGGAACTTATCCTCTACAGGAGAATCTTCATTAGTATTTTGGATTCTAGACAAGAAATCAGCTACTGTATTTTGTTTCCCTGGTCTATCCAACACAGTAATATTGAATTCTTGTAAAATTAAGAGCCATCTTGTAACTCTGCCGTTAGTAACAGGTTTATTCATGAGATATCTAATTGCAGAATGATCAGTATGGACAAAAGTTTCATAGCCAGTTATATAGTGTCTAAACTTATTGATTGCATGAACAACAGCTAAGAACTCTTTCTCAGTCACAGTATAGTTTAATTCAGTGGGAGTCAAATTTTTACTAGTGTAGTAAATGGCATAAGGAACTAAATCCTTTTGTCCCAACACAGCTCCTAGAGCTGTATCTGAAGCATCTGTGGAAATATGGAAAGGAAGTTTCCAATTCGGCCCTCTCAAAATGGGTGCTTTAGATATTCTTGTTTTCAAAGTTTCAAATGCAGATTGACAATCAGGATCCCATTTGAATTCAGAGTCTTTTGTAAGTAATTTGAAGAGTGGAGATGCTATTTTGGTGAAGTTTTCAATAAATCTTCTATAGTATCCAGTAAATATAAGAAAACTTCTAACATCTTTTTAATAATTTGGAATAGGCAACTTGGAGATGACTTCAACTTTTGATCTATCAACTTTAATACCATCCCCTGAAATATGATGTCCTAAAAAAATCCCTTCAGTAAACATCATAAAGAATTTTTTATGACTTAATGATAGGTTTGTTTCTTTACATCTTATAAGGACTTTTTCCAAATTCTCTAATGTCCCTTCAAATGAATTACCATAAACTGTAAAATCATCCATATAAACCTCTACACAATCATGGATTAGATTGGAAAAGATTCCTAGTACTTCCCTTTGAAATGTTGCGGGTGCATTACATAATCCAAAAGGAAGTACTCAGTAAGCAAAAGTTCCCCATGGACAGGTAAATGTGGTCTTGTCTTGATCTTCAGGTGCTACCTGAATCTGATTGTAACCACTAAAACCATCCAAAAATGAAAAATACTTTTTGCCTGCTAAAGTATCTAATACCTGATCAATAAAGGGTAAAGGAAAGTGATCCTTCAATGTTGCTTTGTTCAATTCCCTGTAATCAATGCATACCCTCCATTTACCATTCTTTTTAGGTACTATAACGAAAGGAGAAACCCATCGGCTATTTGAAATTGGATAAATGAAGTTTACATTAAGTAACTTTTGGAGCTCTTCTTTCACTATCTCCCTAAGGTTTGGATTCATCCTTCTTTGAGGTTGTCTGATTGGTCTACTGTTTTCCTCAATGTAGATGTGATGAATGCAAGTCTTAGGGTCAATACCTTTCATATCAATATATTCCCATGCAAATGCAGTAGAATGTTTTGCAAGATTTTGGTTAGTTCTTCCTGTTGTGATCTTTCCAAATTTTTGTTGATATTCAATGTTTTTCGTGGAAAGATCTCAATGGCGGAACTACCAAACTCTTCCATAGAGAAAATAGACATTTGTCTAGATGATAAATACTCAATGTCAGAATTTAACTGAAATTGTCTGTGGTCATATTCTGAAGATGCTTCAAAGTTTTCTAATGTGTTCAGAATTTGACTATCTTCACTAACTTCAGAAATGGTAAAGACAGGTTGTATAGTATCTTCATCATCAATCCACTCATTATCTCCTATTTCTGTAATTGCTTTTGCTGGAGGATACAGATTGAATTTCTTTGTCGAATTACCATCAGAAATATACATATCCCCAGACCTACAATTGATAAAAGCATTAGTTGTGGCTAGCCAAGGTCTTCCTAAGATGAGAGGATGTCCTCCTAAATTACTCTTGGGAGTTAAAATCATGAAATCCACTAGATATTCCCAAGAGTCTAAGGAGACTGAAATGTCTTCTAATACACCATCTGGTTTAATAATTGATCGATCTGCAATTTGCAGTAAAGTAGGTGTAAAGAGAAGATTAGGAAGTTTCAATTGTTCCATAGTCTGTCTACTCATAATGTTGATAGTAGCCCCTAAATCAATCAAAGTATTTGGAATTTCAACCCCATTGATATGTGTTTTGACAATTGGACTACCGAGATCTACATATTTCTGCATGGTAATTTTTCCCATCATGATGTCTGCAATTTTCCTTACCAGGTGGATTCTTCTTGTGTCTCTAGGTTTCCTTCTTAGTCTTTTAAGACTCAACTCCTTTATTGTTTTTGCTAGAATAGGAATCTCTCTGATGGCTTGTAACAAGGGAATCTTGATACAGACATTCTTCAATTCATCTAGAAAATCATAGTCAGGCAACAAGATTTGTTTTTCCACCCCTTTGTCAATTTTTAATCTTTCAGGAAAAGGAGGTGTGGATGAAGATGCAAGTTGCTCAACTACAGTTGTTGTGGGGGTTAGGTCTTTTTCTTTTTCTTTCTGAGTGTTCGGGTTTTGAAGAGATGCTTCAGAACCCTTATTGGCTTCAAGAGATTCTTCCTCAGAAATGCTTTGATTTTGGGCATCTATAGAAGGTTTATCTAGAACTCTACCAGATATAAGTTGTACATCATTGAGAGGAACAATCATATAGGCAGGAAATTGTTGACCTTCTACCATGTAAGCATTTTGAGGGTTTTTATTATTGGGGTTTGGCAATGGCTGAGAAGGAAATTGATTTGAATTCTATTGGAATGGAAGCAAGAGTTGAGAATTTCGGTTCTGTTGAGAGGGTTGTTGTTGTTGAAATGGAAATTATAGTTGTGGGTTTTGATTTGGAAGTTGTGGAGCTTGTTGGTTTTGAAAAGATGGAGGATATTGATAAAATTGAGCAAATCTCCCATAAGGATTTTGCATGCCTTGTACCCATGATTGAAAAGAATTTTTAGGTTGGGACCAAGGTTGTTGCCAAGGATTCCAATTTGGTGGGGTTTGAAAGTTCATAGATTTATTAAACCCTTGGTTTTGTTGCCCCTGCCAAGGTCTCCTTGCAACAAAACAGAGAGACTCAATTGTATTTGGATCTTCTTGGAAGATAGCTTTGAGCCCAGGAATTGAAGGACAATCCTTGGTCTCATGATTCTCTGAACAAATCGCACATGTTTCTACAACTTTTGCATCCAAGGGACATTCCTTGAGAGCATGTTTTTTTCTACATTTTGGGAAAAAGATGGCTAAAGCTTCAGCTTCTGCTTTTTGCTTATTGTGGATCTTAAGAGTGTCTAGTTGCTCACTAAGACTCCCTAAGATATCAGTTTTGAATTCATCAAGCATATTGCCAATCTCAGCCCTACTTACTGATCCATTTGCAGATTTATTTGCTCTGATGAGAGAAGGATCTCTAGGCCCTTTTCCAGTTTTAGATTTTCCTCTTGAGAGATGGACACACAGTTCTGCTATATCATGAAGTGGAAGTTGAGATATGTCTCCTTTTCCCATAATGTTCAAAATATCTATCCATTCATCTCTAATGGCTTTTAATAGAAGGGCTTTCAAGTTTTCCTCATCTAAGTTACTCATTTTTGCTCTTTTCAGATTGTATTGGAATCTTTCAAGTAAATCCGCCAAGTTTTCATCTTCTCTTTGTACCATTTTAAATACTTCATCCTTGTGGTTGGTAGGCATACAATAATCCATGTATCTATCCAGAAATGTTTGTTTCATATCATTCCAAGTCCTAATGGATTGAGTGAGTAATCCCATGAACCATTTCAAAGCAGCTCCTTTCAATGTTGAAGGAAACAGTTTGAGTTTTTGAGAGTCTTCCAGATAATCATAGGTTCGACACACGACCTCAAACGCAAATAGAAATGTTTCAGGATCTTCATTTCTTAACCCATGAAGTTTGGGAGGACAGATGGTGAAATATTTTTCATTGTTTCTCGAGAATCCTCATCGACTATAGGAAATCCAAATGAGTTATCTCCATCCCTATTTCCCCCATTGTTACCACTACCTCCTCCATTATTTCCTCCTCCTCCTCCTCTACCTCTACCTCTACCAAATCCGTTAACTCCCTCTTCTGTCATGGTAGTTTTCTCAGAGATTTCAGAGTCCTCTAGTTCCTCTACTAATGGCGAACGAGGAGGAATTTCTCCCTCTTCTTCCTCAGATGATTCTACTTCTTCAATTACAATGTGTCTCCTTGTAGAAGAAAAGAAAGGATCTTTTCCTAATTCAGATTCGATGGATGGTGAGGAAGAGTCTCCTAACTCAACTACTGCCTCTTGAATTCCAGGAATCCTAGGGCTAGGAGTGTAGGTTGGAGATGATGGAGGTGTCTCTTGTCTATTCCTTGAGGTAGAAGGAGTTGTGAAAATCGAACTCTTGGCTCTAGCTAAAAACCTTCCCCTAGAATCTCTTGCTCTATGCATATCATTTTTATTTTTCTTCAAGTCAGGCTAATAATTCTCTTTCTAATATTCCAGGTCACTCTAGGTACAAGAAGAGAGCATACTCAAGAAACTATTAAACCAATAACTTTATCTTTTCTGATCCTCCAGATCACACTAAGTGCAAGAGGAGAGCATACTTTGAGAGGTTATCAATTTTCCTTCCTTGATTTTTTTTTTTTTTTTTTTTTAAGAAATTGACTACCTAGTTTCACTTCTCCGACAACGGCGCCAAAATGTTTGGCCAATTTAGTGTGTTCTAAATTTCTGATTAAAATGTCAATCCAGGATTCGTAAACTGACGAAGTGAAGTGTACTATATGTACAAGATAACCATTTTCTTAGTCTTTTGTCGTTTTTGAGTTTTTTTTAGTTTGTTTTTGGATTTATCTTTTATGGATTCCCTAGTGTGTGATGGCGAAAATTAAAGTTAAGTATGGATGGTAATGGTGATTTCTACAATGATTTTTCAAACTTAAAAGTGTTCAAAAAGAAAGCTCTAAAATAACTGTAATGAAATCAATTCTTAAGAGGAAGTAAATGTATCAAATAGTGAACTAATGACAATGGCCCAGTATCCTTATTGCTGTATGAAAAAGAAAGCAAAAAATGAACTTAAAATAACTCAAATACTGAAAGCAAAGCAACTAATTCACACTACTTCAACTCTTCTGATCCTTTACCCTACAACTAAATCTGCCTTATGGGAAGCAATCATGAACAAGTTAAGCAATATGATATCTAAATTGCAAGAAATTAAATTGCATAAAGGAAACTAATCACACTACTTCAACTCTTCTGATCCTTTACCCTTCAACTCAATCTGCCTTATGGGAAGCAATCATGAACAAGTTAAGTAATATGATATCTAAATTGCAGGAAATTAAATTGCATAAAGGAAACTAATCACACTACTTCAACTCTTCTGATCCTTTACCCTTCAACTCAATCTGCCTTATGGGAAGCAATCATGAACAAGTTAAGCAATATGATATCTAAATTGCAAGAAATCAAACTAAATCACACTACAATAAGTAATATTCTGATTCCTTACTAATAGAGTCACTTGACTATAGAAAGAAACCATAAACAAATGAGTAGTATGATGTCTAAGTAGCAGAAAAATAAATAAGCAAAACACAATTTGAAAAATGACAGTGTTGGAATTAAACTTCAGAAAATGAAAATTAGCAGGAAGGACACGATGATCTCATATGTCATTAGTTATCTAAAAAAATATGTAAATCTGCTCGGGCTACCTACAACAAAACCTGTAAAAGAAGCACTGATCAGCTAACAGTTAGAAAAGAAACATAAAGGAAATATAGACAGCAATGATCATTAGAACAACACACTATATATACAAGCAATGATTGAAAGAAAATAGTAAATGAAAGCAAGTAGAAACTATACAAGGCTCTGGTGTACAAGGGCCCTCTGCAACCTCGGCCAGTCAATGAACAGTCACAAAAACGAGCTCCGGAATGTAGTCTTCTCATGTATTAAAGCAACATCAAAACACTTAAAACAGAGTATAGTGGGGTGATAACAACAGTCAAAATTACATCTCAAAAGATTTTTTTTTTACACAACGTTTATCAACACGTTATTCATAATGAAAAGTGTTGTAACTAACTCCTAAATCCTATGCTGTTAACTGCGTTGCCAGAGACACGTAGATCTCCTCAGCCCGAGATCTAGCATAATGGTCATCATGTCCATTAAATCCTCGGAGTGGTAGCAGTTGGATTCAGGTTACGGGGTTGATCTCCAGGTGTGCCGATATCTCCGTGAGCTGAGGACTGTGCCACATAAACCTTCACGTGCTCAAAACAGAGACGTGCCACCACTAAATTCCTTGGTTGGCTTTGCCTTTGACCCTTGTTGACCGCGACCGTTTATGGATGATTTGGCTGATATGAAGGGATAAGTTCCATGTACACGTCACCTGTAGCTTGCCCATGTGGCTCGTTTCTTCATAGGACACCTGTAGCATAGCCTTTAACAAAATGGCTGCGGAAACCTGTGCTGGCTACGGAAACCTGTGCTGGATGCGGAAACTGACAAATTTCCACAGCTGCCTGAACAAAAATCTAAACCAAACAACAGTCATAAGCATAGTTATAAAACCATGTTAGAAGCTCTTTTTATACTATAATGCAATGATTTAACAGCTTGGTGGATGAAGTAAGTTGAAAAAGAAGGCTGAGAGGGTGTATAGGAAGGTGCAGGTTTGAGGCTCAACAATAGTACTGAGTACTTGTGAGGAGTATTTTACTATGTATTGTTACATGTTCTCAATCATTATAATATACAACTAGTGTGGGGTTTTCGGCTGTATTCTTTCCTTGAGTTACATACTGTGTTAATGTGCGCATGCGATTGATGTTTCATTGTTTTTAATGCTGCTAAATTGATGATAAACGTAGAGGAGATTATGTATTGTGCATGTATTCCGAAATAGTTTATAATCAGGATAATCTCTATGAATAAGTGATTAATTATTCAAAATTTATACATGGTATCAGAGGTGGAGAATTTGTAGAAAAAGTTCTACATGGTTTCAGAGCGAAGTTGATCATCAGATCTATTATTCAGGAAGTGATTACAATTTATTTCTTCAGGCAGAGTTTGTAATCAGGCCAGGTAGCCTCTGGATTCATCCTTCTTTTGGAATGTGAGATATCTGGTGAATGCCCATATTGTCAATCTCTGTATGAGAAATAATTTGTTCTCACGAATTTGAGATCAGAAGCAGTTGAGTTTTGCGCTGGTGGAATTCGAATTTGTAGCAATGCTTTCTTGGTGTCAAAGTTAAAATGTCTTTCAACAGATTGCGATTGGAGTATGCCCTTGAAGGAAGCTCGAATTATATTGCATGGAAAGACAGGATGGAGGCAGTGTTAAATGACAATGGGTTGAAGGAGTTCATAGAGGTTGAGATCCCAAAACCTACTGATGCTGCTAAAATTGTGGCTTGGCAAAAGAAGACGGCAAAGTGTCGAAGGATTCTGTTGGAGGGCATGAAGGATCACATCGTATCCAGCCTGCATGGAAATGCTTCTCCATACTTGATGTAGAAAGTGTTGACAGATTTATTCCAAAGTAAGAGCGACCAGAGGAAATTGGTGCTCAAGGATAAACTCATAAACATTAAGTGTGAGAATCGAGACAGTATGCCCAAGTATCTCAAGAAGTTCACTCATTGCCGGGATGAGCTGGGAAGTGTGGGAGTGGCTGTCGATGATGAGGACTTGGTGAGCTTGGCTCTACTTGGTCTTCTGAAGAGTTGGCATTCCTATCAGGACTCTGTCAATGGTCGAGAGAAATTGCCAGGATGGGAGAGACTTTGGTCTGATCTTGTGCAAGAGGAGATCAAGCGGAATACCAGGGACAGATCTATATCAAAGGCATCTAATGAAGAAAATTGCGCTTTGGCTGCCAAAGCAAAGAAGGGGAAGGAGAAGGGTTCTCTTTCCGAATCCAGTTCTTCCAATGATGTTGTTATCTCAAAATCAGACCCTGATAGGCTGCTGATCAGGTAGACCTTGAGTAACTATTTCAAACCAACTTTTGGCTGAGACCTAGCCTCCCCAACCTGAGAGGGCTCTCTCACAAGATTAAGGATATTGATAATGAATAAGATAGCTAACTCTAAGAAACAAATGAACCAGTGAAGAAGGTTGAAACACAATTAGAAAATACCCATTGGGCTTATGGAGTCAAATATGCTTCAGTATGTTGGGTTGTGTTATATTCTTTGCACGACTAACCCACGTAGTGAACCGGAGGGTTAGAGGGGGGTCAGAGCACCCCCTTCATTGCACCGATTACGCAACAAGGGGGTCACAGGTGTTGTTGGGAAAAGTATCCAATACGGAATGACCCTATCCCACTCTAAGGGTGATAGTACCTCAGCAACAACTGAATACAAAGCTATTCAAGATTACTTCTTTATGAGATGAGAGAGGGAAGAGAAAGGGGATCCACTAACCGTTATCTTCCGCTAATGGTTGATCCAATCTTCCCTCTTTGTTGCTTGCTCCTAGCTCCTTGCTCTTTCACCGGCCCAGCTACACAAAGATCCTGTAAAAGCACAAGAAAAGGAAACTACAAGAAGCATACATCCATAATTGATTCAAGGATTAGAATAAATCAAATATACAAGCATCAATACACCACAGAGACACATGCATATAGAAGAACCTCAAATACTTTATTAATGGAAGAAGTAAAGTTCTGAGAGTGTTACAACCATAATAGGCCCAATCCAGCAACACCTCCCAGCAGAAAGAAATCTCCTCTTCACCTCCTTCAAACAAATCACCCAATAGTTCTATACTCAAACCAACAGCACTTCCTTACTTGCACAAAATTCCAGCCTCCATAGACCTCATGAGAGAGCTCTATATATAGAAGTTTTGGAGAAAGGATGAGTCAGCTTGAGACTGACATGAAGCTGACTAGTGTCCTCTCCCACTTCAGTTATTCTTCAGTTCAGGAGTCCACTTGGAGTCTCTTGCTTCCACTTGGAGATCTAGATCCTCTTACTCATCACAAGGCGAATTCCTTGATCCAAGTGTCATTTTGGAAGCTTCCTGGGCATTTGACACCTTGCAGAATGACTGTGCCACTTGGCCAATCTCGCCCAGCGCAGGTAGCCTTCATTGCTTTTGACATTTAGCGCAGGTACAGAGTGGAGCAGTTGACATTCAACGCAGATGCTCAGTGGAGCAGCTGACATGATCCAGAAATAGCCTGTTTTTGATTGTTTTCAGGTGGAGAACTGATTTTCAGTGCTGTGGTTTGCTGACCTTGTTCCTCTAGAGGTAGGAACAACATGTTTAGGGACTTTGGATCCCTTACATTATTGACATTTCATGCTTCATGCTGTTAGGCACAAAAATGTCTATAATAGTTGCCCCCTAAAGTATGAGGTCGTTTATCGGGTGAAATGCTTTATCAGGAGGATCCGAAGTTCATTCAATCGTTGAGAGGTGTCCTGTAATAAAATACAATACAATACATTATTTTTCATTCTGCTTTCATGATCTAGCTGAGGCGGGCATTCCCATGCTCAGCTTTATAAATTCATTTTGGTACAGATAACAGACGACCGTCTGATGATAGACTGATAATTCTCTGCTGAAATTATCATCCTTTGAGTAGGATGATCATCTGCTGCAATAATGTACATATCAAATGTCTTTATATTTCCTGAATATATATCGCAGCCTGGATGGATGAAACTAGATCCGGGGTCTTCAAACTCGTTCGATCTTCACTCTAAGTACAAGTCGATCCATGTGAGAATTGCGCTGAAGTCGAACATGGAAAGACATCGCTTGATTACCGGTCAATAATGTAAACCGTTAACAAGCGCGAGAGGGATCACCAATAATGACAATGACCCTCAAGGTACTGCAGTACAATTCACGTGGTGTGAATAAAGGACTTGGCGTCGAACACCACGCAAAATCTTCTGGTCGAAGGTCATTGATGTATACCTGTCGCCGGAAGTGAGAAACTTGCCATTGAGGCATGCAAGCTTCAAAGTACTGGGGGGGTTTGTTCCTAGATCAACTTCTTGGATAATGCGCTGAAGTCGACAAGAAGCGATCTGTCAAAGGAGGGCCTTAATGAATCCCACATCAATGACACGGAACGGAGCTAATGATTTTAGTGGAGGTGAAAACAATCTGTGAGATATGATTCAGGGTGGCGATCATGGGTGGATGAAGGATAATGTATGGCAGTGGATGGGACACGGTTGACTCTTTCTGAACAACATCTCTTGAACATATAACGACACTGATGTGATGGATCGGTAGCATTACCCCCAAATACGGATGGTTTGGCGAAGACCATGGTGATGAGACCGGTGAATGAAACAACCCAACCCGATGTGATACGGAGGACAAAGTGTCATGTTTAAGAGCGACTTGCTACCATTAAAACTTTGAGGTTCTCCCAATTTTTCCCCAGTCATTTCTGACCAGTACCTCTTTATTTTTGTCAAGCTTGAGGAGGATAACATATGCTTGCTCTATAACCTGCCCTTCGGGCAAGCCCATCGCTATGTTTTAACGAGCCTAGCGATAGGGAAACTCGTTCTCGTCTAAAGACAAGTTTGTCGCTATTTAATCATTTTAACGAGTCTAGCGACAAAGACAACTCGGTCCTTTTCATTTTTAGAGAGTCTGAAAAGGTACATAAATTTAACTCCAAAATTCCTTTTACGTCATCTAATCCCTTAAGTCCGAAAAAGTATAAAACGATACAGAAGGGATGAATTTTTGATAATTTTAACGAGCCGAATAAAACAAGCGCTCAACCTTTTTGTGCAATAATCCCTCAGGTCCAAAAAGATTAAAATCTAGAGGAGGGATAGCTCTTCCGGTCCTTTTAACGAGCTAGAAGGCCAAAACTCGGCAAACTTTTCATATTTTACGAGTCAATTGAAAAGAGCTCAAAGAAGACTCGTCTTTTGAGGAACGAGTGATAAACAGGGATAGCAGCAGATTCCAGGTACAGGTTGGAATTTTCCAATCACGGCAGTGTCACAAGGATGGCTAGGTGAAATCACTCTTCGCAGCTGTTCCTCAAAATAGGTAAACAATCATATGGAGGTGAACGATTGGCCAAATGGAATGGAGGTGGCGGGTGCAATCACGACCAAGGCTTTTCATGGCTAATAAATTTACGATCACAATGGTTATTTACCGAAATAGGTTCATTTTTTAATGAGCTTGAACTCTGGTGGAAACTCTTGCTCAATCTTATGTTTATTTTTTAACGAGCATGAACTATGTGCTAAAACTGCTCGGATCTTGCGTTTATTTTTTAACGAGCATGAACTTTATGCTAAAACTGCTCGATTATATGGTCAAATTTTGATTTTTTACCATTACTAGCTTTTCTCTTGTTTGCTTTGCAGGGAACCTTGAACAAAATGTCCCTTAAATGGCGAGAACGAGAACATGAAGAGGAGGACATGATTGCCCTCCATGACCCGGTCACGGTGAACGCGCTGCGGAACTGTGGCCTGCTGAAGTTCTTCCGTATCTCTAGCATGAGAGCACAGATCTCTTTACTGCAGTATATGCTTGATGCTTGGGATCCTGTTAACCAAGTATTCCAGATTAGGGGGAAGACCATCCCCTTGACCATAGAGGACATGTACTTCTTGACTGGATTGTCTAGATGAGGTGCCCCCGTTTCCTTATCAGGTACGGCCCGGGGGATTGATTCCACCAGAGATTATGTCCGCCAGTATTGCAGGGAAGGTTCTCAGCCGAGCAGAGACGGCAAGATTGTTATCTGTGAGATTACTGATCGGGCTCTCAGGTCCATTCTGTTTACTATTGGTAGGATGGCCGGCAGCGCAGCTCTACATGTTGCCAACAGGTCTTATATGCAGCACGCCTTGGAGTGTCTCCAACCGAAAGTATTCAACTGGTGTGATGCGGTACTTGTTCAGATGAAAAGTCAATTGACCAAGGTAAAGGACGGGAAGCTGAAGAAATTTGGATTTGGTTCTATTCTGACTGCCTTCGCCTTGGAGAAAATCCCACTGATGCAGCCTCAGTACATCATACTTGACTTGCCTTCTCCGACTGAGCCACGCATGCAAAGGTGCGTTGACCACATGTCTAGGCATGCAGGTCAACCTCAGATTACTTTTACTGAGGCCTTCTTTAGGTGGTTCGAGCGCCAGGAGATGGCGTTTTCTGAGTATCCATATGTGGGTATGGATTTCCGAGGTGATCCGGATTTGGTGCTACCAGATGGCGAGCAGTGGGGTGCCATTGGTAAACTCTTTGACCATATTACTGTTTATTGTTCTTACTCATAATGTCGTTGTGCTTTATTCTATCAAGACTTTTAATTGTACTCTTGGGTGCATGTAGATATTGGTCCTGTTCGTCCGAGATCGCCAGCTGCTGCCCCGGCAGGGGAGCCTGCTAAGAGAGTTGTTATTCGCGATCTTGACGACACTGATACCCTTACAGCTATGTAGGAGCAGGTTGAGAGCCTTACTCGTGGCCTTCCGGATGTACAGATTGACGAGTTACCTTTACAGCTGTAGCGACATACCATTGGTGTGCCTAGACGATGGACTCGTCTCTTGCGCATGATCGCACAGGCCGTGACGTACTATCATGAGCACCACTAGGCTAGGGTGCCCCCTAGCATCTTTTTGAGTTTTTAGGTCATATGACCAATTTTGTCTTGGTTACAGAACATTATGTATGAACTTATATAAACAGCTTATATATTTTGATTTTCGGGTTTTATTCTAGTTGATTTATGTGATCCATATGTACAATCTTTAATGATGTGTCCTTTTTATAAATGTTGAAAATGTCTATCTAACACATAGTTTGCTAATGAGTAGATTAATTTGTTTAAATTTCTTGAAATATGTTGATATTGAATTGAATCAAATCGTCTTTCCAAGAACTTAACCCTAGGAACATGCGATAAATAGCTGGATTGCGAACAGAATATACACCATTGAGTTGTAGTATTACGAGTTGTGAGTCTAGCCTGACAATTAGTCGGCGTATGCCACGTGTGATGGCATCAGAGAGTAGTTCTATCAACGCACTATACTCAGCGATGTTATTCGTTGATTGCCCAATACATACACCTCTAAAACTTACTAACTCGCCGCTTGGATAAAAAATGGCCCAGGCCGCGGAAGACAGGTTCCGCGAACTACGACTTGCTCCGTCGGCATATCCAACACATGTCTCCATAAGGTTCGACATCTACCACAGATGAAAAAGGTGGATCATTCGACCAGAACAAATACTTTAGCGAAAACAAAATACAACAAAAGCATGCAGGTTACTATTTAAGCATAGTAACGCTTGAGGTACAACCCGTTGCGGGGTTGCGCCAGTGGAATTCCATCGTAATCCATTAACTCGTAGGCTCCTTTTGCTAACACCCTTTTAACAATATAGGGGCCCATCCATAAGGACTTGAATTTACCTGCTCCCAATTTATCCGATTCTTGGTCATAAAGCAAGACCAAATCACCTTCTGAGAAGACACGGGGTTTGACATTTTTGTCAAACTGGGCCTTGACTCGTTTCTTATGGGCCTCGTTAGCCAAGGCGGCGTCACGACGGGTTTCATCTAACTGGATTAATTCCAAGAAACGAGCCTCTTCTTCTGAAGTTCCGGGGAGAAGATCGATTGCGAGTTTGAGCGATGAAATTTCGCACTGGATTGGTAAGACTGCTTCCAGGCCATACACCAGTTGAAAAGGTGTGAACCCGGTTGCGTTCTTTACCGAGGTCCGGTAAGCCCACAAAGTTGAGTACAGGATTAGGTGCCATCTTCTTTTATGAACCCCGATCATCCTTTGCAACATACGCTTCAGGACCTTGTTGATTGCCTCAACTTGTCCGTTGGCTTGCAGATAATATGGGGTAGAGTTGTCGTGAGATAGCCCTAGCTTGGCAGCTAATTCGACCATCATGTGATTGTGAAAATGGGATCCATGATCTGTAACTATAGCCTGTGGTACGCCGAACCTGGCGACTACATGATTAAAAAAGAAAAGGGCAGTTGTTTCACCAGTGTTATCCAATGTAGGCATCGCCTCGGCCCATTTGGTAAAATAGTCAACAGCGACTATAATATACCCATGCCCCCCGGTCGAGGTGGGGTTACATTGCATGAAATCGATGCCCCACTTGGCGAAGGGCCCAACAACAACTATTGGCTGTAAAGGTGCGGGTGGTCGTCTGGTTTTGCTATCAAAGATTTGACAAGCATGGCAACTTCTGACTACGGTTATGCAATCTTTGAACATGGTTGGCCAGAAGTATCTTGCTCGTAAGATCCTTTGTGTTGTTGCATATCCAGACTGATGCCCCCCACACGCGCCTGAGTGACAATCACTCAGGGCTTTTTCGGCCTCCTCATGGGTAAGGCACCTCCTCAGAACTGTATCGACACCACGACGGTAAAGTCTATCACCGACGATCATGTAGTCTTTTGCTTGGTATCGTATACGTTTTTGTTCAGAGTGAGAGGTGTTAGGCTTGAATTTTTGGGTTTGGAGATAAACTATGATATCTCCATACCACTCATCGCTTACAGATATCAGAAACAAACTTTCGTCCACGATTGACTCTTCCAATGTTTCATCGTTGGACGATGATGGGAGATCGCATAATAATTCTGCGAAAACTAGAGCTTTCTTTGATTTGGATTTTACAAATTCCAGATCAAACTCTTGAAGGATCGCTATCCATTTTGAATATTTGCCCCCCAGCAACTGTCGCGACAGTATATACGTCATGGGGTTGCAATCTGACAAGATGGTAGTTTTCCGAAAGAGGACATAATGTCGAAACCTTTGAATCGCTTGAACAGCTGCAAGCGCTATTTTTTCAACATAAGAATATTTACTTCCTGTATCGTTTAAGTTTTTACTTAAATAATAGATAGGATGTTCAATTCCATCGACTTCTTGAACTAAAACCATCGCAATGGTCGTATCCGCTGCAGCCAGATACAGGTTAAAATCTCTTTGATAGTCTGGGGCGTACATTAATGATGCTTTTACTAGACAATCTTTCAGAGCATGAAAGGAAGCTTGCGCCACCTGGTCCCAGACAAAAGGTACATCCTTTTTCAAAAGACGAGTATAACCCTTAGCAAGTTCTGCATAATTTGGAATGAACCTCCTCAGAAAGTTTGCTTTCCCTTGGAGTTTCTGAATCTGAAGCAAATTTGAAGGTGGAGGCAAATTAATGATTGCTTGAACCTTGCAGGGATCGAGACGAATCCCATCCTTAGAGACTACAAAGCCAAGTAAACGACCAGAACCGACGCAAAACACACATTTGTGTGGATTGAGTCTTATCTTGTAGTGTCGGCAACGTAGAAATATCGCTCTTAAATGCTGTGGATGATTAGTCCGCTTTCGTGAATGAGCCGGAAGATCGTCGAGATAAGGTTGAACAATGGTCTTGATGTCATGGAAGGCATAATTCATTGCCCTCTGAAACGTCGCCCCTGCGTTATTTAAACCAAAGGGTAATTTTTGATAAGCGAATGTGCCCCACGGACAAATAAATGCAGTCTTCGACTGGTCCTGTGGGCGGATATTTATTTGATTATACCCGAAAAATCCATCCATAAATGAAAAGATTTCACATCCGGCGCATTCATAAATTATTTGGTCGATGAAGGGTGTAGGGTAGTTTTCCTTCGGACAAGCTTGGTTTACATCCCTATAATCAACACACACTCTAATCGTCCCTTGTTTCTTCATAACAGGGACAATATTCGATACCCAATCGGTTAGAGGAACTGGGTAGATGAACCCAGCATGGAGAAGTTTTTCAACTTCTGCCTTAATGGCAGCGACTTTCTTCGGGTGCACCTGCCGAAGTCGTTGTCTTACTGGTTTGACATCAGGATACATTTTAATTTCATGTTCAACGATACTCGAGTCGATGCCTGGCATTTCATCATATGACCAAACAAAGACATCTCTAAATTCGCGAAAAAAGAGCGTTATATATTTCCAGTTCTGAAGGTGAACAACCTTTGCCGACATAAATATTTTCTACAATATTTGTCTTGGTCGAGATATTTATGGCTATAGTCTCTTCAATATTGGATAGGTTTCGCTCGGAGTCCACCGTATTTACAGTATTCGTTAGGAATTCAAATACTGAAGGGTGATAAAGGTCACTTTGAGTATCTTCTTCATATTCTGGAAGAAGGGAATGATGGTGGTGATCATTCCAAGGTGCCCCCTCAATCATCATTGATTGTAAGATTCCTTCGTCAGTCCCATGTACTTTTGACGAAGGATCTAATGGGGTTCCATATTCTCTAGACCTATCTACCCAAACGCTTGACAAGCGTTGATTTGGGCTCGCCTCCCATGCCTGAAACATTGATTGCTACAATATTTCCAAAGGGCTTGGGGACAATACCATTGCATGATCCATGTTGACCTTCGTGGAAGATATCATGTTGCAGGTTGCTACAAACGGTACATTTCCTGAATTAATAGGAGGTGGTAGCGCGAAAGTTCCCATCAATGTGGGGTCTTTCAATAATCCTACTCCGATATCTTGAATTGAATGGTTACTTTCATGGATCATGGGAATGCTTCCTGTAACTTGCGAACCATTAGGGAGGAAATTCTGTTGGTCGACGATCGTAATCCCTCCTTCAAACGGGAATGCGATCTTCCTAAAATAAGTCGACACGACAGCTGCCATGGCATAAATCCACGGTCTACCCAGTAGGATGTTATAGTCAAGATTTCCATCAATGACCTCTACATCAATTTCTACTGTCTTTCCTCCTAGTTCAACTTTCAAGTTATTAAGGATACCGTAAGGGGTATAAGTCCTTCCGTTGAAAGCTTTTAATGTCGTCGAAGATCATGACAAGGTTGGAGATCCTAAATTTTTCCAGCAACTCATCGACATAATACATGTCGAGGCTCCCTCATCAATTATTATTCTGTGAACAGTTTTGTTGAGGGCTTTCACTTGAATAAGGAAAGCTAGCTGAGCTGGTAACTGAGGATCATATCCCTTGTGATCAAAGGATACAAGATTGGAATCCTTAGGATCAACCCCACCAATTGCTGATAACAACGCCTGCCTTTGGGTTGGACAATTTTGTAGCACCTCAAGAGTCGACATAGCGGATGGCGATTGAGCTAAATCTTCCACTATATTATAATGCTGCGCCGCTCTGGCGCGAGGATTAAATGTCGACTTGTGTACTACACCCTTTGGCGGTTTTATTGTTAATTCAGGGATGATGGGTGGTACAACTTGTGTCGAAGTTGTTGTCGAACTACTTGGTTCATCTTTACCTTTTTCGTTCGACATCTGAGGATTCCCATAATCTTTATTCCTTGTCGAAATCAAAGCATCATTCTGCTGTTTCGAAACCGACAACATAAGGACTTGCGACGGGGAAGCATTTCCACTATCAACCAGATTTTGACCTGGGTTGGGAAATGGATCAGTTAACACAGCTGATATTTGGGAACTTTTAAAGAACCTCTTTAACTCAACTTTGAATGGGCAATTCTTTGTGTAATGATCCTCATCATCACATATTTGACATGGATAAATTTGTTTCCCTTTGCCAGGAGGGTTTGAAGAATTTTTTCCAGGGGATGACTCACCCTGTTTCTTCTTCTTCCCTTTGTTTTGCTTCTTCTTGCTTCCTGGTTGATTGGTTTCTTTGCCTTTATCTTATGATACAACATTTACTTCCGAAGCAAGAATTTCTCCTTTTGCATTTTGATCCGAATTCTTACGGGCTTTCTTTGACGAAGCCTTTATCGATTTCGCGTTTGCTGTGCCAATCACCCCGTCACCGGCATGAGAGTCACTATTTGATTTAGGAGGGGGAGGAATTAAAAATTCCGGTCTAGGGGCGTCAGGTATTTTGTCATAGAGTGTGCCGGACTGGGTATAAACTAAGTCCAAATACTGCGCACGAGCAATGACTTCCTCCTATGTTACGACTCCCCCCTTGGCCACATCTTCTGTAATAGCCGGAAGTAACGACTTTATAAACCATTCGGCTAATAGCTGATCGGGAACATATGTTTTCACCATCCTACGACGACGACGCCACTCATGTATATGATCAGATATATGGGTAGCAGTTGTCTGTTTGAAGTTGGTTAATATTTCTGTTCCCGTTTCATACCTTATCGGTAATTGAAAATGGGTTAGGAAAGTCGTGGCTAGGGAACTAAAATTGTCGAAAGAGGCTCTTGGCAATTCAATATACCATTTAGCCGCTGGACCTGTCAATGTCCTCTGAAAATGGCGAAGTCTTATCGAATCGTCGTTAAGGGTGTTCGACGAACACCACAGATGAAAAGTCATCACGTGATTCGACGGGTCTTCAGCTGGATTTCCATTGAATTTAGGAATGTCAGATGGAAGTTTATGAGGAATCGCTGGCCACCAAGGGGCATAAGCAATCGGATCGTTCGTTAACCGATGTAAATCAGGTAACTCTAAAGTTGCCACGAATGGTAACTATTGATTCAGGTTAGGCGAAGCGTAACCAGGGTACGATGGAATCACTTGAGCAGTGGGTCTTTGCATACCAGCATAATGTAATTGATGTTGGTATGACTGATACGGTTGGTGGACTTGACCACTGTAAAGTGGTTGGTTTTGACCGTTTTGGATATACAGTTGTCCACTATTCGCAAAGATCTGCTGCTCAGAACCTTGGTACACTTGCTGGAACTGCGGTTGTTGGTATTGCACAAGCCATGGTTGTGACGCCATGTTCTGTTGCGCCATGCTAACCATTGGACCAAGGTGTGGGGTAATTGTACCAGTTTGCACTTGTGTCGTCCCACCAGTTGGTGATTGTGGTTGTGACCCATGGTCAAGTGACTGTTGCATTACAACCTGAGAGATCTGAGGTTGACATGTAACAGGTATCGCTTGAACTTGCAACACGGTTACAATAGCCGGTGTGGTTGGGATGTTCGTCACAGGTACACACTGTTGCATAGAATATACAATCCTTGGTTGTTGAGGTAGCATAGGTACCCAACTACTTGATGCAATTCCAGTATAACCTGAACATTGTTGTGAACTCACGTATGGGTACCCTCCCGGAGGGGGTAATGAAAGGGCATATTGCCCCCCATACAGTAGCAATCCGGAACTAAAAGGGATTGATGGCCCAGATTGACCTCCAAATGGATCAATTTGGCGAGTTTCAACATAAGAGTTATTGGGCATTACTCCGGATGAACAAACTGGAACAGACCATACTGTCGAAATAGTCCCTTGGTGGACTCCTTCTAGCTGTTGAGAGCTAGTTGGGACAGCTGGTATGCCGGCAAACATCATTGGAGTGACGGCAGGGGCTTCTACTATCACTGTGTCATTTGACACAGTCCTAGACGATGACGGTTGTTCAGACATTTTAAGTCTATCCAATAGATTGCCTAGCGATTCTACAGGAACTTCCACTTGTGGTGGATTAACTTCTGATGAAGGAAATAGAGTGACGCCGACTCCAAAATGAGTTGGAGTACTTGCTTGCGGATCCTCTGCAATTTCCTCTATCGCAATCAAACCTGGTGGAAGAGGAAGACCGTCAGGTCCGTAAAATATTTCTGGTGCCGAAGAAGTGGTTGTTTCGACAGCGACAGTTGTTTGAGGAACAAAACTCTCTGGACCGGTTACAGATGGAACTGGTTCAGTTACACAAGTATTTGCCCCCAGACTAGGATCAGTATTACTGTCCTTCTGTGGCTGTTGAACTTCTTCTATAGAGGCAGGGTTTCCAGAAATGTTAGGAGTAACCGGAACCTCACATGCAGTTGGAATACTTGTTCTAACTTTCAAAGGAGATTTTGAACCGGTTAAACGAGTCCGCTTTGCCCGTACTGTTTTCGATTCCGGGGACAAAGACGGTTGACTCGTAAGCCTCCGCGAACGACGGGGTTTCAATTGACTTTCTTCCACGATTGCGGATTACTCGATCAACCAAAATATTAAAAGGGGAAATTTATGTTTCCAAATTGAATGAATTTTATTAGACGCTTTTAGACATAACTTGCCTTTTCACTTTTTAAGAGTCGAGAAAAAGCTAAAGATGACTCTAGTCTCCTTCGATGTATTAACGAGCCCGAAGTGACAAATTCTCGGTTGGACTTTTTCAGTTATAGAGTTTGAAAAAGGCCAAAAGAAACTGCTCTGGAGATCTAGGCAGAGGGTGTGCCAAACTTTTCGCAAAACCACATAATACGTTTTACGGTACGAGTGGTCGATCTTCGTGAATGCTGTGTTCACTGCATTGCGATCAGTAGGGCGGCCGACACGGTTTCCTATGGATAAAGGTTTTATTCCTATAGGGGTCTCCCAATATATACGCGACGGTACGTGGGAGCACAAGTCCGTATTAGTGCCGCCGACTCTCAGGAGGAATCACCCACCTTCGTTGAGATCGACAGTCACTACGTTTAACGACGCCGGAACACGTCTCTAGCTTAGACCTCTAGATGTTTGCGTTATGTTTCAAAGCATTGTTAGGTTCATTCAATATATTTTAAGTTGGTCTTTTTTAAAGTTTGCCTTTCAAGGTTCACCACGAGATGTTTTGATACAAATTCCTAAATGCAGTCTAAGATGAGAAGCAAGCTTTTTCAATCTTTTCGACTTATGAAAATCTTAACTACTGAGGGAAAAGAGAGACAAAATCTTTTCACACAGATCAAAGAGCACTCGCTAATGCACTTTTTCCCTAAATCAACATACAAACTTATATGCAAAATGCAAAAAATGCAGGTATTTCTTTTCTCTTTCTTAATGTTTATGCGATACAAAAAGAAAGCTGTTGTATAATTTCGAATTCAATTTCAAGTGAAAGCAAACAAGCTTGTCCAAAATCAAAAGACACCTTAAGATTTACTTGTTTCGACACTAGAAATATATAAATTCAAACCATATGATGAAAGCGAAAGCTCAATCAGCTATGAACAGCAAACTAACTAACTCTTAAGATCAAAACGACACTTAATCGCAAGTCTAGATCTAAGAGGCCACAGCAAGACTAGTTCACTTTCGTTATGGGAAACTGTAAATGCATAAGAAATACACAAAGAACAAACACAGTTTCTTTATACAACCGAGGTGGAATAGTGACAAGGAAAGTTGGTTTCAGATAGGCACATTGACTGGTAACATGCAGCAAAACAAGAGTGAAAACAGGGAAAGAAACAGCAGGAAACCCCAGTAGCACTAGGCAAAACTGGTCCAGCGCAGGTGGGACACTGTCTGTTTGACCTTCAGCGCAGGTAGCCCCTTCGGGAACTACGCTGAAATGCAGACAGCCTTTGTACAGCCTGCACTGAAGAACGAAACTTTCGTTTCTCTTGGTTTCCGGGTCACAGATTGCTCAAAAATTCACAGTTTTTGCTCAAATCAGAAGCTATCAGTCAAGGACACACTAAGGGATGAAAAGGAGGATGAAAAGCTATCACTAAGAGCTTATTAGAGTCCTTATGGATCAGCTCTTCAAATCATAAACTTGCCCAGAAACTGAGCTAGAGTAGCTACCCTCTACTTTGTATTTGAAAGATCCAAATACAGTTCGATTCGGTACTCCCTTTGTTTATGAAATGAATAGCAAAAACACAAACAACCAACAAGATACGATCCCCAGTGGAGTCACCAATTTGTTGTTGGGAAAAGTATCCAATATGGAATGACCCTATCCCACTCTAAGGGTGATAGTACCTCAGCAACAACTGAATACAAAGCTATTCAAGATTACTTCTTTATGAGATGAGAGAGGGAAGAGAAAGGGGATCCACTAACCGTTATCTTTCGCTAATGGTTGATCCAATCTTCCCTCTTTGCTGCTTGCTCCTAGCTCCTTGCTTTTTCACCGGCCCAGCTACACAAAGATCCTGTAAAAGCACAAGAAAAGGAAACTACAAGAAGCATACATCCATAATTGATTCAAGGATTAGAATAAATCAAATATACAAGCATCAATACACCACAAAGACACATGCATATAGAAGAACCTCAAATACTTTATTAATGGAAGAAGTAAAGTTCTGAGAGTGTTACAACCATAATAGGCCCAATCCAGCAACACCTCCCAGCAGAAAGAAATCTCCTCTTCACCTCCTTCAAACAAATCACCCAATAGTTCTATACTCAAACCAACGTCACTTCCTTACTTGCACAAAATTCCAGCCTCCATAGACCTCATGAGAGAGCTCTATATATAGAAGTTTTGGAGAAAGGATGAGTCAGCTTGAGACTGACATGAAGCTGACTAGTGTCCTCTCCCACTTTAGTTATTCTTCAATTCTTGAGTCCACTTGGAGTCTCTTGCTTCCACTTGGAGATCTAGATCCTCTTACTCATCACAAGGCGAATTCCTTGATCCAAGTGTCATTTTGGAAGCTTCCTGGGCATTTGACACCTTGCAGAATGACTGTGCCACTTGGCCAATCTCGCCCAGCGCAGGTAGCCTTCATTGCTTTTGACATTCAGCGCAGGTACAGAGTGGAGCAGTTGACATTCAACGCAGATGCTCAGTGGAGCAGCTGACATGATCCAGAAATAGCCTGTTTTTGAGTGTTTTCAGGTGGAGAACTGATTTTCAGTGCTGTGGTTTGCTGACCTTGTTCCTCTAGAGGTAGGAACAACATGTTTAGGGACTTTGGATCCCTTAGATTATTGACATTTCATGCTTCATGCTGTTAGGCACAAAAATGTCTATAACAACAGGGGGGGCGGCAGCCCCCCCTATCCGGGGGGTTTGAGGGGGGCCGGTAGCCCCCCTCTACGGGGTCAGGGGCAGCACCCTGGGAAATTTTTTTTGGACCCTATATTAGGTTGGGCGAACCTACCTATGGTTTTCGGTCCTCGGTTTTGGACGCGATGGTTTTCAATCCATGGTATTGGATGCTTCGGCATGTATAAATATGTATTGTAACATTGAAAGGAATATAATGGAAAATCAAGCTGATAGTCCCGGTTTTGGGATCCAGGGGAAAATCTCTGTGTATATGTGTTTTATGTGTTATGCTCTCGCATTGTTTATTTTTCTGTGATTTAGAATTCGTATGCAGGTAATTTCTGTACGGGGTTGAAACCTACATTTGGTATCAGAGCTGTTTTGGCTTCAAGGGGACGCCTTTGTTGCTGATGGGTTTCGCTCGGGCCTGTGGTAGACCCTATTCAGTGGGAGATCTGTGAGATTGATTCTGGTGGTGAAAAAAGATGGTGAGCAACGGAAAGATAGAGATCGAGAAGTTCAATGTTGAGAGTTTTGAGTTGTGGAAACTCAAGATGGAGGATCTATTGGTGGATAAAGATCATTGGATCACGGTAGATCCAGGTACTAAACCAATGGGAGTGACTGATGAAGAATGGAAGAAGTTGGATCGGAAGGCAAAGAGCACAATACGATTGTGTGTCTTAGATTTAGTATTGCTGAATGTATCAGGGGAAGCTACGATGAAGGCTTTGTGGGACAAGTTAGGGACGTTGTACCAATCTAAGTCTTTGGTGAATAAACTGTTCCTGCAAAAAAAGCTGTATAACCTGAGGATGAAAGATGGAGACTCGGTGACAGAGCATCTGAACACATTTAATACTGTGGTAAGTCAGTTAGCGTTTGTTGATATTAAAATTTCAGATGAAGATAAGTGCATCAATTTGTTGTGTTCTCTACCAGATTCGTGGGATAGTCTGGTTATTGCAATAGGTAGCAATGCAACTGCTTTGCAATTTGATGAAATAGTCTCAGCCTTGCTGACGGTGGGGATGAGACGGAAAAATATGGACAGCCAGAATGGTGATGCCTTGTCTATAAGAGGACGGTCCTAGAATAGAAACAAAAATAAGTCATCGAGTGGGAGATATAAATCTAGAGGGAGATCTAAATCTCCAGGAAAACCTGTAAAGGTGGTGTGCTGGAAATGCGGAAAGGAAGGGCACTATAAAAGGGACTGTAAATCTAAAGCCCCTGATAAAGGAAAGGGATCTGATGATGCTCCTTCTACAGAGGCGAAAACCACCTCAGATGAAGGTGGGGATGTGTACTTGGCTTCTTCAAGTACACATGTAGATCATGAGGCATGGTTGATTGACTCCGGTGCATCCTTTCACTTCACTCCCCATAGAGAGTAGTTCTGCGAGTATGAGAAATACGATGGTGGTGATGTCTTCTTAGGAGATGATGGGAAGGCTAGAATCATTGGTCGTGTAAAAGTAAAGTTGAAGTTGCAAGGTGGAAGGGTTAGAACACTTCCGGGTGTTCTGCATATTCCTGCATTGGCGAGAAATCTGATTTCTGTAAGCAAGTTGGATGATGCAGGTGTAAAAGCAGTGTTCGAGAAGGATACCTGCAAGATGGTTCGGGGAGCATTGGTATTGATGCGGGGAGTTCGAACTGGAACTCTGTACAAGCTGCAAGGTAGAACTGTTGTTGATGGATGCAACAGTTTTATGGTTCCTGAAAGTGGAGCTGAAAATCTAGTGGTCTCTGGAGAGAAGACCATGTTGTGGCATCAAAGGCTTGGACATATTGGAGAGAAGGGCCTTCGAATACTTCATGGTAAAGGTATGGTAGAAGGTATGAGTAATAGCTCTCTGGATTTTGATTTCTGTGAAAATTGTGTATATGGGAAGCAGAATCAGGTGAGTTTCCCCTCTGGTGGTAAGAGGGCGAAATAGATATTAGAGCTTGTGCACAGTGATGTGTTTGGACCTATGAAGGTTCCATCACTGGGTAAGTTTGTGTACTATGTATCATTTATAGATGAATTCTCAAGGAATACATGGATATATTTCCTTAAGAAGAAATTTGAAGTCTTTGACAGGTTTAAAGAATTTAAGGCTCTGGTGGAAAATCAGACAGAGAAGAAGATAAAGGTGTTGAGGACAGATAATGGTGGAGAGTTTTGCAGCAAGGAATTTGAAGAATTCTGTAAGAAGTGTGGTATAGCACGATAGAAGACTACTCCATATACACCTCAGCAAAATGGAGTCGCAGAAAGGATGAACAAGACGTTGATGGAAAGGGCAAGAAGCATGCTCAGTGGTGCCAGGTTAGGACAGGAATTCTAGGCAGAGGCGGTGGATACTGCATGTTACTTGGTCAATAGGTCACCTTCATCATCATTGGAGGATAAGACTCCACAAGAAGTATGGACTAGTAAGAAACCCTTTCTTTCACATCTGAGGGTATTTGGATGTGATCCATATTTACATGTTCCAAAGGAGAAACCAACCAAGTTGGATAGTAAATCTGAAAAGTGCATCTTTATTGGGTATAAGGATGGTTTAAAGGGTTATAATCTTTGGAACCCAGTCACACGGAAGGTTGTGTACAGTTGTAAGCAGAATTTTGGCGAAAATCACATGAGGAAAGACATTTGTCGATGCATTTCGAACCAACCAGTGTGGTTCATCGTCAGGACAAGTTGAAGAAACAGATCCAGCTAAGCATGTTAAATAGTCTGAGCAGAGACTCCAACGGCTAATTTTGACCTACAGACCCAGGTCAAATTACAGTTCATTAATTTAATTTTATTATCATTTATAATATTAATACATAAAATATTTATTTAATGGTTAGTTTAAAAAAAAAAATATTTATTTATTTATTAATATATGTATATATATAATAAAGTATTAATAAAAGTTAGGATTCAAAGAGGTAAAAGATGTTATTAAACATGAAGTCCAACCAAAGGAACCTGAGAAGATAGAGTTTGAGCTAAAGGAGGAATAATCAGACTCTGCAGCAGAGGAGGAATCAGAAGATGAAGAGCCACAAACTCCGGCTGTGAGAATATTAGTTCGAGAAAGGAGGCAGCCAGAAAGGTATAGTCCTTCTGCTTTCTATTCAAATTTTGTTTTGTCTGTTATTGATTATGATCCCAGAACTGTGAAGGAAGCAGTAGATTCAGAGGACGGAAAACTCTGGAAAGAGGCCATGGTTGATGAAATGGCATCTTTGCACAAAAATGAGGCTTGGGATCTGGTGGAGTTGCCAGCTGGAAGGCAACCCATTGGCAGCAAATGGGTGTTTAAAAAGAAGACAAATGCAGAAGGGAAGGTGGAGAAATACAAAGATCGATTGGTAGCAAAAGGTTTTTCCCAGGTGTCGGGAATTGATTTTGGTGATATTTTTTCTCCTGTTGCCAAGGTAACTTCTATTAGGTTACTTTTATCTGTTGCCGCTGCTTTTGATTTTGAGGCAGAATAGATGGATGTGAAGACAACATTTCTTCATGGGGATTTGGAAGAGGAAATCTACATGAAGCAACCTGAAGGCTTTGCGGTGAAGGGTAAGAAAGAACTGGTATGCAAGTTAAAGAAGTCTCTATATGGGTTAAAATAGTCACCAAGGATGTGGTATCAGAAATTTGATACATTTATACGGGGACTAGGCTTCACCAAAAGCAAAGTAGATCACTATGTGTATTTTAAATTAATTGGTGATAGTGTTATTTATCTGGTCTTGTATGTGGATGATATGTTGCTGGTTGGAAATGACAAAGAAATTATCCAGGACTTGAAGAACCAATTGTCCTCCAAATTCGACATGAAAGATCTTGGTGTTGCAAACTATATTTTGGGCATGGAAATTAAAAGAGATCGGGCAAAGAGGAAGCTTTGGTTAAACCAGAGAAGGTATGTTGAGACAATACTACAGAGGTTTTGATATGCAGGATAGTAAATCGGTGAAGGTTCCTATTCCTGTAGGTGTGAGGTTATCTGCTGAACAGTGTCCCAAGACACAAGAAGAGGAAGAGGACATGTCCCATGTTCCATATGCGAGTGCAGTCGGTAGCCTGATGTATGCAATGGTTTGTACTAGACCAGACATTGCACATGCAGTGGGAGTATTGAGCAGGTTTATGTCAAAACCAGGGAAGGAGCACTGGACAGCAGTGAAGTAGGTTTTTAGGTATTTGCGTGGCACTAGTGATTATGGTTTGTGCTACCAAGGAAGACCAGGATTGGACAAAGTGTTGGATATTCATGGCTTTGTTGATGCAGACTGGGCTGGAGATCTGGATCAGAGAAGATCTACAAGTGGGTATGTGTTTATCCTATTTGGAGGTGCAGTCGGTTGGATGAGTAAGAAACAATCTGTAGTGGCACTGTCAACTACAGAGGCAGAATACATGGCAGCCACTCATGCAAGCAAGGAAGCAGTTTGGTTGCAGAGATTGTGTTAAAGTATGGGGTTAGTACAGGGAGCTATAAGAATAGACTATGACATCCAGAGTGCAATTTTCTTGGCAAAGAACCCTACTTATCATTCAAAGACAAGGCACATTGATGTTGAGTATCACTTTGTGAGGGATATGATAGAAGACAAAAAAGTGTTACTAGTAAAGGTGGACACTTTGAAGAATACTGCAGATGCATTGACAAAATCTGTGAGCTCTGAGAAGTTCTCTTGGTGTAGAGAAACAATGGGCATTTCAGGGCTGGAAAAATGACTAAGCTCTCTTGTGGCCCCCTGTGGAAAGAAAACAACAGGTGGGAGATTTTTGGGTTGTGTTATATTCTTTCCACGACTAACCCACGTAGTGAACCGAGGGGTTAGAGGGGGGTCGGAGTGTTGGCATTATGATTCTGGTATGGCTCTATGTTACAGATGTTGTACTTGATGGCAACACCCTCAAGTGGCAAAACTCTGATCAGGCTCTCAAAATGATAAAAATTAAGAAGTACGCATGTGCTCAGTGAAAAGCGTGCGTACCCGTAGGTACGCCGTGCAGGAGTTGCGGCCATACACGCAAGTCACCCGTTCAGAAGGTGCAGACCCCCTGTTTCACTTACTTCAAGGCAGAGAAGCGCGCTCATGTGGGGTTTCTTATGTTTGGCCCGTGGTATTTAGCCCGCCATTCTTGATTCTATGGTTTTGGCCCATGGTATAGGATCTAATTTTGCCCCGGTTTGGATCCCTTGTATTGGTTATTAATGGTTTTGTCCCATGGTGTGAATAAAGGCTTGACTATAAATAGGGAAGGAGATCTCTTGGCTAAGGTATCTTTACAAATTGAATATCTTAAGATCTGAAATATTGGGTTATCGGTTTAAAAGCTTGATCTATATAAAAGTGAAGTTAAAAGTGAATCTATGAAGTGTGATCTCTCAGGCGCATGATTAGATCTGGGCATCTGTCTATCAGTGGCACACTGGGGGACTGCCAATTCGGCCCTAATCAGAGGTACGTAGGTGATTAACAGTGAAAGTGCATGGGTACGCACAACAGAAGAAGGCGCAGTGCGTGGGTATGCAGAGCAGAAGAAGGCGCAGTGCATGGGTACGCACAACAGAAGAAGGCGCAATGCGTTGGTATGCAGAGCAGAAGAAGGCGCAGTGCATGGGTCCGCACAACAGAAGAAGGCGCAGTGCGTGGGTATGCAGAGCAGAAGAAGGCGCAGTGCATGGGTACGCAGCGCGATAGAGGTTCAGGTGTGTAGGCACAGTGAAAGTACGCGGTGCTACAGAAGCCGCAGGTGCGTAGATACGTGGCGCGATAGCATCTCAGAGTGCGTGGCCACAATAGTAGTACGCGGCGCGATAGAAGCAGTGGGTGCGTGGGCACAGTGAAGGTACACGGCGCGTTTAAAGAAACAGTGCGTGGATACACAGTGCAGCTCAAGGCTCTCTGCGGGGATACGCAGAGGTGCAGAAGGCGAAGTGCATAGCAACGCATACCGGATAAAGAAAAATTGTGTACCTGTCTTAAGGCATTTATTTGACTGACTTTTCTCTGTTGATAAGGTGTTCTGGGTTTAGTTTACTGTTACTATTGATCTGGTTACTGCAGTTGACTGGGTGATTTACTTATACTTGATGATCATTTGATGTTCATGGTTCCAGTTTGAAAATTAATGAAAAGTGGTCCTTGAAAGAAAAGAAGTAGGGGGTTGTAGCTCCCTTCCAGGAGAGACTGGAAAACGAGAGAGAGTTGTAGCTCTCTGCAGGTTGTAGCCTGCGTACTGGTAAAGGACTGAACCAGTACAAAATCATTGTAAAAGGAGTTTCTAATTGAAATAAGATAGAGACATATTGCAGTAGGTGGTTTTCACCCACATTGGGTTTCCACCTTACATCTGGTGTTCTTTGGTGTGACTATCTATTTTTCTTGTTCATGCTCATTGTTTTATGGTACTGACATATAAGAATAATTCAAAGTATAAATAAGGAAGATTTATTAAAAAGAACTAGATAATACTGATTCACCCCCCCTCTCAGTATTATTTCCAACACGGAGCACCCCCTTCGTTGCGCCGATTGCGCAATGAGGGGGTCACAGGGGGGTGGCAACCCCCCCTGTCTGGGGGGTTTGAGGGGGGCAGGTAGCCCCCCTCTAGTAAGTGAACCAGAGGAGAACGACATCATGGAAACAGATGGTATTATCGCAACTATTGAAAGACATTTGACTCAGTTGAGAAGTCAAATGAAGGAGAAAGACGAGAATTCTATGGAAATTTCTATCCATGGGATAAGGACGTTATGTTGCTGGAAAGGATGCTGAATGATCAGAATTTAGTACAAAAAGAATCTCAATTCCAGAATTGGGAGTTGCAGATGCATAGAGATGAAGATAGCATAAATGAGTACACAATGTACCAGTCCAGTAAGTTGCTGATAGGAGAAGGTAAGGAAGAAGTTTTCCGTTGTAGAAAACAAGAGGGCATGGATGATTGGGTGGCAGTAAGAAATCAGCAGCTTGAAGATTTATTAGACAAGGAAATTGAATTAATCAGAAGAATCATGTTGAAAGTGTCTCAGAAAAAGACATCAGCAAGGAAGAGAAGTAGCAGAAGCAGCAGCAAAATAAAGACAGAGACAAATTGGGAAAGTGCAGCAAGTGGAGCAAGACAGCATAAAGTGTGGAGACCTGGAGAAGAACAACAGACAGAAGCAACGACAAATGAGAAGTTACAACACAAGATATGGGATCCAGGAATACCAAGACCACAAGACACATGATCAGGAGATCATGAATTTTTTCTACCTTGGGAGTCTGATGCGGGAGCATTCAGCCAAGGGAAATTATTGTAAATAATAGACATAGGGGGGTCATGCATTTTAGGAATTAATTTCCTAAGTAGTATTTTAAGTGTGATTTAAATTAGATATTCTCAAAATAAATAAATAAGAGCATGAGTATTCCATGATTCTAGAAGTAAGGGAGAGCTTTTAGGCATAAAAGAAATAGATGTGGATAAGGAGGCTTTTCTGTTTTAAAACAGAGAAAAGATAGAATAAAGCTTCAAGAGGCTTTTTACCATATATGCATGCATGTAAAAGCTTTAGGCTTTTGATACCAATGTTTATTATATATATGAATGTAAGCCTACGGGCAAGGGGGGAGCCACCAGAGGAGAGCCACTAGAGTGGAGAATTTGGCTTATGATAGGAGAGGCACCAGAATTGATAATCGGGCCTATGAGAGGGTGCAGCATTGACTGTTAGGCCTGCGTGCCTGTGTATTTGTGTGCATGCATACGAGACCAAAGTCTCAATGTAAATTCATGCTTTTATATTAATATATGCAGTGTTTCTGACTATGTCAAAACAGAGGAAGTTTGTTAACTGTGTACGCGTTATGTGTTCATTTACTGTGTGTTGAAGGAGGAAGCTTGCTTTATATTTTGCCGCATGATGGTTAATTAGGCCTTGATGTTTGATTCATGTTTACAGAGTGATTTCTATTCAATTGCTGCTTCCGTGGACTCTCTAAGTCCTTTTCATAAAGCTCTGTGTATAACTCTGTTTACACAGAGAAATTGTAATCTTTTCCTTAAGCGGGAGTGTGACGGACGTGAAACTTTATTAATATTGGTCCAGACCCATATCGGGTCCAAGATCCAATATCGCATCCCATCGGAGAAGGGCTTTGAAACTATCATGTGGAAGCTCCGAATTACCTGAGCTGAAATATTATTAAGCCAGCATAAAAGAAGATCGGGTTCGAAAGGGCCTTCAGCAATGTGAAGCTCCGACATATATCGGAGCCGAAATCTTATAAAGTTGAATATAAACCTATATCAGGTCTGAAGCCAGCATCACATCAGAGGGGAGGCTTCATACTGCCGAAGTGTAAGATCCGATAGCCGGAGCCAAAATTATTATAAGCTCAAGGAGAAGGGCTATCGGGTCTGTCGTTTCGGAGGTGGAAGGGTTATGGTTTGTAGCGACCGCCGATAGACGGACCCGCCGAAATATACAGAGCGCAGCACATAACCTTTCGGGTCCAGAAGGAACCTCGGCACGGTTAAGCGGCAAGCTCCGAAATCTGGAGCCAAAATATTATATAGACTAGCTGACAATTATGTCGGGTCTGCACCTCGTCGGAGATCAGGCCTTAAGTGTTTATTGAAGACCACCGAAATCCGGACCCACCGAAATTTCTGAAGGCGGATATATAAGGGTTGAAGTCCGAGCGTTGGAGTTAGAGCGGGTTTTATGGTTAGTTCTGTGTATTGACATATATTATATGATATATAGCCGCGGGGGTTAAGATATATATATAAAGCCTGTGTGAAGGTTGATTAAAGGCTCGGATGGTGGCTTCCGAAGGTTGATTATAAAGGGTCGATAAAAGGTGGCTTTGATTCCTAGTAAGTCCATAGTTTATAATAGGCTTATAGCCTAAGCTGGAGCTTCTGATAGGACTTTGTGGCCATAACCACAGGTCCAAGGGCTGAGTTTTTATTTAAGAAAGGAGATTTTGGGCTTGTACCAGATCTCTTTTCATCAAAATAGGCCTTGGGACAGAGCTCATATCTTCTTATAAAAAATGTATTTGGAAAAAATGAAGGACACTTTTGTGAACCAATCCATGCTGAACAAAAATATCTCTTGGTTTTTTGAAACAACTTTCCTACCGCCCAGAATGTGTCTTTGAAAAATAGGTGTAAAATAGAGAAATATGCTTGTGAAAAACTGCACCTATAGCAGTTTCGTAGCGCAATTTTGGTCCTTCATTTCTCCCACATCATAATGGATTTGAAGAAAGTGGAAGAGGTTTTTGTACTTCAATATCGTAGGAATGAAATCCTATTTCACTTTTCAAAGATGAGTTTTCCATTGCTTGGTAATTCCCTTGGAAGTCGACTGCTCTTTTCATAACATAAAACTTTGGAGTTCATAAATGTCTTTCCTTTCCTTGTTTTGCCTTTGCTAGACACTTATACTTCGTGAATGCTCCCTTTCAATCCCTCCTCTTCAAAGAACATTTCCCTTTGTCTTACAAAAATTGTCCATCAAATCACAATATGCAGCTACAACAGTTTCGTAGCGTGCTACAAAACTGTTGTGCATTAGGCATTACTTACAGCAGTTTCGTAGCGCGCTACGAAACTGTTGTGTAATTTCAAAACACGGTTTTAAGACCAAAATTTAACCTTTTTGAGTCTTTCTTTTTTTCGAAATGGCTTTCTCCACATGTCATGAAGCTTGTTCAAAATTGAATATAATAAACACCATTCTTCAAGGAAAACTTTCAAAATGTAATCTATATCAAAATTTAGGATTACCTTACTTGCCTTGCTTGAGCCTTCAATGAACTCTGATGTATGCTGACCCTGAGTTTTCCAAGTGCTTCTTATGCATGAAAGGAGCATGAGAATAACCAAGACCAATTCTTCCTTACCTTACCCTTTTCCTTTGAAATTTGTTTAGTGATAACAGTGGCTCCACTTGGGATAGTGTGCCCTTGTGGTACACTAAGAACCTGCGGTTCCAGTGCCTTATCCTCTTATGATAAACAAAAATTTATTTGACAAAAATCTCCTTTAAGTTTCTTGGACCTTCACCTCGGGCTTAAGCTTGATGATCACTGCAGGAGAAAGAAGTCTATATCTACTGAAAAAAAAAAAATTCTTATCAACCTTGAGCTTATTTGCATTTTCCTACCTACCTACCCTATCAGCTGCAATCTCCACCTGTAGCTCAAGCAACATGATATTTCCAATAAAGCCAATCAATTTTCTTTTTTGATATTGGAGGCTCTTTATTACATTCGACCTCAAAATAACCATGATAGTGAGATGACCAAATCAACTCATAATGTACCTGATCTTCATAATGCAAATGGAAATGAAATACTGAAGAGTAAAACTCTTCCATGTATTTAGCTATAGGATCCCATAATACATAATCAACTTGATGATTCTCGTAACTTTCTGGTTGTGCAAACTGATCTTCAATAACAGTGTATTCTTCCTCAATCACGAAAGAGAAAGGAAGCAACACCCTCTCCTTGTGTTCTCCCATAGAAAGATTTTGAAAAGAATGATAATAATTATGAAGACTATATGATTGAATTTGACCTTGTAAACCTTCAATGTCTTTCTCAATGTCCTTAGCAACTTCATCCAAAAATTTCATCTTATCTTTTGTCTTGCACTCAAATGATTTTAGATAAGAAGACAAGGACAAAGAAAAATTTTCATCTATTTCTTCATTAATATGAGCATCATTCCATTGTTTGAAACCTTGAGTTGAAGGAGATTTTGCCGCCAAATCTGATCTATCTATCTATTCCTCCAAAAACATAAGCCAAAAGTCTTCAAATGACTTAATAGATTTGGCAGGAAAGCTTTCAATCCACTGTTTACATTTCCCCTGAAATGAATCATAGAACAACATAATGCAAACATCCTCATGTTTGACTCTAAGAAGCTTAGTAAAATCATAGAAATCTGATATATGCTTCAAAGTTAAACTCAAATCTTCTCCATTGAATTTTGGACCATTCCTTAGAAAATATGTATCCTTGGGAAAATGATTCGGGAAACCATGAATTCTTGAAAAATTTATGCATGCATACCTTGAAATAAGAATGGTAGCATTTGGGTTCTTCATAACTCCAGTGGAATCACCATGAATATATGAATTTTGAATTCTTCAACAATGGAGTCACCAAGGTAGTTTTGCAACCTCGAAAGATTTCTGAGCTCCTGCTACCTTCAGAAGTTCAGCTTCTTGATTTCGGGAATGATTAATCTTCAGACTCCTGGCAGACGCACCAAAATTTTATCACAAAATCAGACCATGATAGGCTGCTGATCAGGTAGACCTTGTGTAACTCCTTCAAACCTACTTTAGGCTAAGGCTTAGCCTCCCCAACCTGAGAGGGCTCTCTCAAAGGATTAATGTTTTTTTATTATGAATAAGATGGCTAACTCTATGAAACAAATGCAGAAATGTAAGTGGTGGAAACACAATTAGAAAGTATCCATTGGGCTTATGGAGTCAAAATATTTTCCGCATAACAATGATATCAACCTTACATAGAAGTCAGGACATCTAGAATTCAACCATTCAGAACACACTAGAAATATATAGGACAACACAATTTATAAATATGTGAAGGAAATTAGAGCACCATCAGTGATTTCTAAGTGATCACACATCTATACCACTGCAAATACTGAGGAGAGGATAATACACAACATTCTGAACAGTAAATTCCTTCTGATTCCTGAGAAGTAAAGCCAAGTATTGTATTACTAAAACAGAGTCATATACATAGCACAATAGTTCCAATTTCTCTGAAATTTTCCAACCCTTGGTGCATTTCTCTCTCTCCTATATATAGAATTCTTTACATAGTTGAGATTCCTCCTCCAACCTGAGGGGAACTCGAATTCTGCTTGCTATGACACCTATTCAAACTTTAACTACTTATTAAATGCAACAAACTGCTAACTAGATGTTTTAGAAACCTAAGACAATTAGGAGTCTAACTCCATATCATGCTGGTAATAGCATTAATTACAATCAAATCTCATTCTCTGACAAGTGGTCTCCTTCAATTTAGCTATGGTGGATGTTTGAAGTTCCTTACTGATCCTTAATGTCTTATCCCTTTACTGTTGCTGAGAAGTAGGAAACTGCCCCTGTTTTTCTGCTTTTGGTTTCCTAAAAGATATTAGGAACCAATTAATCATGTTGAGCTTCTTTAATTACCCAAGAATCTATTGGAGTGCCACGTTCTTCATGTGTTGTAAGCCTTTCCCATATACATGTGTGATGACAAAAAAAAATTCAAAGCTGATTGAAAAGTCATTTACAATACTACCGGTGATCATTTGTATAACAAAATTTTTAAAGTGCATATAACTTCCTTCCGCTTGTTTTGCCCTGGCTAGTTTCTTTCACATTGTAAATGGTATTTTTCTGAGACTTCCTTTCAAAAATTTCCCCTCGGTCCCTCAAAATTGGTTGACTGAGTTTTAATTATGCAGCTACAGCGGTTTCGTAGCGCGCTACAAAACTATTGTGCACTAGGCATCATCTTCAGTAGTTTCGTAGCGCGCTACGAAACTACTGTGTAATTGCCAAAACACAGTTTCAAGCCAAAATTTGACTATCTTGGTGATCTTTGTATTGACATGTCCTTTTCAGCTGCCCTGAAGCTATCCAAAATTGAACATGGTAAATCATCAAAATTTGGAACTTAACCTTACCTGCTGTGAGATTTTCCTTAGCTAAGGAAGTCTTTCCTGTTGGCTTAGCTGCATCTTCAGATCTTCAATTTGCTTTTTCATAACTCTGATCCCAGCTCTCAGTTTCGTGTTAACCATTCTGATGAATACTGCTTCCTTTATTGCAGGGACTGTCAAGGTATAATATTGTGCATTACATTCGACCACCTTGGGTATTTGAAATTTTTTGTCTTCCCAAAGAGCTTGCATTTTGTCAAAATGAGCTTCCCTGATTGCATGCTTCCTAGAGGCTTTCTTCAATCTAGCAATTTCAAGATTTGCTAACCTCAACTTATTTTTCAGTTCTTCAACACTATATTCCTCTTGCGGGATAATTGCCTTTCCTCTATCTTCTTTATACAGTTGTGATGATGTTTCTAACGAAGTCACAGGTCTGTCATGAGTTTTTACAATCTCCTCTGTTTCACCTACTTCTGGCAGCATCTCCTGTATCTGTTTGAAATTCCTCGTCACAGGTCTTCTTGGCTTAAAGACAAATTGAGCAACCTGATCATCAAACTTGAGCTTTTTCGAGGCTTTGATTCTTTTAGTCTTGTATTTACCTGATTCTATCAAATCTGCTTGAACCAGGGGATATTATTCAATATCAATGGCTTGTAGTAAGTCATTCAAGTTTCCCTTTGAAACAGGGCTTTCCTCAGTAATCACTGTCTTGCCTTTTTCTTGAGCTATCTGGCTCCTAGTCCTTCTTCTCTAAACTACTTCACCTATGTATGATTCATGTACACCTTCTTTGATCTGAGTTTTCTCTTTCAAGGACTCTTGGGGTGTGTCTTGGATAACCATTGATCTGGCGGGCTCCTTTACTTGTTTCCTTGCCTTCAATTTTGTAAATCTCCTGGATCTTGTTTCTATACGATGAATAGTTTCTAGTGGAGAATTTTTCGCCGCTTGAGGATTGAGGCCAGTTTCATTTTTGAAGCCGGACATAAACATGAAGGTGGACCAGTCTCTACCTACTCTCTGGATTTCATGCAGAACGATCAACTTAACCAAGCCGTGGTGAAACAATGAGGTCTCACAGGCTTCCTTCTTTAGTTGCACCTTGTCACACATTTTGCTTAGGCTACAAAATAAGTAGAAGGGTAAACCAAGAGATATATTTCCTGTGAAATGTAGCAGAAGCTTGAAATGATATGAATACACCTTATGATATCTCCCCTCGTAGGTAAAGTACCTTTGTATGTAGGTAAGTAGATTGGCATATGAGTCCTTGACATAATTTCCGGGCATAGACTTGTTTAAATCCGAGTCAATGAACTCTGGCTTCATAAATTCTTTGCAGGGGATCATATCAAATTTGAAATTTTTAAACCATCTTTCTTGTCCCCTTGGAATCTTAGAGACTGTGGATATTACCTCTGGTGAGATTTGCAATTCAAGCACCCCAACTTTTGAATTCAGCCCTGTGAAATTCAAGGAAAATTCCTTGGTGATTTGCGCATGACCTCCCTGGAGTTTCTCACAAAAATTCCAACATCCAACTTGCTTGAATGCATGCTCAACTTCTCTGTTCTTCAAGATAATGTCTAAACCTTCAGGTTTTCTCCTCAAACACCTACGTGACCTATGCTCCTTTCTTTCTGTAGACCCTTCCATGAGACTTCAGCGTAATGAAAACTTGATAGACTGGCACTATCTCAAACTTTGATCACTGCCTCGCTTGATAGCTGCCTTGCTTGAATACTGCCTCGCTTGACATTCAGGGGATTTAAATTTAACATTTGCTGATTTGTTCCTCATGCAATGAATACAATCATAATTATGACTCTGAATACTTGGCTCTTATTGAAACTTGCAATCCGAGTGTACCAAGGTACCTAACAACTCTAATGATGAAGATAAGCGGTTGGACATGATAGGTGAAGTGTATAAGCTGACAGTGGATGATGCAACCATAACGGAATTTGATAGATATGACAGCTAAGAAAGATTTGCTACGGGTCACACGAATCTCTGATTTCGTAGCACAGCTGGTGTAAAATCTGGGTTATGCGCTACGAAAACACCTAAACTGCATTGTGCTACGAAAACACCTAAAGCATTTCATAACACATAAGAACCTTTACAACAAGCTTGATACAGAGAATCTATGTAAGTTATGGGACCAATGGTGAATGAGAACGAACTATTGAACTTTATTTAACCATCCTACCAAGACTCTTAAGACACTAAGACTTAGATACTAAAGTAAACATGGAAACACTGAACTCGGACTAACACCTATCCTCACAATCAAACGTGATATGAACAGTTTAGAAATTGCTTCATAAGTGATAACAGATGGGAAGAAGGTTGACAAATCGAAAGTGTGATGCTTTTGTTGTCATGAGTTGGGCCATTATGCTACTAATTTCCCAAATAAGAAACCCAAGAAGGGATCCGGGGAAGGATCTGAAGGTGAGGCACTTGCTTCACAGTTTGAGTTGGATTTCACACTCTTCGCATGCATGGTTTCATCCAGTGGGAAGTGGTTGGTTTCTTGATAGTAGAGCTTCTTTCCACATGACTAGTGACAAGATTTTTCTCAGTACTTTGGAGGAGAAATATCTCCAGATACTCATAGCGATGGGTAATTATGAGAATTATAGCGTCTCAGGTGTAGGCACGGTTATTTTTCAGAGGGAGCATGGATCTCGCCTTACCTTGACCGATGTCAAGTATGTACCAGGACTGAAGAGAAACTTGGTGTCGATCGCGATGCTGGAAGACAGAGGCTATGATGTAGTCTTTAGTAAGGGAAAGGTTTTCCTTAGACACATCATCACTAGACAGGTGAAGCAGATTGGTTCACGGGTCAAGAACCTGTATGCTCTTGAGGTTCAATATGCATGCAAAGACTTGAGAAGTGAGGCAATTGATGGATACTTGGTGGTTGAGAGGGAGCGTATATTACCTCTCAACATGCAGAGCTAGAAGAAGTCTCAGACGATTGTGGAGGAGCCATGATTGATGCAGCAACTTTAGGAGGTTGTGGAGCAGCCACGACAAGGGAAGCTGAGAGGAGATCGAGTAGAGACATCTACTCATGCAGAGACCTCCAGTAGGGGGAAACTTCGAGCCAGGTGTGCTAAGGGATCACATCTAGCCATACCTCTAGGTAGGAGGTGGGGTGATGTGGATTGATAGTCCCAAGGAGGAGGGGCAGGATCCTTGAGGTACCCAACCTCTTGGATGAGACCTTGCTATGGGAGCCCCAATGTGGAGTAGCAGGAACTGGCTGATTGGGTATAGACAGATGCGGATGGAGCATCAGAGAGAACGACAGTGTAGGGAATCCCAGGACAACGCATAGCTAGCAGGCTGCAGCAATGCGAGAGGCAAAAGTGTTTTGCACAATGCTAGGTGGCACAGAGAAGTGTGAAATGGTGCGAGATGCATGGAGATGTTGCAGTAGCAAAGATGTCAGAGAGGGAGCACTTGTCAGTAGCAGGTAGAGCTTCAGCATCAGAGTATTTTCCTAGCCCAACAGAGTGGGTAGTTGGGAGTGTTTTTTTTCCAAGTGTTGTTGGAGCAAGTGGACCGGGCAAATGTGTTGCATGCAGAACATTCTAGAGTTGTAGGATAGGGGTTGTAGATAATCCATATCTTGTTGAGAGGGAGTGTTGAAAATGAAACAAGATGATGGAGCTTAGTGAAAAGGAGTCACCTTCACTAAGTGGGCTCGTAGGCTATTTTTGGTGCAAAGTCTATTTTTAGACTATGTATATTTTTAGACATATGGATCATGGTCTATGAGTTGCAGGATGCTATTTGTGGATGATTTGTCATGTTGGTAAAAATAGATGGACTTCTATTTTTAGACATATGGGCGGTTTCTATTTTTAGACTGCCAGGCTAAAAATAGAACAGTTGAATATTATTAGCTCACAATAATATTTGGACTATAAACATTATCTTATCCTCTTGGAGCACTTCAGTTTGAGCTACAGATGTGGCACATGTAGCTTTCAGAAGGAAATGCACTTTCCTTGTGGGCCAGTTGATCTATTGCATGCAGGACTTCAGTTAGAACTCATGTAGTTGAGTTTCGGTGGAGTTGTGTTCAGTTTGACTTGGTTAAACTAGTTGTATTTAGTCTAACTGTAGAATACACTAGTGATGAGTGATGTGAATTAATTTTTAATTAATTCACTAATTATTAACTAATAAAGAAACTAAGGAATACATCAGTTAACTCAGTGCATGGACAGTTCAGTGGAGACAGGTGTTAGAGGTTGAGATTGCTATCAGTTGTGACTATAGTTGTGCATGAGATTTTTCACATGCATGGATTGAGTAATGTCAATGAGGATTGTGTGGTTCATCCAAGAAAAATATGAGTTTGGTTCAGCCATTCATCATTCATTCTCTTGCAGGATTGTGCAGTGGAGGAAAGCAAACAGTGGAGGAGATTTGAGGCATCAGATCTGAGCTAGTTTGTGTGTAACAGGTGGAGATAGTACTGAGTACTTGTGAGGAGTGTTGTGCTATGTATTGTCACATGTTCTCAACCATTATAATATACAGATAGTGTGGGGTTTTCAGCTGTATGCTTTCCCCGAGTTACATACTGTGTTAATGTGCGCATGTGATTGATGTTTCATTGTTTTTAATGCTGCTAAATTGATGATCAACGTAGAGGAGATTATGTATTGTGCATGTATTCCGTAATAGTGTATAATCGGGATAATCTCTATGAATAAGTGATTAATTATTCAAAATTTCTACACATCCACCCCTAGAGTTCCTGTCAAGAAGAGTGGGCCTGGCAGTCAATTCAAGAATACCCCTGTTGCAAGTCACCCAGAGAAAGAAAATGCATCTCCCACTGCAACGAAGGCTACTCAACAAAGTAAACTCCCACTTAAATATGTCGAAACAGGTATGTTTACTCTACCTTATCCTGTTTATAACATCGATTATAATATTGTGGATGATCTCAAGAAGTCTAGGGCCAATATCACATATTTTGACTTGTTAAAATTAATGTAGCAAAGAGATTTGTTGTTGAAAGCTATGAATGAGAAGAATTGCAAAGGCCCCACCACCTCAAGCAACCAAACCAAGAAGCCAATGTCCAAACCTGTTAGTACCACTAGTGCAGCCCAAATATCCTTAGTTATGGATGCCGCATTGTCTAAAATGAATCGAAAACCCCAAGATGTCAGCGAAGCCATGATAGGGAGGAAATCGAAATGTATGACCCCACCATTCCTAATTACGTTTGAAATTTTCAACATGAGCGTCCACAATTGCTTTGTAGACTCTAGCGCCTCATCCATTGTCATGCCTTATGCCGTGGCTAAAAGACTTCAGGCCATACCTAAAAAAACTGGAACTCGAATCAAGCAATTAGATAAGACAAATGTGACAGTGATTGGAGAATTGAAGGATGTGTTGATTCAGATGGTTGCTAAACCATAGTACACACAGGTGATTGATATAGTGGTAGTCGATATACCTGAGGCCTATGGAATGTTGCTTAGCAGGGAATGGTCAACGAAATTGAATGGATACTTCTCGACTGATTGGTCCCATCTCTTATTGCCTTAGAAGGGAAAGGGTGATATGCTGAGAATCGATAGGGAGAGATACATGAAGTATGTGGTAATGGAATTAAATGGTCCCAATTAAATTGTAATGTTTACCAACTCCATCCTGGGGAACTATAGTTTCAATGTTTATAATACAAAAACCTATTTTGGATAGTTTCATGCTGAAACCGTTGAAGAAACCTTGACACATACACAGTTTGAAATTCCCTCCTATAATCCAACTGATGAGCTATCTTGTATTATAGTAGATGATAGGACCAATTTCTTAGATAGTAGTTCAATTGATGTAACATTATATGCAATATTCTGGACACTCTATTTTGACGGCTCCAACTGCCTTGAAGGTGTGGGTGCTGGAAGTATTCTCATTGACCCGCAAGGGAACCAATATCTAATGGCTAGCCGGTTGGATTTCGTATGCACCAACAACACAACAGAATATGAGGGCCTGCTGCAAGGCCTGAAGAAAGCCATTGGTATGAATGTGAAAAATCTTAAGGTTTTTGGTGACTCACAGACAATCATAGATCAGTTAAGGAAAAGGATACATTGCAATTCTCCACACCTGGTGAGGTACCTGTTAGCCTTGGAGGGAAATGGCCCAAAACTGATCCAAATATGCCCCAAAGTCTCTTAAGTGTGCTTAAAAATCATGCCAATGGATCCATTTATGTCCTCAACATTTTCAATTTTGGCTCAAAGATCATCTAATGATAAAAATCGGTGCAAGAGGAAATCCCTTAGAAGGGCTGAAAATCACTATTGGGAGGCAAAAAACCAAAGGAAAACAGTGAAAAAACCCACATGCGCAGGTTTGAACAGGCATTGCACAGCCACCATTAGATCTGGCCGATCAATGGCCCAGAATTAGGTGGCTAATCGCATATTGGCCAGGCAGAGTGGGTAGGTTTAAAGCGGGTGCATGACACCACCGATCAGCGATCGCCGATGCTCGGATCGGCGGGTTGCATCGATGGGGAGCTATGTTATATATATAAAGGGGCCTAAGCATTGAGCGATGAGCGATTGAGATTGGATTGCATCTTTGTATCGCATTGGCATAATACATGGGGTGAGGCCTCCGCACATACATATGGGCAACCCGAAGAGCCAGACCCGACCGCGATATATATATGAAAATTCATATATTTTTAGTTCCACGCCCACACATATTTCAATATTTTTCGTGTATTCTCATGGTTTAACGAAATACAAAGGAACATATGTGATAGTGATAAAGCCTGGACCCGAAAGGGTTCGGAAATCATATTATATAAAATTTTAGGTCCGTGCCCAAGAATTTTTCAATGTTTTTTACGTATTTTTGTTGTTTCAACGAAATACAAAGGAATCTTGGCTAGTGCGATTGTGATGAGCCCCAAACCCGAAAGGGTCCCGGAAGTGGAATACATGATATTTGAAGTCCGATAGGGTTATTTTCTCATAAATTTTCAATGATTCGACATATTTCCAATATAAAGGAAAAATCAAAACAGGCAGGATTTCGGGAGGGTCGTGGGTGGTAAGTGGTTTAGAATGAGCTCCGCCTGATGCCATACAGCTACTGCCATGTGTCCAAGACAAGGAGAGAGAAAACCACCCTCATCGGGCAGTTAACTCTAGTACAAAGGAGGCGCCCGAAATGAATCATCGTCGTTGGATCTGGGACTCCCAGATTGATGAAGGATACGTGTTGTCATTGCAAAGGCGGACCCAAGAGGGGAATAAGCCATTTCAAAGGATTTCTTAAGTCCGAAAAGGACAGAGGTAGGAAGGATTTTCATAGTATCACTGAATTTTTTGTTTTAAATAGAAAACAGTCTTGTATTAACAAAAAGGGGTCATTTGGAGGGATATACAAGCCTGAAGACCCATTGCACCATATAACCGAGCTCGGGAGACATATTGTCGGGAAACAAGAATCTGGAAAGGGAAAGAGAAGGGCCACAGCATGCTGCAGCCCGAATCAAATAAGATCAGGGAGCACCAACAACACAGACAGCGCAACAGCCATCCTAACAAACATTATGGGGCACCTTTGGCACGAGAGAGCTCCCAAACATCACAGTAAGCTGCCCAAAATATCTGAATATGGTTAGTATTCTGTCAGAAGAAGAAACCATCGAGCCATGCTTGCCTCCAGGGAATCAAAGCAGTTAATAATGCAGATTGAATAGATTAAGACTTCGATCCTTCTAGAGAGCCCAGGAGCATTGTAAAGGGCTTATAAACGGCAGAAAACTAAATGTAATAAGCATTCAACTTTTGGAGACTGTTGCTACTATGTTCCTTCTAGCTCTTCATCTTTATTCTAGCAATATAAGCTTCTTTTTCCATCATATGTTCAACATCCATTTTCTTTAATGCTTTATGCTTGCACTTGAACAATTTTTTCATGTTTCCTTTATGTCTAAGGCCAGATAACTATTATCTTATCTATGATTCGATAACTTAGACTTGCAAGCTTCTTTGTTGCATGTAGCTAACCATTCATATGTGGTCATATATGCTTCTGCCATTATAGTTAGTATTCTCTTTTTCTTCCTGTAGCTAGTCATTCATTTATGTTTATATATGCAATCTGCTTATACAATTAGTATTCTCCATCTATCCATTAAATCTATAAACTATTGAGCATTAGTGGTTTAAAGCCTTGTGTTTTTGAGGGTGTTCATGCATGCATTTAGTGGGAATAGAGCTTAAATGTTCATCTAAATTGATCCAAACCATCATCCATTCCAATAGTTCTAAGAACAATATTGAAGATTATATGTTACTAGGCATCTCCGAGCTGTAACCTAGGAGAGTCTCCTGGAGTGCTAACATAATTGGCACCGTTACCGGGGAGAGGAAACTGAAGCTCAGGTTCCTTGAGAAACAATATAGATCCAACTTTGATGATAGACAAAGTCTAGGCACATTTTTGGTTGTAATCATCTATCTGGCGACTCCACTAAAGGCCGAACCTCTTGGCTACTCCAATTCATAGTTCTGGCTCAATTTGTGAGGCATACTCGAAGAAACCCTCAGAAGTCACAAGCTGACCCAGTACCTGACCCTGAAAATATCATCAAAGAAAGAAAGGTATTACAGAAAGGATCATCAGGTTTAGGTAAACCTAAACAATATTCTATATCTCTTCAAGAAAATCCTGCAATAGAACAAATACATGTTGAGAGTACAGATTCTAATACTAGCAGTGAAGAAAAACTCTCAGAAATTCATAAAGCTCCTTATTCTTTAGGTTCTCCTTTTGTTGTAAGCCCAAAGGAAACCTCACCTCCTATCCATCATACTCCTTTAGTCTTATCAGTCACTCCTCAACCCTTTGCCATTTAGACTTCCAGTACTCTTTTAGCCACCACAGCTATGGTAGGTCCACAAGCACCTACCAAAATGGAAATAATCATAGCTGCTAAGTATGGGCCTCTAATACTGTCCACTACTTTGAATGCCATTCCTACTGGAGAATATCAGAAATATAGGCCTAAATTCACTAGGACTGAAGGTGTTACTACTCAAGAACATCTTGAGTCATTCTATAGCTATGCTAATAATCTGGACATTAGTGAGGATCATGTGTGGATGAGAGTATTTGTCCAAAGCCTAGATGGAGAGACTATGAAATGGTTTAGAGAACTAACCCCAAGATCTATAGAAGATATTTAAGCTTTAGATGATGCATTTCTGAAACATTGGGGACAAAAAGGACCTCCTCTACTACCACACTGAGTTTGGAAACTTAAAGAGAGAAAATGGTGAGCTGCTGTCTGATTTTAACAAAAGGTTTAACCGTATGTACAACAAGATACCAGCTGAAGTAAAACCCACTACTACCTCTGATAAACTCACCTATGCTAGTGCTTTTGATTCTAACTTCTACCTACTGTTGAGGGAGAGGAGATGTGCTACTTTGGCTGACATGCAAGATGCAACCTTGGAGGTGGAATCAAACATCATGGCTGCAAAAAAGCTCAAGGGAAATGTTGATAAAATAAGACAACGAGGTGAGTCTTCTTCATCCTCTAATCCTAAGATAGATAAAATGGCCAAAATGATAGAGTCATTAGCCTTTGAAATCTCAAAATTAAAGGTTGAGTAGCACCTGGGGAAAGGGAGACCTCCTAATACCTTTGCTCCTAGAAATCCAAATCCAAATCCATATAGAAGAACTATTGAGCAGTTGGAGATTTTTCAAAGAAACAAAGATGCTAATGAAGACCAAAGGGTGAGGGCTGCTTTTCAAAATATAGTCATGGAAGAAGAGCAATTTGAAGAAGAGAATTAGATCCATTTTCTGGAAGACAAAGGCAATGCCTCCTTTTTGACCTCATCTGCCTATGAAATTTCATTATTCAATGACCAAATTAACCAAGAATGGGATGGTGAAGCTACTTTATAAACTGTAGATCAGAAAAGATATAATTTGAGGTCAAAGGTAAATGATGCCAAGGAAACTCCTGTTCAAATATTTGTTTTCCCTATAGTACAGCAAGAAAATAAGCAAAAACAATTGGCAGTTGATCCCATCGTTCTCCAAGCTCCAGCTCATGAGGTTATTGGTCTTGAAAAGTCTTCTCCTCCTTTCAATTTTCAATCAGAAATTCAGAAGCTAAAGATACCCATGCCTCTGATTGAACTATTGAAGAATGAGTCCTTCAAAAGATCCATCCTTGAGGCCCTTGAGCCTTAAGCCATCCAAGCCTCCACTGATTGTGTGAATCTGCAAGATGACAAGCTGCCTGTTATTCTTAGCCCAATGATTGAAAATTGTGAAGACAGCTCCCCATAATTCTATGTCTCTCTGACTATTCATGATAAAATCCTTCACAATTTCCTTTTGGACACTGGAGGCAGCCATAATCTAATGCCTAAGGTTGTCATGGATGAGTTGGGCCTTGACATCACAAAGCCTTATCATGACCTATTCTCTTTTGACTCTAGGAAAGTGAAATGTCTGGGATTAATCAAGGACCTATCCATAAGTTGGTCTCAGCTGCCTATGAAAAGAATGATGATGGATATTGTGGTGGCAGATGTACCCCACAAGTTTGGTATGTTACTTTCCAGAGGTAGGATCAAGAGACTAGGTGGATCATTACATAAAAGATATGTCTTATGCTACTGTCCGAGTCTTCGGAGGAGAGAGCAAGAGATTATATAGAAAGGCGCAGTTTGCTTATATAATCAGCGATGAAAGGAATCCCACCAATCATCCCATATATGCTATTGACACCGATTTTGGAGCATGTATTCTCCATATTGAAGAATCTTAGTTGGCCTCCACGCAACTCAAGAAACCAGTTTGCCAGATCACAGAGGAAGAAAACCCATAGGTTTTGGATATGTTTTTTGATGGGGCTTACTCTAAAGAAGCTGCAGGGGCAAGCGTATTCCTTGTTTCCCCAACATGGGAATATATTCATTTGTTTTTCAAATTAACCTTTCAGGTCACAAACAACATTGCAGAGTACGAGGCTTTAATTCTGGGCTCAAGCGCTACTAAAAAAATGGGTATCAAAGGCCTGAAAGTGTTTGGAGATGCAGATCTCATTATTCAGCAAGTAAATAAAACTTTTCAAATGAAGCATCTGAGGCTGAAAGCATACAGAGATGAGGTATGGAGGCTCAAGGATTCTTTCAATAATTTCATCATTTCTTATATTCCAAGAATGAAGAACCAGCTTGCTAACTCCCTTGCAGTCTCTACTAGCATATTTATTCCTTCATTGCCTTAAAAATTGACATATGAAGTTCAGATAAGATACAAACCATCTCTACCTGACAATGTCAAATATTGGATGGTTTTTGAGGACGATGAGGAAATTAATAGGTTTTTGCAAGTCGTTGGGGAATTTTCTGAAATGTGCATCAATCAGGAAAATGAAACCATGGAAGAATGTGGCTAGTCCAAGATGAAAAGTGAAATAGGCCAAAGAAGAATCATCCAGCTGCCCAGTATTCACATACAAAAAGGATTGGTGCCTATAGAGAGGTTTTTCGATCATAATGATGTGCCCTATAATGTGGCCAAAATAGAGAATGAGTCTTTTGTCTATAAACACAATATAGGCAGCCCAACCTATCCCAAAAACATAAATCTTTCCATGCATTTATCCTCTGCCCAGAATTCTAACTATTGTACCCTCATGAAGCAATTCACTAACATTTTTTCCTACGAATACAGCGATCTTAAAACATATGATGAAACCATCATTCAGCATAAGATCCTGCTAAAAAGAACACCATCCCTTTTAAGCAAAAATTAAGACCTATCAGCCCTCTCTTATTGCCTTTGATTGAGAAAGAAATCAAGAAGCTGTTGGCTGCCAAAATCATAGTTCCCCTAAGGTATTCAAAGTGGATAGCCAAACTTGTGGTGGTAAGAAAGAAAAATGGAGAAATCAGGCTTTGTGTCGACTTCATAAATCTGAACAAGTGCTCTAAAAAAGATAACTATCCCCTGCCCAAGTGTTGTTGGGAAAAGTATCCAATACGGAATGACCCTATCCCACTCTAAGGGTGATAATACCTCAGCAACAATCGAAGCAAAGCTATCTAAGATTTCTTCTTTATGAAAGTAAAATAGGGGAGAAAGAGATCCACTAACCGATGTCTTTCGCTAATGGTTGATCTAATCTTCTCTCCTTGCTGCTTGCTCCCAACTCCTTGCTCTTTCACTGGCCCAGCTACACCAAGATCTTGCAAAATGGCAAGAGAGGGAAACTACAAGAAGCATACATTCATAATTGATTCAAGGATTAGAATAAACCAAATACACAAGTATAACAATACACCATTGAGACACATGCATATAGAAGAACCTCAAATGCTTTATTAATGGAAGAAGTAAAGTTCAGGAAGTGATACAACCATAAAAGGCCCAATCCAGCATCACTTCCCAGCAGAAAGAAATCTCCTCTTCACCTCCTTCAAAGCAAATCACCCAATAGTTCTAAAATCAAACCAACAGCACTTCCTTGCATTCACAAAATTCCAGCCTCCTTAGACCTCATGAGAGAGCTCTATATATAGGAGTTTTGGAGAAAGGATGAGTCAGCTTGAAGCTGGCATGAAGCTGACTAGTGTCCTCTCCCACTTCAGTTATTCTTCAGTTCTTGAGTCCACTTGGAGGTTCTTGCTTCCACTTGGAGATCTAGACCCTCTTACTCATCACCAGTTGAATTCCCTGATCCAAGTGTCATTTTGGAAGCTTCCTGGGCATTGACACCTTGAGGAATGACTGTGCCACATGTCCCAACTCGCCCAACGCAGGTAGCCTTCTTTGCAGTTGACATTCAGCGCAGGTAGACAGTGGAGCAGTTGACATTCAGCGCAGATGCTCAGTGGAGCAGTTGACATGATCCAGAATTAGCTTGTTTTTGAGTGTTTTCAGGTGGAGAACTGTTATTCAGTGCTGTGGTTTGCTGACCTTGTTCCTCTAGGGGTAGGAACAACATGTTTAGGGACTTTGGATCCCTTAGATTATGGACATTTCATGCTTCATGCTGTAAGGCACAAAAATGTCTATAACACCAAGATGGAACACGTGTTGCAAAGAGTTTCAGGGGCTAAAGTCATGTCTTTCTTAGATGGATTTTCAGGTTACAATCAGATAGTTTTACATCCTGAAGATTAGGAAAATACTACCTTCACTACTCCTTGGGGTACTTTCATGTACTCCAAGATGCCTTTCAGACTGAAGAATGTTGGGGCTACCTTTCAAGGGCCATGGACATAGCCTTTGGGGGAGAAAAGGATAAGTTTGTCCTTGTTTATCTTGATGACATAACAGTCTTCTCCAATAGCCACAAAGACAATTTACATCATTTAAAGAAGGTCTTCCTAAAGTGCAGACAGTTTGGAATCTCAGTAAACCCAAGGAAGTCACAGTTTGCTCTACCATAAGGCAAACTTCTAGGACATATTATTTCTGCTGAAGGTGTGAATATTGATCTAGCAAGGGTCCAAGCCATTCAGACATTGCCCATCCCAAAAAAATGTAAACTTTGAAACGGGAACTATAAACTCAAAATGGGAACTCTGGCCAAAAAAGCTCGAAAAAACATCAAAAATAGTGCTAAAAACGAAAAGTGTGTATACTGGAACCATGATTTTATTTTTTAGGGGTCAATTTTGAACATGTTTTAAAAATGGCAGTGACTACGAAATTTTCGTGCAAAATATAGCTTCAAAATGAAAAAGTGATATACTGGAACGATGATTTTTTTTTTTAGGGTCAATTTTCAAAATTTTTAAAAAATGCTAGTAAAACCAAATTTTTATGTGCCAAACAAAGTTGTTTATGAGGAAAAAAACACATTAATGTTTTTGGTAGAATATCATTTTTCTTTCCTAAGTATAAATTCAACATGTTTTCAACCATTACATGCCATGGTTATTTCACCTAAACATAGATGGACAAATTTATCATATCACATCAAGCACATTTTCCTGATTATCCTTATTTTAATTTTGAGCATGACAAATTCATAGGATGCCAGGATTTCACCAAAAATAGGATCTGGATTCAGATTACAGTGAATCTCCTCTAATGAACCTCGCTAAAATGATCACCCTTTCCATAAAATATGTTCACAAAAAGTTCACAAGGAATTCTATAAGCAAGTTTCATTTGTTCTAAAGCAACTCAGTTACACCTCAAGAACCTTGTTACTCACTCATAAATGTGTTCTCAAGAAATGAAGGTAGCATAGCTTCATTTGCTATCAATAAATCCCAAACCTAGATGCCAGAGGATTTTCTCTCAAGAATGAAATAATTGGAAAAAAACAAGCAAGTTCCCAGAAGATAACTCTAGTGTCAATCACAATCCTAATAATGCATCATCAGTGAAATCATACCCCACATGTAGGGAGAATACGATGAGCTACCTACAACCACTTGATGTACTTTGATTAGAGTATCTAAGGCCATAATGATAATCTATTTTAATTTCTTTCCAAACCTTTAAAGGAAGGTCACTGTCATTGTCATCTTGTGAACCACTATAATAAATTTGATGGCGTTTTAAATATAGTTACATGGTATTTTGTGTTTGTCTTATTTTGTTGCAGGTGACTCATGAGGAGCACATGGATGCTAATACCACAATGGGAAACACAACCAAAATGAGCAAACTAAGTTTGGACCTCCATTAACATCAATTACCACTGAGAAATGATTACATTTATCAAATTCACTGTGAATATCTTAACAACAACATAAAAACATCTCCCTTGGAAAAAATTCTAAAAAGTCAATTAGGTCAAGAATTTACACCCAATATAAGGAGACACCCCTATTAATATGGTTATTCAATGCGTTTCTTCCCCCACTATTATCAATTAGATGTTACCCATCCTCATATCTAAATAAAAGAAAAGGGAGAAATAAAATAAATGAAAAGCACCCCAATGGGGGAAGTAACGAGGGATATAAAAATCTTTTATGGGGCTATGAACATCTAGTTGGTAGTAAATGCTTATTATTTCATTGTGGTGATTACATTGTAGACATAGAAACTCATTAATATTGGAAGAATACTTTTAGAAATCCTAGAGTCATATTTAAGGAGTCTATTACCTCGAGATCTATACAAACCCATTCGATCAAAAACCAAACCTAAAGTGAAAGTAACAAAATTTATTTTTTAAAAACTAAATGACCTTTATGGATAAATTAATATAATAAAGAAGTATTTCTTAATCCTCGATAAAAAGCTTTCAATGTTAAACTAATATATCTAATCTCTTGTGAATTCATAATAAAATTAACTAAAAATATATTATTGTACCATAACTATAACCTTATTTAAGTATGGGGGATTTACGCAGTGCATTATATTAGATATCATTTTTGGGATTCAACTGCGTTAAGTAAGTCATTCAAACGTATGACCATTTCCATGAGAGGTAGTCGTAACTGACTAATTTCTCATGATTTTTGAATAGTTCACTTAGCACTCATTGCATCGGGTGATGCTCACAGGGGTGAAGAAGTGGGATTGAAACTAGTGAAATGTGGAAAACGAATCACATAGCATCAATCATCACTTCCGGGGCTTGCACCCGGTAACCAGGACTTCCCAGGAGGTCACCCATCCCAGAACTCCTCTGGCTCAAGCGCGCTTAACTGTGGAGTTTTTCCCCACAATCAAGCCCACTTAGCTTGCTACCCCATTTGCAAAACCTTAGCAAGTATTGTGCCTCATGAACCATTCAAGTAGAGATCCCTTGACTCTTTTTGAATTTAAGTATGGGGGATTTACGCAGTGCATTATATTAGATATCATTTTTGGGATTCAACTGCGTTAAGTAAGTCATTCAAACGTATGACCATTTCCATGAGAGGTAGTCGTAACTGACTAATTTCTCATGATTTTTGAATAGTTCACTTAGCACTCATTGCATCGGGTGATGCTCACAGGGGTGAAGAAGTGGGATTGAAACTAGTGAAATGTGGAAAACGAATCACATAGCATCAATCATCACTTCCGGGGCTTGCACCCGGTAACCAGGACTTCCCAGGAGGTCACCCATCCCAGAACTCCTCTGGCTCAAGCGCGCTTAACTGTGGAGTTTTTCCCCACAATCAAGCCCACTTAGCTTGCTACCCCATTTGCAAAACCTTAGCAAGTATTGTGCCTCATGAACCATTCAAGTAGAGATCCCTTGACTCTTTTTGAATTTAAGTATGGGGGATTTACGCAGTGCATTATATTAGATATCATTTTTGGGATTCAACTGCGTTAAGTAAGTCATTCAAACGTATGACCATTTCCATGAGAGGTAGTCGTAACTGACTAATTTCTCATGATTTTTGAATAGTTCACTTAGCACTCATTGCATCGGGTGATGCTCACAGGGGTGAAGAAGTGGGATTGAAACTAGTGAAATGTGGAAAACGAATCACATAGCATCAATCATCACTTCCGGGGCTTGCACCCGGTAACCAGGACTTCCCAGGAGGTCACCCATCCCAGAACTCCTCTGGCTCAAGCGCGCTTAACTGTGGAGTTTTTCCCCACAATCAAGCCCACTTAGCTTGCTACCCCATTTGCAAAACCTTAGTCATTGCATCGGGTGATGCTCACAGGGGTGAAGAAGTGGGAATGAAACTAGTGAAATGTGGAAAACGAATCACATAGCATCAATCATCACTTCCGGGGCTTGCACCCGGTAACCAGGACTTCCCAGGAGGTCACCCATCCCAGAACTCCTCTGGCTCAAGCGCGCTTAACTGTGGAGTTTTTCCCCACAATCAAGCCCACTTAGCTTGCTACCCCATTTGCAAAACCTTAGTCATTGCATCGGGTGATGCTCACAAGGGTGAAGAAGTGGGATTGAAACTAGTGAAATGTGGAAAACGAATCACATAGCATCAATCATCACTTCCGGGGCTTGCACCCGGTAACCAGGACTTCCCAGGAGGTCACCCATCCCAGAACTCCTCTGGCTCAAGCGCGCTTAACTGTGGAGTTTTTCCCCACAATCAAGCCCACTTAGCTTGCTACCCCATTTGCAAAACCTTAGTCATTGCATCGGGTGATGCTCACAGGGGTGAAGAAGTGGGATTGAAACTAGTGAAATGTGGAAAACGAATCACATAGCATCAATCATCACTTCCGGGGCTTGCACCCGGTAACCAGGAACTATTCAAAAATCATGAGAAATTAGTCAGTTACGACTACCTCTCATGGAAATGGTCATACGTTTGAATGACTTACTTAACGCAGTTGAATCCCAAAAATGATATCTAATATAATGCACTGCGTAAATCCCCCATACTTAAATTCAAAAAGAGTCAAGGGATCTCTACTTGAATGGTTCATGAGGCACAATACTTGCTAAGGTTTTGCAAATGGGGTAGCAAGCTAAGTGGGCTTGATTGTGGGGAAAAACTCCACAGTTAAGCGTGCTTGAGCCAGAGGAGTTCTGGGATGGGTGACCTCCTAGGAAGTCCTGGTTACCGGGTGCAAGCCCCGGAAGTGATGATTGATGCTATGTGATTCGTTTTCCACATTTCACTAGTTTCAATCCCACTTCTTCACCCCTGTGAGCATCACCCGATGCAATGAGTGCTAAGTGAACTATTCAAAAATCATGAGAAATTAGTCAGTTACGACTACCTCTCATGGAAATGGTCATACGTTTGAATGACTTACTTAACGCAGTTGAATCCCAAAAATGATATCTAATATAATGCACTGCGTAAATCCCTCATACTTAAATTCAAAAAGAGTCAAGGGATCTCTACTTGAATGGTTCATGAGGCACAATACTTGCTAAGGTTTTGCAAATGGGGTAGCAAGCTAAGTGGGCTTGATTGTGGGGAAAAACTCCACAGTTAAGCGCGCTTGAGCCAGAGGAGTTCTGGGATGGGTGACCTCCTGGGAAGTCCTGGTTACCGGGTGCAAGCCCCGGAAGTGATGATTGATGCTATGTGATTCGTTTTCCACATTTCACTAGTTTCAATCCCACTTCTTCACCCCTGTGAGCATCACCCGATGCAATGAGTGCTAAGTGAACTATTCAAAAATCATGAGAATGCAATGAGTGCTAAGTGAACTATTCAAAAATCATGAGAAATTAGTCAGTTACGACTACCTCTCATGGAAATGGTCATACGTTTGAATGACTTACTTAACGCAGTTGAATCCCAAAAATGATATCTAATATAACCTTATTGTTAAAGCATTTCAAATATTTTAGACTCATCTATTGTCTTTCCATGAATTCACTAGAAAGAACACTTGGATTTTGCTTTTAAAAACTATTCCTATTTCCATTCCTTTATGCTTAACATGGTCATTTTAAACGTCTTCTTAATCAAGGTGAAAACCATAATCTCAATCAATTTTCATGTAAATATCTTAGATAAAGATGAATTGACTAGAAAACACACTTGAATGGTCTAATGGAAAATGAGTAAGAATGGTCTGTTATTCATAAATGTATTATGTTACACCGGTCTCTTTAGTCAAACACCATTAGTCAAACAAAATATTATATTACAAAGCATTGTAGAGTGAGTTGTTGAGATAGACTTTTAAGTGTGGTTCTTACAAAAATGTAAGAGTAAATATGCATGCATTTAGAAATTCGATGACATGGATTCTAAAGTATGTCTATGTCGTAAATACAAGAAATGTGTTTGGTTGTCTTCATTAGTCCTTTATTTTCTACAGCACGCAAATATAATCAAACTTTTTTTTTTCTTCCATTTTTTACTGAAGATTGTTATTGTAGTTTAGTGAACTACCTCTTTCAAGTTATTTTGATTGTCATATAGCATTAATCGCTCAGTTTGATACATATCTAAGCAGGAAGTCATGGATACCGGTGTGAAATTGGCAGTTGTGGTGAAAGTAATTGGTTGTACTGGATCAAGAGGTCAAGTTACACAGGTCCGAGTAAAATTTTTGGATGATCAGAATCGACTGATCATGAGGAATGTAAAAGGACCTGTCAGAGAGGGTGATGTCCTTACTTTGCTAGAATCTGAAAGGGAAGCAAGGAGATTTCACTAATTATGTCGTTTAGATTATAACATTGGACTTAAAGTGAGACGGGAATAAATTATATTGTTATGTGTTCTGTTTCTGCATTATTTTGCAGTGTAGTGTTTGCTATTGTTTTTGATGCAAAGGGATCAATGAGTGAGGCTATAAATGATCTGTGATATGTAATTCAGAATTTTACAATTAAAGTATGAAGTCTGTCATACTTAATGGGGAATGGGGAATCGAAACAGTAACTGTTTATTTTTGCATCTGGAATGAAATTCAAATTACTGTACTGAAGATTTTCTGTGAAAAAAAAAAACAGTGAAAATTAGCAATCCAAATCATATACAAATAAAATTCAAATATGTATCCAAACTCACAGCATGACATTATATTTTCCATCATGTCATATTATTCTACGTCTCATTATTGTAATGTACAGAGTGACCTCCAAGTCAATTGATATGCAGAGAAGTTATTTTGCATCAATCTATAAGAAACAACTGATAAAAGCGTGCATGGAGTTGGAAAAAAACTTTTCGTGGGAGGAGCTATGAGACAACATCTCAGATTTCATAATCAAGCTATCATCACCATTTCCATTAACATATTATTGTTTCGGGCGATTTTCATTGATGTTGGGGCGATTCTGAGAATCACCGGGTGGCAGGGCGATTCTCAAAATCACCCCACCAATTTACCAATTTTCCTCTGGGTATTATGATAATTCTCACTCTCACATGCAGGCGTGAGCACATGAGCGATTCTGAGAACCGCCCTGCCACCCGACGATTCTCAGAATTGCCCCACCAATTTTCCTCTGGGTATTATGATAATTCTCACTCTCACACACAAACGGTAAAAGTACTCGCTCTCAACATGCCTGATACACACATCTCCAGCTATTCGGTGGGGTTCACACAGATATCAGAGCTTTCACGTAAGCAATCATCTTCGACGAAGTCATGGATAGCGGTGTGAAGTTGGCAGTTGTGGTGAAAGTAATTGGTGGTACTGGATCATGTATCCTCCACCTGGGAGTGAAACACAAAGCTTGGGAACAATGTTGTGATATCCTTTAGATATGGAAGAGTCATGTTTTTTAACAGAGAAGGATGCCGCAGAACAAGACTCCTCCACTCATCCTTGTCGATCTTCCCATCATGTTTTGTATCCGCCTCCTCGAATGTCTTATCAATGATACTTTCAACTACATCATCTGAAAGGTTCATGCCAGATTCTGCAAGGGTAGCTACGACCATTTGGGCATATTCTGCAAGGGTAGCTATGACCATTTGGGGCAATTCTGAGAATCGCCCTGCCACCGCCCCGCCACCGCAACTGGTGGCAGGGCGGTGGTGAGGCGATTCTCAGAATTGCCCCAAATGGTCGTAGACACTAGTCTCATTATTCTCTCCAAATAACCCAACGGCTATTTCTCCATCGCAAGACGCCTAGTTGACGATTTTGGTCAAAATGGCCGCTATTCTAAATCTAGCAATGGTTCTGAAGCCAGAGTCCGACGATAGACATAAAGATAACCCTTGAAATGGGGTCATTGACCTACCGAGTCAATCGTCACAAAGTGTACCGTTGGTACTTGAGCCCCACTTCCTTCGAACGTTGATATATATATAGAAAACATAATTAATTTTAGAAGGACATTGAATCTTAATATGGAGAGCTCCAGCAAAGAAGAACCTTTTGGGGTGGCTACCACAGTCTTTCCTATGATAGAAGAATTTATCTCGCGGAATAGAGATAAAGAATACAAATGCGGAAGAAAAATAAAGTCTTATGTAGATTATCCGAATCCAAGTTCCGCCTTCACTCCTGAATGGAGAGAAGCTGCCACTCGCTTTGCTGAAAAAATTCCAATGGAGCTTCTCATACAAGAGTTTACTCGCTATTACAACGTTCTGATTTCTGAAGGCACATTTGAGAAATATTGTAAGGCCGTTGTTGAAAAATGAATGGACAAGATGGTCAACTCATTCAGCTTCCATATGAAATAATGGGGAACATTCTTTTCAGAGTCACATTGAGTGATGTGATAACCTCTCGATCTATATGCAACGAATGGGCTGCATTTTATGCTTCCCAACAATTCCAGTCTATGTATCTACAAAGTGAGAAGTTCCTTTTGGTTAATAATAATAATTTAGCTATATGGGCTTTTAGCATTGCCTCAAGCCGTTGGCTTCTGTTGAAGATCCCTTGTGATTGGGAAGAGTTGGGCATGAAGACTCTAGGCACGAAAGCTGCTTGTGACGGTCTAGTTTTGATAGCCCGGTCAGACTTCAATTTATTTGTAGTCAATCCCCTGACAGTCCAATTCAAAAGTTTGCCAAGAATTTTTCCACATACTGAAGAACGTGATAGATTCCTTGAGTCTCTCATTGTTTATGGAACAACCGAGATGGAAGTTTCTCCATTGACAGGTAATTATGTAATTTATTTGTTTGGTAATTATGAGGATGGAGGTGAAAGTTTTGTGTACCTTGCTCGATATTTTTCCACCACAAAGCTCTGGACAATACAACAAGTTGGGCTCTATGGTTTTCCTCTCTCCTCCACGAGTTTTCCATCTACACTATGGAGCTTTCATCGTGAAAATATCGTTAGTTGTGTTTCCTCTATTTCCTCTATATTGCAAATACTTCACTATATATGTGACTACCACCACAATTCCAACCAGAACGCTTGGGTTCATGGAATGTTGCTTTGACTTGTGTCTACGACCATTTGGGGTGATTCTAAGAATTGCCCCAAATGGTCATAGTTACCTTTGCAGAATCTGGCATGAACCTTTCAGATGATGTAGTTGAAAGTATCATTGATAAGAAATTCGAGGAGGTGGATACAAAACAAGATGGGAAGATCGACAAGGATGAGTGGAGGAGTCTCGTTCTACGACATCCTTCTCTGTTTGACTCTTCCATATCTAGAGGATATCACAACATCGTTCCCAAGATTTGTGTTTCACTCCCAGGTGGAGGATACATGATTATACTCGAGTGGTCATCTGGTAGCCGTAAATGCACAAAAATGTAGCATGCAGTGATGTGCAGGGGTGTTCATTATCATTGAATATTTATGGCTAAAGGTGCAAGAAAGTTCTGCAAATTCTCAATAATTGTTCTCAGTTCATCCTTACAAAAGCAACTTGCAGAAAACACGTTGACTTTACATTTTAGCTTTTTCTTGTGTAAAACAGATTGGATGCCAAGTAAGCATTGTTTGGGGCGATTATGAGAATCAACGAGTGGTGGGGCGATTCTGAGAATCACCCTGCCACCGCCCCGCCACCAGTTGTGGTGGCGGGGCGATTCTCAGAATCGCCCCAAATGGTCATAGCTACCCTTGCAGAATTGAGTTGTGGGTTACAAGGATTTAGTTGTTGATATGAGAGATTCATGACGAGAGCATGAATATCTCTGGTAGATTACATGACTCGATTTTGTGGGATATAATCGTTCATGTTGCGTCAACAAATTTATTATTTGCGTCAGAAAATTGAAGGGCAATGAAGATGATCACACAGGTGCGTAACAAAAAGAAAAACAATAAAACTATGTTCTCCTTGATCTTACATGTCAAACTGCTGTCGACATGATAAAAGAGAAACACCGAAAGAAATAAGTAAAATTTTCAATATAAAGAATGGTTTTACTCTTAAAGAGAAGAAAGAGGCCAAGTGTGAAAATCAGTGGGCCTTTGAACTAGTGAAAAAGAAAATAGTTTTATTATTAAACATGGCACATATTGGCTACTATCTAAATTTTTGTGTCATGTTCACATGACCAGGTAATAGAAAGGCAAAGGAATGTGTTCGAACATAATTCGAAGTATTAACATGTAAATACAATCTCAATTACTACTAATATGGACAAAGAATTCAATGCATTATATGTCGGTATGTGTACGTTGATGAATACTTGTAGCTAGTGAATATCATTCAACTAATGCAAATGTGCGAATATTTGGCATAAGACTTAGAGAAACAGATCATAAGATAGAGTGGAACATTGCCTAAATATAGAATGTTTCATGTGACAAAACAATTTTTCATCTGAGCAAATTTTTGTAAGAGTGTGTGTTACATAATCCACAGTTACAATAGCTCGCTGAGGCACTTCATTGAAAGAAATTTTGGAGATATAATGAGAACGTGTTAAGAGTTTGATTTATGGCTTGGTTTATGAGTGTTAAATCTAAGTGTTATAAATATGAATATTCCTAGGTGTGTCAGATGGGGCAGTTCTAAGAATCGCCCCGCCACCGCCCCACCACCACTGGCGGTGGGGTGGTGGCGGGGCGATTCTAAGAATCGCCCCATCTAACTCTATTTCCTCTTCATCAACTCTAGCGGCCAAAATTTATCCAAAGAACTCGTCAAATATCTCTGCTCAATGATTTTGATTTTGACTTGGGGTTTAATTCTATTTTTGGTGGCGGGGCGGTGGCGGGGCAATTCTCAAAATCGCCCCACCACCCAGCGATTCTCAGAATCACCTTCGCCGAGTCTTCCCATAGTACACATTGCAAATAATAATTAAATGTGACATGTGGCATGTGTAGTTAGGTTTTTCTTAGACCTTAAATATTAAGGGACATGTGTTTGTTTCGACCAATGACAATTTTCAGTGGGGAGCTATATGCAATACTCTACTCACTACTCGCAGTTGAGAAGAGTATCCCATGTTTAGAATTATAAACTTTAAATCTTAATAGCACGAATACCTAAGGCATTCTCCACATTTTCCAAAACCAATAATGTATTGATATTGGTTATTAATGTATGTGAATAATAAGATAATGCATGCCCCATTATTGTAAACATAATTAACATCAATAACAATGGCGTAAGAAAAAAATTAGGCCCCAACGGATTGTGATCACATTTCTATCACTATCGCAATGGATTGTTATCACATTATTTTAGGTATCCATTCAATATCAAAAATGTTTGCGATACATTCTAAATGGAAACGGTACATCGAAATTGAATATGAGAAATAATTTGGTATGCAACAATAAATTGATGTATTCTTGGTTGTCATATGAAGGTGGTAGTAATGTTGATAACAGTGTTGAGGCCAAGCATTGAGGTGTCATAACAACGTTGATAACAGTCAAGTGTTGATGCCCAACCAACCATTGTTAATCTATACTATAGAAGTCACATATACAATAAAATCCATGCTTAGCCGATTATGGCGAATATTTGTTCTAGATTACCTACCGAAACAAATTTTCATATCTAGTAGAAACAAATATGTTATCTCCCCTCGCACTCCTCTTCGATGAAATTAGGTTACTTAACACGCGAGAAGAGTCAAATGGTCACACTCTGATAGTCTCAAACATACCAACCACTGTCACACATTCCTATTCCTTTAGGAGATCTCTTATGCTCATTGATTCAACATGATCATTTAATAAGTGGAACATTCAAATGGTCTCTATGGGTTTCCCATGAACAAATTTGAATCAGATATTGCAACCCTGGTCATATACTTCTATTCCTGGCACTCTAAAAGGAGGTTTTCACATGCATGAGGTTTGAAACGACCTTTTTTAAAGTCAGAACATTGAATGATAAAACATTTTTGATCACGTGAATGAATTTCACCGCATGCTCTCTATCAAATACCATTACCTACGAAGTACTTTATTGTTCCAAAGGTATATGGACCGTTGTAGCTGCTGAGTAAAGGCATAAATCCCCCTAGAAATGTGTGAGAACCATATCATTATCCTTTGACCAACTATCCAAGGTGTTAAGATAGTGAATATGTGCAATGACTATTTTATAGTAAAAAGCACAATCAAAGACATGTATTTAATGCAATTGATAGGATGAGTACATGGCAGGAGGTCTTTAATTTCCATGTTAGAATCATTTTCTTCGAATCAGTGAGCATAATCTAATGAAACTAGCAACAATAAAGATGTGAGAATAAGACCTTTCATACTGATATCGACCTGACACAATTGTGAAGTAATTAATTCACTCATAGAAGTGCATTATATTATAGTATCATTTTATATTTTGATTTATTTTAATAAATATAAAATTAATTGTGTTTGGATGAATTATAGTGTTTTTTCTTCACTTGATTAACATTGGTAGTGGATGATATGTAGTTGAGTTCTTTTTATATATTACAATTCACCATTATTAAATTAGTTGAGTTTGTTTTATTAATTTTGAAAATTGATATAAAATTGATATAAAATGTTTTAAAGTGATTTCATGTTTGTGAAAATATTGAATTTTGATAAAAATGAATGTTGAGTAGAATGATAAATACATTCTATTTTATATAAGTGACATGGACATTGAGGAGGTGACATGGGCATTGAGTATGTGCTTGCATTACCATATTTTCTTGAATGGTATTTGAAATAGTTATTCAAGAAAATTTCTAAACATTTCATCCTTTCATTCAGCATAGAATTTATGCTATTCAATTTCTTCCAAATGCAATGCAAGAAATTGGGTTGAAGAAAGGGGACTTTAGTGAATCACGTGTGGCAAAAAAGGCAAAGGAACCCCAACCACCATTACATGGAATGTTTGGAAAGACATACAATGGTAGATTCACAGACATCAAAGACCCATTAGAAGAGGAAAATGAGCAAAAGGAAACAGAAAATATTGTGGAAGAAGACAATGATTAAACTCTAGAGGAAGAAGAGTTTGGATTACGTGACATTGTTGATTAAATTTAAGTTATGCTTGGAAATCAAGCTTTGCAATGTTTTGACTTTGACATTTTATGAGAAGAATAAACACTCAATTAGGGTTGTTATACGTTCAATATTTGTAATATGTGATTTTCACATTGATTTTTAAGTTAATCATTATTTTTTGGAAAAAAAAAAGTGATTATTATTATTTTTTGACATGAAATTCATAAGAAAAGCTATTATTTAACCATTTTTAGTTAAAATTATCGTATAAAAATTGTGATTTTGACATGTCAATTCTAGCAAAAAACTATCAAAATGTGTAGTTTTTTAGTTATATTTATGTTAAAAATGGTTATTTTTATGTCGATTGTTAAAAAATATTGTTTTTTAGAAACAATTATTTCATGTGGAGTGAAAAATTAATTAAGGATGTATAAATATGTAGAATTTCGAAAATTCTAAATATCGACCTCCTAATTTAAAAATGCAAAACAATAAAAACCTCACTAAAAAAAAAAGGTTAAAATTAAAATAAAAAACAAGAAAATGTGAAGAAAACGACCACTTCAAAAATGATCAAATTTACAAAATAATTATTTATATTTTATACATTAGAAAATTTAAAGCCAAAAAACAAGTCTTTTAAAAAAAGGGAGTGATGCAGAGTACTCACTTTTTTAAATCAGCATGAAAATCACTACTATTAAAAAACGTAATGTACATAAAAAAAATTAAAGTGCCAAAAAATATGCTCTAAAAAAACATGTGCGTTCTGCATCACCCCTTTTCATAATCAGGTCACTTTTTTGCTATCTCTACGAAATGGGTAACAGTATCAGTTCACGTTTAAAAGTTTATATTGTTCCAAGGTCAAAGAGGGACATTCAATACTTCCTGGGTAAGATTACCTTTGTAAGGAGGTTCATTCCAAACTTTGCAGAGCTAGTAAAGAACATCACTTCCATGCTGAAGAAAGGATCAGAAATAAAATGGACAACTGCTTCAAAAAGCTCTTTTGAAGCCATCAAGCAAGCTATCATGGAAGCCCCCACTCTAATCAGCCCAGATTACACTAAGGAGTTTTGCATATTCTCTTTTGCCTCTTATGATACACTTGCAGCAGTTTTGTTGCAGAAGAATGATGAAGACATAGAGCACCCTGTGGCCTTTTTCAGCAAAACTCTAAGGGACGTTGAACTAAGGTATGACCTTATTGAAAAACAAGCTTATGCTCTCATTAAATCTTTAAAAGCATTCAGAATTTATATTCTGCATTCCAAAGTAGTTGCATATGTACTTTCAACCTCAGTAAAGGATATCTTAACTCAACTAGATATTAATGGGAAGAGGGAAAATGGATTGCAAAATTCATAGAATTTAACATAGAGGTGAAGCCCACTAAGCTTGTCAAAGGCCAGGGCTTGGCTAAACTTATGGTTGAAGAAAATTGTAGCTTGTTAGACATAAATTCCACGAGTTTAAATTCAGATGATGAGCAGATAGAGGGAGCAGCAAAAGACCGAAGGCAGAATCAGTCTTTGGCTGAAAATCTGGCCACATGTGAATGGTATTACAAAATAGTTCATTTTTTGCAAAAGCTAGAAGTCCCTCTGAGGCTTAGCTCAAGTCAAGATCATGCCATTAAACTAAGATCAGCAAAATTCTGCATTAATAAGAATCTTCTTTATTGAAAAGACCCATCAGGAATCCTCTTGAGCTGTCTGGATAAAGAACAATATGTGTAGGTCATACACCAGCTCCATTCTAGCATTTGTGGAGGGCATCACTATTAGAAAACCACAGCTCACAAAATCTTAAGGGTTGGATATTATTGGCCTACTCTGTTCTCGGATGTGTTTTCCTTTGTAAAAGCTTGTGACAAGCGCCAAAGGTTTGCAGGAAGACAGTATCTAAAATCTCTACCTTTAAAGCCAATACATGTAAATGGTCCTTTCCAACAGTGGGGCTTGGACTTTATAGGGGGGATCAACCCACATTCCAATGGCCAAAACAAATGGATCTTAGTAGTCGCTGATTAATTCACCAAGTGGACTGAGGCTATACCCATTAAGAATGCCAATCATCAAGTTGTCATAAAATTCTTAAATGAGAATATTTTCACTAGATTTGGTTGCCCAACCAAACTAGTCACTGATAACGCAATAGCTTCCAAAGCAAAATAATTGGTGGACATGACTGAATCCATGGGTATCCAAGTGGTGCATTCTACCTCATATTATCCTCAAGGAAATGGCCTAGCAGAATCATCTAACTAAAGTTTGATAAGGGCCATAAAGACGTTGTTAGAGGACAACAAAAAGAGCTGGGATTCCAAGATGAAATTTTCACTAGGGGATGACAGAGTTACCATCAAAAAATCCATAGGGAATTCTCCATTCAAGCTCGTTTATGGCACTGATGTTGTCTTCGCTATCCAGTTTATTCTCCCTATGGCTAAATTCTTGCAAGAAGAATAAGAGGAAGAGAATGACATGGTAAGAATAATGAATAATCTGGTTGAACTACAACAAATAAGAGAGTTGCTGGTTGAGAAATCAAAGGCTCATCAGAAGGAAATCAAAGAAACCTTTGACAAGAAGGAAAAAGCGGACAATTTCCAAGTTAGTGATTGGGTGCTTAAATGTGATGCATTTAAGGAAAAGAGAGGTAATCATGGCAAGTTTGACTCCTTATGGATAGGTCCTTTTGTCATCGCTCAAGTTCAGCAGAACAATACATTCATTCTACACAGTCTGGAAGGAGGAGATACTTTTGGTAGCCCAGTAAATGGGCGGTTCTTGAAACTTTATTTCATTTAAGGCCTTAAAGCCTTGGTATTGTAAATATGTTTTTCTTTCAGTTTTTATTTTTATGCTAAAAAGACTCCATGCCCAATGCAACACTAGGAGGAAGATTTAATTTTGGTTTTACAGGAAAGGCATTGATCTATGGTTCTTGAAACCTCACAGGGAGGATTTCATCCCTAGAAGGAGCCAATGTTAGCCTTGGAGGAAAATGGCCCAAAAATGGATCCAAATATGCCCCAAAGTCTCCAAGCGTGCTTAAAAATCATGCCAATGGATTCATTTATACCCTCGACATTTTCAATTTTGGCTCAAATATCATCTAATGATAAAAATCGACGCAAGAGGAAAGCCCTTGGAAGGGCTGAAAATCACTTTCGGGAGGGCAAAAACCAAAGGAAAATAGTGAAAAAACCCACAGGCGCAGGTTTGAATAGGCATTACATAGCCACCGTTAGATCTAGTTGATCAACAGCCTAGATCTAGGTGGCTAATTGCATATCGGCCAGGCAAATTGGGCAGGCTTAAAGCGGGTGCATGACACTGTTGACCAGCGATTGCTGATGATTGGATCAGTGGGGAGCTATGTTATATATATAAAGGGGCCCGAGAATTGAGCGATCAGTGATTGTGATCGGATCGCATCGGTGTATCGCATCAGCATAATACATGGGGCGGGGCCTCTGCACATACATATAGGCAACCCGAAGATCCAAACCTAACCGTGGTATATATGAAAATTCATATAATTTAGTTCCATGTCCATGCATATTTCAATGTTTTTCGTGTATTTTCATGGTTTAACAAAATACAAAGGAACATATGGGGCAGTGCTAATAGCGATAAAGCCTGGACCTAAAATGGTTTAGGAATCATATTATATAAAATTTCAGGTTTGCACCCAAGCATTTTTCAATGGTTTTTTACGTATTTTCGTTATTTCAACAAAATATAAAGGAAGCTTGGCTAGTGCGATTGCGATGAGCCCTGGATGGAATATATGATATTTAAAGTCCACCAGGGCCGTTTTCTCATAAATTTTCAATGATTCGACATATTTCTAATATAAAGAAAAAATCAAAACAAGCAGGATTTCGGGCAGGCCGTGGGCGGTAAGTGGTTTAGATCGAGCCCTGCCCGATGCCATACAATTGTTGCCACGTGTCCAAGACAAGGAGAGAGAAAACCACCCTCATTGGGCGGTTAACTCTAGTACAAAGGAGGCGCCCGAAATGAATCATTTTCGTTGGACCTGGGACTCCCAGATCGACGGCAGAGATGTGTTGTCATTACAAAGGTGGACCCAAGAGGGTAATAAGCCATTTCTAAGGATTTCTTAAGTCCGAAAAGGACAGAGGTAGGCGGGATTTTCATAGTATCACCGCGTTTTCTGTTTTAAACATAAAACAATCATGTATTAACAGAAAGCGGCCATTTAGAGGGATATACAGGTCGGAAGGCCCATTGCACCATATAACAGAGCTCAAGAGACATATTGCCAGGAAACAAGAACCTGGAAAGGGAAAGAGAAGGGCCACAGCATGCTGCAGCCCAAATCAAATAATATCAAGGAGCATCAACAGCACAGATAGTGCAACAGGCATCCTAACAAACATTATGGGGCACCTCTGGCACGAGAGAGCTCCCAGACATCACAGTAAGCTGCCCAAAATATTTGAATATGGTTAGTCTTATGTTAGAAGAAGAAACCACCTAGCCATGCTTGCCTTCAGGGAATCATAGCAGTTAACAATGCAGATCGAATAGATTAAGACTCCAAGCCTTCTAGAGAGCTCAGGAGCATTGTAAAGGGCCTATAAAGGGCAGAAAACTAAATGTAATAAGCTTTTAGATGACCATTTCAGCTCTATTCCCACTCAGGGCATGCATGAACACCCTCAACAACACCAGGATTTAAACCACTAATGCCCAATAGTTTATAGATTTAATGGATAGATGGAGAATACTAACTGTATCAACAGATTGCATATATAAACATAAATGAATGACTAGCTACAGGTAGCAAAAGAGAATATTGACTGTACTGGCAGAAGCATATATGACCACATATGAATGGTTAGTTACAGGCAACAAAGAATCTTGCAAGTCTAAGTTATTAAAGCATAGATAAGATAACAGTTATCTGGCCTTAGACACAAAGGAAACATGAAAAAATTGTTCAAGTGCAAGTATAAATTAGTAAAGAAAATGGATGTTGAACATATGATGGAAAAAGAAGCTGTATTGCTAGAATAAAGATGAAGAGCTTGAAGGAACAAAGATTGTTGCTACTTTGTTCCTTCAAGCTCTTCATCTTTATTCTAGCAATACAGCTTCTTTTGCCATCATATGTTCAACATCCATTTTCTTTACTACTTTATACTTGCACTTGAACAGTTTGTTCATGTTTCCTTTGTGTCTAAGGCCAGATAACTGTTATCTTATCTATGCTTTAATAACTTAGACTTGCAAGATTCTTTGTTGCCTGTAACTAACCATTCATATGTGGTCATATATGCTTCTGCCAGTACAGTCAATATTCTCTTTTGCTACCTGTAGCTAGTCATTTATTTATGTTTATATACGCAATCTGTTGATATAGTTAGTATTCTCCATCTATCCATTAAATCTATAAACTATTGGGCATTAGTGGTTTAAATCCTGGTGTTGTTGAGGGTGTTCATGCATGCCCTGAGTGGGAATAGAGCTGAAATGGTCATCTAACTTGATCTAAACCATCATCCATTCCAATAGTTCTGAGAACAATATTGAAGATTATATGTTACCAGGCATCTCCGAGCTGCAACCTAGGAGAGTTTCCTGGAGTGCTAACAGTACCAGCATGAGGTATGGATTTAATTGACAATTTTGATTCCTTTAATATTACATAAATACCTCGAGGCCAAAACCAAGATGCTGATATGATGGCCAATATGGCTACTAAACTTTTTCTTGATTTTAGATTGAAGAAAAATAAATTTTATGTTGAATTGATTTTCAAACCATCCATGCCTGATAACATCTCGAATTGGAAGGTTTTCGAAGATGATGAGCAAATCCTTGAGTTCCTACACTGCGAGAAGACATTCAAGAGTGCAGTCATTGATGAAAGGGAGCATGACAAGCTTATGAATGAAGGGGAAGATGAGAAAATGTATCAACCCAATGTGATTCCAAAATAAGTGGTTAGGATGGAGCACTTGTATGACTTGCATGATAAATTCAAGAAACCTACTAACTGCAAAACACAAAGCTTGTCCATGAAGTATGAAATGGTCAACCTTGGGACCGAAAAGGACCCAAAAAATGTTAATATGGGCCTGGGGTGTTCTCCACTAGAAAAGGCTGCATTTGTCAAACTATTTAAAGAATACAAGGATGTCTTTGCATGGACATATGAATACCTAAAGACCTTTGATACCAGTATTATGCAGCATGTGATCTCTTTGGAAAAGGAGGCCAAGCCCTACCAACCAAAAGCTGCGTAAGATGCATCCAAGCTTAGGACCATTGGTGAAGAAAGAACTGAACAAGATGTTGGATGCCAAAATCATATTCCCGGTCAGACACACCTACTGGGTAGCTAATCTCGTGCCAGTGAGAAAGAAAAATGGAGACATCAGGCTATGTATTGATTTCAGAAACCTGAACAGAGCATCTCAAAAGGACAACCATCATGTCCCTTCTATGGAACACATCCTTCAGTGCGTCTCTAGGTCTAAAATGTTGTCCCTATTAGATGGGTTTTCAGGATATAATTAGGTACTAGTATCGCATGGGGATCAGCTTAAGACAACCTTCAACACCAAATGGGGCACTTACGCATACCGAAATGCCTTTTGGGCTCATTAACGCGGGTGCCACATTCTAGAGAACTATGGACATAGCCTTCCGAGGGTTGATGAATAGATCGGTAGTGGTGTACATGGATGACATCACTGTGTATTCATATCGTAGGAGGGATCACATTTATCACCTGAGCAGATTTTCGAAAGATGCCGAAGGTATGGAATCTCTTTGAATCCCAAGAAGAGTGTCTTTGTGGAGATAGAGGGGAAACTACTGGGTCATATCCTTTCTAAAGACAGGATTGTGATTGATCTTGAAAGAATACAAACCATCATGAGAATACAGCCCCCTACTAATAGAAAAGCCATGCAATATTTCTTCGGGAGGATTAATTTTGTTAGAAAGTTCGTCTCAGGCTTCGCTCAAATAATATGCCCCTTGCAGCTAATGATGAAGAAAGATGTTGCGTACAAATGGAGCGATGAAGCCATGGAAGTGTTTTGGCGAATCAAGGAAGCCATTGTTGAAGCTCCTGCACTGGTCAACCCTGATTTTGACAAAGGATTCTTCTTATACACCTTTGCTTCTGACCTTTCATATGCCAAAATTCTCACTCAAAAAAATGATGATGGCAATGAAGTCCCCATTTCCTACATGAGTTCAAATCTCCAAGGAGTGGAACTGAATTACCCAGACGTGGACAAATAGGGCTACGCAGTTTTCAAGGCCATTAAATATTTCTGCCCTTACTTACTAAAGGCTAAGACCAAAGTCATCATGCCCCATCCAGCTGTAAGAGACCTCTTCGTGTAGAAATAAATGGCTAAACAAAGAGAGAACTAGATAACCGCCCTGCAAGACTTCTACTTGGAGATAAAGTCAACACAAATAGTTTGAGTGCAGGGACTTTGTAGGCTGGTGGCAAAATCCTTAGTGAACCAAAAGGAGGCACCTGAAGAATCAGGAATTTCGAGCGTGCAATATGCACAAAGGGAACTCAGGGAGGAGCTCTTATGGAGTAACAAAGCGCTAATGTATGACCAAGAAGAATCGGAAACCTGTTTGGACCTTGAGTCGTGGTACCATGACATACGCTTCTATCTAGTGCGGGGTTCATGTTCTGAACACATGGATGCATCACAGAGGAGGGCTCTCAGATTAAAATCTAATCTATATTATTTGGCCAACAGCATCTTGTACAGAAAAAATCATGATGGAATCTAGCTGAGGTGTTTAGAGAAAGATGATGCCAACCATGTATTGAAAGAAATGCATGACAACCCAACAGGTGGTCATTATGGTGGAGAGACCACTGCCCACAAAATATTGAGAGCCAGATATTATTGGCCCACAGTGTTCAGAGACTCACATGCCTATGCTCACAAATGCAAGGCATGCCAAACCGCCGCAGGACGAGAAATAAAGTCTATTGTTCCCCTTAGGCCTATCATGATTTACCAACCATTCCAACAGTCTGGCCTAGACGTCATAGGCAAGATCACTCCAAACTCATCACAGCAGCACAAATATATACTCACAATGACTAATTACTTCACCAGATGGACCGAAGCCATCCCGCTCCGAAAGGTGAATGAAGATGTGGTAATATCATTCATTGAGAAATTCATTATCAACAGGTATGGCATCTATGACTCTCTCATCTTTGATAACGCTTCTTATTTTTCATCTCTGAGATTGACTGAGTTTTCCATTGATAAGTAAATCCATATAAAATATGCGGCAAACTATTACCCCAGGGAAACGGAATTGCATATTCTTCCAATAAGAACCTTATCTGCATAATCTGCAAGACTGTCGTTGATAACCAGAAGAACTAGCACAACACCTTGACAAATACCCTTTGGCCCGATAGGGTCACCCCTAAATTGGCCTTGGGAAACTCTCCAGACTTCCTACTCTATGGACAGGAAGCCATCTTGCCCCCAAATGTCTCTCTCCCATCCTTACAGCTCTCCCAAACTTCAAGAGGAACCCCTTCAACCCTGCTTCAAGAAAGGATCGACTAACTGATGAAGCTGGAGGAATTAAGGGATAGAGCTAGAATTAAATTCAAAAATCACTAAATGATTGAAAAAATATGGTTTGATCATCATCTGGCAAGAGATAAAGATTTCCAAGTGGGGGAACTAGTTCTGAAATGGGACAAGCTAAGTGAGCCAAAGGGTAAACACATAAAATTCCAACATCTATGGTTGGGCCCATTCCAAATCATTAAAAATATTGGTCAAGGGACTTACAATTTGAAAAAATTACAATGGGAGACTGAAAAGCTCCCTATTAATGGCCAGCATTTGAAGAAATACTTCAAGTAGCCACCACTTTGGTGGTTGCCTCCTAAGTAGGTTAGAGTTCATTTCTTTTTGCTATTAGTTTAGTTGTATTTTTGTCCTTTCCTTTGTTTTCTTCCAAGTCTGCTCTCCTGCTGTTTTGAATTACATTCCTATTCAGCCAGCTAAGTGAAGTCATCTGGCCTCATTCTACCTTTTAGATCTACCCTCATTCACTACTCTCGGCCTTTCCTTGCCTCATTAGCTTGCTAATGATTCTGTTGTTCCTGAACCTATCATTTCCCTGCAAATCAAACAAACCTTCTATCAACCCATGAGCACTTGAGAATCAGCAGTGGAATGCAAACCGAAACCCCTCTTTGGAATCTGTTGGGAACTACATGAGATCTGTTGATAACTTAAACATTTGGGGCATGTAGGGGCATCTTTATAAAACAAAAAATGTGTAACTACAACTGGACTAGCATGGAGGAACCTTGCATATTAAATAAATCCCACTTAGACCTAGCCTATACTTGCTTGTAAGGTTTACAGTCATTCTCCATTGGTCCCATCCACCACATTAAATGGTCCAATACCTGTTACTCACAAGTAAACCTCCTTTCAAGGGCTAAGCTCACTGTCTCATACCTTGTGGCAAATCTAATTATGCTCTAGTCCTTGTGCCTGAAACTAGAAGGACTTATCTAAAAAGAAATGAAATGTCAAGTCCTTGTGCCAATCTGGAAGGGCAGGTAGTTTGGGAAGCCAATTAGAGTAAGGACTGTTGCTAGGCTCAGAGTACCGGTTGACATAGCAAGCCCAACAAATATGGCATGATCCATGACTGCGCCCCATTCACTCAATAAATATAGCACCGAAATTCTCATATAAAGTGCAAGAAAAACATGTCTACATCAAGCTTGATGAGTCATAAAGAGTTGAGGTACACACCTAAACAGGTATGGACAGACCAGTGACAACCCCAAAGGAATTTTTGAAAGTGGGAAACAGGTAGATGAAGGTCAACAAACCCATAATACTGCCATTGGAGAATACCTGTCAAAATCCTACCGGAAAGTAGAAGCTATTTGTCTCTATCCCCTCTCAAGTACTAATGTTTAAGTGGAACCCATGCTTGTCCATCTATATAGTTTTGATTTTAAGTTTATTTTAACATCCTAATGTTCTATTGATCTGAAGGCTATTTGGAAGTAGAGATAATTGGTTCACCCATCGATTCGCCATTTTTTGTGGCCACAACTACCACCCTATTGAAACATGCCTCTGATAGCAAATTTTCAATGGGTCGCCTATAAATCTGGTCTTTCATCCCTCTGAATGATCTGTTTCATCCCAGTGATTTTAACTATGTGGAGAGCCAAATCTTCCATTCACAAATGGGTAAATCCCTTTAACAAATCCCTCGTGTAGGCCTTTCATTCCTATATTTATCAGGATCTTTTTAACCCCTCAAAACCCTCATTGCATTACTATTCCCATCACCATGCCTTATAGTTGAAATCCTTCACAAAGCACACATGAATCACCCCTTTCGCTCATCTCACCCCACCTTGATCAAAGGGCAAAGGGCTAGTTTATCATGAGTGAATGAGAGCAATACGAGTAAGTTCTCCATCGCATCACAAATCGCCAACCGGCCAAACCCGAAAGCCATATATAAAGGGCGCATAAACATTCTGGACCCGACAACCATATTAACAAAGGTGTATTGTGTTTCGGATTCGAGACCATCACTCATCGCTATCGGTGGGGTCTGGGATCTATGTATATGGCACGCCCTAACCACCCGGACCCGCCAATGATTATAAACCCTGGCATATGAATTTTCGAAGCCGCCCCAATGGCCATATGCAGATCTTTCCATATATCCATGTGTTTGCGATGAAACATTAAAGTTGAGGTTTTCCAAAGGGAATGGTAACATTACAGACTCGAGGGGATTTATGAACATTAATGTATATGTGTTTTCGGGTCCGCCTCCTAATCGCATATTGCATATCGGTGGAGCCCCGAGCCTTATACATATTACGCACATTGATATAGCAGACCTGCCAACCTATCAAATATGACATATATATATATATATATATATATATATATATATATATATATATATATATATATATATATATATACTTGGGTCTGAAGCCCTATCGCACATCATGATCGGCGAAGCCTCAGTCTTGCGCATATTGCGATATGCGATAGGCCGGACCCGACGATATTTACAGGCTCCAGCATATAATATTTGAGGTCCGGCTTGGGCGATTGACTCAGATTTTTCCTGTGTTTTTCTTTGTTTTCCAAATTTTTTAAATTATATTGGGATTGGGTTTTCAGTGTAAAGGGAAAGCCTGTGGACTCCCAATGGTGCAATTGCACATCGGGGCAGTGGAAGGCATGGGTCCTGTAACCTGATAGGGAGCCAATACCCGATTGTGATGAAAGGAGGCCCTCGAAAACTGTGCCAAGCCTATGCTTTGAGAGGAAATTGTATGATTGATTGTATTTTATGCATAGATCCTTTTCACACTTGTTCCCATAGTTATAAAAGTTAATGAAAGCAGTGTCTATGTTTCATGTGAATATCTTTGTCATATCGCTCACAATCATGAAGCTAATTATCGCTATCTCTGCAGGTGAGAAGTAAAGGATGTAGGAGGGGATATGAAGAGCCATGGATGCAGAAGCGCTGCGTTTAAGGGTCTGGATGCAAGCGTTCTGGGTTAGGAGCCCACGCATTGCCTGTGCATTTCGTAAGAAGAGTCGTCCCAGTCTTCATTATGGGGAGGCAAAACACAGTCACCCCTTTTGCCAACACTTGTTCTCCTCCTCATGAAAGGAATCGACCCAGACATTATGTCTTCTATGTGCCAGCGGTCACGCTAATGATCCTATCTCTATGTACTCGATTGGCATATCTAAAACAGTGGGAAGATGAAGGGCAGGGTGACCTCAGCTTGTCGGCAGTTTCACCAACCTGTCACAGTTGTACATACTGATCTGTGTAATGACAAGAGGGAGGGAAAGGTTATGGAAGGCCAAGTGTCATTTAGGGCCACATAAGTATTACCTCCGAAGAGGAGAAAGGGCTTTTGATTTTTGAGAAAAAGGGTGTCGCTTTATTGTGAATAAGGAGGACTATCTTTTAAGGAAGAAGGAGCCTTTAGTTTCAGACTGATGGAATTGTTTTGGATCAGAGTGTTGTTACTAGCATGGATGTAAATATGATTTATATTTATGCATATTGATGAATTACAATTCACTATTAGTCTTGTTAAATTGAATGTGATTCAGTTCCATGGTTAACTTGTGAATGGTCTCTGATTTGAAACTAAATTAAACATTAGTTGTTGTTTTAATTCCATAGAAGAATGTAGACTCATATATGAGTGATTGGATTGCAATTTAGCTTTAATACAGTCTTGTCTAGCTGTGAATTCAGTGACTAATTCATTTGGACTTGAATCTATGCATGATGTTTAACCTTCTTTATTATGCTCCTGCTAAACATATATATGATGTTTAAACCTCTGTATCTTGCTCTTGCAGGATAGATTACAGTAGTTAGAAGTAGTATAGATAGGATTTATACATAGAGGTTAGCTATTTTATCTTTTTGACTTAACTGAAGTCTTCCTCCCGGGAGCAATCTTTCGACATGTTCAAACAGTTTATGGGGTCCCTTAAAACCCATCCGAGCTAGCCATTCCAAATGAAAGCAGGTCTAATTGGGGCTTACAATTGGGTTAGCTCCCCTTGCTTGGCATTGTGCACATTTGCCATGTCAACAAGAGGCAAAACTGGAAATCAACAACATTCAAATATATTTCGAAGGAAATTTAAACCTCTAGGATTTAACCATTCATGAGCAGAATAGACATAGAGATATTTTGAATTTTACAGTCTAATCCTCCACAGCCAAAATCACTTTACATTAATTCAAAACTTACATAAATACATGTACATACAACAACCATATCCTAAATCAATGGATCAAAATTGCCTAATCTTGTCTAATTTTCATTATATTCTCCTCAAGAATCTCAACTAAGCCTAACTACTTGAATTTATTACATGATAATTCAATCCCTAAATTGTAGCTCTAATCCTATCTAGAAAGCTTTGTAAAGTGACAGCTAAAGGATCCCACTCCTTTGCTTGCAAACTTTTTTTTGTGTTTTTGGAATAAATTCGAAGCCTTTTATCTTCAAGCCTCATGCTCTTGCATCACATCGCATGTCTTATAATATTCTTTAGAGTATTTATGCAATGTTGGCCACCACAACCTATAGCGCAAAACCTTATGTGTTGTTGCTTTCCCTGCATAATGTCCTCCCACAGATCCTCCATGAGCTTCAGTGAGGACACTATTTCATTAAAAATCAGGCACATAACGTCGAAGTATCTCATCCAATCCCATATTATATAAATAGCCTGTAATTACCGAGAAATCTGCCACGCGCACTACCAACTCTTTCTTCTTCTGGCTGGTGTACCTTTCTGGAGTCGTTCCTGTGGTAAAAAAATGGATAATATCCGCAAAGTGGTTATCCACTACATGCACCACAAAGAGTTGCGTGTCGGGCAACCCTTCCTCCAAATTAGTAGGCTCCTCTCCTATCTCAATGCGCGACAATTGATCAAGTCCTGTATTCAACCTTCCTAGCTTCACATTTACCTCAAAATCATATTCTTGGAATAACAACAGCCACCAGCATATTTGCCCCCCAACACAGGTTTATTGACTAGGTACTTCAAGGTGGAGTGGTCTATGTACATCTTGAAATGTCCACCCAACAGATAGTACCTAAACTTTTGGAGCATGTACACCATAGCCAATCCCTCACACTTTGTTGTGGAGTAATTCTTCTCAGCTTTTGACAATTTTCTTCTTGCAAATGTTATAGGGTGATCGAGTTCTCCTTCGCCAGCCTGTGTTAGTACTTCTTCCAATGCAACACGTGAGGCATCAACACGAACATGGAATTATTTCTTTCAGTCTAGGAAGACCAAGATCGGCACAGTAACCATTTTCTCCTTCAAGACATCCAAACTGTGTTGACATTCTTCATTCCAATATAATGTAGAATCCTTATTTAGCAACTTTTCCATGGGCGCTGTAATCTGAGCATAAGCCTTGATGAAATTTCAATAACACCTGATATGGCCAAGCATTGTGCACAGATGTTTAACACTCCTTGGGCATTACAAATTGATTATTACCATGATCTTGGTAGGGTCCACCATGATTCCTTTCCTGCATACCACATGACCCAGCAAAATCCAAAAGGGGACACAAAACAAGCACTTCTTCAGGTTCAACGCAATTGGATACCTTCGGCATGTATCTAACATTAAGTCCAGATCGTCTACATGGTTCCGGACTAGCCCAAACACTATCCATTCATCGAAATAGAACTCCAAGAATATTTGAATGAACTCTTTGAATGTCGCAATGATTATGTGAGAGAATATTTCCTGCGCATTCTTGAGTCCAAACGACATATCTTTATACTGGAAACAACCCCATTTCGTCATGAAGGTTTTCTTACACCTATTCTCTGGCACGATCTTAATCTAATGGTACCTAGAGAACCTATCAGTGAAGGAATACTCTTCCTATCCTCCCACATTGTCTAGTACTTCATCAGTAAACGGTGTCAGAAAGGGATCATGGACACAGGCATCATTAAGCTTTCTTAGATCTACGCAAATCCTTATTTCATTCTTCTACTTCTTTTCCTGAACTACCATTGGACTCACCCAATCAAACTCCTCCATGGGTTCAATAATACCTGCTTCAAGCATCTTGTCCAACTCCAAGCAAACCTTTTCCTTGTATTTCAGATTAAGGCGATATGGCCTCTACTTAATATGCTTTGCGTACGATTTCAGAGTTATTTTCATCACTCCAAAATCGGTTATGATGCCTTTCAAGTCTGAAAATTTTGTAGGAAACAAATCCTGATATTCACGGAGCAACTCGGCGATATTATCTACTTTACATCATCCTAGTAATCCCCAATATTCGCAAACTTTGGCTTCGCCTCTGTGCCGATGTTTACTTGCCTAGTTTTCAATGGCACGGTGATGTATGGATTCTCTATCATCGGTCCCTCTACCTCACAGAGGCCTTTTATTTCTAGAATGTTAATATTCCTTGGATATACATCCTCTCCTTTAGCAGTTGTATTATAGTACTCCAGTGCATGGCACAGTTGGGTGCTCCAATCTGGTTGAATCAATTCCAAAGGATCCTGCTGTATTCTAAAGATCATTGCCTTAACCTCCTGTAATGCCTCATCAATGTTTTCGAACCAATCTTAAAAGTTGAATGTCCTCACGAACCCTTCTCTTAATACATCTCATTCCACGGTGTCATGGTGGAGCTCCATCTCCAAATACCAGTTCATAAGGATTACGGCCAGAGTGTGATAGAATAAATGCACCCATTCTGTCTACAGCTCCATTCCATATACCTTGGTCCATTTATCCAAGTGATCGCGTGGATCATTCCTCCCACTGTACTTCTAAGTTACCCATACTTTAGTCTAACCAAACCGCATTCTCATCATTCTTTTGTAATCGCGCCTGTTATGAAACCAGCTCAAGAAAAGATAGAAAAGATAGATCAATGCCTTAGAATTCAGCCTCTTCAAGGGGGCAACCTCCTTTACATTACATAAATGAACAATTCTTGGATGATACAAATGAACTGACCTCCTTTCTATATATAGGAGTCTAAGGGGTCATAACATAATCAGAGCCGACATAACAATAATAAAGTAAGGGCACAATAATAACAATAGTGGGCTTCTATGGGGCACAATAGTAACAATATGGGCACTACATGGGTACATCAATATAATAAGTGGGTTGTACTAATAACAATAAGGGGTTACACTAGTAGTATAGGGGCCTAACATGCCCCTCTCCTTCAAAAACCGTTGTCCTCAACACTTGAGTAGTTCTTGATGCTTGTGTATAAAATTCTTGTCCTCCCCATGTGGAATCTTCAGCGGGTAAGTTCTTCCACTTGATGAGATACTCTGAAATTGATTGATTTCATGGCTGTCGGGTTCTTGTTTCTGTGACTACTCCAGGTTCCAATATGATTTTTCCTTCCTCTTCAATTTCTGGCAATATTGTTTGAATTGGGATCCTTTGCAACTTTTGAATAAGTGGCCATACTTCTTCTTCCTTCTTCCATTCATCCCTTGCTTTGTTTATCCAATCCGGTTGGATAATAGAAATAGCACAAAACAATGCTTCCGCATCCTCATCCTTGAAGAGTCTTCCCATTCGGTAAGGTCGCCATTTTTTAAGTACATGTAGTATTGCCAACATTTCCTTCTCATAAATAGCTTGCTTGAGATGTAGCAGTAAAAATATTCAATCACCTACATCAAAACATTTTTCACTACAATGTTGATATACCTGTTGTTTCGTTTGATTTTGCACCGAAGTGGTGTTATCCTTTAAAAGTTGGAGAACTTGTTGTTGATGCTTGATGTGATCTTTCACTGCTTGAACCTTTTTCTTCTTGATATGTCCTTCTATCTCTAGAGTTTGAGGAGTGGTAATTTCTTTCAATCCTTTACAAGATATGGTCGGATTCATTTCTTGATGCTCAATGTGATCTTTCACTTCTTGAACATTTTTCTTCTTGATATGTCCTTCTATCTTGATAGTTTGGGGAGTGGTAATTTCGACCAATGAATTACAAGATATGGTTGGATTCATTTCTTCTTTCTCGATGTGATCTTTCACTTCTTGCACCTTTTTCTTCTTGATATGTCTTTCTATCTTGAGAGTTTGAGGAGTGGTAATTCCTGCCAATGCTTTACAAGATATCATCCGATTCATTTCTTCTTTCTCTGGGGTGGGGTCCTGGCGTATATCTTCTTCCTTTGATGTTTCATGATTCTTTTCTTCCACCTCTTCATATTCTATGTAAAATAATTTCTTCTCAGCACACTTATGACCTTTAGTGCATTTGTTATCACAATTGTAACAAAGCCCTTTTTCTCTTTTTCTTCCAATTGTTGTGGTGTAACCCTTGTAGGTTGTGGAAGGCTAGGAGGAACAACACGTCCATCTTTATAGTTGTGAGGGGTAGACTTCCTTGTTGCCATAATTTTACTTTCAAATATGTCACAAAGCCCTTTTACTCTTTCCAATTGTTGTGGTGTTTCTCTAAAGAAGGTGTTTCTCTTTGTATCCTCATAATGTGCTATCATTTCCTCCGTGAGAATTGACCACGTAACAAGTTTTTTACGAGAAAAAAGCCCTTTATACCATAAAAATTGATCCGGTTCTAAATATGAAGATGCAATACATACCTTTTGTAACAGTGGTACACCATGTAGATCAAAATATTGCTCCATCTGAAGTATCCAATTTACCGGATCCTTGCCATCAAACTTCCTCATCTTGCTTTTTCTTGATTTTAGGACCTCGAACTTGAAATGATTGTAACTTTGTACTTGAGGATATTTAAGTTCTGAAATTGCTACCAGTAGTAGCCCTCTGTGTCCTCTTTCCAATGTCGCCAGACTGATCCAAATTGGATTCCCCAAAAAAGATTTATGTACAATCTCCCAAGATGACATGATTATAGACCTTTCCAGAAGAGTGAACTTGTATGAAGTTCCACATGTCAATTTTTCGACCTATGGATCTGAAAAATGCATACAAGAAACTACAGTCCGTCCTCTTCCTGTACCTTCTTACGAAATTTCAATCCAATGCTCAGAGAGAATGTTATGGCTATTTTCGCCAAGTCACCGGTTTTGAATGTAATTCATGAGTCTGCAAAAAGACCAACTTCCTCAGATCATATCTCCGCAAATATCGCGCGAAAAGCTCTGAAATTTGGACCCAAGGTTCAGCGCAATTTATTCTCAAATGGGTTTTCTTTTACAACTTCTGAAACGTTACAGAAAAAAGTTACAGCGAAAATGCCACAATGACCTGTTTGGAGCAGCGAAACCCTAGAATCCAAAGCCCTGATACCAAATGTTATGAAACCAGCTCAAGAAAAGATAGATCAACGCCTTAGAATTCAGCCTCTTCGAGGGGGCAACCTCCTTTACATTACATAAATGAACAATTCTTGGATGATACAAATGAAAAGACCTCCTTTCTATATATAGGAGTCTAAGGGGTCATAACATAATCAGAGCCGACATAACAATAATAAAGTAAGGGCACAATAATAACAATAGTGGGCTTCTATGGGGCACAATAGTAACAATATGGGCACTACATGGGTACATCAATATAATAAGTGGGTTGTACTAATAACAATAAGGGGTTACGCTAGTAGTATAGGTGCCTAACAGCGCCACTCATCAAAGTTGTCTTTGTGCGTACCCCACCATCGAGCGGGTGTAGCACGCAGTGCCCAATCCAATGCCTCAAAACGGTAATCCTCTAGAACTTACCCTTCAATATCATCCAAAAATTTATCCACGCCAGTTAAACCATCATAATAAGGCAAATTTCTTACCTCCAATGACACACAGTGTAGCGATTTGGTCATCATGTTGCAGCGCAATGTGGATACTTCATGCAACATGTTTTGCTAATGTTCCAACTCTTCGTCTGAATCTGAAATACAGGAACTTTCATGGTCTGGTACAATTCGTCCCTCAGCTATCGTATTAACCCAATCTTGGTCTCGCGCTATGATATTATATATCTGCTCCAAATCATCATCATCCTCCTCATAGTCAGAGACTGGTTTGGTATAGCGCGGTTCTTCTGCGGGGTCCAATGGTACTACAATGCGGAGTGATTTCCTTTCAAACAACATTGTCCGCTTCTTCAAATTGATGACCCCATTCATATCGATAGCCCAATCAATTCCTAGGAGCGTGGGGTATGGATTGTTATCATAAAAATTCTCTATTACTTCAAAATCAACCAGGGTGCTCACACCTTCTATATATACGATAACCCCCTGCAATCATCCCATAAGGATAATATTCTATTGTTTCGCCATCCTCAGTTGAATCGGAGACCACTGTAGCGCAGGTCTCCCCATCCTCTCCTAGGTTTGCTTAGGCAATACATTCGCGTCAGACCCCAAATCCAGAATAACCTGGTCCATCTCATAGTCTCCTATTTGTGCGGTAAGCCTCATCTCGCGCCCTATTATTTCCTTATGCTTACCGATCTTTCTGACTATGTGAGGTCCATCAGAAGAATTATCCTTACCAGCACATTTGTTGATCAACTCTTGTAGCCCTTTTACAGCCTTGTTGTCGTGCAATAGTTTCATACAAGTCTCCAAGAATGTGGTAAGCACAGAGGGGTCAACCTCTGTAGGTGCACTGGTATCTGACAATTTGTTCTGACTTCCTGAGGTAGAGGCCTCAGTAAATCTTTTCTTCACTTCCATGAATGTTTCCTTCGCATGCTCCAGATCAAACCCAACCTCCTTTTCTGCAGCCTTGTGGACCCATCCACCTTCATCAGGCTTCTTTCCCCTATCATCACCAATCACGATCCCGCTTCAAAGTAAAATATTCACATTCGGGTCCTCTTCGCAAAGCTCATCCCTCATCATCTGTAAGTTCTGGGTAGGATGCTCAAGCTGTGCCTTCTTCTCCTGCATCTTAGCCATCATCACAGGACATTCTTTGATTGTGTGGTCAAACTTAGTGTAGTATTGACATGATGGGCATCTCTGATTCGTACACTCCTACGCATAGTGTCCTAGCATTCTACAATTGTAATAAATGACCTACTCCCAACCCCTACCAGGTCCTCCTCCTCCTTGGCCTCGTCCGCACCCTTGATATCCTCTGTGCATTCCCCCAGTGCCCTGATCCAGAGGTCGAGTTTCTGTTTACATTCGATACGTAGGTGTCCTCTCCATCATTAATTCATAGCTCTGATAGTGGCGCTCATCATGGCCTACTAATTTACAGAAATCGCAGAACAATTGTTGTGGGTTCTATACAAACTTTTGCAACAAATGAAAATTGTCTATTACATGTTTTCTGGCTACTTGATAAATAGCACATCATAGCACGAGCCTCGCACTTGGTCCTGCTAGAGCTTCCTGCCTTAGGGGCATAGCCCCCCCCCTCCCAATGATGTAATTCACGAAGACAGGCAGTGATCTTTATCATGCCCCTTATTTTTACACTTCAGACACCAAACTTCTTCGTGTACCTCCAGCCGAGCCACTTTTTCCTTTTTCAAGCTCTGCAACTCCAAGAAAAGGTTTTGCAACTCCACATGGATCTGTTGAACCCCCAAAGAAGCATCCTGAATAGGCGTTTCATGCAATCTCATCGCAATTTCTAGGGCTTCCGCCTAAGTTCCTATCTTTTTTTGTGATAAAGCAACCCTTAGGTGGGGCAGGAGCGAGGCTACAAACCATTCGTGACGCTGACTATATGTGAGATTCATATTAGCTTCACGGATTTGGCACTTCAATCTTTGATCTAATTCCCAGGGCATTTTGCCAAGCCTCATCATGATTTCCTTGAATCCAATTACTAATCATGATTCAAACTTAGGCTTACTAAATTCTTTGTTCAGAGTGGTTTGAGTGTCTGCTAATGATGCCAGCGAGTTATTGATGCAGTACTTAATGTACCATGCCAGCGTGCAATCCTGTAGAGTAGTAACCAACTACACCTTCTTTATATTATCATCCATAATTTGTTGTGTTGTCAATATAGCCTTCATGACAAACTAAAATTGATCCAGATCCTCACTTCCTAAGACCTTGAAAACCGGCAACTTCATCATACTCGACATATTGACCAACGGCGGAGGTGGTGGCAGTGTGGGTGAAGGTGTATGTTGTAGAGGTGAAGGTGGGGGTGGTGTGGGTGGATGAGGTATCCACGGAAAACCTAGCCTTACCAACTGGACAATTCTCTTTGGTGAAGCCTGTGTTTCTCCCCCATCATCACTTGGAGGAGTTCCAATCAATGGACTATATTCAAGACCTATTCTCCCTTGATTTCTAAAACTTTGTCCACTTCGCGTAGATTCAAACATCAAGGTAATGGCATAACCTACTTTTCACACAAGAGCATCTTAATCCAAGTATTCAGAGATCTTAAATACTTACCTCACGGCCCCTTGAGGAAGCCTCGCTCTGCTTCACTTTAACTGATGTAGGTATCAATCGCAAACTCTATAACAAATCCTCCAATGACTCGATCAAGCTAATGATCAATTGCGTGTGCAATCTTATCTTCAAAATCTTCCAACCTCCACACAAGTTCCGGGGTCCACACTATCGGACCGTCAAGCCCCCACCTTCCTTGGTCATCTACCAATTTACTGATCCACTCGTATAGTTTGATCTGGAAGCTACAGAGGAAGACCTCGTTTATTTCTGCGTACAAATATTTGTCCAACCACAGTTCTTTTTCCAGGCGCGGGTTCTTGTTTTCTTGCACCGTGAATTTGTGGATCTTTCTATCCAACCACTTCTCAATTTCCTTCTTGGTCAAATTCTAGTGATGCGGCATCACACATCTCTTTATGCAGATCCTGGTCTCGGCAACAGAACCATTTGTTGGCTTAAGGGGTCCTGAACAAGTGAATTAGCTACTTACGTGCATCAAAGATTACTTTTAACCTAGTGTTTACTCATACCTACTTAAGTGATCGATATTTTTAACATACAACGATATAATCTTCACGTAAGAACATAACATTAATTGCGTTCAGATAACAATATATATCCAGTAAAGTCACGCATCAATACATCATTATTTCACAAAACCATCACTTATCACAAAATAAAGCGCATTCATTCATAACAGAAGTAAAGAGATAAAACACAGGAATTTCTGGAATAATATTATTTTATTGATATTCAGTTAAGCTTATAGAATCAAGACTTCCCTGCGCACTCATCTGTGGACTCTACTCTAGGCCTCTGCACACTCAACTGCAGAGCCTTTCTTCTACCTTCTACGCTAACTTAGACTCTTTCTGTCATACCCATAGACAACTTCTATTCTTCTATTATTATGCCTTAGACTCCTAAGACACGCCTATTTATACAATCCCAGGGTTCGCGTACCATGGGTGGATCTTCAAAAAGTTGACTTAACTTACATAACAGAGGGTAAATACCCTTTTTAACTCTTTACTTAACTACGTGCCTCATGACCATAATTTGAGGACTTTCCATCTTTTTACATAAAACTTGGGCTTTTGCCCCAAAATTGACCCAGGGGACCCCATCCCAACACTGGAAAATGTGGACACTTTGAAGAATATTGTAGATGCATTGAAATATTATGTGAGCACTGAGAAGTTCTCTTGGTGTAGAGAAATAATGGGCATTGTAGGGTTGAACTAATGACTAAGATCTCATGTGGAAATAAAACAAAAAGTGGGAGACTGTTGGGTGTGTGTTATATTCTTTCCACAACTAACCCCACTCGCGGGGGGGTCACAGGGGGGTGATAGCCCCTTTGTTCATTGCGTCGAGCATAGAAAGGGTGGGGGGGTGGTAGCCCCCCTATCGGGGGGTTTGAGCGGGGCGGTAGCCCCCCTCTATGTGGTCTAGGGTAGTTCCCCGAGGAAATTTATTTTTGGACCCAATATTAGGTGGGCAAACCTACCTATGGTTTTTTGTATGGTTTTCGCACATGGTTTTGGGCATGATGGTTTTCCATCCACGGTATTTTTGTAGATCCGGTCAAGGGAACTATGATTATTTTCTAATACAGGTTTAACGGAATGGGTTTTATGGATTCTTCGACATGTATGTATATGTATTGTAACATTGAAAGGAATATAGTGAAAAATCAATATCGTAGTCCCGGTTTTGGGATCCAGGGGAAAATCGCTGTGTATATTTGTTTTATGTGGTATGCTCTCACCATTGTTTATTTTTTGTTTTTAGAATTCGTATGCAGGTAATTTTTGTATGGGGTTAAAACCTACAATAGGACTAGGAGGGAATACTATAGCTTCCTGGGAAGAGATGAAGGGAGTTTTTTTACCAAATACCAAGAATATTGTAAAACTAGAGAAATGCGGGATGGGATCTTCACTATTGTACAAGATGATGATGAGACCCTTGAAGATTATATAGAAAGGTTTCTATATGTCTTCCAAAGGTCAAAACATAAATTTGATCCAAGTACTATTAGAACCTTGTTCATATTTGTGACTTATGCAGGAAGCTCTCACGAAATCAATCTAGATCCAGTAGAGGAGTTCGAAGTAGAAAACTTGGAACTTCAAATGATATGATCATTGGTTTGGAAAATAACATGGACAATATGAAAATCAAAATTATGAATAATATTAGTAAACAAATAGACTCTTTGAAATTTCAACAAAAATTGGTAGAGGAAAAAGAGTCGTTCTCTATTTACTATCCAAAGTGTAGGAAAATAATCTTGTAAGAGAATTTCATGTCGATATTAAAAGTGCTAATAAATATGTGATTTGTAGAGGAAAACATCCTACTGAGGAATTCCCTTATATACCAGGATTGAAAGAACTACTTGAAGGAGAGCAATCCAAACCTAAGCCTTTGCATGTTATGGGATCATGGAAATCTTGGCCTCATGTAGTTACAAGTATTGGGTAGCGAAGGCCCCGCGTAACGATTTTGGGGCTTAAAGCCCATAAGTTCGGGTAATGATATTGTAAAAGTTTGGCGAAGTGCGTGGAGCGCGAAATGTAATAGTTCGAGTCAAAGGGTTGTCCGCCCAAAAATAATGTAAAATAATAGAAAGTAAGTCAGGCTGCCCATGGTCCGCGGACCATGGGAATGTATAAATAGAGCGAGGCTCTAAGGATAGAAGGTAGCTTTTTGGGGAAGATCTAATGTGTTATGGGTTTGTGAAAGTAATATTCTCTCTGAGTCTGTAAGTCCGAGTCGTGGGAGTTAGTAGTTAGACAGAGGCTCTGCAGCTGGGTGCGCAAAGGCTTGGTAGATTCTACAGCTGTGTGCGCAGACCCTTGCAGCTGTGTGTGCAAGGCAGAAAGTGGATTGTGCTAAAACAAAGACATTAATAAAGATAAGTTGGTTCTGAAATACTGAGTTGGTTCTGAAATATTGCGGATCTGCTTCTATTCTGGTTTATGCTTGCGTTATATGAGTTTATGTCTATTTTTAAGAATTATGATGATGCGCACTGGTTATAACTGTTAAATGCTTGCTTAAAAACCGTAGGAAGTAGATCATATCTATAATAAACGCATAAGAATCTAGAAAGTGTTTGTCGCAGTCCTATGTGAAGGGCGGACAACTGCGCAGAGCAATGTGAGTGCACAGATCAGATTGTGACCCCTCTAGCCCTCATCAAGACATCCCTAGGGTGTGTAAACCTGGTTCCAGCACCCTCCCCTACTACCTTGGGTGAGACTTCAGTCTACGCTTCGTGGATTGTTGCTAAAATGGCCAGTAGTGCGGGATTTGTTTGGCTAAAACACTTTTAAACCTGGGTCAAGCCCCAACAAGCCAACAAATGGTTCCGTTGTCGGGACCAGGATCTGCCTAAGGGATGTCTGATGTGGAAATATTGGAATCCTACGAAGAAAGATATTGAAGATTGGTTGGATCAGAAGCTATACGAGTTCGTGGTTGGCCTTAGGATAGCTACACACACCACCTCTGCCAAACCAAAATTTTAACATGGTGAGCGCAATTAAGTTGCCTGTATTCAAAGGAGTAGGAAGTGAAGATCCAAACAGTTTTGGTTCATAGTAAGGGTATTGCGGGAAGCGCACGGGGTTACGGACGATAACATTAAAAAGGCTACCTTGGTGAGTGTGTTGCAAGATCGTGCGCTGATGTGGTATATCAAGCACTCTATTGATCACCCAAATGCCGGAATAGTGGAGATCCGGGATGCATTGAACAAAGAGTTTAGCCGGCCGAAATCAGAGACACAGTCAATCATCAGGGTCAAGGAGATCGTGATGCTTCCAGGTGAAACCCCTTGGGATCTAGATTAGAGACTAAAGAGTATGATTCGTGAGGCTAACATGACGCTAACAGACGCACAGCACCACGCGTGGTTTAGGGCATCTTTGACACCACATCTGAGGACAGCGCTGTCACAGCAAAAGATCTCAACCCAGGCTCAAGCATTAGAGATAGCAATGAGGTTGCATGAAACTCCAATACAAGATCCTGGGTTGGGAGTTCAGAAAATCCACGCACAACTACAAAACCTATGCTTGGAGATGCAAAGTTTGAAACAGGAGAAGGCGCCTCGGCCAAAAGCGCATAAAGAAGTATTGTGCATAAAATGTAGAAGCCAGGGCCACGATAAGGATCACTATCCGTATTTGCGAACTATTTGGTTGGGGGGACCAATGTCGTTACGACCAGAGGCACAGGTGGAGCCAAGCATGGCACCCTCACTCTGGCGCATGATCTGTCAGGTGGGAGGAAAGCACACCACGGACAAATGCCACCTACTGTAAAATTTTACCTAGACACCCTAGCAACTATTTTGAAATTTTTGTAGATCGGTGGGCCACAATGAACGAGACTACCGCAGTTATGAATTGTTGGTGGATCAAACACCTACCTACAGGATGCAGACTGAGGCACGAGGTTAGGATCTAGCCGCAACGATAGTGCACGCTAGTTTCTAAGGGCGAGGATGAGGATGGGGAGGAATGGGGCCAGGAAGGGGCCGCGGGCAGCTAATTTGTTATAACTGTGGAGGACCAGGGCACTACGCGTTTGAATGTACTAACCCAACCAGAATATCGTGCCCCTACTGCGAGCAGTTTGATCTCGAAATGATAGATTTCCCCACGCTAATAGCACAAATACATGAGAAAAGGGCAGCACAACCTACGTCGATGCAGAACATCCAAATGATTAGGTCCGAACCATGCAAGGAAGACCCCTACGTGAACATGATGCTCAGAAGTGGCGCGGCCGCAGGGGAAGATAAGGCGAAACTAACCAAGGAAGACCCAGGGGTTCGCAAGACCCCTACAAAGTAGCCTGAGTTCGATTTGGAACATGCGAAGAAGCCATTTATGTAAGCTAAGAAGAGCTTCGTGGAGGTCTCTACTTCAAGTAGTAAGGATCAACCCAAGCTAGAAATGGATCCCTCGATGCTAACTACCTTTTTAGAGACATGTATGAAGTTTCTACGCAACAATAAGGTAGTTAAAGGATTACAAGAGCTGATAACTAGGTGTGCAGGGTCAGGTGAACCTCTCGTGGTCTACAAACTGGGAAAACATGCTTTGCACACTGAACGGGAAATGCGATTAACATCGTAGATTGTGACTATGAGATGGATCAGATCATTCTAGACTTAGGCTCGGATGCAAACATGCAACCTAAACAAACATGGGAACGCATGGGTAGGCCCCCATTACAGTGGTATCCTATTCAATTACAGATGGCAAACAAACAAAAGATCTTGCCCATGGGGAGATTGCAAGGAATCACAGTAAATATAGAAGGCACGAGCACACAAATGGACATTGAGGTAATAGAAATTGTGGATGATAGTAACCCTTACCCTGCATTGTTAGGGATATACTAGGCCACAGATATGAATGCAACGATTAACTTAAAGAAACAGAAGATGATATTTGAAAAAAAGTCCCTACGCGTAGTTATCCCACTAGATCCAGCTGAAGGAGTGTGCTACATTGAACCTATACACGACAAGGGAAGTGATGATGACTTGGATTATATCTACAAAATAACTGCGCAAGATCGGGATTGGGTGAATCTGACTGTAGAGGGGTGGATACCGTGGGTGCGTGCAGTTTCCTCGGATTCAGAAGAAGATGAACACTGGCATAATCAATTGAGCCAGGTAACAATGTTAAACTACAATATGATGACTAAATCATTGTGTTGCGTATCAGTTTAGGTTTGAGATCTACTGATGTATGATGGATTGACAGCAGTGGACCAATTCCTGAACAAATTTGAGAACGTGGTACCGGAGCACCAGAGGTTTGATGCATTAAAATGGGCATTGCGCGCGATGCCTACACATTGGTGGGGAACACATGAAGGAACCTTTTAACGTTGGTGTGGCTACAGAACGATGATGCAGATAAGATTTGGGAAGCTAAAACTATGAATAATTGAGAAATATGATGGACGTGATGACCCACACATGCATCTCACCAAATGGACCAAGGCATATGGAGACGAACCCTAGCCGAAGTGGGTACATTTATTTTATCATACCCTGGATGTCATCCCAAGGAACTGATATACTGAAACAAAACTCTAACATGGTACAGGCGAATGGGATATCTTGCATGAAGGATTTTTATTAACGTTCTTATTTGAGGACCAATGGATGGATATTGTTGACAATGCGTTGCAAGTTGTGAAGGCCGCAATTTTCAAAATACCACTGGAACCAGAAGAAATAGTGTAGCTAGAGTGATCGCATCAGTTGAGCCAGGCCCTAGAATGTTACAATGTACAGGTAGAAGATGATGATGATGACCCCAGAAACATCAATATTCTGGAGACAGAGAGGAGTCGCAAGGTTCGTGGACCAGCGATCAAGGATCCCGACATCACTGGGTTGCTGAAAACGAAACAAGTGAACATTGGTACAGAGGAGGAGTTCAAGTATGCAACGCTTAGGGACTATTGGGATGATGCCACAGTAAATAAGGTCATCGAATTACTTCGTGAATATCAAGACTTATTCCCAACCAAAATAATCGAGTTAAAAGGGATCCTCGGCGATCTAGGGATGATGAGAATAACTCTAAAACCAGATGCGAAGCCAGTTAAGCAGCGACCTTACTGTCTGAATCGCAAGTACAAGAAGAAGGTCCGCGAAGAATTGGACAAAATGCTGGCAACTGGAATTATTGAACCTATGGAAGAATCTAATTGGGTGAGTCCTATGATAGTACAAGAGAAGAAACAGAAGGGCGAAATTTGAATCTGCATAGACCTCTGGAAACTGAATGATGCCTGTGTTCATGACCCATTCCCGACGCTATTTACAGATGAAGTTCTGGAGAATGTTGGTGGACAGGAAGCGTACTCATTTACGGATGGGTTTTTACGGTACCATCAGATCAAATTGCACTAGAAGATAGAAGCAAGACCACCTTCGCAACTAAATGGGGATGTTTTCAGTACACGGTTATTCCCTCTGGGTTAAAGGATGCCTCGGTGATATTTTCACGTGTAGTAGTGGTCTCGTTCAAGGAATTCATCCATAAGTTTCTGGAAGTATATTTTGATGATTGGACTGTATTCAGGCTTGTTACACAGTAATTTGTCACTGTCTCCATGTCAGTCACCCTACTGTGTCAGGAGTTCACAATAATCAAGTTCATGCCTTCTGAACTGGCCAAAAACCCACTTTTCCAAAGTTTTCCTCATCAGCGCGTCTGTTTCCAAAATATCCGCGATGACTGGCGCTTCATAACAGACCGCGTGCGCTGCCAGCGCGGAAGAACACGACTTTCCCGCGCTGATCGAATTTCATGACCAGCGCAGCCTCCGTTTATATTTACCCACGCTGACATGGCCCTTTCCATTATGTCTTTGCGACGTCAGCGCGCCAGACCAGTTATGCACCCGCGCTGATCCAATTTTGGCGAATTTGTTCCAACAGCCAGCCTTCCAGATAACTCCAGACCTGGTTGTTGGCCTTGTGAGTATCGACTCCCTTCTATGGCATGTCTGTTCGACCCTTTGCAACTACTTCCCTTGAAGATAAGCTCATCCTTCCACCCTTTTAGGAGGCTCCTTCTCCTATATAAACTTCCACCATTACCATGAGCAGCTAGTTTTGGAATAGCTTGGATTGTGTGGAGCTTATAGTGCTCAGATTGCTGCTACTATAGGTAGTTGGTGTGATAAGTGTGGAAGTTCTTGATAGCTTAGGGAAGGTTGTTTTGTGTTGCTTGTGAGAGAGAGAGATTTTCTTGTCTTGGGAGAATCATTTCCAAAGGTGAATGCATGAGACACTTGCTGACTGGCCCCTCCTGAGAAGGATACCGACGTCAGAACATTTGGTTGTACTCTTCTCTGCTTGATTAATAATAGATGACTACTATTATTGTTCCATTCTCATTTGTCTATGCAATGGTTAAATGTGAATTACATCCTTTCTAACTGATGTATAGTTGCTTTTATTAGATTTCACGCTTGTGTTTGTTTCCTCTTCGTGTGTGCAGGTGTCTATTCGTGGAGATCGCAGAGGACCGTGACCAGCCAGAGTGAAGGAGCGAAGGTGGCATCTCTTCATCAAACGACAGCGCTGGAATTCAAGTAGGTGTTCTTTACCTACCTTTTAATTGCAATTAGGAACTTGCATAGTAGCATTGACTGATTGTTGCTAGACCCATTCTGGGCTAGTAGGGATCACCTCTATCCGTATAGGGGATTTGCCTCTCCAACAATTTGGCGACTCCACTGGGGAGTTCAGCCTTTTGTCTCTTGTGTCCATTTTTGTGTTTGAATTTGATTGTTCTCTTTTTCAAGATTTGGGGATTGATTCTCTGCTTGTAGACTTCCTGGGTTCATCTGGGAAGTGTCTTAATTGTTAAAGGGTTTCTACCTTTGGTTTGGGAGTTTTTGCTTTGATTCTACTCGTTTTTTACCCTCAGTGCGGTTTAATTCAAAACAGACGCGCTGACGTCGCATACCTGCTTCTTTGTTTTCCCTGTCATCGCTCCTGTACGACTAAGAGTCGCGCTGACCTCGTTTTTGAGACAGCGCGCTTAATCCATGTGCTTCCGCGCTGACGGCGCAAAGTTGCTACAGACCCTCTCTTGTCAACGCCGAGTTGCTGAAGGCACCCGCGCTGATCCTGTAGAGTCCATTTTTGTCCAAATTAGCCTCCTGAACCTATTGCTTTGACTTTCCCCTCTTCTCTCCACTTGGTCTATGACTTGTTTTTCATTGCCTGAACTCTGAGCTACTTGTTTGCGAAGTCTTGTTCCACAGGGTTTCGTTTTTGCTCATTTTTTTGGTTTTGCAAATACCTTCCTCTTTGCTTTCGCTGCTTGGTTTGTATTTCAGCCATCACTTTTACAGTTGCTAGATTGTGTTGAGTCTCTAATTGACTGGTTGTGACTCTCGTCCTCTGGGTGTTTGCTCTTCTCCATTGATTTCACACTCTAGCCCTAGGGCATCTAGTGGCCGTGTGTGTGTCAAGCCTTCCGTAGGGATCTTGTTCTCTTGTTTGACCAGCCAACTTCAGATTTGCTTTTTACACTTGTTCAATGATTGTTGAAGTGTTTTTGGATGTGTTTCCGAGCGGTTTGTGCTTCTTCCTTGCTTGAAATCCTGTTTGTCTTGCCGAGCTTAGATCACATAGCTCGTGCGAAACTTGGTTTTTCCTTTGATTTGGAGATCTTTTTTTGATGTTTTAGGAACTTTGTGTGCTTTCATTAAGTGATTTTCTTGGTGTTCCTGTTCCTCAAAATTCATTTGGATGCTTTGTGCCATTGAAAGAAAATCAAACTAGTAGCTTTGCTTTCGAGAATTGAAAAGGAAAAGAACATTTCATTGATTCGCATTTTCAAAAGAAAAGTTTCCTTTCCTTGCTTGTAGCTGCATTAGGTTGTTTGATTGCTCGTGTTTGTTTTGTTTGATCAAAAAAAATTCTTTACCTTCTCATAGCTAGAATTCATCGAACAAAATGGTATTCTTTGGCATGTAGTTTGCATCTAGGTAATTGTGAGAGAACGCACGATAGGACCTGAAATCGAAACTTAATTTCAAGATCAACCATAAAATGAACTGAATTAACCTAAAAACACATTGGAACTAAACGCAAATATCTAGAGGTCTAGGTTAGAGACGTGTTCTGGTGTCTTTAAACATAGTCACTGTTGTTTCACATTATGGTTGGGTGATTTCTCCTTCTGTGACTCGATAGTGGTCTAACACGGACGGTGCTCCCACGTACCGTCGCGTATATAGGGAGACCCAACTAGGCTTTTATCCTTTATCCATAGGAAGCCGAGTCTGCCGCCTTGTGAACCGTAACGCACCGAACACAGCATTCGGGAAGATTGACTACAGTACGGAAAGTCCTTGGCTCTCATACGATTGCTAAGGTGTATAAGCAGTTTTACGGGTCGCCTGGTAAACCCTATACCTAGAGTCTCCAGAGCAGTCACTTTTGATCCTTTTCGGACTCCCTAAATGAAAAGGTGCCTGTGAGCGTCTTGTCACTTCGTGCTCATTAAACATTCGAAGGAGACTGGAGTCATCTTTTCGTCCTTTTCTCGACTCTTGAAACATGAAAAGGTCAAGTTTGGTTCTTGTGTCTTAAAATTTATTCGGCCACGATAACATCACCTGGTTAGATCTTGTGTGCGTTAGTTTTGAGTAGGGTCTTTATCGTTAGTTTTCTTTAGGTTTTCTAAGGGGTCTTGTCATCCTGGCTGACCCGTCAACTCCCGGTCCGAGTGATCAAGGTTCTCCATCTTCTGTTGCTCCAAAGGTACCAGTTGTAAGCGATACTCTTCCCATTGTTCCGAGTATCCAGCCTATCAACGTACGTGCCCCGGGCGACGAAGATTACATAGAAGATTGGAATCCTATCTGGGAGCCTGACAGCGATTATACCCCCCGTACTCCTCTCGGTATGTCGTCTCCGATGTCTACTTCCCCCATGGATGAGACATCTTCCAGCATAGGTGAGACACCCGTGGTGACAGACATTGAAACTCCGATCCCAGCTACCTCTCCACTCCCTCCACGATATCAATCAGTGAGGGATAGGATAGCTGCTAGAACTACTTCTACGACTATATGGGATCCTAGTCTTATTGCCACCACAGGGCCCTTTATTTCGCAACCTCTTAATACACCTATTACTTCAGGTCTTAATACGCCTGTTACCTCAGTTCCTACCAATCCAACTGTTTGTGTAGCGCACTCGACTCCGGTCATCAGTGCTGTGACAGCATCCTCATCTACAAACCCTGGGGCTGGTCCCTCTTACAGTCAGGGCCAGCCAGGGGTTTCGTTTGGAGTCATTGATCCTGCACAAAATGCTCAGCCCTCTTCTGGTGGTGTTCCAGGAGCAGGGCCGTATGATTCCCACGGGCAGCCCATTGTGGACCCAGATTACCAAGGTCCACTCTTTTATTATGACGCTAACGGTCAGTACCTCGAGAACGTTTCATCCCTGCCTCATCAACCTTTCGTTGAGAACTCGGCACCGTTGGACGTTACGTATCATCCCGTTACTCATACTTTCTGAGGGCGTCGGAATCCTCCTGGACAGCCCAAAGGACCACCCAATCTAGGCTAGCCACCTTATGTGCAAGCCCCTCAAGGGCAACCACTTTATGGCTCGCCTTACCCAGGACAATCTGGGGGCCCGCAGGGACAACCCTACCCGGGACAACCCTCGGCCGTTGGGGGTCCGTCGTTTTCATATCAGAGTCAACCTTCTGGATATCTAGGGCAACCTGGTACCCAGCAAGGTTACCCAACTGGACAACCAGGGCAGCCTTACATTCAGCAAGGCCAACCCGGTTTCCAGCAGGGGTACCCATCTGGACAAGCTGGGCAAGTTTATACTCCTCAAAATCAACCAGCAGTCCAGCAGGGATATCCTCTTGGGCAGGGGGGCAACCCTACTTACAGCAGGGCCAACCTACTGCCCAGTCTGGTCATCTTTCTGGGCAGGGTGGGCAACCCTACGTTCAACAGGGTCAACCCACTGCTCAATCCATGCATCCTTCTGGGCAAGGGGGGCAGCCTGCTATACAGCAAGGCCAACCCACTGCTCAGCCTATGCACCAAGGGGGGCAGCCTGCTATACAGCAAGGCCAGCCCTCTGCTCAGTCTGTGCACCCTGGGGGGCAGACGGGCCAACCTTCTATGCAGCAAGGTCAACCCACTGTCCGCCCTAATCATCCATCTGGACAAGCTGGCCAACCTCAGGGTCAGCCAGCTGTTCAGCCGGCTCAGTCATTCGTTCCACAAGGACAACCCTTGGTGGTCCACGGACAACCTGGCACCCATCAAGTTCATCCTGCTGGCCAGCCAGGTCCATCTCAAATCCAACCAAGTCAACCTTCGGGCCAGATGATCCAAGCCCAGCCGGTTCAAGGACATTACTCTGGGCCTCAAACTCAAATGGGTTATCAAATGCAAGGTGGGCCACAGCCTCAACCTTCTTACCAGATGCAGCCTCCCTATCAGGCTCAGTATGGGGCCCAGCAGTCATATGGCTACCAGCAACCCCAGGGGCAAGCTCAGTTTGCTCCTTATCAAAATTATCAACAGCCACAGGTCGCTCCTTACCAAAATTATCAGTATGCCGCACCTGTAGGGCAAGTTGCTAATACATGGGGAGCTGGGGGGCAGACACAGGGACAACTGTCCACATATGGCTAGAATTCGTATGGACAGAACTCCTATGGGCAAAGTCCCTATGCACCAAGCCCTTTCGGGCCGGGTCCATCTGGACAAAGCCCATGGGGGCAACCACCACCTGGTTGGAACCCTAATGTTGCCTCGAATCCGCAGCCACAAATGTCCTTTAACCCGCAGTTACCATTCTTAGCGACGTTGGAACTGCCTGATGTGTCCAAGTTAACAAATGATCCTATTTTGCATAATCCATATTGGCCACCGGTTCCAACCAAAATACCAGGTGATTGTCCAAAGTTTGATGGCAAAGCTGGTGAAGACCCTCAGGCCCATGTAATGACTTATCACCTTTGGTGTTCATCGAATTCATGGCTTGATGATTCTATCCGGCTCCGCCTCTTTCAGAGAACTCTCACTGGTTCAGCCGCTAAGTGGTACATCGAACTGAATCGCGGCATGTTTCAAGATTTCAACTCGTTGGCTATGGCCTTTTTGACTCATTTTCAGTTGCCCATTCGGTACGAGACTGGGACACATCTCCTCACGTCTCTCAAACAGGATACGGCTACGCACATCTCTGATCATATACATGAATGGAGAAGGTGTCGTCGCTTGATCAAATTTTGGATTCCTGATCAACTCCTGACCGATTGGTTCACGACTTCCTTTGTCCCTAAGATTGCAAAAGACATCGCAATGGGAGCGTGTGTAACTGAAGAGCAAGCAATCGCGCGAGCTCAGTACCTCGACTTAGTGTACTCTCAGTCGGGTACTTTGTATGAGTATTTACCAGACGCCCCGAGGCCTGGACAGCCCAAGGCTCCACCAAAGCCTTCTATTGATGGAGTCATTGGTTCTGTGGATTTGTCATCAAAGAAATCAGCCGCGAATCCTGGGAAGCAGAAACGAAACGCCTCTAACGAAAAATGCTTCTCAGGGCCAATCAATTTCTGGGAGTACCTCCGAGGTAAACGCCGTTCATTCCATCGCGACGGACAAATCCTCAAAAGGGAAAAAGAAAGGGAAAGCTAAAGATAAATCTGGACAGCCCAAGCAGGATCCCCCTAAGCCTCCCTCCGAGGAAGGAGCTAAACGAAAACCTAAGTATCCTTGTCTCATCTGCGATGAGGATCACTATACCAAGGATTTCCCAAGGCGGTCCGAGGTTAGTCGACTTTTGAAAGGTGCTCCGGGGCCTCCTGCTGTGCTAAAAGAGCCTTTCCCTTCCCAGCAGACCCAAATGGTGGCAGATCCCTCTCAATCCTCTTCCTCGTTCGGTTCTCAAGTGTTCATGGCTGGAACGATTCCCATCCATGTTTCAACTCGAGCGAAAGATTATCCATCTCAAGCCGGGAAAGAGCCGGAGGTTCCCTCTAGCGCTCCTCCGTCCAGTTCTGGTCCCCTTCACATCGAACGGCCCAGCACTGAGACGATCCCTCGACCCCCTCCCAAAGGTGTACTCAGGAAGTCATCTTATAACCCCAATGCTCGTGCTGCCCAGCACTATAGCATTGTTGAGGACTTAGCTCAGGCTCCATCTGCTATGTCCGCGTTAGAAGTCCTCCAGAGCTGCCCCTCCCAGAGGAAGTCCTTGCTATCAGCCATTGGTGGCATCGACCCGGCAGATTCGGATTTAATTTCTTTTGATCTCGAGGGTTTCACACAGAGACTGCCTCACCAAGTGGCTTTCCTTATACAGGTCCTCATCAATGGCAAAACGATTCACCGTACAGTCATTGATGAGGGTGCCTCGACCTGGATCATGTCGGTTTCTTGCTGGAAGGCTATTGGTTCTCCTGCTCTGAGCCAGTCTCCTACGACCCTGGAAGCTTTCGATGGAAGAGAATATCGTCCATATGGTATCCTCCCACGATTGCCTATCTCTTTAGAAGGGAAAACCGTAGAGGTCGAGGTTGAAATTGTTGACGCTAATCTCACTTACAACCTCCTCCTTGGACGAAGCTGGACATATGCCATGCAAGTCGTGGCTTCCTCCTTGTTCCATGTCGTTCGCTTCCCTCATCAAGGAAGAATCGTCACGGTGGACCAGCTATCCTTTTTTGCTTCTTCTTCTGAAGGAAATGTGCCGTTCGTGGAGCATACCTCCAAGTCATTAGTGAGTGTGGGTGTCGGACTGTTCAAAGATCCCTCCTTAATGGGAGTCTTTCCCCTCCCACCTCTGAATCTCGCCCCTGTCAACATGATTTCAGTACGCTCTGATCCATGGGTTCTTCCTCCCTTGAATCAGGAAGACTCTTGGAGTGATATGATGCAGTTGAGTCCTGCCGAGCTCAACTACATCGAGATTGTCGCTACATCGGCTCCCCCTCCTGAACCTGCTTTTCTAAGCAGTGTTCCTGATTCATATGATCATTTCCCTTGGCTGGGTGATGAGGCCACTTCGGATCCCCTGAAGGAAGCATTTCCCTCCGATGAGGCCATCATAGAGACTATGTCTCTCGACGAGCTCCCTTGGTCAGATCACCACCATCGCTCTTCGTTTCTCCCTCCACATTCGGAAATGGTCGCATGTCTCGAGCAGTTTGCTTCATGTGTCCCATCTCCGCCCCTCTAAACACCTGTCCAGCTATACCAAGTGTCTTTGGAGGGCAATATGGGTAACATCACGCAAACCCAGCCTATCGACATCTCTGTCAAACCAGGGATTGCCGAGAATATTTTCATTGGAGTCACGTGCACTCCTGAGGAACTTCAACTCTATACTGCTTTATTTCGTGAATTTCATGATGTCTTCGCATGGTCTTACGAGGAAATGCCCGGCATCGACCCTAGTATTGTGGTGCATGAAATACCTACTTATCCAGGTGCTAAGCCTGTTCGTCAGCGCTTACGTCCAGTGCACCCTCGAAAGGCTGCAGCCATCAAGGCCGAAGTTGAAAAGCTTCTTCGAGCTGGTTTCATCTATGCCATCCCCTTCACGGAGTGGGTGTCCAATATAGTCCCTGTGAATAAAACGCAGGGCACTATGCGGGTCTGTGTGGACTACCGCGATATCAATCGTGCCTGTCCAAAAGATAACTTTCCTATGCCTTTCATCGATCAGCTTATTGATGACTGCGCAGGAAGTGAGATTTATTCATTTATGGACGGCTTCTCTGGTTATAACCAGATCAACATAGCCACTGCAGACCAGCATAAGACAGCTTTCATTTGCCCTTGGGGCACCTTCGCTTATAAGAAGCTTCCTTTCGGTCTCAAAAATGCCGGGGCCACCTTCCAGCGTGCGATGTCGTATGCTTTTCATGATATTCGACACATCGTACAACCTTACCTGGATGACCTCCCAGCTCATTCAGCTAAGCGTCAAGACCATCCATTTCATCTACGCGAAATTTTTTTCCACTGTCGACACTACCGTATTCGACTCAATCCGCATAAGTGTGTCTTCTGCGTAGAATCTGGCCGACTACTCGGGTTCATCGTCTCTCGAGAAGGCATCCGTCTAGATCCCCTCAAAGTCGAGGCCATTTTGAATCTTCCTCCCCCTGCCTCTTTGCAGCAATTGCAGAGCTTGCAGGGTAAAGCTAATTTTCTCAGACGATTCATTCTGAATTATGCCGAGGTGGCTAAGGGTTTCACACGGTTATTGAAGCGAGACACGCCCTTTCGTTGGGATGCTATCGCCCAGGAATCTTTCGAGCGCCTTAAAGACCTTCTTGTCTCAGCTCCGCTCTTAAGACCTCCGAACTACCACCGTGATTACACGCTCTATCTAGTTGCCGCTGACACCACCATCGGCATGGTTCTAGTGCAGGATGATGATGCTGGCACCGAGCACGTTATCTATTATCTTAGTCGCAACCTTCTGGATACGGAAACTCGCTACGCATATGTCGAGAAGTTGGCATTGGCAGTTGTCTGCGCCGTCCAACGATTCCGGCATTATATCTTGTTGTGCACAACGACCGTGATCTCTGACTGCAACCCCATGACCTACATTTTGTCGCGTCAACTGCTGGGGGGCAAATACTTGAAGTGGATTGTAATCCTCCAAGAGTTCGACTTGGAATTCACTGCGGCCAAGTCTAAGAAATCTCTGGTCTTTGCTGAACTGCTATGTTCCTTACCATCTCACTCTGCACCATCTCGTTCAGAGGAGCATATCCCGGATGAAACATTATTTCTCATCAGCACCCTCGACCCGTGGTACGGGGACATTATCATATATTTGCAGACGTCTTCCTTCCGTCCAAATGTATCGAAAGATGCTCGACGGCGAATTCGTCACCAAGCTCAACCCTATCGCATTTTGGGCGATACCCTGTACCGCCTCGGCGTTGATTCTGTTCTCCGCTAATGTTTGACTCTCGAGGAAGCTGAGCGGGTGTTAAATGACTGCCACTCTGGTGATTGTGGCGGTCACATGTCTGGATATGCTACCACCCAGAAAATTCTCCGTGCTGGTTACTTTTGGCCTTCTATCTTCAAAGATTGCATTCTTGTCGTTCGCGCATGCCATGAATGCCAAGTATACCACCGGAAAATGCGTGCTCCCCCTGCACCACTGCACCCTGTTGTCACCGTAGGTCCATTTGCCAAATGGGGCATCGATTATACGTCCTGTAACCCTCGTTCAGCCGGGGGGCATGGGTACATCATCATTGTCGTGGATTATTTCACCAAGTGGGCCGAAGCGATGCCTACATTGAACGAAGACGGTTACACAGCGGCGCAGTTTTTATTTAATCATGTCATTACTCATTTCGGAGTCCCTCAGGCTATTGTCACGGATCACGGAAAGCATTTCCGTAATCACATGATGACGGAACTAATGACCCAACTAGGCTTGCGTCAAGATAGTTCGACACCGTACTATCCACAATCCAACGGTCAAGTCGAGGCCGTGAACAAAGTTTTGATCACTATGCTTCAATGCACCGTCAATACGCATAAGTCTAATTGGCATCTGATGCTGTTCCCAGCCTTGTGGGCCTACCGGACCTCTGTGAAGGACGCCACCGGTTTCACTCCGTTTCAGTTGGTATACGGACTGGAGGCCACCCTTCCCGTCGAGTGTGAGATTCCTTCGTTGAAATTAGTTGTCGAGTTGCTTCCCAACACCACTCCGGTGGAGGAACGGCTTCTTTACCTAGAACGGTTAGACGAGACTCGTCGTTTAGCTTCTCTGGCTATCGAAGCGCAAAAGAAGAGAGTCAAGGCTCACTTTGACCAAAACATTCATCCTCGTTCCTTCGTTGAGGGAGACCTAGTACTGCTCTATGATCAAGCTAAAGATAAGCTGGGGGCAGGAAAACTCGAGTCCATGTGGCTAGGTCCCTATATCGTGAAAAGAGTTTTACAAAAGGGCGCATATGAGTTGATTGATTACGAAGGAAATCCTCTTGACAAGCCCCGCAACGGGCTGTATTTGAAGAAATATTATGCATGACTTCGTGCACTCAGTTTGTACATACGCGTGTTTAGTGTGTTTTGTGTGCATGATTTCATGTTTTGCTTTGGTGTGAAGGCGTGTTTGCCTCTTATTGTGTTTTCTCCTTCTTGTGCAGATGTCTAGTGCACCTTATGTTGGTTTCGCTGATGGCGCCTACCGTAGTACTTGCAATTTGTCCTCTGCGACATGGGCAATCTATGATCCTCACGGGGAGTTGCTAGATCTTCAAGGAGTCTGCCTCGGTCCTACCACTAATAATGTTGCTGAATACAGTGCCGTAATTGAGCTACTAGCCGAAGCAGTCGATCTTGGCATTCGAGCAATGATGGTAAACCTGGACTCCCAGCTTGTCGTTCATCAACTCAACGGGTGATATTCCGTCAAAGACCAACGTATCCTAAGGTTGTATCTACGTGTCAGATTGTTAGAAAGGAATTTTTACTATATCACATATCAACATATTCCGAAACGATTAAGCACGTTGACTGATGCATTGGCAAATCATGTGTTAGACAGACATTTGCGAAATAGGTAACATCATACAAGAAAACATAGAAAGCATAATAGAGTAAAGCATGTGTAAATAAGATATTTCCCAAGCATAGTTTACATGCGTGCCGTGTGTGCTTTTAAGCTTGCATTTAAAAACATTAAAATACATGGGTCGTGTGTTCTGCAAATCATACATAAGATTACATTTGTACTAAACATTCGCATAGCATAAACAAAACATCATCACATGTAACAAGATCCATCCAAAAATCGGTATGTATATATATATATATCGTGTCGTGCACCAAGGCACTCAAAAATAAGTGTATATGTCAAAATGGAATCACTGTCCTCAGTACATCCGAGACATATGTCTCTCAAAACATCAGTGGAAATAAACCTAGGTGACTACTGTGCTGGGTTATGCTCTCTGTAGCATACAGCTGCTCGTGCCACCCGCCTCAAGAGGCGGTGCATCCTGGGTTCCACCCCCACTGTGTGGATCTGATGAGCTATGGGGACCTCCTCGACCCCCTGGTAATCTGGCACCCCCTCCAGTAAACCCTCAAGGTTGCGAGCTACAGTCTCCGACGTGTCAACTCCTGGAGGAACTAGGGCCAGGGCTCCAGCTCCTTGCCCCTCTCTCCGAGCCTCTGGGGCTAGGCCGATGGGTCTAACAGGTCCCACATCTGCACACCGTGACGTTTATCAAGACATGTACATGAAAAATCAAAAACATTAAAAAATTAAAAAGAGATCAAGTGTCATACCTCCATCATCCCAATGCTCTCCCGCGGGCAGTGGCATGTCAGGATCGTTGCGGAAGTCCATACCGGCATATGGCCAGTCCTCTACGAAAATGACCTGCTGGTCCAACCACTCTCGAAAGTACACTCCCCAAGCCACTGGGCGGCCACCACCCCCGCGCGGCATGATACGGGCCCATCGAGTGGCCCTCGTCTCCCGGGGACCTCTAGGTGGATCCACGGCCATGGTCTGTAGCCGTATGGCTGGCACCCGCTCCAGAATGAGTGGGAGTAAGAGCGACCCGTAGCCAAACTGTTTCGTCTCCCCGCGACGACAGTTGCTAAGTTGCCTCTTCATGCTGTTTGTCACCGCCGTTGCCCAGTTGAACACAGTAGGTTGTAAGCACTCGAGAGCTAGCAATAGATGGGTCTTCGAGGCCTCATGGTTGGCCAAGCTCCCCGCTGCCCGGGTTACCATAAAGAGTATGGTACGAAGGACCATATCAGTCACCGTGGGAATTGACACCTTTCCACTTCGCGATTTTACTGCCTCTGGACACACTCGAGCCATGAGCTGGTCAAGTGTCTCGCCGCTGGGCCGTTGCCCCTCTATGATAGGCATCACGCCCCGGCGTGACAATCCGGTCAAAAAATAAATGTCCATGTGGTCAAACTCAATGTCTCGGCCTCGGATGGTAAATTTGCCATCTGCTGGGTTCCATGCCCTGATCAGGAACTCAAGCAGGTCAGGCTAAGCTCTCAGATGTGGAGTGAGGAAGAATTTCATGAATCCGCACGCCCGCATGGCATTTCGGCAATCCGCATTTGCAAAAGCAGCTATATCCTCGACATCATGGGCCCTCTCTTGCCACTGAAAGGCCATTGCGTCCTGCATGAGCATTAAAAAATATTAGAGTGCTGACTAATGAGTTTTTACGTTCAAATCTTAAAAAAACAAAATTTTACAGCGTCAGCGCGACTGTTTTTAAAACAGTCGCGCTGACCATGGCAGCCCGTTGTTTTTTCCCCAGGTCAGCGCGGAAGAACACTGGTTTTCCGCGCTAACCGGGAAGGTGGTACGTGTAATTTTAATTCGATCAGCGCGGACCCGCGCAGGTAATCCGCGCTGACCGAGAGCGCATCAACGCTCAAAGAATTCGCCCAAACGGCCAATTCCCACCGTTGAAATGCTCAAAAAAGGACTCAAAATAGAGCGCATGGCAAGGGGAACCTACCTGGAGCAAGCCGTTCGATGAATGGTGTCCGCACGGGGAAGAATTCGCTCCGTCAACTTCGCAGCTTCACAACGTTCTCAAAGGCTCAATATGGTAACAATGGTAAAAATGACTATTTACCCTTCTATTTATAGTAAAAATGGCTTAATTAACTATAGATTTTACAAATGTGGGTTTTTGTCATGCTTTTACCATGGATTTAGCGCTTTTGTCAATATCTTATGCCTTTATGCATGTTTTACTATGTTTTTAAACATGTCGAACGGATTTATGCGGGTATTTTTACTGTGCAGGTCCTCAGAAACGGTGAAGTCATAATGGTCCTAAATACACTTGGTCCCAAAAAATGTCATCTTTGAGCTCTTTTCCGACATGAAACAAGAAAAGATGGCCGAGCTTCCTTTCAACTCGTTAAAGGGAACGAGAGGTGGTCGTTTTAAGCTCTTTTTCCGATCGTGTAACTTAAAAAGATTGCCAAGTGTTTTTCGTTTCGCACTCGTTATTGGCTCTAAAACGACGTGTTTTCGACCACTTTTTTACTTTTTCGGGTCGAAGGCACTATTTACGAAAAGTACTCCTCGATCGTAATGGTCGGGCGGTTCTTTCGAGCATTGTTTTATACTTTTTCAGGCTCGAGAGACACAACTTTACGAAAAAAGGACCCCCATGGAGTTTCCTTTTCCGTTGTCTTTTCAGACTCTCTAAACAAGAAAAGACGCCGAGTTTTTCCTTTGTCAGGCTCGTTAAACACTTGATGACATCGGGCATCGTCGAAATGACACTCTTCAAGCATATGCTATCCCCGTCAAGCTTGTCATCCAAAAATAACCGGGGTACCTGCCAGAAATGGTGGGGAAAATGAAACTGCAATTGTCGCGTCGGCAGTATGTCGCTCTTGAACATGGCACTGGTCTGCATTCGTGTCGGGTGGGAATTTCTCATTTTGTTTCACAACTAACCTCCGTGGGTACGGGTTATCCTATTTGACCTCTCATTTGCTCATTGTCGTCGTCATCATACCCTCTACTCACTTGATGTCAAATACTGCCGAATCCACTGTCGTGCCGCCGATATGTTCAAGAGAAGTTGACCTCTGCAATAATACAACCTCATCTGCTATCTCACACAAATCATTTTACCTCTGTCTCGTGTCGATGATGTGGGAAACATTATGGCCCACCTTCGATCAAGGTCACTTCCTGTCGACTTCAGCTCATTATCCGGGAAAGTGACTTAGAGACTCCCTTCAGGTGCCTTAGGGCCTGCATGCCTCAATGGCAGGTTCTTCGTGTTCGACGCGGGGTTTTCCTCATTGGCCTCCGATCGGATGATTCTGCGGGTGTTCGACACCCGCTCATTGATTCACACGCCGCAGATTGTACCTATAGTACTTGAGGACCATTGTCATTATTGGTGGTACCTCTCACGTCTGTTAACAGTTTTCATCACTGACTGGTAATCAGACGATGTTCATGCATGTTTGACTTCAGCTCATGTATTCACATGCTTGGACTTGTACTTTGTTCAGGTCGGGACGGAGCGCAAGACCCTGGATCTCTGTCTGTTATGGTCCAGGTTGCGATTTTGTGGATGATCATTACATGACTCATTGATGGATGGCTGCGCCCATACCTGAGTCTTCATGGATGGCTGCGACCATACCTTATCATTATTCTGGTTTCTTTAGCTGGGTGGCTGCGTCCATTCCATAGACCTTTTCGCATGTCTTTCGGATGGTTGCGCCCATGCCTAGACTGCATGTACTTGATTATCAGAGATATTCGGTCCTTCCTGGTGGTGTTCCAGTTCGGCAAGTTTTGTAAAGCATTTCACCCCTCCCACTCTCTCGGTCTTCATGCTTTAGGGGGCATCTGTTACACAGTAATTTGTCACTGTCTCCATGTCAGTCACCCTACTGTGTTAGGAGTTCACAATAATCAAGTTCATGCCTTCTGAACTGGCAAAAAACCCACTTTTCCAAAGTTTTCCTCATCAGCGCATCTGTTTCCAAAATATCCGTGATGACTGGCGCTTCATAACAGACCGCGTGCGCTGCCAGCGCGGAAGAACACGACTTTCCCGCGCTGATCGAATTTCATGACCAGCGTAGCCTCCGTTTATATTTACCCGTGCTGACATGGCCCTTTCCATTATGTCTTTGCGACGTCAGCGCGCCAGACCAGTTATGCACCCGCGCTGATCCAGTTTTGGCGAATTTGTTCCAACAGCCAGCCTTCCAGATAACTCCAGACCTGGTTGCTGGCCTTGTGAGTATCGACTCCCTTCTATGGCATGTCTGTTCGACCCTTTGCAACTACTTCCCTTGAAGATAAGCTCATCCTTCCACCCTTTTAGGAGGCTCCTTCTCCTATATAAACTTCCACCATTACCATGAGCAGCTAGTTTTGGAATAGCTTGGATTGTGTGGAGCTTATAGTGCTCAGATTGCTGCTACTATAGGTAGTTGGTGTGATAAGTGTGGAAGTGCTTGATAGCTTAGGGAAGGTTGTTTTGTGTTGCTTGTGTGAGAGAGAGAGTTTCTTGTCTTGGGAGAATCATTTCCAAAGGTGAATGCTTGAGACACTTGCTGACTGGCCCCTCCTGAGAAGGATACTGACATCAGAACATTTGGTTGTACTCTTCTCTGCTTGATTAATAATAGATGACTACTATTATTGTTTCATTCTCATTTGTCTATGCATTGGTTAAATTTGAATTACATCCTTTCTGACTGATGTATAGTTGCTTTTATTAGATTTCACGCTTGTGTTTGTTTCCTCTTCGTGTGTGCAGGTGTCTATTCGCGGAGATCGCGGAGGATCGTGACCAGCCAGAGCGAAGGTGGCATCTCTTCATCAAACGACAGTGCCGGAATTCAAGTAGGTGTTCTTTACCTACCTTTTAATTGCAATTAGGAACTTGCATAGTAGCATTGACTGATTGTTGCTAGACCCATTCTGGGCTAGTAGGGATCGCCTCTATCCATAGAGGGGATTTGCCTCTCCAACAAGGCTAGTCAAGAAACATGTCATGAGCTTACAGTTGATGTTGGATACTTGTCGATGGCACCAAATTGCACTAAATCTAAAGAAGTGTACCTTCCTCGTCCCCTTTGGAAACTTGCTTGGCCATGTGGTCTGCAGACACGACCTAATGGTGGACCCGGCAAAGATTGTTATCATACTCAATTTGCAAGCGCCACGCAGTGTCAAACAATTCCGCACCATGTTGGGACACACTAACTACTATCGTAAGTTTATTAAGGGCTATTCACAAATCATGGCACCAATGGAACAGTTGTTGAAGAAAGACACTACATACTGTTGGAATGACGATTGCAAGAAAAGTCTAGAGATTCTCAAGGAGAAAATGGTGTCCGCTCCCATTTTGGTTTTCCCAAAATGGGACATTGAATTTCATGTCCATGTTGATGCGTCGTGTATCGCGCTAGGCATTGTACTCATGCAGGAAGGAGCGGAAGGAATTGATCGCCCGATCGCATTTGCAAGTCGATGATTATCCAAAGCTAAAAAGAACGACTCCACTACTGAGCGTGAGGGGTTGCCAATGGTATACGCGCTCCAGAAATACCACAACTATCTACTCAGAGGACACTTTAAGATGTACACTAATCATTCCACGTTAAAATACTTAGTGAATAAGCCTGTATTGGGGAGGCGCATTTGTAGATGGTTGTTATTGTTTCAAAAATATGATTTTGAAGTCATCGTAAAGCCGAGACATCTAAACACAAGCCCAGATCACCTGTTCCGAATTGAGAATGGTGAAGAGCCCACAAAATTAGAATAAGGACTACCTGATGCACAACTTTATGTAGTGCGCGTCACGGATGGCCACTTTGAGGATATAATCCACTTCTTAACCTCAGAGACCGCACCGCAGGGGTATTCAAATCAGCAGAAGAAATAACAGGTGATACGCACAGCAGAATTTACTGTTATTGCCGGGAACCTCTATAAAATGGGCAACGATGAAATATTACGAAGGTATGTACCCGAATTTGAGTGAGGACAAATCCTTGCCGAATCACATGGGGGGGTTGCAGGAGGACATTATGTGGGATGATCCACAACACAGAAGATCCTTTGCACTGGACTATGGTGGCCAACTCTACATCAAGACTCAAAAGTGTACTATCGAGCCTGTGACATATGTCAACGGACTCGGAAACCTTTCGCAGAGGGACAAAATGTTGCTCAAGCCACAGATGACGCTGCAACTATTCAAAAAATGGGCAATCGACTTTGTGGGGCCTATCACACCTTAAGGAAAGATGAGTGTGCGCTATATCATCACCGCGATAGAATACTTGACTTGATGGGTGGAAGAACAGCCGGTCAAGGACAGCACGGCTGCTACAGCTATGAAATTTTTGTTTGAAAATGTGTTGATGCAGTTTGGATGCCCAAAAATCTTAATGAGAGACCATGGAACGCACTTCCTGAATGAGACTATCAGCGTGCTCACTGAGGAATTCCAGATATATCATCAACAGAGTACGTCGTACCATCTGCAAGCGAATGGGACCGTTGAAGCTTTCAACAAGATTTTTGAGACTACGTTGACCAAGGTATGTAATGCGCAGTGAAACGATTCGGCTTTGCGCATACATGATGTGCTATGGGCATACCAAAACACATGCAAGAATTTGATGGGTCAGACACCTTTCCGATTAGTCTATGGCACGGAAATCGTTATGCCAATGGAATACATTGCACCCAGTTTGGAAATAGCAGCAATGACAAGCATGGTAGACCACAGGGCCTTGGAGGAAAGGCTCCCGCAACTGGAAGAACTCGAGGAGGAACGGTTTCTGGCAGGATTCCATTAGCAGGTACAGAAGCAGCAGGAAAAATCTTGGCATGATCGCCATATCAAGTTGTGCACATTCAAAGAAAATGATATAGTATTACTCTACGACAGCAAGTTCAAGAAATTCCCTGGAAAACTCCGAATGCATTGGTTGGGACCCTATGTAGTCAAAGAATTCACAGATGGAGGCACGGTCCAGCTTGGCAAGCTTAATGGAGAGCCCTTCCCAGGAAGAGTAAATGGCAGTCGCCTAAAGCTCTACACAGGTGGGCCAACTACCTGACTAACCGACTGAAGAACAGTCACACCACTCCAGATAGTTGAAAGAGAGCATAGGATGATAAAGCAGTCTGTGAGGGAGATGTGTGACAACAAGGCTGCGCGTAGAATTGGTATGTCACAAGGGTCATGGTTGCACAGAAAAGGTTGTGCTACTGTGTGGCTAAACATGGAGGTGACCGTTGTTGTCATTGTTCATGACAAGATGTCTGAATTATGGAAAAAAGGAGCGGGCAGTGGGTAATTAAGATACAAAGTACGAGCCAAATTCGGAACCATCTACTGTAGATGTAATATTAAAGCGTCAGAAAAGGAGGGAACAACTGAATTTGAATTTCAACATGTCTATAAATCACAGGGGGGCATCCATCGAATGATCTATGGTATCGAGAGAAGTGAGCTATTGTGCCTTCCCACTGGTATGGAACTGTTGATCATTGATGCTAAAGGAGTAAGCCCAGTGGTTGTAATATGGCCGATGGAGATGCAAGACCTTTTGGATAGTGTGGTGGCGACGGCCGCAGACGCCGTGATGAGTTCAGTACTAACAGTAGGGGGTGTACCAGAAATTCTTAGACACGAAGCATAACTGGTCTGGATGCCACTGCCTAAATCACGGGCTGGTCGACGACCCATGAAAGATAAGGGAAAGACCGTGAATATGGAGACAAATGAAGGAATTGTCGTTAACAGTTTGTCTCTGATGCACCTTGAAGATTGGGATATCGCAGACAACAACATTTTTCTTGAAAAAATGCAACACAAGCTACAACAGGAGTGGGTATAGTGGACCAGAAATTGGAGATTTGTTGCTTGGACTCGAAGAGTTCCCACATGCGGCACCCCAGCTGGAGCTAAAATCCTATGACGATGTGCTTTGTGTTAACCGAGCAAAGCATAATGAGCATCATCGGTTGCACGAATTAGTAGAGGCAATGGAGCAGGAGCTTGAAGATGAGTTGTAGGAGAAAAGAGGGAGCAACAGAACGTAGTGCATCGCTCACAGGGATGGTGGACCACGAGGCCTTGGTAGCGCATATCGCCACACCGATGAGTGACTCGGGATGACTCACGATGATCGTGTTGGGTGCCTATTGGGTAGCGGAGGCCCCGCGTAATGGTTTTGGGGCTTAGAGCCCATAAGTTTGGGTAATGATATTGTAAAATTTCAGCGAAGTGCGTGGAGTGCGAAATGTAATAGGTCGAGTCAAAGGGTTGTCCGCCCGAAAATAATGTAAAATAATAGAAAGTAAGTCGGCCTGCCCATGTTCCGCGAAACATGGAAATTTATAAATAAAGTGAGGCTCTAAGGATAGAAGGTAGCTTTTTGGGGAAGATCTGATGTGTTATGGGTTTGTGAAATTAATATTCTTTCTGAGTCTGTAAGTCCGAGTCATGGGAGTTAGTAGTTAGATAGAGGCTCCACAGCTAGGTGTGTGGAGGCCTTGTAGATTCTGCAGTTGTGTGCGCAGACCCCTGCAGTTGTGTGTGCAGGGTAAGAAGTGGATTGTACTGAAACAAAGATATTAATAAAGACAAGTTGGTTCTAAAATACTGTTTTGGTTTTGAAATATTGCGGATATGCTTATATTCTAGTTTATGCTTCTGTTATATGCGTTTATGTCTGTTTTTAAGAATTATGATGATGTGCACTAGTTATAACTGTTAAATGCTTGCTTAAAAATCGTAAGAAGTAGATCATATCTATAATAAACGCATAAGAATCTAGAAAGCACCCGTCGCAGACCTACGCGAAGGACGGACAACCGCGCAGAGCAGTGCGAGTGCACAGATCAGATTGCGACCCCTCCGGCCCTCATCAAGACATCCCTAGGGTGCGGAAACCTAGTTCCAACACCCTCCCCTACTACCTCGGGTGAGATTTCAGTCCGCGCTCTGTGCACTGTTGCCAAAAGGGCCGGTAGTGCGGGATTTGTTTGGCTAAAACACTTCTGAACCTGGTTCAGGCCCCAACAAGCCAACAACAAGTATTATTCCTGAACATGTACCACATTTTTTCAGTTATAATGCACCATCATATTCCTATGATTATTCATATCACCTCAACCTTGGCAGCATGGGAATCATTTTTAGTATGGACTGTAGAAATTCTCACTGTATATCAACAGATTATGCAATATACTAAAACATAATACAAGATCTACTTCTACAACACTTTGCGGAAGCTTAATCGAATTGAGCAAGATCAAGAGAACACATATAATTGAGAATGAGAAATCAATCACACATAACACAGAAAAAATAACCTGGGGAAAGCCTCAGCCTAAAACCCCAATTCTATATTATCATACAAGTGAAAAATAGTCACAGAATTACACAAATCCTTAGCTTGGAAGCCAACCAGCTCTTAGAATAATCCCTCTATTGCTCATAGACAGTCAAAGGCCTCTCACAAACCTTCTCCTCTGCCCTCCAAGCCTTTTATTTCCTTGCGCAATTTTTCTTGGGGTCCAGTGCTTCCACAAATGTTAATTCCCACCTCACATTGCTCACTTGGCCCAGTACTAACTACGCAATCCTGAAGGAGCTAAATCCTTCTACATAGATGAGTTTCCTTTATAAGAAAAATCCATCTAACTGATAGTACATTGTCCCTCCTCTAATCTCAACTGGGTCTCTGTCTGAACTTACATGCATGAGTTATTTATGAGAGAATACTCAGTTATCTGAAGTGCGACAGTTACACACATGCAAGCATTAACTAACTAAACTCATAATTAATTCAACAAACTATTTGAATTAATCTAATTGGACTTGCCTCAGTTAACTAATTTAACTAATTACAACTCAATATTACAACTCATCCTTATCTCTTTAATTGATGGATAAATTCCTCAATTAATGGAGAAACTGTTGCATGTCCCCACATAGACTTCAAGTTCGATTTTCCTTAACTAATTAACTCAAGATGAACTAATTAATTAATTTACAAATTGCTGCTAAGATCAAATTCGAATTTTACTTCACTATTTTAGTTCAGGGACTAACTAAAATAGGAATCTATCCTGAACTACTATTTTTAGCAATGCTATTTTTAGCAATGCTATTTATAGCACTTCCATTTTTCATTCCTTGATGCTATGTCCAACACTGGTACCCAAACTATTATTTATTGCAATGCTATTTTTAGCATTTCTTGTTTCCATTTTCAACACTCCCTCTCAACAAAAAAGGAATTCAACTCGAACCCGATCTTGAACCTTTGGAATGTTCTGCATGCAACACCTCCCAAGTGTGTTTGCTCCAACAACTCTAGAAACAAAAAAACTCCCAACTGACCTCTCCGTTGGACTAGAGACATACTTTGATGTTGAAACTCCCTCTGCCGTAGACAAGTGATCCCTCTCTGACCTCTGAGCTATTGCAACAATCCATGCATCTTGCACTGTTGCACACCTCTCTGTACCATCCTGCACTGGTGCAACACTCCTGTGCCTCTCGCATTGTTGCAGCTTGCTAGCTCTACATAGTCTTGAGATTCCTGCATTGTAGCTCTCTCTGTCGATCCATCTGCATCTGTCTCTACCCACTCAGCCAGTCTTGCTACTCCTCATCAGGGCTCCCATAGCAAGGTCTAATAAAAAATGTTGGGTACCTCAATGATCCTGCTCCTATTCCAGCCTTCTTGGGACTGTCACTCCACATCGCCCCACCTCCAACCTGGAGGTATGGATGCATGTGATCCCTCTACCCACTTGGCTTGAAGTTTCCCCCTGCTAGAGGTCTCTACATGATTGGATGCCTCCACTCAGTCTCCTCTCGGATTCTCTAGTTGTGGTTGCTCCACAACCTCTTGAAGATGCTTCACCAATTGTGGCTCCTCCACAATTGTCTGAGACTTCTTCTAGCGCTGCATGTTGAGAGGTAATTTACTCTCCCTCTCAACCACCAAGTATCTAACCTTTGCCTTGCTCCTCAAGGCTTTGCATGCATCTTGAACCTCAGAGCATACAGGTTCTTGGCTAGCACACCAATCTGTTTTATTTTTCCCGTCGTCACGAAATTTTCTATAAAAACCGCTAATTTTAAATCAACGATAACTCCCTCATCCAAACTCCGATTCAGCTGATTTTTTTTTTGAATTTGGTTCTTTTTACGCAAGGAATCCAGATCTTCTATTTGTTTTTAAAAATTTTGCACAAAAAAATTCATATCTGCTCTGAAAACTCTTGGCCCAAAATTTTATTTTATTTTTACTTCAAATTTTCTTCTTCGTATATTGTTCACTGCTTCGATCACATTTGCTCTGATAAACTTGGCTCTCATACCATGTATAAATTCTCACTGTAGATCAATTGATTATGGAATATACTAAAACACAGTACAATATCTACTTCTACAACACTTTGCGGAAGCTTAATCGAATTGAGCAAGATCAAGAGAACACATATAACTAAGAATGAGAAATCAATCACACATAACACAAAAGAAATAACTCAGGGAAAGCCTCAGCCTAAAACCCCAACTCTGCATTATCATAAAAGTGGAAAATAGTCATAGAATTACACAAAGCCTTAGCTTGGAAGCCAACCAGCTCTTAGTATAATCCCTCTGCTGCTCATAGACAGTCAAAGGCCTCCCACAAACCTTCTCCTCTGCCCTCCAAGCCTCCTATTTCCTTGCGCAATTTTTCTTGGGGTCCAATGCTTCCACACATATGAATTCCCACCTCAAACTGCTCACTTGGCCTAGTAGTAACTGCACAGTGCTGAAGGAGCTAAATCCTTCTACATAGATGAGTTTCCTTTATAGGAAAAATCCATCTAACTGATTGTACATTGTCCCTCCTCTGATCTCAACTGGGTCTCTGTCTGAATTGACATGCATGAGTTATTTATGAGAGGATACTCAGTTATATGAAGTGCAGCAATTACATTCATGTAAGCATTAACTAACTGAACTCACAATTAATTCAACACACTGTTTGAATTAATCTAATTGGACTTGACTCGGTTAACTAAGTCAACTAATTACAACTCAATATTACAACTCATCTTTATCTCTTTAACTGATGGATAAATTCCTCAATTAATGGAGAAACTGTTGCATGTCCCCACATAGACTTCAAGTTTGATTTTCCTTAACTAATTAACTCAAGATGAATTAATTAATTAATTTACAGACTGCTGCTAAGATTAAATTCTAATTTTACTTCAATATTTTCGTTCAGGGACTAACTAAAATAGGAATCTATCCCGAATTGCTATTTTTAGCAATGCTATTTATAGCACTTCCATTTTTCATTCCTTGCTGCTATGTCTAACACTGGTACCCGAACTGCTATTTATAATAGTGCTATTTTTAGAACTTCTATTTTTAGCATTTCTTGTTTCCATTTTCAACATGGACAACCTCCTCAACCTTGGCAAAACGGATGGAGGGGATCATCCTATCCACATTATTCTTATCCTACACCTATGCATACATATCCTACTACATATGCACCTTATCCAATGTCACAACCATCATTACCAACTTTACCTCAGCAGGGTCAACCTATGCCACCATTTCCTTTACCACAACTTTTTCAACCACCCCAACTGCCTGCTCAATTGGTACCAAACCCCAATAATAAGGTGGTACAATTGATCCATTCCATTGGACCACTCCCTTTTCCCATTTATCAGGCCATGCCAGTTGGGGTCAATGACCTTCAACTGAGATCAGGAAGGGTAGTAAAACCAAAAACACAAAAACAGCCTAGGGTGATTATTGAGGAGAAAAATGTGGAGGGAACTCCTGATCATTCGAAGAGAGATGTCACCATTCGACCCATTCCCACACATTCAGAGCTTTTACCATCTTCTTCAAACCAACCTACCTATCCAAAGAGGCTAGTGGTGGAGAAGAATGACCCCACTCCCGAGTCTAGTCTAGCTTCCTATCTTAGGAATATTTGTATAAAGGTTCCTTTGCTTCAGGATATTAAAGAGATCCCCATCTGTACAAAAAATCATTAAGGAACTTTGTATTAAGAAGCCAAGAAGGAAAAGAGTAGAACCTCAAACCATTCAATTCGTTGGAAAAGAAACCGAGCTTATGACAGGATGCATGCAAATAGAAAAGTATACAGATCCTGGAAACCCAGTTGTTTTTGTTTAGATAACTGATATCCTTGTCCCCAATGTGTTAATAGACCTAGTGGTAGCCATTAATTTTATGACTAGGCAAACCATGGATCAACTTGGGTTGGTTCATATTCGTCCTACCCCTACTATGCTTGAACTTGCAGATAGATCTAAAATCAAACCAGAAGGTGTGTTGGATGATGTGGTCATTTCAATTGATTCCTGGGAATACCCCATGGATTTTATTGTGCTTCAGCCAAAAAATCTTGTTGGAGGGCATCCCTTGATTTTGGGACAACCATGGCTTACCGCAACAGATGCTTATATTAGGTGCCACTTTAGTGATATGTATATTTCCCATGGAGAGGCTAGGAATAAAGTTACCTTGTACCCACCTACTAGATCTATTCAGAAGCTTCGAGATACCTTATGGCTAGACTATGAAAGTAGTGATGAGGTGACTCAATCTATTTCCTTGATTCACCATCACACCGAGTCAACCCAGGAGGCTAAGATACGAGACTTCTTGAATAATCTAGACACTGCAATGCCAAATTTTGATTCATTTGGTTAGATCTTTAGTCTAGATTTTCAATAAAGTTACAATTCTCAACATTCTTCATCGCAAACTCTAGCAGCACCTACCTGTACTCTCGAACCCGAAACCACTCTCATTGAGATTAGTCCAAGAAAATCCTTACACATTAGTTTAGACATGGATTCATCCCAACAAGATTAGCTTGTGATTTTGTTGTGAGACCATCTTGGTGCCTTTGCATGGAGATATGAGGACATGAAATGCATTGCTCCTGAAACTTGTACTCATCATATTTATATTTAGGAAGGATCCCAACCTATTTGTCAACCCCAAACGCATATGAATCCCACACTAAGATGAGTTGTGAAAGAATAATTACAAAAACTCTTAGATGCTAATTTCATTTATCCTATATCTGACAGCCAATGGGTCTCCATGTTGGTGATAGTCCCAAATAAATATGGGCGATGGCATATTTGCATTGATTATAGAGAATTAAATAAAGCCACTCTCAAGGACTATTTTCCACTTCCCTTTATTGATCAGGTGCTAGATACCCTTGCCGGCAAAAAGTACTTTTCATTTATAGATGGCTTTAGCGGTTATAACCAAATACAAATCGCACCTGAGGATTAAGATAAGACTACCTTCACATGTCCTTGGGGGACATTTTCCTATCGAGTGCTCACCTTTGGGTTGTGTAATGTGCCAACTACGTTTCAAAGGGCAGTTTTGGCTACTTTTACTAACCTTGAGTGTGTAGAAATTTATATGGACGATTTTTCAGTATTTGGTGATTCATTCTAAGAAACCCTCAAAAATTTAGAAAAAATTATTTTTCATTGCCAAGAATCCCACCTCATTTTGAGTGATAAAAGGTGCAGATTGATGTGCAAATCGGGGGTGGTTCTTGGTCATCTTATTTTTGACAAAGGTATCTAGGTAGACCTATCCAGAGTAGAAGCCATTTTACGTATTCCTGCACCAAAAAAACAAAGAGAAGTGAGAGGATTCCTGGGATATGGAGGCTATTACCAACGATTCATTGAGCATTTTCTAGGATATCTACCCCACTTTTCTGATTGTTAGCTAAGGATAGTGAGTTCTCTTGGACTACGGCTTGCCAACAAGCTTTTGAGGCACTAAAGCAAAAACTAGTATAGGCACTAGTTCTGCGAGGGCCTAATTGGTCCCTCCCATTTCATATTTCTTCAGATGCCTCGGACATTATTATTGGTGCAACCTTAGGACAAGAAGAGAACTGACAATCCTATGTTATTTACTTCATTAGTAAAAACTTGTCACCTACCGAATTGAACTATACAATGACTGAGAAAGAGTTTTTAGTCGTGATATTTGCTATTAATAAATTCAGACACTATATTACAGGTTATGAAGTATTTGTACATACAGATCATTCTGCCATAATATATTTGATGAATAAACCTTTGACTAGTGGTAGAGTGACTCAGTGGTTACTTTTATTACAGGAATTTAATATTACTATTATTGATAGACCAAGAAAATCTAATGTTGTAGTTGATTATCTTTTGAGATTAAATAATCCTAGTGAAATAATTCATGTAGATAATTCTTTTCCTGATGAGCATCTTTTTGCATTATCAACAAATTCCCCATGGTTCAATGATATAACTAACTATTTAGTGACAGGAAAAACACCACCTCACTTGCCCGCCCGAGAAAGGCAGAATATTATCCAAAAGAGTGCTTCATATTCCTGGATCCAAGAAGATCTCTTTTACACAAGACCCGACCTTATTATCCTTAGATTATAAGAAAAGAAGAAGTGTTTGAAACACTGAAATCTTCCCATGATGAGCCCTGTGGGGGCCATTTTTCTGATAGGAGAACTGCATATAAAATTTTACGAGATGGATATTTTTGGCCTTCTTTGTTTAAATATGTTAGACAATATGTCAAATGTTGTGATAGTTGTCGGAAAACGGGTCAACCTGGCCAAGCCAATGAAATTCCTTTGTTTCCTTGAACCCTTTGAAAAATGGGTTATTGATTTTGTAGGACCTATAGCTCCAACATCATTAAACAAATGACATACCTTGGTTTGTATTGAATTTGTAACTAAATGGGTAGAAGCTAAAGCTGTTTCTTTTGCTACAGAAAAAGTTGTTTTTGATTTTTTGTTTAATGAGATTTTTACTAGATTTGGTGTTCCTACAGAAATTGTTACTAACAATGGACCACAGTTTATTTCTAATATGGTTAAAGGTATTATGGAGCAATATAAAATTCGGCACAGGAAATCAACGCCATACAACCCATAAGCAAATGGCTAGGTAGAATATACAAATAAAGTAATCGAATCAATCCTTACCAAAACAGTAAATCTTCACAAGAAGGATTGAGCTAATAGATTACCTGAAGAACTATGGACCTATAGAACTGCCTGGATAAATAGCACGGGTCGCGCACCATATGAGCTGGTATATGGAAAACAAGTCTTGTTATCGATTGAATTCCAAATAAAAACTTTCAGAATTGCAGTCCAATTGGGACTAGATCTCTCGGAAGCACAGCAACAACGTCTATTGTAGTTGAATGAGCTTGATGAATTTAGGAGGGATGATGTTCAAAAAATGTGTTAATACAACAACAATGAAGGAATTTTCATGACAATCTGATCAATAAAAGACAATTCCAACCAGGTGATTGGGTACTGCTATATGACTCTAAATTTAAACATTTCAAATGGAAATTTTGCACATGTTGGATGGGACTGTATGAAGTAATTAATTTTTTTGAGAATGGGGCAGTAGAGATCAAAACTATTGATGGATAGAAATTAGTCTTTCTGGTGAATGGGCATAGACTTAAGGCATATTTTTAGCCCCTCACCAAGGAAGATTTTTTGCAACAAGTACAACAGCAGCCGGAGTTAAGGATGGTAGGTTGTGATTCCAACATACTATGAATCTAATCATCTATTTTCTAATATAGATATATATATATATATAAAGCACACATAAAATTAACAAATTGAAAAAATATCTTTACCTATGATTGTGAAAATAAGATTGTCGACATGGTCATGGAAGGATCTACCTGATGTTGGGATATGGTCAATTTTGGGTTAGTTTAACTAATTTTTGTAATAGATTTTGTAAAGAATGTAAATTCTCCGCGAAATGTGGAAGTAGAGCACACAGCTAAGTAGGAATCAAAGGGTTTTTAGCCCCTTGTTTGGGTAAGTGATAGGTCAGTTTTTTCGACTCACCATGGTTCACAGACCATGGTATTGTAAGGAAAAAGCTATATATATTTGATTCATAGCGAGTCTAAGTGGAAATAGAAGATATAATATTATTTTTTTGGGCAAGTGCTAAGGCAAGAAAGCTCTACTTCCTATACTCAGATGAAAGGGGAAGCCTCCTATAACTGAGTGCGCAGAGACCTTGGCAAGTCCATAGCTGAGTGTGCAGGCTCCTGAAGCTGAGTGTGCAGGGTGGAAGAAGTCTATAAACTGAACATTAAACTTAATAAAGACTGATTTTTTGGGTCAATTATCTTACTTTTGAGTATTATTCCTATTTTTGTTCAAGTTATGCATTATGGCTTAATGATATGATTTTTGTGGAACAATGTGTAATTACCGCGCGAACCTATTGAATATTTAATATTTATGCATGAGTTAAGCAACTATCTGTTTTCGCAAAGATAAAGGTTAAGTCTATTATGATTTTTGTTGAATCGGGTAGATCTGTGTGAACACTTATCTAGGGTTTCTATTTAGTGCACGAAAGTGGATAGTATACTTCCTTTAGGCCGATAAAGTCTTATCACAAACCTTTGTGAAGGTCTAGAAGCCATTTTTTTAGAGTTACAGTAGCGGACCATAGAAGGGTACAAACCTGCACGAAGGCAAATCTAAGCTACAAAGGTTTAAGATCACTTATCACACGGTCTCTGGATGCAGAAACCTGGTTCTAGCATCCCCCAATACTGCTTCGGGTGAGACTACAGCCTGCACTATGCAGGTTGTTGCCGAAAGGCCCAACAGTTAGGATTTTGTTGGTTGGCCCAAATAACTCTGACCCTGGGTCAATCCCCCTTAAGCCAACAAATGGTTTCGTTGCCAGGACCGAGATCTATCTAAGAAATGTGTGATAAATAGTTTCCTACAAGGAAAGAGACTGACAAGTGGATTGATCGAAACGTACACGCGTTCACGGCTCAAGAGAATAGGAGCCCTAAGTTATCCAAGGAACAGTGGTTGCAGATATTTTTGTACACAAACAAGACCAACGCATTCTTTTGTTTCTTCCTTGACGAACTACACAAGTGGTCTTCCAAATTGGTTAATAGTCAAGCAACGTGGAGGCTTGATAGTCCTATAGTGTGGACTCCTGAACTGGTGTGACATCTAGAGGCATCAAAAAGAAATATCGCGCAGGCTATGGATCACTGGATTGATCGCACACTTGGAATTTTTGTGACTTACTTCGCAATCGATAAAAATATCAGCGATAGCGAAGTGGAAGGAAGGCCCTTTAAAGGACCACAAGGTAAGTATTTGAAATCGTTAAGGACTGGGATTAAAATGTTGTTATGTGAAAAGAGGGTTATGTAGTTACCTTGATGTTTGGGGTTGATTCTTTTGAAAAAACGAGGGATTAAGCTGATCTAGGTGGATATTGGTGGCCACCCTACAATTCCACTTAGACCACCACCATTGTTTCTTTCATTTTTTTAGTTTCCTTAATTGTAGCACAGTTTACTATTTTTAGCAGTTTTTCGGGTCCTAAACTTCTGAAGCCATTTTGAGGCCCTAAACGATGTTTATTTGGCAATATACCACCAGCAACATGTAATAAGTCATTTTTTTGTCACATTCCTTGGAGAGATCTTTCCAACGGGGTATGATGCGCGTCAAATGGAGATAATATGACCAAGTCATGACCCCGGGAAGTTGCCTACCCAATTAACCCCAACGAGACCCATAAACTCTTGGTGTTACATCTCCTCGGGTTAGGGTTTTGGTTTTTTAGGGTTTTCTCTTATTGCTCAATAATAAAAAGGCCCTTGAGCCTCATTATAATGCAATTCAGAGGCATGTAGCTACCACATCTCTCCTCAGAGATAAGCTACCATCACCCGAGCTAGTTTATTTCCATGTCTGTTTGGAAGCATATTTCAGTATTATACATTAATCAAACGAAGTATTATTTCTGTTGCATCTCTGTATTTATGGTTATCTCTATAATTTTTTGCATTCCTATTTAAATTTGGATTAGTGGTATAAGAGCAGTCTGCTCTTTCTTTGTTTTTCTTTGTATGTCCCCAACGAGGTCGAGATATAAGGAGTTAGGGGTTGAACTGGTTGAACCTTTGCAAGACCAACCTCACAAATCTCAATGGCCTCCCATGGCGAATGAAAATAAATATGAGGGGGTAAGAGATCCTATCAAAATCTTGCTCAAAGAAGCCCTCAAGCGGTAAAGGAACGCGAGTCAAGATCCTTCAGCGGCTACCTAGGGGCGACAAATCTAATAACTACTCTGGAAATGCCACACCCTTTAAGGTACAAGTTAACTTTGAAATCCCCATATTCGAGGGTCAAATAGATGCATACGTCGTAGATAAATGGTTGAATATGCTAGAAGGATATTTTTCTATTCATGACTTTTTCAGCCGAGAAAAGATTACTTTTTCTATTCTCAAAGCCACCCCCCACGTCAAGGACTAGTGGAAAACCTATTGTGAATAGAAGGATGAAAGTACAAACTCATGTTTTTTAGCCACTCGCACTTGGAATTCATTCCAGGATGCCATCAAGGAGTAGTACTACCCTGTCGGGAGCTACGAGGACAAATACATAAAGTGGATCATGCTACGATAGGGAAGGGACCAAGATGTGTCGGAGTCTACCAATATTTTTCATACCCTTCGCAAGTTCGATATCAAGGATTCTGAGAAACATTTGGTACTTAAATACCGCGGCTGCCTACACAGGTACATACAGGATGAGATGGAGTTCCTGGACATATCCTCGCTCGGCAGGGCATACTGATACATTGTCAAGATCGAGCATAAATTTAAACAAAAGAAGCAAGACTTTGGATCTGTGAATCCGAAGAACAGAGTACAAAGCCAAGGCGGGGTGACCCAAGGAAAACTATCTAAGCTGTAAGAAAATAAAAACACCACAAAGTCAAATAAGGACACAGGAAAGTGGTGTGAGTTCCACAAGCGTCCCACTCACAGCACAAGTGGGTGTCGAGCCAAACAGTCGTTGGTGGGTGAGTTGAAGGCTTCAGAATCAGATGCATGTTATAACCCTAAGTCAAAACCCGATAAGATGAATGATAAAGGGAATCAGATCATTGATGCATAGCCCAACGCCACTATTGCCACCTCTAAGATCTAGAAGAATGAGCCCGAAGATCCAGAGGAGGGGGAGCGTCTTTTCCACTCACAGATGTGGGTGAAGGGTTCATTGTTGCAATTCATTGTTGACAGTGGGAGCCAAAAGAACCTCATTTCAGCAGAGGTCATGAAGTGGCAGAGACTACTGACCATACCACACCCACAACCAGACAGAACTGGATGGCTTCACCAAGGACGAGATCTTCGAGTCCGCCAGCAGTGTCGCCTTCCCTACAGCATCAAGCCCTTCATAGATGAGGTATTGTGTGATGTTGCACCTTTGGATGTTTGTGATGTATTATTAGGCCAACCATACTTGTGGAAGTGACATGCCATGTATGATTCAAGGCCTCGCATTGTTATTCTTTCTTTGTGTAATACATTATACATGATACTGGAGATAACCCCACCTACCGCCACTTCTTTGATCTCTACTAAGAAAGGCAGTAAGATCATCTCCCAGACTAGGAAATTATTTTCATTCTGTTTCTCTCTCAAAGTAAGGCAAAGATCGTAGCCACATCCATGGCCCCCGGGAAGGGTTCCTCCACGCAGCAGAAGCGGGTGGATATGGTCATGAAAGGATACAGGGCCATCTTCTCCTCACCGACAAGGGTACCATTAAACTGTCCGGTCAAGTATTCATTCGATCTGACTCCCGAAGCACCTCTACCCAATGGGCCGATATATCGTCGCTCCATTCTGTAAAATGCCAAGTACAAGAAGTGACATGATCAACGTTAGGTGTCACACAAGTTTCAGGTGGACTACAAAGTTTGGTTGCATTTGCAGAAATAATGCCATACCAGAGCCCATCGGAAGCTCAGACCACTTTGATACGGTCCTTACACCATTAAAAAATATGTGGGAAACAATGCTTTGGGGCACAACATTCCTGATTCCTTGGCTTGCACCAAGTGTTCAATGTGGACTGCCCTCGACCATGCTTCCCACCATTACCGGACACATCCGAGATCACAGAACAACTCACCAAGGACCAAGTTTAGTAGAAGTTTCCGCATCTCATGGAGGCACTCAACGCAATGGGGACCATTGCTTCCTAAGGGGGGAGGAATGATCCAGGTGCTTATTGGTGGCCACCCACCAATTCCACTTGGACCAACACCATTGTTTCTTTCATTTTTTTAATTTCCTTAATTATAGCACAGTTTACTATTTTTAGTAGTTTTTCGAGTCCTAAACTTCTTGAACCATTTTGAGGTCCTAAACAATGTCTTTTTGGCAATCTACTGCCAACAACTTTGACGAAGTCATTTTTTCCATCGTATTCCTCAGAGACATCTTTCCAACAGGGTATCATGCACGTCAAATGGAGATAATATGACCAAGTCACGACCCCAAGAAGTTGGTTGCGCAACTAACCTCAACGGGGCCCATAAACTCTTGGTGTTACCTCTCCTTGGGTTAGGGTTTTGGTTGTTTAGGGTTTGATATTATTTTTCAATAATAAAAAGGCTCTTGAGCCTCATTGTAACATAGTTCAAAGGCATGCAGCCCCCACATCTCTCCTCAAAGATAAGCTACCATTGCTCGAGCTAGTTTATTTCCATTTCTATTTGTAAGAATATTTCAGTGTTTTACATTAATGAAATGAAGTTTTATTTCTGATGCATCTATGTATTTCTAATTATTTCTGTAATTTGTTGTGTTCCTGTTTAAACTCGGATCACAAGCCTAGAATATAGTCTGCTCATTGAACCCCCTTCAAACAACGACGAGGGGACAGTGTTGACTACACCGCGAAGTTTAGTTCAGGTAATTACACAAGGTATCCCGAGGACACCTCATCCATCCACTCCACCACCACGTCCACCTCCACCTCATACACCTACACCTCCACTTCCACCATTCAACACGGCGAACACGGTGAAGATGTCGATTTTTAAAGGAGTAGGGAGAAAAGACCCCTAATAGTTTTGGTTTGCACGGGAGATGTATGGGTGACACGGTAAATTACAAATGATAATATCAAGAAAGCGCAAATGGTGACAACCTTATGGGGTCACGTATTAACATGGTACATCAAGTATTTCACTGATAACCCCACCACGACTTTGGTAGAGACCCAACAAGCTCTGAATAAGGAGTTCAGCAAGCCTAAGTCAGAGGCACAGTTAGTAATTGAGTTTAAGGAAATCCGACAGAAGGTAGATGAGACACCTTGGGATTTTGATCAAAGGTTTAAATACCTACTAGGCAAGCTAATATGATAATCATGAATTCCCACCGTCACGCCTGGTATATAGTGTTGCTCTTGCCACACTTGAGAGTGCCTCTATCACAATAAAAGATAGCTATTCAAGCTGAAGCTTTGGTAATTGTGATGAGATTGGATGCTTCACCCATACAGGATAAGAATCTTGGAGTACAACATATTCACTCACAACTAGAAAACTTACACTTGGAATAGCAGAGCCTGAAGAAAGGAAAAGAAGCTCAGTCGGAGGCGAGCATGAAGGTCTGGTATTTGAAATGAAAAACCCATGGACACAATAAGACCCACCATTGCCCGGTCTATAAGAACTATATTATTGGGGAGGGTTTGCTCCCCTGAAAATAAAGAATAATGTTTGGACGAGCGTGGTAGCTATGTTGTGGTGCGCTATCTGTCAGGTTACAAGACAGCATGCAACTGATAATTGCCATTGATTACAGAAGTTTGTACAAACCCCTTAGTAGTTTTTTTGAAATTTCTATAAATTTGTGGGACATGATAAATGTCATTCTATAAGTTATGAGTTGATGATGGATAGAACCCCTACCTATCGAATGTAGGCAGAAAACCAGCCTCGGGATCAGGGCACAGGTGATGTGCGTGGATGATTCCAAGGTCGAGGATGATGAAGAGGTAGTGGACCGATTCGAGGGTGTGGACAAGTGATATGTTATAATTGTGGTGAAGCAGGGCACTTCACGTGGGATAGGAATAGCTCCTACACCTCAGATTTGGATGAAGAGCTTGAACATTGGTAGAATCAATTGCATGAAGTATCTATGCTCTGTTGCAATATGATGACTAAATCACTACAGTGTGTCTCGACTAAGGTAAGGAAGCTTCCACATTATGATGGTTTGACTGATGTGGATCAATTTTTAGATGAATTTAATAGGGAAGTATCGGAAGAATATTACTTCCAGGCACTGGAATTGGCATTGCGCGCTACATCTTCCCTTTGGTGGGGTACGCACAAGGAGAACTTCTCTGGATGGAAGGAATATAGAAGAATGATGAAATTAAGGTTTGGGTATGCTAATACTTATATGACATAAAAATATATTGGGAAGGATGACTCGCGCGATCATTTGGCACGTTGGACTAAGGCTTGGGGGATAGAACCACAACCAGAATTGGTGCACATTTGTTGTCATACCTTCGATACAATTCCAATGAACTGGTATCTGGAGACGGAGCTTCGCCATGGAAAAATTGAATGGGACATCTTAAGGGAAATTTTTCTATTAACTTTCAGCTTTGAGGATGGGTTTGAGTGCATTGAAGAAGCACTCCAGGAGATAAAAGTAGCTATATTCAGAACACCAAAGGAACTGGTAGAATGGGCTCAGCTAAATTAGAGTACATAGTTGGGCCATGCTCTGGAGTGTTGCAATGTGACTGTTGAAGAAGAAGAAGAAGATCCATGGAATATTACCATTCCATAGACAAAAGGATAGTGCAAACTCGAAGGACCGAAAGTGGCGAACCCAGATATATCAGAACCTTTAAAGATTAGACAAGTAAACATTAGCTCTGAAGTAGAGCCTAAGTTCGTGAAGATAGGAGACTATTGGGATGAAGATACGGTTGATAAAGTAGTTGAGTTTCTCTGTGAGTACCAGGATTTATTCCCAACGAAGTTTTTGTATTTGAAAGGGATCATCAGGTATTTAGGTGTTATGAAGATTACGTTAAAGCCCAATGTGAAGCCTATTAATCAGAGACCTTATCGGCTCAATCCAAAATATAAAGAGAAGGTGCGCCAAGAACTAGATAAGATGTTGGATGCCGGTCTTATTGAACCAGTAGAGGAATCAGATTGGTTAAGCCCAATGGTGGTCCAAGAGAAGAAACAGAAAGGTGAAATCTATATATGTGTAGATCTGAGAAAGCTGAATGATGCATGCATGCACGATCCATTTCCAACATCATTTACCAATGAAGTGTTAGAGAATGTTGGCGGACAGGAGGCGTATTCGTTCACTGATGGTTTTTTGAGATATAGTCCAATAAAGATCGCACCAGAAGATCAAATCAAGACAACCTTCACGACGGAGTTGGGTTTCTTTCAATATATAGTAATGCCCTTCGGATTGAAAAATTCACCTGCAATTTTCTCCCAAGCAGTAATCGCGACGTTCAAGGAATTTATTCATAAATTTCTGAAGGTGTATTTTGATGATTGGACTGTGTTTGGGTTGGTGAAGCACCATGTTGCGAGTCTGCGCCTTCTACTGGATACATGTCATACATATCAGATCGCCCAAAATTTGAAGAAGTCCATATTATTTGTGCCCTTTGGAATCTTTCTCGGCCATGTTGTATGTAAGCAGGGATTGATGGTGGACCCTGCGAAGATTGTTGTGATTGTGAATTTGGAATCTCCCAGGAATGTAAAATAGTTGCAGGCAACATTCGAGCAAACTGGATACTATAGAAAGTTTATCAAGGCATATGATCAAATAATCATGCCAATGGAAAATTTATTGAAGAAAGATGTGATGTTTTGTTGGGATGAGGACTATAAGCGTAGTTTGGATGTCTTGAAGGAAAAGATGGTAATTGCGCCTATCTTGGTGTTTCCGGACTGGAAGAAGGAATTCCATGTGCATGTAGATCCCTCTTGCATTGCACTTGGTGCAATATTAACAAAGGCAGGAGGAGAGATTGATCATCCGATAACCTTCATGAGCATAAATTTATCAAAGACTAAGAAGAATTACTCTACTACAAAGCGAGAAGGGTTGGCGATGGTCTATGCACTGCAAAAATTTCGGCATTATTTGTTTTGTGGACACTTTAAAATGTATACTGATCATTCCACGATGAAGTACCTGGTCAATAAGCCTATGTTGGGGGGGAATCTGCCGGTGGTTACGATTGTTTCAAGAATATGATTTTGAAGTCATTATGAAGCTTGAACGGTTGAATGCAGGACCTGACTATCTGTCAAGGATTGAAACGGGTGAAGAACCAAATAGCTTGGAGGAAGGACTATCAGATGCGCAGCTCTTTGTGGTGTGCGTCACAGATGACCATTTTACAGATATCATTCAGTTTTTAACCACGAGAACATCTCCAAAAGGATATTCCACTCAACAAAAGAAGGAATTAGTAGTTCTCTCTAGGGATTTCTCAATAATTGCGGGTCACTTATATAAGATGGGAACATATGAAATATTGTGGAGGTATGTTCCAGAGTTTGAAGGCACTAGCATCCTCGCTGAAGCACATGGAGGAGTGGCATGAGGCCATTACGTAGGAAAAGAAACCGCGTAGAAGATTTTGCGCACTGGTTTATGGTGGCTGACATTGCACAAGGATTCTAAGGCATACTGCAAGGAATGTGATGCTTGCCAAAGGATGAGGAAGCCTTCGCGAAGGGACAAATTGCCTTTAAATCCTCAGGTTTCATTACAAATATTTGATAAATGGGCCATTGATTTCATAGGTCCAATACAACCATTGGATAAGAATATGGGTGCGTGGTATATCATTACTGCAACTAAGTATTTAACCAGATGGGTGGAAGCATAGCCAATGAAGGATTGTACAGCTACCACCACTATGAAGTTTTTATTTGAATAGGTCTTAATGCTATTTGTATGCCCTAAGATATTGATGAGTGATAAGGGTACACATTTCTTGAATGAAACGGTCAGCACGATGGTTGATGAATTCTAGGTGTATCATCAAAAGAGCATGCCCTATCACCCATAAGCGAATGGAATGGTGGAAGCATTTAACAAAATTTTTGAGAATGCGTTGACAAAGGTCTGCAATGCACAAAGGAATAATTGGGATATATGCATGCTAGCAGTGCTATGGTCATATAGGACAACCTGCAAGAAGTTAACAAGCCAAACAATGTTTAGGTTGGTCTATGGAATTGAAGCAGTGAAGCCCATGGAGCATATTGTGCCAAGTTTATGTATTGAAGCTTTGATAGAGATGGTGGACTGCGAGACCTTAAAGGAATGGCTCATGCAGCTGATGGAGTTACAAGAGGACCACTTTCTTGCAAGATTTCACTAGCAAGTGCAAAAGGAACGTGATAAATCATGGCATGATAGGCATATTAAGTTTTTCACTTTTAAGATAGATGATTTAGTGCTCCTATATGATAACAAGTTCACCAAATTTCCAGGGAAATTTCAAATGCACTGGTTGGGGCCATATGTTGTTATGAAGATCACGGATGGTGGCGCAGTTCAACTCGCGAAGCTGAATGGGGAACAATTCCCGGGGAAAGTGAATGGAAGTAGGTTGAAGCTGTATACAGGGAATCCTGCCCCTATGCAATGACTATATGATAGCAAGACAATCTTAGTAATCCATGAAATTGCAAGGGATTTCGGGACTATAAACTACGTTGCCCGATGAGGAGAAAAACATAATAGGGAGGCTTTGCAGCAAAAGACATGAGTACGACAGGTGATGATGCGTTGGATGAGCTACGCCAAGGAGGATGGTACTACGCAGATGGGTCCAAAAGTAGTCATTGGAGTCACTATTCTTGATTTGATGGCAATAATTCCGTTAAAAGGAGCAGGTAGGTGCCATTTAGGGCAAAAATATTTCAAGATATACCACCAAAAACACATTTATGATCAGAAATTGAAGGGAATGGTAAGATTTGAATTCAAAACCTCCTATAAATTGGGCATGTTGGTCAACGAAAGAACAATTTCCATTATGGGAATTTTTTATGAGCCCTCTTATTGTTGTTGTATGAATCGCAAGGTTTGGGAGGACTTAATTTCTAGATTGACATTCGCAATGTTGCCTGAAATGAACCAGAGGCTTATTCTCGTGAAAATAACTACCACAAATCCCGCAGAGGTTGTTAGTTATGAAGCTTCCATCTCCGACACGGCGACACCTGAAATAACGAGCATGGAAGCTATGCCCATTGTTCCTACGGCACCGAGGTCACTTAGGCTGAAGTAATCAACTGCAAAAGAGAAGCAGAAGAAACCTATGCCATTGAGACATTCATCAAGAAAGAAATCGGAGGTTCCACAGAAGGAGAGGAAGGATAAGCAGCCGGAGAAAGTTGTCAACTTGGAAGAAGAGGAATTCCAAGGAGTGGAGGAATTGGATGCTGAGGAGGGTGAGCATATCACATGGATCCTAGAATATATCCCTCCACGGAAAGGGAAGACAAAAGTAACAAGACCCTGATTCCAGAAAGTTTACAGTCTCAACGCCCCTGTTACCAGAATAGGTGGAATTTGAAGGCACGATCTTAGCGCGCATTTCGATGCTAAAGATGGAAGATTGGGATCTCAAGGACCATAAGATATTCCCTCATTTGGCCACTCACAAATATATGAAGAATATTTATTATGAAGAAACCAGGGTTACGTAGCTAGAACCCATGAAATGGATCAGAGGTGTTGAGCAGATCAGGTTGTTGCACATGCTCTACGTGCCACATTTTCAAAGGTCCATAATCAAAATTGTGTGTTTGTGTCATCTACTCACGCTGGTGTATGATGGATTCTTATGGCTCGGCGAACCCATCCTGATCTCGAATATGCTCATCCATCATATTACAAAGCTGCCCTACAAAGGGGCAGACCCTACTAAGGAGTTTGGAGGGAAAAGTGGAGAAGAGTTGGTTGATAAGATGAAAGTTGAATTTGGTCTAGTAAAGAAGTCACATAGATATTCTCTCTGCTCCATTCAGAACCAGGTGGTGCAGTTCACCTCCCAAATTCTTGTAGGCAAGATTATGAAGAAGTGTCGCGCGGATGGATTTCGGTGCGGTAGTCTCGTTGGATGTCGAGTGTGCGAAGAGAGTACAATATACTTGGGCGCAATATTTTTGTAAGGAGTTCCTCGCGAATTGTCGTGAAGCATAGGAGGACTGTAAACTATTTGATTACGTGTGGCTCCTATTTTCAATTGTCTTAGTAGCATGGACATTGTCAGAGGATAGTCAATTTCCTCCACAGGCGGAAGATTTACCAGAAGTAGTGAAGTTTGGTTCGTTGTGGTCGACAAAGGATCCAGAGCGGATCAAGGAATGAAAGATATTCTAGATATTAATGGAAATGGATCTTCAGATAGTGATCAGTCAACGGGCAAGGTTGTCCCCAACCTTGTTCAAACAATTGAGGGCCTTCGCAGAGTTCAACGTTGATTTCCATAACGTCTCAATCAAGGTGCAGAAGGACCCTAAGCATATCTGGAACAAGCTACCATACTTAGTATCAGAAATAGATGTGCAAGAGATTATGGCTAGTTGGCCACCAAATTGGTGCGAACCCACGAATGTTAGTGCAGGTCCCTGTAAGGATGGCGAGAGCTCTGCTATGTAGAAGCGAAAAGAGGCAACACAAAATGTTGCGCGAGCATTGGCTGAATAGAAGAGGAAATAAGTTGATGCTAGGGTAGTTGAGGAAAAAGAGCGTGTTGCAAAAGAGTGTGCTAAGAAAGAGCACACTGATACAGAGGAATTCAAAGAATCAGCTTCCCAGCATACAGATGAGTTGGAACACTCAGAGCACGAAGGAGGCGATGGAGAGGAGCATAGCACTCCCTTCACATTGAAGAAGCATGGTAAGAAAACAACTGTTGGGCCAAAAAAGAAGCATAAATCAGATAAATAGGCGCGCATAGACCCGATGATCCTCATAGATGGGGATCTCGATGAGATCAGATACAAGGTAAGAGACACCACAATAGAGGTGTTGTAGCAGTTTGAACAACAATACAAACAAACGCTAGGGAGCATCCATAAGGATCTACTTGAGTTATAGATCTAGACTGACAGGTTTCAATCGAGCGTTGGGAAAGCAAGCAGGTTGCAAGTGAGCCTGGCGCAAGGGAGTGAGATAGTAGTAGAGCTGGAATGGACTCTGGACCTCAGAGTCATACCACTACCAAAAGGATATGTTTTCACGGAATTAGAGGAAGACCGCGTTGTGTTGAGCACAATTAAAGATATGGGGGTGAACTTAGTTGTTCTACCGCTTATGACCCTCCATGAACTGCATCAAGGGGTTTCAGACAAGTTATGGATCAAAGAGTAGCACGCCCTTACAGTCATCAATGAGTTCAAGGTAAACAATGAGCATATGTTCACAGAGAAAGCTCAAGATCTGAAAGAAAAGGAGGAACTGCAAGCACGAATTCAGAGCCTGGAAACAGCTATAACGCAAGCATGCAAGACAATTCCCAAATTAAACATTCCGAAGGATGCCGCAGCAATAGCAAAAAATCAGGAAATTTGCTTCTACGGTCCACATGTCGAAGGATGAGATTAGAAAAGTCACGTTCGATTTTTAGATGAAAATCTCATAGCTTCAGCTAAAGTTGCATCCAACCACTCTGCCAAAGGTCCGGGAGAAACATAGGGCAGTAAACAGGGAAAACATGGGCACATTAGATAACACAGTCACAGACTACGCAATGATATTTTATCAAGCCATGGAGCTATGGATGAAATTGCAGGAGGACCCAAAATTGTAGAAGCTCAACACAAACATCTGAGAGACACAACACAACTTTGATGAAGCCAGAGTGACTACGCACACTTTTCCACTACTCCAACGCCTCGCGTGATTGCAGGAAGGAAAACAGCTGCAATCACAAATGGAAGAGCTACAAAGGAAAGAGGCCCTTCTCAAGGCCAGACTACAGCCATGGATAGAGGAATCATTTCAGCTTACTCTATCATTTCAGGAAAAGTTAAAGAAATTGTAGAAGACACAGAAAACGATGTGCCTAGCAATAGAAGGCCCAATGACAGAAAAGTTGGTAGAAGAAATGTAGCAGACCGCGGTTCAGAGTTCTGCTGATGTAGCAGCATTGAAAGTAGATTTTGATGGCATCCACAGAAAAATTGAGGTGCCAGCCGAGTGACTCAAGGGCCAGTCACCATATTTGTATTGGGGGCCTGTTGGGATAGGGTCCCTATGGTCAATTTTGGGTTAGTTTAACCAATTTTTGTAATAGATTTTGTAAAGAATATAAAGTCTCCATGAAATGTGGAAGTAGAGTGCACAACTAAGTAGGAGTCAAAGGGGCTTTAGCCCCTTTTTTGGGTAAGTGATAGGTCGGTTTTTTATACTTACCATGGTCTGTGGGCCATGGTATTATATGGAAAAGCCTATATTGAGTCATAGCGAGTCTAAGGGGCAATCGAAGATAGAAGTGTTGGACACCTAATCCTCAATGGATTAGTGTGGAAGTCGAATGGACAAAAGCAGTCCAAGAGACCTTGGGATGTGAATCCCAATGGTCACATAATGTACTATAAATGTATATCTCCTGTTAATAAAAAAATGAACTCACATGATTTATCTTTCCTATTCTATGTTTCCCATGTGTGTTTAACATGGTATCGGAGCCGCTTGTTTTTCTGTGGCCTTTTATGTGCATGTCAGTCCTGCACTTCTGCCCATAATCCTGAAATAGTAAAATTAGCGTGCTAGATCTGCAAATTCAAATGTTTTATATCAGCCTGGTCTTCATTACCTGTGTCTAAGCTGCCTTGAATAGCGCTGATGTGGTCTTCATTATCTCTGTCACTGTGTACGTTTTTCTTGCTAACGCGCTACTCCTGACTGAAAACTCTGTCCATTGCTCCTGTGCTGCTCACCTCTGCCACATGACTGTGTGTGATTAAATGTTGCGGTCCACGTGGTGTCGGTTATGAATTAAAGACAGAGCATGATTGTGTTTGATTAAATGTTGTGGTCCACGTTGTGGCGGTTATGAATTGAATACATTGGATCCTTACCTCAATTCTGGTTGTAGCTGAGATACTTTACATTCCAACGTAGAAACATTACATTCCTCCAATTCTGAATACGTTGAATTATTACGGGCACTGGAGACGGCATGTGCAATGGAAGCTTCCTGAACCTGATGTGAAACGAACAGGCAACCTTCCATTGTTTTTCCGGCTTTTGAAATTGCAGAAAACGATATCCGCAGATGGCATGAAGCTACATGTTCTGGAAGCAAATATCTTGGTATGCTTCCTCCATCCAAGCGTGTTAAGGTACATAAGGTCTATGCCTCTGGCTAAGTAATGTACATAAGGTCTACGCACATCGTCAGTGTATGTATCGGTAGCCTACATGTATGAATCCTACCATGCGCAGAATGGTGAAAATATTTGTTATTTTTACAGGAACGAAGACGAAGGCATCAACAGTTATGGAGTTGTGTGGACTTTTTGCAGCCAATTGTCAAGCTTATCCCTTAAGGATTTGATCTGGGGTATTCCCAGCACTCTAGGCTGTACCCAAGATACATGCACAGTCGCATCAACTTGGTCAATAACCCCTTCAATTAAATGAACAGAAAGGCTTTTCATGAGGAGATACTCAACTGATAATTTGGTTCGGTCTGCAATGATACTCAGTGGGACTGTTCTATCTTCTGAAGGACGGCTAAATATGATCTCCATCAAGCATAGGATATTAATCTTTTCCAGCAACTTTTTCTCATTCTCTACAAGCGTCGGTTGTGCATTGAGAGCATCCCTATGAACGTGACATAGTTCTTGATACCGAGCTAAGTCACCAGCATTAAAAGCTTGTAAAATATAATATAGCCACTCCACACTATAATGGTGCAGAAGAGACTCTTGTAACTAGGCGTATTGCTTCCTTAAGCAATCGAGGGCTTTGAATCAGAACCAAAGACTAAGGAGAACCTGGATCGACCGAATAGTAGCAGAAATCTTCTGAGGTAGTGTGGGTCTTGAAGCTGATTGCGGAGGAGTAGGTCCCGACGTCATTACTAGTTTGTGTGATAGTTTGAGAACAAGTGTATCCAGTTTCTTAATTAGAAATTGAATGAGATCTTAGTTGTGCATTATATATTTTATTTTCGATCATCGGTATTTCGGGTATATAGCTTTCCATTGGATATAATCTGTTGAATTTTGGAATCTGTGGTGGAGATTGATTACTTGAAAAAGGTGGTAGCTTTGATTGAATAAATATTGGGTTTGCTCACTAAATGAATAATGGTATCTCTGCGTGGTAATGGTCCAGAGTTCTAATTTTTTACAAGAAATCGTTTCAATGCCCCTTGCACTATACGCAAGCGACCGCTACCCATCTGCGTCTTAGTCATGGGCCCCGTGGGTCTTGAGGTATCAGTTCAAGGCAGTGTTCAATAAGCTGTAGCAGACTTGAATCCGCAGTACATTTCTTCATACATGTCCTTCAATCAAATATGAAATTATATATTTATGCAGTCATCGGGTTTCCTCTCATTGAAGCCGCTCCTCCTGTCCCGCCGTTGAGAGTTAAGATTGTTTTATTTTGAAATCGCAGCAAGCAAGATATCTCACCGTGTTGTGGTAACGCTAAGAGAAGAACTGGAAATGCAATCGTCATGTTGAATGGTGGTTCAAGCCATTGTCTCTCTTTGTTTTCAAGATACAGCTCTGCAAGTCATTTTGTCACAGAGACATGTTGTTCGATTCAACTGTAAACTTTCGGATTTCCAAGTCATCCAAAACCAATTGAATTGTTGGCACTCCGAGCTAAATATATCCCCTAAATTTGATCCAATGAAGGATGTCTCAAAGCTTGTTGTCTAGACTCTCATAGAACAAGATATAACCATGATCCGTGTTGTTTGAGTACTCCTGTGCTGAACAAGTCCTCGGCCCCTGTCAACAAGGATAAGGACAAGAAGAAGCCTGTTTCTCGCTCATCCCGTGCAGGTCTCCAGTTTCCAGTAGGACGTATCCACCGCCTGCTGAAATCTCGTATATCTGCGAATGGCAGAGTGGGAGCAACTGCTGCTGTATATTCTGCAGCTATTTTGGAGTATTTGACTGCAGAGGTTTTGGAGTTGGCAGGAAATGCAAGCAAAGATCTGAAGGTCAAGCGTATCACCCCTAGACATTTGCAGCTTGCTATTCGAGGGGATGAAGAGCTCGATACTCTGATCAAAGTGTTCCCTGAAATATTTTATGAACCCAGCTGAGAACAGATGGCATCTGGCTCCAAGAAGGTAGTGTTGTAGATTGACAGAAATTAAAAACAACGCACTGAAAATACCAGTTGCGCCTTGTGAGCGAGGAATGATTAGCTCCAGTTGAGGTTCTCATGAATAGGACATGAAATCAATTTTTTAAACAGATCGAGGTAGTATTTATTTATGTCTTTACATGCACCATTTTGCATTGGGAATCTACCTTTTGAGTTTCTCTTCAACAGTTTAAGCTCACTATTTTTAGCCAAATTTTTAAGTGGTATATGTTGAAAGTTGGTCTTAACGGTTGCTCCAAAGCCTGCAATTCAGATTTGATATTGTTTGTAGAAGAAGATATTGCATAATTGCTCACATTCTTTATTTGCCCACTGCTAATAAAAATGGCTAAGCTTGAAAGAATATTAGAGTTATTGAGAACTCTAATCGTATCCACTACTGACAGCGCAATCATAATCAATAAAGACATTATTGCTAACATTCAAAAATGTATACAAAATGCACAAGAAAAGATAGAATTTTTGTAGCTTGAGACAAAGCTACAGCAGGAAGAATTACACAAATGGAGTCATCATTCTGAACCTGTTTCTGTTCAGAACAATGAAGCAGACCCCCATAAACAACAAGTCAATATTGTTCAAGCTCATTCAGATCCAGTGCCCAATAAAGCAGCAGTTGTACATACAAATGCAGAAACTCAGTCTGCACTTCCCAAGCCCATCATCATACCTTGGGAACAGCTTGTCCACAACAAGCACAGAACTGGTCGTGGATATGACAAGGACTTGTCCTTTCATATTCCAGACTATGCCAAGCCCATTCAATTTCAGAGTGCCGGATTCATTCATGACAGTTCACCTGCTCCTCATGACAGTTCAGCTTCAGCTGTTCCAGATTCTACTCCTCTTCCTCCACAGCAACAACAACAACAGATTGTAAAATGCCAACACTGTGACCGAGTTGGCCATTTGAAAGATCACTGTTTTGATCTTCATCCATGTAAGCACTGTCATAAAACCAGTCATTCTTCACACAGATGCTTCAGAAATAAACATCCTGCAAGAACAAAGATTCATCTTGGATGGATCGCTTCTTGGCAATGGGCATCAACAGCCAAGAAGATATTCCAAACACATGTCAGAACTTGTTCTAGAATATTGAACAGTCTTGCAGTTGAGTTTTCTCCATCTTCTCACCTTGTATTTGACAGGGGGGGGGGGGGGGGGGGGAATGATGGTCATCTACAAGCTTCATAGCCACATCAAGCGAGCCTAAGCCACAACCTGCCACACCAGTTTCAGAGTTCTAGCCAGAAACAAAGATGCCCATGAACATGCCTTCAGTTGGCAATCTGGGACACTTCCTCTAGCAGAAGACTTCAGCTTCTTGCTAGTTTTGGAAGAGTTCCAGGAACACAATTGAGAACACTTCCTCTAGCAGAAGACACCAGCTTCTTGCCAGTTTTGGAAGAGTTCCAGGAATTGCATTAAGCATTCCAGAGTTGTTGGTCATCCTTAAACCATCACAGGTTGAGACTTCCCTTTTCAGGTTGAAGTTTTACCTTTTATGTGGGGTGAGACCTCCCTTTTATGGTTGAAGGTTTCCCTCTTTAAAACAATAGGATCACTTCCTCTAGCAGAAAACTTCAGTTTCTTGCTAGTTTTGGAAGAGTTCCAGGAACTGCACTAAGCGTTCCAGTGTTGGTGGTCATCCTTAAACCACCGCCCTTTATACCAACATTTTAGAGAGCACATTCAACCTAGTGCTGCCATGCATTTTTTGCACATTTTGTATTACAGCTCTCTTCTTCGACTCATACATAACCCTTCGGATTAAGGGGGGGAATGTTGGACACCTAATCCTCAATGGTTAGTGTGGAAGTCGAATGGACAAAAGCAGTCCAAGAGACCTTGGGATGTGAATCCCAACAGTCACATAATGTACTATAAATGTATATCTCCTGTTAATAAAAAAATGAACTCACATGATTTATCTTTCCTATTCTATCTTTCCCATGTGTGTTTAATAAGAAGATTATTGTTTTGGGCAAGTTTTATGGTAGGAAAGCTCTTTTTCCTGTACTTAGGCGAAAGGGGAAGGCTCATGCATCTGAGTGCGCAGAGACCTTGGCAAGTCTACAGGTGGGTGCGCGAGGCCCTGCAGCTAAGTGCGCAAGGTGGAAGAAGTCTGTAAACTGAACATTGAACTTAATAAACACTAATTTTGGGACAATTATCTTGCTTTTGAGTATTACTATTATTTCTATTCAAGTTAAGCATTATGGCTTAATGATATGATTTCTATGGAATAATGTGTAATTGTTGCTCGAACTTATTGAATCTTTAATATTTATGCATGAGCTAAGTAACTATCTTTTTTCGCAAAGATAAAGGTTAAGTCTATTATGATTTATGTTGAATCAGGTAGATCAGCGTGAAGGGAGATCTAGGGTTGCTATTTAGTGTGCGAAAGTGGATAGTCTACTTCCTTTAGGTCTATAAATTCTAATCGCGTACCTTTGCGAAGGTCTAGAAGCCATTTTCTTAGAGTTACAGTAGTGGACCATAGAAGGGTATAGACTTGCGCAAAGGTAGATCTGAGCTACCAAGGTTTAAGATCACTTATCACACAATTTCTATATGCATAAACCTAGTTCTAGCATCCCCCAATACTGCTTCGGGTGAGATTGTAGCTTGCATTATAAAGGTTGTTGCCAAAAGGGCCAGCACTTAGGTTTTTGTTGGTTGGCGTGAACAACTCTAAACATGGGTCAGGCCCCTTAAGCCAGCACCCGAAAACCAGCATATTGGTGGGTAGATCAATCTCTAATAAAAAGGGAATGTTGCTTGATTATTATAAATGATGATTGTCACTGAAAAGAAGAAGGTCTTTGTAAAAGTTTTGGTGCAATAGGATGATTAGCAAAACCGATCCCTTATCCAAGTTCAGAATAGTTGACATGGTAGATTTTGTGCAAGTAACACACAATTCCCGCTACATTTATTTTTGGCACTACTTGGTAGAAAAGCTTGAGGTGATAATTTTGTCTTTCTTCCTTTTCCTTTTTCATAAATATCCTCTTAATTCTTCCTTTGTCTTGTCAAAAATCTCCCCTCCTTTTCTTTAAAAAAAATTCCCCATCCCATTTTCATTTCTCCCTCTATTTCCCTGAAGAATTTGTCCCTATCCCTTTTTCTTATGTCCCCCTGGTGGATTGGTCTCATTCTTAAGTGCCCCTGATAATATCCTTCCTTTTCTAAAAAAAAAAATTACCCCTATCCCACTTCTTTCTTCCCTCATGATTTTATTGTAGGATCTGATGGGCCATCAAAGAATTTATTAATCAGGTCAGAAAAGCACAATGGCACCAAAAGCTGGCAAAGGAGACTCCTTTGAATTCTGCCAAAACCAAAAAAAAAAAAAAATCCAGCATGTGTATTACTCAGAAGATTTGTAAAAACCCTTTTTAGTAAAGGAAACATAATATTTTCTTGGTGCAGGAATATAAGTTTCAGTACAGGAAAGGTAGGTTCAACAACAAGAATTATGTCTAAGTATAAGAACCCTATCAATTCATGAATTTTAACTCACCAACTCTAAGTAAATGTAATGATTTTAGGATTGTATATTGTACTTTCAATTAGACTGTTATTTCTATCATTGCTTACAGGAATGACATTTTAAGTGCAAAGAACATTATAGACTTGGCTAACCTTATTTTTATTTGAGCACTAATACATACCACAAACGTAGTCATGATGAAAATAGGACTTGCATGAAAGCCTTCCTTACAAGTACCAACCTTCTGAGCTTTGTTAACTTTTGATAACTGGGCCATTATCATACAAAACCTTGTGTCCTTTTTAAATTTCCTATAAACCGACTCCTTTATCCATAATTATTACTCCACTCACCTCAAAATGATACCCATATCTGTAGCGTTTTCAAATCAAATTTTCATAAGGTATGACGTTTGAATTGCCAAGATAATTGGAAAATATTTATATGAAATTCAAAAATTGGTAAATTTAGAACCTCCAGATCCATACCCCTGAAGTTTGTGTGTTTAGCAGTCTTCAGAATTCACAGAGGAAAGAGCCAATGTAACCCTTGAAGTGCTATGGCACTGGTTCGTATCGAGCCTTGTTTTGTGAAGGAGTTGGAGGGAATAGTGGAATATGAGAGTAATTTACCTTTGTTGCATGAGATAGGATTCCTTCCTTTTCTACTGAAGTTTGATGGGTTTGATTTTGTTGTCACTCTAGAATTTGTGCCCAATTTCAATGGGAAGACAACCAAGATTGATTCTCTGGAATTCCAAGTCACCAAACAGTCCATCTCCTAAACCACGGAGTTAGCATCCACAGGTGAGAAGTGGTTTAAGAAATAGGAGTTTGAAAAAGGATTATGGCATCGATTTCTACTTGAAGAAAACCATGTTGTAGACTGGAAGGTTGGGTTGCAAAGGAATGCCATGGTGGAGAAGTGGAAGCACCTGCTATATATTTTGCGAAAGTTCCTCACCTATCAAGGGAGGTACTCTCTGACATATCTCTACCACATTTGCCTTCTGCTTCACTTCGATATAGGTAAACTAATCAACTTTCCTCATTTTTTGTTGAAACGTTTGGAGAAAATGTCTAGAAGTGTGCAGAAGAGTCAAGGGAATCAAGTAGGTCTCAAATTATGTCATTATGGCTTAATAAAAATCTTAGTTAAGAAGGAGTTAGAGGAGAAGGGCACTACATGGGAAGCATTCTTGAAAACGCTCTAAGAGGGGGATATTGTGAAACAACCTCGGAAAGGAAGTAGCAGAGCTGCCAAGTCTAAGTCTAACCGAAAGAAGAAATTGCCAACCTTGAAGACTGGCAAAAGTGAAAAGAAGAATATTAAAAAGTCTCAGCCTGAGAGGTCAATAGCTAAAAAGGAGCAGAACAGGGAGCAAAAAGATGAGAACCCTGGTCCTTCAAGAAGATTGACCAGAGGCTCGTTGAAAAGACAATATGCTTCCTTGGGAGGATACCTTCCTATAATGACCACTCCAATAAAGATTGATGATTTAGAAGAACGAGTTCCCTCTAGGGATTCCCCTGTAGGAAATCCTCCAGGGAATTCACCATTACATAACAGTGTCTCTCTTTTGGCATATATTGCAGCTCAGGGTCTGTCATGTGGAAAAAGTCAATTTTGCGGACAAAACCGACCTCCTTAGAAACTAAGAGTTTTCTAGTGACAAACAAAACAATCAAGCACTATCTTTCCCTAAATATGCATTTAAAATAAAAGCAACCCGGTGTTTAAGGCTTACCTTTAGTCCAACGCTGTTTGTAGTAGCCAAGCCTCTTGGATCCAGATGAGCTCCTCTCCTTGAAGCCTGCATACACTAACAAGCAAACGATTACATAGCACCTGAATAACTCATATAATAAAACATATTCATCATAAAGACCAAGGAGTTTATGAAACAAATTATATATAACAACTTGTTGAGAAAAATGAACTTAATTGTATTAATTGGAAACAAAAGAAACCTTACAACTAGTGCCTTGGTGTTGTGAATGTCCCTCCCAAGGTCCAGCAAGAGTTCTCCTCTACTTTGATCAGCTCACCCACTTCCAAATGAAGCTAAGAAAGGATTGGAATCTCTCCTCTCAAGCTCTATAAGGGAGTCCTAATTTCAGCAGCATCTACCCTTAGGAATGTTCAGCTTTCAACCTCCCCTCCCTCTGGCCCAATGCCTGTATTTATAATGCTTTGGAGGAAGTTAACAGGTCCACCATCAATGGGATAAGCCCCTCTTTCAAAGGGATAGCTCCCCTCTTCGTGGGATAAGTTCCTCTTTCATTGGGATGCATGAACCATCTGGAGGCGCTCAATACACGTCAAACCATCTTCTAGAATGCTCTAGAATTGACCATAAGTAATTTTTTTGAAGTAAAACTTGTGCCTTTTGACTTTTACAGGAGTACGCACCCACCCCTTTACAGACAGAGCGTACAAGTACGCAGGTAATATGTACTTGAGGTGCGGGCACGCAGGTAAAAGTAAGAGAAAGTGCGTAACCAGAGTTATATTGACTTTTTAAAGGCTTTCTCTCTTTTTGGAGTTTAACATGAGGAGTAGAGGTATAAGACTTGCCAAGGAGGACAGTATGGTTATTGATGGAGCCATACTGACTGCAAATAGTCATGATGACAAATTTTAGTGTAACAGATTGCCCCCTAAAGTGCGAGGTCTGTAGTAGATTAGGGTTTCATATAATCTAGGAAGGGTGAAGCACTTTATCATTTCGAGGATTATCTTGTGGAGAGCCCAGTCGGAACCTGCAAATATTCAACACAAAATACATATATGAGATCATATCATCGCTGAGGTAAGCATTCCCATACTCAGATCAAAAACTTAACTAACAAACTAACTACTGCTCTGATATAGGAATGATTTCGCAGTACATCATAATCATAGACATATGTAGGCACAGTATGGATGCAGTCATCTGTTTATAATTAGTCTACTATATAATGAATACAAAACTCCTCGCAGCCTGGATGGCGGAAATTAGATCCAGGGTCTTCATTTCTGCTTCCCAAAATAGTATGATTCTATCCATGCGAATAAATGAGTTGATGTCGAACATGGTAGAAACCACTTGATTACCAGTCAATGATGTAAACTGTTAACAAGTGTGAGAGAGACCACCAGTGATGTCAATGGTTCTCAAAGTACCCAGTACAATCCATGAGATGTGAATGAATGTGTTGATGTCGAACATGTCACAGAATCCCTTGATCAAAGGTCATTGATGTAACCTGTCGTCAAAGGCGAGAAACCTACCATTGAAGCATGCAGATTTCAAGGTACTGATGATTCCTAGATCATCTTTCTAGATAATGTGCTGATGTCGATAGAAAGCGATCCGTCGTAGTCAAGCCCACAACACGAAATCATAGATCAAGTTGAAGAAATGTAGCTGTAAGGACTGACTCAGGGATGGTCAAGATGGATGACAGATATTTTGCAGATGAATGGCTTATTTGCAGTGACCTCTTGAACACATAACGACACAATAGATGGCTTGGTGACAATTGACCCAAAGTTAATACCCAGAAACCGGCTGAAGACTTTCAATGTGGTTTGATCAACTGTTAGGCAAAGGATTTCCCAACCTAGGTGAATGAAAAGTGTCGTGTTCAAGAGTGGTGATAAGGTTTTTCCGAGACAGAGTATAACAAATAGGCTCATTTTCCTCTCTTTTCCCCCACCATTTCTGGCAAGTACCTCTTTATTTTTTACAAGCTTGAGGAGGATAACATTTGCTTGATTATAAGCTCATCCTTCGGATGAGTCCAACTTAGTTTAGATTTGAACCCTAAGAAGGAGTGGTCCGTTCCTGTTTGTAATTGAACAGGTCCTTTACTGTGAAATTTTAACGAGTCCAGTATAGGAGAAACTCGGCGTTTTTCAATTTTAGAGAGTCTGAAAAAACGTAAGAAGACTCCAGGGTTGACCTTTTTCGTAAATTTGTGTCTCCCAAGCCTGAAAAAAGTATAAAATAATACTTGAGGGAACCGCTTGATCTTTACGACCAAGGAGTACTTTCATGATTAGTGCCTCTGATCTGAAAATTAGAAAGCGATCAAGGACACGTCGTTTTATTTCCAATATCGAATTTGAAACGACAAAAATCCGGCAATATTTTCATGTTTTTACGGTCAGAAAAGGGCTGTAAGAGGATCGTCTTTTTAATTCCGTTTTAACGAGTTAAAAAGAAAACTCAGCAATCTTTTCACATTTTAGGAGTCAGAAAAGAGCTTAAAGATGACTCTGATGTTTTTGTTTGTAAAAAATGACAATTTTCCCTGAAAATCCTTTATCCTGCACAAAAACCAACACATTACTCATACTTGTTGAAGATAGATAAAAATACTTTGCAAAATACCTTTTCATGGTGAAAAATAAACAAATTTACCATTTATTTACCCAAAAAACCTATAAAAAGGGCTTTTACAAATTCATTTTTACCATTTTACCATTTGAGGAGAGAAAAAGGGCTTTTGGCAAGAAACTTCCTGTGGAAATTGCGGAGAATCCGACCATCGAAATCGAACGTCGTCTCTTCCAGGTAATCTACAACATCCTCCTCTTCAATTTCATCCGTTTAGAATTCTTTTTTAGGCCCCATATTTCATTTTTGGGAGGTTTTGTGGTTTCAAAAACCGCCTCTCGGGGTACGCAGGTGCCACACTAGGGACCCGTGTACCCCGACATTTTCTCAGTTGGAAAAATGTTAGGGGTACGCACTTTGCCTTCAGAGACCCTACGTATCCATGCTCTGTTCCTAAAGGCGGGGTGCGTACTCCGCGCAACGAGTTTTTAAACCCTAAATTCTCCAAAATGGACCAAAAATTTTTGATTTCATGGAATCTAATGGATGTTTTATGGTATGTAGATTGTTCACCATGCTTGATTGGCGCGAGAGAGAGCACGAAGATGTTGATTTGGCCACCATTAATCATCAACCGTCAATTGATGCTTTGAAGGCATGCGGCCTTTATAAATACTGGGCCATACCTAGCATGAGGGCCCAAGTGAGCTTTCTAGAGTGGCTGGTAGAAAGATGGAATGTTCAGGACCAGTGTTTTTATATTGGAGGGCACCAGCTTGAGATGGAGCCGGCAGATATCTACTTTCTCACTGGTTTGCCCAAGAGAGGCGAACACTTGACTCTGTTCGGGACTAGGGCAGGTGGCCAGTCTATCGCTAGTCTTCGATTAGAGTGGTGTAACACTCAGTCTCAGGAGAAGGGGATAGAGATCAAAACTATATCCCGTCCTGAACTTATGGTGATTTCCTTTACAGTTACCAGACTTTGCGGGGTTTCCGCTTTACACATTGCTACTGGATCCCAGATGCGGATGGCAATTGATTGCTATCGAGGTACCATTTTCAATTGGTGTGATGCTGTGTTGGCCAATGTAAAAGGCCAACTGACTAGAGCCAAAAACGGACAGCTAAAGACCTTTGGTTATGGGGCTTTAGTTGTGAGTTTTGGCTTAGAGAGGGTTCTGATGCTGATCCCACAGCAGCTCACTGTTGAGGTCGGGCTTCCTCAAGAGCCCAAATTGATGCGATGGGTTGTTGTTGTGGCCCGTCATCCTGATGAGGGGACGGAGGTTGTCCAATTTACTCCGGAGTACTTTCACTGGTTAGAAGACCAGGTCTTTTCTATACAGGATTTTCCTTATGCCAGAGTTGATTTTCGTGGAGATCCGGGCATGGTTCTTCCACCGGGAGAACAATGGGATGATACAGGTAATTCATTTTTCACAAGTTTTTGAAACTATCTATTATTTTTGTTTGTTTTTATATCGTCTCAAAACTGATAGTAATAATTTTCAAAATGCAGATGTAGGCCCACGTCGTCCAGCCAATCTCCGACCTTACAAGAGGAAACTACCAGTTGCAGCGGCACCGGCCCCACAGGACGAGGCCACAGAGACTTTGGCTGAGTTGGAAAGTGACCTAGAGCGTCTTACAGCAGATATACCGGAGACTACCATAGATGATATTCCAATCAGGCTTCAGCGCTATGTAGTCGGGGTCCCAGGACCTTTTAGGAGGTTCTTGTGTAGGGTGGCCCGTGCAATGGTGTCATATAGAGATCATCACCAGTGATTGGGTGGTCGTTTTGTAGACACATGTGACATTTTGGTTTTTTGTACTTATCATTTTTGCCGATCATAAGGTGTTTTTCAACCTATGATCGAAGACGATGTATTTTTGACGCACTCCTATATATATATATATATATATATATATATATATATATCATTATTACCGGCTTATCTTGTAAATCATGTTATGGAATGGTTTTAAATTTACATGTATGATTATTGAAAATGTTTATTTAACATTCGAGAAGCAATTGCATCAGCTAATGTATTTAAAGACCTTGGAATATGTTGATATTCAATGTAATCAAACTCACGTTCCAAGAGACGCACTCTCAAAAATAACCTTAATAACACTGGATTTCTAATGGCATACACTCTATTAAGTTGTAATACAACGAGTTCAGAATCTAACCTCACTATCAAACTCTGAATCCCAAATGAAATAGATTCAGACAATAACTCAATCACTGCACTGTATTCGGCAATGTTGTTTGTTGTTTGACCGAGGCTCACCCCATGCATAGATACTAACTCGTCAGAGGGCGAATAGATAACCCAAGCTGCGGAAGAGATATTCCGTGTACTACGACAAGCACCATCAGCGAAACCAATGTATGTTTGGAGAGGCACTGACATCTGCAATATCAAGAGTACAACCAAGATAAGCCAGAATAATGACAAAAAACACACTCTCTAAGCTAAGCACACTGTCTAAACTAACAAACACACCAGCTAGAAAGAAAAAACTATCCTAACTAAAAATTCTCCATACCCATCTTTTAAGCATAATACCTCTTTAGGTAAAGTCCATTTCTGGGTTTACCCAAAGAGTCCCCGTCAAAGTCTACCAATTCATAGGCCCCTTTTGCTAGCTTTTGCTTGACAATATAGGGCCCATGCCACATAGGAACGAATTTTCCAGCACCTAATTTATCATTAGCTTGATCATATAATAACACTAGGTCTCCTTCCGAAAAATTTCGAGGGGTCACATTTCGATCATACTGAGCTTTCATACGTGTCAGGCCAGGGTAACTCCAGAATTAAATGAGCGGAAGAAAAGACTGACTGCTTTATTTATTAGCTAACTATCAGTTATATACATAAATATGACGGATCAGTTCATCTTCTTGATGACTGTCCAGTTCACCCATCCGTTGAGGATTAGGTGTCAACATTCCCCCACCTTAATCTGAAGGGATGTTGGTGAGTCCAAGCATCGTTCTGAATCTTTCAAGCTTTTCTCTTCCAAGCGCTTTGGTGAAGATGTCTGCAATTTGGTCGTTTGTGGAACAATGATGGAGATGGATTGTTTTGGCCTCAACATGATGTCGGATCAGATGATATTTAGTATTGATGTGCTTAGTATGATCATGGAACTTTGGGTTCTTGGCCAACTTTATTGCAGAGGTGTTATCAATCATGAGTGGAGTTGATTGTATTTGTTTTACCTGCAAATCTTCAAGAATTTTCCTGAGCCACACAATTTCTTTCGTTTCTTCAGCTGCTGCCACATATTCTGCTTCTGTTGTGGAATCTGCTGGTACTGATTGTTTGCTTGGTCTCCAGGAGACAGCTCTTGATCCAAGACTCATAGCATATCCTGAAGTAGATACCCCAATTTCTTTGTCTCCATCAAAGTCTGAATCAGAGTATCCAATCAAGTTGAAGTCGTCCACCTGTGTATACTTGATTCCAAGGTCTTTAGTTCCCTTCAAGTACCTTAGAACTCTTTTTGCAGCAGACCAATGTCCCTCACAAGGCTTTTGCATAAACCTGGAGAGGATTCCAACAGCAAATGAAATGTCTGGTCTGGTAGTAGTGAGGTAGATGAGACTTCCTACAAGTTGTCTATACTTTGTTGCATCCTCAAATTCCTTTCCTTCAATAGATGTGAGCTTCAAGTTTTGTTCCATTGGAGTAGAAAGAGGATTACACTCTGTCATGCCAAATCTGTTTAACAAATCTCCAATGTATTTCTTTTGAGAAATAAATATGGACTTTGGATGTTGGGTTACTTCAATGCCAAGATAGTAATGAACATAGCCCAAATCAGTCATTTCAAAAAAATTTCCTAATTCTTTCTTTATGGATGCAATATAGCTTTCATTGTTCCCTGTCATTAAAAGATCATCTACATATACCACAAGATATACAACTGTTTTGCCAACTTTCTTGACAAATAAAGTTGCATCATCAAGATCAAAATGATTGAAGTTGAGTTTTAGAAGATGCTCAGTTAGTTTTTCATACCAGGCTCGTGGTGCTTGTTTGAGGCCATACAAGGACTTCACAAGTTTGCATACTTTATGTTCATGTCCTTTCACAGTAAATCCTTCAGGCTAGGACATAAAAACATTCTCTTTTAGATCTCCATTCAAGAATGCAGTTTTTACATCCATTTGATGGACTTTCCAACCGTTCTGAGCAACTAGTGCAAAGAGTGTCCGGATGGTGGCCCATTTTGCTGTGGGGGCAAAAGTTTCCTCATAATCGACCCCTTCCTTCTGTGGAAAACCTTTTGCCACAAGCCTAGCTTTGTGCTTGTCAAGTGAGCCATCAGCTTTGTATTTGTTCTTGTAGACCCACTTGCAGCCAATTGGTTTGGTTCCAAATGGAGGATCAACCAGCTTCCAAGTGCCATTCTTTAAGAGGGCATCATACTCCTTCTGCATCGCTTCTTTCCATTCATCATGAGAAGCAGCTTCTTTGAAGGAAGTTGGTTCAAAATCTGTAGACAAGTTCAATTCACAATCATAAGTAACATCCATATCAACAGGTGAATTAGAGTTATCTACATCACCTCCATCTTGTCGGTTTGTATTTCTGGTTCCTGTTTTTCCAATTTCATCGGGATGAACACTTTCAAGTGCCTTTGTCAACCACTTTGGGGGACCTTTCTGAGATGGTCCAGGCTGCTCTGTTGATTGAGTTGGGTCTGAATCAAGATTGAGTCTCCCAATTCTATCAATTACATCACTTAAAGCATCATCCGTTGTTGGAGTGTCATGCAGGGGAGATTGTTCTTCAGAAGGAGATTCCACATGTTGATCTAGTATAGGAATCCCCCCTTCAAGATGTGGAATCTGATTATCAAACTCTTGGAATGATTTCGGTTTTGTGAATCTATCCAAGCGATCAAGTTGCCGCTCAACAACACTGTCAGATTTGGATGATTCAAGAAAAATGACATCTCTAGATAAAACAAACTTTTTATTTACTTAGTCATAGAGGCGGTATGCTTTAGAAGTGTTTGAATACCCCAGGAAGATACACTTACGACTTCTAGCACCAAGTTTGTTTCTATGTACCTTTGGTATTAAAGCATAAGAGGTGGAACCAAAGATCCTGAGATGTTTTACCGAAGGAACATGTCCATACCACAATTCATAAGGAGTCTTGTTTCTTATAGCATTAGATGGACATCTATTCTTTATATATGCAGCACATAGAACAGCATTAGCCCAAAACATTGTCTTTACATTTTTGAAGAAAAGCATGGATCGTACCATATTCAAAATTGTTCTGTTCATTCTTTCTACTACACCATTATGTTGAGGATTATAAGGCACAGTTGTTTGATGTTTAATCCCATGTTGGCGAAGATAGTGTTCAAATTCATTTGATGTATATTCTTTTCCATTATCAGTGCGAATAGACCCAATATGAGATTGTGCATCATTTTCAATCCATTTATGAAAATTCTGGAATGTTTGAAAAGCATCAGATTTGTTCTTCAATAAATAAACCCAACACATTCTGGTGTAATCATCAATAAATGTCATGATATATTTATTTCCATTTGCAGAAGAAATAGGCATTGGACCACATAAATCTGAATGAATGAGTTCAAGCTTCCTATGTACTCTTGAATGTGAATCATGAAAAGACTGTTTGCTATGCTTTCCTAGAATGCAAGCATCACATAGCTTATGTTTTCTAGGAATTGTAGGCAAACCAGCAACACCATTTTTCTTCAACAAGCGGAGACTATCATAGTTTAAATGTCCAAATCTAGCATGCCATAATAAACTTGACGGAAGTGTACCTTCTTCATGATGAGAAATATATGAGAAATGTTGTGCATGAGCAGAAGTTCCTTGCAGTTTAAGAAGTCTTTCTTCTTCTATACCCCTCATGACAAGTGAGTGGTCAGATGCCTTTCTTACCTCAAGCTTTCCATCAAACATATGAATGGAGTGACCTTGTTGGCGGATGTGGACCAGGGACAGCAAGTTTCTCTTGAGCTGTGGGAGATATAGAACATGGTCCAGAAGAAAGTCTGGAAGACCAAGCAGTTTAAGCCTGATTGCGCCAAGCCCTGATGGCTTGATTTTTTACTGATCTGCAAAGTATACTGCTCCATCAACATTGTCAGTGAAATCTTCAAAAAAATCTTTCCTATAAGTCATATGACAGGTTGCTCCTGAATCAAGCAACCAATCATTTTTCGAAGAAGCAAGTGAAGAATTAAACAAGTCTTCATTTACTCCAATGTTACATTGTGCCTCAATATAGTGAGCGGATTCAGGTGCTTTACCTTTGTCTATGTCATCAATTTTACCTTTCTACTGGTTTCTTCTCTGCTCAATTTTGTCCCATGGTAGCTTGCATGTAGAAGCATCATGTGATCCATTTCGTTTGCAGCGAATGCAATGCAGATCTGTTTTTTCTGCTTGAGAATGTCTGCCCCCCCTACCTCTAAAGTATCTTCCTCTTCCTCTCCGTCCACCTCTTCCTCTTGTAGAATCTTGAGCAGGATGCTTTTCTTTATGAGCAAGGAAAACAGTCTCTTCAGAAGATTCAGGGACTGTTTTCTTTCCAAAGGCTTTCTCTCTTTCAGCAAACTTTTTCACAAGAGACTCAAAGGTTATGTCTTTAAGATTTCCATTTGCTTGTAAAGACTCAAGATAATTAGAGTAGGTAGGATAAAGTGCTTTGAGAAAGGCAATAAGAGAGATATCCAGCTCAACCTTAGTGGATTTAATATCATGCATTATAGACTTTATTTCAGATGCAAGAGCAAGGGGATCATTATTTTTCAGTTCAAGAGTGAAGAGTTTAATCATGAGCTGAACAACTTCAAGTGCAGAATGTGAATCATAGAGTTCTTTCAGCTTTTGTAAAGCTTCAAAGGCAGTGGAATAGGATGAAATATGACGACTTACTTCTTCATTTACAGATGCTGCAATCAATGCATAGGCTTTGCTATTCTTGTTTTCCCAAATGACAAGTTCTTTATCTGATGTAAGCTGCACAGGGTATTTGTCTTCTTCTCCGACACACACTCCTTTCCACAACTCATTGTAGATGAGGGTGTGTTTTACCATCCGAGACCATTCTGAATAGTTCTCCTTGCCAGTGAGAACTATTCCGACCATAGAGATGATTGAATGCATTCTGTGAAAAAATTACTTCTGCTAAAAAAAAAATCCTCACTTTACAGCCTTTAAATCCCTCTAATATTTGCTAAAAGCATCAGCATTTCATTGTACACATCACTGCAATACTACTATGTAAAAAATGCGCAATGGATTACTTCAATATATCACTTCATTCTTTTAATATATTACTTCAATATATCAATATATTATGCCATTGAAAAAATGCGCAAGGGAATATATTACTTCAATAATTCCCGCAATCTCAAAAGCGACGCACAGATCACAAAAAATTAAGAAATGATATAAAGAACTAATGAAGAAAAATTCTAGTTCCACTTTCACATCCACTATATCATCACTATAGAATAAGCCTTCTCAAAGACCTAATATTTCAGTACCATTCCGGCCAATTGCAGCGATCATATCGACTCTGAAACCCTTTTCGACAATAATGACAGAAAAAGCAGTTGTCGGTGCAGCTGAACTATTGTTCCCATCTTGTCTCCACCATTGTTGTGTTCCGAGTTCGAATCTCTTGGCCACCTCTCAATCATGTCTCAAATACTTAGAAAACGCTGCGGTGAGGCCGAGGGTCCGCCGGATTACATTGACGTGCAGGAGCGGAAACGTTTTCAAGGCGAAGAAAGAGAGCAGTTTCTTCAACTAGTGCAATTAGACCAGACCTTAGCAGAAAACGATTTGATACCAATGATCTAAACGATTTGATACCAATGATGTTGGAACATACACACTAAAAACAATTGATGATCCACGCACTCTGAACAAGACCGTATATATCAGGCCACCTCAAAATATACTTTCTCAGAAGGAGCTCGTGGAAAAATGGGAACAAATCTCAGGAAATACTTTGAAGAAAACATACGTTTCTGCAGAGGATTTTCTTGCAGGCATGGAAGATCAGCCTTATGAACATCAGGTCGGAATATCCCACTTCTATCAAATGTTCTACAGTGGGGATCTCTGTAATTTTGAGATTGGACCAGATGCAAGAGGAGCAAAAGTTCTGAAATTCAATGAAGAAATTGGAGCCGGGCGTTCAAAACGGATGCGCAGAGAACAGGTGAAATGTGAGCCAAGCTGGGCAAATGAGAGATCAAACGGAAGCAGAGAGGAGCATGTCAGATGCGTTGGCAGTGCTCAGGGCAGAGGACAACAGTCTCAGCAGTGGCAGCGCTATGTCAGGCATATGCGCAGAGAATATTGTGGACAGATGCGTTTATGCAGACAAAGGCGTTATAGCCAGGCAGACGTTTCAGGCAGAGGAGTTACAAGGAATCCCATCTGGGACCTGTGCTCTGATACCATGTCAGGCCAGGGTAACTCCAGAATTAAATGAGCGGAAGAAAAACTGACTGCTTTATTCATTAGCTAACTTTCATTTATATACATAAGTCTGACGGATCAGTTCATCTTCTTGATGACTGTCCAGTTCACCCATCCGTTGAGGATTAGGTGTCAACAATACGTTTTGCGTGAGTCTCGATCACCAATGCAGCATCACGTCGATTCTCATCTAATTGAGCTAAGTATAATAAATGCTTTTCCTCTTCAGAAGTAGCTGGAAGTAACTCGATGGCCATTTGCAGTGACGGGATTTCGCATTCAATGGGTAGCACAGCTTCCAAACCATAAACTAGTTGGAAATGAGTGAACCACTGAACCCTGTTGATGTTTTCACTGAGGTTCGGTACACCCAAAGCGCTGAAAATAACATGTTGTGCCAATTCGACCGATGAATACCAATGATTCGTCGGATCATGATAACTAAAACTTTTTTGATGGACTCAACCAAACCATTTGCTTGTGGATAATAAGAAGTTGAACTATCGTGACGCAAACCAAGCTAGCCTGTAAGTTCTGTCATCATAACGTTTCTAAAATGGCGCCCATGGTCAGTGATTATCGCTTGTGGGACACCAAACCTAGCAATTATGATTGAACACGAAAATTGCAGTTGTCTTTCCTTCTACCTCGAATGTAGGCATCGCCTCGGCCCACTTAGTAAAATAATCTACCGCAAGGATGATATACGCATGCCCCCCAGCCGAGTCAGGGTTATGTTGGAAATAATACTGAGAGGGGGGGTGAATCAGTATTATCAAGTTATTTTAATAAATTTTCCTTATTTATTCTTTGAATTATTTTTGCATGTCAGTACCATAAAATAATGAGCATGAACAAAGAAAACAGATAGTCACACCAAAGAACACAAGATGTAAGGTGGAAACCCAATGTGGGTGAAAACCACCTGCTGCAATATGTCTTATCTTCTTTCAAATTAAAAACTCCTTTTACAATGGTTTTGTACTCGTGTAGTCCTTTACCAGTACGCAGGCTGCAACCTACAGAGAGCTACAACTCTCTCTCATTTTCCAGTCTCTCCTGGAAGGGAGCTACAACCCCCTACTTCTTTTCTTTCAATGACCACTTTTCATAAATTTTCAAACTGGATCCAAGAACATCAAAAACCCATCAACTACACTTGCATCATCAATCTCTGATTTCACCAAAGCCAACCCACATACAGATCTGCAAATATTTCCTTATAACTTTGCAGTTGTTACATCAGACATACCCAGATCATAACATGTGTAAAATAAAACATGCATCAATAATTCAGACCCAGATTATTAGATTTATAGATCAAGCATATGCCACATATCACAGATCAAAATCATATAGAGATACCACTATTCCAGCCTTAAGATTTTGACCCATCAATAGAACTTATCCTTCTCCTTACGCTCAAGTTCCTTCTTCATTCAGGTCCAGATCTACACCAAAACCCAATCACAATATTCCAAATCTGCACCAAAACCCAATCACAATATTCCAAATCTAGCACTTTATCAGATATTCGATAATTCAGAAGATGCTTTGCCAAATGATCTCCTTCCTCTTTTATAGTCTTAGGCCTTTCACAATACCACGGGCCAAAACCATAGGATCAAAAAAATTGTTGGACTAATACCATGAACCAACCATGAAAGTACGTGAGATCAACACTTTTGACGAGGTACCATGGTCCAAAACCATAGGTTCAAATACCAAGGACTAACTACCATGGACCAAAGGTAAGTTCTCCAACATATACATGCTTTTCCTTGCATGAAAGTGCGTACCATGGTCCAAAACCATAGGTTCAAATACCAAGGATTAACTACCATGGACCAAAGGTAAGTTCTCCAACATATACGCGCTTTTCCTCATAGGTTCAAATACCAAGGACTAACTACCATGGACCAAAGGTAAGTTCTCCAACATATACGCGCTTTTCCTCATAGGTTCAAATACCAAGGACTAACTACCATGGACCAAAGGTAAGTTCTCCAACATATATGCGCTTTTCCTCATAGGTTCAAATACCAAGGACTAACTACCATGGACCAAAGGTAAGTTCTCCAACATATACGCGCTTTTCCTTGCATGAAAGTGCGTGAACTTTTTCTCTACATGAAATAAACTTTTCTTTGCATAAAAGTGCGTGAACTTTTCTCTACATGAAATAAACTTTTCTCTGCATAAAAGTGCGTGAACTTTTCTCTACATGAAATAAACTTTTCTCTGCATATAAGTGCGTGAACTTTTCTCTACACTATAATTTATTATCTGAGATGAGTGGGTTGCCATCAAGTACAACATATGTATCATAATGCCAACAATCTCCCCCTTTGGACTTGATGGCAACAATAACCAATCACTCTCCCCCTTTGACATCAAGGGCAAAGGTTTATGCTCCCCCTAAGAACATGCTCCCCCTGACTATAAACCAGATCTGCAAAGAAGAACCATAATCCATGACAATGAAAGAGATAGAGACATATTGCAGCAATATTCAGACCAGCATCCATGATCTCCTTCTGTACTTCCTCCATAATGCCAACAATGCATGATATGCTCCCCCTGAACCTGTGCCATTCAATCTTTGACCAATCCGCAACCCAGCACATGTACGCATATACTTTAGATGAACCTTGCGTACAACCAACAATCAGAAGATATTCAACAACAAGATGATGCATCAACAACCCCCAGCTTTTGCCTGAGGTATTCAAAGGTCTCCCTAGGCAATGGTTTGGTGAGTATATCAGCAACCTGTTCCTTAGAAGGAACATACTCCAACTTGACCTTTTGTTCACGCACTTGTTCCCGGAGAAAGTGATACTTGATTGGTATGTGCTTGGTTTTTGAATGCATGACTGGGTTCTTTGAAATGCTAATTGCACTTGTATTATCACATAAGATGGAGATGGGTGGTGTACAAGTGATTTGAAAATCCTGCAAGGTCTGCATCATCCAAAGGAGTTGAGTGCAGCAAGATGCAGCAGCAACATATTCTGCTTCAGCTGTAGACAAGGCAATCGAACTCTGTTTCTTGTTGAACCAAGATACTAATCTGGAACCCATAAAGAATGCACCACCACTTGTTTTTTTCCTGTCATCCACGCTTCTGGCCCAATCTGCATCTGTATAAGCATGAAGTGTGAGATCTGTATCTCTAGGATACCATAAGCCATAGTTTTGAGTCCCTTGAAGATATTTGAAGATTCTCTTTACTGCCTAAAGATGAGTTTCCTTTGGATTTGCCTGAAATCTTCCAACTATTCCCACTGCATGCATGATGTCTGGTCGGGTACCTGTCAAATAAAGTAGACTTCCAATCATAGATCTGTAAGTTGGTTGATGCACTGTTGCTGATTCATCATTTGCACTGAGGTTACATCCTGTGACCATGGGTGTACATACTGGTTTTGCTTCTTCCATACCATATTTCTTCAAAATCTGCTTGAGATACTTGGTTTGAGACAAGAAGATCCCTCCTTCATTTTGTTGGATTTGCAAACCAAGAAAATATGTCAGTTCTCCCAGCAAGGACATTTCGAATTATTTCTGCATCACCAAGGCAAAGCTTTGACTCATAGCTTCTTCATTGCTGCCAAAGATAATGTCATCTACATACACAACAAGTATCAGCAATTTGTCATTTCAACTTTTATATAAATATTGTTGTCTGCTGATCCTTTTGAAAAACCTTGTTGATGAAGATATTTGTCCAAACGATAGTACCAAGCCCTTGGAGCTTGTTTGAGGCCATAGAGAGCCTTTTTCAATCTGCATACAAGATTTGGATCATTTCCAAGAATGAAACCATCTGGCTGCTCAATGTATACTTCTTCTTCCAAGTCTCCATTCAGAAAGGCTGATTTCACGTCCATTTGAAATACTTTGAAGTTTTGAAAGCTTGAGAGAGCAAGGAACATTCGGATGGCCTCAAGTCTTGCAACAGGAGCAAAAGTTTCTTCAAAATCTATTCCTTCTTGCTGCGCATACCCTTTACAAACAAGTCTGGCCTTGTTTCTAATTACTTCTCCATTTTCATTCAATTTATTTTTGAAGACCCATTTTGTTCCTATAACATTCTTATCCTTTGATCTAGGAACCAGCTCCCAAGTGTTGTTCTTTTCGATCTGTTCAAGTTCTTCATCCATTGCTTTGACCCAACATTCATCTTTGCATGCCTCTTTCACATTTTGTGGTTCAGTGGAAGAGAGTAATGCCAAATAGCTTGAAGCTTCTGCCATTGTTCTTCTTGTTTGTACACCTGATTCTTTCTGTCCCAAAATCTGAGATTCTGGATGATTCTTCTGAACATATCTGGATGGAGTCTTCTCTTCTATCTTTATCTGCTCCTCTGGTTCTTCTTGAGGTTCTTCTTCTTCATCATTCTGTCTTTGAGGATGGCCTTCATCTTCTTCGATATCTTAATGATTTACTTGCCTAGGAATGTATCCCTTCTCATCAACCACTACATCAATGTTGTCAACAATTCTTCCAAGTCTTTTATTACAGCACTTGTATGCTTTGCTGTGTGGAGAATAACCAAGAAGGATGCCTTCATCTGCTCTAGGTTCAAGTTTTCCAAGTTTCTCATCAGTATTTTTAATATAGCATTTGCTCCCAAAGATTTTGAAGTGCTTTACCGAAGGAGTTTCACCATACCAGAGCTCATGAGGGGTTTGAGTGTTGTTCACTCGGACATTTGTTTTGTTGAGAATAATAACCGCAGCATGTGTTGCTTCACCCCAGAAAGTTGCGGGAATTCCAGATTCATCAAGCATAGCACGAGCCATTTGTTGGACAGTTCTGTTCATTCTTTCCACCACTCCATTTTGCTGAGGAGTTCTAGCTGTAGAGAATTCTCTTCTTATCCCATGTTCTTCACAGAAATCGAAAAATTCATTTGAGGTAAGCTCCCCACCTCTGTCGGATCTAAGACACTTAATTTGTATCTTGATTCATTTTCAACCAAGGCTTTAAAGGATTTGAATTTTTCGAATGCTTCATCTTTGTGCTTCATAAGTCCTAACCAGACAAACCTAGAGAAATCGTCAATGAATAATATCAAGTATTCTTCTCCTCGAGGTGTCCTTTTCCTGAATGGACCACATGTATCTGTATGTACTAGCTCAAGAGGCATGCTAGCTGATCCTTCCTTTTCCGGAAAGGTAGTTCTGGTTTGCTTTCCAAACTGACATGATTTGCATATGGTGTTGTCTGGAATTTTGATATCTGGAAGACCACGAACTACCTGATATTGCATGCTTTCCTTATTTTTGAAAAGCGTAGATGCCCCAACCTCCGGTGCCATAACCAGTGCTCATCATCCTTGCTCAGATAGCATTGTTGTTGTCCTTCTTCAAATATGTATAGATTATTTGGAGTTCTTTTACCTTTGATCACTGTTTTACCTGTATCAAGATCACGAACAAGACATCCATTTGATATGAATATCACCTCGGTTCTTTGATCACACATCTGGCTGACACTTAGAAGATTATGTTTCAATCCATAAACATACAAAACATTTCCAGCTTTGACCTTTTCTTTTAACTGAGCAGTGTCTTTTCTTTTAATAGTTGCAGGAGTATCATTTCCAAAAGAAACTTTCTTTCCCTTTTCTAGAGCAGAATATGATTCAAGTTTTTCTTTATCACCTGTCATATGCTTCGAACATCCACTGTCAATGTACCATAGATTTTCCTGTCCCTCTGCATAAAATGCTATCCCACATCTTTATGTTTGTGGTTCCTTTATTCTCCATGTTTTGGTGCTTGAGGCTTGTTCCTTTGTCTGCTGAAACCTGCTCCTGCATTCAGAATCTTCATGACCAAAGTTATTGCAAATAGAACATTCAACTTCATTTTCAAGAACCGAAAAGTTGTTAAAGGTCCTTTTTGTAATCTCGGTCATACTTCTTTGTTTTTGAGCTTCTCTAGTCATGATCGTTTTATATGCAACACATTGAGCTGCTTTGTGACCAAAGTTATGGCAAGAAAAGCATTGTCCATTGAATAAATTTCTGAGGTTATCAAATCTTCCAGCCAAACGATTGTAATTTCTATTGTCATTCATTCTTGAAGCAAATTGAGAGGATTTTACCCGTGGCTGGTTGTAGCTTTTGTTCATCCTTAAGACAGGTTGCCTCTGATTTGCCTGATAGTCTTTGTTTGTAATTGGTCCCTGCTTTACTTTGTGATCTCCATTATGCTTTTGCTCATTCCTTCTTGCTGCATCAAGATAACTCTTTGAGGTGGATGCTTGAGAAGTTTCTCCATTATAGCCCAAACCTGTCTTGTTTAGAGGAGAGCGTTGTACATTGATGATCTCATCCAAAGTTTCAGATCCTTTTACAAACTTAAGATTAATAGCCTTTGTTTTCTCAATCTCTTTTCTAAGACCAACAATTTCGCCTTCTAACTTTTCAAGATATTTTTCTTTTTCATCAATTTGAAGTTGTAGAGTATCAATGATCCTATTCTTTTCTTCTATACATGTCTTGAGTCTAGAAATTTCTTCACAAAAGCTATCCACATATATAGCATCCATGTAATCATCATCTTCAAATGCCATTAAGAGTTTATAGTCATTACCTCATTCATGTTCGTCACTATTTGATAGACCATCACTATCTTCATGAGTGTAGTAGCTTTTCTTATTTGCAATCTGTTTCTTGTTCCATCTAGCAGGTTCCTTTCCTTTATCCTTATGAGGACATTTTGCAGCATAATGACCTACTCTTCCACAAGCAAAGCATTTAAAAGGTAACTTACCTCTAAACCTTCCAGTTCCCCTTTGAAGATTTCTGACAAAATTTGATTCTTCTTCTTCTTCTTCTACTAGCACGTGACTTTCTTCATAATAGTCTCCTTTGCCTGAAGCCTTGAAAGCAGCTTCTCTTCTGTCTGATGGACCTCCCTTTCTCATTTCATAAGCAGTTAGAATTCCGTGTAGCTAAGACATAGTAAGAATTCGTAGATTTTCCTTTTCTTCTATTGCAGACACTTTAGATTCAAACTTGGGGGACAATGATCTTAGAACTTTTTCAACCACAATAGCCTCTTTTATTTCTTCACCCAAGTTTTTCATGCAATTAACAATCTCATCTACCCGAAGGAAATAGTTAGCCACACTTTCATCATTATACATTCTGAGATTCTCATACTGAATCCTGAGGGTTTGAAGTTTAGCACGCTTTACCTGTTCATCTCCTTCGTAGCTCAAGACAATCTTGTCCCATATTTCTTTTGCGGATTTATATTGCATAACCTTCACGAATTTTGTTTGAGATAAGCATCCCAGCAGAGTATTGACTGCTTTAGCATTTGTTTCATATTTCTTCTTTTCGGCCGTATCTGTAGGAGTAGCTGAAGGAAAAGTGTAGCCTGTATCTATGATATCCCAAACTTCTGTACCAAGAGATTGAAGATAGGCAGTAACTCTTACCTTCCAATAATTGAAGTTTGTCCCATCAAAAATTGGTGGCCTGATTGATGCTTCCCTCTCGTAGTTGCTCATGATGAATGATCTTCCTTCAAGCGATCAAGCTTCTCTGAAGGACCTGCTCTGATACCAATTGTTGGAAATAATACTGAGGGGGGGGTGAATCAGTATTATCAAGTTCTTTTAATAAATATTCCTTATTTATTCTTTGAATTATTTTTGCATGTCAGTACCATAAAATAATGAGCATGAACAAAGAAAATAGATAGTCACACCAAAGAACACAAGATGTAAGGTGGAAACCCAATGTGGGTGAAAACCACCTGCTGCAATATGTCTCTATCTTCTTTCAAATTAGAAACTCCTTTTACAATGGTTTTGTACTCGTGCAGTCATTTGCCAGTACGCAGGCTGCAACCTGTAGAGAGCTACAACTCTCTCTCGTTTTCCAGTCTCTCCTGGAAGGGAGCTACAACCCCCTACTTCTTTTCTTTCAAGGACCACTTTTCATAAATTTTCAAACTGGATCCAAGAACATCAAAAACCCATCAACTACACTTGCATCATCAATCTCTGATTTCACCAAAGCCAACCCGCATACAGATCTGCAAATATTTCCTTATAACTTTGCAGTTGTTACATCAGACATACCCAGATCATAACATGTGTAAAATAAAACATGCATCAATAATTCAGACCCAGATTATTAGATTTATAGATCAAGCGTATGCCACATATCACAGATCAAAATCATATAGAGATACCACTATTCCAGCCTTAAGATTTTGACCCATCAATAGAACTTATCCTTCTTCTTACGCTCAGGTTCCTTCTTCATTCAGATCCAGATCTACACCAAAACCCAATCACAATATTCCAGATCTAGCACTTTATCAGATATTCGATAATTCAGAAGATGCTTTGCCAAATTATCTCCTTCCTCTTTTACAGTCTTAGGCCTTTCACAATACCACGAGCCAAAACCATAGGATCAAAAAAACTGTTGGACTAATACCATGAACCAACCATGAAAGTACGTGAGATCAACACTTTTGACGAGGTACCATGGTCCAAAACCATAGGTTCAAATACCAAGGACTAACTACCATGGACCAAAGGTAAGTTCTCCAACATATACGCGCTTTTCCTTGCATGAAAGTGCGTACCATGGTCCAAAACCATAGGTTCAAATACCAAGGACTAACTACCATGGACCAAAGGTAAGTTCTCCAACATATACGTGCTTTTCCTCATAGGTTCAAATACCAAGGACTAACTACCATGGACCAAACGTAAGTTCTCCAACATATACGCGCTTTTCCTCATAGGTTCAAATACCAAGGACTAACTACCATGGACCAAAGGTAAGTTCTCCAACACATACGCACTTTTCCTTGCATGAAAGTGCGTGAAATTTTTCTCTACATGAAATAGCCTTTTCTCTGCATAAAAGTGCGTGAACTTTTCTCTACATGAAATAAACTTTTCTCTGCATAAAAGTGCGTGAACTTTTCTCTACATGAAATAAACTTTTCTCTGCATATAAGTGCATCAACTTTTCTCTACACTATAATTTATTATCTGAGATGAGTGGGTTGCCATCAAGTACAACATATGTATCATAATTCCAACAGGTTACATGTAATAAAATCGATACCCATCTGGAAAAAGGACCAACGACAATTATAGGGTGGAGAGGAGCAGGTGGAGCGCGCATCTTTCGATCAAACACTTGACAGTTGTGGCATTTTCGGACTGCAGTAATACAATCTTTAAACAAGGACGGCCAGAAGTAGCCAGCGCGCAATATCTTTTGGGTTGTGGCATATCCAGACATATGACCACCACACGCTCCAGAGTGACAGTCATTTAGAACCCTTTCAGCCTCTTCGTGAGTTAAGCAACATTGAAAAATAGAGTCCGCCCCACGGCGATAAAGAGTATCTCCAATAATTTTATATTGTTGGGACTGGAATCGAATTTTCCGACGTTCCGACTTTGAAACTTCGGGCCGAAAGGATTGGGTCTGGAGATAGACGCTGATATCTCCATACCACGGATCTAAAGTGCTAATTAGAAACAAAGATTCGTCCGCAATGGGCTCCTCTGCCACAGTTTCCGTGTCATCACACGGGAAGTCACACATTAACTCTGCAAAAACTAAAGATTTCTTAGACTTAGATTTCTTAAACTCCAAGTCGAACTCCTGCAGGATAACAATCCATTTAGAGTACTTGCCCCCTAGTAATTGTTTGGTCAAAATGTAGATCATAGGGTTGCAATCCGAAATGACTGTAGTTTTACGGAGTAAAATGTAGTGACGAAAACGTTGGACAGCTTGAACGGCTGTCAATGCCAATTTCTCCACATGTGAGTATTTTAGCTCAGTTGGATTTAACGTCCGACTAAGGTAATATATCACATGTTCCGTTCCGAATTCATCTTCCTGAACTAAGACCATCCCAATGGTGGAATGAGCAGCGGCGAGGTACAAAAAGTAATCCTGGTTGTAGTTCGGAGGATGCAACAACGGTGCATGGGTCAACGCGTGTTTGAGTGCATCAAAATATTTCTGAGCTATCTCATCCCAAGAGAATTGAGTGTTCTATTTCAACAACCGTGTAAAACCCTTTGTAACCTCGGCGTAGTTAGGAACGAATCGTCATAAAAAGTTTGCTTTCCCCTGCAAACTTTGGAGTTGGCGAAGACTCGAAGGAGGAGGCAATTTCATGATAGCTTCTACCTTCGAGGGATCGACGCGAATGCCAGCTTTCGAAACCTTTCTCGGCCTTAAACTCAAAGGCTTAAGGCTTATTATAGTGCATAGTGCATGGACTAAGCTTGTGTCTGTAAGGCTAATTGCTATGGGACTTACACTACGGCTGCCAGTAGTTAAACTACGAATCCCAGTAATCGACCCGTTTCTATACAGAAGACACATTTGTGTGGGTTCAACCGAATACGATAATGCCTACACCTCATGAAGATTGCACGTAAGTGGACGAGGTGATCAGCTCGATGTAATGAATGAGCGGGCAAATCATCGAGATACGGTTGCACAATGTGTTTGATGTCATGAAACACATAAGACATCGCCCTTTGAAAATTTGCTCTGGCGTTCTTAAGCCCAAAAGGTAATTTACAATAAGCAAATGTCCCCCATGGACAAATGAAAGCCATTTTCGGTTGATTGGCAGGTAGAATATTGATTTGATTGTATCCGGAAAAACCGTCCATAAAGGAAAATATTTCGCTGCCGACACAATCATCAATGATTTGATCGATATAGGGAGTTGGGTAGTTGTCCTTTGGACAAGCTCGATTAATGTCCCTATAATCGATGCATATTCTTATTGTTCCCTGTTTTTTGTTAACCGGAACAATATTCGATACCCAATCCGTTAACGGGATCGGGTAAATGAAACCTGCTTTCAATAGTTTTTCAACTTCTGCTTTAATTGCAGCAGCTTTTTGTGGGTGAATCTGACGCAAACGTTGTCGGACGGGTTTAGCATCCGGGTAAGTCTTGATCTCATGAACAACAATCGCGGGATCAATTCCGGGCATTTCCTCATAGGACCAAGCAAACACGTCGCGGAATTCTTGAAATAGGGCCTTGTATGTCTGAATTTCGTCATTTGTACACGAGGCACCTATATGAATGTTTTCAATAATTCCAGGCTTAACCGAAATGTCAATGGGAATAGTTCGAGAGATGTTTCCCAAATTCAGCTCTGAATCGGGATGTTTCATGGCATTCTGAGCTTCTTTGACATATTCAGCTGTAAAAATTGATGAGAAATCATTTTCAAAATGATCATCCTCGCGTAAAAACGAAGATCTATGATGGAGATCGTCCCATGGTAAATCATCTATACACAGGACTTCACGAAGTTGCTCGTCAGATGAAACAACTTCGGGAAATGCTATTAACTCCAAGGTTGATGTGAAAAGTGATTCCTCACGAACCACATTCACTTGGTCGATTTTGGTTGAACACGGGTCGGTAAAAGACTGCACGGCTTCATAGGCAATTTCGTATGGACTCAACGGCATAAAATTACCAAATGAGTCTATTTCAAATTCAGAAGGAACGATCCAAGGATCGTCATAAAAAATAGTGTCTGATGTAATCATATGAATGGTTGCAAATGAAGATGATGCGTTGAGTGGAGGAAAAGGAAAAGTTCCCAGTAAACCGGAATCTTTAACTAATTCTACTCTAACATCTTTATATGGGATAGCCGTTTTACCAACATGCTGAATACTCTCTGAAGAGGCTGGGTCGGATGAAAAGTAAGCCAGCTGGTCTATTGTTATGATCTTTCCATTATGTGGGAACTTTATTACTCGGAAGACCGATGAGACGACCGCTGTCATAGCGTAAGTCCAACTTCGACGCAAGAGAAGGTTGTAGTCTAGAGGGGCATCAACCACCTCCACATCTAGACTAACGGTTTTTCCTTCAACCCCTATAGGCAAATCTTGTAGAATGCCAAAAGGATGAAACCCATGGCCATCAAAGGCCTTAAGAATTGTCGGGGATTGATTTAGTGAAGGAGAACCAAGCGATCTCCAACACTGTATCGACATAATACATGTTGAAGCTCTCTCATCAATTACAGACCGATGAATAGGCCTGTTTTTGACCATCACTGAGATCTGGAAAGCCATTTGATGAGGCAAATGCGGTGTACTATTTTCTAGATCAAAGATTATTAGGTTCGGGTCCTGAACATCAACAGCTCCTATAGCCGACAAAAGTAATTTTCGTTGTGCTGGGCATGATTGCAGCACTTCCAAAGCTGACATTGCTGAGGGTGAAACAGCTAAGTCCTCAACAATGTTATAATTCTGAGCCGCTCTCGCGTGTGGATTGAAAGCAGACTTTCGAAGTATACCCTTGGCGGGCAGTTTGATTACTAAGTCTGGATTAGGCTTCTCGATCTGTAGTGGATCGGAACCGGGAGCTGAGGTTGATGGATTAGAATGAGAAGATTCTGCTTCTTTGCCATCAACAGGACTTTTACTACCATAATCTTGCGATCGAGTCGCAATCCTTACATGGGACATCATCAATATGGGTTCTTGATTGGCACTCGAGGAAGAACCTATCATCTTGCTATCTTGATTCGGAAATGGATCCTTCAAAACAGTAGGAGTTTGGGAACCTTTGACGATTTTCGCAACCTCTGCTCGATGTGGACAGTCTCTTGTAAAGTGTTCCTCTTCACAAATAAGACATGGAAAACGAGGTTTGCGCTTTTCATCATTGGATTCCGCCTTTTCGGATTTCTCTTTTGAACTCTTGTCCGTTTTATTCTTCTTCTTTCCTTTCTTCTTTCCACCGGATTTTGATTTAGCCGTAGATGATTCTACAGCGTGAATATCAGCAGAAACCTCTGCAGAAGAATCACCTATAGGGGAATCAGGCAAGGTTATGATAGGAGAAGAATTCTTGGAAGACTTCTTCTTACTTTTAGTGTTAACCGTACCAATCATACCATCAGTGGCATGAGATCCCGAAGGAGCTGCAGCGATTTGATTTGACTTTGGAAGGTCGGGAATCTTTTCGTGTAACATACCTGACTGAGTATAAACTAAGTCAAGGTATTGTGCTTGAGCAATCACTTGCTCCTCAGTAACTACTCCGGCTTTAGCTACGTCTTCAGTAATCTTCGGTAACAATGATTTAACAAACCATTCAGCTAAGATCTGGTCCAGGATAAAAACTTTCACGTCTCCATTCATGAATATGATCGGAAATATAAGTGGACGTCGATTGCTTTAATGAAGTTAGTAACTCCGTGCCATTATCATATCTGACCGGCAACTGAAAATGAGTTAAAAACGAGGTAGCTAACTCGCTAAAATTATAAAAAGAAGCTCGTGGTAACTCAATGTACCACTTGGCTACAAGACCAATGAGAATGCGCTGGAAAAGACGTAAGCAGATCGAATCATCCGAGATGGAATTAGAGGCACACTAGAGGTGGTAAGTCATCACATGGTTCGACGGGTCCTCTCCAGATTTACCCTCGAACTTGGGAATGTCACTGGGCAACTTATTCGGCATTGGTGGCCAAAACAGAAGATAATTAATTGGATCGTTCGTTAGGCCCGACAAGTCTGGTAAGTCCAAAGTTGCGATAAACGGTAGCTGCCGATTAGGATCCCTAAAACTCTCGGTCATGAGACCAGCCCCAGGAGGAGGATATCCAGGATAACTAGGAATAGGAATCGCGTTTGGGATATTGTATCCTCCTGGAAAACCAGGATTAACCGGACCGTACTGGGGTTGTTGTGGTTGTTGATAAGTGTACCCAAGATACGGTTGATACTGATAAACTCGCTGCTGGACAGCAGGACCGAATTGGTACTGTCCCTGGTACGGTTGATAAGTGAATTGTGGTTGACTTGTGACAACCGTACTTAAACCAGGTTGTCCTACAGGCATCTGAACCGTAGTTTGAATCGTGGATCCAGACGGTGGTAAAGATGTCTGAGGAGTAGATACAGGAACAGTAGAAACCGGAGATGTCGATACTCCAGAAGTAGGTGGGGTAGATTGAACAGATGTTGTGGCAGTTGCAGCAGTCGTTTGAGATGGAGTACGAGGCGCAGTAGGCCCAGACTGAGAAACTACCGAAGGTACAGAAGTTTGAATATTAGACTGGATTGGTTGCTGGGGTGAACCAGAAACTAAGGATTGCCCAGTTTGAGATGACAACTGTACATTTGGCTGCAACACCTGTTGAATTTGCGATGGATCCCACACTATGTTCATTCCGGGGTACTGACCCATAACAGGTTGAGAATACTGAGATCCAAAACTGGATAGAGGATAGGATTGATAATTGAAAGGTACATTTCCCGTTCCTTGAACATAAGATTGACCTTGGGGTGGTTGGAAACCTTGGTTCGAGTACTGACCTTGGGGTAGATACCCTTGAGGCATGAACTGATACTGGGGTTGACCTTGAGGTATAAATTGATGCTGGGGTTGACCTTGGGGTACATATTGAGTCCGGGGTTGACCTTGAGGAACGTAACGTACCTTGAGGTTGCCCCTCAGGCGTTAATTGAGGCTGCCCCCCAGGCGGTAACTGGCCACCTTTAGGTTGAGAATTGGGAATAGAACCTGACATCATAAGAATGTCATCTATACTCAACGGCTTTGCACCATTGCTTCCAGTGAATAACCTTTGTTCAATGGGTTGAGGAGATGCTCCCGAAAAAGTACCAAAAAGTGACTGATACCCAGAGGGAATAGAAGGACCGCCGTACAAAAAAGATTCAGGCGATTGAGTAAACATGGACGACTAACCTGACATATTTACGGGAGTATAAAAACGCCTAGGTGGATAAGGAGCACGAGGTGGTGAAAAACTTAACACTGAGTTGTCCAAATAATTAGTTAAAGAAAGATACCCAGTAGTACTTCTAGGTGGACTGTAAAAAATTGATTCACGCTCCCTTAGATCAATAGTAGGTTGATTTTCAGGGATAGGAATGTCTATTTCTTCTTCCGGAGCAAGTTCTTCAATAGCTATCAAACCAGAAGGAAGCTTTTCAGTGATTACTCTTTCTACCCTAGGTGAATTAGGAGCACTAGAAGTTGGAGAGACTAACCCCGATGTTGGAGTAACAGGTTCAGATATCTCAGGTTCTTCGCCTATATCACTAGTAGATGAAAATCTACCAGCAAGTTCGGAAACCGAAATAGCTTCATGATAATAACCTGTTTCTAGAGTTTGGTAATCAGGATGAACAACCAACGAAGACTCTCCTTCTTCAGGTGACCCAACTTTACTGCCACTAGGAGTCACGAGGACTTTCAAACCTTCATAATGGCCCGGGACTTCTTCAGGAGGTTGGCCCCGAAGTCTACGGGACTTCCTCAACAAATCAGCCACGGTTACAATCTCAGGAGACTGGCCTCGAAGTCTACGGGACTGTCTTGGTAATTCAGCCATAGCTAAAAACTTTTAACTACTGCACACGCAAACAAAGTAAAATCTCAAAACAAACCGCCTAAAGTCTCTAAAGAACCAAACAAATTCGAATCACACGCCTAAAGAATCTAGGGCGTCAAACCACACACAAACAGCAACTTTCCGGAGCGAAAACACTAGTTGGTGATGAAATCCAACATCGCAGAATTCAGTACAGAAATGGCGGGTGGAACAGTTACCCCGGCAACCTGCTTAATGAATAGACTGGACCAAGTTCCTCCACTTTAACCGTCTCGAGTGAAGTGAACCCCACAGAAAATCCAAGTGAGTCTAGCCGACGTCTGCTCCAGGTACAGTGGGATCTTCCCTCCACCGTCACCTTAGGAAGAATCCTAAAGATAATAGTCACTAAGGTCACCAACAGCAACAAATATACCTGGGGGAACAGTCTACGATCCGATACGCACGCAAGGGCAGAGTAACAAGCTCAATCCCCTTGCCAGCTCCTTGACAATAATCCAAGGTTTACCGACAAGTGACCCCAGGCTCCTCGACAATGGTTAATCTGAGGTTTACCATTTGTAGTACGTGCATATCTGGCATCGTTCCCAATGAAGGAGGATTGATTCCCTCACTGGTTCGGACACGATCTCGTGCTTCTCCTTTAAGATGAGCTTTCCCAGAGCATAAATGTAACAATTGGATTTATCCTACCGCAAGATAAGCTACTTGTTTGTTTTTACTGTCTTGGAGAGTTAATTACTCTCCTACTCCAAGACACTAGCCTGATCTATGTTGGTGTATCAAAGCCCTAGTAAATAAAAAGTTACTAAGTTAATTTTACTTTAAGCGTTATTTTTTATGGCTTTTCTTTAGGACAAAAGGTAGCGGAGATGAAACTTATGATGTGTAGACTCGACTCAAATCCACTAAAAAAATGCACCTAGGATGAAAAAACAATCTTTCCTTTTCAATGAATTCCCTAGCTAAGAGAGTTGGAGAATGCAAAATTTATAAAGACAACTTTCTTGGCAATGAAAATCAAACAAACAGTCTCTTTATCTTTTCCAAAGCACACAACACAAGACCACTAATTATTTCACGAAAACTTCCTTTCTCTTTTCAAAGACTTCAACTGCTACTAAAACAAACTTTCTTCAAAAGAGATTTTGTATTTTCCTATTTTAACAAAGCATGTAAAACTACTTAACAAAAATCAATTTTAAGATCTATGAAAATCTAAGAGAAATTTACCTAAAAGAAAATCTAATGAGGTAAAAGCCTACAAAATATAATTCCAGGTTGTTTTACTCAGTTACAATTCAACCAAGGACTAATTCATGCAGAATCATAAATCAATCAAAAACAAAAATAAAAAGCTCTTGTTCTTTTTCTTAAGAATGAAATTCACAGCTTAACAAACAAGCCTTCTCGAAATTCCGCAAAGAGACAACACAACGATAGGTTTCTCAAACAAAGGTGGATTTTACGAATGGTCTAACTCCTAAGAAGACTGAAAAGACCAGGGATATCCAAGGTTTTTACAACTTCTAAAGCCAGAGTCACTACAAGACCAATACAAAAATCAAACCTAGGGCTAGAATTTCTATGAACTTCACTAAAACCCTTGATGCTAATGAAACAAGACTAGATGAGAACTTCTGACAGGTAACCAGTGGATCTGCGCAGCAATAAATAAGCTATAAACAAGATCTAATAGGTAAAAAAGGAAAAAATTGAAATTTTCTAAACTTTTGACAGGGTATGCAAGCAGCCTGTTTGCACAGGTGCGGCCACGCTCTGTGTGCAAAGCAGAAGCGCGTACAGGTACACACTGTGCTTAACACAGAGGGTGCGTACTTCTCTCAAAAACAAGAAAAATAAAAACTAACTCAATCCTAAACTATTCCACCCAAATTCACAATCAATCAGTTAAAAACTAGAAAGAAATTAAGGTTTCTCAAATCAAAGTATCAATCAAAAGAGAAATCAATCAAATCCATGGATTCCCTAGCGGAGTCGCCATTTTGTCATGCGGAAAGAGTCAATTTTGCGGACAAAACCGACCTCCCTAGAAACTAAGAGTTTTCTAGTGACAAACAAAACAATCAAGCACTATCTTTCCCTAAATATGCATTTAAAAGAAAAGCAACCAGGTGTTTAAGGTTTACCTTTAGTCCAACGCTGTTTGTAGCAGCCAAGCCTCTTGGATCCAGATGAACTCCTCTCCTTGAATCCTGCATACACTAACAAGCAAACGATTACATAGCACCTGAATAACTCATATAATAAAACATATTCATCATAAAGACCAAGGAGTTTATGAAACAAATTATATATAACAACTTGTCGAGAAAAATGAACTTAATTGTATTAATTGGAAACAAAAGAAACCTTACAACCAGTGCCTTGGTGTTATGCAGGTCTCTCCCAGGGTCCAGCAAGAGTTCTCCTCTACTTTGATCAGCTCACCCACTTCCAAATGAAGCTAAGAAATGATTGGAATCTCTCCTCTCAAGCTCTATAAGGGAGTCCTAATTTCAGCAGCATCTACCCTTATGAATGTTCAACTTTCAACCTCCCCTCCGTCTGGCCCAATGCCTGTATTTATAATGCTTTGGAGGAAGTTAAACAGGTCCACCATCAATGGGATAAGCCCCTCTTTCAAAGGGATAGCTCCCCTCTTCATGGGATAAGTTCCTCTTTCATTGGGATGCATGAACCATCTGGAGGCGCTCAATACACGTCAAACCATCTTCTAGAATGCTCTAGAATCGATGTTGAGAAGGTAAATCCCCTCTACGGATAGAGGCGATCCCTACTAGCCCAACAGGGGTCTAGCAACAATCACACAATGCTGCCACGCATGTTCCTAGTTACAATTAGACAAGAAGTAAAGAGCACCTACTTGGATTCCTGCGCTGTCGTTTGTCGAGGGGATGTTTCCCTTGCTCCTTCGCTTCAGCCGGTCATAGCCTTCCGCGATCCCCGCGAACGGACACCTGCACACACGAAGAGAAAACAAACGCAAGCGTGAAATCTAGTAAACGTAACTATATGCCAGTCAGAAAAGACATAATTCACATTTATCCATTGCATAAACAAACGAGAATGGAACAATAATAGCAGTCATCTATTATTAATCAGAATAGAGAAGAGTACAACCAAATGTTCTGACGTCGATAAACTTCTCAGGAGGGATCAGTCAGCATGTATCTCAAGCATTCACCTTTGAGGATGGTTCTCCCAAGACAAACTAGTCTCTCTCTCTCACACAAATGTCACAAACAAACTTCCCAAAGCAATCAATCACTTCCACTCCTAACACACCACACCTATAGCAGCAATCTGAGCACTACAAGCTCTTGTATAATCCAAGCTAAGTCTAGCTATTTTCTAACTAGCTGCTCATGGTAATGGTGGAAGTTTATATAGGAGAAGGAGTCTCCTAAAAAGGTGGAAGGATGAGCTTATCTTCAAGGGGAGTAGTTGCAAAAGGTCGAACAGACATGCCATAGAAGGGAGTCGACATTCACAAAGCTAACAACCAAGCCTGGAGAGATCTGGAAGGCTGGTTGTTTGAACAAATTCGCCCAAACTGGATCAGCGCGGATTATATGGAGACTTCCGCGCTGTCAGCACATGACAACAACTGAACAAGCCATGTCAGCGCGGAAGGACACGTGAAAGCCGCGCTGTGCGTCATCGCGGAAAAGTGATGTTCTTCCGCGATGGCAGCGCACGAAATAGACTGTGGGGCGCTGGTCATCGCGGTTATTTTAGGAACAGACGCGCTGATGCACAAAACTTTGGAAAAATGGGTTTTTAGCCAGTTCAGGGATCAAACACTTAGTGATTGTGACTTCTTGGACACAGCAGGGTGACTGACAGGAAGGCAGTGATAAATTACTGTGTAACAGATGCCCCCTAAAGCATGAAGACCGAGAGAGTGGGAGGGGTGAAATGCTTTACAACACACGCCGAACTGAAACACCACCAGGAAGTACCGAAAAATCTCTGACAATCATGTACACGCAGTCTAGGTATGGGCGCAGCCATCCAAAAGACATGCAAGACTGGTCTATGGTATGGACGCAGCCACCCAGCTAAAGAGACCATAATAAAGACAAGGTATGGTCGCAGCCATCTATGAAGACTCAGGTATGGGCGCAGCCATCCATCGATGAGTCATGTAATGATCATCCACAAAATCGCAGCCTGGACCACAGTGAGCAAGGATCCAGGGTCTTGCGCTCCATCTCGACCCGAACAGAGTACAGGTCCACACATGTGAATACAGGGGTTGGAGTCGAACATGTATGAACATCGCCTGATTACCGGTCAATGATGAGAACCGTTAACAGACGCGAGAGGTACCACCAATAATGACAATGGCCCTCAAGGTACTATAGGTACAATCCGTAGCGTGTGAATCAATGAGTTGGTGTCGAACACCCACGGAATCATTCGATCGTAGGTCAATGATGTAAACCTTGCGTCGAACACGAGGAACCTGCCATTGAGGCATGCAGGCTCCAAGGCACCTAGAAGGAGTCTCTAAGTCACTTTCTCGGATAATGAGTTGAAGTCGACGAGAAGTGGCCTTGATCGAAGGTGGGCCATAATGATTCCCACATCAGCAACACGAGACAGAGGTATAATAATTTGTGATGAGATAGCGAACGAGGTTGCTTTGTGGCAGAGGACAACTTCTCTTGAACACATAACGGCACTGTAACGGATTTGGCAGCACTTGACATCAAATGAGCAGCGGGTAGGATGATGATGGCAATGAACAGATGAGAGGTCAAATAGGATGTCCCAAACCCATGGAGGCTAGTGAAAACGAGATGAGATGACCCCACCCAGACACGAAACAGCGGAGTGCCATGTTCAAGAGCGACGTACTGCCGAGACGACTGTAATCAAAGTTCCATTTTCCCCACCTTTGCAGGCAGGTACCCCGATTATTTTTGGATGACAAGCTTGACGGGGGTAACATATGCTTGGTGTGTGTCATGTTGACCATATCCGATGTCATTGAGTGTTTAACGAGCCTGACAAAGGAAAAACTCGGCTTCTTTTCTTATTTCGAGAGTCTGAAAAGAATGCGGAAAAGGAGACTCCAGGGGGGTCCTTTTTCGTACAGTTGTGTCTCTCGAGCCCGAAAAAGTATAAAACAATGCTCGAAAGAACCGCCCGACCATTACGATCGAGGAGTACTTTTCGTGAATAGTAACTTTGACCCGAAAAAGTAAAAAAGCGGTCAGAAGTACGTCGTTTTGGAGCCAATAACGAGTGCGAAACGACAAACACCCGGCAATCTTTTTAGTTTAAACGGTCGAAAAAAAAGCTTTAAAAGTGACCGCCTCTCGTTCCGTTAACGAGTCGAGAGGGGGACTCGGCAATCTTTTCATCTTTAAACGGTCAGAAAAGAGCTGAAAGCAGACCTCCATTTTTATTCTCTTTAACGAGTCAAAAAGGGAAAAATACTCGACAATCTTTTCATATTTTATGAGTCAGAAAAGAGCTTAAAGGTGACTCATCCTAGAGGAACGAGTGGTATAAAGGGTAGTAATTGGTTCCGGCAATGGTGGAACTGCTCAAAACATGTAGTGGTCAAGAGGCTGGCTAATAAAACCACTCATCGCTGCGGTTCCTCAGGAAAGGATAAACAACCAAGTGAGAGCATATAATCGGCCAAAGAGATGGTGGCGATGGAATGAAACAACCAAGGCTCATCTAGCAGAATTCAACGGATAAAAATGGCAATCACGAGATGTAAATCGGGTATGGGTTCATTTTTACACAAGCTTGAACCATGGAGAACTTTGCTTGGAAATCGGGTATGGGTTCATTTTTACACAAGCTTGAACCATGGAGAACTTTGCTTGGATTCGGTTTCATGTTTACACAAGCTTGAAACGAAAAACTATGCTTGTTATAAGTTCGCATGCCCCCAGCATAATGACGCAAATCGAGGTACATGCCCCCCAAGCTTCATTGCATTCGACAAAGTGGATGGAATGAAGGTTCACTCGCGAGATCTATGAAAGACTCGACTTGTATTTTACGAGATCTTAATCAAAAGACTCGATCGGAAAAGGGAGGTGTTTCATTTTTTAATGAGGTTGACACAGTAAAAGAACTATCCTCATAACCCGTGTTTCATTTTTTAATGAGCTTGACACAAGATCAGGAACTATGCTCCGACCACCTTGTTTCGTTTTTTAACGAGGTCGCCACAAGATCAAAACTATCCTCGGAACGCCGTGTTTCATTTTTTAGCGAGCTTGACACAAGACAAGGAACTGTGCTCGGACCAAACCCAGTTTCATTTTTTAAGGAGCTTGACATAGGAAAAGAACTATGCTCCATCCAGACTTCATCATAATGAACGGGAAGTCGGGGCTTCCAAGAGTGGCGCTCCCGGTGGGAGGTCAATATCTTGGAAGTCAGGACCCAATGCCCCCAGGACACTATGCACGACGGCGACATTGCTGGATATAGGCACGGGGGAGGTGGCCACGTAGTTGATTTGCGGCGAGGCAGATGCAACTTGTGGATGAAAGCCAGGAGGGAAGGACGAGTGCGCCGGAGGGGCTTGTGGACGAACGAACGATAATTGATCGAATGTCATGATTCTTCCATCGTGTGGAAAACAAACCACACGGAAAAGTGAAGAAACAAGGGCTCCCATGGCATACACATAATCACGACCAAGGAGAAGACTGAAGTCTAAAGAACCTTGGGTAACTGAGATGTCTATATAGACAGTCTTGCCTCCCAAAGTAATAGGAAATTGTGGAAGGATCCCTAATGGCTGACTCGTTCCTCCGTCAAACGCGGTGAGATGCGGTGCGACAGGTACAAGCGATGGGGAACCCAAAGCTCGCCAAGTAGTAACGGGCATAAGACTAACCGATGCTCCTTCGTCTAACACAGTGCCGGGCAGCGCCTTATTGCAAGCATAGGCGGTGACCCAGAAAGGCACATGGGATGGAAGGGGAGGGGCAGTCAAACGACTCCAATCAAAGGAAATGACCGAACTACTTGGTGGGGGAACCATATGGTTGCCCCCCTGCTCGGAAAGAACCGAATCTAAATTCTCCGGAGAGGTTTCAGGAGAACCTTTATCAAGCTCAGGAGAATCTGAGGAGACGAGAAGAACGTGAGAATTTTGCTCTTCCGAAACAGAGTGCTTGAGAGGAGGTGAACTCGAGTCAACACCCTTTTCGACCAACGGTGGGTCTGGAACAGGCTGGGAACAGCCAGGTTCGGGAAGAGGGGCCTGGACAATAGGAGAATCTGAAGCGATCTCTTTGTGAACAGGGGCGTGATCTACAGCTGTAGAAAGACGCTGATAACCAGCGGGGAATGGATTCGGAGGAGCAGCAAGACTTTCCAACACAACAGAGGCTTTATCCATGAGTGGACAAAGGTGAAGGGGATGTTTGCCTTCACAAAGTCGACAGGGGATTCGAAACTTCCCTTTCTCCTTACCATTCCCAACTGATGAGGTAGCATCGCCATGATCATCAGTGGACGATGAAGGGCGGGCCGGATCGTGAGACCAAACCTCTAATACCCTGGGAATGCCAGGACAATCACGAAGGAGATGGTCCTCCTTGCATAATCGACAAGGAAACTTGACCTTCCGCGGAGGGGCAGAAGGTGACCCGACTTCAGGTGTACTGGAGTGGATAGCTGGACTTGAGAGGGGGAGTGTGTGTGTAGACTCTCCCTTAGGAGACTTCTTCTTCTTGGACTTCCTCTTCTTCTTCTTAGCCACCTGGTTATGCGAATCGAGACTTTCACCAGGCGAAGTGGAAGAGGACGACGTAGAAGTAGGCGTCGAAGGGGAGAGATCCACCTTTGGATCAACATGATGTCGTTCAGGTGGAGGGACTGACGGACTAACAGCCGATACGGTAGGGACCAAAGAGGTTGAAAACAACCACACAGGCAACCCGACAGTTAACCCTGGTAGGGACAACGTCGCCATATACGGAGCACCAACATTCCCAAGAGGAGGGAATTGTCCTGGGTTCCCATCAGAGGGGGAACCTGGGTTAGTGAATCCTGGAAAAGTTGCCATAGCAAATGAAAACGAAACCTACTCAAGCTAACGCACACAAGATCTAACAGGGAATGTTATCGTGGCCGAATAAATTTTAAGACACAAGAACCAAACTTGACCTTTTCATATTTCAGGAGTCGAGAAAAGGACGAAAAGATGACTCCAGTCTCCTTCGAATGTTTAATGAGCACGAAGTGACAAGACGCTCACAGGCACCTTTTCGTTTAGCGAGTCCGAAAAGGATCAAAAGTGACTGCTCTGGAACTCTAGGTAGAGGGTGTGCCAAACTTTTCGCAAAACCACAGAATACTTTTTAGGGTACGGGTGGTCGATCTTCGTGAATGCTGTGTTCACTGCATTGCGAATCGTAGGGCGGCCGACTCGGCTTCCTATGGATAAAGGATAAAAGCCTAGTGGGGTCTCCCTATATACGCGACGGTACGTGGGAGCGCAGTCCGTGTTAGACCACTATCGAGTCACAGAAGGAGGAATCACCCAACCTAATGTGAAACAACAGTGACTATGTTTAAAGACGCCGGAACACGTCTCTAACCTAGACCTCTAGATATTTGCGTTTAGTTCCAATGCGTTTTTAGATTCATTCGGTTCATTTTATAGTTGATCTTGAGATTAAGTTTCGATTTCAGGTCCTATCGTATGTTCTCTCACAATTACCTAGATGCAAACTACATGTCAACGAGAATCATTTTGTTCGATGAATTCTAGCTATGGAAAGGTAAAGAGATTTCAATCAAACAAAACGAACACAATCAATCAAATAGCCTAATGCAACTAAAAGCGAGGAAAGGAAACTTTTTCTTTTGAAAATGCAAATCAATGAAACATTCTTTTCCTTTTCGATTTTTTAAAAGCAAAGCCACTAGTTTGATTTTCTTTCAGTGACACAAAGCATCTAAAATAATTTGGAGGAACCGGAACACCAAGTAAACTACTTAATGAAAGCACACAAAGTTCCCTAAACATTCAACCAAAGCTTCCAAATCAAAGGAAAACAAAGGTCTGCACGAGCTATGTAATCTAAGCTCGTCAAGACAAGCAAGGATTGTAACAAGGAGGAAGCGAATGTGAACTGATCGATCCAAACAATCGTAATCTATGCTTGGTAGTGAAGAAATCGAATCAACATAAAAAGGTGGTTCAATAATCGACACTAAAAATCAACCAGCAATAAGCAGTGGAAAAGCCTCAAGCAAATCAATAAGAGGGTTGTGGATGAACCTTGAATAGACAAGTAACCCAAGCAAATGGTTTCTCGATGAAACTTCTAAAGGGCTAGGTCACATGGTCACAAGACTCACTTGAATGAAATCAAAGAGAGAGCGTCCCTTAACCAAAAGCAATCAAAACAAGCTAATGAGGGACAAGAAACAACAGGGGATAAGAAAGATTGATGAATTCAGGAGATAAAGTTATAAAAACAACTTTTAGGAATCAGCGCAAGTTTTACACTGAGCACCCGAGATGATCAAGGGTCAGCGCAACTTTTACACAGGCCACCCGAGCTGTCAGCGCGACTTTTGCCCCAAAAACCGAGATGATCTCAGAAAATCAGAGTCAGCGCGGAATTAAGCTAGAAAAACACAGTCAGCGCGGAATTAAGCTAGAAAGTTGCGCTGACATCGCGGATATACACGTCTTTTCCGCGATGATCCGATTTTCAGCGCGACTGTTAAAATTAAATCCGCGATGGAGCTCAAAAATAGTGACAGGCAAATCAAAACTCCCAAATCAAAACAGCCAATCTTTCAATCAAACAGGGGCACTTCCAGATCAACCCAGAAAACGCAAAAGATTGATAATTAATCCCCAATTTCAAAAAGAGAGCAATCAAATTCAAACACAAAGATGGACTCAAGAGACAAAAAGGTCTCTCCCCAGCGGAGTCGCCAAATTGTTGAGAAGGTAAATCCCCTCTACGGATAGAGGCGATCCCTACTAGCCCAACAGGGGTCTAGCAACAATCACACAATGCTGCCACGCATGTTCCTAGTTACAATTAGACAAGAAGTAAAGAGCACCTACTTGGATTCCTGCGCTGTCGTTTGTCGAGGGGATGTTTCCCTTGCTCCTTCGCTTCAGCCGGTCATAGCCTTCCGCGATCCCCGCGAACGGACACCTGCACACACGAAGAGAAAACAAACGCAAGCGTGAAATCTAGTAAACGTAACTATATGCCAGTCAGAAAAGACATAATTCACATTTATCCATTGCATAAACAAACGAGAATGGAACAATAATAGCAGTCATCTATTATTAATCAGAATAGAGAAGAGTACAACCAAATGTTCTGACGTCGATAAACTTCTCAGGAGGGATCAGTCAGCATGTATCTCAAGCATTCACCTTTGAGGATGGTTCTCCCAAGACAAACTAGTCTCTCTCTCTCACACAAATGTCACAAACAAACTTCCCAAAGCAATCAATCACTTCCACTCCTAACACACCACACCTATAGCAGCAATCTGAGCACTACAAGCTCTTGTATAATCCAAGCTAAGTCTAGCTATTTTCTAACTAGCTGCTCATGGTAATGGTGGAAGTTTATATAGGAGAAGGAGTCTCCTAAAAAGGTGGAAGGATGAGCTTATCTTCAAGGGGAGTAGTTGCAAAAGGTCGAACAGACATGCCATAGAAGGGAGTCGACATTCACAAAGCTAACAACCAAGCCTGGAGAGATCTGGAAGGCTGGTTGTTTGAACAAATTCGCCCAAACTGGATCAGCGCGGATTATATGGAGACTTCCGCGCTGTCAGCACATGACAACAACTGAACAAGCCATGTCAGCGCGGAAGGACACGTGAAAGCCGCGCTGTGCGTCATCGCGGAAAAGTGATGTTCTTCCGCGATGGCAGCGCACGAAATAGACTGTGGGGCGCTGGTCATCGCGGTTATTTTAGGAACAGACGCGCTGATGCACAAAACTTTGGAAAAATGGGTTTTTAGCCAGTTCAGGGATCAAACACTTAGTGATTGTGACTTCTTGGACACAGCAGGGTGACTGACAGGAAGGCAGTGATAAATTACTGTGTAACAATCGACCGCAAGTTTTTTGAAGTAAAACTTGCACCTTTTGACTTTTACAGGAGTACGTACCCACCCCTTTACAGACAGAGCGTACAAGTACGTAGGTATTATGTACTTGAGGTGCGGGCACGCAGGTAAAAGCAAGAGAAAGTGCGTAACCAGAGTTATATTGACTTTTTAAAGGCTTTCTCTCTTTTTGGAGTTTGACATAAGGAGCAGAGGTATAAGACTTGCCAAGGAGGACAGTATGGTTATTGATGGAGCCATACTGACTGCAAATAGTCATGGTGACAAATTTTAGTGTAACAGGGTCGTTCAGTTTTCAGTGCAGGATATGCACTGGATGAAGAGGGAGGATGATATTCCTCTATCTTCCCTTCTTTAAAAAGTTAAGAAGAAAAAGGTACCTAGTGTATAAGATGTAAGCCAGAAGACATTAAAAGACCTAACAATGGAAAAGAATGAGGATGTTGTTCCCTAGAATTCTGAAACACAAGGTTGTGAAAAAGGATTTGATGATATTGATACCTTTTATGAGTCAATTGATGAAAAGATGCTAGCACAGGAGGATTCGCAGAAGGAGGCTCTGTTTTTATGTGCAGAGTCAAGTTGAAGAGTTAAAGTAACAGATATATGAACTTGAAACATTAAATCGTTGTGTCATGGAGAAAAATACGATGATGAAGAACAGGAATGCAGAACTCATAAAGGAAGTGCAGAAAAGGAAACGAAAAGTAAAGGTATGGAAGTTTCGTGCATCCAAATACAACATTTGCCTGAAGAAAGCAGTGAAACGTTTGACAAAAGCCCGCAGTGGAGAATTGAGAGAAGGAAGGCCAAGAATTAATATCCAAATCCAGCACTGAAGGAAGCTTTCCAAGTTTGTTTTTTGCAGAAGGTCAGTAAGTTGTGTGAGGACACACAACAAAATGAAGTTGGGGGGATGTTGGTCTCCATAATTGTCCTAATTTTGACCCTAAATTTGTCCTAATCCTACCCTTCAAACCCTCTGTTTCACAATTGGAGCTCAATCTTTTACACATATTCTTCGACTCTTCATGAATTTGGTAAATATGGGTTATATAGGCTTAATCGTTATTTAAAAGGTTAAATACGTTAATATCTTTGTAACTTGTTTATTTTCCATTTCCTTAAAAGCATGATGAAGTAAAAGTCATCAATTGAAGTAAAAGTTGCTTGGTGCATCCAAGTCCTTGTACCATCGGCCATTCTTGTACTTGGAGACAACCAGAAAATTTACCTTGCTCACCGCCAAAAACATTGTATCTGTTGAGCAAATGATGTGCATTCCTTGCCAATGATCAACTCTATACTTTGAAATAAGCTCAAAGCATTGAGGAAAGCATGAAAAGAGGCAGTCGAGTTTTGACTAGCACATTCCTGATTAAGTTTATGTTGCGGTCGAGCGCTGAATGTCTGTATGTAAATAGGTTTTTAGGCTAGAACTAGGTAGCGATACTCTGGAGAATTTTTGCTACTGTGTAGACTCTGTTTTGTATCGCCTGTCTCTGGGCTAAGACTATGAACCTTTGGTTATATTTGCAGCAGACTTTAATAATATAAGGAGCAATGCCAGTTTGATCTATTTCGGGTTCTTATCTTATGTGATGATCCTTTCGCGTAATTGATATTCAAGTTTTCGTAAAGGGAAACGAGTTGGTTGACTAGGGCCCAGCTAACCCATCTCGTTCTCCCTCTGTCTTGTAGGTGTGCTATATTTTATCATACTGGTTTGAGAAGAAGAGTGTTTTTTATTTACTTAAATCGTAGAATGATGGTTTCTTTGTGAAAACACATGTGCATCTCACATCTGAGGGCGTGTGGTATGTAAGTATGTTGGCTAATCTCATTTACAACATTTTCTTAGTCTTCCTTTCTGAGTATTGCAAGATTGTCTTTTGATACAAGCATTGCCTCACATTTCCGCAAGTCGAGATTGGGTTATGAGTTGTTTCTAGTGAAATCATTTAGAGTTGACTTGCTTTCAGTTAAATCATTTACAAGTCAATTTACTTTCAGTTTACTTATTTCCGATCTATTCGAACGTGTTCTGGTTTAAACAATGTCTCTGATCACAACATAAATAAAACTCTGTGAAGATAATTGTTATATCCTCCTTGAAGAAATATAAGAACTTATCAAACGACCAGGATTATTTACAACATTTTCTAAGTTTAAATATTTGTTTTGAGAAAACTACACTCATGTTGTAACATAAATCTAAAGGAGAGGAGCACGTTTCCTTTCAAGTGGACATTTATTGTTTTCATGCGAAAGTCTTTATGTCGATTGAGGGTTTTCTTCAGTGTTCACAGTACTCCTATTTTGAATGCTTGATTGTTGAAGGATCTCTATTTCTTTTGAATGATTGAGTTAATATTTCCTTTCTTCTCAGATTTGTTTACAATTGGTTAATGTTAACACACTTTATGCGTGGTAAAAGTGATTGAAGACCAAAGTTGTTCTAATACAGGAACAATATAACTCAATACATGAACATCAATTCCCTAGTACAAGAACAGTTGGTTATGAGTACAAGAACACATGGTCTGGTACAGGAATAGAGCATTTTAGTAAAGGAACTCGGGGTTCCAGTACTAAGTCAAAACACAAAGTGCAGGAACTTAATTCATTGCTGGTGCATAAACATTGTTTCAGTACAGGAATGAAACCTTTGTAATAGAGACAGATTTAATTAGATTCATAATTATTCATTATGTTTCTTAAAGCATTTGAGACTCAATCACAATGATCTGTTCTTCTATTTCTTTTCCATATTCCTTTGAAGCTGGTTGCAGAGTTGTTTCAATTCCTTTCTGTTAAGGTTTGGCAAGTATTCCTTTCATTTGATTCCAATACCAGATTTGCTTGGTGTTGTTGCTTTCCATTCTTTTGATTCTGCAAGTGATAGTAGAGCAATTAGAAGTAAATCTTACATAAGTAAATACCATAATCATTTGTCATTTCTTTTGCTACGCCTCTAAGCTTACGTAGCTTCGGGTTGAAAATTGTGTTGAAGGAGTTTGTTGAATTACAACCCCGACACCCAACAGATATAGCAGAAATTCTTGACTTAGCAAGAGCCAAGACTCCACAAGGGTGGGGGAGTCTACTCCTTGAGCCTTCTCACAACAGGCCAAAGATGTCCATGTGAGATTTGAAACCGGATGAAGGGGATAACATCCCATTGTGTTCCACTACACAAATTCCCAATTCTACAGTGAGAAAAAGAAATCCCCTACAGGATTTGGCCCCAAGAGTAAAAGTATGTTGACAAAGTGGGAGCCTCACATGTGTATTTCCTTTCTCGTTAACATAAAGTAATATCATATGGTTGGTTTGTGGGCAATGAAAATGATATTATATTGTTTTTGCATGTTTTTCTTTCGTTCCACTTATCTTGCTAAAGTGTAATTGCACACGTGGATTTAATGGCAGTAAAACAGTCTCTGAAGTGTTTGTCACCTTATGTCGAAGATCTGATTCTTGTCTCTACCTAAATTCATCAGTACTATTTCACACGGGATGATTGATGAGAATAGTCTAATGGAATAGTCTTGTAATTAGCAAACTTTGTACTCTTTTAGTTTAGGATCGCTTATGACTTTATTTTGTGAACAAAACTTTTCACTGGGATGACTTCAAGTAGAGAATTTCATAACTTGTTAACTATAATCAAGGTATCTTGGGTACATGGATACGGTGTGTATGTGGGGAGACAGATATAGAGCACCTGGTATGGATCCCCAAAACTTGGGCATGCAGTATGGGGGTATGATTAGTGTTACACAAAAAACAATATCTATCCATGCATTTTTTAAAGAAGTTGTATTAAAATCAAAATTACAAAATTATAGGATTGTTCTACACTGGAGTGCCATTAGAGTGTCGTTTTTGTGCTAGTTCACCCATATTATATTTAAAGATAGTTAAACTTTCTTCGATCGTGTCGAACTAAATCTAGGTAAACCATATGTGCATTGGACTGAACTGGGAAGAAACTTAAACTACTAATAAGTTTATGCTGATAAATTCAAATTCTAGTGATTCAATCTTCACAGCCTACTCTAAATCTTCTTATGATCCATTGTTTTGTTATATATTTTTATTGCCTTCTATCAGGCTCCTTTTTGAACTCTAATACCAGGTAAACTCTTCCAACGGTATGTTCATTACTTAAATTCAAATATTTGGTACCTTATAGATGACACAACAAAAACTAAAGATTGCATAACAATGACCCAACTATCTTTACCAAAAACAGCAATTAGTAGTATGTGTTATGTAATTGTATAATGTAAGGTTAATTTAATTTCTGAAGTCTTCTTGAAATTTTCTCTATTCTTTGGAATTTTTTAATATGTGTTTTGCGGCTTCGAGCCCATTATTTCCTGCAAATTTGGGGGTAGCTCCTCTCTTTTGGTCACCTATTCTTGCATATGTGTAACATAAGTGTTACATATGAGGAACGGAACATGTTCACTATGGTTGAACTACCTAATGGGGATAAATGACTTTTCCTTGTATATGATTCTAGCCACCAACTTTTTGAGATAATGTTTGATAGTTCATATCATTAATTGTGTAACATTTCTTTTTATTGTTTTTCCAAGGAAAACCTTGTGGAACCCCTCCTTGTGCCTTACAATATCTAGATGGAGAGTGGCTCAACTTCCAACAACAATAACTATTATAACCCCAAGGGATTTGACCAGGTTTGAATTTATGACCTAGGGCCTCCCATTGACACCATGCCTTTGTTATATGGTTCAACAAATTGAACTAACCCTTGAGACTAATTCTGCTACGTTTCATATATTTTAAGATTCAAAGGTAATCTAAGTCCAAGTATACATTAGTGATTATATTTTTTTATTTGAAAAATACATTTAATATTTAGAAACACTGAATCAAGAAGTGGAGGGGTATATACAATGGACTTATTTCCTCTTCTGTAGAGCTACTAGAGATGAAATAAAGTCAAAATAATATATATAATGCAGAGTGTGAACATCGTTGATCAACAAGGCACCCTTGGCCAAGCCAACAACTTGGGATGTACCTCATCAACCCATATGGTGCAAAAAATGAACAAAGACATGGCTCAAAAACATACTTGTACCTAATCTTCCAAAGGGTGAATAAGGAAAAAACTTTCGAGCACTGTCAAATCCCAATGAAGGATGAGCACTGTCTAATGCCAAAAGCTTCAAAGCATATGGTTACGAAATACAAACCACTGACAAAATGCAGAATTTTTATATATCTTGCTTGTTTCCTTTGACATCACCAATAATCTGTTGGCATTATGATACAAGTGTTGTCCTTGATGGCAACTCTCTCAGAGGTTGGTACAGGTGATGGCAACTTAATCAGAGGACAGATCTTAGTACAGCAAGCCAAGAAAGTTCATACACGCAGGTTCATTAAGCCCAAGTTGCGTATACAAGCAGGTTCACTATATACCAAGTCGCGTATACGCAGGTTCGCTATATACCAAGTCACGTGTACACGCAGGTTGGCTTCAGTAAAAGAGCGTGTATGTGGAAAACTTATCTTTGGTCCGTGGCGGTTATTCCTTGGAAGTTGTGCCTATAGTTTTGGATCATGGTGTCTCGACGAACGTGTTGATCCCTAGTTTTGAAGCTGATGGTATTGGGTTACTATGGTTTTGGACCGTGGTATTGTAAAGGGCCTAAGGCTATATAAGGAGAAGATCATTAGGCAAGTACAAGTAAGTATTGTGTGTCTGACGAAGTGAGAAGATCTGGTATCACTGTTTATCCGTTCGAGACGCTTGGCAAGGGTCGGATCTGACAGCGAAGGCATAAGTAATTATTTCTAGATCTGCACGCGGGTTGCCTTTGGAGAAAGCGCGTATACACGCGGTTTTTGTATAATGAAGTAGCGTATGCATAATAAGATTTGATATTTAAGGTTGTTGTTGATTCTGGTGGTTGTTGCAGAGTTCTGGGCTCTGGTTTGGGTTCTGTGTTCGTGATGACAGAGTTTCAGTGATTCAGTATTGGGTTGTTTAATGAATTACGATGCAAGTATAAGTTGATGATTGTATTGCAGTAATGTTTATTTTGTACTCTTGGATCCAGTCTGAAAATTGATGAAACGTGGTCCCTGAAGGAAAGAAGGTTGTAGGGTCAGCACCTACATACTAGTAAATGGATTGGCTAGTACAAGAGCTGAGGGGGTTGTAGCTCCCTTCCAGAAGTAGTTGGAAAATGAGAGAGGGTTGTAGCCCTCTGCAAGTTGTAGCCTGCGTACTGGTAAAGGACTGCACTAGTACATTGTAAAAGAAGTTTCTTATTAAAGAAGAAAGAGACGAATTGCAGCAGATGGTTTTCACCCACATTGGGTTTCCACCTTATATCATGGTGTTCATGTGTGTGGCTCTTGTGTGATTTTTTGTTCTGTTATACTGCACCTGTTTACTGTTAATATGCTTAATAATGTTCTGATGCATTTACTGAAGATTAAGCTAACTGAATTATAAGATCTCTAGATATACGCTAGTTGCATTAGACACAGTAGCGTGTACACGCGGGTTCACTTAATTGAAGTAGCGTATATGTTTCTGAGTATGAAACGAGTAAAGGTTTTACTGATCTGATAATACTGATTCACCCACCCCCTCTCAGTATTATTTCCAACAATTGGTATCAGAGCAGGTCCTTCAGAGGAAGCTTGATCGCTTGAAGGAAAAGATCCATCAGAATGGCTAATCCAGAAAGAGAGGCACACATCAGGCCACCAGTCTTTGACGGGAACAATTTTACTCACTGGAAGATAAGAACCATTGCATATCTACAATCACTTGGAGCAGAAGTTTGGGGAATCGTAGAAGGAGGATACAAATTCCCATCAGCAACTCCTACAGATCCAGCAGAGAAAAAGCAATATGAACTCAATGCCAAAGTTGTTACTGTCCTATTGAGTAGTTTGACACAATCAGAATTTATGAAGATCATGCATTTCAAATCAGCTAAGGAAATATGGGACAAAATCGTTACAAGCTACGAAGGCGATGATCAGGTAAAAAGAGCAAAGCTTCAAACTCTCAGAATCCGGTATGAAACTCTTAAGATGCATAGTAATGAAAGCATAGCTAATTATTTCTTGCATATGGATGAGATTGTGAATTGTATGAGGGATCTGGGTGAAGAATTTGAGGAAGTTGTCTTAGTTGAAAAGGTTTTGAGATCTCTGTCTGCTAAATTTGATTCTAAAGTATCTGCCATAGAAGAAAAGGAGAATGTGCAGAAAATCACCATGTCACAGCTTCACGGGATCTTAATTGCTTTTGAAATGCGACAAGAGGTACCACCAGAAGCCGCATTCGAAGTGTCAGAGGAAGAAGATGAAGTAAATTTTGTCAAGAATCTTGAACGGGGAACTGGACGGTTCAAGGGTAAGCTACATTTCAAATGTTTTCTATGTGGTAGAGTTGGTCACTATGCTGCTAGATGCCCTCATAACAAAGGGAAGATATCCGAAGAAGATGGTAGAAGCTATTATACCCATATTAAAAGTTCATTCAATGATAGTGAAGATATTAGAAGTCTCATGGCACATGAAAAGAAGAATGCTTCATCCAATAATAGCGCAGATATTAAAAGTCTCATGGCACATGAAAAGAAAAATGCAGAAACTGAAGAAGTTGCCAAATTAAAAGAACAATTGGAGACAGAAACCAGGGTAAGGGAGCAATTACAGGATATAGTAAAGGATCATAGCACAACTATTCAGAGACTTGAATCAAAGATTCTCTCTCTAAAAGAAGATCTTGAAAATCAAGAACATGAAGTGATCAAACTAAAGCGACAAGTGGAAGAAGGAAGAAAAGCTGAAGAAGACCTAAGGAATCAATATCTGAAAAAGGAAGAACAACATCAAGTTGAGGTAAATATCTTGAAAGGTAAAATAGAAGAAAAGGATAAGCTTTTACGATTTCAAGATAGTACTAAAGTCTTGGATGATATTCTTAATAGTCAAAAGTCTCCTGCTATCAAAACTGGTCTTGGTTTTCATGAATATGTTGAAGGTGAATCTAGTGCACAAGGTGAGGCAAGGAATTCTAATGAGAAATTTGAAATGCTGAACAAGGAACAACCAAGGAAAGAAATTCCTCAAGGAAGATCCTTTACTCCTAACTATGGAAGTGATAGACGATTATTTCCTCCACTGAATAATGTTGAATGTTATGTATGTCATAATCTTGGACATGTTGCAGCCAGATGTAGAAGTAGAATGGGTCAAGACCATTACAAAAGATCATCACATCCCAGGTATTTCAGAGGATATTGCTTTGCCTGAAATGCATATGGACACAAAGCAATGGATTGCGATAGAAGGAACATGAAATATGTAAGATGTTATACATGCAACAACTATGGCCATAAAGCAAGGGAATGCAGGAGCAGATTTCAAAATTCAAAACAAGAGGACCATACATCATCACAGTTCCAGGAATTAAAGAAGACAGAGACAGAAAGGTGTGGCATAATTCAGACAGCTGACACAACAGACACAGGGGAATCTGAAAGTGATGAATTTCAGTATTCCATCTTGCATGCGCTGATATAATGAAGACAAGTCGCGTATATACGCGAGTTATAGGCTGCAAATTCGCGTATATACGCGAGTTATAGGCTGCAAAGTCGCGTATATACGCGAGTTATAGGCTGCAAAGTCGCGTATATACGCGAGTTATAGGTTGCAAAGTCGCGTATATACGCGAGTTATAGGCTGCAAAGTCGCGTATATGCAGAAAGGGCAGCAGAACAGACCCAGGTTCAGTCATGGTTGGCTCAGGCTCAGGGGGAGCAAAACAGACTCAGGAAATGGTTGGCTCACACTCAGGGGGAGCATATACTTCAAATAATTCATTGTTGGCATCATGGTTAGAAGTTGCTGATGAAACTAAATGATACATCTTGTTGTTTGATCAAAGGAATAGTATTGCAGACTGATGCTTATGGTACAGATCTGAATGGCTGGTCTTAGAACCTGCATCTGCTCAGGGGGAGCATGGATCGATTGGTACACTTTGGCATAAACAATGGGGGAGCCAAATCAGAAACTTCAGCATGTACTCAGGGAGAGTATGGACAGCAGTATGGACAACAGAAGGTATACCAAAGAAGAGAATATCTTGGTCCGCCCTTTGCCCTTGATGTCAAAGCGGGAGAGTGACTTGGTGTGGTGGTTGCCATCAAGTCCAAAGGGGGAGATTGTTGGCATTATGATACAAGTGTTGTCCTTGATGGCAACTCTCTCAGAAGTTGGTACAGGTGATGGCAACTTAATCAGAGGACAGATCTTAGTACAGCAGGCCGAGAAAGTTCATACACGCAGGTTCATTAAGCCCAAGTCGCGTATACAAGCAGGTTCACTATATACCAAGTCGCGTATACGCAGGTTCGCTATATACCAAGTCGCGTGTACACGCAGGTTGGCTTCAGTAAAAGAGCGTGTATGTGGAAAACTTATCTTTGGTCCGTGGCGGTTATTCCTTGGAAGTTGTGCCTATAGTTTTGGATCATGGTGTCTCGACGAACGTGTTGATCCCTAGTTTTGAAGCTGATGGTATTGGGTTACTATGGTTTTGGACCGTGGTATTGTAAAGGGCCTAAGGCTATATAAGGAGAAGATCATTAGGCAAGTACAAGTAAGTATTGTGTGTCTAACGAAGTGAGAAGATCTGGTATCACTATTTATCTGTTCGGGACGCTTGGCAAGGGTCGGATCTGACAGCGAAGGCATAAGTAATTATTTCTAGATCTGCACGCGGGTTGCCTTTGGAGAAAGCGCGTATACACGCGGTTTTGGTACAGTGAAGTAGCGTATGCATAATAAGATTTGATATTTCAGGTTGCTGTTGATTCTAGTGGTTGTTGCAGAGTTCTGGGCTCTGGTTTGGGTTCTGTGTTCGTGATGACAGAGTTTCAGTGATTCAGTATTGGGTTGTTTAATGAATTACGATGCAAGTATAAGTTGATGATTGTATTGCAGTAATGTTTGTTTTGTACTCTTGGATCCAGTCTGAAAATTGATGAAACGTGGTCCCTGAAGGAAAGAAGGTTGTAGGGTCAGCACCTACGTACTAGTAAATGGATCGGCTAGTACAAGAGTTGAGGGGGTTGTAGCTCCCTTCCAGAAGTAGTTGGAAAACGAGAGAGGGTTGTAGCCCTCTGCAAGTTGTAGCCTGCGTACTGGTAAAGGACTGCACTAGTACATTGTAAAAGAAGTTTCTTATTAAAGAAGAAAGAGACGAATTGTAGCAGGTGGTTTTCACCCACATTGGGTTTCCACCTTATATCATGGTGTTCATGTGTGTGGCTCTTGTGTGATGTTCTGTTCTGTTATACTGCACCTGTTTACTGTTAATACGCTTAATAATGTTCTGATGCATTTACTGAAGATTAAGCTAACTGAATTATAAGATCTCTAGATATACGCTAGTTGCATTAGACACAGTAGCGTGTACACGCGGGTTCACTTAATTGAAGTAGCGTATATGTTTCTGAGTATGAAACGAGTAAAGGTTTTACTGATCTGATAATACTGATTCACCCCCCCCCTCCCTCTCAGTATTATTTCCAACATAATCCCCACAAGAACAGAATCCATCATTGAAATGGTGAAACCGATTAGAATCTCTCACAATAATTTGTCGTTTGACAATCTTAGAGATGAACTTCGTAGCAATATGGCAATCACCACATACACGAAGGTTTTTCATGATGTGAATAGGTGTTCCAGCAGGCATATTGATAAGGCCAAAAGCAATGGCTAACTTTTCACTATGGTAAAAGAGAATATGTTCCTTTTGCTCCATTTCTACATCATGCAAAACAAAGTTTGTATCAGGTATATACCCTAAGTCTTTCATCTGCCAACTTAATTCCTCTAATGTTGCATGTATTTCCTTGGTTTGTGGATGTGTGGTACTCCGTGTTAGAAATGTATGCAAGGTGTTGTTAACCTCCATCCAACTACAGCCTGGCTCTGTTTTCAGCCCTCGATCTTTCATCATCGCTCTAACTCTGCGGACATCATCCCACCTGCCAACTACAGCATAAATATTTGACAGTAGCACATAGTTGCCAGCATTCTGTGGTTCCAATTCAAAAAGGTGTTCAGCTGCACACTTGGCTAGATCAACATTAGTATGAATTCTGCAGGCACCAAGCAAGGCTCCCCATACAACTGCATCTGGTTCCACTGGCATTTTATTGATAAAGTCCTTGGCCTGATCCAGAAGCCCAGAACGACCGAGAAGATCAACCATGCAAGCATAGTGACGAGGCCCCGGTGTGATGTGATAATCTCGACTCATGGTCTCAAAGTAATGCCATCCTTGAATCTACTAGGCCAGCATGGCTACATGCAGATAGAATGCCAACAAAGGTGATTTCGTTTGGAATGGTGCCCGTCTTTTTCATTCGCGCAAACAGTTGGAAAGCTTGCTTTCCACGCCCGTGTTGAGCATATCCTGCCAACATCGCATTCCATGAAACCACATCCCTTTCAGGCATTTTGTCAAACACCTGAAAAGTTTCTTCACTTCCACATTTCCCATACATCGTAATGAGATAATTCCCTACAAAGACATCATTCTCAAAGCCTCTTTTAATCACTTGGGCTTGAATCTGCTTTCCCTGTTTCAGTGTTGCCAAGTTAGCACATGCACTAAGAACAACGGTGAAGGTGGATTGGTCTGGTTTCATACTTTCCCACAGCATACGAACAAATAGTTTTAGAGCTTCCTCACCATTCCCGGTCTGAGCATATCCTGCAATCATTGCAGTCCATGAGACCAAATTCTGCTCTGGCATCTTGTCAAAAACTTTGCGTGCATCCTCAAGCCTCTGATTCTGCACGTATCCTGCAATCATAGCATTCCATGATACAATATCTCGTATCCCCATGTTGTCAGATGCTTGTCGTATCCCCATGTTGTCAGATGCTTGTGACACATCCTCTACGCTCCTACATTTTACATACATTGTAATAAGGCTATTTCCCACAAAAGAATCTAACTCAAATCCTGTTTTGATGCTATGAGCTTGTATTTGCTTGCCCTGTTCCAAAGCTGCTAAGATGGCACATGCGTTGAGAACGCTTGTGAAGGTGGATCGACTTGGCTTCACACCTGCTCGTTGCATCTGGGCAAAGAGACTCAAAGCCTCCTCTCCTTGACCATGTTGGGCATACCCTGCAATCATTGCAGTCCATGAGATCACATCCCGTTCAGGCATTCTGTTAAATATTTTGCGTGCACTGGCTATTTTTCCATTCTGGACATATGCCGCAATGATTGCATTCCATGATACAACACTATGCTCTGGCATTTTCTCAAATAATTCTTATGCGGCTTCAATTTTCCCATTCTGAGCATATCCTGTAATCATTGCAGTCCATGACACCACATCCGGTGCAGGCATTCGATCAAACAAGTAACATGCATCTTCTAATTTTCCATACTGTGCATATCCTGCAATCATTGTAGTATGTGAAAATGCATTTTTCTCTGGCATTTCATCAAATTGGCGACGTGCATCATCTATTAGGCCAGATTTAATATAGGAATTAATGAGAGCAGTCCCAACAACAACATCTTCATGGAAACCTTTCTTAACAATGAGAGCATGGACATTCTTCACCTGTTCTGAAGGTTCTAAGTTGGAACATGCACTAAGAACGCTTGTAAAAGTAGACTGATCTGGTCGCCCACCTGCCCGATGCATTTTAGAAAATAACACTAAGGCTGCCTTACAATTCCCACTCTGGACCTGCAATCATTACAAACCATGACACCACGTTTGGATTTGGTAATCGATCAAAAAATTCTTGTGCTTCTGTCATTCTCCCATTGTGAGCATATCCTGTAATCACTGCATTCCATGAAATAACATTCCGTTCCGGCATTCTGTCAAACAGTTGGTGTGCTTCCATCAACAAACCACCGCGAGCATATGCAGATACCATAGCATTCCACGACACAACAGTTCGTTCTGGCATTCTGTCAAACATATGACGAGCATCTACGACTCTACCATTCTGGGAATATGCTGTTATCATAGTTGTCCACGAAACCACATCTCGTTCAGGCATTTTATCAAACAGATGACGCGCATCATCTATCCTCCCATTTCGAGCATATCCTGCCATCAGCGCATTCCACAAAACCACGTCTCGTTCAGACATTCTGTCAAACACTTGCTGCGCATCATCTATTCTACCCTCGCGGGCTAATTCTGTAATCTATGTGTTCCACAACAGCACATCCCGGCGCGCATAGCGATCCTTGCTGTTGGTTTCCAATCCATACGTTTTATTTGCTCCAACGGCAACACAGGAATAATCATTTTTATTCGATAATTTAAGCTCAGTACCATAACCGACCTGTGATGTATGAGATATGAGACCATTGATGAGTTTCTCGATATTAGGAAAACCATTCCAACTGATTTTTCTCGTGCAAAACATATCGGTTATGTGCCCACTATCTTATCAGCTTCTGCTGACAGCATATATAAGCTCTGGTAATTTTGAACCAGAGTGGCTAACCTTATACCAGCCAGAGTGGATTTGGCAGTGTCGTATTTGGTTCCCTGCAATCCCTAGCAATTTTCATAGTTTTGAAATCGTTTGGGCGTTATATTACAACTGGTTTAATTCTGATCTCTACAGTCTCTGAGTATTTAGGTTGACAATTCTGCACTCTGAAATAGGCAATTTCGATAAATTAAAAATAACTTATTTTCGAGATTCGCAAAGAAACGTCTGAAACAATTTGAAGCGCGACAGTCGTGAAATTGCTGGAAAAAATAGGGAGCAAAAGTATCGAACGAATTCAAAATTAAAATGGTCATGTTTATTAAGCTTAATTAAAATAGGGAGGAAAATTATTAAACAAATTAAAAGTTAAAATTTTCATGCTTATTAATCTTAATTCTAAACTTATTTAAGGATGGACAAATTCGAACGAAAGAACATGCGCATGTCGTTGATCTTTTTATATATATATTTATTTATTGTAATTCAAAATAAATATTAGCAAAGGAAATTTGTATTTTTAAAATTTAATATATTTACATATTTTAATTTTTGAAATTATATTTTTTTAATTAATTTATTGTGTTTAAAAGGTGCTTTCTAGTTTATTACAGTAGAGATGTTGTAATGTAATGTTTTGTTTAACATTTGACTCCATTAAATTACATAAAAATTAAATTAAATTAAATTAAAACAATTATTGCCAAAATAGCACCCGTGTAAATGTTGTAATGTAATATCTTATTTATTATTTTGACTTGATCAAATTACATAAAAATAAAAATAAAAATAAATAAATAATATCAATTATAATTATCAATAAAAAATTATATATATATATATATATATATATATATATATATAGATATATATATACAATTTTTTATTCATGTTTTTCTTACCTAACCCAAGTGCTTGAACCCAAAAATCTCATGGGACATAATTCCTCATTAACAAGGCAATCCCCAATCCCCCTAGAACTATTATTATTCATGTTTCAATTTCATATAATTGAAAAACGTTTTTTGTTTTTCTTTACATAATTAGGTTATGCTGTAAAATGTATTTTATTCATTTTGTTTTATTGATATAAATTAATGTAAATTTATTTTAATTTTGAAGTTATTTTATAAGAATTAAAAATAAAGTAAAATATAAGTTTTTTGACATTTTAAAATGTAAAGTAAAGATGACTTATATTGATTATTTTACTTTAAATATGGCAAAACTTATCATAAGTTAATGGCCCAGTTGAATGAGGATAACTATTATTGTTATTATTGGTTATTAGTTGTGAATGTAAGTTAACTCATCACTATTACTTAAGGAAAACCACACCACTTCAAAATGATCAGTTATTAATTGTTAATATATGATAATTTATCATCGTTACCATTACTTAAGAAAAACCACACCAACTTTAAAATTATCAGTTATTAGATGTTAGTTGTTAATATAGGCTAACTCATCATGGTTACTTAAGGATAACTACACCATTAAATCTCCCCACGGTAGGTGCTTGAATAGGGGTTGTCTTCCTAAGCCCGTTATGAGATCCATCAACATAAATGAGGGTGACAAGCTACCCTCCTAATGACATCATGCATGGATGCACACACAATGCACTTGGGGAAGTATGTTGGTTGGCTCATGGGAGGTTTCAGCATAGTTGAAGGATGATTTGTTTGACATCCGTCTTGTAGGGGAATTTTGGAGGTCATAATGAAAATTTATGGAAGAAGGATTATGTATCATGACACAGGATGGATGGAAATAGATTTAAACACCCTCTTTATTGTCTCTTGCACAAATAACATCTACCATCTATGGGTTTCTGCGAGATTTTATGGGATTTCTATTCCCGGAATGCATCCAAAAAATCTGAAAGGAAGTCAATTTATGAGTACCTATCGATACTCGAATGCATGTCAAGCTAAAATTGATAATCAACTGGAAACTAATATGCAAAGGAGACACCACCTTTGACATGCTATGAAGCAGACTCGGGCTTCTCAAGTTCGATTTTTCTATCATCTCAATCTAGAATTATGCATTCTGAACTTCCTGATTGTAGCTTTGAATTCAAGATTTGAGTTAGTAATTTTATGCTTATACATCCCCTCCCTCAGGTTGTTGATTCTAGGAGGTTTGTTTTTCCCCCCTTGTGACCACTCTACCTTTCTCTCTTTCCCCTCTTTGTTCTCTCCCTCTCCTACCTTCTCCATTTAATCCTTGGGAAACTCTGCCTCTACTCTCTTTGTTTGTATATCCTAATTGCAATTTCTTTGAATTTTATCTTAATTCATATTTCCTTTCTCTACCCTACCCTCACAGAGTTTTTTTTGCCTCCCCTACGCTCGATATTTTTACACCTAGCTATCCACCTTACTTTGTTACTGATATTATGGCTAGATGTTGCCTCTCTGCTTCTCTACAAGGTGGAAAGAGAGGATGCCCTAAACACTCCCCTATTTTTGATCTTCTCCCTTCCTCTTCCCATCAAACCCAAGCCCAAGCAACAACTCAAGCAACCATGGGATGATACATGGATATCATCCCTGCAGTGGCCCAGAGGGAAATTTTTTGTTTTGAAGAGAAAGTTACACAACCTAGAAAATATATTCCTAATGGATAGGTTGACCAAGAGACTAGGGACTGGATACCATACTTGGGGAACTCTTCCAGAGCAACAACCACCTCATACATGCAAACCATTAATTTATATTGGCATATCAAGGATCTTATTGATAGAGTTGAAACCTAGTAGGAAATGATTATTCGCATGGTAGAATTAATCGACAAAGTTGACAAACTTAACTGGAAGGTAACAAGTCTAGCCAAGAATTTGACAAATCTTGACTTTTCCTCCTCAGAAAATGATAGTGGGCCACAACTACAAGTTCAATTGGACTCTCCAGCTGAATGAAGATTAAGTGAGTTAGGTACCTTAAACATAGTTCTCACAATGGAAAATGTAATTGGCATGTCTATCAGTTTTTGGTTTAGTTTTTCTACTAGCTTTATTTTCATTTTGATAGGAAACCAAATAGCACATAGAATTAGTAATCATAAAACTTTGAATAAATGTTATTGGTTAGGTTTCCCAAGTGGTAGACTAGTAACTAGTGACAACTATTTGTATGAATATTTTTGAAAGTGATATAAATGGCTTGATTCTACAAAAGTGGGCGAGCGGGCAGGGGGGGTGTGGAGGGAAATTCCATTCTTGTTAGATACTTTTGAGTTTTGTGTTGTTAGCCTATTTCCTTAATCCAAGAAACATGAACACTTAAGAAATCAAATACAAATTTAGGTTTTAATTTATGACCAAAAAAATGCAAATTTAGTCAAAGGAGAATAGCTCAAGTGGCAGCTAGCAAGTTTAATACCCCCTTCACCTGGGTTCTATTCTCCAGAGACATGTTAGCTTGTGCAACAAAAATTTAAACATGTTGAAAATCGTGATGAGTAATTCCTATAAGCCCGGAAGGATAGAAAATTTTGAATATCTTGATATTGACGTGAATAGTGGCAATTATTGTGATTTGATATTCGGTCTTTTCCAAAACAATCCTTCAAAGTTACCAATTCACCAGTTATTGTTAAAAAAATAATAATAATACAAATTTAACCTAAATAATTTACACATGAAAGCTAGTCTCCTTTGTGATCACTCTAATAGCCTAGTCATATGCTTTTTATAAAGCATCTAGGTTTATTCCCATTCATGAGATCCAATATTTTATCAATTTAGTCTAACCTGTTACCTAATACAAATATATTAGTTCATTTAATTAATGAATAAATGTGTTTTACTATTATTAATAATAAGTAAAATTCTTAATCAATTTTGTTATATCAAGAGGTGCTCTACAACCTAGTATAAGGGAGATGTTGTCACATTATGTAAAATTACATTAAAAAATAATAAAGAATTCTTGCATTAAAAAATACAAAAAAAAATATAAATACAAGCTAGCTTTAGAGTAAAAAAATGCAAGTCAACTTTAGAGTAAATTTATATTTATATTAATGAACAAGATTTAAATCAATGAATTTTGAATTCACATTAGAACAATCACTTTGTCTTTATCAATACAATGAGATAATCCAAATAATTAGCCATGGTATGTAATAGCACCACAAAAACCCTACAACAAGTAATGAATTGTCTTTCTAAGATATGTCAAGCATTCATTGTAACCTCAATTTATGTATATAACCCTGTGAATTGTTACCTTCTTGCCTATGTATCACAAATCAATGTTTTGCATATCAAAGATTGGAGGAACTAGTATGCTATGGACATTGGACAAGTTTTCTATCTACATGCACACACTTGATGCAGGATTTCCATATAATCATGGGATTCATCCTCAATTTCATCAAGTTTTCTAGGGTATTATACAAAGAGAACATAATGATGCAGTAAAAATAACCCACTTGGCATGTAGTAAAACCTCAAGCTTTAATAATGTGTGTGGTTGTAGTGGATGTTGCTGTGGTAGAATTGTGCATCTCATAACATGCAACTTTCCAAAATTGTAACTACACGCCTTCTCCACATATTGATGGTGCATGTCTTCCTTCACACTAATTATCCTAGATGAACTCACACATTGTCACTTTTACTTGCCATAAATCTAGAAAATAAGAATTTCAATGGAGATGTGATCAATTGATAGAAAAGATGCATTACGGAAGGTTTTCTCCCATCCAATTTCAGGTGCACAAAAAAAAATTGAGTTAATTTGTTCCAAGTTTGATTTTGAAGTGTACTAGTTTGGTTCCTTGAATAATTGCAGTTCCAATCTTTAAATAATTTAGTAATATAACCATGTTAGACTCCATGTAGATTCAAACACCAGACAATTCTTTTGGTTTAAGATTAACATGTTAAGAAATCTGCGATATAAAAGGATTTACATGATATTTTTTTACTGTTTCTCTATTTTTTTAAGATTCAAACATTAGATGGATTTAAAGTGTAATCATTTCAATTCTTATTAAGAATGAAATACATTATATGTACAAGTTACAACTTTGCTTATTTTCTTGTTCCGTTGATCAATTAGTTGTGGGTATGAACAACTTAACAACTATTAAGAATTCCACACCTCCCCGACAATTATAACTAATCACAATACAAGGATCCTTTACATAAACCAATGCTAATATAAATCATGTAGATGATAAGCAAACAATACATGACTCTATCATCTTATTTCATGGGAAAACAATGGATATAAAGTGTGTAAAAATTAGGTTAATAAGTTTTTTTAGGGTTATATGAATTTCGACATGAATTTTCATTAATTGGGGTTTGTAACTGATCCATAAATATGGTTCAATTTTTGAGGATATTGATTAATTTAAAGTTGTTATCAATTAGGGTGCAGGTTTGGAGGGGGCAACATATTATCAAGAATGAGCCCAAAGGGGGCACACTTGCATGCATCATCGTTTGGAGGACTTCACTAGGTGATACTAAGACCTAATGCTAGCCCCTATCCGGTAAGAAATAGCTTGAGCTAAGGGAGAAACATCCACGCAAGTATTCCCTCTCTTAGATATAGAGGTCTTAGTAGAATAGATTGATTGTATCCCTAACATGGGGCATACCAGGGGCCATTTCAACTAGTACATACAAACCATCAGTCTTTACTGCAAGATGAAATTCTTATTGGGTTGAATGTTCATCGACTGATAGGAGCATTGGGAATATGTCCTTCATTCATTGGAGTGCATTCATTACTATCTAAGATATTTGGACCATAGATTAGACATAATCGAGAAAAACATTGGCATTCCCCCTATGGCCTATACATATTGTTTGATTGGATTTAGATCCCTCAACATAGTGATCTCATGTCTATGTTTTGTATGCCTTATCATACTAGTATTTCTAGGCAACATTGTCAGAGCACCCCTGCCTATGCAAAGGACTCCCATTATTCTACACATACTCCATCCTCCGCATACTAAAAGCTCCACACAAGGAAACATAATAATATTAATTGGATATTTATTCAGCCTCAACCCCCAAGGACCTACAACCGCATCAATTATGTCATCATTGGGCAGAGCACTAACATAATTGTGTCAGTGTCAAAGCACTCATCAATAGAATGACCACCCACAAAATTAGTTTTATTTTAATTTTAAAATGAATGTCAGGAACTAGAAAATATCGAAAATAAAATTCCCTCCACCAGGGGAAATAATTATGTCCCATCAAAGCTCCCTGAGTCAATTGAAAATTAGAACTAAGATTTTCTAAAAATTAGAAAATTATTTTTGAATTTAAGCAAAAATAGAAATATTAAGCATTTTCCTGAAACTTTGGTTAAAATTGCAAAACACAACCAATAATGCAGAGTCAACACACTATGACCGCGAGGCGAATTCTATAGTCCCTAGTGAGGGAGGGACTAATAACATCAAACAAAAGTTGAAATTATATTTGTTAAAAAATTAAAATAGAATCTCTCTCTCTCTCTCTCTCTCTCTCTCTCTCTCTCTCTCTCAGCCATAAAAAAATAGTGATTTTACTGTTATGTCATGCCACAAGGAAAACTAGACAAGTGACAACAAAGATATTGCAAAGTTCTTTTGTCTATCAAAATTACCCAAAACAGAGTTACCAAATATATATCCCTAGACCATGACATATATTTGAATATACCAACATATAGATTACAAATAACATTTGGGTATATAAACAAACCACAATTATACCACATAAAAAACTGTAAAATGAAATTCATAAAACATAAGCATAAAATTATAAGGAACCTAGGTTGTCATCCTTCCTCGGAAGAAATTGTTGGGGTGAGATCTTATGTGCTTGGTCCTAGTGAGGTACGTCTCCCACTATGGAGATGTGTCTCTATATGTGACAATCAAGCACCTAGGCTGACTAAACAAGAGTGCAAATGATTTTCAGCCCATGTGAAGAGTGCCAAATCCATCAAGTGATACTTCTCTACTATGTTACAATGACGTTATGGCCCTCAACAATGAGTACCGATATTGTATATCAAATTCCAACCCCTTCTTAGTTCATGAAACTTTCATTTACCTTCTCAGGAGTTAGTTTATTGCCTTCTTGTTGCATAATTGTCTTCTTGGTAAATTCTCATATTTCCATTTCAGTGAGTCATAAATCTTTGACAATTGTCACTTGAAAACAATTGTCATTCCCAATTTTATCTTTTCTAATCTCAAGAGGAAATGTAATGCAATATTTAATTTTATATATTTATTTATACATATTTTTGTATTATCAGATGATAACAAGTTAACTAAAATGATAAATCAAGTTGTCATATCGTGAAACTCATACTCTAACATTTATAGGCATCCATTAGACATCAAGCTAGCATAATAATTGAATTTCTTACCTTCGTAAAATCTTGGGTGAAACTCACCATGGGAAGCCATATAATATGGATCTCCCATAAGGTCTTTGTGTGTGTCACCTTCATTATTATCCCTGCCTTCGCTAGGGACTATAGCTTTCACCTTGTGGTCAAACCCCCTTGACCTTGTATTAGTTTGTGGAATTTATATAGCTTTAACCAAAGTTTTCATAAAATGGTTACAGATGAACAGACCGCAAAGATGTTCTTAAAAAATGTATGGGTTCACTTTAGGTTTCCCACTTCTATTATTTATCAATTTCAATTTTAAAATATATTTCTAATTTTCAAAATTCTTATTTATAATTTTCCATTGCCTTATCAAACATTGACGTGACATAATACCCCTTGTGGAAAGCAATTTAATTTCGATATTTGTCAGACATTGGAAAACAATTTTAAAATTAAAAAAAAAAAGGAATTGTGCTAATGGTTGTTGTAGAGGCCCTAACACTATATATCATTTTTTTCATGATTGATTTGTAGTGGGAACTGCAGTCTATGCTAATGCTTTGACCACAACGATTGACAATAGAGGTTTCATAGCACAGATTCATGGCTAGAGGGGAGGCAAGTAATTTACGTAAACGAGGGGGGGGGTCCACACTCATGGTGGTCGACTCTATATATTCAAAGTCTTTTAACTTTTAATGCCATGAATAAAAACAAAAAATGTCACTCTAATATAAACCCGCAATACTCATGTTCAATGCACCATAGTGTTATCATTAATATCTGCAGTAACTTAAAATACATAGTATTCAATGGTGCCCCTTTAATCCTTATCCCCTTATAACTGGTTCTTGATAAAGGCTTCGACTCCTTTTAAGACTTACTTATTTCTAATTATTTTTTTATTCCTATCAAATTTATTTCTTTCATTCAAATTCATTTTTTCCTGATCATATATCGATTGTGACCATCTACTTAGTGCTCTACAGTGGTCAACCACCTACCTCAGTGCTTTGTAGAAAATCCACTGAAACTTCAAGTAGTGAGGTTAATAATCATGAGGGAAATATTTTGATCAAAGTTACGTTAAACTTGAGAGTGGTAACCATAAAAGATGGAGGTAAGGCTAAAGCATTCATGCATGACCTAAGGATGTGGATTTCAAGTGAGGTTGTGAAAGGGTCTTTCAGGGATAATATTGAGATATCAACCATGAGAATTTTAAAGCAGGCAGGGGCAAGGTGATTGATATCACCCATCTCCATCGCATAGACAACTACCCAAAAAAGTCACAATTTAAAATAGTCTGACCAAATCCAATAGTTCACGCTGTTAGATCCAATGGCTACTTTTTTCAACATGCACCAAAATGCCAGCTGGTTAAACACAACTTTACAATCCGATGGGATCTGATGACGACTGTTCATCGAATCCAATGGTCATGATACACATCAGGTAGGAACATGCACACACATTAACAACCATATTGTTACTTGATGTGATGTAACAACCTTGAACCAACGAGATCAACAATTGCCACCCACATCGCTCATGAATCTAATCGAAGGTTAAGCCATAAATTTTACCTGACACATCCAACAATCAATATTTATTTCATGAAGTAGCTGAATTTTTCCTCATAAGTGATTGCTCGCAATGATTGCGGAAGATTACATAGTGTCTATTTTAAGTTGCATCGTTGAAAATAGGATGTGTCCCATGGATTTTATTAAATCAAATTGAATGTAGAGTTATCTAAGATTATCAGAGTGCTTTCCATATCCATAGGCATTATCTCCAGGCTTGCACACTTTTGTATATTATTAGTCCCTGCCATCTGGCAATGGCCAGGGACTATAGGAATTGAAAAGATGGTATTTAACATTAATTTCATCTGCTTACCATTACAAATGACAAGCAACTCTTATGAATAACCAAACTTTTAAGGAAAAATTAATTTGATAGTCTTATTTAGCCTCTTCCCGAGGCAGGAGGGGCTAAAACATAGGTTATAATTTTTTTTCCATCGGCATTTAGAATAATTGTGTAGCAGAGTAAACTAATGCTACGCATTAGTTTAAACATTAAGTGTTATACTGAATTAAATTAAACCTATAGCAACTTAATTGAATTAACCCTAAGCTCATAAGCTTCATAGCAAGGTCGGCAAGGTCAGAGACTTGGCATGTCCATCTGCGAAGGATTCTGTCTAGTGCGCCTGTCGCTTGCCACGTACCACCGCTTCAATCTAGGTACCATTCCATAAACTGGAACAGTTGTCCCTTTCGCCAGATTGCATAAGAGAGTTTTCCATAAGCCAAATTCCTCGAGTCTTCAGAGTCCCTGAGTCTTCTGCATAATAATGGAGTCCAGTCCCTTACTAATACTCTGATGAAGCGCTCCACCGTTTGCCTGTAATGCTGTGGGGTGTTGGAGCAATTGAGGCCACCAGTGCATCTACTAACCTGCATTATGAAAGCATACATATCGAAAGTTAAATAGGTAAACCACCTATCGCTTAACTGATTGATATAGAGACTTGAAGATGAAAGCATTTTGAAACAACAAATTGCTACCGCAATTCTTCTACTGTTGTGCAAAGAGCCCTGTCACAGAGATCAATATCAAGAATTAATGGATTCTGAATATTTATTCCCATCCAACAGGCTCAAGTAATTGATTAATTTGGTATAAACCTAAAAAATGCTACATAGAATTCAATTTTCAGAAACTATTGGCCTGAGGCCTGCAAATTAGCTTAAAGAAATATGCAGCTATGATAAATTTCTCTTACTCTGCAATCTTGTTACAACACTATTTGCTGTAGAAGAAAGCTCCATCTTTTCATGCGTTGCAGTTTCCTTAATTCTCTGAGCAGAATGTTGCATGCTGTTATTATTTTTCTCTGCCAATCATGGCAGTCTCCCTCTCTGTAACAGGCGATGGACAACAACCTTCCCAATGTTCAACCACGTGTCTCTTGCATGCACATCGACCGACTGAGAATGAAACAACACACACTCAGAAGAACACTCTTAAATATATCTACCGTTAAGTATCACTGTATACTTCTAATGAGCAAGCCAACTTAAGGACTGTTCATGTTAGAAATCTGCATAAGTCAAACAAGCCTCATGTTGAAAACACCTTTAACTGGGTGTTGATAAAACTCAAATAGATCTGAGAACCATTTAAAGGCATACTCAGAAGACTATCTTGGCTTCTTCTAGGTAGCCACAGGTACATAATAATTCATGGGTAACCTACGAAAAATATAGACATTGCATGCAAAAACTATCTATCACTGCGTGATTTTAATAGCATTAAAGAAGTGATGGCCAAAGAAAAATGGCAAGTTTGCACTGAATAAATTTGAAAATATCCGTTTTGAAATCACAGTATCAATTTAACCATGAATTAATGCAAAAGCAGATGGTAATATGTACGCTTTGATGACTGTATGACTATATGTACTCCAGACAGCAATCCGTTTGTATCAGGTTCTTACACATTTTCAAACTCTTTGAATATCAAATATTTGAATTTCTGCTGGGAAAAATATATTTGTATCAAAGAACACTAGCTTAATTAAATAGAAACACATATTTTAATGGAACGATGAGCTTCATAGATTGAAGCATTTATCTGGGAAAGGGTTAATAAAAGCATAGATATATCTATTTCATGTTTTTCAGCTTAAAAAAGCTTGTCGCAAATTGTAAAGGCTTGCCTACTTAACAAATTTCACTCAATAAATTTCTTGTTCCAAATTTTCGAAAAGAAAAGTCTTTCATCTGTAACGCACAAACAGAAGTTGATTACAATTCTTACCTTCAAGCAAAATTATCTAGCCAACTCGTCCAATACTTCACAAAAATCGAGGCTTTAAATTTCACCGCAAATGAAAATTATGTTGCGATAACTTCAGGATTTTTGAGAGCATCAGAGCTTGATATGTAAAGAAACCACCTAGCCATGCTTGGATTAACTCCAGATCGAATAGATTAAGACTCCAAGCCTTCTAGAGAGCTCAGGAGCATTGTAAAGGGCCTATAAAAGGCGAAAACTAAATGTAATAAGCGTTCAACTTCTGAAGACTATTCCTACTTTGTTCCTTCAAGCTCTTCATCTTTATTCTAACAATACAGCTTCTTTTGCCATCATATGTTCAACATCCATTTTCTTTACTGCTTTATGCTTGCACTTGAATAGTTTGTTCATGTTTCCTTTGTGTCTAAGGCTAGATAACTGTTATCTTATCTATGCTTTAATAACTTAGACTTGCAAGATTCTTTGTTGCCTGTAACTAACCATTCATATGTGGTCATATATGCTTCTACCAGTACAATCAATATTCTCTTTTGTTACCTGTAGCTAGTCATTCATTTATGTTTATATGTGCAATCTGTTGATACATTTAGTATTCTCCATCTATCCATTAAATCTATAAACTATTGAGCATTAGTGGTTTAAATCCTTGTGTTGTTGAGGGTGTTCATGCATGCCTTGAGTGGGAATAGAGTTGAAATGGTCATCTAACTTGATCCAAACCATCATCCATTCCAATAGTTCTGAGAACAATATTGAAGATTATATGTTACTAGGCATCTCTGAGCTGCAACCTAGGAGAGTTTCCTGGGGTGCTAACAGTACCAGCATGAGGAATGGGATTTAATTGACAATTTTGATTCCTTTAATATTACATAAATACCTCGAGGCCAAAACCAAGATGCTGATCTGATGGCTAATATGGCTACTAAACGTTTGCTTGATTTTAGATTGAAGAAAAATAAATTTTCTGTTGAATTGATTTTCAAACCATCCATGCCTGATAACATCTCGAATTGGAAGGTTTTCGAAGATGATGAGCAAATCCTTGAGTTCCTACACTGCGAGAAGACATTCAAGAGTGCAGCCATTGACGAAAGGGAGCATGACAAGCTTATGAATGAAGGGGAAGATGAGGAAAAGGATCAGCCCAATGTGATTCCAAAATAAGTGGTTAGGATGGAGCACTTGTATGACTTGCATGATAAATTCAAGAAACCTACTAACTGCAAAACACAAAGCTCATCCATGAAGTATGAAATGGTCAACCTTGGGACCGAAAAGGACCCAAAAAATGTTAATATGGGTCTGGGGTGTTCTTCGCTAGAAAAGGTTGCATTTGTCAAACTATTTAAAGAATACAAGGATGTCTTTGCATGGACATATGAATACCTAAAGACCTTTGATACCAGTATTATGCAGCATGTGATCCCTTTGGAAAAGGAGGCCAAGCCCTACCAACAAAATTTGCGTAAGATGCATCCAAGATTAGAACCATTGGTGAAGAAAGAACTGAACAAGATGTTGGATGCCAAAATCATATTCTCGGTCAGACACACCTGCTGGGTAGCTAATCTCGTGCCAGTGAGAAAGAAAATGGAGACATCAGGCTATGTATTGATTTTAGAAACCTGAACAGAGCATCTCAAAAGGACAACCATCATGTCCCTTCTATGGAACACATCCTTCAGTTTGTTTCTAGGTCTGAAATGTTGTCCCTATTAGATGGGTTTTCAAGATATAATTAGGTACTAGTATCGCATGGGGATCAGATTAAGACAGTCTTCAACACCAAATGGGGCACTTACGCATACCGAAATGCCTTTTGGGCTCACTAACGTGGGTGCCACATTCTAGAGAGCTATGGACATAGCCTTCCGAGGGTTGATGAACAGATCGGTAGTGGTGTACATGGATGACATCACTGTGTATTCATATCGTAGGAGGGATCACATTTATCACCTGAGGCAGATTTTCGAAAGATGTCGAAGGTATGGAATTTCTTTAAATCCCAAGAAGAGCATCTTTGCAGCGACAGAGGGGAAACTATTGGGTCATATCCTTTCTAAAGACGAGATTGTGATGATCTTGAAAGAATACAGACCATCATGAGAATACAGACCCTTGCTAATAGAAAAGCCATGCAATATTTCTTCGGGAGGATTAATTTTGTTAGAAAGTTCATCTCAGGCTTCGCCGAAATAATATGCCCCTTGCAGCTAATGATGAAGAAAGATGTTGCGTACAAATGGAGTGATGAAGCCAAGGAAGCGTTTTGGCGAATCAAGGAAGCCATTGTTGAAGCTCCTGCACTGGTCAACCCTAATTTTGACAAAGGATTCTTCTTATACACCTTTGCTTTTGACCTTTCATATGTCGAAATTCTCACTCAAAAAAATGATGATGGCAATGAAGTCCCCATTTCCTACATGAGTTCAAATCTCCAAGGAGTGGAACTGAATTACCCAGACGTGGAGAAATAGGGCTACGCAGTTTTCAAGGCCATTAAATATTTCTGCCCTTACTTACTAAATGCTAAAACCAAAGTCATCGTGCCCCATCCAGCTGTAAGAGCCCTCTTCGTGCAGAAAGAAATGGCTAAACGAAGAGAGAACTAGATAACCGCCCTGCAAGAGTTCGACTTGGAGATAAAGCCGACACAAATACTTTGAGGGCAGGGACTTTGTAGGCTGGCAGTAAAATCCTTAGTGAACCAAAAGGAGGCACCCGAAGAATCAGGAATGCCGAGTGTGCAATATGTACAAAGGGAACTTAGGGAGGAGCTCTTATGGAGTAACAAAGCACTGATGTATGAGCAAGAAGAATCGGAAACCTGTTTCAACCTTGAGTCATGGTACCATGACATACACTTCTATCTAGTGCGGGGTTCATGTCCTGAACACATGGATGCATCACAGAGGAGGGCTCTCAGATTAAAATCTAATCTATATTATTTGGCCGACAACATCTTGTACAGAAAAAATCATGATGGAATCTAGATGAGGTGTTTAGAGAAAGATGATGCCAACCATGTATTGAAAGAAATGCATGACAACCCAGCAGGTGGTCATTATGGTGGAGAGACCACTGCCCACAAAATATTGAGAGCCGGATATTATTGGCCCACAGTGTTCAAAGACTCACATGCCTATGCTCGCAAATGCAAGGCATGCCAAACCGCTGCAAGACGAGAAATAAAATCTGTTGCTCCCCTTAGGCCTATCATTATTTACCAACCATTCCAGCAGTGGGGCCTGGACGTCATAGGCGAGATCACTCCAAACTCATCACAGCAACACAAGTATATACTCACAATGACTGATTACTTCACCAGATGGACCAAAGCCATCCCACTCCGAAAGGTGAACGAAGATGAGGTAATATCATTCATTGAGAAATTCATTATCAACAAGTATGGCATCTCTGACTCTCTCATCTTTGATAACGCTTATTATTTTTCATCTCTGAGATTGACTGAGTTTTCCATTGATAAGTAAATCCACATAAAATATGCGGCAAACTATTACCCAGGGAAACATAATTGCATATTCTTCCAATAAGAACCTTATCTGCATAATCTGCAAGACTGTCGCTGATAACCAGAGGAACTGGCACAACGCCTTGACAAATGCCCTTTGGCCCAATAGGGTCACCCCTAAATTGGCCTTGGGAAACTCTCCATACTTCCTACTCTATGGACAGGAAGCCATCTTGCCCCCAAATGTTGCTCTCCCATTCTTACAACTCTCCCTAACTTCAAGAGGAACCCCTTCAGCCCCGCTTCAAGAAAGGATCGACTAACTGATGAAGCTGGAGGAATTAAGGGATAGAGCTAGAATTAAATTCAAAAATCACCAAATGATTGTAAAAATATGGTTTGATCATCATCTGGCAGGAGATAAAGATTTCCAAATGGGGGAACTAGATCTGAAATGGGACAAGCTGAGTGAGACAAAGGGTAAACACACAAAATTCCAACATCTATGGTTGGGCCCATTCCAAATCATTAAAAAGATTGGTCAAGGGACTTACAAGTTGAAAAAATTACAAGGGGAGACTGAAAAGCTCCCTATTAATGGCCAGCATTTGAAGAAATACTTCCAGTAGCCACCGCTTTGGTGGTTGCCTCCTAAGTAGGTTAGAGTTCATTTCTTTTTGTTGTTAGTTTAGTTGTATTTTTGTCCTTTCCTTTGTTTTCTACCAAGTTTGTTCTCCTACTGTTTTGAATTACATTCCTTTTCAACCAGCTAAGTGCAGTCATCTGGCCTCATTCTACCTTTTAGATCTACCCTTATTCGCTACTCTCGGCCTTTCCCTGCCTCATTAGCTTGCTAATGATTCTGTTGTTCCTGAATCTATCATTTCCCCGCAAATCAAAAAAACCTTCTATCAACCCATGAGCACTTGAGAATCAACAGTGGAATGCAAACCGAAACCCCTCTTTGGCATCTGTTGGGAACTGCGTGAGATCTGTTAATAACTTAAACATCTGGGGCATGTAGGGGCATCTTTATAAAACAAAAAATGTGTAACTACAACTGGACTAGCATGGAGGAACCCTGCATATTAAATAAATCCCACTCAGACCTATCCTATACTTTCTTGTAAAGTTTACAGTCATTCTCCATTGGTCCCATCCACCACATTAAATGGTCCAATACCTGTTACTCACAAGTAAACCTCCTTTCAAGGGCTAAGCTCACTGTCTCATACCTTGTGGCAAATCTAATTGTGCTCTAGTCCTTGTGCCTGAAACTGGAAGGACTTATCTAAAAAGAATTGAAATGTCAAGTCCTTGTGCCAATCTGGAAGGATAGGTTGTTTGGGAAGCCAGTTAGAGTAAGGACTGTTGTTGGGCTCAGAGTACCGGTTGACACAGCAAGCCCAACAAATATGGCATGATCCATGACTGCGCCCCATTCACTCAATAAATATAGCACCGAAATTCTCATATAAAGTGCAAGAAAAACATGTCTACATCAAGCTTGATGAGCCATAAAGAGCTAAGGTACACACCTAAACAGGTATGGACAGACCAGTGACAACCCCAAAGGAATTTTTGAAAGTGGGAAACAGTTAGGTGAAGGTCAACAAACCCATAATACTGCCATTGGATAATTCCTGTCAAAATCCTACCGGCAAGTAGAAGCTATTTGTCTCTATCCCCTCTCAAGCACTAATGTTTAAGTGGAACCCATGCTTGTCCATCTATATAGTTTGCATTTTAAGTTTATTTTAACATCCTAATGTTCTATTGATCTGAAGGTTATTTGGAAGCAGAGATAATTGGTTCACCCATCAGTTCGCCATTTGTTGTGGCCACAACTACCACCCTATTGAAACATGCCTCTGATAGTAAATTTTCAATGGGTCCCCTATAAATCTGGTCTTTCATCCCTCTGAATGATCTGTTTCATCCCAATGATTTTAACTATATGGAGATCCAAATCTTCCATTCACAAATGGGTAAAGCACTTTAAAAAATCCCTCGTGTAAGCCTTTCATTCTTATATTTATCGGGATTTGTTTAACCCCTCAAAACCCTCATCGCATTACTATTCCCATCACCATGCCTTATAGTGGAAATCCTTCACAAAGCACACATGAATCACCCCTTTCGCTCATCTCACCCCACCTTGATCAAAGGGAAAAGTGATGGTTTATCATGAGCAAATGAGAGCGATGCGAGTAAGTTCTCCATCGCATCACAAATCACCAACCGGCCAAGCCCCAAAGCCATATATAAAGGGCGCATAAGCATTCTGGACCCGACAGCCATATTAACAAAGTTATATTGTGTTTCGGATCCGAGACCATCACTCATCGCTATCGGTGGGGTCTGGGATCTATGTATATGGCACGCCCTAACCACCCGGACCCGCGGATGATTATAAACCCTGGCATATGAATTTTCAAATCCGCCCCAATGGCCATACGCAAATATTTCCATATATCCATGTGTTTGTGATGAAACATTAAAGTCGAGGTTTTCCAAATGGAATGGTAACATTATGGACTCGAGGGGATTTATGAACATTAACGTATATGTGTTTTCGGGTCCACCTCCCAATCACATATTGGATATCGGAGGAGCCCCGAGCCTTATACATATTACACACATTGATATAGCAACCCCGCTGACCTATCAAATATGATATATATATATATATATATATATATATATATATATATATATATATATATATATATATATATATATATATATATATAGATATATATATATATATATATATATATATATATATATATATATATATAGATAGATAGATATATATATATATATATATATAAGCCCTATCGCACATCACGATCGGCAGAGCCTCGGACTTGAGCATATTGCGATATGCGATAGGCCGGACCCGATAATATCTACAGGCTCCAGCATATAATATTTGAGGTCCGGCTTGGGCGATTGACTCAAGTTTTTCCTGTGTTTTAATTTGTTTTCCAAATTTTTGAAATGATATTGGGATTGGGTTTTCAGTGTAAAGGGAAAGCCTGTGGACTCCCGATGGTGCAATTGCGCATTGGGGCAGTGGAAGGCATGGGTCCTGTGACCTGAGAGGGAGCCAATACCCGATTCTGAAGAAAGGAGGCCCTCGAAAACTGTGCCAAGCCTATGCTTTGAGTGGGAAATTGTATGATTGATTGTGTTTTATGCATAGATCCTTTTCACACTTGTTCCCACAGTTATAAAAGTTAATGAAAGCAGCGTCTATGTTTCATGTGAATATCTTTGTCATATCGCTCACAATCATGAAGCTAATGATCACTATCTCTTCAGGTGAGAAGTAAAGGATGCAGGAGAGGATATGAAGAGCCATGGATGTAGAAGCGCTGCGTTTAAGGGTCTAGATGCAAGCATTTCGGGTCAGGAGCCCATGCATTGCCTATGCATTCCGTAAGTAGAGTTGTTCCAGTCTTCATTATGGGGAGGCAAAACACAGTCACCCCTTTTGCCAACACTTGTTCTCCTCCTCAGGAAAGGAATCGACCCAGACGTTATGCCTTCTATGTGCCAGTGGTCATGCTAACGATCCTATCTTTGTGTACTCGATTGGCATATCTAAAATAGTGGGAAGATGAAGGGCAGGGTGGCCTCAGCTTGTCGGCAATTTCACCAACCTGCCGCAGCTGTACATACTGATATGTGTAATGACAAGAGGGAGGGAAAGGTCATGGAAGGCCAAGTGTCATTTAGGGCCACATAAGTATTACCTCCGAAGAAAAAGGGTGTCACTTTATTGTGAACAAGGAGGACTATTTTTTAAGGAAGAAGGAGCCTTTAGTTTCAGACTGATTGAATTGTTTTGGATCAGAGTGTTGTTACTAGCATGGATGTAAATATGATTTATATTTATGCATATTGATGACTTACAGTTCACTATTAGTCTTGTTAAATTGAATGTGATTCAATTCCATGGTTAACTTGTGAATGGCCTCCGATTTGAAACTAAATTAAACATTAGTTGCAGTTTTAATTCCATAGAAGAATGTAGACTCATATATGAGTGATTGGATTGCAATTTAGATTTAATACAGTCTTGTCCAGCTGTGAATTCAGTGATTGATTCATTTGGACTTGAATCTATGCATGATGTTTAACCTTCTTTATTACACTCTTGCTAAACATATATATGATGTTTAAACCTCTGTATCATGCTCTTATAGGATAGATTACAATAGTTAAAAGTAGTATAGATAGGATTTATACATAGAGGTTAGCTATTTTATCTTTGTTGACTTAACTGAAGTCTTCCTCCTGGGAGAAATCTTTCGACATGTTCAAACTGTTTACGGGGTCCCTTAAAACCCATCCGAGCTAGCCATTCCAAACGAAAGCAGGTCTAATTGGGGCTTGCGATTGGGTTAGCTCCCCTTGCTTGGCATTGTGCACATTTGCCATGTCAACAAGAGGCAAAACTAGAAATCAACAACATTCAAAGATATTTCGAAGGAAATTTAAACCTCCGGGATTTAACCATTCATGAGCAGAATAGACATAGAGATATTTTGAATTTTACAGTCTAATCCTCCACAGCCAAAATCCCTTTACGTTAATTCAAAACTTACATAAATACATGTACATACAACAACCAGAGCCTAAATCAATGGATCAAAATTGCCTAATCTTATCTAATCTGCATTATATTCTCCTCAAGAATCTCAACTAAGCCTAACTACTTGAATTTATTACATGATAATTCAATCCCTAAATTGTAGCTCTAATCCTATCTAGAAAGTTTTGTAAAGTGACAGCTAAAGGATCCCACTCCTTTTCTTGCAAATTTTTTTTGTGTTTTTGGAATAAATTCAAAGCCTTTTGTCTTCAAGCATCATGCTCCTGCATCACATCGCATGTCTTACAATATTCTTTAGAGTATTTATGCAACGTTGGCCACCACAACCTAGAGCGCAAAAACTTATGAGTTGTTGCTTTCCCTGCATAATGTCCTCCCACAGATCCTCCATGAGCTTTAGTGAGGACACTATTTCATTAAAAATCAGGCACATAACGTCGAAGTATCTCATCTGATCCCATCTTATATAAATAGCTTGTAATTACCGAGAAATCTGTCACGCGCACTACCAACTCTTTCTTCTTCCAGCTGGTGTACCTTTCTGGAGTTGTTCCTGTGGTAAAAAAATGGATAATATCCGTAAAGTGGTTATCCACTACGTGCACCACAAAGAGTTGTGTGTCGGGCAACCCTTCCTCCAAATTAGTAGGCTCCTCTCCTATCTCAATGTGCGGCAATTGATCAGGTCCTGTATTCAACCTTCCTAGCTTCACAATTACCTCAAAATCATATTCTTGGAATAAAAACAGCCACCGGCATATTTGCCCCCCAACACAGGTTTATTGACTAGGTACTTCAAGGTGGAGTGGTCTATGTACATCTTGAAATGTCTGCCCAATAGATAGTACCTAAACTTTTGGAGCATGTAGACCATAGCCAATCCCTCACACTTTGTTTTGGAGTAATTCTTCTTAGCTTTTGACAATTTTCTTCTTGCAAATGCTATAGGGTGATCGAGTTCTCCTTCGCTAGCCTGTGTTAGTACTGCTCCCAATGCAACACGTGAGGCATCAACACGAACATGGAATTATTTCTTCCAGTCCGGGAAGACCAATATCAGCACAGTAACCATTTTCTCCTTCAAGACATCCAGTTTGTGTTGACATTCTTCATTCCAATAGAATGTAGAATCCTTCTTTAGCAACTTTTCCATGGGCACGGTAATCTAAGCATAAGCCTTGATGAAATTTCGATAACACCCAATATGGCCCAACATTGCGCACAGATGTTTAACACTCCTTGGGCATTCCAAATTGATTATTACCATGATATTGGTAGGGTCCACCATGACTCCTTTCCTGCATACCACATGACCCAACAAAATCCAAAAGGGGACACAAAACAAGCACTTCTTCAGGTTCAATGCAATCGGATACCTTTGGCACGTATCTAACATTAAGTGCAGATTGTCTACATGGTGCTTGACTAGCCCAAACACTATCCATTCATTGAAATAGACCTCTAAGAATTTTTGAATGAACTCTTTGAACGTCGCAATGATTATGTGAGAGAATATTTCCTACGCATTCTTGAGTCCAAATGACATATCTTTATACTGGAAACAACCCCATTTCTTCATGAAGGTTTTCTTACTCCTATCCTCTGGCACGATCTTAATCTGATGGTACCCAGAGAACCTATCAGTGAAGGAATACTCTTCCTGTCCTCCCACATTGTCTAGTACTTCATCAGTAAACGGTGTCGGAAAGGGATCATGGACACAGGCATCATTAAGCTTTCTTAGATCTACGCAAATCCTTATTTCATCCTTCTGCTTCTTTTCCTGAACTACCATTGGACTCACCCAATCAAACTCCTCCACGGGTTCAATAATATCTGCTTCAAGCATCTTGTCCAACTCCAAGCAAACATTTTCCTTGTATTTCGGATTAAGGCGATATGGCCTCTACTTAATAGGCTTTGCGTTTGATTTCAGAGTTATTTTCATCACTCCAAAATCGCCTATGATGCCTTTCAAGTCCGAAAATTTTGTAGGAAACAAATCCTGATATTCGCGGAGCAACTCAGCGATATTATCTACTTTACATCATCCCAGTAATCCCCAATCTTCGCAAACTTTGGCTTCGCCTCTGTGCCAATGTTTACTTGCCTAGTTTTCAATGGCACGGTGATGTATGGATTCTCTATCATCGGTCCCTCTACCTCACAGAGGCCTTTTATTTCTGGAATGTTAATATTCCTTCGATATACATCCTCTCCTTCAGCAGTTGCATTATAGTACTCTAGTGCATGGCACAGTTGGGTGCTCCAATCTGGTTGAATCAATTCCAAAGGATCCTGCGGTATTCTAAAGATCATTGCCTTAACCTCCTGCAATGCCTCATCAATGTTTTCAAACCCATCTTCAAAGTTGAATGTCCTCACGAACCCTTCTCTTAATACATCTCATTCCGCGGTGTCGTGGTGGAGCTCCATCTCCAAATACCAGTTCATAAGGATTACGGCCAGAGTGTGATAAAATAAATGCACCCATTCTGTCTACAACTCCATTCCATATACCTTGGTCCATTTATCCAAGTGATCGCATGGATCATTCCTCCCATTGTACTTCTAAGTTACCCATACTTTAGGCCAACCAAACCGCATTCTCATCATTCTTTTGTAATCGCGCCACCCATCAAAGTTGTCTTTGTGCGTACCGCACCATCGAGCGGGTGTAGCGTGCTGTGCCCAGTCCAACACCTCAAAACGGTAATCCTCTAGAACTTACCCTTCAATATCATCCAAAAATTTATCCATGCCAGTTAAACCATCATAATAAGGCAAATTTCTTACCTCCAATGACACACAGTGCAGCGATTTGGTCAACATGTCATAGCGCAATGTGGATACTTCATGCAGCATGTTTTGCTAATGTTCCAACTCTTCGTCTGAATCCAAAATATAGGAACTTTCATGGTCTGGTACAATTCGTCCCTCAGCTATCGGATTAACCCAGTCTTGGTCTCGCGCTATGATATTATATATCTAATCCAAATCATCATCACCCTCCTCATAGTCACAGTCCGGTTCGGTATAGCACGGTTCTTCTGCGGGGTCCAATGGTACTACGATGCGGAGTGATTTCCTTTCAAACAACATTGTCCGCTTCTTCAAATTGATGACCCCATTCATATCGATAGCCCAATCAATTCCTGGGAGCGTGGGATATGGATTGTTATCATAAAAAATCTCTATTACTTCAAAATCAGCCAGGGTGCTCACACCTTCTATATATACGATAACCCCCTGCAATCACCCCATAAGGATAATATTCTATTGTTTCGCCATCCTCAGTTGAATCGGAGACCACTGTAGCACGGGTCTCTCCATCCTCTCCTACGTTTGCTTAGGCAATACGTTTGCGTCAGACCCCAAATCCATAATAACCTGGTCCATCTCATAGTCTCCTATTTGTGCACTAAGCCTCATCTCGCGCCCTATTATTTCCTTATGCTTACCGATCTTTCTGACTATGCGAGGTCCATAAGAAAAATTATCCTTACCAACACATTTGTTGATCAACTCTTGTAGCCCTTTTACAGCCTTGCTGTTGTGCAATAGTTTCATACAAGTCTCCAAGAATGTGGTAAGCAAAGAGGGGTCAACCTCTGTAGGCACATTGGTATCTAACAATTTGTTCTGACTTCCTAAGGTAGAGGCCTCAGCAAAGCTTTTCTTCACTTCCATGAATTTTTACTTCGCATGCTCCAGATCAAACCCAACCTCCTTTTCTGTAGCCTTGTGGACCCATCCACCTTCCTCAGGCTTCTTTCCCCTATCATCACCAATCACGATCCCGATTCACAGTACAATATTCACATTTGGGTTCTCTTCGCGAGGCTCATCCCTCATCATCTGTAAGTTCTGGGTAGGATGCTCAGGCTATGCCTTCTTCTCCTGCATCTTAGCCATCAGCACATGACATTCTTTGATTGTGTGGTCAAACTTAGTGTAGTATTGACATGATGGGCATGTCTGACTTGTACACTCCTACGCATAGTGTCCTGGCATTCTACAATTGTAATAAATGACCTACTCCCAACCCCTACCAGGTCCTCCTCCTCCTTGGCCTCGTCCGCACCCCTGATATCCTCTGTGCATTCCCCCAGTGCCCTGATCTGGAGGCTGAGTTTCTCTTTGCATTCGATACGTAGGCGTCCTCTCCATCATTAATTCATAGCTCCGATAGTGGCGCTCATCATGGCCTACTAATTTATATAAATCACAGAACAATTGTTGTGGGGTCTATACAAACTTTTGCAACAAATGAAAATTGTTTATTACATGTTTTCTAGCTACTTGATAAATAGCACACCATAGCACGAGCCTCGTACTTGGTCCTGCTAGAGCTTCCTGCCTTAGGGGCATAGCCCCCCCCAGTGATGTAATTCACGAAGACAGGGCAGTGATCTTTATCATGCCCCTAATTTTTACACTTGAGACAACAAACTTCTTCGTGTACCTCCAACTGAGCCACTTTTTCCTTTTTCAAGCTCTACAACTCCAAGAAAAGGTTTTGCAACTCCACATGGATCTGTTGAACCCCCAAAGAAGCATCTTGAATAGGCATTTCATGCAATCTCATCGCAATTTCTAGGGCTTCCCCCTAAGTTCCTATCTTTTGTTTTGATAAAGCAACCCTTAGGTGGTGCAGGAGTGAGACTACAAACCATTCGCGACGTTGACTATATGTGAGATTCATATTAGCTTCATGGATTTGGCACTTCAATCTTTGATCTAATTCCCTGGGTGTTTTGCCAGTCCTCATCATGATTTCCTTGAATCTAATTACTAATCATGATTCAAACTTAGGCTTACTAACTTCTTTGTTCAGAGCGGTTTGAGTGTCTGCTAATGATGCCAGCGAGTTATCGGTGCAGTACTTAATGTACCATGTCAGCGCACAATCCTGTAGAGTAGTAACCAAATGCGCCTTCTTTATATTATCATCCATAATTTTTTGTGTTGTCAATATAGCCTTCACAACAAACTAAAATTGATCCAGATCCTCAGTTCCTAAGCCCTTGAAAACCGGCAACTTCATCATACTCGACATGTTGACCAACGGCAGAGGTAGTGGCAGTGTGGGTGAAGGTGTATGTTGTAGAGGTGAAGGTGGGGGTGGTGTGGGTGGATGAGGTATCCACAAAAAACCCTGCCTTACCAACTGGAAAATGCTCTGTGGTGAAGCCTGTGCTGCTCCCTCATCATCACTTGGAGGAGGTCCAATCAATGGACTATATTCAAGACCTATTCCCCCTTGATTTCTAAAACTTTGTCCACTTCGTGTAGATCCAAACATCAAGGTAATGGCATAACCTACTTTTCACACAAGAGCATCTTAATCCAAGTAATCAGAGATCTTAAATACTTACCTCATGGCCCCTTGAGGAAGCCTTGCTCTGCTTCACTTTAAATGATGTAGGTATCAATCGCAAACTCTATAACAAATCCTCCAATGACTCGATCAAGCTAGTGATCAATTGCGTGTGTGATCTTATCTTCAAAACCTTCCAACCTCCACACAAGCTCTGAGGTCCACACTATCGGACCGTCAAGCCCCCACCTTCCTTGGTCATCTACCAATTTACCGATCCACTCATATAGTTTGATCTGGAAGCTTCAAAGGAAGACCTCGTTTATTTCTATGTACAAATATTTGTCCAACCACTGTTCTTTTTTCAGGCACAGGTTCCTGTTTTCTTGCACCGCGAATTTGTGGATCTTTCTATCCAACGACTTCTCATTTTCCTTCTTTATCAAATTCTAGTGATGCGGCATCACACATCTCTTTATGCAGATCCTGGTCTCATCAAGAGAACCATTTGTTGGTAAAAGGGGTCCTGAACAAGTGAATTAGCTACTTATGTGCATCATAGATTACTCTTAACCTAGTGTTTACTCATACCTACTTAAGTGATCGATATTTTTAACATACAATGATATAATCTTCATGTAAGAACTTAACATCAATTTCGTTCAGATAACAATATATATCCAGTAAAGTCACACATCAATACATCATTATTTCACAAAACCATCACTTATCACAAAACAAAGCGCATTCATTCATAACAGAAGTAAAGAGATAAAAAACAGGAATTTCTAGAATAATATTCTTTTATTGATATTCAGTTAAGCTTACAGACTCAAGACTTCCCTGCGCACTCAATTGTGGACTCTACTCTAGGCCTCTGCGCACTCAACTGTAGAGCCTTTCTTCTACCTTCTACGCTAACTTAGACTCTTTCTGTCATACCCATAGACAACTTCTATTCTTCTATTATTATTCCTTAGACTCCTAAGACACGTCTATTTATACAATCCCAGGGTTCGCGTACCATGGGTGGATCTTCAAAAAGTCGAATTAACTTACATAACAGAGGGTAAAAACCCTTTTTAACTCTTTGCTTAACTACGTGCCCCACAACCATAATTTGAGGAGACTTTCCATCTTTTTACATAGAACTTGTGCTTTTGCCCCAAAATTGACCCAGGGGACCGCATCCCAACACTGGAAAATGTGGAAACTTTGAAGAATACTGTAGATGCATTGAAAAATTATGTGAGCACTGAGAAGTTCTCTTGGTGTAGAGAAACAATGGGCATTGTAGGGTTGAACCAATGACTAAGATCTCATGTGGAAAGAAAACAAAAAGTGGGAGACTGTTGGGTGTGTGTTATATTCTTTCCACAACTAACCCCACTCACGGGGGGGATAGCCCCCTTTGTTCATTACGCCGAGCGTAGAAAGGGTGGGGGGGTGGTAGCCCCCCCTGTCGGGGGGTTTGAGGGGGGCGGTAGACCCCTCTACGGGGTCTAGGGTAGTGCCCCTGGGAAATTTATTTTTGGACCCTATATTAGGTGGGCGAACCTACCTATGGTTTTGTGTAGGGTTTTCGCACATGGTTTTGGGCATGATGGTTTTATATCCATCGTATTTTTGTAGATCCGGTCAAGGGAACTATGATTATGTTCTAAACCAGGTTTAATGGAATGGGTTTTATGGATTCTTCGACATTTATATACATGTATTGTAACATTGAAAGGAATATAATGAAAAATCAATCTGGTAGTCCCGGTTTTGGTATCCAGGGGAAAATCTCTGTGTATATTTGTTTTATGTGGTATGCTCTCGCCATTGTTTATTTTTTGTTTTTAGAATTCGTATGCAGGTAATTTTTGTATGGGGTTAAAACCTACAATGGGATTAGGAGGGAATACTATAGCTTCCTGGGAAGAGATGAAGGGAGTTTTTTTTACCAAATACCAAGAATATTGTAAAACTAGAGAAATGTGGGATGTGATCTTCACTATTGTACAAGATGATGATGAGACCCTGGAAGATTATCTAGAAAGGTTTCTATATATCCTCCTGTTGTGGCTAGCAACAACCCCCCCTAGTTCATTTAAGTGTTGACCATAATACTTAAATGAATGGGGACCCTTAGTTAATTTTTAGAAAAAACAAGAGTTTCCTTCCCTCAAGATAAGGTTACCATCATGGGCTTAGGTAATTCTTTTGAGCATTTTAAAACCTAAGTCTATGATAAAGAGAAAATCTTTAAAGTTGCGTTGCAAAAGATAGGAAATACCTTCATTTCTCTTTAAATATCGATATGCGCAAAATCCTCGTGTTAAGAATGTCATCGCGTCGCAACAAAGTAATCCTCATAAAGAAAAAACTTAAATATTCGCCGATCTGCGATCACGCCAATCGCGAGATCGCATATCGCAGAAATGAACCGACATGATTTGGCAAACATCAAAGTTCTGCGATCTGCGATATTGCGATCGCTGCAATATTACACCCGTGCGATTTGCGATGGTGCGACTTGTGATCGCACGCTATGCGAGCTTACGTAAGCAAATCATAAATCACTTCATTATGAATCCTTCGAGCACGCCATTCTAATCTGACTCAAAATCATGCGCTTTTAATGATAGTAAATGAATTAGTTGTCAGTTATGAAGTGAATTAAAGACGCGTGCCTTTGTAAACATTTACTTCACGTAAGGTGGCATATTCGATACATGTGTTGCATTTAAAACTCTCCCATCACCTTTCTGGATCAGTCATTTTCATTTCACTCGTAATTTGCAGGAACGAAGAGCTAAGACGATTCAAACACAGACGCAGGAAGAAATGGGAAAGAAACACAAAGCTCAAAGCTCCAAAGCAAAGGAAAAGACGAAGGAGATGGCGCCTTTGTATACAGACGCAACCTGTAACAAAGACGCGGGAATATCAACATGGGAAAGCATGTACAGGCTGTTGGAAGAGGAAAATCCTAGAATAATGAAGATTGTTGCTTCCGTGGGCTCGCACCGCTCTTCTGAGGCGTCCTTAGAGGACCTAGCATGTTCATTTCTTCACAGAATAGCGGCAAGACCCAAAATCCTACCATATACGGATATGATCAAATGGATACTGGATGATGCAGACATGAACAACAGACAATTCAAAGTTCAAGGACATGGGCTCATCGGATCATTCGCTGCGCAAGACTTGAAGCTTATGTATCATCTTCCTGAACCACAAATGACCTATAATGCTCAATTAGTTAAGAAGTTTGCGGCGGAGAACCCAGACCTATCAGATACCACCAAAGATTGGTCTAGGAAAGAGGAGCCACTCAAAAAGGACAAAAACGGTATGTACAGCACTGGTTCCCTCACCTCTCCATATTGTTTTGCTGCGGCCATGATCTGTAGGTTATTAGGTATGCCGGATATCAACAAGTTTTCATCTGAATGGCTACCATTAGTTGATGCTTCCACAAACGCTGATATTGTAGATTGGGCCAAAATTCTTTCTGATAATCTTTACACGGCTGTTATCAGTTACCGGTCTAAAAGATCCTTGTCTCAAAGGGTCTATCCTCCTTTTTATCTGTCTACATATGTTATGGATTCTGTTTGTCTTATGTCTAAATTCCCTATTATGGGTTGGAAATGGACTACCCAAGACCCATTGCCTATCCATGTCTATCATAAGGTGTTATGGGATTCTCAGTTTTCCCCTCACTTCTATCAGATTTGCCACGGGCTCATTTTGCCCTTGTATAGAATAATGTATGATAAAGACCCCCCGAGGTGCTCTCCCGAGGCACAAATCGACATCATCCCCATCGCGAGATGGTTCGAGGAAGAATGGTTTACTTATGTTATAGTTTTTGGAAGCACTGTACCTCCACATGTCCTACCTCTATATATCCCTGATAAACTTTTGGCTCGGGAAATTGCTTATCAAACTTGTTCAGAAGGCGGTCTGACCAAAGACCTAAAAGAAAAAAAGAAGGCCATATGGCCTCAATTTCCTGTAGCTTGTGGGGCCTTCTCATTGTTCGATGTAGGACACACTTTCGGCGAAGTGGAGAATGTGACGTGTCTTCAATTATTTAAATTCCTAGCAAGGCCATTTGACCCAAATGATATCGCCCAAGAGTTCACCACGGCGTCAAAATAAGAGTGTTCTCTGGGAAGAAATATTTGTTTGATGATCTATTTCAGAACAGAAGTTCGCTCCAAGAAGTTTTGCGAGAAGCTCGGTCGAGGTTGTCTCCAGATGACCTCCAAAGATTCATGTTATACAGGGAAAGAAGGTTGGCCAGTATTCTGCTAGAGAAGCTGCGGCTGCCCGCTAGAGAACCAACTCCGAGCATTAGCCTCAGCGAAAACTCTAGCATTTCCAGATCTAAATCCAACACTGCACAAGGAGTGCCTGAGCATCCTAAAGAGTCTGTATACGGCCAAGGAAAAACCGAAGAAACAACTAAGGATACAGCTCAGTCAAGTGCAATGTCTCAACGACAAGTTATCGCCTCCCCACCAAGAGATGTCCCCCCTCCTGTCATCGAAGCACCACTCGTCACAACAGAACTGGACAAAGAATGGGAAACTTTCAATGAGTTGATCAATCTTGAAGGGCAAGCCCCGAAAGCACCTGTGAACAATACACAGGTAGTGCAAGAAGTGGTCCCGACCATAGTCAGCAGTGTCACAGAAACGGAGCATTTTCCTACCGCTCCACCTTCTGAGCTTCTACTTAATGTAGAAGAAATTCCCCCACTGGATGTATTATATAGTCCCCAACACAAAGTAGTTGTAAGGAGGCAGAGGAAGAAAAGAAAACTAGAAAATACACTGCCACAAGATGCCGAACAGTTGGATGTCTTATGGAAAGACCCCAATAATAACCCAACTGAAAACCTCACTAAGTTGTCTCAAATCACAGGAGCATATGCTTCTGCAACTATTGATAAGGCATCAGAAGTTCAGCAGCTATTGAAAGAACAAGAAGACCAGATACAGCTGCTACAACAACAGTTGCAACAAGCCAATGCTAACATTGAAGCTTCCAAACAGCTCGAGAAGCTGCAGGAAGACTTTCATCAGATGCAGATAGGCTATCAAAGAAGTCTCGACGAAAAAGGAAAATAATTGTAGACTTTACAAGAAATGCATAAGGATGAGCCTAAGCTGGTAGAATTTGTTTCAGAAACTATTGGCTTAAATGAGCAACTACTGCAACAACAGGAAGAGCTGGGACGTAAAATAGCACAGTGGAGTCACTATTGCAAGCTGAGCGATAAAATCACCAATCAGGTGGTAGATTTGCGGAGTGACTATGATCAGAGTGACAGAAGGGTGATGGAATATTTAACTTGGCAGGATGATGATGAAGGAAGAAGAGCAGGTGCACCCAGGATAAACGAAAACCATAAAGAACTGCTCTTTAAAAGATGGGACAATCAAATCAGGTAGGCAGCGGAGACAGCGGCTACACAGGCAAGCATTCTCATCGACTGTGTAAATGAAAATTTACACAGGGCCAATTTAATCGCAGAGACCACCCCGAGGTATCTACCAAAGAGGTTACAACTGGAAGCAGAATGGAAGCAGAAAGCGCAGGCAAAGGAGAAAGCAATCCATGCATTAGCCAGGTTGAATTGGGAATGTTACTGGACTTACTTAGTCAAGCCGCACAGCCAATGGATGACGGTGAAATGCATCACAAACGCGGCCGAAAAAATAGTGCCAGCTCTCATGGATGTTGTTTTCGCAGCACAGCTCAGCGCCGAAATCAGTCAACCGACTCTTCTTAAGCCTATGCTGGATATTTGCAACTTTAAGGACCAAGTTTAGAAGTAGCCTTACTTAGAATGTTGTTTTTTCTTTTTAACTAGATTAGAAAAAGGATGGTCATTTGAAAACCGCATCCTAAATTTTGTAATAATACTATTATTAGAATTAGGAAGTAGTATTTTAACCCTTCTCATGCATTTAGAGAAGGGTCCAGAAATTTGTCAAAAACTTGTCCTCAGAACATGCAGTTCTGCACCCTCAGAGGAGGTTTTGATGAATGGATGGATCGAGATTTATTAATGTTTGCATTTAATGTCTGCTACTGATGTTGCACTTTTGTACTCTTAGTAGATGTTAGAACAAGTAGAGGTAAATCGTTATTGCTTGAAGCTTATGAGTGGAACCAGTCATAAATGGTACTTTTATCTCTTGGCATGTTTTTGTTAATATTCTTAAAGTGATATGTAGTTTTCAATTGTTTATATGTTAATGCATGAATGTGTGGGTTACCATTTGGCACTTCTGTACGGTGGAGTCATTTATTTGTGCTTGATATATGAATAACTTATTATGCGATATGTTGTTCACAACTGTTTTTCTTAACTTCTTACGCAGAATGGTTTATCTTTATTGATTTCTATTCTTATAATAGTTGAATGATCTTTATTACCAGTTATTGTTCGAAATCTTTTTAGATCGCATAACAGAATAAATACACCCGGGTTAGCATAGATTAGATGTGTTGTTTCTCATTAGATTACAGTAGCATAGAGTTAGTTTAGAAGTTTGATTTAAATTAGATTAAAATTACCCTTAGATCAACAACATCCAACTCTACACACACACACACCCCTTAGATTGGGAAAATGGTCCCATTATCCCTAGTCGGACCCGCTATACCAAACGGATAAGGAGCTACCAACCAAGGTCCGGACCGGGTGGGTATCCCCCTTGTTGTCGACCCGATTTTCGGGGCTTCAACATATTTGGCGCTAGAAGGAGGGCCTAAGCATAGTGTCTGTTGGAATGATTTTCAATTAAAAGATTTGAATCAGGATGGCTGCTCGTAAAATTCCTATTTGGAGTTGCATCCGCGTTCCTACCTCTTCCAACACTCCACCAGAAGTGGTAAGACTCTTGTCTCAGGTAAAATTCAATGGTAAGAATGATTCTTCTGCTTTTAATCATGCTCTTCAATTTATTCAAAGAGTTTCAAGTTCTGATATTCAGAGAATTGATGAAGGCGTTTTATGCAGAATTTTCACTCTTACATTCACAGCGGAAGCTAGAAAATGGTGCAGAAACCTCCCAGTTGCATCAATTCACAGCTGGGACCAATTTGTCAAAGCTTTCATTTTTGAATTTGATCGTTATGGCTATGACCAGGTATATGATGAATTTGATTATCTACGGAAACAAGATGAATCTGTTGCGGATTTTAATATGCGATTTCATCTTAATTGTCTAAAGTATGATCTTGAAAGTGAATTCACGGATGAAGAATCTTCAGATTATGCTGAATATTCCCTACCTCCTGTGACTGATCAAGCATAAATTAGTTCAACCTTTGCCTCATTTTCTTCTAACATGAATGAGGATTCCAAGTTGAATATACAAACCAGCCATGATGAAGAAAGTCCCCAGAGCTTAGGAGTCATGCATGCTTTAATGCAAGAAGACAAAAGCGAGAATGTTGGAGGAAAGTCTACCTTCGAACCAGAAGATGACTTTGATACAAGGTCAGATAATATCATTGCAAATCAACAAATGCAGGTGCCAAGGTTAGAACAACAAACTATTTCTCTTTCAAAAAGTATCATTACACAAAGGTATGATCTAAAGCCCGATGTCTATGATGAATCTGATGAACAAATATTTTTCCATGATGTTTTCAAATGCATTGTTCCAGAATCGCATTTTTCTCTTTATCCGGATGTTTTTAGTGATGATAGTTTCTCCCCTCTCAATATTAAAGATATCTCAAGAAACCCAGAGGATTTTTCAAACAAGCCATCATTAGGTTTTCAGGATAATGAGACAGTTATAGAACATCCTTCGGCCATTTTTAAACAAGAACCACTTCACCTTCCTGGTCTGAAAATATATGACGAAAAAGAGAAATCTAGGGAAACCTGTAAGATCATTTATGATAGCTACTTTGACAACGATGATGTTTTTGAGTTGTCTCAAGCGACTCATCTAAGCTCAGATAATGAGAGATATCCTAATTCAGAAATCATATCAGTCAATCCTCATCTCAAAGTAAAAGATCATTTGCATGATTTTACTATCCAAGGTAATGTCCCGATCTATGATTCATATTATGATGAAACCTCCGGGCCTGCTCACAATCATAACTTATCTTCTGATTCACAAGACGGAATTCGAAGTTACTCGGATCCCATAATTCTGGCCAGTTCTTGTGAGAAGCAAGATATTACAAGTAAATCCCAGTTGTGTTGTAACACTATTTGTACAGATAATCATCCCTTTCTTTCTCACTTGCACCCATTTTGTACAAAATCGGATTTTGTTTTAAATCTTCAGACTTTTGATAGATTTTTGTGGCATGTTGAGCATCTTATCAAAGAACATTCGAAAGACATGCCACCATTTTGGAAAGATAAGCTGTGTCAAGGAAGTGTAGAACTTTCTCAATTTCAACATCAATCAATGTCAGACTTTCTTAAGAAACTTCTTTGGCATCCAGAACACCATCAACCAAGGAAAGTACCTTTTGAAACTTATTGGCCATTCGCGCCAATTGATAAAGATCTTTCCGGGAATTTCCATCTATTTTGCATTGAACCATTTCGTGAGTTATATATGGAAAATTTCCTTTTAAACCAGATCGCTAAAAGCTCAGCTTTAATGAACAGTATGTTACAAGCCATTGAAATTAAAAAATCATATTCACAACCTGGCTTATCATCCTTCCTATTACGAAGTCATCAATCCATAACAAAAGTACATCCTAATTTTGATGATCCAATAGGTATCCAGTTGGAAAGAAGTTTTCGTGAGAAAGAAAAATCAGACAAAATTCCAACTGAGGTCATGCATTCTTATCCCACATCCAACATTAATAGTCCAAGGAAAATTAGGATCCTAATACTGATGTTTGGAGGTTACAAACGGCTAGGAATAAAAATGAAGAGATGGTTCCATTGGAAATATCATTTCACCTAGCTGATTTTCTGTATTTAGCTAGAATAGGAGTAAGAGTAATTTAGCTAGGTTGTTAGGTTTGCTTTTGATAATTGATAGGCAAAATAAGAGAAGGGATTATCCCTATTCTGTACATAACCCTAGAAAATGTCTATCTCTCATAATAGTTAAATATTTGCCTCCATAATAAGGTTTGCTATGGTTAACAACATTTGACATTTACTAAGGACACCTTTTCTCTGTCAAAAACATCAAACTTCTGCTTCTATGAACAACAAATCTTTTGAAAGCTTAATCTTTATTATCACCAGAACTTTAACCCGGATATGATGCTAGTTTCAACTCCAAGAAATCTGAAGAAAGCTACCTCGGTAAAGAAATTGTTTTATGTCAGTACAATGAAAGGTATCAATAATGAAATGAAGATTCTCTGTAGAAACAGCCATTTCCAAACAACTCTATCATTGTCGTCCAGAACTTTCTTAAGGAAAGGAAATTTGACTTCCTCCCTGCTAAAGGAGATCGCAACATTCAGAGGAACAACCCAAAAAGAAACACTATATCTCAAAGAATAAGAGGTCTCATCACGAGCCGGCTTATCATGATCACAGATATTATAACTTGCTGACTTTGCCAATACTGTCTTCCAAAACAGGGCAACAACTCGAGATTGTTGCAATCAAAAGGCAAGGGGTCTCATCACGAGCCAGCTTGTTCAGCAAAAGTGTAAATCAAGTGAATGACTGTGTCATAATTTTGCCACCAAACCAAGACATTGTTCTTTAGAGAATAAAAAAGGAAAGAGTGTCAAAATGGGTTTTTCTCTAAAAAAGTTGTTGATAACCTTAAGCAAGATAAAGGATCATTACTGGGTAATAGGTAACCCTGTTGAGGCTATGGACGCCTGCTGGCAGCAGAGGCTCTACCTGCGACAAAGGAGCATATTTTAAAAAAAGGCTGTTACACAGGGGAAACTTTATTTTATGTTTTACAAGACCAAGTAATGGCTAATGTAAATGCAAGGACAAAGCTGAGGATGCAAGTAATCAAAATAGAAAAAGGTTGAAGCAAAACATCATTGATAGGTTGAAGTATGATATGCTCTATCTTTTTATAATAAAGTTTAAGTTCTCTGAGAATTTTTTTCAGGAGTTTTGAAAACGTCAATAGAAGATCAGAGATAATTGGTTCTCCCAAGTGAATCGCCAATTGTTGTGGCCAGCAACAACCCCCCCCCTAGTTCATTTAAGTGTTGACCATAATACTTAAATGAATGGGGACCCTTAGTTAATTTTTAGAAAAAACAAGAGTTTCCTTCCCTCAAGATAAGGTTACCATCATGGGCTTAGGTAAGTCTTTTGAGCATTTTAAAACCTAAGTCTATGATAAAGAGAAAATCTTTAAAGTTGCGTTGCAAAAGATAGGAAATACCTCCATTTCTCTTTAAATATCGATATGCGCAAAATCCTCGTGTTAAGAATGTCATCGCGTCGCAACAAAGTAATCCTCATAAAGAAAAAACTTAAAGATTCGCCGATCTGCGATCACGCCAATCGCGAGATCGCATATCGCAGAAATGAACCGACATGATTTGGCAAACATCAAAGTTCTGCGATCTGCGATGTTGCGATCGCTGCGATATTACACCCGTGTGATTTGCGATGGTGCGATTTGCGATGGTGCGACTTGCGATCGCGTGCTATGCGAGCTTACGTAAGCAAATCATAAATCACTTCATTACGAATCCTTCGGGCACGCCATTCAAAGAAAATCCACTTACCATAATCTGACTCGAAATCATGCGCTTTTAATGATAGTAAATGAATTAGTTGTCAGTTATTAAGTGAATTATGACGCGTGCCTTTGTAAAGATTTACTTCACGTAAGGTGGCATATTCGATACATCTGTTGCATTTAAAACTCTCCCATCACCTTTCTGGATCAGCCATTTTCATTTCACTCGTAATTTGCAGGAACGAAGAGCTAAGACAATTCAAACACAGACGCAGGAAGAAATGGGAAAGAAACACAAAGCTCAAAGCTCCGAAGCAAAGGAAAAGACGAAGGAGATGGCGCCTTTGTATACAGACACAACATGTAACAAAGACGTGGGAATATCAACATGGGAAAGCATGTACAGGCTGTTGGAAGAGGAAAATCCTAGAATAATGAAGATTGTTGCTTCCGCGGGCTCGCACCGCTCTTTTGAGGCGTCCTTAGAGGACCTAGCATGTTCATTTATTCACAGAATAGCGGCAAGACCCAAAATCCTACCATATACGGATATGATCAAATGGATACTGGATGATGCAGACATGAACAACAGACAATTCAAAGTTCAAGGACATGGGCTCATCGGATCATTCGCTGCGCAAGACTTGAAGCTTATGTATCACCTTCCTGAACCATAAATGACTTATAATGCTCAATTACTTAAGAAGTTCACGGCGGAGAATCCAGACCTATCAGATACCACCAAAGATTGGTCTAGGAAAGAGGAGCCACTCAAAAAGGACAAAAACGGTATGTACAGCACTGGTTCCCTCACCTCTCCATATTATTTTGCTGCGGCCATGCTCTGTAGGTTATTTGGTATGCCGGATATCAACAAGTTTTCGTCTGAATGGCTACCATTAATTGATGCTGCCACAAATGCTGATATTGTAGATTGGGCCAAAATTCTTTCTGATAATCTTTACACGACTGTTATCAGTTACCGGTCTAAAAGAACCTTGTCTCAAAGGGTCTATCCTCCTTTTTATCTGTCTGCATATGTTATGGATTATGTTTGTCTTGTGTCTAAATTCCCTATTATGGGTTGGAAATGGACTACCCAAGACCCATTGCCTATCCATGTCTATCATAAGGTGTTATGGGATTCTCAGTTTGCCCCTCACTTCTATCAGATTTGCCACGGGCTTATTTTTCCCTTGTATAGAATAATGTATGATAAAGACCCCCCGAGGTGCTCTCCCGAGGCACAAATCGACATCATCCCCATCGCGAGATGGTTCGGGGAAGAATGGTTTACTTATGTTAGAGTTTTTGGAAGCATTGTACCTCCACATGTCCTACCTCTATATATCCCTGATAAACTTTTGGCTCGGGAAATTGCTTATCAAACTTGTTCAGAAGGCGGTCTGACCAAAGACCTAAAAGACAAAAAGAAGGCCATATGGCCTCAATTTCCTGTAGCTTGTGGGGCCTTCTCATTGTTCGATGTAGGACATGCTTTCGGCGAAGTGGAGAATGTGACGTGTCTTCAATTATTTAAATTCCCAGCAAGGCCATTTGACCCAAATGATATCGCCCAAGAGTTCACCACGAACGTCAAAATAAGAGTGTTCTTTGGGAAGAAATATTTGTTTGATGATCTATTTCAGAACATAAGTTCGCTCCAAGAAGTTTTGCGAGAAGCTGGGTCGAGGTTTTCTCCAGATGACCTCCAAATATTCATGTTATACAGGGAAAGAAGGCTGGCCAGTATTCCACTAGAGAAGTTGCGACTGCCCGCTAGAGAACCAACTCTGAGCATTAGCCTCAGCGAAAACTCTAGCACTTCCAGATCTAAATCCAACACTGCACAAGGAGTGCCTGAGCATCCTAAAGAGTCTGGATACGACCAAGGAAAAACCGAAGAAACAACTAAGGATACAGCTCAGTCAAGTGCAATGTCTCAACAACAAGTTATCGCCTCCCCGCCAAGAGATGTCCCCCCTCCTGTCATCGAAGCACCACTCGTCACAACAGAACTGGACAAAGAATGGGAAACCTTCAATGAATTGATCAATCTTGAAGGGCAAGCCCCGAAAACACCTGTGAACAATACACAGGTAGTGCAAGAAGTGGTCCCGACCATAGTCAGCAGTGTCACAGAAACGGAGCATTTTCCTATCGCTCCACCTTCTGAGCTTCTACTTAATGTAGAAGAAATTCCCCCACTGGATGTATTCTACAGTCCCCAACACAAAGCAGTTGTAAGGAGGCAGAGGAAAAAAAGAAAACTAGAAAATACACTGCCACAAGATGCCGAACAGTTGGATGTCTTATGGAAAGACCCCAATAATAACCCAACTGAAAACCTCACTAAGTTGTCTCAGATTGCATGAGCATATGCTTCTGCAACTATTGATAAGGCATCAGAAGTTCAACAGCTATTGAAAGAACAAGAAGACCAGATACAGCTGCTACAACAACAGTTGCAACAAGCCAATGCTAACACTGAAGCTTCCAAACAGCTCGAGAAGCTGCAGGAAGACTTTCAACAGATGCAGATAGGCTATCAAAGAAGTCTCGACGAAAAAGGAAAACAATTGCAGACTTTACAAGAAATGCATAAGGATGAGCCTAAGCTGGCAGAATTTGTTTCAGAAACTATTGGCTTAAATGAGCAACTACTGCAGCAACAGGAAGAGTTGGGACGTAAAATAGCACAGTGGAGTCACTATTGCGAGCTGAGCGATAAAATCACCAATCAGGTGGTAGATTTGCGGAGTGACTATGATCAGAGTGACAGAAGGGTGACGGAATATTTAACTTGGCAGGATGATGATGAAGGAAGAAGAGCAGGTGCACCCAGGATAAACGAAAACCATAAAGAACTGCTCTTTAAAAGATGGGACGATCAAATCAGGCAGGCGGAGCAGGCAGCGGAGACAGCGGCTACACAGGCAAGCATTCTCATCGACTATGTAAATGAAAATTTACACAGGGCCAATTTAATCGCAGAGACCACCCCGGGGTATCTACCAAAGAGGTTACAACTGGAAGCAGAATGGAAGCAGAAAGCGCAGGCAAAGGAGAAATCAATCCACGCATTAGCTAGGTTGAATTGGGAATGTTACTGGACGTACTTAGTCAAGCCGCACAGCCAATGGATGACGGTGAAATGCATCACAAACGCGGCCGAAAAAATAGCGCCAACTCTCATGGATGTTGTTTTCGCAGCACAGCTCAGCGCCGAAATCAGTCAACCGACTCTTCTTAAGCCTATGCTGGATACTTGCAACTTTAAGGACCAAGTTCAGAAGTAGCCTTACTTAGAATGTTGTTTTTTCTTTTTAACTAGATTAGAAAAAGGACGGTCATTTGAAAACCGCATCCTAAATTTTGTAATAATACTATTATTAGAATTAGGAAGTAGTATTTTAACCCTTCTCATGCATTTAGAGAAGGGTCCAGAAATTTGTCAAAAACTTGTCCTCAGAACATGCACTTCTGCACCCTCAGAGGAGGTTTTGATGAATGGATGGATCGAGATTTATTAATGTTTGCATTTAATGTCTGCTACCGATGTTGCACTTTTGTACTCTTAGTAGATGTTAGAACAAGTAGAGGTAAATCGTTATTGCTTGAAGCTTATGAGTGGAACCAGTCATAAATGGTACTTTTATCTCTTGGCATGTTTCTGTTAATATTCTTAAAGTGATATGTAGTTTTCAGTTGTTTATATGTTAATGCATGAATGTGTGGGTTACCATTTGGCACTTCTGTACGGTGGAGTCATTTATTTATGCTTGATATATGAATAACTTATTATGCGATATGTTGTTCACAACTGTTTTGCTTAACTTCTTACACAGAATGGTTTATCTTAATTGATTTCTATTCTTATAATAGTTGAATGATCTTTATTACCAGTTATTGTTCGAAATCTTTTTAGATCGCATAACAGAAGAAATACACCTGGGTTAGCGTAGATTAGATGTGTTGTTTCTCATTAGATTACAGTAGCATAGAGTTAGTTTAGAAGTTTGATTTAAATTAGATTAAAATTACCCTTAGATCAACAACATCCAACTCTACACACACACACACCCCTTAGATTGGGAAACTGGTCCCATTATCCCCAGTCGGACCCGCTATACCAAACGGATAAGGAGCTGCCAACCAAGGTCCGGACCGGGTGGGTATCCCCCTTGTTGTCGACCCGATTTTCGGGGCTTCAACACCTCCAAAGGTCAAAACATAAATCTGATCCAAGTACTATTAGAACCTTGTTCATATTTGTGACTTATGCAGGAAGCTCTCACGAAATCAATCTAGATCCGGTAGAGGAGTTCGAAGTAGAAAACTTGGATCTGCAGATGATATGATCATTGGTTTGGAAAATAAAATGGACAATATGAAAATCAAAATTATGAATAATATTAGTAAACAAATACACTCTTTGAAATTTCAACAAAAATTGGTAGAGAAAAAGAGTCGTTCTCTATTTACTATCCAAAGTGTAGGAAAAGAATCTTGTAAGAGAATGTCATGTCGATGTTAAAAGTGCTAATAAATGTGTGATTTGTAGAGGAAAACATCCTACCGAGGAATTCCCTTATATACCAGGATTGAAAGAACCACGTGAAGGAGAGCAATCCAAACCTAATGCTTTGCATGTTATGGGATCATGCAAATCTTGGCCTCATGTAGTTACAGGTATTGGGTAGCGGAGGCCCCGCGTAACGGTTTTGGGGCTTAAAGCCCATAAGTTCGGATAATGATATTGTAAAAGTTCGACGAAGTGCGTGGAGCGTGAAATGTGATAGGTCAAGACAAAGGGTTGTCCACCTAAAAATAATGTAAAATAATAGAAAGTAAGTCAGGCTGCCCATGGTCCACGGACCATGGGAATGTATAAATAGAGCGAGGCTCTAAGGATAGAAGGTAGCTTTTTGGGGAAGATCTAATGTGTTATGGGTTTGTGAAAGTAATATTCTCTCTGAGTCTGTAAGTCTGAGTCGTGGGAGTTAGTAGTTAGATAGAGGCTCTGCAGCTGGGTGCGCAGAGGCCTGGTAGATTCTGCAGCTGTGTGCGCGGACCCTTGCAGCTGTGTGTGCAGGGCAGGAAGTGGATTGTGCTAAAACAAAGACATTAGTAAAGATAAGTTGGTTCTGAAATACTGTGTGGTTCTGAAATATTTCGGTTCTGCTTCTATTCTGGTTTATGCTTCCGTTATATGAGTTTATGTTTGTTTTTAAGAATTATGATGATGCGCACTGGCTATAAATGTTAAATGCTTGCTTAAAAACCGTAGGAAGTAGATCATATCTATAATAAACGCATAAGAATCTAGAAAGTGTTTTTCGCAGTCCTACATGAAGGACAGACAACCGCACAGAGAAGTGTGAGTGCACAGATCGGATTGTGACCCCTCCAGCCCTCATCAAGGCATCCCTAGGGTGTGGAAACCTGGTTCCAGCACCCTCCCCTACTACCTTGGGTGAGAATTCAGTCTACGCTTCACGGATTGTTGCTAAAAGGGCCGGTAGTGCGGGATTTGTTTGGCTAAAACACTTCTAAACCTGGGTCAGGCCCCAACAAGCCAACAAATGGTTCTGTTGCTGGGACCGGGATCTGCCTAAGGGATGTCTGATGTCGGAATATTGGAATCCTACGAAGAAAGAGATTGAAGATTGGTTGGAGCTGTACGAGTTCGTGGTTGGCCTTAGCATAGCTGCATACGCTACCTCTGCCAAACCAAAAGTTTAACATGGTGAGCGCAATCAAGTTGCCTGTATTCAAAGGAGTAGGAAGTGAAGATCCAGAATAGTTTTTGTTCATAGTAAGGGTAGTGCGGGAAGAGCACAGGGTTACGAACAATAAAATTAAAAAGGCTACCTTGGTGAGTGTGTTGCAGGATCGTGCACTGATGTGGTATATCAAGCACTCTAGCGATCACCCAAATGCTGGAATAGTGGAGATCCGGGATGCATTGAACAAATAGTTTAGCTGGCCGAAATAAGAGACACAGTCAATCATCGGGGTCAAGGAGATCGTGATACTGCCAGGTGAAACCCCTTGGGATCTGGATCAGAGATTGAAGAGTATGATCCATGAGGCTAACATGATGCTAACAGACGCACATCACCACACATGGTTTATGGCGTCTTTGACACCACATCTAAGGACGACGCTGTCACAACAAAAGATCTCAACCCAGGCTCAAGCATTAGAGATAGCGATGAGGTTGCATGAAACTCCAATACAAGATCCTGGGTTGGGAGTTCAACAAATCCACGCACAACTACAAAACCTATGCTTAGAGATGCAAAGTTTGAAACAGGAGAAGGCGCCCCGGCCAAAAGTGCATGAAGAATGTGTGGTGCATAAAATGTAGAAGCTAGGGCCATGATAAGGATCACTGTCTGTATTTGTGAACTATTTGGTAGGGGGGACCAATGCCATTATGACCAGAGGCATAGGTGGGGCCAAGCGCGGCGCCCCCACTCTGGTGCATGATCTGTCAGGTGGGAGGAAAGCACACCATAGACAAATTCCACCTACTGTAAAAGTTTACCCAGACCCCCCAGCAACTATTTTGAAATTTTTGTAGATCGGTGGGCCACAATGAACGAGACTACCGCAGTTATGAATTGTTGATGGATCAAACACCTGCCTACAAGATGAAGATTGAGGCACGAGGTCAGGATCTAGCCGCAGCGATAGCACGTGGTGGTTTCTAAGGGCGAGGATGAGGACAGGGAGGAATGGGGCCAGGAAGGGGCCACGAGCAGCTAATTTGTTATAACTGTGGAGGACCAGGGCACTACGCGTTTGAATGTACTAACCCAACCAGAACATCATGCCCCTACTACGAGCAGTTTGATCATGAATTGATAGATTTCCCCATGCTGATAGCACAAATACATGAGAAAAGGGTAGCACAACCTACGTCGACGCAGAACATCCAAATGATGAGGTCCGAACCGCGCAAGAAAGACCCCAACATGAACATGATGCTCAGAAGTGGCGCGGCCACAGGGGAAGATAAGGGGAAACTAACCAAGGAAGACCCAGGGGTTCGCAAGACCCCTACAAAGTAGCCTGAGTTCGACTTGGAACATGTGAAGAAGACATTTATGGAAGCTAAGAAGAGCTTCGCGAAGGTCTCTACTTCAGGTAGTAAGGATCAACCCGAGCTAGAAATGGATCCCTCGATGCTAACTACCTTTTTAGAGACATGTATGAAGTTACTACGCAACAATAAGGTAGTTAAAGGATTACAAGAGCTGATAACTAGGTGTGCAGGGTCAGGTGAACCTCGCGTGGTCCAGAAACTGGGAAAACATGCTTTGCGCACTGGATGGGAAATGCGATTAACAGCGTAGATTGGCAACTATGAGATGGATCAGATCATTCTAGACTTAGGCTCGGATGCAAACATGCTACCTAAACAAACATGGGAACGCATGGGTAGGCCCCCATTATAGTGGTCTCCTATTCAATTACGGATGGCGAACAAACAAAAGATCTTGCCCATGGGGAGATTACAAGGAATCACAGTAAATATAGAAGGCACGAGCACACAAATGGACATTGAGGTAATAGAAATTGTGGATGATAGTAACCCTTACCCTGCATTGTTAGGGATAGACTGGGCCACATATATGAATGGAGTCATTAACTTAAAGAAACAGAAGATGATATTTGAAAAAAAGGCCCTACGCGTAGTTATCCCACTAGGTCCAGTTGAAGGAGTGCACTACATTGAACCTATACGCAATGAGGGAAGTGATGATGACTTGGATTATATCTACAAAATAACTGCGCAAGATTAGGATTGGGTGAATCTGACTGTAGAGGGGTGGATACCATGGGTGCGTGCAGATTCCTCGAATTTAGAAGAAGATGAACACTGGCATAATCGGTTGAGCCAGGTAACAATGCTAAACTGCAATATGATGACTAAATCATTGTGTTGCGTATCAGTTCAGGATTGAGATCTACCGATGTATGATGGATTGACAACGGTGGACCAATTCTTGAACAAATTTGAGAACGTGGTACCAGAGCACCAGAGGTTTGATGCATTAAAATGGGCGTTGCGCGCGACGCCTGCATGTTGGTGGGGAACACATGAAGGAACCTTTGAAGGCTGGTGCGGCTACAGAAAAATGATGCAGATAAGATTTGGGAAGCCGAAACTATGAATAACCGAGAAATATGATGGACGTGATGACCCACGCATGCATCTCACCAGATGGACCAAGGCATATGGTGACGAACCCCAGCCGAAGTGGGTACATTTATTTTATCAAACCCTGGATGTAATCCCAAGGAACTGGTATACTGAAACAAAACTCTAACATGGTATAGGTGAATGGGATATCTTGCGTGAAGGATTTTTATTAACGTTCCTATTTGAGGACCAATGGATGGATACTGTTGACGATGTGCTGCAAGTTGTGAAGGCCACAATTTTCAAAATACCACTGGAACCAGAAGAAATAGTGTAGCTAGAGTGATCGCATCAGTTGAACCAGGCCCTAGAATGTTACAATGTACAGGTAGAAGATGATGATGATGACCCAGAAACATCAATATTCTGGAGACAGAGAGGAGTCGCGAGGTTCGTGGACCAATGATCGAGGATCTTGACATCACTGCGCCACTGAAAACGAAACAAGTGAACATTGGTACAGAGGAGGAGTTGAAGTATGCAACGCTTAGGGACTATGGGGATGATGCCACAGTAAATAAGGTCATCGAATTACTTCATGAATATCAATACTTATTCCCAACCAAGATAATCGAGTTAAAAGGGATCCTCGGCAATCTAGGGATGATGAAAATAACTCTGAAACCAGATGTGAAGCCAGTTAAGCAGCGACCTTACCGTCTGAATCACAAGTACAAGAAGAAGGTCCGTGAAGAATTGGACAAAATGCTGGCAACCGAAATTATTGAACCTATGGAAGAATCTGATTGGGTGAGTCCTATGATAGTACAAGAGAAGAAACAGAAGGGCGAAATTCGAATCTGCATAGACCTCCGGAAACTGAATGATGCCTGTGTTCATGACCCATTCCCGACGCTATTTACAGATGAAGTTCTGGAGAATGTTCGTGGACAAGAAGCGTACTCATTTACAGATGGGTTTTCAGGGTACCATCAGATCAAGATTGCACTAGAATATAGAAGCAAGACCACCTTCGTGACTGAATGGGGATGTTTTCAGTACATGGTTATGCCCTTTGGGTTAAAGAATGCCTTGGCAATATTTTCACATGTAGTAGTGGTCTCGTTTAAGGAATTCATCCATAAGTTTCTGGAAGTTTATTTTGATGATTGGACTATATTCAGGCCAGTCAAGAAACATGTCGTGAGCTTACAGTTGATGTTGGATACTTGTCGATGGCACCAAATTGCACTAAATCTAAAGAAGTGTACTTTCCTCATCCCCTTTGGAAACTTTCTTGGCCATGTGGTCTGCAGACACGGCCTAATGGTGGACCCGGCAAAGATTGCTATCATACTCAATTTGCAAGCGCCACGTAGTGTCAAACAACTCCGCACCATGTTGGGACACACTGGCTACTATCGTAAGTTTATTAAGGGCTATTCACAAATCATGGCACCAATGGAACATTTGTTGAAGAAAGACACTACATATTGTTGGAATGACGATTGCAAGAAATGTCTAGAGATTCTCAAGGAGAAAATGGTGTCCGCTCCCATTTTGGTTTTCCCAAAATAGGACATTGAATTTCATGTCCATGTTGATGCGTCGTGTATCGCGTTAGGCGGTGTACTCATGCAGGAAGGAGCGGAAGGAATTGATCACCCGATCGCGTTTGGAAGTCGACGATTATCCAAAGCTAAAAAGAACTACTTCACTATTGAGCGTGAGGGGTTGGCGATGGTATACGCGCTCCAGAAATACCGCAACTATCTACTCAGAGGACACTTTAAGATGTACACTAATCATTCCATGTTAAAATACTTAGTGAATAAGCCTGTATTGGGCAGGCGCATTTGTAGATGGTTGTTATTGTTTCAAGAATATGATTTTCAAGTCATCGTAAAGCCGGGATGTCTAAACGAAGGCCCAGATCACCTGTCCCGAATTGAGAATGGTGAAGAGCCCACAAAATTAGAATAAGGACTACCTGATGCACAGATTTATGCAGTGCACAGCACGGATGGCCACTTTGAGGATATAATCCACTTCTTAACCTCAGAGACCGCACCACAGGGGTATCCAAATCAGCAAAAGAAATAACAGGTGATACGCGCAATAGAATTTACTATTATTGCAGGGCACCTCTATAAAATGGGCAACGATGAAATATTACGAAGGTATGTACCTAAATTTGAGCGAGGACAAATCCTTGCCGAAGCACATGGGGGGGTTGCAGGAGGACATTATGTGGGATGAGTGTAGGTTTTAACCCTGTACAAAAATTACCTGCATACTAATTCTTAAACAAAGAAAATAAACAATGTGAGAGCATAACCCATAAAACACATATGCACAGAGATTTTTCCCTGGATCCCAAAACCGGGACTACTAGCTTGATTTTTCATTATGTTCCTTTCAATGTTACAATACATATTTATACATGCCGAAGCATCCAATACCATGGACCGAAAACCATCGCGTCCAAAAAACATGTGCGAAAATCATGCACAAAACCATAGGTGGGTCCGCCCAACCTAACATATGGTCCAAAACCAAAATTTTCCGGGGCGATGCCCCGGACCCCATAAAGTGGGATTACGGGTGCCCTTCAAACCCCATATTAACTACGTGGAAATAATATAACACAACCCAACAATGAGCCACAGCATAGAAGATTCTTCGCGCTAGACTATGGTGGCCAACTCTACATCAACACTCAAAAGCGTACTATCGAGCCTCTGACGTATGTCAACGGACTGGGAAACCTTTCGTGGAGGGAGGAAATGCTGCTCAAGCCACAGATGACACTGCAATTGTTCAAAAAATCGCCGATCAACTTTGTGGGGCCTATCACACCTCAAGGAAAGATGGGTGTGCGCTATATCATCATCGCGATAGAATACTTGACTCGATGGGTGGAAGAACAGCCGGTCAAGGACTGCACGGCTGCTACAGCTGCAAAATTTTTGTTTGACAACGTGTTGACGCAGTTTGGATGCCCAAAAATCTTAATGAGCGACCGTGGAACACACTTCCTGAATGAGACTATCAGCGTGCTCACTAAGGAATTCCAGATATATCATCAACAGAGTACATCGTACCATCCGCAAGAGAATGGGAACGTTGAAGCTTTCAACAAGATTTTTGAGACTACGTTGACCAAGGTATGTAATGCATAGTGAAACGATTTGGATTTGCGCATACATGATGTGCTATGGGCATACCGAACCACATGCAAGAAGTTGGCGGGTCAGACACCTTTCCGATTAGTCTATGGCATGGAAACCGTTATGTCAATGGAATACATTGTATCTAGTTTGCAAATAGCAGCAATGACAGGCATGGCAGACCACGGGCCTTGGAGGAAAGGCTCGCACAATTGGAAGAACTTGAGGAGGAACGGTTTCTGGCAGGATTCCATTAGCAGGTACAGAAGCAGCAGGAAAAATCTTGGCATGATCGCCCTATCAAGTTGTGCACGTTCAAAGAAAATGATCTAGTATTACTCTACGACAGCAAGTTCAAGAAATTTCCTGGAAAACTCCGAATGCATTGGTTGGGACCCTATGTAGTCAAAGAAGTCATAGATGGAGGCATGGTCCAGCTTGGCAAGCTTAATGGAGAGCCCTTCCCAAGCAAAGTAAATGGTAGTCGCCTGAAGCTCTACACGGGTGGGCCAACTACCTGACTAACCGACCGAAGAACAGTCACACCACTCCAAACAGTTGAAAGAGAGCACGGGATGATAAAGCTATCTGTGAGGGAGCTGCGTGACAACAAGGGTGCACGTAGAATTGGTATGTCACAAGGGTCATGGTTGTGCGGAAAAGGTTGCACTGCTGTGTGGCTAAACATGGAGGTTACCGTTGTTGTCACTGTTCATGATAAGATGTCTGAATTATGGAAAAAAGGAGCGGGCAGTGGGTAATTAAGATACAAAGTACGAGCCAAATTAGGAACCATCTACTGTAGATGTAATGTTAAAGCACCAGAAAAGGAGGGAACAACTGAATTTGAATTTCAACACCTCTATAACTCGCAGGGGGGCATCCAACGAACGATCTATGGTATCGAGAGAAGTGAGCTATTGTGCCTCCCCAATGGTATGGAACTATTGATCATTGATGCTAAAGGAGTAAGCCCAGCGGTTGTAATATGGCCGATGGGGATGTAGGACCTTCTGGATAGTGTGGTGGCGATGGCCGCAAACGCCGTTACGAGTTCAATACTAACAGTAGGGGATGTACTAGAAATTCTTAGACACGAAGCAGAACTGGTCTGGATGCCACTGCCTAAATCACGGGCTGGCCGATGACCCATGAAAGATAAGGGAAAGACCGTGAATATGGAGACAAATGAAGGAATTGTTGTTAACAGTTTATCTCTGATGCACCTCGAAGATTGGGATATCGCAGACAACAACACTTTTCTTGCAAAAATGCAACACAAGCTACAACAGACAGTGGGTATAGTGGACCAGAAATTGGAGATTTGCTGCTTGGACTCGAAGAGTTCCCACATGCGGCACCCCAGCTGGAGCTAAAATCCTATAACGAGGTGCTTTGTGTTAACCGATAAAAGCATAATGAGCATCATCGGTTGCACGAATTAGTAGAGGCAATGGAGCAGGAGCTTGAAGACGAGTTGTAGGAGACAAAGAGGGAGCAACAGAACGTAGTGCGTCACTCACAGGGATGGTGGACCACGAGGCCTTGGTAGCGCATATCGCCACACCGACGAGTGACTCAGGATGAGTCACGATGATCGTGTTGGGTGCCTGTTGGGTAGCGGAGGCCCCGCGTAACGGTTTTTGGGCTTAAAGCTCATAAGTTTGGGTAATGATATTGTAAAATTTCAGCGAAGTGCGCGGAGTGCGAAATGTAACAGGTCGAGTCAAAGGGTTGTCCACCCGAAAATAATGTAAAATAATATAAAGTAAGTCGGCATGCCCATGGTCCGCGAACCATGGAAATATATAAATAAAGCGAGGCTCTAAGGATAGAAGGTAGCGTTTTGGGGAAGATTTGATGTGTTATGGGTTTGTGAAAGTAATATTCTCTCTGAGTCTGTAAGTCCGAGTCGTGGGAGTTAGTAGTTAGATAGAGGCTCCACAGCTGGGTGCGTGGAGGCCTTGTAGATTCCGCAGTTGTGTGCGCAGACCCTTGCATCTGTGTGCGCAGGGTAAGAAGTGGATTGTACTGAAACAAAGATATTAATAAAGACAAGTTGGTTCTAAAATACTGTGTTGGTTCTGAAATATTGCGGATTTGCTTATATTCTGGTTTATGCTTCCGTTATATGAGTTTATGTATTTTTTTAAGAATTATTATGATGTGCACTAGTTATAACTGTTAAATGATTTCTTAAAAACCGTAAGAAGTAGATCATATCTATAATAAATGAATAAGAATCTAGAAAGCACCCGTCGCAAACCTACGTGAAGGACGGACAACCGCGCAGAGCAGTGTGAGTGCACAAATCGGATTGCGACCCCTCCAGCCCTCATCAAGACATCCCTAGGGTGCGGAAACCTAGTTCCAGCACCCTCCCCTACTACCTCAGGTGAGATTTCAGTTCGCGCTCCGTGGACTGTTGCCGAAAGGGCCGGTAGTGCAGGATTTGTTTGGCTAAAACACTTATGAACCTGGGTCAGGCCCCAACAAGCCAACAACAGGTATGATTCCTGAACATGTACCACATTTTTTCAGTTATAACACACCATCATATTCCTATCATAATGCATATCACCTCAACCTTGGCAGCATGGGAATCATTTTCAGTATGGACTGTAGAAATTCTCACTGTATATCAACAGATTATGCAATATACTAAAACACAATACAAGATCTACTTCTACAACACTTTGCGGAAGCTTAATCGAATTGAGCAAGATCAAGAGAACACATAAAACTGAGAATGAGAAATCAATCACACATAACACAGAATAAATAACCCGGGGAAAGCCTCAGCCTAAAACCCCAACTCTGTATTATCATACAAGTGAAAAATAGTCACAGAATTACACAAAGCCTTAGCTTGGAAGCCAACCAGCTCTCAGAATAATCCTTCTATTGCTCATAGACAGTCAAAGGCCTCTCACAAACCTTCTCCTCTACCCTCCAAGCCTCCTATTTCCTTGCACAATTTTTCTTGGGGTCCAGTGCTTCCACACATGTTAATTCCCACCTCACATTGCTCACTTGGCCCAGTACTAACTACGCAATCCTGAAGGAGCTAAATCCTTCTACATAGATGAGTTTCCTTTATAAGAAAAATCCATCTAACTAATAGTACATTGTCCCTCCTCTAATCTCAACTAGGTCTCTGTCTGAACTGACATGCATGAGTTATTTATGAGAGAATACTCAGTTATCTGAAGTGCGGCAGTTACACACATGCAAGAATTAACTAACTAAACTCATAATTACTTCAACAAACTGTTTGAATTAATCTAATTGGACTTGACTCAGTTAACTAATTCAACTAATTACAACTCATCCTTATCTCTTTAATTGATGGATAAATTCCTCAATTAATGGAGAAACTGTTGCATGTCCCCACATAGACTTCAAGTTTGATTTTCCTTAACTAATTAACTCAAGATGAATTAATTAATTAATTTACAAACTTCTGCTAAGATCAAATTCGAATTTTACTTCACTATTTTAGTTCAGGGACTAACTAAAATAGGAATCTATCCCGAAATGCTATTTTTAGCAATGTTATTTATAACACTTCCATTTTTCATTCCTTGATGCTATGTCCAACACTGGTACCTGAACTCTTATTTATTGTAGTACTATTTTTAGCATTTCTTGTCTCCATTTTCAACACTCCCTCTCAACAAAAAAGGAATTCAACTCGAACCCGATATTGAACCTTTGGAATGTTCTGCATGCAAAACCTCCCAAGTGTGGTTGCTCCAACAACTCTAGAAACAAAAACTCCCAACTGACCTCTCTGTTGGGCTAGAAACATACTCTGATGTTGAAACTCCCTCTTCCGCAAACAAGTGATCCCTCTCTGACCTCTGAGCTATTGCAACAATCCATGCATCTTGCACCGTTGCACACCTCTCTGTACCATCCTGCACTGGTGCAACACTCCTGTGCCTCTCGCATTGCTGCAGCTTGCTAGCTCTACACAGTCTTGAGATTCCTGCACTGTAGCTCTCTCTGCCGCTCCATTTGCATCTGTCTCTACCCACTCAGTCAGTCTTTCTACTCCTCATCGAGGCTCCCATAGCAAGGTCTAATAAGAAATGTTGGGTACCTCAATGATCCTGCTCCTATTCCAGCCTTCTTGGGACTGTCACTCCACATCGCCCCACCTCCAACCTAGAGGTATGGATGCATGTGATCCCTCTGCCCACTTGGCTCGAAATTTCCCCCTACTGGAGGTGTCTACATGAGTGGATGTCTCCATTTGGTCTCCTCACGGCTTCTCTAGTTGTGGTTGCTCCACAACCTCCTGAAGCTGCTTCACCAATTGTGGCTCCTCCACAATTGTCTGAGACTTGTTGTAGCACTGCATGTTGAGAGGTAATTTACTCTCCCTCTCAACCACCAAGTATCTAACCTTTTCCTTGCTCCTCAAGGCTTTGCATGCATCTTGAACCTCAAGAGCATACAGGTTCTTGGCTAGCACACCAATCTGTTTATCTTTCCCGTCGTCATGAAATTTTCTTGAAAAAACGCTAATTTTAAATCAGCGATAACTCCCTCATCCGAACTCCAATTCAGCTGATTTTTTTTTTTTAATTTGGGTCTTTTTCCCAAGGAATCCAGATCTTCTATTTGTTTCTGAAAATTTTGCACAAAAAAATTCATATCTGCTCTTAAAACTCTTGGCCCATTTTTTTTTTTTTTTTTACTTCAAGTTTTCTTCTTCGTATATTGTTCACTGCTTCGATCACCTTTGCTCTGATAAACTTGGCTCTGATACCATGTAGAAATTCTCACTGTAGATCAATTGATTATGGAATATACTAAAACACAATACAATATCTACTTCTACAACACTTTGCAGAAGCTTAATCGAATTGAGCAAGATCAAGAGAACACATATAACTGAGAATGAGAAATCAATCACACATAACACAAAAGAAATAACCCAAGGAAAACCTCAGCCTAAAACCCCAACTCTGCATTATCATAAAAGTGGAAAATAGTCACAGAATTACACAAAGCCTTAGCTTGGAAGCCAACCAGCTCTCATTATAATCCCTCTGCTGCTCATAGACAATCAAAGGCCTCTCACAAACCTTCTCCTCTGCCCTCCAAGCCTCCTATTTCCTTGCGCAGTTTTTCTTGGGGTCCAATGCTTCCACACATATGAATTCCCACCTCACACTACTCACTTGGCCTAGTAGTAACTGCACAGTGTTGAAGGAGCTAAATCCTTCTACATAGATGAGTTTCCTTTATAGGAAAAATCCATCTAACTGATTGTACATTGTCTCGCCTCTGATCTCAACTGGGTCTCTGTCTGAATTGACATGCATGAGTTATTTATGAGAGGATACTTAGTTATCTGAAGTGCAGCAATTACATGCATGTAAGCATTAACTAACTGAACACACAATTAATTCAACAAACTGTTTGAATTAATCTAATTGGACTTGACTCGGTTAACTAAGTCAACTAATTACAACTCAATATTACAACTCATCCTTATCTCTTTAACTGATAGATAAATTCCTCAATTAATGGAGAAACTGTTGCATATTCCCACATAGACTTAAAGTTTGATTTTCCTTAACTAATTAACTCAAGATGAATTAATTAATTAATTTACAAACTGCTGCTAAGATCAAATTTGAATTTTACTTCACTATTTTTGTTCAGGGACTAACTAAAATAGTAATCTATCCCGAATTGCTATTTTTAGCAATGCTATTTATAGCACTTTCATTTTTCATTCCTTGCTGCTATGTCCAACACTGGTACCCGAACTGCTATTTATAATAGTGTTATTTTTAGCACTTCTATTTTTAGCATTTCTTGTTGCCATTTTCAACATGGACAACCTCCTCAACCTTGGCAAAAAGGATGGAGGGGATCATCCTATCCTCATTATTCTTATCCTACACCTATGCATACATATCCTACTGCATATGCACCTTATCCAATGTCACAACCATCATTACCAACTTTACCTCAGCAGGGTCAACCTATGCCACCATTTCCTTTACCACAACTTTTTCAACCACCCCAACTACCTGCTCAATTGGTACCAAACCCCAATAATAAGGTGGTACAATTGATCCATTCCATTGGACGACTCCCTTTTCCCATTTATCAGGCCATGCCAGTTGGAGTCAATGACCTTCAACTGAGATCAGGAAGGGTAGTAAAACCAAAAACACAAAAACAACCTAGGGTGATTATCGAGGAGAAAAATGAGGAGGGAACTCCTGATCATTCGAAGAGAGATGTCACCGTTCGACCCATTCCCACACATTCAGAGCTTTTGCCATCTTCTTGAAGCCAACCTACCTATCCAGAGAGGCTAGTTGTGGAGAAGAATGACCCCACTCCCGAGTCTAGTCTGGCTTCCGATCTTAGGAATATTTGTATAAAGGTCCCTTTGCTTCAGGATATTAAAGAGATCCCCATCTGTACAAAAATCATTAAGGAACTTTGTCTTAAGAAGCCAAGAAGGAAAAGAGTAGAACCTCAAACCATTCAATTCATTATAAAAGAAACTGAGCTTATGACAGGATGCATGCAAATAGAAAAGTATACAGATCCTGGAAACCCAGTTGTTTTTGTTCAGATAACTGATATCCTTGTCCCCAATGTTTAAATAGACCTAGTGGTAGCCATTAATTTTATGACTAGGCAAACCATGGATCAACTTGGGTTGGTTCATATTCGTCCTACCCCTACTATGCTTGAACTTGCAGATAGATCTAAAATCAAACCAAAAGGTGTGTTGGATGATGTGGTTGTCTCAATTGATTCCTAGGAATACCCCGTGGATTTTATTGTGCTTCAGCCGAAAAATCTTGTTGGAGGGCATCCCTTGATTTTGGGATAACCATGGCTTACCACAACAGATGCTTATATTAGGTGCCACTTTAGTGATATGTATATTTCCCATGGAGAGGCTAGGAATAAAGTTACCTTGTACCCACCTACTAGATCTATCCAGAAGCTTCAAGATACCTTATGGCTAGACTATGACAGTAGTGATGAGGTGACTCGATCTATTTCCTTGATTCACCATCACACCGAGTCAACCTAGGAGGCTAAGATACGAGATTTCTTGAATAATCTAGACACTGCAATGCCAAATTTTGATTCATTTCGTTAGACCTTTAGTCTAGATTTTCAATAAAGTTACAATTCTCAACCTTCTTCATCGCAAACTCTAGTAGCACCTACCAGTACTCTCGAACCTGAAAACACTCTCATTGAGATTAGTCCAAGCAAATCCTTACACATTAGTTTAGACATGGATTCATCCCAACAAGAGCAGCTTGTGATTTTGTTGTGAGACCATCTTGGTGCCTTTGCATGGAGCTATGAGGACATGAAAGGCGTCGCTCCTGAAACTTGTACTTATCATATTTATATTTAGGAAGGAGCCCAACCTATTCGTCAACCCCAGACGCATATGAATCCCGCACTAAGATAGGTTGTGAAAGAATAATTACAAAAACTCTTAGATGCTAATTTCATTTATCCTATATCTGACAGCCAATGGGTCTCCATGTTGGTGATAGTCCCGAATAAATATGGGAGATGGCATATTTGCATTGATTATAGAGAATTAAATAAAGCCACTCTCAAGGACTATTTTCCACTTCCCTTTATTGATCAGGTGCTAGATACCCTTGCCGGCAAAAAGTACTTTTCATTTTTAGATGGCTTTAGCGGTTATAACCAAATACAAATCGCACCTGAGGATTAAGATAATACTACCTTCACATGTCCTTGGGGGACATTTTCCTATCGAGTGCTTCCCTTTGGGTTGTGTAATGTGCCAACTACGTTTCAAAGTGCAGTTTTGGCTATTTTTGCTAACCTTGAGTGTGTAGAAATTTATATGGACGATTTTTCAGTATTTGGTGATTCATTCTAAGAGACCCTCAAAAATTTAGAAAAAGTTCTTTTTCGTTGCCAAGAAGCCCACCTCATTTTGAGTGATAAAAAGTGCAGATTGATGTGCAAATCGGGGGTGGTTCTTGGTCATCTTATTTTTGAGAAAGGTATCTAGGTAGACCTAGCCAAAGTAGAAGTCATTTTACGTATTCCTGCACCAAAAAAACAAAGAGAAGTGAGAGGATTCCTGGGACATGCAAGCTATTACCAACTATTCATTGAGAATTTTCTAGGATATCTACCCCACTTTTCCGATTGTTAGCTAAGGATAGTGAGTTCTCTTGGACTACGGCTTGCCAACAAGCTTTTGAGGCACTAAAGGAAAAACTAGTATAGGCACTAGTTCTGCGAGGGCCTAATTGGTCCCTCCCATTTCATATTTCTTCAGATGCCTCGGACATTACTATTGGTGCAACCTTAGGACAGGAAGAGAACCAACAATCCTATGTTATTTACTTCATTTAAAAACTTGTCACCTACCAAATTGAATTATACAATGACTGAGAAAGAGTTTTTAGTCGTGATATTTGCTATTAATAAATTCAGACACTATATTACAGGTTATGAAGTATTTGTACATACAGATCATTTTGCCATAAGATATCTGATGAATAAACCTTTGAGTAGTGGTAGAGTGACTTGGTGGTTACTTTTATTACAGGAATTTAATATTACTATTATTGATAGACCAAGAAAATCTAATTTTGTAGTTGATTATCTTTTGAGATTAAATAATCCTAGTGAAATAATTCATGTAGATAATTCTTTTCCTGACGAGCATCTTTTTGCATTATCAACAAATTCCCCATGGTTCGATGATATAACTAACTATTTAGTGACAGGAAAAACACCACCTCACTTTCCCACCCGAGAGAGGCAGAATATTATCCAAAAGAGTGCTTCATATTCCTGGATCCAAGAAGATCTCTTTTACACAAGACCCGACCTTATTATCCTTAGATGTATAAGAAAAGAAGAAGTGTTTGAAATACTGAAATCTTCCCATGATGAGCCCCGTGCGGGCCATTTTGCTGATAGGAGAACTGCATATAAAATTTTACGAGATGGATACTTTTGGCCTTATTTTTTTACATATGTTAGACAATATGTCAAATGTTGTGATAGCTGTCGGAAAACGGGCCAACCTGGCCAAGCCAATGAAATGCCTTTGTGTCCTTGAACCCTTTGAAAAATGGGTTATTGATTTTGTAGGACCTATAGCTCCAACACCATTAAACAAATGACATACCTTGGTTTGTATTGAATTTGTAACTAAATAGGTAGAAGCTAAAGTTGTTTCTTTTGTTACAAAAAAAGTTGTTTCTGATTTTTTGTTTAATGAGATTTTTACTAGATTTGGTGTTCCTACAGAAATTGTTACTAAAAATGGACCACAGTTTATTTCTAATATTGTTAAAGGTATTATGGAGCAATATAAAATTCGGCACAGGAAATCAACACCATACAACCCATAAGCAAACGGCTAGGTAGAATAAACAAATAAAGTAATCTAATCAATCCTTACCAAAACAGTAAATCTTCACAAGAAGGATTGAGCTAATAGATTACCTGAAGAACTGTGGACCTATAGAACTGCCTGGATAAATAGCACGGGTCACGCACCGTATGAGCTGGTATATGGAAAACAAGTCTTGTTACCGATTGAATTCCAAATAAAAACTTTCAGAACTGCAGTCCAATTGGGACTAGATCTCTCGGAAGCACAACAACAACGTCTATTGTAGTTGAATGAGCTTGATGAATTTAGGAGGGATTATGTTCAAAAAAATGTGTTAATACAACAACAACGAAGGAATTGTCATGACAATCTGATCAATAAAAGACAATTCCAACCAGGTGATTGGGTACTCCTTTATGACTCTAAATTTAAACATTTCAAAGGGAAATTTTGTACATGTTGGATGGGACTGTATGAAGTAATTAATTTTTTTGAGAATGGGGCAGTAGAGATCAAAACTATTGATGGATAGAAATTATTTTTTCTGGTGAATGGGCATAGACTTAAGGCATATTTTTAGCCCATCACCAAGGAAGATTTTTTGAAACAAGTACAGCAGCAGCCAGAGTTAAGGATGGTAGGTTGTGATTCCAACGTACTATGAATCTAATCATCTATTTTCTAATATATATAAAAAAAAAACCATAAAATTAAAAAAATATCTTTACCTATGGTTGTGAAAATAAGATTGTCGACATTGTCATGGAAGGATCTCCTGATGTTGGGATATGGTCAATTTTGGGTTAGTTTAACTAATTTTTGTAATAGATTTTGTAAAGAATGTAAATTCTCCGCGAAATGTGGAAGAAGAGCACACAACTAAGTAGGAGTCAAAGGGGTTTTAGCCCCTTGTTTGGGTAAGTGATAGGTCAGTTTTTTAGACTCACCATGGTTCACAGACCATGGTATTGTAAGGAAAAAGCTATATATATTTGATTCATAGCGAGTCTAAGTGGAAATAGAAGATATAATATTATTGTTTTGGGCAAGTGCTAAGGCAGAAAAGCTCTACTTCCTATACTTAGATGAAAGGGGAAGGCTCCTATAGCTGAGCGCGTAGAGACCTTGGCAAGTCCACAGCTGAGTGTGCAGGCTCCTGAAGCTGAGTGTGCAGGCTCCTGAAGTTGAGTGTGCAGGGTGGAAGAAGTCTATAAACTGAACATCAAACTTAATAAAGACTGATTTTGGGACAATTATCTTACTTTTGAGTATTATTCTTATTTTTGTTCAAGTTATGCACTATGGCTTAATGATATGATTTTTGTGGAATAATGTGTAATTACCGCGCGAACCTATTGAATATTTAATATTTATACAAAGGTTTAATATCACTTATCACATGGTCTCTAGGTGCAGAAACCTGATTCTAGCATCCCCCAATACTGCTTCGGGTGAGACTACAGCTTGCTCTATGCAGGTTGTTGCCGAAAGGCCTAGCAGTTAGGATTTTGTTGGTTAGCGCAAATAACTCTGACCCTGGGTCAAGCCCCCTTAAGCCAACAAATGGTTTCGTTGCCGGGACCGAGATTTATGTAAGAAATGTGTGATAAATAGTTTCCTACAAAGAAAGAGACTGACAAGTGGATTGATCGAAACGTACACGCGTTCACAACTCAAGAGAATAGGAGCCCTAAGTTATCCAAGGAACAGTGGTTGCAGATATTTTTGTACACAGGCAAAACCGATGCATTATTTTGTTTCTTCCTTGACAAACTACACAAGTGGTTTTCTAAATTGGTTAATAGTCAAGCGACATGGAGGCTTGACAGTCCTATAGTGTGGACTCCTGAACTGGTGTGACATCTAGAGGCATCAAAAAGAAATATCGCGCGGGCTATGGATCACTGAATTGATCGCACACTTGGAATTTTTGTGACTTACTTCACAACCGATAATCAGCTATAGCGAAGTGGAAAGAAGGCTCTTTAAAGGACCACGAGGTAAGTATTTGAAATCGTTAAGGACTGGGATTAAAATGTTGTTATGTGAAAAGAGGGTTATGTAGTTACCTTGATGTTTGGGGTTGATTCTTTTGAAAAAACGAGGGATCAAGCTGATCTAAGTGGATATTGGTGGCAACCCTACAATTCCACTTAGACCACCACCATTGTTTCTTTCATTTTTTTAGTTTCCTTAATTGTAGCACAGTTTACTATTTATAGCAGTTTTTCGGGTCCTAAACTTCCGAAGCCATTTTGAGGCCCTAAATGACGTTTATTTGGCAATATACCACAAACGACTTGTAATAAGTCATTTTTTTGTCACAGTCCTTGGAGAGATCTTTCCAACGGGGTATGATGCACGTCAAACGGAGATAATATGACCAAGTCACGACCCCGGGAAGTTTCCTACCCAATTAACCCCAACGAGGCCCATAAACTCTTGGTGTTACATCTCCTCGAGTTAGGGTTTTGGTTGTTTATGGTTTTCTCTTATTGTTCAATAATAAAAAGGCCCTTGAGCCTCATTGTAATGCAATTCAGAGGCATGTAGCTACCACATCTCTCCTCAAAGATAAGCTACCATCACCCAAGCTAGTTTATTTCCATTTATGTTTGTAAGCATATTTTAGTATTATACATTAATCAAATGAAGTATTATTTCTGTTGCATCTCTGTTTTTATGGTTATCTCTATAATTTGTTGCGTTCCTGTTTAAATTTGGATCAGTGTTATAAGAGTAGTCTGCTCTTTCTTTGTTTTTCTTTGAATGTCCCCAACAAGGTTGAGATATAAGGAGTTAGGGGTTGAATTGGTTGAACCTTTGCAAGACCAACCTCACAAATCTCGACGGCCTCCCATGGCGAAGGAAAATAAATATGAGGGAGCAAGAGATCCTATCAAAATCTTTCTCAAAGAAGCCCTCAAGTGGTAAAGGAACGCGAGTCAAGATCCTTCAGCGGCTACCCAGGGGCGACACATCTAATAACTACTCTGGAAATGCCACACCCTTTAAGGTACAAGTTAACTTTGAAATCCCCATATTCGAGGGTCAAATAGATGCATACGTCGTAGATAAATGGTTGAATATGCTAGAAGGATATTTTTATATTCATGATTTTTTCAGCCGAGAAAAGATTACTTTTGCTCTTCTCAAAGCCACCCCCCACGTCAAGGACTAGTGAAAAACCTATTGCGAATAGAAGGATGAAAGTACAAACTCATGTTTTTTAGCCGCTCGCACTTGGAATTCATTCCAAGATACCATCAAGGAGCAATACTACACTGTCGGGAGCTACGAGGACAAATACATAAAGTGGATCATGCTACGACAGGGAAGGGACCAAGATGTGCCGGAGTCTACCAATATTTTTCATACCCTTCGCAAGTTCGATATCAAGGATTCTGAGAAAAATTTGGTACTTAAATACCGCGGTTGCCTACACAGGTACATCCAGGATGAGATGGAGTTCCTGGACATATCCTCGCTCAGTAGGGCATACTGATACATTGTCAAGATCGAGCATAAATTTAAACAAAAGAAGCGAGACTTTGGATCTGCGAATCCGAAGAACAGAGTACAAAGCCAAGGCGGTGTGACCCAAGGAAACCCATCTAAGCTGTAAGAAAATAACAACACCACGAAGTCAAATAAGGACATAGGAAAGTGGTGTGAGTTCCACAAGAGCCCCACTCACAGCACAAGTAGGTGTTGGGCCAAACAGTCGCTGGGGGGTGAGTTGAAGGCTTCAGAATCAGATGCATGTTCTAACCCTAAGTCAAAACCTGATAAGAGGGATGACAAAGGGAATCAGATCATTGATGCATAGCCCAATGCCACTGTTGCCACCTCTAAGATCTAGAAGAATGAGCCCGAAGATCCAGAGGAGGGGGAGCATCTTTTCCACTCACAGATGTGGGTGAAGGGTTCATCGTTGTAATTGATTGTTGACAGTGGGAGCCAAAAGAACGTCATTTCAGCAGAGGTCATGAAGCGGCAGAGACTACTGACCATACCACACCCACAACCATATAGTATCGGGTGGCTTCACCAAGGACGAGATCTTTGAGTCCGCCAGCAGTGTCGCCTTCCCTACAGCATCAAGCCCTTCATAGATGAGGTATTGTGTGATGTTGCACCTTTGGATGTTTGTGATGTATTATTAGGCCAACCATACTTGTGGAAGTGACATGCCATGTATGATTCAAGGCCTCACATTGTTATTATTTCTTTGTGTAATACAATATACATGATACTAGAGATAACCCCACCTACCGCCACTTCTTTGATCTCTACTAAGAAAGGCAGTAAGATCATCTCCCTGACTAGGAAATTTATTTTCATTCTGTTTCGCTCTCAAAGTAAGGCAAAGATGGTAGCCACATCCATGGCCCCTGGGAAGGGTTCCTCCACGCAGCAGAAGCGGGTGGATTACACTGTCCGGTCAAGTATCCGTTCGATCTGACTCTGGAAGCACCTCTACCCAATGGGCCGATATATTGTCGCTCCATTCTGTAAAATGCCAAGCACAAGAAGCGACATGATCAACGTCAGGTGTCACACAAGTTTCAGGTGGGCTACAAATTTTGGTTGCATTTGCAGAAATAATGCCTTACCAGAGCCCATCGGAAGCTCAGACCACTCTGATACGGTCCTTACACCATTAAAAAAGATGCGGGAAACAATGATTTGGAGCACAACATTCCTAATTCCTTGGCTTGCACCAAGTGTTCAATGTGGACCACCCTCGACCATGCTTCCCACCATTACCGGACAAATCCGAGATCACAGAACAACTCACCAAGGACCAAGTTTAGCAGAAGTTTCCCCATCTCATGGAGGCACTCAATGCAATGAGGACCATTGCTTCCTAAGGGGGGAGGAATGATCCAGGTGCTTATTGGTGGCCACCCACCAATTCCACTTGGACCAACACCATTCTTTCTTTCATTTTTTTAATTTCCTTAATTGTAGCACGGTTTACTATTTTTAGCAGTTTTTCGGGTCCTAAACTTCTGGAACCGTTTTGAGGCCCTAAACGATGTTTTTTTGGCAATATTAATGCCAACAACTTTTACGAAGTCATTTTTTCCATCGTATTTCTCGAAGACATCTTTCCAACAGGGTATCATGCCCGTCAAATGGAGATAATATGACCAAGTCACGACCCCAAGAAGTTGGTTGCCCAACTAACCTCAACGGAGCCCATAAACTCTTGGTGTTACCTCTCCTTGGGTTAGGGTTTTGCTTGTTTAGGGTTTGATATTATTTTTCAATAATAAAAAGGCCCTTGAGCCTCATTGTAACATAGTTCAAAGGCATGTAGCCACCACATCTCTCCTCAAAGAAAAGCTACCATTGTTGAGCTAGTTTATTTCCATTTCTATTTGTAAGAATATTTCAGTGTTTTACATTAATGAAATGAAGTATTATTTCTGATGCATCTCTGTATTTCTGTAATTTGTTGTGTTCCTGTTTAAATTCGGATGACAAGCCTAGAATATAGTCTACTCATTGAACCTCCTTCAAACAACGATGAGGGGACAATGTTGACTACACCGCGAAGTGTAGTTCAGTTAATTACACAGGGTATCCCGAGGATACCTCATCCATCCACTCCACCTCCACGTCCACCTCTGCCTCATACACCTACACCTTCACCCCCTACACCTCCACTTCCACCATTCAACACGGTGAACACGGTGAAGATGCCGATTTTTAAAGGATCAGGGAGCAAAGACCCCTAACAGTTTTGGTTTGTCGCAAGAGATGTACGGGTGACACAACAAATTACAAATTATAACATCAAGAAAGCGTTACAACCTTAAGGGGTCACGTTTTAACATGGTACATCAAGTATTTCACTGATAACCCCACCACGACGTTGGTAGAGACCCAACAAGCTCTAAATAAGGAGTTTAGCAAGCCTAAGTCAGAGGCGCAGTTAGTAATTGAGTTTAAGGAAATCCGATAAAACGTAGATGAGACGCCTTGGGATTTCTATCAAAGGTTGAAATGCCTAATTAGGCAAGCTAATATGATAATCATGAATTCCCAGCATCACGCCTAGTAAATAGTGTTGCTCTTGCTACACTTGAGAGTACCTCTATCACAATAAAAGATAGCTATTCAAGCTGAAGCTTTGGTAATTGTGATGAGATTGGATGCTTCACCCATACAGGATAGGAATCTTGGAGAACAACATATTCACTCACAACTAGAAAACTTACACTTGGAGTTGCAGAGCCTGAGGAAAGGAAAAGAAGCTCAGTCAGAGGCGAGCACGAAGGTATGGTATTTGAAATGAAAAACCCATGGACACAATAAGGCCCACCATTGCCCGGTCTATAAGAACTATATTATTGGGGAGGGTTTGTTCCCCTGAAAATAAAGAATAATGTTTGGACGAGCGTGGGAGCTGCGTTGTGGTGCGCTATCTGTCAGGTTACAAGACAGCATGCAACTGATAATTGCCATTGATTGCAGAAGTTTGTACAGACCCCTCAGTAGTTGTTTTGCAATTTCTATAAATCTGTGGGACATGATGAATGTCATTCTAGAAGTTATGAGTTGATGATGGATAGAACCCCTACCTATCGAATGCAGGCATAAAACCAGCCTCGGGATCAGGGCACAAGTGATGTGCGCGGAGGATTCCAAGGTCGAGGACGAGGAAGAGGCAGTGGACCGATTCGAGGGTGTGGACAAGTGATATGTTATAACTGTGGTGAAGTAGGGCACTTCACGTGGGACAGGAATAGCTCCTGCACCTTAGATTTGGATGAAGAGCTTGAAAATTGGTAGAGTCAATTGCATGAAGTATCTACGCTCCGTTGCAATATGATGACCAAATCACTATAGTGTGTCTTGACTAAGGTAGGGAAGCTTCCACATTATGATGGTTTGACTGATGTGGATCTATTTTTAGATGAATTTGATAGGGAAGTATCGGAAGAATATTGCTTCCAGGCACTGGAATTGGCATTGTGCACTACATCTTCCCTTTGGTGGGGTGCGCACAAGGAGAACTTCTCTGGATGGAAGGAATATAGAAGAATGATGAAATTAAGGTTTGGGTATGCTAATACTAATATGACATAAAAATATATTGGGAAGGATGACTCGTGCGATCATTTGGCACGTTGGACTAAGGCTTGGGGGACAGAACCACAACTAGAATGGGTGCACATTTGTTGTCATACCTTCGATACAATTCCAATGAACTGGTATCTGGAGACGGAGCTTCACCATGGAAAAATTGAATGGGACATCTTAAGGGAAATTTTTCTATTAACTTTCAGCTTTGAGGATGGGTTTGAGTGCATTGAAGAAGCACTCCAGGAGATAAAAGTAGCTATATTCAGAACACCAAAGGAACTGGTGGAATGGGCTCAGCTGGATTAGAGTACATAGTTGGGCCATGCGCTGGAGTGTTGCAATGTGACTGTTGAAGAAGAAGAAGAAGATCCATGGAATATTACCATTCCAGAGACAAAAGGACAGTGAAATCTCGAAGGACCAAAAGTGGCAAACCCAGATACATCAGAACCTTTAAAAATTAGACAAGTAAACATTGGCTCTGAAGTAGAGCCTAAGTTCATGAAGATAGGAGACTATTGGGATGAAGATACGGTTGATAAAGTAGTTGAGCTACTCTATGAGTACCAGGATTTATTCCCAATGAAGTTTTTGGATTTGAAAGGGATCATCAGGTATTTAGGTGTTATGAAGATTATGTTAAAGCCCAATGTGAAGCCTGTTAATCAGAGACCTTATCGGCTCAATCCAAAATATAAAGAGAAGGTGCGCCAAGAACTAGATAAGATGTTGGATGCTGGTATTATTGAACCAGTAGAGGAATCAGATTGGGTAAGCCCAATGGTGGTCCAAGAGAAGAAACAGAAAGGTGAAATCTGTATATGTGTAGATCTGAGAAAGTTGAATGATGCATGCATGCATGATCCATTTCCAACATCATTTACCAATGAAGTGTTAGAGAATGTTGGCGGACAGGAGGCGTATTCGTTCACTGGTGGTTTTTTGAGATATAGTCAAATAAAGATCACACCAAAGGATCAAAGCAAGACAACCTTCACGACGGAGTTGGGTTGCTTTCAATATATAGTAATGCCCTTCGGATTGAAAAATGCACCTACAATTTTCTCCCAAGTAGTAATCGCGGCGTTCAAGGAATTTATTCATAAATTTCTGAAGGTGTATTTTGATGATTTCACTTTGTTTGGGTTGGTGAAGCACCATGTTGTGAGTCTGCGCCTTCTGTTGGATACATGTCATAGATATCAGATCGCCCAGAATTTGAAGAAGTCCATATTATGTGTGCCCTTTGGAATCTTTCTCGGCCATGTTGTATGTAAGAAGGGATTGATGGTGGACCGTGCGAAGATCGTTGTGATTGTGAATTTGGAATCTCCCAGGAATGTAAAATAGTTGCAGGCGACATTCGAGCAAACTGGATATTATAGAAGTTTATCAAGGCATGTGATCAAATAATCATGCCAATGGAAAATTTATTGAAGAAAGATGTGATGTTTTGTTGGGATGAGGACTATAAGTGTAGTTTGGATGTCTTGAAGGAAAAGATGGTAATTGCGCCTATCTTGGTGTTTCCGGACTGGAAGAAGGAATTCCATGTGCATGTAGATCCCTCTTGCATTGCACTTGGTGCAATATTAACACGGGCAGGAGGAGAGATTGATCATCTGATAACCTTCATGAGCATAAATTTATCAAAGGCTAAGAAGAATTACTCTACTACAAAGCGAGAAGGGTTGGCGATGGTCTATGCACTGCAAAAATTTCGGCATTATTTGTTGGGTGGACACTTTAAAATGTATACTAATCATTCCACGGTGAAGTACCTGGTCAATAAGCCTATGTTGGGGGGGAAATCTGTCGGTGGTTACGATTGTTTCAAGAATATGATTTTGAAGTCATTATGAAGCCTGAACGGTTGAATGCAGGACCTGACCATCTGTCAAGGATTGAAACGGGTGAAGAACCAAATAGCTTGGAGGAAGGACTATCAGATGCGCAACTCTTTGCGGTGTGCGTCACAGATGACCATTTTACACATATCATTCAGTTGTTAACCACGAGAACATCTCTGAAAGGATATTCCACTGAACAAAAGAAGGAATTAGTAGTTCTCTCTAGGGATTTCTCAGTAATTGCGGGTCACTTATATAAGATGGGAATAGATGAAATATTGCGGAGGTGTGTTCCAGAGTTTGAAGGCACTAGCATCCTCACTGAAGCACATGGAGGACTGGCATGAGGCCATTACGCAGGAAAAGCGACCGCGTAGAAGATTTTGCGCACTGGTTTATGGTGGCTGACATTGCACAAGCATTCTAAGGCATACTGCAAGGCATGTGATGCTTGCCAAAGGATGGGGAAGCCTTTGCGAAGGGACGAATTGCCTTTAAATCCTTAGGTTTCATTAAAAATATTTGATAAATGGGCCATTGATTTCATAAGTCCAATACAACCATTGGATAAGAAGATGGGTGCGTGGTATATCATTACTGCAACTAAGTATTTAACCAGATGGGTGGAAGCATAGCCAATGAAGGATTGTACAGCTACCACCACTGTGAAGTTTTTATTTGAATAGGTCTTAATGCTATTTGGATGCCCTAAGATATTGATGAGTGATAATGGTACACATTTCTTGAATGAAACGGTCAGCACGATGGTTGATGAATTCTAGGTGTATCATCAAAAGAGCATGCCCTATCACCCATAAGCGAATGGAATGGTGGAAGCATTTAACAAATGTTTGGAGTATGCGTTGACAAAGGTCTACAATGCACAGAGGAATGATTGGGATATATGCATGCTAGCAGTGCTATGGTCATATAGGACAACCTGCAAGAAGTTGACAAGCCAAACAATGTTTAGGTTGGTCTATGGAATTGAAGCAGTGATGCCAATGGAGTATATTGTGCCAAGTTCATGTATTGAAGCTTTGATAGAGATGGTGGAATCCGAACCTTAGAGGAATGGCTCATGCAGCTGATGGAGTTACAACAGGACTGCTTTCTTGCAAGATTTCACTAGCAAGTGCAAAAGGAACGTGATAAATCATGGCATGATAGGCATATTAAGTTATACACTTTTAAGATAGATGATTTAGTGCTCCTATATGATAACAAGTTCACCAAATTTCCAGGGAAATTTCAAATGCATTGGTTGGGACTATATGTTGTTAAGAAGATCACGAATGGTGGTGCAGTTCAACTCGTGAAGCTGAATGGGGAACCATTCCCGGGGAAAGTGAATGGAAGTAGGTTGAAGCTGTATATAGGGAATCCTGCCCCTACGCAATGACTATATGATAGCAAGACAATCTTAGTAATCCACGCAGTTGCAAGGGATTGTAGGACTATAAACTACGTTGCCCGACGAGGAGAAAAACATAGTAGGGAGGCTTTGCAGCAAAAGACAGGAGTACGACAGGTGAAGATGCGTTTGATGAGCTGCGCCAAGGAGGATGGTACTACACAGATGGGTCCAAAAGTAGCCATTGGAGTCACTATTTTTGATTTGATGGCAATAATTCCGTTAAAAGGAGCAGGTAGGTGCCATTTATGGTGAAAATATTTCAAGATCTGCCGCCAAAAACACATTTATGATCAGAAATTGGAGGGAATGGTCAGATTTGAATTCAAAACCTCCTATAAATTGGTCATGTTGGTCAACGAAAGAACACTTTGCATTATGGGAATTTTTTATGAGCCCTCTTGTTGTTGTTGTATGAATCATAAGGTTTGGGAGGACTTAATTTCTAGTTTGACATTCGCAACGTTGCTTGAAATTAACCAGAGGCTTATTCTCATGAAAATAACTGCCACAAATCCCGTAGAGGTTGTTAGTTATGAAGCTTCCATCTCCGACACGGCGACACCTGAAATAACGAGCATGGAAGCTATGCCCATTGTTCCTACGGCACTGAGGTCGCTTAGGCTAAAGTAATCAACTACAAAAGAGAAGCAGAAGAAACCTATGCCATTGAGACATTCATCAAGGAAGAAATCAGAGGTTCGGCAGAAGGAGAGGAAGGATAAGTAGTCGAAGAAAGTTGTGGACTTGGAAGAAGAGGAATTCCAAGGAGTGGAGGAATTGGATGCTAAGGAGGGCGAGCATATCACACGGATCCCAAAGTATATCCCTCCATGGAAAGGGAAGAGAAAAGTAACAAGACCCTGATTCCAGAAAGTTTACAGTCTCGACGCCCCCGTTACCAGAGTAGGTGGAATTTGAAGGCACGGTCTTAGCGCGCATTTCGATGCTGAAGATGTAAGATTGGGATCTCGAGGACCATGAGATATTCCCTCATTTGGCCACTCACAAATATATGAAGGATATTTATTACGAAGAAACCAGGGTTACATAGCTAGAACCCATGAAATGGATCAGAGGTGTTGAGCAGATCGGGTTGTTGCACATGCTCTGCGTGCCACATTTTCATAGGTCCATAATCAAAATTGTGTGTGCGTGTCAGCTACTCACACTAGTGTATGATGGATTATTATGGCTCGGCGAACCCATCCTGATCACGAATATGCTCATCTATCAGATTACAAAGCTGCCCTACAAAGGGGCAGACCCTGCTAAGGAGTTTGGAGGGAAAAGTGGAGAAGAGTTGGTTGATAAGATGAAAGTTGAATTTGGTATAGTAAAGAAGTCGCACAGATATTCTCTTTGCTCCATTCAGGACCAGGTGGTGCAGTTCACCTCCCAAATTCTTGTAGGCAAGATTATGAAGAAGTGTCGCGCGGATGGATTTCGATGCAGGTAGTCTCGTTGGATGTCGAGTGTGCGAAGAGAGTACAATATAATTGGGCACAGTATTTTTGTGAGTTCCTCACGAATTTTCGTGAAGCATAGGAGGACTGTAAACTGTTTGATTATGTGTGGCTCTTATTTTCAATTGTATTAGTAGCATGGACATTGTCAAAGGATAGTCAATTTCCTCCGCAGGCGGAAGATTTACCAGAAGCAGTGAAGTTTGGTTCACTGTGGTCGACAAAGGATCCAAAGCGGATCAAGGAATCAAAGATATTCTAGATATTAATGGATATAGATCTTCAGATAGTGATCATTCAACAGCCAAGGTTGTCCCCAACCTTGTTCAAACAATTGAGGGCCTTTGCAGAGTTCAACGCTGATTTCCATAACATCACAATCAAGATGCAGAAGGACCCTAAGCATATCTGGCACAAGCTACCATACTTAGTATCAGAAACAGATGTGCAAGAGATTATAGCTAGTTGGCCAACAAATTGGTGCGAACCCACGGACGTTAGTGCATGTACCTGTAAGGATGTCGAGAGCTCTGCTACGTAGAAGCGAAAAGAGGCAACACAAAATGTCGCGCGAGCATTGGCTGAACAGAAGAGGAAATAAGATGATGCTAGGGTAGTTGAGGAAAAAGAGCGCGTTGCAAAAGAGTGTGCTAAGAAAGAGCACACTGATACAGAGGAATTCAAAGAATCAGCTTCCCAGTATATAGATGAGTTGGAACACTCAGAGCAAGAAGGAGGCGATAGAGAGGAGCATAGCACTCCCTTCACATTGAGGAAGCATGGTAAGGAAACAACTGTTGGGCCAAAAAAGAAGCATAAATCAGATAAATAGGCGCGCATAGACCCGATGATCCTCACATATGGGGATCTCTATCAGATCAGATACAAGGTAAGAGACACCACAATAGAGGTGTGGTAGCAGTTTGAACAACAATACAAACAAATGCTAGGGAGCATCCATAAGGATCTACGTGAGTTGTAGATCTAGACTGACAGGTTTCAATCAAGCGTTGGGCAAGCAAGCGAGTTTCAAGTGAGACTGGCGCAAGGGAGTGAGACAGTAGTAGAGCTGGAATGGACTCTGGACCTCAGAGTCATACCACTACCAAAAGGATATATTTGCACGGAATCAGAGGAAGACCACATTGTGTTGAGCACAATTAAAGATATGGGGGTGAACTTAGTTGTTCTACAGCTTACGACCCTCCATGAACTGCATCAAGCGGTTTCAGACAAGTTATGGATCAGAGAGCAGCACGCCCTTACAGTCATCAGTGAGTTCAAGGTAAACAATGAGCATATGTTCACAGAGAAAGCTCAGGATCTGAAAGAAAAGGAGGAACTGCAAGCACGAATTCAGAGCCTGGAAACAGCTATAATGCAATCATGCAAGACAGTTCCCAAATTAAACATTCCGAAGGATGCTGCAGCAACAGCAAAAATCAGGAAATTTGCTTCTACGGTCCACACGTCAAAGGATGAGATTAGCAAAGTCATGTTCAATTTTTAGATGAAGATATCATAGCTTTAGCTAAAGTTGCATCCAACCACTCCACCAAAGGTCCGGGAGAAACATAGGGCAGTAATTAGGGAAAACATGGGCACATTAGATAACGCAGTCACAGACTGCGCAATGATATTTGATCAAGCCATGGAGCTATGGATGAAATTGTAGGAGGACCCAAACTTGTAGAAGCTCAACACAAACATCCGAGAGACACAACGCAACTTTGATGAAGCCAAAGCGACTACGCGCACTTTTCCACTACTCCAACGCCTCGCGTGATTGCAGGAAGGGAAACAGCTGCAATCACAGATGTAAGAGCTACAGAGGAAAGAGACCCTTCTCAAGGCCAGACTATAGCCATGGATAGAGGAATCATTTCAGCTTACTCTATCACTTCAGGAAAAGTTAAAGACATTGTAGAAGACACAGAGAACGATGTGCCTAGCAATAGAAGGCCCAATGACAGAAAAGTTGGTAGAAGAAATGCAGCAGATCGCGGTTCAGAGTTCTGCTGATGTAGCAGCATTGAAAGTAGATTTTGATGGCATCCACAGAAAAATTGAGGTGCCAGCCGAGTGACTCAAGGGCGAGTCACCATATTTGTATTGGGGACCTGTTGGGATAGGGTCCCTATGGTCAATTTTGGATTAGTTTAACCAATTTTTTTAATAGATTTTGTAAAGAATGTAAAGTCTCCGTGAAATGTGGAAGTAGAGTGCACAACTAAGTAGGAGTCAAAGGGGCTTTAACCCCTTGTTTGGGTAAGTGATAGGTCGGTTTTTTATACTTACCATGGTCCGTGGGCCATGGTATTATACGGAAAAGGCTATATATAGTTGAGTCATAGTGAGTCTAAGGGGCAATCGAAGATAGAATATTATTTTTTTGGGCAAGTGTTATGGTAGGAAAACTCTGTTTCTTGTACATAGGCGAAAGGGAAAGGCTCATGCATCTGAGTGCGCGGAAACCTTGGCAAGTCTACAGGTGAGTGCGCGAGCCCCTGTAGCTAAGTGCGCAAGGTGGAAGAAGTCTGTAAACTGAACATTGAACTTAATAAACACTAATTTTGGGACAATTATCTTGCTTTTGAGTATTATTATTATTTCTATTCAAGTTCAGCATTATGGCTTAATGATATGATTTCTATGGAATAATGTGTAATTGTTGCTCGAACTTATTGAATCTTTAATATTTATGCATGAGCTAAGTAACTATCTTTTTTTCGCAAAGATAAAGGTTAAGCCTGTTATGATTTATGTTGAATCAGGTAGATCTGCGTGAAGGGAGATCTAGGGTTGCTATTTAGTGTGCGAAAGTGGATAGTCTGCTTCCTTTAGGTCTATAAATTCTAATCGCATACCTTTTCGAAGGTCTAGAAGCCATTTTCTTAGAGTTAATGTAGTGGACCATAGAAGGGTATAGACCTGCGCAAAGGTAGATCTGAGCTACAAAGGTTTAAGATCACTTATCACACGGTTTTGTATGCAGAAACCTAGTTCTAGCATCCCCCAATACTGCTTCGGGTGAGATTGTAGCCTCCGTTAAGAAGGTTTTTGCCAAAAGGGCCAGCACTTAGGGTTTTGTTGGTTGGCATGAACAACTCTAAACCTGGGTGAGGCCCCTTAAGCCAGCACCCGAAAACCAACATATTGGTGGGTAGATCAATCTCTAATAAAAAGGGAATATTGCTTGATTACTATAAATGATGATTGTCAGTGAAAAGAAGAAGGTCTTTGTAAAAGTTTTTGTGCAATAGGATGACTAGCAAGACCGATCCCTTATCCAAGTTCAGAATAGTTGACATGGTAGATTTTGTGCAAGTAACACACAATTCCTGCTACATTTATTTTTAGCACTACTTGGTAGAAAAACTTGAGGTGATAATTTTGTCTTTCTTCCTTTTCCTTTTTCATAAATCTCCTCTTAATTCTTCCTTTGTCTTGTCAAAAATCTCCCCTCCTTTTCTTTAAAAAAAATTCCCCATCCCATTTTCATTTCTCCCTCTATTTCCCTGAAGAATTTTTCCCTATCCCTTTTTCTTATGTCCCCCTGGTGGATTGGTCTCATTCTTAAGTGCCCCTGATAATATCCTTCCCTTTCTAAAAAAATATTACCCCTATCCCACTTCTTTCTTCCCTCATGATTTTGTTGTAGGATCTGATGGGCCATCAAAGAATTTTTTAATTAGGTCGGAAAAGCACAATGGCACCAAAAGCTGGCAAAGGAGACTCCTTTGAATTCTGCCAAAACCAAAAAAAAAAAAGAAAAAATCCAGCATGTGTATTACTCAGAAGATTTGTAGAAACCCTTTTTAGTAAAGGAACCATAATATTTTCTTGGTGCAGGAATATAAGTTTCAGTACAGGAAAGGTAGGTTCAACAACAATAATTATGTCTAAGTATAAGAACCCTATCAATTCATGAATTTTAACTCACTAGCTCTAAGTTTGAAATGTAATGATTTTAGGATTGTATATTGTACTTTCAATTATACTGTTATTTCTATCATTGCTTACAGGAATGACATTTTAAGTGCAAAGAACATTATAGACTTAGCTAACCTTATTTTTATTCGAGCACTAATACATACCACAAATGTAGTCATGATGAAAATAGGACTTGCATGAAAGCCTTCCTTACAAGTACCACCCTTTTGAGCTTTGTTAAATTTTGATAATTGGAGCATTATCATACGAAACCTTGCGTCATTTTTAATTTCCTATAAACCGATTCCTTTATCCATCATTATTACTCCACTCACCTCAAAATGATACCCATATCTGCAACGTTTTCAAATCAAATTTTCATAAGGTATGACGTTTGGATTGCCAAGATAATTGGAAAATATTTATATGAAATTCAAAAATTGGTAAATTTAGAACCTCCAGATCCATACCCCTGAAGTTTGTGTGTTTAGCAGTCTTCAGAATTCACAGAGGAAAGAGCCAATGTAACCCTTGAAGTGCTATGGCACTGGTTCGTATCGAGCCTTGTTTTGTGAAGGAGTTGGAGGGAATAGTGGAATATGAGAATAATTTATCTTTGTTGCATGAGATAGGATTCCTTCCTTTTCTACTGAAGTTTGATGGGTTTGATTTTGTTGTCACTCTATAATTTGTGCCCAATTTCAATGGGAAGACAACCAAGATTAGTTCTCTGGAATTCCAAGTCACCAAACAGTCCATCTCCTAAGCCACGGAGTTAGCATCCACAGGTGAGAAGTGGTTTAAGAAAGAGGAGTTTGAAAAATGATTATGGCATCGATTTCTACTTGAAGAAAACCATGTTGTAGACTGGAAGGTTGGGTTGCAAAGGAATGCCATGGTGGAGAAGAAGAAGCAACTGCTATATATTTTGCATAAGTTTCTCACCTATCAAGGGAGGTACTCCCTGACATATCTCTACCACATTTGCCTTCTGCTTCACTTCGAATTAGGTAAACTAATCAACTTTCCTCATTTTTTGTTGAAACGTTTGGAGAAAATGTCTAGAAGTGTGCAGAAGAGTCAAGGGAATCAAGTAGGTCTCAAATTATGTCATTATGGATTAATAAAAATCTTAGTTAAGAAGTAGTTAGAAGAGAATTGCACTACATGGGAAGCACTCTTGAAAACGCTCTAGGAGGGGGATATTGTGAAACAACTTCAGAAAGGAAGTAGCATAGCTTCCAAGTCTAAGTCTAACCGAAAGAAGAAATTGCCAACCTTGAAGACTGGCAAAAGTGAAAAGAAGAACAATAAAAAGTCTCAGCCTGAGAGGTCAATAGCTAAAAAGGAGCAGAACAGGGAGCAAAGAGATGAGAACCCTGGTCCTTCGAGAAGATTGACTAGAGCCTCGTTGAAAAGACAATATGCTTCCTTGGGAGGATACCTTTCTATAATGACAACTCCAATAAAGATTGATGATTCTGAAGAACAAGTTCCCTCTAGGGATTCCCCTGTAGGAAATCCTCCAAGGAATTCGCCATTACATAACAATGTCTCTCTTTTGGCATATATTGCAGCTCAGGATCGTTCAGTTTTCAGTGTAGGATATGCACTGGATGAAGAGGGAGGATGATATTCCTCTATCTTCCCTTCTTTAAAAAGTTAAGAAGAAAAAGGTAGCTAGTGTACAAGATGTAAGCCAGAAGACATTAAAAGACCCAACAATGGAAAAGAATGAGGATGTTGTTCCCTAGAATTCTGAAACACAAGGTTGTGAAAAAGGATTTGATGATATTGATACCTTTTATGAGTCAGTTGTTGAAAAGATGCTAGCACAGGAGGAAGTCGAAGAAGGAGGCTCTGTTTTTTATGTGCAGAGTCAAGTTGAAGAGTTAAAGTAACAGATATATGAACTTGAAACATTAAATCGTTGTGTGATGGAGAAAAATACGATGATGAAGAACAAGAATGCAGAACTGATAAAGGAAGTGCAGAAAAGGAAACGACAAGTAAGGGTATGGAAGTTTCGTGCATCCAAATACAACATTCGCCTGAAGAAAGCAGTGAAACATTTGACGAAAGCCCGCAGTGGAGAATTGAGAGAAGGAAGGTTAGGAATTAATATCCAAATCCAGCACTGAAGGAAGCTTTCCAATTTTGTTTTTTGCAGAAGGTCAGTAAGTTGTGTGAGGATACACAACAAGATGAGGTTGGGGGGATGTTGGTCTCCATAATTGTCCTAATTTTGACCCTAAACTTGTCCTAATCCTACCCTTTAAACCCTCTGTTTCACAATTGGAACTCAATCTTTTACACATATTCTTGGACTCTTCATGACTTTGGTAAATATGGGTTATATAGGCTTAATCATTATTTAAAAGGTTAAATACGTTAATATCTTTGTAACTTGTTTATTTTCCATTTCCTTAAAGGCATGATGAATTAAAAGTCATTAATCAAAGTAAAAGTTGCTTGGTGCATCCAAGTTCTTGTACCATCGGCCATTCTTGTACTTGGAGACAACTGGAAAATTTACCTTGCTCACCGCCAAAAACATTGTATCTGTTGAGCAAATGACGTGCATTCCTCGCCAATGATCAACTCTATACTTTGAAATAAGCTCAAAGCATTGAGGAAAGCATGAAAAGAGGCAGTCGAGTTTTGACTAGCACATTCCTGATTAAGTTTATGTTGCGATCGAGCACTGAATGTCTACGTATAAATAGGTTTTTAGGCTAGAACTAGGTAGCGATACTCTGGGTAATTTTTGCTACTGTGTAGACTCTGTTTTGTATTGCCTGTCTCTGGGCTAAGACTATGAACCTTTGGTGTATATTTGCAGCAAAATTTAATAATATAAGGAGCAATGCCATTTTGATCTATTCCGGGTTCTTATATTATGTGATGATCCTTTCGCGTAGTTGATATTCAATTTTTCGTAAGGGAAACAAGTTGGTTGGCTAGGGCCCAGCCAACCCATCTCGTTCTCCCTCTGTCTCGTAGGTATGCTATATTTTATCATACTGGTTTGAGAAGAAGAGTGTTTTTTATTTACTTAAATCGTAGAATGATGGTTTCTTTGTGAAAAGGCATGTGCATCTCACATCTGAGGGCGTGTGGTATGTAAGTATGTTGGCTAATCTCATTTACAACATTTTCTTAGTCTTCCTTTCTGAGTATTGCAAGATTGTCTTTTGATACAAGCGTTGCCTCACATTTCCGCAAGTCGAGATTGGGTTATGAGTTGTTTCCAGTGAAATCATTTAGAGTCGATTTGCTTTCAGTTAAATCATTTACAAGTCGATTTACTTTCAGTTTACTTATTTCTGATCTATTCGAACGTGTTCTGGTTTAAACAATATCTCTGATCACAACATAAATAAAACTCTCTGTGAAGATAATTGTAATATCCTCCTTGAAGAAATATAAGAACTTATCAAACGACTAGGAATATTTAGAACATTTTCTAAGTTTAAATATTTGTTTTGAGAAAACTATAGTCATGTTGTAACATAAATCTAAAGGAGAGAAGCATGTTTCCTTTCAAGTGGACATTTACTGTTTTCATGCGAAAGTCTTTATGTCGATTGAGGGTTTTCTTCAGTGTTCACAGTACTCCTATTTTCAATGCTTGATTGTTGAAGGATCTCTATTTCTTTTGAATGATTGAGTTAATATTTCCTTTCTTCTCAGATTTGTTTACAATTTGTTAATGTTAACACACTTTATGCGTGGTAAAAGTGATTGAAGACCAAAGTTGTTCTAATACAGGAACAATAGAACTCAGTACATGAACATCAATACCCTAGTACAAGAACAGTTGGTTCTGAGTACAAGAACACATGGTCTGGTAGAGGAATAGAGCATTTTAGTAAAGGAACTCGGGGTTCCAGTACTAAGTCAGAACACCAAGTGCAGGAACTTAATTCATTGCTAGTGCATAAACGTCTTTTCAGTACAGGAATGAAACCATTGTAATAGAGACAGATTTAATTAGATTCATAATTATTCATTATGTTTCTTAAAGCATTTGAGACTCAATCACAACGATCTGTTCTTCTATTTCTTTTCCATATTCCTTTGAAGTTGGTTGCAGAGTTGTTTCAATTCCTTTCTGTTAAGGTTTGGCAAGTATTCCTTTCATTTGATTCCAATACCAGATTTGCTTGGTGTTGTTGCTTTCCATTCTTTTGATTCTGCAAGTGATAGTAGAGCAGTTAGAAGTAAATCTTACATAAGTAAATACCATAATCATTTGTCATTTCCTGTGCTATGCCTCTAAGCTTACGTAGCTTCGGGTTGAAAATTGTGTTGAAGGAGTTTGTTGAATTACAACCCTGACACCCAACAAATATACCAGAAATTCTTGACTTAGCAAGAGCCAAGACTCCACAAGGGTGGGGGAGTCTACTCCTTGAGCCTTCTCACAACAGGCCAAAGATGTCCATGTGAGATTTGAAACCGGGTGAAAGGGATAACATCCCATTGTGTTCCACTACATAAATTCCCAATTCTACAGTGAGAAAAAGAAATCCCCTACAGGATTTGGCCCCAAGAGTAAAAGGATGTTGACAAAGTGGGAGCCTCACATTTGTATTTCCTTTCTCGTTAACATAAAGTAATATCATATGGTTGGTTTGTGGGCAATGTAAATGATATTATATTGTTTTTTCATGTGTTTCTTCCGTTCCACTTATCTTGCTAAAGTGTAATTGCACACGTGGATTTAATGGCAGTAAAACAGTCTCTGAAGTGTTTGTCACCTTATGTTGAAGATCTGATTCTTGTCTCTACCTAAAGTCATTAGTATTGTTTCACAGGGGATGATTGATGAGAATAGTCTAATGGAATAATCTTGTAATTAGCAAACTTTGTACTCTTTTAGTTTAGGATCGCTTATGACCTTATTTTGTGAACAAAACTTTTCACTCGCATGACTTTAGGTAGAGAATTTCATAACTTGTTAACTATAATCAAGGTATCTTGGGTACATGGATACGGTGTGTATGTGGGGAGACAGATACAGAGTACCTGGTATGGATCCCCAAAACTTGGGCATGCAGTATGGGGGTATGATTAATGTTACACACAAAACAATATCTATCCATGCATTTTTTAAAGAACTTGTATTAAAATCAAAATTACAAAATTATAGGATTTTTCTACACTGGAGTGCCATTGGAGTGTCGTTGTTGTGCCAGTCCACCCATATTATCTTTTAAAGATAGTTAAACTTTCTTCGATCATGTCTAACTAAATCTAGGTAAACCATATGTTGCATTGGACTGAACCGGGAAGAAACTTAAACTACTAACAAGTTTATGCTGATAAATTCAAATTCTAGTGATTCAATCTTCACAGCCTCCTCTAAATCTTCTTATGATCCATTGTTTTGTTATATATTTTTATTGCCTTATATCAGGCTCCTTTTTGAAATCTAATACCAGGTAAACACTTCCAACGGTATGTTCATTACTTAAATTCAAATATTTGGTACCTTATAGATGGCACAACAAAAACTAAAGATTGCATAACAATGACCCAACTATCTTTACCAAAAAACAGCAATTATTAGTATGTGTTATGTAATTGTATAATGTAAGGTTAATTTAATTTCTGAAGTCTTCTTGAAATTTTCTCTATTCTTTGGAATTTTTTAATATATGTGTTTTGCAGCTTCGAGCCCATTATTTCCTGCAAATTTAGGGGTAGCTCCTTTCTTTTGGTCACCTATTCTTGCATATGTGTAACATAAGTGTTACATATGAGGAACGGAACATGTTCACTATGGTTGAACTACCTAATGGGGATAAATGACTTTTCCTTGTATATGATTCTAGCCACCAACTTTTTGAGATAATGTTTGATAGCCCATATCATTAATTGTGTAACATTTCTTTTTATTGTTTTTCCAAGGAAAACCTTGTGGAACCCCTCCGTGTGCCTTACAATATCTAGATGGAGAGTGGCTCAACTTCCACCAACAATAACTATTATAACCCCAAGGGATTTGACCAGGTTTGAATTTATGACCTAGGGCCTCCCCATTGACACCATGCCTCTGTTATATGGTTCAACAAATTGAACTAACCCTTGAAACTAATTCTGTTACATTTCATATATTTTAAGATTCAAAGATAATCTAAATCCAAGTATACATTAGTGATTATATTTTTTTATTTGAAAAATACATTTAATATTTAGAAACACTGAATCAAGAAGTCGAGGGGTATATACAATGGACTTATTTCCTCTTCCGTAGAGCTACTAGAGCTGAAATAAAGTCAAAATAATATATATAATGCAGAGTGTGAACATCGTTGATCAACAAGGCACCCTTGGCCAAGCCAACAACTTGGGATGTACCTCATCAACCCATATGGTGCAAAAAATGAACAAAGACATGGCTCAAAAACATACTTGTACCTAATCTTCCAAAGGGTGAATAAGGAAAAAACTTTCGAGCACTGTCAAATCCCAATGAAGGATGAGCAAACCAGATAATTGCAATCTCCAAACAATGTGGCACACCAGTGAAACTTTTCTTGAAGAAGAATATAGTAATGGTCTTGAATGAATGTCCAATGACTCTTGGAAAATTGACACTCCCAAAGGAGGCATTTCATCGTTTCAGCATGTTTTCTCCCATAGTAGTGCCTTCGATGGTCATGTGGGAGGGCTTTGAATGCGTCTTTTACATGCATATTTGGGCTTTTGAAAATGATACGAGTGAGCCATGGTGTATAGATGTTTCATTCCACCAGTTGTGTGGATGTTTTCTTGAAAGTCTGGGTGTGATAGCCAGAACTTTTCAAATCTGAAGGGTATTTTAATCAAGAACTTGGGATTTTCCAGCAGAAGACAGATTGGCCAATGGTTTAACCAATCCATTCTACATCATGGTACATAAGACAGATATCACTCGGGTTGCTCTGATAAAAAGCCAGTCACGTCGGTTTGAAGTTCTTTACTTGTTTTTGGTCTAATGCCAAAAGCTTCAAAGCATATGAATACGAACCACTGACAGAATGCAGAATTTTTATATATCTTGCTTGTTTCCTTTGACATCACCAATAATCCCCACAAGAACAGAATCCATCATTGAGATGGTGAAACCGATTAGAATCTCTCACAATAATTTGTCGTTTGACAATCTTAGAGATGAACTTCGTAGCAGTATGGCAATCACCACATACACGAAGGTTTTTCATGATGTGAATAGGTGTTCCAGCAAGCATATTGATAAGGCCAAAAGCAATGGCTAACTTTTCACTATGGTAAAAGAGAATATGTTCCTTTTGCTCCATTTCTACATCATGCAAAACAAAGTTTGTATCAGGTATATAACCTAAGTCTTTCATCTGCCGACTTAATTCCTCTAATGTTGCATGTATTTCCTTGGTTTGTGGATGTGTGGTACTCCCTGTTAGAAATGTATGCAAGGTGTTGTTAACCTCCATCCAACTACAACCTGGCTCTTTTTTCAGCCCTCGATCTTTCATCATCGCTCTAACTCTGCGGACATCATCCCACCTGCCAACTACAGCATAAATATTTGACAGTAGCACATAGTTGCCAGCATTATGTGGTTCCAATTCAAAAAGGTGTTCAGCTGCACACTTGGCTAGATCAACATTAGTATGAATTCTGCAGGCACCAAGCAAGGCTCCCCACACAACTGCATCTGGTTCCACTGGCATTTTATTGATAAAGTCCTTGGCCTGATCCAGAAGCCCAGAACGACCGAGAAGATCAACCATGCAAGCATAGTGACGAGGCCCCGGTGTGATGTGATAATCTCGACTCATGGTCTCAAAGTAATGCCATCCTTGATCTACTAGGCCAGCATGGCTACATGCAGATAGAATGCCAACAAAGGTGATTTCGTTTGGAATGGTGCCCGTCTTTTTCATTCGCTCAAAGAGTTGGAAAGCTTGCTTTCCACGCCCGTGTTGAGCATATCCTGCCAATATCGCATTCCATGAAACCACATCCCTTTCAGGCATTTTGTCAAACACCTGAAAAGTTTCTTCACTTCCACATTTCCCATACATCGTAATGAGAGAATTCCCTACAAAGACATCATTCTCAAAACCTCTTTTAATCACTTGGGCTTGAATCTGCTTTCCCTGTTTCAGTGTTGCCAATTTAGCACATGCACTAAGAACAACGGTGAAGGTGGGTTGGTTTGGTTTCATACTTTCCTACAGCATACGAACAAATAGTTTTAGAGCTTCCTCACCATTCCCGGTCTGAGCATATCCTGCAATCATTGCAGTCCATGAGACCAAATTCTGCTCTGGCATCTTGTCAAAAACTTTGCGTGCATCCTCAAGCCTCTGATTCTGCACGTATCCTGCAATCGTAGCATTCCATGATACAATATCTCGTACCCCCATGTTGTCAAATGCTTGTGACGCATCCTCTACGCTCCTACATTTGGCATACATTGTAATAAGGCTATTTCCCACAAAAGAATCTAACTCAAATCCTGTTTTGATGCTATGAGCTTGTATTTGCTTGCCCTGTTCCAAAGCTGCTAAGATGGCACATGCGTTGAGAACGCTTGTGAAGGTGGATTGACTTGGCTTCACACCTGCTCGTTGCATCTGGGAAAAGAGACTCAAAGCCTCCTCTCCTTGACCATGTTGGGCATACTCTGCAATCATTGCAGCCCATGAGATCACATCCTGTTCAGGCATTCTGTTAAATATTTTGCGTGCACTGGCTATTTTTCCATTCTGGACATATGCCGCAATCATTGCATTCCATGATACAACACTATGCTCTGGCATTTTCTCAAATAATTCTTCTGCGGCTTCAATTTTCCCATTCTGAGCATATCCTGTAATCATTGCAGTCGATGACACCACATTCGGTGCAGGCATTCGATCAAACAAGCAACATGCATCTTCTAATTTTCCATACTGTGCATATCCTGCAATCATTGTAGTATGTGAAAATGCATTTTTCTCTGGCATTTCATCAAATTGGCGACGTACATCATCTATTAGGCCAGATTTAATATAGGAATTAATGGCATTTCATCAAATTGGCGACGTGCATCATCTATTAGGCCAGATTTAATATAGGAATTAATGAGAGCAGTCCCAACAACATCTTCATGGAAACCTTTCTTAACAATGAGAGCATGGACATTCTTCACCTGTTCTGAAGGTTCTAAGTTGGAACATGCACTAAGAACGCTTGGAAAAGTAGACTGATCTGGTCGCACACCTGCCGGATGCATTTTATTGGGGAAAACTCCACAGTTAAGTGCGCTTGAGCCAGAGAAGATCTGGGATGGGTGACCTCCCAGGAAGTCCTGGTTACCTGGTGTAAGCCCCGGAAATGATGATTGATACTATGTGATGTATTTCACCAGTTTCAATCCCACTTCTTCACCCCTGTGAGCATCACCCGATGCAATGAGTGCTAAGTGAACTATTCAAATCATGAGAAATTAGTCACTTACAACTACCTCTCATGGAAATGGTCATATAATGCACTGCGTAAACCCCCTATACTTAAACATGTATTATTCTTTATTTATTTATTTTTGTTAATTTTATGACTTTCATTGATTCATAATTCAACCATAAAAAATAGTGATTTTATTGTTATGTCATGCCACAAGGAAAACTAGACAAGTGACAACAAAGATATTGCAAAATTCTTTTGTCTATCAAAATTACCCAAAACAGAGTTACCAAATATATATCCCTAGACCATGACATATATTTGAATATACCAACATATAGATTACAAATAACATTTGGGTATATAAACAAACCACAATTATACCACATAAAAAACTGTAAAATGAAATTCATAAAACATAAGCATAAAATTATAAGGAACCTAGGTTGTCATCCTTCCTTGGAAGAAATTGCTGGGGGTGAGATCTTATGTGCTTGGTCCTAGTGAGGTACGTCTCCCACTATGGAGATGTGTCTCTATATGTGACAATCATGCACCTAGGCTGACTAAACAAGAGTGCAAATGATTTTCAACCCATGTGAAGAGTGCCAAATCCATCAAGTGATACTTCTCTACTATGTTACAATGACGTTCTGGCTCTCAACACTGAGTACCGATATTGTATATCAAATTCCAACCCCTTCTTAGTTCATGAAACTTTCATTTACCTTTTCATGAGTTAGTTTATTGCCTTCTTGTTGCATAATTGTCTTCTTGGTAAATTCTCATATTTCCATTTCAATGAGTCATAAATCTTTGACAATTGTCACTTGAAAACAATTGTCATTCCTAATTTTATCTTTTCTAATCTCAAGAGGAAATGTAATGCAATATTTAATTCTATATATTTATTTATACATATTTTAGTATTATCAGATGATAACAAGTTAACTAAAATGAGAAATCAAGTTGCCATATCGTGAAACTCATACTCTAACATTTATAGGCATCCATTAGACATCAAGCTAGCATAATAATTGAATTTCTTACCTTCGTAAAATCTTGGGTGAAACTCACCATGGGAAGCCATATAATATGGATCTCCCATAAGGTCTTTGTGTGTGTCACCTTCGTTATTATCCCTGCCTTCACTAGGGACCATATCTTTTACCTTGTGGTCAAACATCCTTGACCTTGTATTAGTTTGTGGAATTTATATAGCTTTAACCAAAGTTTTCATAAAATGGTTACAGATGAACAGACCGCAAAGATGTTCTTCCAAAATGTATGGGTTCACTTTAGGTTTCCCACTTCTATTATTTATCAATTTCAATTTTTCGTAAATTTAAAATATATTTCTAATTTTCAAAATTCTTATTTATAATTTTCCATTGCCTTATCAAACATTGACGTGACATAATACCCCTTGTGGAAAGCAATTTAATTTCGATATTTGTCAGACATTGGAAAATAATTTTAAAATTAAAAAAAAAAAAAAAGGAATTGTGCTAATGGTTGTTGTAGAGGCCCTAACACTATATATCATTTTTTTCATGATTGATTTGTAGTGGACACTGCAGTCTATGCTAATGCTTTGACCACAACGATTGACAATAGAGGTTTCATAGCACAGATTCATGGCTAGAGGGGAGGCAAGTAATTTACGTAAACGAGGGGGGGGTCCACACTCATGGTGGTCGACTCTATATATTCAAAGTCTTTTAACTTTTAATGCCATGAATAAAAAAAAAATGTCACTCTAATATAAACCCGCAATACTCATGTTCAATGCACCATAGTGTTATCACTAATATCTGCAGTAACTTACAATACATAGTATTCAATGGTGCCCCTTTAATCCTTATCCCCTTATAACTGGTTCTTGATAGGGGCTTCGACTCCTTTTAAGACTTACTTATTTCTAATTATTTTTTTATTCCTATCAAATTTATTTCTTTCATTCAAATTCATTTTTTCTTGATCATATATCGATTGTGACCACCTACTTAGTGCTCGGCAGTGGTCAACCACCTACCTCAGTGCTTTGTAGAAAATCCACTGAAACTTCAAGTAGTGAGGTTAATAATCATGAGGGAAATATTTTGATCAAAGTTACATTAAACTTGAGAGTGGTAACCATAAAAGATGGAGGTAAGGCTAAAGCATTCATGCATGACCTAAGGATGTGGATTTCAAGTGAGGTTATGAAAGGGTCTTTCAGGGATAAGATTGAGATATCAACCATGAGAAGTTTAAAGCAGGCACGGGCAAGGTGATTGATATCACCCATCTCCATCTCATAGACAACTACCCAAAAAAGTCACAATTTAAAATAGTCTGACCAAATCCAATAGTTCATGCTGTTAGATCCAATGGCTACTTTTTTCAACATGCACCAAAATGCCAGCTGGTTAAACACAACTTTACAATCCGATGGGATCTGATGACGACCGTTCATCGAATCCAATGGTCATGATACACGTCAGGTAGGAACATGCACACACATTAACAACCATATTGTTACTTGATGTGATGTAACAACCTTGAACCAACGATATCAACAATTGCCACCCACATCGCGCATGAACCTAATCTAAGGTTAAGCCATAAATTTTACCTGACACATCCAACAATCAATATTTATTTCATGAAGTAGCTGAAATTTTCCTCATAAGTGATTGCTTGCAATGATTGCAGAAGATTACACAGTGTCTATTTTAAGTTGCATCGTTGAAAATAGGATGTGTCCCATGGATTTTATTAAATCAAATTGAATGTAGAGTTATCTAAGATTATCAGAGTGCTTTCCATATCCATAGGCATTATCGCCAGGTTTGCACACTTTTGTATATTATTAGTCCCTGCCATCTGGCAATGGCCAAGGACTATAGGAATCGAAAAGATGGTATTTAACATTAATTTCACTTGCTTACCATTACAAATGACAAGCGACTCTTATGAATAACCAAACTTTTAAAGAAAAATTAATTTGATAGTCTTATTTAGCCTCTTCCCGAGGCGGGAGGGGCTAAAACATAGGTTATATTCTTTTTTCCGTCGGCATTTGGAATTTTTGCGTAGCAGAGTAAACTAATGCTAAGCATTAGTTTAAAACATTAAGTGTTATACTGAATTAAATTAAACCTATAGCAACTGAATTGAATTAACCCTAAGCTCATAAGCTTCACGGCAAGGTCGGCAAGGTCAGAGACTTGGCATGTCCATCTGCGAAGGCTTCTGTCTAGTGCGCCTGTCGCCTGCCACGTACCACCGCTTCAATCTAGGTGCCATTCCATAAACTGGAACAGTTGTCCCTTTCGCCAGATTGCATAAGAGAGTTTTCCATAAGCCAAAGTCCTTGAGTCTTCGGAGTCCCTGAGTCTTCTGCATAATAATGGAGTCCAGTCCCTTGCTAATACTCTGATGAAGCGCTCCACCGTTTGGCTGTAATGCTGTGGGCTGTTGGAGCAATTGAGGCCACCAGCGCGTCTACTGACCTGCATTATGAAAGCATACATATCGAAAGTTAAACAGGTAAACCACCTATCACTTAACTGATTGATATAGAGACTTGAAGATGAAAGCATTTTGAAACAACAAATTGCTACCGCAATTCTTCTACTGTTGTGCAAAGAGCCCTATCACAGAGATCAATATCAAGAATTAATGGATTCTGAATATTTGTTCCCATCCAACAGGCTCAAGTAATTTATTAATTTGGTATAAACCTAAAAAATGCTACATAGAATTCAATTTTCAGAAACTATTGGCCTGAGGCCTGCAAATTAGCTTAAAGAAACATGCAACTATGATAAATTGCTCTTACTCTGCAATCTTGTTACAACACTATTTGCTGTAGCAGAAAGCTCCATCTTTTCATGCGTTGCAGTTTCCTTAATTCTCTGAGCAGAATGTTGCATGTTGTTATTATTTTTCTTTGCCAGTCATGGCAGCCTCCCTCTCTGTAACAGGCGATGGACAGTAGCCTTCCCAATTTTCAGCCACGTGTCTTTGCATGCACATCGATCGGCTGAGAATGAAACAACACACACTTAGAAGAACACTCTTAAATATATCTACCATTAAGTATCACTGTGTACTTCTAATGAGCAAGCCAACTTAAGGACTGTTCATGCTAGAAATCTGCATAAGTCAAACAAGCCTCATGTTGAAAACACCTTTAACTGGGTGTTGATAAAACTGAGATAGATCTGAGAACCATTTAAAGGCATACTCAGAAGACTATCTTGGCTTCTTCTAGGTAGCCACAGGTACAGAATAATTCATGGGTAACCTACGAAAACTATAGACATTGCATGCAAAAACTATCTATCACTGCGTGATTTTAATAGCATTAAAGAAGTGATGGCCAAAGAAAAACGGCAAGTTTGCACTGAATAAATTTGAAAATATCCTTTTTGAAATCACAGTATCAATTTAACCATGAATTAATGCAAAAGCAGACGACAATATGTACGTTGTGATGACTGTATGACTATATGTACTCCAGACGGCAATCCGTTTGTATCAGGTTCTTACACATTTTCAAACTCTTTGAATATCAAATATTTGAATTTCTGCTGGGAAAAATATATTTGTATCAAAGGACACAGCTTAATTAAAGAGAAACACATATTTTAATGGAACGATGAGCTTCATAGATTGAAGCATTTATCTAGGAAAGGGTTAATAAAATCATAGATATATCTATTTCATGTTTTTCAGCTTAAAAAATCTTGTCACAGATTGTAAAGGCTTTCCTACTTAACAAATTTCACTCAATAAATTTCTTGTTCCAAATTTTTGAAAAGAAAAGTCTTTCATCTGTAACGCACAAACAGAGGTTGATTACAATTCTTACCTTCAAGCAAAACTATCTCGCCAACTCGTCCAATACTTCACAAAAATCAAGGCTTTAAATTTCACCACAAATGCAAATTATGCTGCGATAACTTCAAGATTTCTAAGAGCATCATAGCTTGATATGTAAAGAAACCACCTAGCCATGGTTGCCTTCAAGGAATCAAAGCAGCTAACAATGCAGATTGAATAGATTAAGACTCCAAGCCTTCTAGAGAGCTCAGGAGCATTGTAAAGGGCCTATAAAAGGCAGAAAACTAAATGTAATAAGCGTTCAACTTCTGAAGATTGTTGCTACTTTGTTCCTTCAAGCTCTTCATCTTTATTCTAGCAATACAACTTCTTTTGTCATCATATGTTCAACATCCATTTTCTTTACTGCTTTATGCTTGCACTTGAACAGTTTGTTCATGTTTCCTTTGTGTCTAAGGCCAGATAACTGTTATCTTATCTATTCTTTAATAACTTAGACTTGCAAGATTCTTTGTTGCTTGTAACTAACCATTCATATGTGGTCATATATGCTTCTGCCAGTACAGTCAATATTCTCTTTTGCTACCTATAGCTAGTCATTCATTTATGTTTATATATGCAATCTGTTGATACAGTTAGTATTCACCATCTATCCATTAAATCTATAAACTATTGAGCGTTAGTGGTTTAAATCCTTGTGTTGTTGAGGGTGTTCATGCATGCCTTGAGTGGGAATAGAGCTGAAATGGTAATCTAACTTGATCCAAACCATCATCCATTCCAATAGTTCTGAGAACAATATTGAAGATTATATGTTACCAGGCATCTTTGAGCTGCAACCTAGGAGAGTTTCCTGGAGTGCTAACAGTACCAGCATGAGGTATGGGATTTAATTGACAATTTTGTTTCCTTTAATATTACATAAATACCTCGAGGCCAAAACCAAGATGCTGATCTGATGGCTAATATGGCTACTAAACTTTTGCTTGATTTTAGATTGAAGAAAAATAAATTTTCTGTTGAATTGATTTTCAAACCATCCATGCCTGATAACATCTCGAATTGGAAGGTTTTCGAAGATGATGAGCAAATCCTTGAGTTCCTACACTGCGAGAAGACATTCAAGAGTGCAGTCATTGACGAAAGGGAGCATGACAAGCTTATGAATGAAGGGGGAGATGAGGAAAAGGATCAGCCCAATGTGATTCCAAAATAAGTGGTTAGGATGGAGCACTTGTATGACTTGCATGATAAATTCAAGAAACCTACTAACTGCAAAACACAAAGCTCGTCCATGAAGTATGAAATGGTCAACCTTGGGATTGAAAAGGACCCAAAAAATGTTAATATGGGCCTGGGGTGTTCTCCGCTAGAAAAGGTTGCATTTGTCAAACTATTTAAAGAATACAAGGATGTCTTTGCATGGACATATGAAGACCTAAAGACCTTTGATACCAGTATTATGCAGCATGTGATCCCTTTGGAAAAGGAGGCCAAGCCCTACCAACAAAAGCTGCGTAAGATGCATCCAAGCTTAGAACCATTGGTGAAGAAAGAACTGAACAAGATGTTGGATGCCAAAATCATATTCCCAGTCAGACACACCTGCTGGGTAGCTAATCTCGTGCCAGTGAGAAAGAAAAATGGAGACATCAGGCTATGTATTGATTTCAGAAACCTGAACAGAGCATCTCAAAAGGAGAACCATCATGTCCCTTCTATGGAACACATCCTTCAATGCGTTTCTAGGTCTAAAATGTTGTCCCTATCAGATGGGTTTTCAGGATATAATTAGGTACTAGTATTGCATGGGGATCAGCTTAAGACAACCTTCAACACCAAATGGGGCACTTACACATACCGAAATGCCTTTTGGGCTCATTAACGCGGGTGCCACATTCTAGAGAGCTATGGACATAGCCTTCCGAGGGTTGATGAACAGATCGATAGTGGTGTACATGGATGAAATCACTGTGTATTCATATCGCAGGAGGGATCACATTTATCACCTGAGGGAGATTTTCGAAAGATGCCGAAGGTATGGAATTTCTTTGAATCCCAAGAAGAGCGTCTTTGCAGCGACAAAGGGGAAACTACTGGGTCATATCCTTTCTAAAGACAAGATTGTGATTGATCTTGAAAGAATACAGACCATCATGAGAATACAGCCCCCTGCTAATAGAAAAGCCATGCAATATTTCTTCGGGAGGATTAATTTCGTAAGAAAGTTCATCTCAGGCTTCGCCGAAATAATATGCCCCTTGCAGCTAATGATGAAGAAAGATGTTGCGTACAAATGGAGTGATGAAGCCAAGGAAGCGTTTTGGCGAATCAAGGAAGCCATTGTTGAAGCTCCTGCACTGGTCAGCCCTAATTTTGACAAAGGATTCTTCTTATACACCTTTGCTTCTGACCTTTCATATGCCGAAATTCTCACTCAAAACAATGATGATGGCAATGAAGTCCCCATTTCCTACATGAGTTCAAATCTCCAAGGAGTGGAACTGAATTACCCAGACGTGGAGAAATAGGGCTACGCAGTTTTCAAGGCCATTAAATATTTCTGCCCTTACTTACTAAATGCTAAGACCAAAGTCATCGTGCCCCATCCAGCTGTAAGAGCCCTCTTCGTGCAGAAAGAAATGGCTAAACGAAGAGAGAACTAGATAACCGCCCTGCAAGAGTTCGACTTGGAGATAAAGCCGACACAAATACTTTGAGGGCAGGGACTTTGTAGGCTGGCGGCAAAATCCTTAGCGAACCAAAAGGAGGCACCCGAAGAATCAGGAATGCCGAGCGTGCAATATGCACAAAGGGAACTCAGGGAGGAGCTCGTATGGAGTAACAAAGCGCTGATGTATGAGCAAGAAGAATCGGAAACCTGTTTGGACCTTGAGTCGTGGTACCATGACATACACTTCTATCTAGTGCGGGGTTCATGTCCTGAACACATGGATGCATCACAGAGGAGGGCTCTCAGATTAAAATCTAATCTATATTATTTGGCCGACAGCATCTTGTACAGAAAAAATCGTGATGGAATCTAGATGAGGTGTTTAGAGAAAGATGATGCCAACCATGTATTGAAAGAAATGCATGACATCCCAGCAGGTGGTCATTATGGTGGAGAGACCACTGCCCACAAAATATTGAGAGCCAGATATTATTGGCCCGCAGTGTTCAAAGACTCACATGCCTATGCTCGCAAATTCAAGGCATGCCAAACCGCCGCAGGACGAGAAATAAAGTATGTTGTTCCCCTTAGGCCTATCATTATTTACCAACCATTCCAGCAGTTGGGCCTAGACGTCATAGGCGAGATCACTCCAAACTCATCACAGCAGCACAAGTATATACTCATAATGACTGATTACTTCACCAGATGGACCGAAGCCATCCCGCTCCGAAAGGTGAACGAGGATGAGGTAATATCATTCATTGAGAAGTTCATTATCAACAGGTATGGCATCTCTGACTCTCTCATCTTTGATAACGCTTATTTTTTTTCATCTCTGAGATTGACTGAGTTTTCCATTAATAAGTAAATCCACATAAAATATGCGGCAAACTATTACCCAGGGAAACGGAATTGCATATTCTTCCAATAAGAACCTTATCTGCATAATCTGCAAGACTGTCGCTGATAACCAGCGGAACTGGCACAACGCCTTGACAAATGCCCTTTGGCCCGATAGGGTCACCCCTAAATTGGCCTTGGGAAACTCTCCATACTTCCTACTCTATGGACAGGAAGCCATCTTGCCCCCAAATGTTGCTCTCCCATCCTTATAGCTCTCCCAAACTTCAAGAGGAACCCCTTCAGCCTCGCTTCAAGAAAGGATCGACTAACTGATGAAGCTGGAGGAATTAAGGGATAGAGCTAGAATTAAATTCAAAAATCACCAAATGATTGTAAAAATATGGTTTGATCATCATCTGGCAGGAGATAAAGATTTCCAAATGGGGGAACTAGTTCTGAAATGGGACAAGCTGAGTGAGCCAAAGGGTAAACACACAAAATTCCAACTTCTATGGTTGGGCCCATTCCAAATCATTAAAAAGATTGGTAAAGGGACTTACAAGTTGAAAAAATTACAAGGGGAGACTGAAAAGCTCCCTATTAATGGCCAGCATTTGAAGAAATACTTCCAGTAGCCACCGCTTTGGTGGTTGCCTCCTAAGTAGGTTAGAGTTCATTTCTTTTTGTTGTTAGTTTAGTTGTATTTTTGTCCTTTCCTTTGTTTTCTGCCCAGTCTGTTCTCCTGCTGTTTTGAATTACATTCCTTTTCAGCCAGCTAAGTGCAGTCATCTAGCCTCATTCTACCTTTTAGATCTACCCTCATTCGCTACTCTTGTCCTTTCCCTGCCTCATTAGCTTGCTAATGATTCTGTTGTTCCTGAATCTCTCATTTCCCCGCAAATCAAACAAACCTTCTATCAACCCATGAGCACTTGAGAATGAGCAGTGGAATGCAAACCGAAACCCCTCTTTGGCATCTGTTGGGAACTGCGTGAGATCTGTTGATAACTTAAACATCTGGGGCATGTAGGGGCATCTTTATAAAACACAAAATGTGTAACTACAACTGGACTAGCATGGAGGAACCCTGCATAATAAATAAATCCCACTCAGACCTAGCCTATACTTGCTTGTAAGGTTTACAGTCATTCTCCATTGGTCCCATGCACCACATTAAATGGTCCAATACTTGTTACTCACAAGTAAACCTCCTTTCAAGGGATAAGCTTACTGTCTCATACCTTGTGGCAAATCTAATTGTGCTCTAGTCCTTGTGCCTGAAACTGGAAGGACTTATCTAAAAAGAAATGAAATGTCAAGTCCTTGTGCCAATCTGGAAGGAAAGGTTGTTTGGGAAGCCAGTTAGAGTAAGGACTGTTGCTGGGCTCAGAGTACTGGTTGACATAGCAAGCCCAACAAATATGGCACGATCCATGACTGCGCCCCATTCACTCAATAAATATAGCACTGAAATTCTCATATAAAGTGCAAGAAAAACATGTCTACATCAAGCTTGATGAGCCATAAAGAGCTGAGGTACACACCTAAACAAGTATGGACAGACCAGTGACAACCCCAAAGGAATTTTTGAAAGTGGGAAACATGTAGGTGAAGGTCAACACACCCATAATACTGCCATTGGAGAATGCCTGTCAAAATCCTACTGGCAAGTAGAAGCTATTTGTCTCTATCCCCTCTCAAGCACTAATGTTTAAGTGGAACCCATGCTTGTCCATCTATATAGTTTGCATTTTAATTTTATTTTCACATCCTGATGTTCTATTGATCTGAATGTTATTTGGAAGCAGAGATAATTGGTTCACCCATCGGTTCGCCATTTGTTGTGGCCACAACTACCATCCTATTGAAACATGCCTCTGATAGCAAATTTTCAATGGGTCCCCTATAAATCTAGTCTTTCATCCCTCTGAATGATCTGTTTCATCCCAATGATTTTAACTATGTGGAGAGCCAAATCTTCCATTCACAAATTGGTAAATCCCTTTAACAAATCCCTCGTGTAAGCCTTTCATTCTTATATTTATCGGGATTTGTTTAACCCCTCAAAACCCTATTCGCATTACTATTCCCATCACCATGCCTTATAGTGGAAATCCTTCACAAAGCACACATGAATCACCCCTTTCGCTCATCTCACCCCACCTTGATCAAAGGGCAAAGGGCTGGTTTATCATGAGTGAATGAGAGCGATGTGAGTAAGTTCTCCATCGCATCACAAATCGCCAGCCGGCGAAGCCCGAAAGCCATATATAAAGGGCGCATAAGCATTCTGGACCCGACAGCCATATTAACAAAGATGTATTGTGTTTCGGATCCAAGACCATCACTCATTGCTATCGGTGGGGTCTGGGATCTATGTATATGGCATGCCCTAACCACCCGGACCCGCCGATGATTATAAACCCTGGCATATGAATTTTCAAATCCGCCCTAATGGTCATACGCAGATCTTTCCATATATCCATGTGTTTGCGATGAAACATTAAAGTCGAGGTTTTCCAAAGGGAATGGTAACATTACGGACTCGAGGGGATTTATGAACATTAACGTATATGTGTTTTCAGGTCCGCCACCCAATCGCATATTTCATATCGGAGGAGCCCCGAGCCTTATACATATTACGCACATTGATATAGCAGACCCGCCGACCTATCAAATATGATATATATATATATATATATATATATATATATATATATATATATATATAGATTTGGGTCCGAAGCCCTATCGCACATCACGATCAGCGAAGCCTCAGGCTTGCGCATATTGCGATATGCGATAGGCTGGACCCGATGTATTTACAGGCTCCAGCATATAATATTTGAGGTCCAGCTTGGGCGATTGAATCAGGTTTTTCCTGTGTTTTTCTTTGTTTTCCAAATTTTTGAAATTATATTGGGATTGGGTTTTCAATGTAAAGGGAAAGCCTGTGGACTCCCGATGGTGCAATTGCGCATCAGGGCAGTGGAAGGCATGGGTCCTGTGACCTGAGAGGGAGCCAATACCCGATTGTGATGAAAGGATGCCCTCGAAAACTGTGCCAAGCCTATGCTTTGAGCGGGAAATTGTATGATTGATTGTGTTTTATGCATAGATCCTTTTCACACTTGTTCCCACACTTATAAAAGTTAATGAAAGCAGCGTCTATGTTTCATGTGAATATCTTTGTCATATCGCTCACAATCATGAAGCTAATGATCACTATCTCTGCAGGTGAGAAGTAAAGGATGTAGGAGGGGATATGAAGAGCCATGGATGCAGAAGCGCTACGTTTAAGGGTCTGGATGCAAGCGTTCTGGGTCAGGAGCCCACGCATTGCATGTGCATTCCGTAAGCAGAGTTGTCCCAGTCTTCATTATGGGGAGGCAAAACACAGTCACCCCTTTTGCCAACACTTGTTCTCCTCCTCAGGAAAGGAATTGACCTAGACGTTATGCCTTCTATGTGCCAGCGGTCATGCTAATGATCCTATCTCTGTGTACTCGATTGGCATATCTAAAACAGTGGGAAGATGAAGGGCAGGGTGACCTCAGCTTGTCGACAGTTTCACCAACCTGTCGCAGCTGTACATATTGATCTGTGTAACGACAAGAGGGAGGGAAAGGTCATGGAAGGCCAAGTGTCGTTTAGGGCCACATAAGTATTACCTCTGAAGAGCAGAAATGGCTTTTGATTTTTGAGAAAAAGGGTGTCGCTTTATTGTGAATAAGGAGGACTATTTGTTAAGGAAGAAGGAGCCTTTAGTTTCAGACTGATTGAATTGTTTTGGATCAGAGTGTTGTTACTAGCATGGATGTAAATATGATTTATATTTATTCATATTGATGACTTACAGTTCACTATTAGTCTTGTTAAATTGAATGTGATTCAGTTCCATGGTTAACTTGTGAATGGTCTCCGATTTGAAACTAAATTAAACATGAGTTGTAGTTTTAATTCCATAGAAGAATGTAGACTCATATATGAGTGATTGGATTGCAATTTAGCTTTAATACAGTCTTGTCCAGCTGTGAATTCAATGATTGATTCATTTGGACTTGAATCTATGCATGATGTTTAACCTTCTTTATTACGCTTCTGCTAAACATATATATGATGTTTAAACCTTTGTATCATGCTCTTGCAGGATATATTACAGTAGTTAGAAGTAGTATAGATAGGATTTATACATAGAGGTTAGCTATTTTATCTTTGTTGACTTAACTGAAGTCTTCCTCCTGGGAGTAGTCTTTCGACATGTTCAAACAGTTTACGGGGTCCCTTAAAACCCATCCGAGCTAGCCATTCCAAACGAAAGCAGGTCTAATTGGGGCTTGTGATTGGTTTAGCTCCCCTTGCTTGGCATTGTGCACATTTGCCATGTCAACAAGAGGAAAAACTGGAAATCAACAACATTGAAAGATATTTCGAAGGAAATTTATACCTCCGGGATTTAACCATTCATGAGCAGAATAGACATAGAGATATTTTTAATTTTACAGTCTAATCCTCCACAGCCAAAATCCCTTTACATTAATTCAAAACTTACATAAATACATGTACATACAACAACCAGATCCTAAATCAATGGATCAAAATTGCCTAATCCTATCTAATCTGCATTATATTCTCCTCAAGAATCTCAACTAAGCCTAACTACTTGAATTTATTACATGATAATTCAATCCCTAAATTGTAGCTCTAATCCTATCTAGAAAGCTTTGTAAAGTGACAGCTAAAGGATCCCACTCCTTTGCTTGCAAATTTTTTTTGTGTTTTTGAAATAAATTTGAAGCCTTTTGTCTTCAAGCCTCATGCTCCTGCATCACATCGCATGTCTTACAATATTCTTTAGAGTATTTATGCAACTTCGGCCACCACAACCTAGAGCGCAAAACCTTATGCGTTGTTTCTTTCCCTGCATAATGTTCTCCCACAGATCCTCCATGAGCTTCAGTGAGGACACTATTTGATTGAAAATCAGGCACATAACGTCGACGTATCTCATCCAATCCCATCTTATATAAATAGCCTGTAATTACCGAGAAATCTGTCACGTGCACTACCAACTCTTTCTTCTTCTGGTTGGTGTACCTTTCTGGGGTCATTCCTGTGGTAAAAAAATGGATAATATCCGCAAAGTGGTTATCCACTACGTGCACCACAAAGAGTTGCATGTCGGGCAACCCTTCCTCCAAATTAGTAGGCTCCTCTCCTATCTCAATGCGCAACAATTGATCAGGTCCTGTATTCAACCTTCCTAGCTTCACAATTACCTCAAAATCATATTCTTGGAATAACAAAAACCACCGGCATATTTTCCCCCCAACACAGGTTTATTGACTAGGTACTTCAAGGTGGAGTGGTCTATGTACATCTTGAAATGTCTGCCCAACAGATAGTACCTAAACTTTTGGAGCATGTACACCATAGCCAATCCCTCACACTTTGTTTTAGAGTAATTCTTCTCAGCTTTTGACAATTTTCTTCTTGCAAATGCTATAGGGTGATCGAGTTATCCTTCACCAGCCTGTGTTAGTACTGCTCCCAATGCAACACATGAGGAATCAACACGAACATGGAATTATTTCTTCCAGTCCGGGAAGACCAAGATCGACACAGTAACCATTTTCTCCTTCAAGACATCCAAACTGTGTTGACATTCTTCATTCCAATAGAATGTAGAATCCTTCTTTAGCAACTTTTCCATGGGTGCGGTAATCTGAGCATAAGCCTTGATGAAATTTTGATAACACCCGATATGGCCCAGCATTGCGCACAAATGTTTAACACTCCTTGGGCATTCCAAATTGATTATTACCATGATCTTGGTAGGGTCCACCATGATTCCTTTCCTGCATACCACATGACCCAGAAAAATCCAAAAGGGGACACAAAACAAGCACTTCTTCAGGTTCAACGCAATTGGATACCTTTGGCACGTATCCAACATTAAGTGCAGATTTTCTACATGGTGCTTGACTAGCTCAAACACTATCCATTCATCGAAATATACCTCCAAGAATTTTTGAATGAACTCTTTGAACGTCGCAATGATTATGTGAGAGAATATTTCCTGCGCATTCTTGAGTCCAAACGACATATCTTTATACTGGAAACAACCCCATTTCGTCATGAAGGTTTTCTTACTCCTATCCTCTGGCACGATATTAATCTAATGGTACCTAGAGAACCTATCAGTGAAGGAATACTCTTCCTATCCTCCCACATTGTCTAGTACTTCATCAGTAAGCGATGTTCGAAAGGGATCATGGACACAAGCATCATTAAGCTTTCTTAGATCTACGCAAATCCTTATTTCATCCTTCTGCTTCTTTTCCTAAACTACCATTGGACTCACCCAATCAAACGTCTCCACGGGTTCAATAATACCTGCTTCAAGCATCTTGTCCAACTCCAAGCAAACCTTTTCCTTGTATTTCATATTAAGGCGATATGGCCTGTACTTAATGGGCTTTGCGTCCAATTTCAGAGTTATTTTCATCACTCCAAAATCGGCTATGATGCCTTTAAAGTCCAAAAATTTTGTAGGAAACAAATCCTGATATTCGCGGAGCAACTCAGCGATATTATCTACTTTACATCATCCTAGTAATCCCCAATCTTCGCAAACTTTGGCTTCGCCTCTGTGCCATTGTTTACTTGCCTAGTTTTCAATGGCATAGTGATGTATGGATTCTCTATCATCGGTCCCTCTACCTCACAGAGGCCTTTTATTTCTGGAATGTTAATATTCCTTGGATATACATCATCTCCTTCAGCAGTTGCATTATAGTACTCCAGTGCATGGCACAGTTGGGTGCTCCAATCTGGTTGAATCAATTCCAAAGGATCCTGCAATATTCTAAAGATCATTGCCTTAGCCTCCTGCAATGCCTCATCAATGTTTTCGAACCCATCTTCAAAGTTGAATTTCCTCACGAACCCTTCTCTTAATACATCTCATTCCGTGGTGTCGTGGTGGAGCTCCATCTCCAAATACCAGTTCATAAGGATTACGGCCAGAGTATGATAGAATAAATGCACCCATTTTGTCTACAGCTCCATTCCATATACCTTGGTCCATTTATCCAAGTGATTGCATGGATCATTCCTCCCATTTTACTTCTAAGTTACTCGTACTTTAGGCCAACCAAACCGCATTCTCATCATTCTTTTGTAATCACGCCACTCATCAAAGTTGTCTTTGTGCGTACCCCACCATCAAGCGGGTGTAGCGCATAGTGCCCAGTCCAACGCCTCAAAACAGTAATCCTCTAGAACTTACCCTTCAATATCATCCAAAAATTTATCCACGCCAGTTAAACCATCATAATAAGGCAAATTTCTTACCTCCAATGACACATAATGCAACGATTTGGTCATCATGTCGCAACGCAATGTGGATACTTCATGCAACATGTTTTGCTAATGTTCCAACTCTTCGCCTGAATCCGAAATACATGAACTTTCATGGTCTGGTACAATTCGTCCCTCAACTATCGGATTAACCCAGTCTTGGTCTCGCGCTATGATATTATATATCTGATCCAAATCATCATCACCCTCCTCATAGTCACAGACTGGTTTGGTATAGCGCGGTTCTTCTGCGGGGTCCAATGGTACTACAATGCGGAGTGATTTCCTTTCAAACAACATTGTCCGCTTCTTCAAATTGATGACCCCATTCATATCGATAGCCCAATAAATTCCTAGGAGCGTGGGGTATGGATTGTTATCATAAACAATCTCTATTAATTCAAAATCAGCCAGGGTGCTCACACCTTCTATATATATGATAACCCCCTGCAATCATCCCATAAGGATAATATTCTATTGTTTCGCCTGTTAGCCTCCTCATGTAGCAGGTTAATCATCTTTCATGATCGACTTTTTTACATGCCAAATATGTCGTACTATGCATGCTACAGTGCTCCATATTTGCTACAGATGACCAAAGAACTGTCCTTGAAAGTGTGCTAATCTAGGTGCCACTGTTGTGTTTCAATTTTTGTTAAGCAATTCATTTTTGGTTTGAGGCAGTTTTTCAGTTGGAGGACTTCAAGCGAGGCATGTCTAACTCCCCTTCTTCCTCTTTCCCCAAATTTCTCACTAACTTCCCCCAAAGAGGTCAAGATCTGCTTGATACCTCTTAGTTTCATCATTCTCCATATCATTTCCCTTGGTGAAGATCTGCTTCACTCAAGGAAGGTCCATACTGCTTCTATGAGTCATTTTCCCTCTTAATAGCCTAAGATTCACATACTTAGCGCTTTCTTATCTCAAATCCATATTAACTCCTAATTTTACTATTTAGCTCCCCAATTTTCCCCTTTTCCCTATTATTATACCATTTTTGTGCAAAAAATCCCATAAATTATATATCCCCCTAGGCAATATAGCCTTAATACTCTAAAAGGCAGGCGTGAGAAAGTCGGAGTCCCATGGAATATCTATTCATACTTTATTTTTGGGAATTAAATCAACACCCGGTTGATTGAATAACCCTAAACGCACCTTATAAATGGATATATCGTTTACCATTTATCCCTGAAAACCTCAGAAAACCCACAATTTCATTTATCTGAAGTTTTGTCCCGGCGCAATTTTCCAGAAATAATAATTTTTTATTAGACGGGCCCCGCCGTATCGCTCTACCATCTCTGCGTCCCGTCATCCGTCGGATCCGGGCCCTCCCATCCGACGGTCCTCGGCAATTTCGGACCGCCCCCGATCGCCGTCCTTTAGCGCCCGAAAAGTGTCAGAGGATGACGTAGGGCCTGTGGCGCGTGTCAATTTCTTATTGGATCGGGCGGCTTCTGACGCAAACCGGGTCCGTACCAAAAGCGGTCCGATAATACCGCTTACCGCCCCCGGTCCGCCCCGACGCCGATATTGCGATAAGATCTGGGTCGTTGGATCGGCCCACGCCGGATCCAACGGCCACGATTTAATTCAATGAACAGTGTCGCTATTTGGCCGTTTTTTATGAAAATTCATGTTTTTATGGCATTCCGCCTGTTTATAATAAAAGGGCCATTTAAATGTTTTCTGTGCGGCGCCCGTGCCCGCCCAGGTATAAAGGAAATGATGGTTTCCTTAACTATTTTGAGATCGCTCCAAGCCCTGTTTTTGCTCCAGGGGGCCAGTATCGGCCTCGGCACAGTCGGCAACACTTTTTCCTCCTGTTTGCACCATTTTTCAAAGTTTAAAGCTAGTTTTGATCGGCCAGAGCGCCGATAGCATTCCAAAGGCCACGGAAAGCACTTGCAGCAGTTATTTTGCATTCAAAGAGCAGAATGGGGCGATTTGACAGTTAAAGAGTATCAGAGAGAGAAAGCGGCCCGATTCAGTGTCAAAGTGTATCAGAGGAAGCGGCAAAGAGTATCAGTTCAAAACATCAGCAGCCTAAAAGCAGCAGAACATTAAAGAGGCCCCCATCAAAGTCAATAAAGCAGCTCAGAGCCATCAAAGCCCACCAGATCACAGTTATGAGCATTAAAGCCACTTTGTAGTAGCATAACCGCCTAAAGAGGCAATTCAAGTCTTTAAAGCCCAGTTATTGCCAGAACAGTGTATAAAGACACCTGAGAGCAGCGCTGCAAGTTCCCAAGGCGCAGTTATGGCAAATTGCCAGCGCAAAGCTCCAAAGGACCATATTAATTCATTCTTGAGGCTGTTGTCCCTGCGCAGCTGGTAGATAGGCATTATTTTATTTATTTGAAATAAATGTTAGGTTAGAAGCATTCATTTCTCCAGATCTGCTATCATATCTGCTGTTGTAGATATTTTGTAGATATTTTTACTATTTATACCACCCTCTGGATAGTGTAAAGCGTTGGTTGGTTGTATTTCTCATTCCATACTTGCGCTATAAGCTTAAGAACTTCTGTAATCAAAGATTGCTGGAATATTTGCATCTGAACTGGCTCGTTGTGCTTTCAATGGCTGAAGAGCTTGATATGGAATTCTCGTGCTTGCTCATGGTTCAATAAGTCTTTTCTCCCTCTGTTTATCAGTTTATATGTATCTATATCATCTATAAATCATAATCTAAGTTGCAGGAAGAAGGAATAGTTCAGAGCTGGCTTTCATGCCCTCTGTGCTCAATTATTGTAACTTTTCTATGTTTTCCTCTGAATTAGTGATAAATATGCATACTTAATTGATCATGTTTAAGCTATTTCTCATTTCTGAATGTTGTTTAGGAATCCTTCATTGCTCCTATATAGTCTTCATCCACTTTCCCTCTTTGGTTGGATGAGAGATCCTCAATTGCCTCTCATCCCCTGACCTCCATTTCATCCTTGTTCCAGCAATAATAATTGTGCCATGTGTAGCTATCTTGCTCCATATTCCCCTCTTCTGCCAAGGAAAACACACCCTTCAGTTCACATTCATTGACTCCATGCCCAATGGTTTGAACTTCTTACACTTTGTATGCCAACTCTGCTTGAATAGATCAACCATCCCACCAAACTCAAACAAAACCCATGTGCATCATATCTAGCCTAAAATCATCCCTTAAACAAAGCTAAATCCTAAAGAGAGAGCCCTCTCTGACTGCAGGTAGGCTAGGACCTGCAGTCCAAAGATTGGTTTGTGGTTACCTCGGCCGTATCCCTTTGGGAGTCAAAAGAGACAACCTGAGTGATAACATCGCCATCCTCAGTTGAATCGGAGACCACTGTAGCGCGGGTCTCCCCATCCTCTCCTAGGTTTTCTTAGGCAATACGTTCGCGTCAGACCCCAAATCCATAATAACCTGGTCCATCTCATAGTATCCTATTTGTTCGCTAAGCCTCATCTCACGCCTTATTATTTCCTAATGCTTACCGATCTTTCTGACTATGCGAGGTCCATAAGAAAAATTATCCTTACCGGCACATTTGCTGATCAACTCTTGTAGCCCTTTTACAGCCTTGCTGTCGTGCAGTAGTTTCATACAAGTCTCCAAGAATGTGGTAAGCACAGAGGGGTCAACCTCTGCAGGCGCACTGGTATGTGACAATTTGTTCTAACTTCCTGAGGTAGAGGCCTCAACAAATCTTTTCTTCACTTTCATGAATGTTTACTCTGCATGCTCCAGATCAAACCCAACCTCCTTTTCTACAGCCTTGTGGACCCATCCACCTTCCTCAGGCTTCTTTCCCCTATCATCACCAATCACGATCCCGCTTCACAGTACAATATTCACATTCGGGTCCTCTTAGCGAGGCTCATCCCTTATCATCTGTAAGTTTTGGGTAGGATGCTCAGGCTGTGCCTTCTTCTCCTGCATCTTAGCCATCAGCACAGGACATTCTTTGATTGTGTGGTCAAACTTAGTATAGTATTGACATGACGGGCATGTCTGATTCATACACTCCTACGCATAGTGTCCTGACATTCTACAATTGTAATAAATGACCTACTCCCAACCCCTACCAGGTCCTCCTCCTCCTTGACCTTGTCCGCACCCCTGATATCCTCTGTGCATTCCCCCAGTGCCCTGATCCGGAGGCCGAGTTTCTATTTGCATTTGATACGTAGGCATCCTCTCCATCATTAATTCATAGCTCCGATAGTGGCGCTCATCATGGCCTACTAATTTGTAGAAATCACAGAACAATTGTTGTGGGGTCTATACAAACTTTTGCAACAAATGAAAATTGTCTATTACATGTTTTCTGGCTACCTGATAAATAGCACACCATAGCACGAGCCTCGCACTTGGTCCTGCTAGAGCTTCCTGCCTTAGGGGCATAGCCCCCCCCCAGTGATGTAATTCACAAAGATAGGGCAGTGATCTTTATCATGCCCCTTATTTTTACACTTGAGACACCAAACTTCTTCGTGTACCTCCAGCTGAGCCACTTTTTCCTTTTTCAAGCTCTGCAACTCGAAGAAAAGGTTTTGCAACTCCACGTGGATCTGTTGAACCCCCAAAGAAGCATCCTGAATAGGCATTTCATGCAATCTCATCGAAATTTCTAGGGCTTCCACCTAAGTTCCTATCTTTTGTTGTGATAAAGCAACCCTTAGGTGGCGCAGGAGCGAGGCTACAAACCATTCGCGATGCTGACTATATGTGAGATTCATATTAGCTTCATGGATTTGGCACTTCAATCTTTGATCTAATTCCCAGGGCGTTTTTCCAGGCCTCATCATGATTTCCTTGAATCCAATTACTAATCATGATTCTAACTTAGGCTTACTAAATTCTTTGTTCAGAGCGGTTTGAGTGTCTGCTAATGATGCCAGCGAGTTATCGGTGCAGTACTTAATGTACCATGTCAGTGCGCAATCCTGTAAAGTAGTAACCAACTACGCCTTCTTTATATTATCATCCATAATTTGTTGTGTTGTCAATATAGCCTTCATGACAAACTAAAATTGATCCAGATCCTCACTTCCTAAGCCCTTGAAAACAGGCAACTTCATCATAGTCGACATGTTGACCAACGACGGAGGTGGTGGCAGTGTGGGTGAAGGTGTATGGTGTAGAGGTGAAGGTGGGGGTGGTGTGGGTGGATGAGGTATCAACGGAAAACCCTGCCTTACCAACTGGACAATGCTCTGTGGTGAAGCTTGTGTTGCTCCCTCATCATCACTTGGAGGAGGTCCAATCAATGGACTATATTCAAGACCTATTCTCCTTTGATTTCTAAAACTTTGGTCCACTTCACGTAGATCCAAACATCAAGGTAATGGCATAACCTACTTTTCACACAAGAGCATCTTAATCCAAGTATTCAGAGATCTTAAATACTTACCTCACGGCCCCTTGAGGAAGCATCGCTCTGCTTCACTTTAACTGATGTAGGTATCAATCGCAAACTCTATAACAAATCCTCCAATGACTCGATCAAGCTCGTGATCAATTGCGTGTGCGATCTTATCTTCAAAATCTTGCAACCTCCACACAAGCTCTGGGGTCCACACTGTCGGACCGTCAAGCCCCCACCTTCCTTGGTCATCTACCAAATTACCGATCCACTCGTATAGTTTGATATGGAAGCTGCAGAGGAAGACTTTGTTTATTTCTGTGTACAAATATTTGTCCAACCACTGTTCTTTTTTCAGGCGCGGGTTCCTATTTTCTTGCACCGCAAATTCGTGGATCTTTCTATCCAACCACTTCTCAATTTCCTTCTTGGTCAAATTCTAGTGATGTGGCATCACACATCTCTTTATGCAGATCCTGGTCTTGGCAACAGAACCATTTGTTGGCTTAAGGGGTCCTGAACAAGTGAATTAGCTACTTACGTGCATCATAGATTACTCTTAACCTAGTGTTTACTCATACCTACTTAAGTGATCGATATTTTTAACATGCAACGATATAATCTTCACGTAAGAACTTAACATCAATTGTGTTCAGATAACAATATATATCCAGTAAAGTCACACATCAATACATCATTATTTCACAAAACCATCACTTATCACAAAATAAAGCGCATTCATTCATAACAGAAGTAAAGAGAAAACACAGGAATTTCTGGAATAATATTCTTTTATTGATATTCGGTTAAGCTTACAGACTCAAGACTTCCCTGCGCACTCAACTGCAGAGCCTTTCTTCTATCTTCTACGCTAACTTAGACTCTTTCTGTCATATCCATAGACAACTTCTATTCTTCTATTATTATGCCTTAGACTCCTAAGACATGCCTATTTATACAATCCCAGGGTTCGCGTACCATGGGTGGATCTTCAAAAAGTCGACTTAACTTACATAACAGAGGATAAAAACCCTTTTTAAATCTTTACTTAACTACATGCCTCGCGACCATAATTTGAGGAGACTTTCCATCTTTTTACATAAAACTTGGGCTTTTGCCCCAAAATTGACCCAGGGGACCCCATCCCAACACTGGAAAATGTGGACACTTTGAAGAATACTGTAGATGCATTGAAAAATTATGTGAGCACTGAGAAGTTCTCTTGGTGTAGAGAAACAATGGGCATTGTAGGGTTGAACCAATGACTAAGATCTCGTGTGGAAAGAAAACAAAAAGTGGGAGACTGTTGGGTGTGTGTTATATTCTTTCCACAACTAACCCCACTCGCGGGGGGGTCACAGGGGGGCGATAGCCCCCTTTGTTCGTTGCGCCGAGCGTAGAAAGGGTGGGGGGGTGGTAGCCCCCCCTATCGGGGGGTTTGAGGGGGGCGGTAGCCCCCCTCTACGGGGTCTAGGGTAGTGCCCCGGGGAAATTTATTTTTGGACCCTATATTAGGGGGGCGAACCTACCTATGGTTTTGTGTATGGTTTCCGCACATGGTTTTGGGCATGATGGTTTTCTATCCATGGTATTTTTGTAGATCCAGTCAAGGGAACTATGATTATGTTCTAATCCAGGTTTAATGGAATGGGTTTTATGGATTCTTCGACATGTATATATATGTATTGTAACATTGAAAGGAATATAATGGAAAATCAATCTAGTAGTCCCAGTTTTGGGATCCAGGAGAAAATCTCTGTGTATATTTGTTTTATGTAGTATGCTCTCGCCATTGTTTATTTTTTGTTTTTAGAATTCGTATGCAGGTAATTTTTGTATGGGGTTAAAACCTACAATGGGATTAGGAGGGAATACTATAACTTCCTGGGAAGAGATGAAGGGAGTTTTTTTTACCAAATACCAAGAATATTGTAAAACTAGAGAAATGCGGGACCCCGATCTTCACTATTGTACAAGATGATGACGAGACCCTGGAAGATTAACTAGATAGGTTTCTATATATCCTCCAAAGGTCAAAGCATAAATTTGATCCAAGTACTATTAGAACCTTGTTCATATTTGTGACTTATGCAGGAAGCTCTCACGAAATCAATCTAGATCCGGTAGAGGAGTTCGAAGTAGAAAAATTGGATCTACAGATGATATGATCATTGGTTTGGAAAATAAAATGGACAATATGAAAATCAAAATTATGAATAATATTAGTAAACAAATAGACTCTTTGAAATTTCAACAAAAATTGGTAGAGGAAAAAGAGTCGTTCTCTATTTACTATCCAAAGTGTAGGAAAAGAATCTTGTAAGAGAATGCCATGTCGATGTTAAAAGTGCTAATAAATGTGTGATTTGTAGAGGAAAACATCCTACCGAGGAATTCCCTTATATACCAGGATTGAAAGAACCACTTGAAGGAGAGCAATCCAAACCTAAGCCTTTGCATGTTATGGGATCATGGAAATCTTGGCCTCATGTAGTTATAGGTATTGGGTAGAGGAGGCCCCGTGTAACGGTTTTGGGGCTTAAAGCCCATAAGTTCAGGTAATGATATTGTAAAAGTTCGGCGAAGTACGTGGAGCGCGAAATGTAATAGGTCGAGTCAAAGGGTTGTCCACCCAAAAATAATGTAAAATAATAGAAAGTGAGTCAGGCTACCCATGGTCCGCGGACCATGGGAATGTATAAATAGAGTGAGGCTCTAAGGATAGAAGGTAGCTTTTTGGGGAAGATATAATGTGTTATAGGTTTGTGAAAGTAATATTCTCTCTGAGTCTGTAAGTCCGAGTCGTGGGAATTAGTAGTTAGATAGAGGCTCTGCAGCTGGGTGCACAGAGGTCTGGTAGATTCTGCAGCTGTGTGTGCAGACCCTTGCAGCTGTGTGTGTAGGGCAGGAAGTGGCTTGTGCTAAAACAAAGACATTAATAAAGATAATTTGGTTCTAAAATACTGTGTTGGTTCTGAAATATTGTGGATCTGCTTCTATTTTGGTTTATGCTTCCGTTATATGAGTTTATGTCTATTTTTAAGAATTATGATGATGCGCACTGGTTATAACTGTTAAATGCTTGCTTAAAAACCGTAGGAAGTAGATCATATCTATAATAAATGCATAAGAATCTAGAAAGTGTCCATCGCAGTCCTACGTGAAGGACGGACAACCGTGCAGAGCAGTGTGAGTGCATAGATCGGATTGTGACCCCTCCAGCCCTCATCAAGACATCCCTAGGGTGCGGAAACCTAGTTCCAGCACCCTCCCCTAGTACCTTGGGTGAGACTTCAGTCTACGCTTCGCGGATTGTTGCTAAAAGGGTCGGTAGTGTGGGATTTGTTTGACTAAAACACTTCTAAACCTGGGTCAGGCCCCAACAAGCCAACAAATGGTTCCGTTGCCGGGACCGGGATCTGCCTAAGGGATGTCTGATGTCAGAATATTGGAATCCTACGAAGAAAGAGATTGGAGATTGGTTGGATCAAAAGCTGTACGAGTTCGCGGTTGGCCTTAGCATAGCTGCACACACCACCTCTTCCAAACCAAAAGTTTAACATGGTGAGCGCAATCAAGTTACCTGTATTCAAAGGAGTAGGAAGTGAAGATCCAGAACAGTTTTGGTTCATAGTAAGGGTAGTGCGGGAATCGCACGGGGTTACGGACAATAACATTAAAAAGGATACCTTGGTGAGTGTGTTGCAGGTGTTAGAAATTATATATTATGGAGCAATGGAACACATAAAATATTGCAGAAATATAAACACAGAAAACACATAAAATAAGAGAGACACAGATATACGTGGTCACCCAGTTTGGGCTACGTCCACCCCGAACAGCCAGTCCTTCCTTTCTATTATCCAGCAAAATGAAGAGACACAACCTATAGCAAATCCTCTGTAATATCCTCTGTTTTCTCTCACAATCTCACCTCTCTATTTCCCGCTCACAGAATACACATCTATCACACAGCCTCAAATACAATGCCCTCATACATAGAGAGGGGTTGCCTTCTAGGGCAAAAAACCCTAAACTAAACATAAGTTCTACCGTCAGATCATCCGCCTAATGAACGGCCCAGATTGACTAGAAATTACTATACTTTTACAAGGCAATTTTACAGCTGTTTTTAGCTTCGGGGGCGCTGCCCCCAAAACCCCCCACCAGGGGAGGGCTCCCAAAGGTCGCAGTCGCCCTCCCTGGACGCCCCCTACAGCGAATATTTTACGGAACTGGGGTCCAATGTGGCGATACCTTTGAATATAGAAGATAATCAGGCTCCACACCCAACAGCAGGATCGTGCGCTGATTTGGTATATCAAGCACTCTAGCGATCACCCAAATGCCGAAATAGTGGAGATCCGGGATGCATTGAACAAAGAGTTTAGCCGGCCGAAATCAAAGACATAGTCAATCATCGGGGTCAAGGAGATCGTGATGCTGCCAGGTGAAACCCCTTGGGATCTGGATCAGAGACTGAAGAGTATGATCCGTGAGGCTAACATGACGCTAACAGACACACAGCACCACGCGTGGTTTAGGGTGTCTTTGACAGCACATCTGAGGACGGCGTTGTCACAGCAAAAGATCTCAACCCAGGCTCAAGCATTAGAGATAGCGATGAGGTTGCATGAAACTCCAATACAAGATACTGGGTTGGGAGTTCAGCAAATCCACGCACAACTACAAAACCTATGCTTGGAGATGCAAAGTTTGAAACAGGAGAAGGCGCCCCGGCCAGAAGCGCATGAAGAAGTGTGGTGCATAAAATGTAGAAGCCAGGGCCACGATAAGGATCACTGTCTGTATTTGCGAACTATTTGGCAGGGGGGACCAATGCCATTACGACCAGAGGCACAGGTGGGGCCAAGCGCGGCGCCCTCACTTTGGTGCGTGATCTATTAGGTGGGAGGAAAGCACACCATGAACAAATGACACCTACTGTAAAAGTTTACCCAGACCCCCCAGCAACTGTTTTGAAATTTTTGTAGATCGGTGGGCTACAATGAACGAGACTACCGTAGTTATGAATTGTTGATGGATCAAAAACCTGCCTACAGGATGAAGACTGAGGCACGAGGTCAGGATCTAGCCACAGCGATAACGCGCGGTGGTTTCTAAGGGCAAGGATGAGGACGGGGAGGAATGGGGTTAGGAAGGGGTCGCGGGCAGCTAATTTGTTATAACTGTGGAGGACCAGGGCACTACGCATTTAAATGTACCAACCCAACCAGAATATCGTGCCCCTACTGTGAGCAGTTTGATCATGAAATGATAGATTTCCCCACGCTGATAGAACAAATACATGAGAAAAGGGCAGCACAACCTACATCAACGCAGAACGTCCAAATGATGAGGTCCGAACTGCGCAAGAAAGACCCCTACGTGGACATGACGCTCAGAATTGGCGCGGCCACAGGGGAAGATAAGGGGAAACTAACCAAGGAAGACCCAGGGGTTCGCAAGACCCCTACAAAGTAGCCTGAGTTCGACTTGGAACATGCGAAGAAGACATTTATGGAAGCTAAGAAGAGCTTCGCGGAGGTCTCTACTTCAAGTAGTAAGGATCAACCTGAGCTAGAAATGGATCCCTCGATGCTAACTACCTTTTTAGAGACATGTATGAAGTTGCTACGCAACAATAAGGTAGTTAAAGGATTACAAGAGCTGATAACTAGGTGTGTAGGGTCAGGTGAACCTCGCGTGGTCCAGAAACTGGGAAAACATGCTTTGCGCACTGGAAGGGAAATGCGATTAACAGCATAGATTGGAAACTATGAGATGAATCGGATCATTCTAGACTTAGGCTCGGATGCAAACATGCTACCTAAACAAACATGGGAACGGATGGGTAGGCCCCCATTACAGTGGTCTCTTATTCAATTACGAATGGCGAACAAACAAAAGATCTTGCCCATGGGGAGATTGCAAGGAATCACAGTAAATATAGAAGGCACGAGCACACAAACGAACATTGAGGTAATAAAAATTATGGATGATAGTAACTCTTACCCTGCATTGTTAGGGATAGACTAGGCCACAGATATGAATGGAGTCATTAACTTAAAGAAATAGAAGATGATATTTGAAAAAAAGTCCCTACGCGTAGTTATCCCACTAGATCCAACTGAAGGAGTGCACTACATTGAACCTATACGCGACGAGGGAAGTGATGATGACTTGGATTATATCTACAAAATAACTACGCAAGATAAAGATTGGATGAATCTGACTGTAGAGGGGTGGATACCGTGGGTGCGTGCAGATTCCTCGAATTCAGAAGAAGATGAACACTGGCATAATCGCTTGAGCCAAGTAACAATGCTAAATTGAAATACGATGACTAAATCATTGTGTTGCATATCAGTTCAAGATTGAGATCTACCAATGTATGATGGATTGACAGCAGTGGCCCAATTTCTGAACAAATTTGAGAACGTGGTACCGAAGCACCAGAGGTTTGATGCATTAAAATGGGCGTTGCACGCGACGCCTTCATGTTGGTGGGGAACACATGTAGGAACCTTTGAAGGCTGGTGCGGCTACAGAACGATGATGCAGATAAGATTTTGGAAGCCGAAACTATGAATAACCGTGAAATATGATGGACGTGATGACCCACGCATGCATCTAACCAAATGGACCAAGGCATATGGAGACGAACCCCAGCCAAAGTGGGTACATTTATTTTATCATATCTTGGATGTCATCCCAAGGAACTAGTATACTGAAACAAAACTCTAACATGGTACAGGCGAATGGGATATCTTGTGTGAAGGATTTTTATTAACGTTCTTATTTGAGGACTAATGGATGGATATTGTTGACGATGCATTGCAAGTTGTGAAGGCTACAATTTTCAAAATACCAATGGAACCAGAAGAAATAGTGTAGCTAGAGTGATCGCATCAGTTGAACCAGGCCCTAGAATGTTACAACGTATAGGTGGAAGATGATGATGATGACCCAAAAAACATCAATATTCTAGAGACAGAGAGGAGTCGCGAGGTTCGTGGACCAGCGATCGAGGATCCTGACATCACTGCGCCACTAAAAACGAAACAAGTGAACATTGGTACAGAGGAGGAGTTGAAGTATGCAACGCTTAGGGACTATTGGGATGATGCCACAGTAAATAAGGTCATCGAATTACTTCGCGAATATCAAGACTTATTCCCAACCAAAATAATCGAGTTAAAAGGGATCCTCGACAATCTAGGGATGATGAAAATAACTCTGAAACCAGATGCGAAGCTAGTTAAGCAGCGACCTTACAGTCTGAATCATAAGTACAAGAAGAAGGTCCGCGAAGAATTGGACAAAATGATGACAACCCGAATTATTGAACCTATGGAAGAATCTGATTGGGTGAGTCCTATGATAGTACAAGAGAAGAAACAGAAGGGTGAAATTCGAATCTGCATAGACCTCTGGAAACTGAATGACGCCTGTGTTCATGACCCATTCCTGATGCTATTTACAGATGAAGTTCTAGAGAATGTTGGTGGACAAGAAGCGTACTCATTTATGGATGGGTTTTCAGGGTACCATCAGATCAAGATTGCACTAGAAGATAGAAGCAAGACCACCTTCGCGACTGAATGGGGATGTTCTCAGTACATGGTTATGCCCTTTGGGTTAAAGAATGCGTCGGCAATATTTTCACATGTAGTAGTGGTCTCATTCAAGGAATTCATCCATAAGTTTCTGGAAGTTTATTTTGATGATTGGACTGTATTCAGGCTAGTCAATAAACATGTCGTGAGCTTACGGTTGATGTTGGAGACTTGTCGATGGCACCAAATTTCACTAAATCTAAAGAAGTGTACTTTCCTCGTCCCCTTTGGAAACTTTCTTGGCCATGTGGTCTGCAGACACGGCCTAATGGTGGACCCGGCAAAGATTGCTATCATACTCAATTTGCAAGCGCCACGCAGTGTCAAACAACTCCACACCATGTTGGGACACACTGGCTACTATCGTAAGTTTATTAAGGGCTATTCACAAATCATGGCACCAATGGAACAGTTGTTGAAGAAAGACACTACATACTGTTGGAATGACGATTGCAAGAAAAGTCTAGAGATTCTCAAGGAGAAAATGGTGTCCGCTCCCATTTTGGTTTTCCCAAAATGGGACATTGAATTTCATGTCCATGTTGATGCGTCGTGTATCATGCTAGGTGTTGTACTGATGCAGGAAGGAGCAGAAGGAATTGATCACCCGATCGCATTTGCAAGTCAACGATTATCAAAAGCTAAAAAGAACTACTCCAACACTGAGCGTGAGGGGTTGGCGATGGTATACACGCTCCAAAAATACCGCAACTATCTACTCAGAGGACACTTTAAGATGTACACTAATCATTCCACATTAAAATACTTAGTGAATAAGCCTGTATTGGGAAGGCGCATTTGTAGATGGTTGTTATTGTTTCAAGAATATGATTTTGAAGTCATTGTAAAGCTGGGACATCTAAACGCAGGCCCAGATCACCTGTCCCGAATTGAGAATGGTGAAGAGCCCACAAAATTAGAATAAGGACTACCTGATGCACAGCTTTACGTAGTGTGTGTCACGGATGGCCACTTTGAGGATATAATCCACTTCTTAACCTCAGAGACCGCACCACAGGGGTATTCAAATCAGCAGAAGAAATAACAGGTGATACGCGCAGCAGAATTTACTGTTATTGCAGGGCACCTCTATAAAATGGGAAATGATGAAATATTACGAAGGTATGTACCTGAATTTGAGCGAGGACAAATCCATGCTGAAGCACATGGGGGGTTTGTAGGAGGACATTATGTGGGATGAGCCACAGCACAGAAGATTCTTCGCGCTAGACTATGGTGGCCAACTCTACATCAAGACTCAAAACCGTACTGTCGAGCCTGTGACGTATGTCAACGGACTGGGAAACCTTTCGCAGAGGGACGAAATGCTGCTCAAGCCACAGATGACGCTGCAATTGTTCAAAAAATGGGCGATCGACTTTGTGGGGCCTATCACACATCAAGGAAAGACGGGTGTGCGCTATATCATCACCGCGATAGAATACTTGACTAGATGGGTGGAAGAACAACCGGTCAAGGACTGCACAGCTGCTACAGCTGAGAAAATTTTGTTTGACAATGTGTTGACGCAGTTTTGATGCCCAAAAATCTTAATGAGCGACCGTGGAACGCACTTCCTGAATGAGACTATCAGCGTGCTCACTGAGGAATTCTAGATATATCATCAACAGAGTACGTCGTACCATCTGCAAGCGAATGGGTCCATTGAAGCTTTCAACAAGATTTTTGAGACTACGTTGACCAAGGTATGTAATTTGCAGTGAAACGATTCGGATTTGCGCATACATGATGTGCTATGGGCATACCGAACCACATGCAAGAAGTTGACGGGTCAGACACCTTTCCGGTTAGTCTATGGCACGGAAACCATTATGCCAATGGAATACATTGTACCCAGTTTGCAAATAGCAGCAATGACAGGCATGGCAGACTACGAGGCCTTGGAGGAAAGGCTCGTGCAACTGGAAGAACTCGAGGAGGAATGGTTTTCGGCAGGATTCCATTAGCAGGTACAGAAGCAGCAAGAAAAATCTTGGCATGATCGCCATATCAAGTTGTGCACGTTCAAAGAAAATGATCTAGTATTACTCTATGATAGCAAGTTCAAGAAATTCCCTGGAAAACTCTGAATGCATTGGTTGGGACCCTATGTAGTCAAAGAAGTCACAGATGGAGGCACGGTCCAGCTTGGCAAGCTTAATGGAGAGCCCTTCCCAGGCAGAGTAAATGGTAGTCGCCTGAAGCTCTACACGGGTGGGCCAACTACCTGACTAACCGACCAAAGAACAGTCACACCGCTCCAGACAGTTGAAAGAGAGCACAGGATGATAAAGAAGTCTGTGAGGGAGCTGCGTGACAACAAGGGTGCACGTAGAATTGGTATGTCACAAGGGTTGTGGTTGCGCAGAAAAGGTTGCGCTGCTGTGTGGCTAAACATGGAGGTGACCGTTGTTGTCACTATTCATGACAAGATGTCTAAATTATGGAAAAAAGGAGCAGGCAGTAGGTAATTAAGATACAAAGTACGAGCCAAATTCAGAACCATCTACTATAGATGTAATGTTAAAGCGCCAGAAAAGGAGGGAACAACTGAATTTGAATTTCAACAAGTCTATAAATTGCAGGGGGCATCCATCGAACGATCTATGGTATCGAGAGAAGTGAGCTATTGTGCCTTCCCACTGGTATGGAACTGTTGATCATTGATGCTAAAGGAGTAAGCCCAGCGGTTGTAGTATGGCCGATGGAGATGCAGGACCTTCTGGATAGTGTGGTGGCAATGGCCACAGACGCCGTGACGAGTTCAGTACTAACAGTAGGGGATGTACCATAAATTCTTAGACACGAAGCAGAACTGGTCTGGATGCCACTGCTTAAATCACGGGCTGGCCGACGACCCATGAAAGATAAGGGAAAGACCGTGAATATGGAGACAAATGAAGGAATTGTCGTTAACAGTTTGTCTCGGATGCAACTCGAAGATTAGGATATCGCAGACAACAACATTTTTCTTACAAAAATGCAAAACAAGCTACAGCAGACAGTGGGTATAGTGGACCAGAAATTGGAGATTTGCTGCTTGGACTCGAAGAGTTCCCACATGCGGCACCCCAGCTAGAGCTAAAATCCTATTACGAGATGCTTTGTGTTAACCGAGCAAAGCATAATGAGCATCATCGGTTGCATGAATTAGTAGAGGCAATGGAGCAGGAGCTTGAAGACGATTTGTAGGAGACAAAGAGGGAGCAACAGAATGTAGTGCGTCACTCATAGGGATGCTAGACCAAGAGGCCTTGGTAGCGCGTATCGCCACACCGATGAGTGACTCGGGATGAGTCACGATGATCGTGTTGGGTTCCTGTTGGGTAGCGGAGGCCCCGCGTAACGGTTTTGGGGTTTAAAGCCCATAAGATTGGGTAATGATATTGTAAAATTTCAGCGAAGTGCATGGAGTGCGAAATGTAATAGGTCGAGTCAAAGGGTTGTCCGCCCGAAAATAATGTAAAATAATAGAAAGTAAGTTGGCCTGCCCATGGTCCGCGAACCATGGAAATGTATAAATAAAGCGAGGCTCTAAGGATAGAAGGTAGCTTTTTGGGGAAGATCTGATGTGTTATGGGTTTGTGAAAGTAATATTCTCTCTGAGTCTGTAAGTCCGAGTCATGGGAGTTAGTAGTTAGATAGAGGCTCCACAGCTGGGTGCGTGGAGGCCTTGTAGATTCCGCAGTTGTGTGCGCAGACCCCTGCAGCTGTGTGCGTAGGGTAAGAAGTGGATTCTACTAAAACAAAGATATTAATAAAGACAAGTTGGTTCTAAAATACTGTGTTGGTTCTGAAATATTGCGGATCTGCTTATATTCTGGTTTATGCTTCTGTTATATGAGTTTATGTCTGTTTTTAAGAATTATGATGATGTGCACTAGTTATAACTGTTAAATGCTTGCTTAAAAACCGTAAGAAGTAGATCATATCTATAATAAATGCATAAGAATCTAGAAAGCACCCGTCGCAAACCTACACGAAGGACGGACAGCCGCGCAGAGCAGTGCGAGTGCACAAATCGGATTGCGACCCCTCCAACCCTCATCAAGACATCCCTAGGGTGCAGAAACCTAGTTCCAGCACCCTCCCCTACTACCTCGGGTGAGCTTTCAGTCTGCGCTCCGTGGACTGTTGCCGAAAGGGCCGGTAGTGCGGGATTTGTTTGGCTAAAACACTTATGAACCTGGGTCAGGCCCCAACAAGCCAACAACAGGTATGATTCCTGAACATGTACCACATTTTCTCAGTTATAATGCACCATCATATTCCTATCATAAAGCATATCACCTCAACCTTAGCAGCATGGGAATAATTTTCAGTATGGACTGTAGAAATTCTCACTGTATATCAACAAATTATGCAATATACTAAAACACAATACAAGATCTTCTACAAAACTTTGCGGAATCTTAATCGAATTGAGCAAGATCAAGAGAACACATATAACTAAGAATGAGAAATCAATCACACATAACACAGAAGAAATAACCCGGGGAAAGCATCAGCCTAAAACCCCAACTCTGCATTAGCATACAAGTGAAAAGTAGTCACAGAATTACACAAAGCCTTAGCTTTGAAGCCAACCAGCTCTCAAAATAATCCCTCTGTTGCTCATAGCTAGTCAAAGGCCTCTCACAAACCTTCTCCTCTACCCTCCAAGCCTCCTATTTCCTTGCGCAATTTTTCTTAGGGTCCAGTGCTTCCACACATGTTAATTCCCACCTCACATTGCTCACTTGGCCCAGTACTAACTATGCAATCCTGAAGGATCTAAATCCTTCTACATAGTTGAGTTTCCTTTATAAGAAAAATCCATCTAACTGATAGTACATTGTCCCTCCTCTAATCTCAACTGGGTCTCTGTCTGAACTGACATGCATGAGTTATTTATGAGAGAATACTCAGTTATCTGAAGTGCGGCAGTTACATGCATGCAAGCATTAACTAACTAAACTCATAATTAATTCAACAAATTGTTTGAATTAATCTAATTGGACTTGACTCAGTTAACTAATTCAACTAATTACAACTCAATATTACAACTCATCCTTATCTCTTTAATTGATGGATAAATTCCTCAATTAATGGAGAAACTGTTGCATGTCCCCACATAGACTTCAAGTTTGATTTTCCTTAACTAATTAATTCAAGATGAATTAATTAATTAATTTAAAAACTGCTGCTAAGATCAAATTCGAATTTTACTTCACTATTTTAGTTCAGGGACTAACTAAAATAGGAATCTATCTCGAACTGCTATTTTTAGCAATGTTATTTATAGCACTTCCATTTTTCATTCCTTGATGCTATATCCAACACTGGTACCCGAACTCTTATTTATTGCAGTGTTATTTTTAGCATTTCTTGTTTCCATTTTCAACACTCTCTCTCAACAAAAAAGGAATTCAACTCGAACCCGATCTTGAACCTTTGGAATGTTCTGCATGCAACACCTAGCAAGTGTGGTTGCTCCAACAACTCTAGAAACAAAAAAACTCCCAACTGACCTCTCTATTGGGCTAGAAACATACTCTGATGTTGAAACTCCCTCTGCCGCAGACAAATGCTCCCTCTCTAACCTCTGAGCTATTGCAACAATCCATGCATCTTGCACCGTTGCACACCTCTCTGTACCATCCTACACTAGTGCAACACTCCTGTGCCTCTCGCATTGTTGCAGCTTGCTAGCTCTACACAGTCTTGAGATTCCTGCATTGTAGCTCTCTCTGTCGCTCCACATACATCTGTCTCTACCCACTCAGCCAGTCTTGCTACTCCTCGTCATGGCTCCCATAACAAGGTATAATAAAAAATGTTGGGTACCTCAATGATCCTACTCCTATTCTAGCCTTCTTGAGACTGTCACTCCACATCGCCCCACCTCCAACCTGGAGGTATGGATACATGTGATCCCTCTGCCCACTTGGCTCGAAATTTCCCCCTACTAGAGATCTCTACATGAGTGGATGCCTCCACTTGGTCTCCTGTTGGCTTCTCTAGTTGTGGTTGCTCCACAACCTCTTGAAGTTGTTTCACCAATTGTGGCTCCTCCACAATTGTCTGAGACTTCTTCTAGCACTGCATGTTGAGAGGTAATTTACTCTCCCTCTCAACCACCAAGTATCTAACCTTTGCCTTGCTCCTCAAGGCTTTGCATGCATCTTGAACCTCAAGAGCATACAGGTTCTTGGCTAGCACACCAATCTGTTTTATCTTTCCCGTCGTCACGAAATTTTCTTGAAAAAACGCTAATTTTAAATCAGCGATAACTCCCTCATCCAAACTCCGATTCAGCTGATTTTTTTTTTGAATTTGGGTCTTTTTCCGCAAGGAATCCAGATATTCTATTTGTTTCTAAAAATTTTGCACAAAAAAAGTTCATATCTACTCTGAAAACTCTTGGCCCAAAATTTATTTTTTTTTACTTGAAATTTTCTTGTTCGTATATTGTTCACTGCTTCGATCACCTTTGCTCTGATACCATGTATAAATTCTCAATGTAGATCAATTGATTATGGAATATACTAAAACACAATATAATATCTACTTCTACAACACTTTGCGAAAGCTTAATCGAATTGAGCAAGATCAAGATAACACATATAACTAAGAATGAGAAATCAATCACACATAACACAAAAGAAATAACCCAGGGAAAGCCTCAGCCTAAAACCCCAACTCTGCATTATCATAAAAGTGGAAAATAGTCACAGAATTACACAAAGCCTTAGCTTGGAAGCCAACCAGCTCTCAGTATAATCCCTCTGCTGCTCATAGACAGTCAAAGGCAACTCACAAACCTCCTCCTCTGCCCTCCAAGCCTCCTATTTCCTTGCGCAGTTTTTCTTGGGGTCCAATGCTTCCACACATATGAATTCCCACCTCACACTGCTCACTTGACCTAGTAGTAACTGCAAAATGCTGAAGGAGCTAAATCCTTCTACATAGATGAGTTTCCTTTATAGGAAAAATCCATCTAATTGATTGTACAATGTCCCTCCTCTGATCTCAACTAGGTCTCTATCTAAATTGACATGCATGAGTTATTTATAAGAGGATACTCAGTTATCTGAAGTGCAGCAATTACATTCATGTAAGCATTAACTAACTGAACTCACAATTAATTCAAAAAACTGTTTGAATTAATCTAACTGGACTTGAGTCGGTTAACTAAGTCAACTAATTACAACTCAATATTACAACTCATCCTTATCTCTTTAACTGATGGATAAATTCCTCAATTAATGGAGAAACTATTGCACGTCCCCACATAGACTTCAAGTTTGATTTTCCTTAACTAATTAACTCAAGATGAATTAATTAATTAATTTACAAACTGCTGCTAAGATCAAATTCGAATTTTACTTCACTATTTTTGTTTAGGGACTAACTAAAATAGGAATCTATCCCGAACTACTATTTTTAGAAATGATATTGATAGCACTTCCATTTTTCATTCCTTGCTGCTATGTCCAACACTAGTACCCGAACTGATATTTATAATAGTGCTACTTTTAGCACTTCTATTTTTAGCATTTCTTGTTGCCATTTTCAACATGGACAACCTCCTCAACCTTGGCAACAAGGATGGAGGGGATCATCCTATCCTCATTATTCTTATCCTACACCTATGCATACATATCCTACTACATATGCACCTTATCCAATGTCACAACCATCATTACCAACTTTACCTCAGCAGGGTCAACCTATGCCACCATTTCCTTTACCACAACTTTCAACCACCCCAACTGCCTGCTCAATTGGTACCAAACCCCAATAATAAGGTGGTACAATTGATCCATTCCATTGGACCACTCCCTTTTCCCATTTATCAGGCCATGCCAGTTGGGGTCAATGACCTTCAACTGAGATCAGGAAGGGTAGTAAAACCAAAAACACAAAAACAACCTTCGAGGAGAAAAATGAGGAGGGAACTCCTGATCATTCGAAGAGAGATGTCACCATTCGACCCATTCCCACACATTCAGAGCTTTTACCATCTTCTTCAAACCAACCTACCCATCCAAAGAGGCTAGTTGTGGAGAAGAATGACCCCACTCCCAAGTCTAGTCTGGATTCCGATATTAGGAATATTTGTATAAAGGTCCCTTTGCTTCAGTATATTAAAGAGATCCCCATCTGTACAAAAAATAATTAAGGAACTTTGTATTAAGAAGCCAAGAAGGAAAAGAGTAGAACCTCAAACCATTCAATTCGTTGGAAAGAAACCGAGCTTATGACAGGATGCATGCAAATAGAAAAGTATACAGATCCTGGAAACCCATGTTTTTGTTTAGATAAGTGATATCCTTGTCCCCAATGTGTTAATAGACCTAGTGGTAGCCATTAATTTTATGACTAGGCAAACCATGGATCAACTTGGGTTGGCTCATATTCGTCCTACCCCTACTATGCTTGAACTTGCAGATAGATCTAAAATCAAACCAGAAGGTGTGTTGGATGATGTGGTCATTTCAATTGATTCCTAGGAATACCCCATGGATTTTATTGTGCTTCAGCTGAAAAATCTTGTTGGAGGGTATCCCTTGATTTTGGGACAACCATGGCTTACCACAACAGATGCTTATATTAGGTGCCACTTTAGTGATATGTATATTTCCCATGGAGAGGCTAGGAATAAAGTTACCTTGTACCCACCTACTAGATCTATCCAGAAGCTTCGAGATACCTTATGGCTAGACTATGATAGTAGTGATGAGGTGACTCGATCTATTTCCTTGATTCACCATCACACCGAGTCAACCCAGGAGGATAAGATACAAGACTTCTTGAATAATCTAGACATTGCAATGCCAAATTTTGATTCATTTCGTTAGATATTTAGTCTAGATTTTCAATAAAGTTACAATTCTCAACCTTATTCATCACAAACTCTAGCAGCACCTACCTATACTCTCGAACCCGAAGCCACTCTCATTGAGATTAGTCCAAGCAAATCCTTACACATTAGTTTAGACATGGATTCATCCCAACAAGAGCAGCTTGTGATTTTGTTGTGAGACCATCTTGGTGCCTTTGCATGGAGCTATGAGGACATGAAAGGCATCAATCCTGAAACTTGTACTCATCACATTTATATTTAGGGAGGAGCCCAACCCATTCATCAACCCCAAACGCATATGAGTCCCGCACTAAGATAAGTTGTGAAAGAATAATTACAAAAACTCTTAGATGCTAATTTCATTTATCCTATATCTGACAGCCAATGGGTCTCCATGTTGGTGATAGTCCCGAATAAATATGGGAGATGGCATATTTGCATTGATTATAGAGAATTAAATAAAGCCACTCTCAAGGACTATTTTCCACTTCCCTTTATTGATCAGGTGCTAGATACCCTTGCTGGCAAAAAATACTTTTCATTTTAGATGGCTTTAGCGGTTATAACCAAATACAAATCGCACCTGAGGATTAAGATAAGACTACCTTCACATGTCCTTGGGGGACATTTTCCTATCGAGTGCTTCCCTTTGGGTTGTGTAATGTGCCAACTATGTTTCAAAGGGCAGTTTTGGCTATTTTTGCTAACCTTGAGTGTATAGAAATTTATATGGACGATTTTTCAGTATTTGGTGATTCATTCTAAGAGACCCTCAAAAATTTAGAAAAATTTCTTTTTCATTGCCAAGAAGCCCACCTCATTTTGAGTGATAAAAAGTGCAGATTGATGTGCAAATCGGGGGTGGTTCTTGGTCATCTTATTTTTGACAAAGGTATCTAGGTAGACCTAGCCAAAGTAGAAGTCATTTTACGTATTCCTGCACCAAAAAAACAAAGAGAAGTGAGAGGATTCCTGGGACATGCAGGCTATTACCGACGATTCATTGAGCATTTTCTAGGATATCTACCCCACTTTTCCGATTGTTAGCTAAGGATATTGAGTTCTCTTGGACTACGGCTTGCCAACAAGCTTTTGAGGCACTAAAGGAAAAACTAGTATAGGCACCAGTTCTGCGAGGGACTAATTGGTCCCTCCCATTTCATATTTCTTCAGATGCCTCGGACATTACTATTGGTGCAAACTTACGAAAAAAAGAGAACCAACAATCCTATGTTATTTACTTCATTAGTAAAAACTTGTCGCCTACCGAATTGAATTATACAATGACTGAGAAAGAGTTTTTAGTCGTGATATTTTCTATTAATAAATTCAGACACTATATTACAAGTTATGAAGTATTTGTAAATACAGATCATTCTGCCATAAGATATCTGATGAATAAACCTTTGACTAGTGGTAGAGTGACTTGGTGGTTACTTTTATTACAAGAATTTAATATTACTATTATTGATAGACCAAGAAAATCTAATGTTGTAGTTGATTATCTTTTGAGATTAAATAATCCTAGTGAAATAATTCATGTAGATAATTCTTTTCCTGACGAGCATCTTTTTGCATTATCAACAAATTCCCCATGGTTCAATGATATAACTAACTATTTAGTGACAGGAAAACACCACCTCACTTGCCCGCCCGAGAGAGGTAGAATATTATCCAAAAGAGTGCTTCATATTCCTGGATCCAAGAAGATCTCTTTTACACAAGACCCGACCTTATTATCCTTAGATGTATAAGAAAAGAAGAAGTGTTTGAAATACTGAAATCTTCCCATGATGAGCCCTGTGGGGGCCATTTTGCTGATAGGAGAACTGCATATAAAATTTTACGAGATGGATATTTTTGGCCTTCTTTGTTTAAATATGTTAGACAATATGTCAAATGTTGTGATAGCTGTCGGAAAATGGGCCAACCTGGCCAAGCCAATGAAATGCCTTTGTGTCCTTGAACCCTTTGAAAAATGGGTTATTGATTTGTAGGACCTATAGCTCCAACATCATTAAACAAATGACATACCTTGGTTTGTATTGACTTTGTAACTAAATGGGTAGAAGCTAAAGTTGTTTCTTTTGCTACAGAAAAAGTTGTTTCTGATTTTTTGTTTAATGAGATTTTTACTAGATTTTGTGTTCCTACATAAATTGTTACTAACAATGGACCACAGTTTATTTCTAATATGGTTAAAGGTATTATGGAGCAATATAAAATTCGGCACAGGAAATCAACACCATACAACCCATAAGCAAACGGCTAGGTAGAATATACAAATAAAGTAATCGAATCAATCTTTACCAAAACAATAAATCTTCACAAGAATGATTGAGCTAATAGATTACCTGAAGAACTATGGACCTCTAAAAATGCCTGGATAAATAGCATGGGTCATGCACCGTATGAGCTGGTATATGGAAAACAAGTCTTGTTACCGATTGAATTCCAAATAAAAACTTTCAGAACTGCAGTCCAATTGGGACTAGATCTCTCAGAAGCACAACAACAGCGTCTATTGTAGTTGAATGAGCTTGATGAATTTAGGAGGGATGATGTTCAAAAAAATGTGTTAATACAACAACAACGAAGGAATTGTCATGACAATCTGATCAATAAAAGACAATTCCAACCAGGTGATTAGGCACTGCTTTATGACTCTAAATTTAAACATTTCAAAGGGAAATTTTGTACATCTTGGATGGGACTGTATGAAGTAATTAATTTTTTTGAGAATGGGGCAGTAGAGATCAAAACTATTGATGGATAGAAATTACTCTTTCTGGTGAATGGGCATAGACTTAAGGCATATTTTCAGCCCCTCATCAAGGAAGATTTTTTGCAACAAGTACAACAGCAGCCGAAGTTAAGGATGGTAGGTTGTGATTCCAACATACTATGAATCTAATCATCTATTTTCTATTATATAAAAAAAAAACATAAAATTAACAAATTGAAAAAATATCTTTACCTATGATTGTGAAAATAAGATTGCCGACATAGTCATGGAAGGATCTACCTGATGTTGGGATATGGTCAATTTTGGGTTAGTTTAACTAATTTTTGTAATAGATTTTGTAAAGAATGTAAATTCTCCGCGAAATGTGGAAGCAGAGCACACAGCTAAGTAGGAGTCAAAGGGTTTTTAGCCCCTTGTTTGGGTAAGTGATAGGTCAGTTTTTTAGACTCACCATGGTTCACAGACCATGGTATTGTAAGGAAAAAGCTATATATATTTGATTCATAGCGAGTCTAAGTGGAAATAGAAGATATAATATTATTGTTTTGGGTAGTTGCTAAGGCAGAAAAGCTCTACTTCCTATACTTAGATGAAAGGGGAAGGCTCCTATAGCTGAGTGCGCAGAGACCTTGGCAAGTCCACAGCTGAGTGTGCAGGCTCCTGAAGCTGAGTGTGCAGGGTGGGAGAAGTCTATAAAATGAACATTAAACTTAATAAAGACTGATTTTGGGACAATTATCTTACTTTTGAGTATTATTCTTATTTTTTTTCAAGTTATGCATTATGACTTAATGATATGATTTTTGTGGAATAATGTATAATTACCGTGCGAACCTATTGAATATTTAATATTTATGCATGAGTTAAGTAACTATCTATTTTCGCGAAGATAAAGGTTAAGTCTATTATGATTTTTGTTGAATCGGGTAGATCTGTGTGAACACTGATCTAGGGTTGCTATTTAGTGCACGAAAATGGATAGTCTGCTTCCTTTAGGCCTATAAAGTCTTATCACAAACCTTTGCGAAGGTCTAGAAGCCATTTTCTTAGAGTTACATTAGCGGACCATAGAAGGGTACAAACCTGCACGAAGGAAAATCTGAGCTACAAATGTTTAATATCACTTATCACATGGTCTCTAGATGCAGAAACCTGGTTCTAGCATTCCCCAATACTGCTTCGGGTGAGACTACAGCCTGCGCTATGCAGGTTGTTGCCGAAAGGCCCAGCAGTTAGGATTTTGTTGGTTGGCGCAAATAACTCTGACCCTGGTTCAAGCCCCCTTAAGCCAACAAATGGTTTTGTTGCCGAGACTGAGATCTATCTAAGAAATGTGTGATAAATAGTTTCCTACAAAGAAAGAGACTGACAAGTGGATTGATCGAAACGTACATGCGTTCACGGCTCAAGAGAATAGGAGCCCTAAGTTATCCAAGGAACAGTGGTTGCAGATATTTTTCTACACAGACAAGACCGACGCATTCTTTTGTTTCTTCCTTGACGAACTACACAAGTGGTTTTCTAAATTGGTTAATAGTCAAGCGACGTGGAGGCTTGACAGTCCTATAGTGTGGACTCCTGAACTAGTGTGACATCTAGAGGCATCAAAAAGAAATATCGCATGGGCTATGGATCACTGGATTGATCGCACACTTGGAATTTTTGTGACTTACTTCGCAATCGATAAAAATATCAACTATAGTGAAGTGGAAGGAAGGCTCTTTAAAGGACCACGAGGTAAGTATTTGAAATCGTTAAGGACTGGGATTAAAATGTTGTTATGTGAAAAGAGGGTTATGTAGTTACCTTTATGTTTGGGGTTGATTCTTTTGAAAAAACGAGGGATCAAGCTGATCTAGGTGGATATTGGTGGCCACCCTACAATTCCACTTAGACCACCACCATTGTTTCTTTCATTTTTTTAGTTTCCTTAATTGTAGCATAGTTTACTATTTTTAGCAATTTTTCGGGTCCTAAACTTCCGAAGCCATTTTGAGGCCCTAAACGACGTTTATTTGGCAATATACCACCAGTGACTTGTGATAAGTCATTTTTTTGTCACAGTCCTTGGAGAGATCTTTCCAACAGGGTATGATGCGCGTCAAACGGAGATAATATGACCAAGTCACGACCCCGGGAAGTTGCCTGCCCAATTAACCCCAACAAGGCCGTAAAACTCTCGGTGTTACATCTCCTCGGGTTAGGGTTTTGGTTGTTTAGGGTTTTATCTTATTGTTCAATAATAAAAAGGCCCTTGAGCCTCATTGTAATGCAATTCATAGGCATGTAGCTACCACATCTCTCCTCAGAGATAAGCTACCATCACCCGAGCTAGTTTATTTCCATTTCTGTTTGTAAGCATATTTCAGTATTATACACTAATCAAATGAAATATTATTTCTGTTGCATCTATGTATTTGTGGTAATCTCTATAATTTGTTGCATTCTTGTTTAAATTTGGATCAGTGGTATAAGAGCAGTCTGCTCTTTCTTTGTTTCTCTTTGTATGTCCCCAACGAGGTCGAGATATAAGGAGTTAGGGGTTGAACTGGTTGAACCTTTGCAAGACCAACCTCACAAATCTCGACGGCCTCCCATGGCGATTGAAAATAAATATGAGGGGGCAGGAGATCCTCTCAAAATCTTGCTCAAAGAAGCCCTCAAGTGGTAAAGGAATGCGAGTCAAGATCCTTCAGCGGCTACCCAGGGGCGACACATCTAATAACTACTCTAGAAATGCCACACCCTTTAAGGTACAAGTTAACTTTGAAATCCCCATATTCGAGGGTCAAATAGATGCATACGTCGTAGATAAATGGCTGAATATGCTAGAAGGATATTTTTCTATTCATTATTTTTTCAGCCGAGAAAAGATTACTTTTTCTCTTCTCAAAGCCGCCCCCCACGTCAAGGACTAGTGGAAAACCTATTGTGAATAAGAGGATGAAAGTACAAACTCATGTTTTTTAGCCGCTCGCACTTGGAATTCATTCCAGGATGCCATCAAGGAGCAGTACTACCCTGTCGGGAGCTACGAGGACAAATACATAAAGTGGATCATGCTACGATAGGGAAGGGACCAAGATGTGCCGGAGTCTACCAATATTTTTCATACCCTTCGCAAGTTCGATATAAAGGATTCTGAGAAACATTTGGTACTTAAATACCACGGCTGCCTACACAGGTACATCTAGGATAAGATGGAGTTCCTGGACATATCCTCTCTCGGCAGGGCATACTAATACATTGTCAATATCAAGCATGAATTTAAACAAAAGAAGCGAGACTTTGGATCTACGAATACGAAGAACAGAGTACAAAGCCAAGGCGGGGTGACCCAAGGAAACCCATCTAAGCTGTAAGAAAATAACAACACCACGAAGTCAAATAAGGAAACAGGAAAGTGGTGTGAGTTCCACAAGAGCCCCACTCACAGCACAAGTGGGTGTCAGGCCAAACAGTCGTTGGTGAGTGAGCTGAAGGCTTCAGAATCAGATGCATGTTCTAACCCTAAGTCAAAACCCGATAAGAGGAATGAAAAAGGGAATCATATCATTGATGAATAGCCCAACGCCACTGTTGCCACCTCTAATATCTAGAAGAATGAGCCCGAAGATCCAGAGGAGGGGGAGCATATTTTCCACTCACAGATGTGGGTGAAGGGTTCATCGTTGCAATTCATTGCTGACAGTGGGAGCCAAAAGAACCTCATTTCAGCAAAGGTCATGAAGTGGTAGAGACTACTGACCATACCACACCCACAACCATACAACATCGAGTTGCTTCACCAAGGACGAGATCTTCGAGTCTGCCAGCAGTGTCGCCTTCCCTACAGCATCAAGCCCTTCATAGATGAGGTATTGTGTGATGTTGCACGTTTGGATGTTTGTGATGTATTATTAGGCCAACCATACTTGTGGAAGTGACATGCCATGTATGATTCAAGGCCTCACATTGTTATTATTTCTTTGTGTAATACATTATACATGATACTGGAGATAACCCCACCTACCGCCACTTCTTTGATCTCTACTAAGAAAGGTAGTAAGATCATCTCCCAGACTAGGAAATTTATTTTCATTCTGTTTCGCTCTCAAAGTAAGGCAAAGATCGTAGCCACATCCATGGCCCCCGGGAAGGGTTCCTCCTCATAGCAAAAGCGGGTGGATATGATCATGAAAGGATACATGGACATCTTCTCCTCATCGACAGGGGTACCATTACACTGTTCGGTCAAGTATTCATTCGATTTGACTCCCGAAGCACCTCTACCCAATGGGCTGATATATCGTCGCTCCATTCTGTAAAATACCAAGTACAAGAAGCGACATGATCAATGTCAATTTTCACACAAGTTTCAGGTGGGCTACAAAGTTTGGTTGCATTTGTAGAAATAATGCCTTACCAGAGCCCATCGGAAGCTCAGACCACTGTGATACGCTCCTTACACCATTAAAAAAGATGTGGGAAACAATGCTTTGGAGCACAACATTCCTGATTCCTTGGCTTGCACCAAGTGTTCAATGTGGACCGCCCTCGACCATGCTTCCCACCATTACTGGACACATCCGAGATCACAGAAGAACTCACCAAGGACCAAGTTTAGCAGAAGTTTCCCCATCTCATGGAGGCACTCAACGCAATGGGGACCATTGCTTCCTAAGGTGGGAGGAATGATCCAGGTGCTTATTGGTGGCCACCCACCAATTCCACTTTGACCAACACCATTGTTTATTTCATTTTTTTAATTTCCTTAATTGTGGCACAGTTTACTATTTTTAGCAGTTTTTCGAGTCCTAAACTTTTGGAACTGTTTTGAGGCCCTAAACGATGTTTTTGTGGCAATCTACTGCCAACAACTTTTACGAAGTCATTTTTTCCATCGTATTCCTCGGAGACATCTTTCCAGCAAGGTATCATGCGCGTCAAATGGAGATAATATGACCAAGTCACGACCCCAAGAAGTTGGTTGCCCAACTAACCTCAACGGGACCCATAAACTCTTGGTGTTACCTCTCCTTAGGTTAGGGTTTTGCTTGTTTAGGGTTTGATATTATTTTTCAATAATAAAAATGCCCTTGAGCCTCATTGTAACATAGTTCAAAGGCATGTAGCCACCACATCTCTCCTCAAAGATAAGCTACCATTGCTCGAGCTAGTTTATTTCCATTTCTATTTGTAAGAATATTTCAGTGTTTTACATTAATGAAATGAAGTATTATTTCTAATGCATCTCTATATTTCTGATTATTTCTGTAATTTTTTGTGTTCCTGTTTAAATTCGGATCACAAGCCTAGAATATAGTCTGCTCATTGAACCCCATTCAAACAACGACGAGGGGACAATGTTTACTACACCACGAAGTGTAGTTCAGTTAATTACACAGGGTATCCCGAGGATACCTCATCCATCCACTCCACCTCCACGTCCGCCTCCGCCTCATACACCTACACCTTCACCCCCTACACCTCCACTTCCACCATTCAACACGGTAAACACGGTGAAGATGCCGATTTTTAAAGGAGTAGGGAGCAAAGACCCCTACAGTTTTGGTTTGTTGCAGGAGATGTATGGGTGACACAACAAATTACAAATGATAACATCAAGAAAGCGCAGATGGTTACAACCTTAAGGGGTCGCGTATTAACATGGTACATCAAGTATTTCACTGATAACCCCACCACGACGTTGGTAGAGACCCAACAAGCTCTGGATAAGGAGTTCAGCAAGCCTAAGTCAGAGGCGCAGTTAGTAATTGAGTTTAAGGAAATCTGACAGAAGGTAGATGAGACGCCTTGGGATTTCGATCAAAGGTTGAAATGCCTAATTAGGCAAGCTAATATGATAATCACAAATTCCCAGCATCACACCTGGTATATAGTGTTGCTCTTGCCGCACTTGAGAGTGCCTCTATCACAATAAAAGATAGTTATTCAAGCTAAAGCTTTGGTAATTGTGATGAGATTGGATGCTTCACCCATACAGGATAGTAATCTTGGAGTACAACATATTCACTCACAACTAGAAAACTTACACTTGGAGTTGCAGAGCCTGAAGAAAGGAAAAGAAGCTCAGTCGGAGGCGAGCACGAAGGTCAGGTATTTGAAATGAAAAACCCATGGACACAATAAGGCCCACCATTGCCTGGTCTATAAGAACTATATTATTGGGGAGGTTCTGTTCCCCTAAAAATAAAGAATAATGTTTGGACGAGCGTGGGAGCTGCGTTGTGGTGTGTTATCTGTCAGGTTACAAGACAACATGCAACTGATAATTGCCATTGATTGCAGAAGTTTTTACAGACCCCTCAGTAGTTGTTTTGAAATTTTTGTAAATTTGTGTGGCATGATGAATGTCATTCTAGAAGTTATGAGTTGATGATGGATAGAACCCCTACCTACTGAATGCAGGCAGAAAACCAGCCTCGGGATCAGGGCACAGGTGATGTGCGCGGAGGATTCCAAGGTCGAGGACGAGGAAGAGGCAGTGGACCGATTCGAGGGCGTGGACAAGTGATATGTTATAACTGTGGTGAAGCAGGGCACTTCACGTGGGACAGGAATAGCTCTTGCACCTCAGATTTGGATGCAGAGCTTGAACATTGGTAGAATCAATTGCATGAAGTATCTACGCTCCGTTGCAATATGATGACAAAATCACTACAGTGTGTCTCGACTAAGGTAAGGAAGCTTCCACATTATGATGGTTTGACTTATGTGGATCTATTTTTAGATGAATTTGATAGGGAAGTATCGGAAGAATATTGCTTCCAGGCACTGGAATTTGCATTGTGCGCTACATCTTCCCTTTGATCGGGTACGCACAAGGAGAACTTCTCTGGATGGAAGGAATATAGAAGAATGATGAAATTAAGGTTTGGGTATGCTAATACTTATATGACATAAAAATATATTGGGAAGGATGACTCACACGATCATTTGGCACGTTGGACTAAGGCTTGGGGGATAAAACCACAACCAGAATGGGTGCACATTTGTTGTCATACCTTCGATACAATTCCAATGAACTGGTATTTGGAGACGGAGCTTCGCCATGGAAAAATTGAATGGGACATCTTAAGGGAAATTTTTCTATTAACTTTCAGCTTTGAGGATGGGTTTGAGTGCATTGAAGAAGCACTCCAGGAGATAAAGTAGCTATATTCAGAACACCAAAGGAACTGGTGGAATGGGCTCATCTGGATTAGAGTACATAGTTAGGCCATGCATTGGAGTGTTGTAATGTGACTGTTGAAGAAGAAGAAGAAGATCCATGGAATATTACCATTCCAGAGAAAAAAGGACAGTGCAAACTCGAAGGACCGAAAGTGGCGAACCCAGATATATCAGAACCTTTAAAGATTAGACAAGTAAACATTGGCTCTAAAGTAAAGCCTAAGTTCATGAAGATAGGAGACTATTGGGATGAAGATACGGTTGATAAAGTAGTTGAGCTGCTCTATGAGTACCAGGATTTATTCCCAACGAAGTTTTTGGATTTGAAAGGGATCATCAGGTATTTAGGTGTTATGAAGATTACGTTAAAGCCCAATGTGAATCCTGTTAATCAGAGACCTTATCGGCTCAATCCAAAATATAAAGAGAAGGTGCGCCAAGAACTAGATAAGATGTTGGATGTCGGTACTATTGAACCAGTAGAGGAATCAGATTGGATAAGCCCAATGGTGGTCCAAGAGAAGAAACAGAAAGGTGAAATCTGTATATGTGTAGATCTGAGAAAGCTGAATGATGCATGCATGCACGATCCATTTCCAATATCATTTACCAATGAAGTGTTAGAGAATATTGGTGGACAGGAAGTGTATTCATTCACTGATGGTTTTTTGAGATATAGTCAAATAAATATCGCACCAGAAGATCAAAGCAAGACAACCTTCACGACGAAATTGTGTTTCTTTCAATATACAGTAATTCCCTTCGGATTGAAAAATGCACCTTCAATTTTCTCCCAAGTAGTAATTGCGGCGTTCAAAGGAATTTATTCATAAATTTCTGAAGGTGTATTTTGATGATTGGACTGTGTTTGGGTTGGTGAAGCACCATGTTGCGAGTCTGCGACTTCTGCTGGATACATGTCATAGATATCAGATTGCCCAAAATTTGAAGAAGTCCATATTATGTGTGCCCTTTGGAATCTTTCTCGCCCATGTTGTATGTAAGCAGGGATTGATGGTGGACTGTGCGAAGATCGTTGTGATTGTGAATTTGGAATCTCCTAGGAATGTAAAATAGTTGCAGGCGACATTCGAGCAAACTGGATACTATAGAAAGTTTATCAAGGCATATGATTAAATAATCATGCAAATGGAAAATTTATTGAAGAAAGATGTGATGTTTTGTTGGGATGAGGACTATAAGCGTAGTTTGGATGTCTTGAAGGAAAAGATGGTAATTGCGCCTATCTTGGTGTTTCCGGACTGGAAGAAGGAATTCCATGTGCATGCAGATCCCTCTTGCATTGCATTTGGTGAAATATTAACATAGGCAGGGGAGAGATTGATCATCCGATAACCTTCATGAGCATAAATTTATCAAAGGCTAAGAAGAATTACTCTACTACAAAGCGAGAAGGGTTGGCGATGGTCTATGCACTGCAAAAATTTCGGCATTATTTGTTGGGTGGACACTTTAAAATGTATACTGATCATTCCATAGTGAAGTACCTGGTCAATAAGCCTATGTTGGGGGGGAAATCTGTCAGTGGTTACGATTGTTTCAAGAATATGATTTTGAAGTCATTATGAACCCTGAACGATTGAATGTAGGACCTGACCATCTGTCAAGGATTGAAATGGGTGAAGAACCAAATAGCTTGGAGGAAGGACTATCAGATGCGCAGCTCTTTGCGATGTGCGTCGCAGATGACCATTTTACAGATATCATTCAGTTGTTAACCACGAGAACATCTCCGAAAGGATATTCCACTCAACAAAAGAAGGAATTAGTAGTTCTCTCTAGGGATTTCTCAATAATTGCGGGTCACTTATATAAGATGGGAACATATGAAATATTGCGGAGGTATGTTCCAGAGTTTGAAGGCACTAGCATCCTCACTGAAGCACATGGAGGAGTGGCATGATGCCATTACGCAGGAAAAGCAACCGCGTAGAAGATTTTGCGCACTGGTTTATGGTGGCTGACATTGCACAAGGATTCTAAGGCATACTGCAAGGCATGTGATGCTTGCCAAAGGATGGGGAAGCCTTCGCGAAGGGACGAATTGCCTTTAAATCCTCAGGTTTCATTACAAATATTTGATAAATGGGCCATTGATTTCATAGGTCCAATACAACCATTGGATAAGAAGATGGGTGCATGGTATATCATTACTGCAACTAAGTATTTAACCAGATGGGTGGAAGCATAGCCAATGAAGGATTGTGCAGCTACCACCATTGTGAGGTTTTTATTTGAATAGGTCTTAATGCTATTTTGATGCCCTAAGATATTGATGAGTGATAAGGGTACACATTTCTTGAATGAAACGGTCAGCATGATGGTTGATGAATTCTAGGTGTATCATTAAAAGAGCATGCCCTATCACCCATAAGCGAATGGAATGGTGGAAGCATTTAACAAAAGTTTGGAGAATGCGTTGACAAAGGTCTGCAATGCACAGAGGAATGATTGGGATATATGCATGCTAGCAGTGCTATGGTCATATAGGACAACCTGCAAGAAGTTGACAAGCCAAACAATGTTTAGGTTGGTCTATGGAATTGAAGCAGTGATGCCCATGGAGTATATTGTGCCAAGTTTATGTATTGAAGCTTTGATAGAGATGGTGGACTACGAGACCTTACAGGAATGGCTCATGCAACTGATGGAGTTACAAGAGGACCACTTTCTTGCAAGATTTCACTAGCAAGTGCAAAAGGAACGTGATAAATCATGGCATGATAGGCATATTAAGTTTTTCACTTTTAAGATAGATGATTTAGTGCTCCTATATGATCACAAGTTCACCAAATTTCCAGGGAAATTTCAAATGCACTGGTTGGGGCCATATGTTGTTAAAAAGATCACGGATGGTGGCGCAGTTCAACTCGCGAAGCTGAATGGGGAACCATTCCCGGGGAAAGTGAATGGAAGTAGGTTGAAGCTGTATACAGGGAATCCTGCCCCTACGCAATGACTATATGATAGCAAGACAATCTTACTAATCCACGCAGTTGCAAGGGATTGCAGGACTATAAACTACGTTGCCCGACAAAGAGAAAAACATAGTAGGGAGGCTTTGCAACAAAAGACAGGAGTACGACAGGTGAAGATGCGTTGGATGAGCTGCGCCAAGGAGGATGGTACTATGCAGATGGGTCCAAAAGTAGCCATTGGAGTCACTATTCTTGATTTTATGGCAATAATTCCATTAAAAGGAGCAGGTAGGTGCCATTTATGGCGAAAATATTTCAAGATCTTCCGCCAAAAACACATTTATGATCAGAAATTGGAGGGAATGGTCAGATTTGAATTCAAAACCTCCTATAAATTGGGCATGTTGGTCAACGAAAGAACACTTTGCATTATGGGAATTTTTTATGAGCCCTCTTTTTATTTTTGTATGAATCGTAAGGTTTGAGAGGACTTAATTTCCAGTTTGACATTCGCAACGTTGCCTGAAATTAACCAGAGGCTTATTCTCGTGAAAATAACTGCCACAAATCCCGCTGAGGTTGTTAGTTATGAAGCTTCCATCTCCGACATGGCGACACCTGAAATAACAAGCATGGAAGCTATGCCCATTGTTCCTACGGCACCGAGGTCGCTTAGGCTGAAGTAATCAACTGCAAAAGAGAAGCAGAAGAAACCTATGCCATTGAGACATTCATCAAGGAAGAAATCGAAGGTTCGGCAAAAGGAGAGGAAGGATAAGTAGCCGAAGAAAGTTGTGGACTTGGAAGAAGAGGAATTCCAAGGAGTGGAGGAATTGGATGCTGAGGAGGGCGAGCATATCACACGGATCCCAGAGTATATCCCTCCACGGAAAGAGAAGACAAAAGTAACAAGACCCTGATTCCAGAAAGTTTACAGTCTCGACGCCCCTGTTACCAGAATAGGTGGAATTTGAAGGCACGGTCTTAGCGCGCATTTCGATGCTGAAGATGGAAGATTGCGATCTCGAGGACCATGAGATATTCCCTCATTTGGCCACTCACAAATATATGAAGAATATTTATTACGAAGAAACCAGGGTTACGTAGCTAGAACCCATGAAATGGATCAGAGGTGTTGAGCAGATCGGGTTGTTGCACATGCTCTACGTGCCACATTTTCATAGGTCCATAATCAAAATTGTGTGTGTGTGTCAGCTAATCATGCTGGTGTATGATGGAATCTTATGGCTCGGTGAACCCATCCTGATCACGAATATGCTCATCCATCAGATTACAAAGCTGCCCTACAAAGGGGCAGACCCTGCTAAGGAGTTTGGAGGGAAAAGTGGAGAAGAGTTGGTTGATAATATGAAAGTTGAATTTGGTCTAGTAAAGAAGTCGCACAGATATTCTCTCTGCTCCATTCAGGACTAGGTGGTGCAGTTCACCTCCCAAATTCTTGTAGGCAAGATTATGAATAAGTGTCTCGCGGATGGATTTCGGTGCCGGTAGTCTCGTTGGATGTCGAGTGCGCGAAGAGAGTACAATATAATTGGGCGCAATATTTTTGTAAGGAGTTCCTTGCGAATTGTCGCGAAGCATAGGAGGACTGTAAACTGTTTGATTATGTGTGGCTCCTATTTTCAATTGTCTTAGTAGCATGGACATTGTGAGAGGATAGTCAATTTCCTCCGCAGGCGGAAGATTTACCAGAAGCAATGAAGTTTGGTTCGCTGTGGTCGACAAAGGATCCAGAGCGGATCAAGGAATCAAAGATATTCTAGATATTAATGGAAATGGATCTTCAGATAGTGATCAGTCAACGGCCAAGGTTGTCCCCAACCTTGTTCAAACAATTGAGGGCCTTCGCAGAGTTCAACGCTGATTTCCATAACGTCTCAATCAAGGTGCAGAAGGACCCTATGCATATCTGGCACAAGCTACCATACTTAGTATTAGAAACAGATGTGCAAGAGATTATGGCTAGTTGGCCACCAAATTGGTGCGAACCCACGGACGTTAGTGCAGGTACCTTTAAGGATGTCGAGAGCTCTGCTACGTAGAAGCGAAAAGAGGCAACACAAAATGTCCCGCAAGCATTGGCTGAATAGAAGAGGAAATAAGTTGATGCTAGGGTAGTTGAGGAAAAAGAGCACGTTGTAAAAGAGTGTGCTAAGAAAGAGCACACTGATACAGAGGAATTCAAAGAATCAGCTTCCCAGCATATAGATGAGTTGGAACACTCAGAGCACGAAGGAGGCGATGGAGAGGAGCATAGCACTCCCTTCACATTGAGGAAGCATGGTAAGGAAACAAATGTTGGGCCAAAAAAGAAGCATAAATCAGATAAACAGGCGCGCATAGACCCGATGATCCTCACAGATGGGGATCTCGATGAGATCAGATACAAGGTAAGAGACAACATAATAGAGGTGTGGTAGCAGTTTGAACAACAATACAAACAAATGCTAGGGAGCAGCCATAAGGATCTACGTGAGTTGTAGATCTAGACTGACAGGTTTCAATCGAGCGTTGGGCAAGCAAGCAGGTTGCAAGTGAGTCTGGCGCAAGGGAGTGAGACAGTAGTAGAGTTGGAATGGACTCTGGACCTCAGAGTCATACCACTACCAAAAGGATATGTTTGCACGGAATCAGAGGAAGACCGCGTTGTGTTGAGCACAATTAAAGATATGGGGGTGAACTTAGTTGTTCTACCACTTACGACCCTCCATGAACTGCATCAAGGGATTTCAGACAAGTTATGGATCAGAGAGCAGCACGCCCTTACAGTCATCAGTGAGTTCAAGGTAAACAATGAGCATATGTTCGCAGAGAAAGCTCAGGATCTGAAAGAAAATGAGGAACTGCAAGCACGAATTCAAAGCCTGGAAATAGCTATAACACAAGCATGCAAGACAGTTCCCAAATTAAACATTCCGGAGGATGCCGCAGCAACAGCAAAAATCAAGAAATTTGCTTCTACGGTCCACACGTCGAAGGATGAGATTAGCAAAGTCACGTTTGATTTTTAGATGAAGATCTCATAGCTTCAGCTAAAGTTGCATCCAACCACTCCGCCAAAGGTCCGGGAGAAACATAGGGCAGTAATTAGGGAAAACATGGGCACATTAGATAACGCAGTCACAAACTGCGCAATGATATTTGATCAAGCCATGGAGCTATGGATGAGAATTGTAGGAGGACCCAAACTTGTAGAAGCTCAACACAAACATCCGAGAGACACAACACAACTTTGATGAAGCCAAAGCGACTACGCACACTTTTCCACTACTCCAACGCCTTGCGTGATTGCGGGAAGTGAAATAGCTGCAATCACAGATGGAAGAGCTATAGAGGAAAGAGGCCCTTCTCAAGGCCAGACTACAACCATGGATAGAGGAATCATTTCAGATTACTCTATCACTTCAGGAAAAGTTAAAGACACTGTAGAAGACACAAAGAACGATGTGCCTAGCAATAGAAGGCCCAATGACAGAAAAGTTGGTAGAAGAAATGCAGCAGACTGCGGTTCAGAGTTCTGCTGATCTAGCAGCATTGAAAGTAGATTTTGATTGCATCCACAGAAAAATTGAGGTGCCAGCCAAGTGACTCGAGGGCGAGTCACCATATTTGTATTGAGGGCCTTTTGGGATAGGGTCCCTATGGTCAAATTTGGGTTAGTTTAACCAATTTTTGTAATAGATTTTGTAAAGAATGTAAAGTCTCCGTGAAATGTGGAAGTAGAGTGCACAGCTAAGTAGGAGTCAAAGGGGCTTTAGCCCCTTGTTTGGGTAAGTGATAGGTCGGTTTTTTATACTTACCATGGTTTGTGGGCCATGGTATTATATGGAAAAGGCTATATATAGTTGAGTCATAGCGAGTCTAAGGGGCAATCGAAGATAGAAGATTATTGTTTTGGGCAAGTGTTATGGTAGGAAAACTCTGTTTCCTATACTTAGGTGAAAGAGGAATGCTCATGCATCTGAGTGCGCGGAGACCTTGGCAAGTCTAGAGGTGAGTGCGCGAGCCCCTGCAGCTAAGTGCGCAAGGTGGAAGAAGTCTGTAAATTGAACATTGAACTTAATAAACACTAATTTTGGGACAATTATCTTGCTTTTGAGTATTATTATTATTTCTATTCAAGTTAAGCATTATGGCTTAATGATATGATTTCTATGGAATAATGTGTAATTGTTGCTCGAACTTATTGAATCTTTAATATTTATGCATGAGCTAAGTAACTATCTTTTTTCGCAAAGATAAAGGTTAAGTCTGTTATGATTTATGTTGAATTGGGTAGATCTGCGTGAAGGGAGATCTAGGGTTGCTATTTAGTGTGCGAGAGTGGATAGTCTACTTCCTTTAGGTCTATAATTCTGATCGCATACCTTTGCGAAGGTCTAGAAGCCATTTTCTTAGAGTTACAGTTGTGGACCATAGAAGGGTATAGACCTGCGCAAAGGTAGATCTGAGCTACAAAGGTTTAAGCAGGGAAAATTTTAAGAACCCCCCCTAAATTTATAAATATAATAAATGGGCGAATCTCCATGGTATATAGGAAAAATGGAAGGCGATTTTATCAATAATATAATATGTATATATAATTTTTTGGCGAATCTCTCACCAGGCATGGCGAATATTTTACTCAATTATAAAATCTTGTAAGATCTTGGCAAGTCTTTCACTAAATAATAAAACTTAGTAAATTCCTAGTGAATCTTAGCATAGGCTACATGCTGGTTTAATTCCCACATTTAAATAGGCTACATTCCAGGGGAATACCATGGGTCAATACCATGTGCCATTTTGGTGAATACCATGGGTGAATACCATGTGCCATTATTATTTTTATTAATTCTAATATTAGGTTAATAATGTTTTTTTGCATGGTATTAATAACAATCTAGTCCATGGTATTTGTCCCATAGTATTTTGGCCATAGGTTTCACCTAAATATAACCCATTTTTTTGAGTGTTCGTAAATATAAGGTGACTTATGGAGTAAATATAAAAATATGTTTTATTTGTTTACCATACCTCTTGTTTATTTATATTTTTATTAATTTACCATACCTCTTTTACAAAAATGGTATTTGGCCCATAGGATTCACTTAAATAAAACCTCTTTGTTGAGCCTTCATAAATATAACGAGGGTTATGGACTAAATATAAAAAGAGGTTTTATTTATTTACGATACGTCTAGTTTATTTATATTTTTATTTATTTACCATACCTTTTGAGTAAGTATAAAAAGACGTTTTATTTATTTACCATACCTCCACTTTACTTATATTTTTATTTGTTTACACCCTTACATGTATATAAGGTGACTTATGGAGTAAATATAAAAAATGTTTTATTTATTTACCATACCTCTCATTTATTTATATTTTTATTAATTTACCATACCTATTTTATTAATATGGTATTTGGCCCATAGGATTCACTTAAATAAAACCTATTCTTGAAAATGGGCTAATGGAAGGTTGTAAGTCCTAATTTCAAGGGCTAAATTTACCTTTTTTACCCTCTCCCTTAAAATAAGGTGGGCTATTTGAGGTGATTTGTAAAAATGTACTATGATACAAAATATTCGCCCACTAAAAATTTAAAACCCCTTAATTTCGCCAAAGGGCGAACATTCGCCCCTAAAATTATCCTTGGGTTTAAGATCACTTATCACACGGTTTCTGTATGCAGAAACCTAGTTCTAGCATCCCCCAATACTGCTTCGGGTGAGATTGTAGCCTGCGTTATGAAGGTTGTTGCCAAAAGGGCCAGCACTTAGGGTTTTGTTGGTTGGCGTGAACAACTCTAAACCTGGGTCAAGCCCCTTAAGCCAGCACCCGAAAACCAGCATATTGGTGGGTAGATCAATCTCTAATAAAAAGGGAATGTTGCTTGATTATTATAAATGATGATTGTCACTGAAAAGAAGAATTTCTTTGTAAAAGTTTTGGTGCAATAGGATGATTAGCAAGACTGATCCCTTATCCAAGTTTAGAATAGTTGACATGGTATATTTTGTGCAAGTAACACATAATTCCCGCTACATTTATTTTTAGCACTACTTGGTAGAAAAACTTGAGGTGATAATTTTGTCTTTCTTCCTTTTCCTTTTTCATAAATCTCTTCTTAATTCTTCCTTTGTCTTGTCAAAAATCTCCCCTCCTTTTCTTTAAAAAAAATTCCCCATCCCATTTTCATTTCTCCCTCTATTTCCCTGAAGAATTTTTCCCTATCCCTTTTTCTTATGTCCCCCTGGTGGATTGGTATCATTCTTAAGTGCCCATGGTAATATCCTTCCCTTTCTAAAAAAAAATTTGCCCCTATCCCACTTCTTTCTTCCCTCATGATTTTATTGTAGGATCTGATGGGCCATCAAAGAATTTATTAATCAGGTCGGAAAAGCACAATGGCACCAAAAGCTGGCAAAGGAGACTCCTTTGAATTCTTCCAAAACCAAAAAAAAATAAAAAAAAATCCAACATGTGTATTACTCAAAAGATTTGTAAAAACCCTTTTTAGTAAAGGAACCATAATATTTTCTTGGTGCAGGAATATAAGTTTCAGTACAGGAAAGGTAGGTTCAACAACGAGAATTATGTCTAAGTATAAGAACCCTATCAATTCATGAATTTTAACACACCAGCTCTAAGTTTGAAATGTAATGATTTTAGGATTGTATATTGTACTTTCAATTAGACTGTTATTTTTATCATTGCTTACAGGAATGACATTTTAAGTGCAAAGAACATTATAGACTTGGCTAACCTTATTTTTATTTGAGCACTAATACATACCACAAACGTAGTCATGATGAAAATAGGACTTGCATGAAAGCCTTCCTTACAAGTACCAACCTTCTGAGCTTTGTTAACTTTTGATAATTGGGCCATTATCATACAGAACCTTGCGTCATTTTTAAATTTCCTATAAACCGACTCCTTTATCTATCATTATTACTCCACTCACCTCGAAATGATACCCATATCTGCAGCGTTTTCAAATCAAATTTTCATAAGGTATGACGTTTGGATTGCCAAGATAATTGGAAAAGATTTATATGAAATTCAAAAATTGGTAAATTTAGAACCTCCAGATCCATACCCCTGAAGTTTGTGTGTTTAGCAGTCTTCAGAATTCACAGAGGAAAGAGCCAATGTAACCCTTGAAGTGCTATGGCACTGGGTCTTATCGAGGCTTGTTTTGTGAAGGAGTTGGAGGGAATAGTGGAATATGAGAGTAATTTACCTTTGTTGCATGAGATAGGATTCCTTCCTTTTCTACTGAAGTTTGATGGGTTTGATTTTGTTGTCACTCTAGAATTTGTGCCCAATTTCAATGGGAAGACAACCAAGATTGATTCTCTGGAATTCCAAGTCACCAAACAGTCCATCTCCTAAGCCACGGAGTTAGCATCCACAGGTGAGAAGTGGTTTAAGAAAGAGGAGTTTGAAAAAGGATTATGGCATCGATTTCTACTTGAAGAAAACCACGTTGTAGACTAGAAGGTTGGGTTGCAAAGGAATTCCATAGTGGAGAAGTGGAAGCACCTGCTATATATTTTGCATAAGTTCCTCACCTATCAAGGGAGGTACTCTCTGACATATCTCTACCACATTTTCCTTCTGCTTCACTTCGAATTAGGTAAACTAATCAACTTTCCTCATTTTTTGTTGAAAGGTTTGGAGAAAGAGTCAAGGGAATCAAGTAGGTCTCAAATTATGTCATTATGGCTTAATAAAAATCTTAGTTAAGAAGGAGTTAGAGGAGAATGGCACTACATGGGAAGCATTCTTGAAAATGCTCTAGGAGGGGGATATTGTGAAACAACCTCGGAAAGGAAGTATCATAGCTTCCAAGTCTAAGTCTAACCGAAAGAAGAAATTGCCAACCTTGAAGACTGGCAAAAGTGAAAAGAAGAATATTAAAAAGTCTCAGCCTGAGAGGTCGATAGCTAAAAAGGAGCAGAACAAGGAGCAAAAATATGAGAACCCTAGTCCTTTGAGAAGATTGACCAGAGCCTCATTGAAAAGACAATATGCTTCCTTGGGAGGATACCTTTCTATAATGACAACTCCAATAAAGATTGATGATTCAGAAGAACGAGTTCCCTCTAGGGATTCCCCTGTAGGAAATCCTCCAGGGAATTCACCATTACATAACAGTGTCTCTCTTTTGGCATATATTGCAGCTCAGGATCGTTCAGTTTTCAGTGCAGGATATGCACTGGATGAAGAGGGAGGATGATATTCCTCTATCTTCCCTTCTTTAAAAAGTTAAGAAGAAAAGGTAGCTAGTGTACAAGATGTAAGCCGGAAGACATTAAAAGACCCAACAATGGAAAAGAATGAGGATGTTGTTCCCTAGAATTCTGAAACACAAGGTTGTGAAAAAGGATTTGATGATATTGATACCTTTTATGAGTCAGTTGATGAAAAGATGCTAGCACAGGAGGAAGTCGAAGAAGGAGGCTCTATTTTTATGTGCAGAGTCAAGTTGAAGAGTTAAAGTAACATATATATGAACTTGAAACATTAAATTGTTGTGTCATGGAGAAAAATACGATGATGAAGAACAGGAATGCAGAACTAATAAAGGAAGTGCAGAAAAGGAAACGACAAGTAAAGGCATGGAAGTTTCGTGCATCCGAATACAACATTCGCCTGAAGAAAGAAGTGAAACATTTGACGAAAGCCCGCAGTGGAGAATTGAGAGAATGAAGGCCAGGAATTAATATCCAAATCCAGCACTGAAGGAAGCTTTCCAATTTTGTTTTTTGCAGAAGGTCAGTAAGTTGTGTGAGGACACACAACAAGATGAAGTTGGGGGGATGTTGGTCTCCATAATTGTCCTAATTTTGACCCTAAACTTGTCCTAATCCTATCCTTCAAACCCTCTATTTCACAATTGGAACTCAATCTTTTACACATATTCTTGGACTCTTCATGAATTTGGTAAATATGGGTTATATAGGCTTAATCGTTATTTAAAAGGTTAAATACGTTAATATCTTTGTAACTTGTTTATTTTCCATTTCCTTAAAGGCATGATGAAGTAAAAGTCATTAATCGAAGTAAAATTTGCTTGGTGCATCCAAGTTCTTGTACCATCGGCCATTCTTGTACTTGGAGACACCCGGAAAATTTACCTTGCTCACCGCCAAAAACATTGTATCTGTTGAGCAAATGGCGCGCATTCCTCACCAATGATCAACTCTATACTTTGAAATAAGCTCAAAGCATTGAGGAAAGCATGAAAAGAGGCAGTCGAGTTTTGACTAGCACATTCCTGATTAAGTTTATGTTGCAGTCGAGCGTTGAATGTCTGTATATAAATAGGTTTTTAGGCTAGAACTAGGTAGCGATACTCTGGGTAATTTTTGCTACTGTGTAGACTCTGTTTTGTATCGCCTGTCTTTGGGCTAAGACTATGAACCTTTGGTGTATATTTGCAACAAACTTTAATAATATAAGGAGCAATGCCAGTTTGATCTATTCCGGGTTCTTATCTTATGTGATGATCCTTTCGCGTAGTTGATATTCAAGTTTTCGTAAAGGGAAATGAGTTGGTTGGCTAGGGCCCAGCCAACCCATCTCGTTCTCCATCTGTCTCGTAGGTGTGCTATATTTTATCATACTGGTTTGAGAAGAAGAGTGTTTTTTATTTACTTAAATCGTAGAATGATGGTTTCTTTGTGAAAACGCATGTGCATCTCACATCTGAGGGCGTGTGGTATGTAAGTATGTTGGTTAATCTCATTTACAACATTTTATTAATCTTCCTTTCTGAGTATTGCAATATTGTCTTTTGATACAAGCGTTGCCTCACATTTCCGCAAGTCGAGATTGGGTTATGAGTTGTTTCCAGTGAAGTCATTTAGAGTCGATTTGCTTTCAGTTAAATCATTTACAGGTCGATTTACTTTTAGTTTACTTATTTCCGATCTATTCGAACGTGTTCTGGTTTAAACAATATCTCTGATCACAACATAAATAAAACTCTCTCTGAAGATAATTGTAATATCCTCCTTGAAGAAATATAAGAACTTATCAAACGACCAGGATTATTTACAACATTTTCTAAGTTTAAATATTTGTTTTGAGAAAACTATACTCATGTTGTAACATAAATCTAAAGGAGAGGAGCACGTTTCCTTTCAAGTGGACATTTACTGTTTTCATGCGAAAGTCTTTATGTCGATTGAGGGTTTTCTTCAGTGTTCACAGTACTCCTATTTTGAATGCTTGATTGTTGAAGGCTCTCTATTTCTTTTGAATGATTGAGTTAATATTTCCTTTCTTCTCAGATTTGTTTACAATTTGTTAATGTTAACACACTTTATGCATGGTAAAAGTGATTGAAGACCAAAGTTGTTCTAATACATGAACAATAGAACTCAGTACATGAACATCAATTCCCTAGTACAAGAACAGTTGGTTCTGAGTAGAAGAACACATGGTCTGGTATAGGAATAGAGCATTTACTCGGGGTTCTAGTACTAAGTCAGAACACCAAGTGCAGGAACTTTATTCATCGTTGGTGCATAAACATTGTTTCGGTACAGGAATGAAACCATTGTAATAGAGACAGATTTAATTAGATTCATAATTATTCATTATGTTTCTTAAAGCATTTGAGACTCAATCACAACGATATGTTCTTCTATTTCTTTTCCATATTCCTTTGAAGTTGGTTGCAGAGTCGTTTCAATTCCTTTCTGTTAAGGTTTGGCAAGTATTCCTTTCATTTGATTCCAATACCAGATTTGCTTGGTGTTGTTGCTTTCCATTCTTTTGATTCTGCAAGTGATAGTAGAGCAGTTAGAATTAAATCTTACATAAGTAAGTACCATAATCATTTGTCATTTCCTGTGCTACGCATCTAAGCTTACGTAGCTTCGAGTTGAAAATTGTGTTGAAGGAGTTTGTTGAATTACAACCCTGACACCCAACAGATATACCAGAAATTCTTGACTTAGCAAGAGCCAAGACTCCACAAGGTGGGGGAGTCTACTCCTTGAGCCTTCTCACAACAGGCCAAAGATGTCCATGTGAGATTTGAAACCGGGTGAAGGGGATAATATCCCATTGTGTTCCACTACACAAATTCCCAATTCTACAGTGAGAAAAAGAAATCCCCTACAGGATTTGGCCCTAAGAGTAAAAGTATGTTGACAAAGTGGGAGCCTCACATTTGTATTTCCTTTCTCGTTAACATAAAGTAATATCATATTGTTGGTTTGTGGGCAATGTAAATGATATTATACTGTTTTTGCATGTTTTTCTTCCGTTCCACTTATCTTGCTAAAGTGTAATTGCACACGTGGATTTAATGGCAGTAAAACAATCTCTGAAGTGTTTGTCACCTTATGTCGAAAATCTGATTCCTATCTGTACCTAAAGTCATCAGTACTGTTTCACAGGGGATGATTGATGAGAATAGTCTAATGGAATAGTCTTGTAATTAACAAACTTTGTACTCTTTTAGTTTAGGATCGCTTATGACTTTATTTTGTGAACAAAACTTTTCACTGGCATGACTTCAAGTAGTGAATGTCATAACTTGTTAACTATAATCAAGGTATCTTGGGTACATGGATACAGTGTGTATGTAGGGAGACAGATACAGAGCACCTGGTATGGATCCCCAAAACTTGGGCATGCAGTATGGGGGTATGATTAGTGTTACACACAAAACAATATCTATCCATGCATTTTTTAAAGAAGTTGTATTAAAATCAAAATTACAAAATTATAGGATTGTTCTACACTAGAGTGCCATTGGAGTGTCGTTGTTGTGCTAGTTCACCCATATTATATTTTAAAGATAGTTAAACTTTCTTCGATCGTGTCTAACTAAATCTAGGTAAACCATACGCTGCATTGTACTAAACCGGGAAGAAACTTAAACTACTAACAAGTTTATGTTGATAAATTCAAATTCTAGTGATTCAATCTTCACAGCCTCCTCTAAATCTTCTTATGATCCATTGTTTTGTTATATATTTTTATTGCCTTATATCAGGCTCCTTTTTGAACTCTAATACCAGGTAGACACTTCCAACGGTATGTTCATTACTTAAATTCAAATATTTGGTACCTTATAGATGGCACAACAAAAACTAAAGATTGCATAACAATGACCCAACTATCTTTACCAAAAAACAGCAATTAGTAGTATGTGTTATGTAATTGTATAATGTAAGGTTAATTTAATTTCTGAAGTCTTCTTGAAATTCTCTATTCTTTGGAATTTTTTAATATATGTGTTTTGCGGCTTCGAGCCCATTATTTCCTGCAAATTTGGGGGTAGCTCCTTTCTTTTGGTCACCTATTCTTGCATATGTGTAACATAAGTGTTACATATGAGGAACGGAACATGTTCACTATGGTTGAACTACCTAATGGGGATAAATGACTTTTCCTTGTATATGATTCTAGCCACCAACTTTTTGAGATAATGTTTGATAGTCCATATCATTAATTGTGTAACATTTCTTTTTATTGTTTTTCCAAGGAAAACCTTGCGGAACCCCTCCTTGTGCCTTACAATATCTAGATGGAGAGTGGCTCAACTTCCACCAACAATAACTATTATAACCCCAAGGGATTTGACCAGGTTTGAATTTATGACCTAGGGCCTCCCCATTACATTTCATATATTTTAAGATTCAAAGATAATCTAAATCCAAGTATACATTAGTGATTATATTTTTTTATTTGAAAAATACATTTAATATTTAGAAACACTGAATCAAGAAGTCGAGGGGTATATACAATGGACTTATTTCCTCTTCCGTAGAGCTACTAGAGCTGAAATAAAGTCAAAATCATATATATAATGCAGAGTGTGAACATCGTTGATCAACAAGGCACCCTTGGCCAAGCCAACAACTTGGGATGTACCTCATCAACCCATATGGTGCAAAAAATGAACAAAGACATGGCTCCAAAACATACTTGTACCTAATCTTCCAAAGGGTGAATAAGGAAAAAACTTTCGAGCACTGTCAAATCCCAATGAAGGATGAGCAAACCAGATAATTGCAATCTCCAAACAATGTGGCACACCAGTGAAACTTTTCTTGAAGAAGAATATAGTAATGGTCTTGAATGAATGTCCAATGACTCTTGGAAAATTGACACTCCCAAAGGAGGCATTTCATCGTTTCAGCATGTTTTCTCCCATAGTAGTGCCTTCGATGGTCATGTGGGAGGGCTTTGAATGCGTCTTTTACATGCATATTTGGGCTTTTGAAAATGATACGAGTGAGCCATGGTGTATAGATGTTTCATTCCACCAGTTGTGTGGATGTTTTCTTGAAAGTCTGGGTGTGATAGCCAGAACTTTTCAAATCTGAAGGGTATTTTAATCAAGAACTTGGGATTTTCCAGCAGAAGACAGATTGGCCAATGGTTTAACCAATCCATTCTACATCATGGTACATAAGACAGATATCACTCGGGTTGCTCTGATAAAAAGCCAGTCACGTCGGTTTGAAGTTCTTTACTTGTTTTTGGTCTAATGCCAAAAGCTTCAAAGCATATGGTTACGAACCACTGACAGAATGCAGAATTTTTATATATCTTGCTTGTTTCCTTTGACATCACCAATAATCCCCACAAGAACAGAATCCATCATTGAAATGGTGAAACCGATTAGAATCTCTCACAATAATTTGTCGTTTGACAATCTTAGAGATGAACTTCGTAGCAGTATGGCAATCACCACATACACGAAGGTTTTTCATGATGTGAATAGGTGTTCCAGCAGGCATATTGATAAGGCCAAAAGCAATGGCTAACTTTTCACTATGGTAAAAGAGAATATGTTCCTTTTGCTCCATTTCTACATCATGCAAAACAAAGTTTGTATCAGGTATATACCCTAAGTCTTTCATCTGCCGACTTAATTCCTCTAATGTTGCATGTATTTCCTTGGTTTGTGGATGTGTGGTACTCCCTGTTAGAAATGTATGCAAGGTGTTGTTAACCTCCATCCAACTACAACCTGGCTCTTTTTTCAGCCCTCGATCTTTCATCATCGCTCTAACTCTGCGGACATCATCCCACCTGCCAACTACAGCATAAATATTTGACAGTAGCACATAGTTGCCAGCATTCTGTGGTTCCAATTCAAAAAGGTGTTCAGCTGCACACTTGGCTAGATCAACATCTGTATGAATTCTGCAGGCACCAAGCAAGGCTCCCCACACAACTGCATCTGGTTCCACTGGCATTTTATTGATAAAGTCCTTGGCTTGATCCAGAAGCCCAGAACGACCGAGAAGATCAACCATGCAAGCATAGTGACGAGGCCCCGGTGTGATGTGATAATCTCGACTCATGGTCTCAAAGTAATGCCATCCTTGATCTACTAGGCCAGCATGGCTACATGCAGATAGAATGCCAACAAAGGTGATTTCGTTTGGAATGGTGCCCGTCTTTTTCATTCGCTCAAAGAGTTGGAAAGCTTGCTTTCCACGCCCGTGTTGAGCATATCCTGCCAATATCGCATTCCATGAAACCACATCCCTTTCAGGCATTTTGTCAAACACCTGAAAAGTTTCTTCACTTCCACATTTCCCATACATCGTAATGAGAGAATTCCCTACAAAGACATCATTCTCAAAACCTCTTTTAATCACTTGGGCTTGAATCTGCTTTCCCTGTTTCAGTGTTGCCAAGGTAGCACATGCACTAAGAACAACGGTGAAGGTGGATTGGTTTGGTTTCATACTTTCCCACAGCATACGAACAAATAGTTTTAGAGCTTCCTCACCATTCCCGGTCTGAGCATATCCTGCAATCATTGCAGTCCATGAGACCAAATTCTGCTCTGGCATCTTCTCAAAAACTTTGCGTGCATCCTCAAGCCTCTGATTCTGCACGTATCCTGCAATCGTAGCATTCCATGATACAATATCTCGTATCCCCATGTTGTCAAATGCCTGTGACACATCCTCTACGCTCCTACATTTTGCATACATTGTAATAAGGCTATTTCCCACAAAAGAATCTAACTCAAATCCTGTTTTGATGCTATGAGCTTGTATTTGCTTGCCCTGTTCCAAAGCTGCTAAGATGGCACATGCGTTGAGAACGCTTGTGAAGGTGGATTGACTTGGCTTCACACCTGCTCGTTGCATCTGGGCAAAGAGACTCAAAGCCTCCTCTCCTTGACCATGTTGGGCATACCCTGCAATCATTGCAGCCCATGAGATCACATCCTGTTCAGGCATTCTGTTAAATATTTTGCGTGCACTGGCTATTTTTCCATTCTGGACATATGCCGCAATCATTGCATTCCATGATACAACACTATGCTCTGGCATTTTTTCAAATAATTCTTCTGCGGCTTCAATTTTCCCATTCTGAGCATATCCTGTAATCATTGCAGTCCATGACACCACATTCGGTGCAGTCATTCGATCAAACAAGTAACATGCATCTTCTAATTTTCCATACTGTGCATATCCTGCAATCATTGTAGTATGTGAAAATGCATTTTTCTCTGGCATTTCATCAAATTGGCGACGTGCATCATCTATTAGGCCAGATTTAATATAGGAATTAATGAGAGCAGTCCCAACAACAACATCTTCAAGGAAACCTTTCTTAACAATGAGAGCATGGACATTCTTCACCTGTTCTGAAGGTTCTAAGTTGGAACATGCACTAAGAACGCCTGTAAAAGTAGACTGATCTGGTTGCGCACCTGCCCGATGCATTTTAGAAAATAACACTAAGGCTGCCTTACAATTCCCACTCTGGACATATCCTGCAATCATTACAATCCATGACACCACGTTTGGATTTGGTAATCGATCAAAAAATTCTTGTGCTTCTGTCATTCTCCCATTCTGAGCATATCCTGTAATCACTGCATTCCATGAAATAACATTCCGTACCGGCATTCTGTCAAACAGTTGGTCTGCTTCCATCAACAAACCACCGCGAGCATATGCAGATATCATAGCATTCCACGACACAACAGTTCGTTCTGGCATTCTGTCAAACATATGACGAGCATCTACGACTCTACCATTCTGGGAATATGCTGTTATCATAGTTGTCCACGAAACCACATTTCGTTCAGGCATTTTATCAAACAGATGACGCGCATCATCTATCCTGCCATTTCGAGCATATCCTGCCATCAGCGCATTCCACGAAACCACGTCTCGTTCAGACATTCTGTCAAACACTTGCCGCGCATCATCTATTCTACCCTCGCGGGCTAATTCTGTAATCTGTGTGTTCCACAACAGCACATCCCGGCGCGCATAGCGATCCTTGCTGTTGGTTTCCAATCCATACGTTATATTTGCTCCAACGGCAACACAGGAATAATCATTTGTATTCGATAATTTAAGCTCAGTACCATAACCGACCTGGGATGTATGAGATATGAGACCATTGATGAGTTTCTCGATATTAGGAAAACCATTCCAACTGATTTTTCTCGTGCAAAACATATCAGTTATGTGCCCACTATCTTATCAGCTTCTGCTGACAGCATATATAAGCTCTGGTAATTTTGAACCAGAGTGGCTAACCTGATACCAGCCAGAGTGGATTTGGCAGTGTCGTATTTGGTTCCCTGCAATCCCTAGCAATTTTCATAGTTTTGAAATCGTTTGGGCGTTATATTACAACTGGTTTAATTCTGATCTCTAGAGTCTCTGAGTATTTAGGTTGACAATTCTGCACTCTGAAATAGGCAGATTTAATGAATTAAAAATAACTTATTTTCGAGATTCGCAAAGAAACGTCTGAAACAATTTGAAGCGCGACAGTCGTGAAATTGCTGGAAAAAATAGGGAGCAAAAGTATCGAACGAATTCAAAATTAAAATGGTCATGTTTATTAAGCTTAATTAAAATAGGGAGGAAAATTATTAAACAAATTAAAAGTTAAAATTTTCATGCTTATTAATCTTAATTCTAAACTTATTTAAGGATGGGCAAATTCGAACGAAAGAACATGCGCATGTCGTTGATCTTTTTATATATATATTTATTTATTGTAATTCAAAATAAATATTAGCAATATGAATGGTTATTGAGAAAATTTGTATTTTTAAAATCAAATATATTTACATATTTTAAATTTTGAAATTATATTTTTTTAATTAGTTTATTGTGTTTAAAAGTGTTTTCTAGTTTATTATGGTAGAGATGTTGTAATGTAATGTTTTGTTTAACATTTGACTCTATTAAATTACATAAAAAATAAATTAAATTAAAATAAAACAATTATTGTCAAGATAGCACCCGTGTAAATGTTGTAATGTAATATCTTGTTTATTATTTTGACTTGATCAAATTACATAAAAATAAAAATAAAAATCAATAAATAATATCAATTATAATTATCAATACAAAAATTATATATATATATATATATATATATATAGATATATATATATATATATATATATACAATTTTTTATTCATGTTTTTCTTACCTAACCCAAGGGCTTGAACCCAAAAATCTCATGGGACATAATTCCTCGTTAACAAGGCAATCCCCAATCCCCTTAGAGCTATTATTATTCATATTTCAATTTCATATAATTGAAAAACATTTTTTGTTTTTCTTTACATAATTAGGTTAGGCTGTAAAATGTATTTTATTCATTTTGTTTTATTGATATAAATTAATGTAAATTTATTTTAATTTTGAAGTTATTTTATAAGAATTAAAAATAAAGTAAAATATAATTTTTTTGACATTTTAAAATGTAAAGTAAAGATGAATTATATTGATTATTTTACTTTAAATATGGCAAAACCCATCATAACTTATCATTGTTACCATTACTTAAGAAAAACCACACCAACTTCAAAATTATCAGTTATTAGATGTTAGTTGTTAATATAGGCTAACTCATCATGGTTACTTAAGGATAACTACACCATTAAATCTCCCCATGGTAGGTGCTTGAATAGGGGTTGTCCTCCTAAGCTCGTTATGAGATCCATCAACATAAATGAGGGTGACAAGCTGCCCTCCTAATGACATCATGCATGGATGCACACACAATGCACTTGGGGAAGTATGTTGGCCGGCTCATGGGAGGTTTCAGCATAGTTGAAGGATGATTTGTTTGACGTCCGTCTTGTAGGGGAATTTTGGAGGTCATAATGAAAATTTATGGGAGAAGGCTTGTGATTCATGACACGGGATGGATGGAAATATATTTAGACACCATCTTTATTGTCTCTTGCACAAAGAACATCTACCATTTATGGGTTTCTGCGAGATTTTATGGGATTTCTATTCCCGGAATGCATCCAAAAAATCTGAAAGGAAGTCAATTTATGAGTACCTATCGATACTCGAATGCATGTCAAGCTAACAGTGATAATCAACTGGAAACGAATATGCAAAGGAGACACCACCTTTGACATGCTATGAAGCAGACTCAGGCTTCTCAGTTTTGATTTTTCTATCATCTCAATCTAGAATTATGCATTCTGAACTTCCTGATTGCAGCTTTGAATTCAAGAATTGAGTTAGTAATTTTCTGCTTATACATCCCCTCCCTCACGTTGTTGATTCTAGGAGGTTTGTTTTTCCCCCCTTGTGACCACTCTACCTTTCTCTTTTTCCCCTCTTTTTTCTCTCCTTCTCTTACCTTCTCCATTTAATCCTTGGGAAACTCTGCCTCTACTCTCTTTGTTTGTATATCCTAGTTGCAAGTTCTTTGAATTTTATCTTAATTCATCTTTCCTTCTTCTACCCTACCCTCACAGAGTCTTTTTTGCCTCCCCTATGCTCGATATTTTTACACCTAGCTATCCACCTTACTTTGTTACTGATACTATGGCTAGATTTTGCCTCTCTGCTTCTCTAAAAGGTGGAAAGAGAGGATGCCCTAAACAATCCCCTACTGTTGATCTTCTCCCTTCTTCTTCCAATCAAACCCAAGCCCAGGCAACGACTCAAGCAACCATGGGATGATACATGGATATCATCCCTGCAGTGGCCCAGAGGGAAATTTTTTGTTTTGAAGAGAATGTTACACAACCTAGAAAATATATTCCTAATGGATAGGTTGACCAAGAGACTAGGGACTGGATACCATACTTGGGGAACTCTTCCAGAGCAACAACCACCTCATACATGCAAACCATTAATTTATATTAGCATATCAAGGATCTTATTGATAGAGTTGAAACCTATTAGGAAATGATTATTTGCATGGTAGAATTAATCGACAAATTTGACAGACTTAACTGGAAGGTAACAACTCTAGCCAAGAATTTGACAAATCTTGACTTTTCCTCCTCAGAAAATGATAGTGGGCCACAACTACAAGTTCAATTGGACTCTCCAGCTAAATGAAGATTAAGTGAGTTAGATACCTTAAACATAGTTCTCACAATGGAAAATGTAATTGGCATGTCTATCAGTGTTTGGTTTAGTTTTTCTACTAGCTTTATTTTCATTTTGATAGGAAACCAAATAGCACATAGAATTAGTAATCATAAAACTTTGAATAAATGTTATGGTTTAGGTTTCCCAAGTGGCAGACTAGTAACTAGTGACAACTATTTGTATGAATATTTTTGAAAGTGATATAAATGGCTTGATTCTACAAAAGTGGGCGGGCGGGGGAGGGGCGAAGCGGTGGAGGGAAATTCCATTCTTGTTAGATACTTTTGAGTTTTGTGTTGTTAACCTATTTCCTTAATCCAAGAAACATGAACACTTAAGAAATCAAATACAAATTTAGGTTTTAATTTATGACCAAAAATATGCAAATTTAGTCAAAGGAGAATAGCTCAAGTGGTAGCTAGCAAGTTTAATACCCCCTTCACCTGGGTTCTATTCTCTAGAGACATGTTAGCTTGTGCAACAAAAATTTAAACATGTTGAAAATCATGATGAGTAATTCCTATAAGCCCGAAAGGATAGAAAATTTTGAATATCTTGATATTGACGTGAATAGTGGCAATTATTGTGATTTGTTATTCGGTCTTTTCCAAGACAATCCTTCAAAATTACCAATTCACCAGTTATTGTTAAAAAAAAATAATAATGCAAATTTAACCTAAATAATTTACACATGAACGCTGGTCTCCTTTGTGATCACTCTAATAGCCTAGTCATATGCTTTTTATAAAGCATCTAGGTTTATTCCCATTCATGAGATCCAATATTTTATCAATTTAGTCTAACCTCTTACCTAAGACAAATATATTAGTTCATTTAATTAATGAATAAACGTGTTCTACTATTATTAATAATAAGTAAAATTCTTAATCAATTTTGTTATATCGAGAGGTGCTCTACAGCCTAGTATAAGGGAGATGTTGTCACATTATGTAAAATTACATTAAAAAATAATAAAGAATTCTTGCATTAAAAAAATACAAAAAAAAAAGATAAATACAAGCTAGCTTTAGAGTAAAAAAATGCAAGTCAACTTTAGAGTAAATTTATATTTATATTAATGAACAAGATTTAAATCAATGAATTTTGAATTCACATTAGAACAATCACTTTGTCTTTATCAATACAATGAGATAATCCAAATAATTAGCCATGGTATGTAATAGCACCACAAAAACCCTACAACAAGTAATGAATTGTCTTTCTAAGATATGTCAAGCATTCATTGTAACCTCAATTTATGTTAATAAACATGTGAATTGTTACCTTCTTGCCTATGTATCACAAATCCATGTTTTGCATATCAAATATTGGAGGAACTAGTATGCTATGTGTTATCACTCAGGTTGTCCCTGAAGGTTAAGAAAGGGATACGGCCGAGGTAACCACAAACCAACTTTGGACTGCAGGTTCTAGCATGCCTGCAGTCAGAGAGGGCTCTCTCTTATAGATTTAGCTCTGTTTTTTAGGCTAGGTCTTGGGTTCAGGGGGTTCTTTGTTTTGTTTTGGTGGGAAAATTGACACTTTCAGGTAGAGAGGCAGAGTATAGTCTGAATGTTTCAAACCATTGAGCGTGGAGTCGAGGAGGGGAACTGCAAGTGCGTCTCTTTAATAACAGTGAGGGAAAATGGAGCAAGATAGCTGAGGTTGAAACAATTTTCAGGTTTAAAGGATGAAATGAATGCTAAAGTAAGAGAGGCAGTTAAGAATCTCTCCAACAGATTAGCAGAGAAAGTAACAGGGCGCTACCTAAGGGAAGTTAAGGATCCCTAGATAATTGGCCAACACAGGTGAATTGGGGTAAACATGAGCCAGAAGGAATTCAATATTCATAACTAATTCATTCAGAGGAAAACATCAAATAACAGCAGGAATGGAGCATAGAGAGTATTTAAACTAATTCTAGGCTATTCTTTTTTCCTGCTATTTAGATAATGGCAAACACATAAACAAAGATAAGAGGCACTTATTGTTTCAGGCCGCAGCACAAGAATTCCATCTTCAGTCTCCAAAAGCATTTATCAACGACAGACAGTTTGCTCTCCAAGCTTTCGGCAATCTTTGATTACAGAAAAATTCAGGTATACACAGCGAGTCTCTAGTGAAGAATTCTCAATTTACCAACCCTTAGAACTATACAGAGGATGGTATATATAGGGAAAAACTTTCTATCTATTGTTTCTTATTACATCTTGACCTAATCAGGTCATAATTAACTGACCTAACTCTACCAGAAATAAATGCATGAAATAACTCGAGCTGCGCTGGGGCGGCCGTAAACAGAAATGAATAAGTGATGTAGTCCTGGGTGCCTTGGGGCAATGTCTTCTGAAATAAATATGCATGGGTTCCTGCATCCTTACTGTCCTGGTGCTTTGAATGCCTTAATGGTGATTTGAGGGCAAGGATGGGCTGATGATTATTGATTTGACTTTCTGGGGGCTTCATCAATGTTCAGGTGCCTCGAGCCCCTAAACAAATCTTTGCTGATACTTTTTGGCGTCTTTTCTTCCACTGATACTCTTTGACAAAATTTGGACTGCTGATCTAATATGCTGCGGGTCTAATCACCAGTAAATGGCCGCTGTTCGGCCTCTGTATCAACTGGAATTGTTTTCTGCTCCTTCTCGTATGCTCTGTGAAGAAAACGAATCATTTTTGCGCCTTTTCGGGTTTCCTGGGGCCGCATGATGAGAAGATTCCCTAAAGATTCCCTGAAGATTCTCCATTTCGGCCTAAAAAATCTTGCGATGAGCGATTTTGCGCTAGGCGCAAATTGCTCATCAAAAATGCCTCAGAATTGGATTCCGGGGCTTCGAAGTGCGACTTTCGCGCCTTTGCGCCCAAAAAGCGCTGATGACGTCAGCATGATGTGACATTGTACGTCGGATGACGTCAGCATGACATCAGCAAGACGACGTGGCAGGATGACGTCAGCATGATGTCATCCTGTACGGATGATGACGTGGCAGGTACGGCGACTGGGACACGTGGCAGTGATGTGGCAGGAGGCCACGCAGGCAGGTGACGCGACATGTGACTGGGCGAGGGGGTGATGTAAGCGGTGACGTGGGGTGTGACGTGGGCAGGTGACGTCACCGGGCAGGGTGGTAAGCGGTATTATGGAGCACCGCTTTTTGGGGATGGTGGTTTCGGGAGATGGGGCTCCGCCACAGCCCAACGCTTGACGCGTGGCGGGAGTATGGCAGTAATACCGCCCATCTCCCGGATGCTAAAGCTCGGGTGCTTTGGAGATGGGACGGCTCGCCCACCGTAGATCTGTGGGGTGGGGGATCTAACGGTTGGCGGCGGACGCGAAGTGACGGCGGGTTAGTGCTGGGTATATGTGGAGTATATTCGTTTTTTAATATTTGCGCGGGTGGGTTTAAAACTTTAGGGAAACGGGTTTATGTGGGTTTTACGGGCGCGGATTTAATATTTACACACCGAAACTTTGGGTTAGGGGCGGAATATGGGTTTTTTGGGGGTTTTAGGGTTAGGGAAGAGGTTACTAGCTGACCAGATGTCAGACTAGCTCCTTAATGACGCGGATGGGCTAAAGACAACCCCAGATGGACTGTGATTTCCCGGACTTAGTAGAATTATGGCTATAATGCCAGGGAGGGGATATTTACATAGGGGAGTTGTATATACATGATTTTAATAGGGGAAGTGGAAAACTGATAGGGAGTTATATAATAAAGTTAATAGTTAATATGGAGATGAAAAGAGGGCGCTAAGGTGTGAGACCTTATGCCATTTTGGGGAAAAGAAGGCTCACAGATGATGAGTGAGCAGTCCTTGAGTGAAGCAGATCCTCACCAAGGCGAATGTCATGGAAATGATGAAACTGAGAGGCTCAAGCAGATCTTGACCTCTAGTAAATGACTTGGGGGAAATGAGGAGAGGGGAGGTTAGTGAATTCCAGCTCGAGTACCTCCTTTGAATGCAAGACTGCGTGATAACTGTGATCTGAAAAGATAAGACATTGTGAGATACAAAATTGATCATCAGTCATCACTCTGCCACCGAACAGCTACCTACCCAGCCTACTGTCCTAACATTTTTTCTTCTTTTTGTTGTGGGTGCACTTAGACTTGCAGACCCAGATTCACAATTTTTCTTTTGAATTTTCCTATCTAGATCTGCACTTATTTCTACCAGGGCCCAGATTAAACAGTTGGGTCCCTTTGATTCTCTACCTATCTACAAATCTGCCAAGATTAAACTGTTTGGAAAGATGCATTCTCTATATTCTAACGCAGGAAATTGAAACCTAGGGAGACCACGATTAGACTGTTTAGACCTCCCTTAAATGAAAACTCTCCAAAACTGGGACAACTCAACAAAATGGAATCTCAGCAGTGCATTTGGATCAGCACACTCTCATGGTTTCTTCTTTGGTTTCTTCTGGAAATATGGAACACTGCAGCTTGCAAAGTATGACATATTTGGCATGTAAAAATGTCAATCATGAAAAATGAAACCCTGTTGCAACAGGAGGCTAACAGTGGCTCCACTTGGGGATGGCTTTTCCTGGTGAAAAGTCAAGAACAGCAGGTCAGATTGCCTTGATATTCTATAGCTGCTGTAGATTGAAAACTTTTTGTTCTGGCCTTTAAAGTATGAAACTTTGGAAATATGAACAACTCCTCCTCAACTGAGCTTTCTGTGAATTGTACAGCACTGCCTGCTTTCTTCTGCGTGCTTGATTTTTATGTACAATCCTTGAGCAACTATGCTGATATAAACTGAAAGTTCTTGCTCTGTTTTGATGCTTCTAAGATTTGAAGAGTTTGCATTGGTTGTGTCCCTTTCAATTTTACTGCTATTCCTTAACAATCGGCCTGTTTACACAAATTAAACTGAATGCTGATATATAATTAATATTGTACAAAAGGTATTTACAAAACTTGCATTGTTTCAGCAACAAGGATCATCATAATGTTTCAACATTCTACCATTCACAGGGCCTTCTTCCAAGGTGTTTTCCTCCATAAATCTGAGAAAATAGGTGTTGTTTCCTTGAACAACAGAAATTTCAAATGGACCTTTCCACAGGAAGTCGAACTTGGCATGTTTGCCCTTGTATTCTCTTCGTGAATCCCACTTTAAAACTTTGTCACCGATTCTGAAATCTTCAGCTTTAGCTCTCTTATCAAACATCTTTTTGAGCTTTTCTTGTAAGATTTGAGCTCTATCATAAACTTGTTCTCTGGTTTGCTGAAGGTGAATTGTCTGATTAATCCTTCTTTGAATGTCATTTAGTTCAACCTGAATCTCTTGTAACAGCTTGATAGTAGGAATGCCCAGGGATGAAGGAAATCTAGCCTCCATGCCATATACCAGCTCATAAGGGCTCATCCCAATGGATCTTTTGTTTGAAAGTCTGTCTGCCCATAGGGCATTCACTAGCTTCTTGTGCCAGTTCTTCTTGTTTTCTTCTAGTACCTTCTTTATGATGTTGATGAGGCTCTTGTTAGATGATTCGGTCAATCCATTACCTTGAGGGTAATACGCTGTGGAGTGGCCCAGTGTAATATGGAATCTGTGGCAGAAATTGATCAGCTTTTTGGATTTAAAGGCAACAGCATTGTCAGTGATGATCTTCTCGGGGCAGCCAAATCTGGAAAGGATGTTGCATTCAAGGAATTGGATAATGATGGTATCATTGGCTTGTCTACAGGGAATGGCTTCAACCCACTTAGTGAAATAGTCGGTGGCTGTTAGGATCCATTTGTGTTGGCCTGAGGCGGTGGGATGAATTTCTCCAATGAAGTCAAGGCCTCATTGTTGAAAAGGTTTTTTGGTGGAGATTGGTTTATGGGGCAGGGGAAATAATTTTCTCTTTCCCTCAAAAATTTGGCATTTGTGACATGACGTGGAAAACTTTTTTACGTCTGCAAAAAGAGTGGGCCAGTAGAAACCAGCCCTCAAGATTTTGTCTGCTCTGGATTTCTAGTAGAGATGTCCTCCACAATCACCTACATGGAATTCTTTCATGACCTTGTTAGTTTCAGTCATGGTTAAACAATTTAACAATATACCTTCACGATTTCTCCAAAATAATGCACCATCTATAACACAAAACTTTAAAGCCTTCATTTTCAAAAATCTTTTCTTCGTTCTAGACAATCCTGGGGGAGCACACAGGTTTAACAATACAAAGCAAATATCAGTGTACCAGGGGCATTGCAGAAATATTTCACTGATCTGTGGAGTCGCCAGCTCCGGTTCATTGTCCAACTGGTTAATGTCTAAGGCCTGAAAGTTTGTTTCGGACATCAGTTTAGCTAAACCTTGTCCCTTTATCAGCTTGGTCGGTTTTATTTCAATGTCATATTCGAGGATACTTGCAATCCACTTACCTCTTTTGCCTTCTAATCCGTCTTGAGTCAGTATGTCTTTTACGGCAGCGTGTGGGACGTACGCAATCACGTGTGAATATAGTATGTACACTCTAAAATCCTTGATGGCCTTGACAAGTGTGTAGGCCTGTTTTTCCATTATTAGGTACTTCAATGGGGCGTCTCTTAAGGCTCGGCTGAAAAAAGCAATTGGCTTTTCAGCTCCCTGTTCATCCTTCTGCAGCAGGACAACAGCTATTGTATGCTCGGATGCAAACAAAAATATGATAAAATCTTTATCGAACTGTGGACTAGTTAGGACAGGGGTTTGAGTTAAGGCAGATTTGATACTCTCAAATGCTTGCTTAGCTTCTAGGGACCATCTTACCTTGGCATCCTTCTTTAACATGTTGCTTAACAGTCTTATTAATTCAGCCAGATTTGGAATGAATCTTCTCAAAAGTTGATTTTTCCAAGGAATGCTTGTAGCTCTTTTATGTTTCTGGGGTATGGAATTTGGAGGATAGCTTGTATTCTCTCAGGATCAATTCTGATCCCATCTTTTGATATAATGTGGCCAAGTAGTTTTCCTTCTTCAAGGCCAAATAAGGACTTCTTAGGATTTAAAGAGATTCCATATTTTCTGCATGTCATGAAAATTTGCCTGAGGTGCTTGAGATGTTCTTCATCAGATTTGGAAAATGGGGTTAGATCATCAAGGTACACAACTAGGAAGTCATGTATTTCTTTGGCGAAAGCAATGTCCATTGCTCGTTGAAAAGTAGCACCAGCGTTTTTAAGTCCAAATGGCATCTTTACATATTTAAACGTTCCCCAGGGTGTGGTAAAAGCTGTTTTGTCTTGGTCGTCTGGGTGAACAAGTATCTGGTTAAAACCTGAAAAACCATCTAGCAGGGAAATTCTAGATGATCCCACTACTCTCTGCAATATGTGGTCCATTTTGGGCAAAGGATAGTGGTCTTTTAAGGAGACTTGGTTTAAGTGTCTGAGATCTACACAAAGTCTGATTTCACCTGTCTTCTTTCTTATAGGAACAAGATTGGACACCCACTCAGAAAATCTGATAGGTGCTATGATGCCTACTTCCCACGTCCTTTTTACTTCCTTCTCAATTGGGGGAAGAAGCAGGGGGTTAATTCTTCTAAGTTTTTGCTTGAAGGGTTTCTGGTTAGGTTTTAAAGGAATGGTGTGCTGAATCACCGATGTGTCGTAGGATTTCAAATCCTCATAGCTCCAAGCAAATACATCTTGGAATTCTTTGAATAGATCAATGTACTTGGGATTTTGATCAGGTGGTAGATTTTTGGACAGTTTGATCATTTTTGGGTTCTCTGCTGTCCCGATGTTGTGTTCTTCTATTTCGGTGTTTATTGGTTGCAGTTTTGGTTTTCTGGGAACGTCATTAGAGTCAAACATGTCTTCTAGCGGGGTTAGACCAACAGGCAAAAAATTATCTTTCAAGTCAATGATTTCTGCCTCTGTTTTGTCTATTTCTTCTACCTGCGTTTGTTTCAGCTGTTCAATGTTTTCATTGTCAAAAATAGTTGGTTTCAGGATCTGTTTGGTTGTTGCAGTGTTTAGAGTTTGCTGATTTTCTTGCTGATTTTCAGCTGTTTGCTGTTGTGGATCTGTCATAGCGTCCATATCAATGTTGATGTTTGAAAATTCATGCACAAGGGTAAGGAAATTATTAATCTAGGCATCGTTCTCGAACACTTGCCAATATCTGACGTTATTTGGGACAGTGGGCCTATGTTTTATTTCAGCCGTCAAGTGATGGCTGGGGTCAAAAGGGAGCTTGCATGTAATAACAAAGGTGGCTAGGTTGTGTGCATGAATGTTGTGATTTCTAGGAATCTTGTCAAGCTTGAATTCAATGAATGACTGGAGTATGTCAGTAGCAGCAGTTCTGTAGGCTCTCATTTTATTGTCATTGGTAACAAAATTCCCTTTCATCTGTTGTATAACTAGATCAGAGTCACCCAAGATAGATATTTTAACAGCTCCTAGAGTTTTTAACAGTTTAAGGCCTAAAAGCAGAGCCTCATACTCTGCCATGTTATTTGTGCATTTAAAGTTCAGTCTGTAGGCATGTCCTTCTGCATGGTTATTGTGTGCGTTATGAATCCAGACACCTGCCCCTGCTCCTAACTTGTTAACAGAACCATCAAACTCTAAGAACCATGTGATTTCTTGCTTGTTGACAATGCTAGGAGTTTGAACTGTTACAGGACGAGGCAGATCTAAAATTTCTATTTCGGGGGGTTCTTGTAACATGCTGGTTGCATTTACTGTTGTGACATTTTCATTCATGTTGGTGACCGATTCCTCATTGATAGGTGTGTTTGTTTCTAAAACCAGCGGTTTATCATCAGTGGGCAGATTTATTTCATGATTAAATAAAATGAAGGAATCCATATCGGAATGAATCGAATAAATGGGAAAATTTTCCGGTCTGCTTTCACTACTTACTACATACTTCATGAGCATTTCTCTATACAATCTCTTTGGTTGCCCAAAGACTGAAATAGTAGCATAGGAAAGGTCTAATTGGAGGGATCCTTGGAGCTTTGCTCCCCATGATCTTGAGAGGAGCATTCCATACTTTGGTGGGATATCAGCCACCACTACATCCATGAGGATGGTTTTGTTGGGATATTGGACTAAGGAGACACATAGATCTTTAATGAGGCCTAAACATTTCACTTGACTTGAGTCAAATGAGTACAAATCTTTGTAAGGTCTTGTGATGTCGAGGTTTAGTTTTTCCATAACTGCTTTGGGCATAAGATTGTGCGATGCCCCTGAGTCAAACATAGCGTTGTGTAAGACTTTGTCATGTATATGCAGACTGACATAAAAGGGTGGAATAGGTCCTTGTGTTGATTTTCCATTAACTTCTGGTCCAAACAATAGTTCAGGGGAATCATCCAAAACATTTACATCATCTTTGTTTTCTGGGAGTTGAAGTGACCTTTGAATCTGTTGCCTATATACATCGTGTTTAGCCAATTCTGAAAGAGGAATGGCTATCTTGAGTTTTCCGATCTCTGTTTCTAAATTAAAAGGCTTCTCCAATGGAGTCTTAGTATGGGCATTGGCAGTTTTTTCCTTTTCATTTGAATTTTCAGCGACTTGATCTTGCTTATCAGTGTTACTGGAAATATTTGCTTGCGGTTTGGAAACTTCAGGAGTACTTCTTGGGACGGTGTTTGAATTTTGTTTTGAGAAAGGAGGTGGCTGAGGCTGCTCAACAGTAGGCAGCGTGTCTGTTATGTCCTCTACAGTCACTTGATTTGAGTTTGGGACAGTCATATCAGCTGGTTCTGTTACAACAGCTTTGTTTTTAATCTTGTTGGGCTGTTTACTTTCCTTTGTCTTGTTGGGCTCAGAGATGTCAATGGTCCTAGTTCTGAGCTTATACTGTTTGTGTACTTCATACACAGTAGTATCATAACCCTGTTTGAAATCAAAAGACTCGCCAGTTTTAGTCTGAAATTGACTGCAATCATGTTCATTTTGGTCTTCTTGTGTCAGGAAAGTTTGATGCTCACCCTTTAGATCCATTAAATTCATGTGATCGTCTTCTATAGGTTGACTAGAAGTAGATCCTTCTACATAGTTGTCTTGAAAAGGGGTGTCGTGGCGGAAAAAGTCGTTTGTGCGGACACAACTGACCTCCCTAGGAGTCTAAACTCTCTAGCGACAAACAAGACAAAATGGAGTGATCTTTCTCTAAATATACCTTTTAAAACATGAAAACTACAAGTGTTTAGGCTTACCTTATTCCAAAACGCGGTTGTTGTAGTCCGTCCTTGCCGATCCGGATGAGCTCCTCCTTCAAGTCAATTCCTGCAACCACAAACAATCAAACAATTACCAAGCACTTGCATTTCATATAATAAAACATATATTCAACATGCAGACCAAGGAACACATGAAATAACTCATTAACACAAGCTATTGAGAAAAATAAACCAGTTTGTATTAATAACGAAACAAAGAAACTCTTACAACCTGGCCTTGGTGTTGTGCAAGTTCCTCCCAGGGTCCATCAAGGGTTTTCCTCTACTTTGACAAAGCTCACCCACTTCCAAGTAGAATCAAGCAAAGACAATCTCTCCTCACAAGGTTCCAAATGGGAGTCCTAATTCCTGCAGCATTTACCCAAAGAAAATGTATAGCTCCAACCTCCCCTCCCTCTGGCTCAATGTCTTTATTTATAGTGCTGTAAAGAGGTTATTCAGGTCCACCATCAATGGGATAATCCCCCTCTTTGGGTGGGATAGCTCCCTTATTGATGGGATAAGTTCCCCCTTAATAGAGATACATGAACCAACTGGAGGCGCATCTAAATCATCAAACCGACCTCTAGAAAGTTCTAGAAGTAACCACAAGTAACTTTTTTAAGATGAAACTCGCGCATTTTTCCTTTTACAGAAGGACGCACCTGTCCCTTAACATACAGAGCGTCCAAGGACGCACCTTTTGTGAACATGGTCAGCGTCCCCGCAGGTAAGGCTAGAGAGAACCTGCGACCCCAGAGATAAACATATTTTTGACAAGACTTTCTCTCTTCTTTGAGTTTGAGATGGATAACAGAGGCATAAGACTTGCCTAAGAGGGTAGCATGACTGTTGATTTGAGCCATACTAACTGTAAGTGGTCATGGTGACATTTTTTAGTGTAACAGATTGCCCCCTAAAGTGCGAAGCCTGGAATAGATTTAGGGTTTTGTAATTCTAGGAAGGGTGAAGCGCTTTATCATTTCAAGGATTGTCTTGTGGATGGCCTGGTTGGAACCTGCAATTTTCAACACAAAATACATGGATAAGATTATATCATCACTGAGGTAGGCATTCCCATACTCAGATTCAAAACTTTAACTAATGGACTAACTATTCTGATACAGGAATGATCTTGCAGTACATCATTTTTATAGACTTTTGTAGACACAGTATGGACGCAGCCATCTGTTTATGATTAGTCTACATAGATAATGAATACAAAACTCCTCGCAGCCTGGATGGTAGAAACTAGATCCAGGGTCTTCATTTCTACTTCCCGAATTGGTACGATTCTAGCCATGTGATTAAATGATTCGATGTCAAACATGTTAGAAACCACTTGATTACCAGTCGATGATGTAAACTGTTAACAAGCGTGAGAGAAAACCACCAGTAATGTCAATGGTTCTCAAAGTACCAAGCACAACCCGTGAAATGTGAATAGATGTTTTGATGTCGAACACTTCACGGAATCCTTTGATCGAAAGTCAATGATGTAAACTGACGTCAAAGGCGAGAAACCTGCCATTGATGCATGCAGACTTCAAGGTGCTGTCGATTCCTAAGTCATCTTTCTAGATAATGTGTCGATGTCGATAGAAAGCGACCCGTTGCAGGCAAGCCCGCAACACGAAATCATTGTTCAAGTTGAAGAAATGTTGCTGTAAGGACTGACTCAGGGATGGTCAAATGGATGACAAGTATTTTGCAGATGAAAGTTTTTGCTTGCAGACCTCTTGAACACATAACGACACGACAGATGGCTTGGTGACGAATAACTCAAATTTAATCCCCGGAACCCGGTTAAAGACTTTCAAAGTGGTTTGGTCAACTGTGAGGTAAAAGATTTCCCAACCCAGGTGAATGAAAAGTGTCGTGTTCAAGAGTGGTAATAAAGTTTCTTTTGAGACAAAAGGTGACAAACAGGTTCATTCTTCTCTCTTTTCCCCCACCATTTCTGGCAAGTACCTCTTTATTTTTAACAAGCTTGAGGAGGATAACATATGCTTGATTATAAGCTCATCCTTCGGACGAGTCCAACCTAGTTTAAATTCGAACCCTAGGAAGGAGTGGTTCGTTCCTGTTTGTAATTGAACAGGTCCTTTACTGTAAAAGTTTAACGAGTCCAGTATAGGAGAAACTCGGCGTTTTTCATTTTTAGAGAGTCTGAAAAAACAAAAGGAGACTCCACGTTGAACTTTTTCGTATATTTGTGTCCCTCAAGCCCGAAAAAGTATAAAATAATACCTGGGGGAACCGCTTGATCTTGCGACCAAGGAGTACTTTCATAATAGTGTCGTCGACCTGAAAAGTAAAAAGAGATCAAGGACACATCATTTTATTTCCTTATCGAGTTCGAAACGACAAAAACCCGGCAATCTTTTCCTGATTTTACGGTCAGAAAAGAGCTAAAAGGGGACCGTCTTTTAATTCCGTTTTAACGAGTGTAAAAGAAACGCTCGGCGATCTTTTCATTTTTTAGGAGTCAGAAAAGGGCTTAAAAGATGACTCTGATATTTTATTTGTGAAAAAATTACAATTTCCCTTGAAATCCCTTTGTCCTGCACAAAAGCGACACATTACTCATACCTGTTTAAAATAGGCAAAAATACATCGAAAAACAACTTTTCATGGTAAAAAATGAACTAATTCATCCAAAAAACCTATAAAAAGACCTTTTACCATGTCATTTTTACCGTTTGACTTTGGAGGTTGAAAAAGGAGCTTTTGACAAGAAACTTCCCGTGGTCGCTGCGGAAAATCTGACCGTCGGAATCGAACGCCGTCTCATCCAGGTATTTTACACATCCTACTCTGCATTTCTATCCGTTTAGAATTAATTTTTAGGTCTTAGTTTCATTTTTTGGGGGGGTTTTGGTTTTGGAATGCGCCTCTCGGCGGACGCAGGTGCCCTTCGGGTGACCTGCGTCCCCCGACTTTTTCTCATACGGGAAAACGGTCGGAAGACGCAGCCCGCCTTCAGGCCAGCTGCGTCCGGGCGCCCTGTGCTACAAAGCCGGGGTGCGTCTTCCGAGAAGTGCGCATTTCAAAACCCCAACTCCCTCAAAAAACCTACCAAAAATCCTCAAATCAATTTCTAATTGCTATTTTTGATATGCAGGGCATTAATCATGTTAGACTGGAGAGAAAGAGAGCATGTAGAGGAAGATGAAGCTGCAATAAATCACCAACCTTCTCTGGATGCCCTAAGAGCATGCGGATTATACAAATATTGGACCATACCGGGCATGAGGGGCCAGGTAAGATTCTTGGAATGGCTGGTTGAGCGATGGAACGTTCAAGAACAATGCTTTTACATAGGAGGGCACCAGCTCGAGATAGAGCCCTCGGATGTATACTTTCTCACTGGCTTGCCGAACAGAGGTGAGCAACTCAGTCTTGCGGGGACTAGGCCGGGTGGCCAATCCCTTGATAGTCTCCGCGAGGATTGGTGCACACGTGGGGCTCACCATTCAAAAGGCATAGAGATAAAACACATCACTTTACCGGAACTCAAAGTCATAGCGTTCACGGTTACCAGGATTTGCGGCGCGGCCGCTTTACACATTGCTTCCGGATCCCAAATGCGGATGGCAATTGACTGTTACCAAGGCACCATTTTCAACTGGTGTGAAGCTGTGTCGGCTCATATGAAGAGCCAACTGACCAAGGCAAAGAACGGACGACTAAAGACTTTTGGATATGGGCCTATAGTCGTGAGCTTTGCCTTGGAGAGAGTTCCAATGTTGATCCCTCAGCAACTCACTGTTGATATCTTGGGTCCTCGGGAGCCAAAGCTGATACGATGGGTTGCGGTGATGGCCCGGCATCCTGACGAGGGCGCGGCAGTAGTTCGATTCTCAGATAGTTACTTTCACTGGTTAGAGGACCAGGTTTTTTCGATACAGGACTTTCTGTATGCCGGAATGGATTTCAGAGGTGATCCGGACATGGTTCTTCCACAGGGAGAACAATGGGACGACAGAGGTACTTTTATTTCCACAAGTTTTCTAATTATGTATTTTTTATTTTTCATATATATCGTCTCAAAACTAACAGTAAAATTTTCAAAATGCAGATGTTGGTCCACAGCGTCCAGCCAACCTCCGGCCTTTTGATAGACTACATCCAGCTGCACCGGTACCGGCCCCACAGGACGCGGCTGCAGAAGTACTAGCTGAGTTGGAGCATGATCTAGAGCGTCTCACGGCAGACATACCTGAGACTACTATGGACGATATTCCTATCAGGCTTCAGCGTTTTGTAGTCGCGGTCCCTGGACCGTTTAGGAGATTTTTGCGTAAGGTAGCCCGCGCAGTGGTGTCATACAGAGAGCACCACCAGTGATTGACTAGTCACTTTTGTAGTCACATGTGACATTTTGACTTTTTGTACTATCATTTTGCCGATCATAAGGTGTTTTCAACCTATGATCGAAGACGATGTATATATTTTTTGACACACTTCTATCTATATATATCACTATTACCGGCTTATCTTGTTTAACATATGTGATGAAATGTTTTTAAATTTACTTGCATGATTATCGTAAATGTCTGTCCAACATTCGAGAAGCAATTGCATCTGCTAATGTATTCAAAGACCTTGGAATATGTTGATATTCAATGTAATCAAATTCACGTTCCAAGAGACGCACTCTCAAAAACAACCTTAATAACACAGGATTCCTAATGGCATAAACTCTATTAAGCTGTAATACAACAAGTTCAGAATCTAACCTCACTGTCAAACGTCGAATTCCAAATGAAATAGATTCGGATAATAATTCAATCACTGCACTGTATTCTGCAATGTTGTTCGTTGTTTGACCGAGGCTTACCCCATGCATAGAAACTAACTCGTCAGAGGGCGAATAGATAACCCAAGCTGCGGAAGAGATGTTCTGTGTACTACGACAAGCACCATCAGCAAATCCAATATATGTTTGGAGAGGCGTCGACATCTGCAATATCAAGAGTAAAACCAAGATAAGCCAGAATAATGACGAAAAACCACACTCTCTAAGCTAAGCACACTGACTAAACTAACACACTTGCTAGCTAGAAAGAAAATCTAACCTATCTAAAAATTTCTCCATTCCCCTCATTTAAGCATAATACCTCTTTAGGTAAAGTCCATTTCTGGGTTTACCCAAAGAGTCCCCATCAAAGTCAACTAGCTCATAAGCCCCTTTTGCTAGCTTTCGCTTTACAATGTAGGGCCCATGCCACATGGGAACGAATTTTCCGGCACCTAGCTTATCGTTAGCTTGATCATATAATAGTACTAGGTCTCCTTCCGAAAAACTTCGAGGGGTTACATTTCTATCATACTGAGCTTTCATTCGTTTCGCGTGAGTCTCGATTGCCAATGTAGCGTCACGTCGAGTCTCATCTAATTTAGCCAAGTACAATAAACGTGTCTCCTCTTCGGAAGTAGCTGGAAGTAATTCGACAGCCATTTGAAGTGATGGGATTTCGCATTCAATGGGTAACACAGCTTCTAAGCCATAAACTAGCTGGAAAGGAGTGAACCCTGTTGAATTTTTCACTGAGGTTCGGTATGCCCATAGTGCTGAAAATAACATGTTGTGCCAATTCGACCGATGAACACCAATGGTTCGTCGGATCATGGTAACTAGAACTTTGTTGATAGACTCAACCAAACCGTTGGCTTGCGGATAATAAGGAGTAGAGCTATCGTGGCGCAAACCAAGCTGGCTTGTAAGCTCAGTCATCATGACATTTCGAAAATGGCTCCCATGGTCAGTAATGATTGCTTGTGGGACACCAAACCTAGTTATGATATGATTGAATACGAAAACTGCAGCTGTTTTGCCGCTTGCGTCGAATGTAGGCATCGCCTCGGCCCACTTAGTAAAATAATCAACCGCAAGGATGATATACGCATGCCCCCCGGCCGAGTGAGGGTTACAAGTAATAAAGTCGATACCCCATTTGGCGAATGGACCAACGGCAATTATAGGGTGGAGAGGAGCAGGTGGAGCGCGCATCTTGCGATCAAACACTTGACAGTTGTGGCACTTCCTGACTGCAATGATACAATCTTTAAACATAGACGGCCAGAAATAACCAGCGCGCAACACCTTCTGAGCTGTGGCATACCCAGACATATGACCGCCACATGCTCCAGAGTGACAATCATTCAAAACCCTCTCAGCCTCTTCGTGAGTTAAACAACGTCGAAAAACTAAGTCTGCCCCCCGGCGATAAAGTGTATCTCCAATAATTTTGTATGGCTGGGATTGAAACCGAATTTTTCGACGTTCCGCTTTGGAAGCTTCAGGCCGAAAGGTTTGGGTTTGGAGATAAATGATTATATCCCCGTACCACGGATCTACAGTACTGATAAGAAACAAAGATTCGTCCGCAATGGACTCCTCTGCCACAGTCTCTGTGTCAGCACTCGGGAAATCACACATCAATTCCGCAAAAACTAAGGATTTCTTAGACTTGGACTTCTCGAACTCCAAGTCGAACTCTTGCAGGATAACAATCCATTTAGAGTACTTGCCCCCTAGCAGTTGTTTTGTCAAAATATAAATCATAGGGTTGCAATCCGAAATAACTGTAGTTTTGCGGAGAAGAATGTAGTGACGGAAACGCTGGACAGCTTGAACGGCTGCCAGGGCCAATTTCTCCACATGCGAATATTTTAGCTCAGTTGGATTCAAGGTCCTACTAAGATAATATATCACATGCTCCGCTCTGAATTCATCTTCTTGAACTAACACCATTCCAATGGTGGAATGCGAAGCTGCGAGGTATAAGAAGTAGTCTTGGTTGTAGTTGGGAGGATGCAATAACGGTGCATGGGTCAACGCGTGTTTAAGTGCATCAAAAGATTGTTGGGCAATCTCGTCCCAAAAGAATTGTGCGTTCTGTTTCAACAACCGTGTAAAACCTTTAGTGACCTCGGCGTAGTTTGGGATGAATCGGCGTAAAAAGTTCGCTTTCCCTTGCAAACTTTGGAGTTGGCGCAAACTCGAAGGAGGAGGCAATTTGATGATAGCCTCGACTTTCGAGGGATCGACGCGAATGCCGGCTTTTGAAACAACAAATCCCAGCAATCGACCTGTTTCTATACAGAAAACACACTTGTGGGGATTCAACCGAATTCGATAATGCCTACACCTCATAAAGATTGCTCGTAGGTGGACAAGGTGATCAGCTCGATGTAAAGAATGAGCAGGCAAATCATCGAGATAGGGTTGCACAATGTGCTTGATATCATGAAATGCATAAGACATCGCCCGTTGAAAAGTGGCCCCGGCATTCTTAAGCCCAAAAGGTAACTTGCAATAAGCAAATGTCCCCCATGGACAAATGAATGCCGTTTTTGGTTGGTCGGCAGGTAGAATATTGATTTGATTATAGCTCGAAAAACCATCCATGAAGGAAAACATTTCACTTCCGGCACAATCATCAATAATTTGATCGATATAAGGCGTAGGATAGTTGTCTTTTGGACAAGCTCGATTTATATCCCTATAGTCGATACAGATTCTTATTGTTCCTTGTTTCTTGTTGACCGGAACAATATTCGATACCCAATCCGTTAACGGGATCGGATAAATGAAACCTGCTTTCAACAGCTTTTCGACTTCTGCTTTAATCGCAGCCGCTTTTCGAGGGTGAATTTGACGCAACCGTTGCCGGACGGGTTTAGCATCCGGGTAGGTCTTTATTTCATGAATAACAATGGCAGGATCAATTCCCGGCATTTCCTCGTAAGACCAGGCAAACACGTCGCGGAATTCTTGGAATAGGGCCTTGTAAGTTTGGATTTCTTCTTCAGTACATGCGGCACCTATATGAATGTTTTCCTCGATTCCGGGCTTCACTGAAATATCAATGGGAATAGTACGAGAAATATTCCCTAAATTCAACTCTGAATCAGAATGTTTCGTTGGATCCTGAGCGTCTTTGACATATTCAGCGGTAAAGATAGATGAAAAATCATTTTCAAATGCATCATCCTTAGGTAAAAACGAAGATCTGTGATGGAGATCTTCCCATGGTAGATCGTCTACACTTAGGATTTCGCGAAGTTGTTCGTCAGATGACACGACTTCGGGAAACGTTATCCGTTCTAAGGGTGAGGTGAAAAGTGACTCTTCACTGACCACATTCATTTGGTCGACTTCGGTTGAATGAAAGTCAGTAAAAGACATGAGAGCTTCATAAGCAATTTCATATGGACTCAAAGGCATAACATCACCGAGTGAGTCTATCTCAGAGTCAGATGGGACGAACCAAGGATCATCATAAATAATGTTTTCTGATGTAATCATATGAATGGTTGCAAATGAAGGATCTGCGCTGAGTGGAGGGAGAGGAAAAGTTCCCAGTAAACCGGAATCCTTAACTAAACCTACACCAACGTCCCTATAAGGGATTGTCGTTTTACCAACATGCTGGATACTCTCTGAAGAGGCTGGGTCGGATGAAAAGTATGTCAGCTGATCAATAGTCACGATCTTACCGTTATGTGGAAACTTAATTACTCTGAAGACCGATGAAACGACCGCTGTCATAGCATATGACCAACTTCGACCCAAAAGAAGGTTGTAGTCTAGAGGGGCATCAACCACTTCCACATCCAGACTAACGGTTTTACCTTCAACCCCTATAGGCAATTCTTGTAGAATACCAAACGGACGGAACCCACGGCCATCAAAGGCCTTAAGGATGGTGGGGGATTGGTTCAACGAAGGAGAACCAAGCGATCTCCAACATTGAATCGACATAATACACGTAGAAGCTCCCTCATCAATCACAGTCCGATGAATAGGCCTGTTTTTGACTATCACTGGAATTTGGAAAGCCATTTGATGGGGGAGACGTGGTGTACTATTTTCTAGATCAAAGATCATTAGGTTCGGGTCCTGAACATCGACAGCTCCGATAGCCGACAAAAGCAATTTCCGTTGTGCTGGGCATGATTGCAGCACTTCGAGTGCCGACATTGCTGAAGGTGAAACAGCTAAGTCCTCAACAATGTTGTAATTCTGGGCTGCTCTCGCATGTGGATTGAAAGCAGACCTTCGAAGTACACCCTTGGCGGGCGGCTTAATCACTAAGTCTGGGTTAGGTTTTTCGATCTGTAGTGGATCGGAACCAGGAGCTGAGGTTGATGGGTTAGAGTGAGAAGATTCTGCTTCCTTGCCATCAACAGGAGCCTTACTACCATAATCTTGCGATCGAGTCGCAATCCTCACATGAGACATCATCAAAATGGGTTCTTCACTGGCATTCGAAGAAGAACCTATCATCTTATTCTCCTGCTCTGGAAATGGATTCTTTAACACAGCAGGAGTGGGAGAACCTTTGACTATTTTTACAACCTCGGCCCGATGAGGGCAATCTCTCGTAAAATGATCCTCTTCACAAATAAGACAAGGATATCGAGGTTTGCGTTTTTCGTCATTGGTTTCCGACTTTTCAGTTTTCTCCTTTGGAGCCTTGTCTGCTTTAGCCTTCTTCTTTCCTTTCTTCTTTCCACCGTTTTTTGATTTGGCCGTAGATGACTCTACAGCGTGAATGTCGGCGGTAAGTTCAGGAGGAGAAGACTCTCCTGTCGGAGAATCAGGCAAAGTGATTATTGGAGTATTGGAGGCCTTGGAAGACTTCTTCTTACTCTTCGTAGTCACGATACCAATCATACCATCAGCGGCATGAGATCCCGAAGGAGCAGCAGCGATTTGATTCGACTTTGGAAGATCCGGAATCTTCTCGTGTAACGTACCCGACTGAGTGTAAACTAAGTCAAGGTATTGTGCCTGAGCAATGACTTGCTCCTCAGTAACTACTCCGGCCTTAGCGACATCTTCAGTAATCTTCGGTAATAATGATTTGACAAACCATTCAGCTAAGATTTGGTCCGGGATAAAAACTTTCACTAATCTCCTTCGACGTCTCCACTCATGAATGTGATCAGAAATATACGTGGACGTCGATTGTTTTAGTGAAGTTAATAACTTCGTGCCGTTATCGTATCTGACGGCAACTGAAAGTGAGTTAAGAACGAGGTAGCTAACTGGCTAAAGTTGTAAAAAGAGGCCCGTGGTAACTCAATGTACCACTTGGCCGCGAGACCAATGAGTGTACGCTGGAAAAGACGTAAGCGGATGGAATCATCTGAGATAGAATTCGAAGCACACCAGAGGTGGTAAGTCATCACATGATTGGACGGATCCTCTCCAGACTTACCTTCGAACTTGGGTATATCACTGGGCAACTTATTTGGCATTGGCGGCCAGAACTGAAGATATTGAATTGGATCGTTCGTTAGGCGCGTCAAGTCGGGTAAATCTAAAGTTGCAATAAACGGTAACTGCCGGTTAGGATCTCTAAAACTCTGGGTCACAATACCAGCCCCAGGAGGAGGATATCCAGGATAACTAGGAACAGGAGTCGCATTTGGGATATTATATCCTCCTGGAAAACCAGGATTAACCGGACCGTACTGGGGTTGTTGAGGTTGTTGATAAGTGTACCCAGGATACGGTTGATACTGGTAAACCGGTTGTTGGACAGCTTGCCCAGGTTGGTACTGTCCCTGGTACGGAGGTTGAACAAATTGAGGTTGAGTAGTCACAACCGTACTTATACCAGGCTGACCTACAGGCATCTGGACCGTGGTTTGAATCGTAGATCCAGACAACGGTAAAGATGTCTGAGGTGTGGTAACAGGGACAGTAGAAACTGGAGCCGTCGATACTCCAGAAGTAAGTATGGTAGATGTAGCGGTAGTTGCAGCAGCCGTTTGAGAGGGAGTACTAGGTGCAATTGCCGGCTGAGTAACTACCGAAGCTACAGAAGCTTGAACATTGGGCTGGACAGGTTGCGGTTGCTGGGTTGGACCAGAAACTACGGGTTGTCCAGCTTGAGGAAGCATTTGTACACTTGGCTGCAACACCTGTTGACCCTGTGAGGGATCCCACACTAACATTCCAGGGTACTGACCCGTAACAGGTTGAGGGTACTGAGATCCATAACCAGATTGAGGGTAGGATTGATAATTGTAAGGTGCAGTTCCCATACTTGGAACATATGACTGACCTTGAGGCGTTTGATAACCTTGACTTGAGTATTGACCTTGGGGTTGATAACCTTGAGGTAAATACTGATACTGGGGTTGACCTTGACCTTGAGGTTGGTACCCTTGAGGTTGATAACTTTGGGGTTGATACCCTTGAGGTTGCCATCCTTGAGGTTGATATTGATACTGAGGTTGACCTTGGGGTACATATTGAGGCTGAGGTTGACCTTGAGGTAAGTATTGCACCATAGGTACATACTGACTTTGAGGTTGCCCCCCAGACACAATTTGTGTACCTTGAGGTTGCCCCCCAGGCGTTAACTGCAGTTGCCCCCCAGGCGGTAATTGGCCACCTTGAGGTTGGGAAACGGGAACTGAACCTGACATCATGTAAATGTCTCCTACACCCAATGGTATATTACCACTGTTTCCAGCAAATAACCCATGATCAATGGGTTGAGGAGATGCCCCCGCAAAGGTACCAGAAAGTGACTGATACCCAGTGGGAACAGAAGGACCGCCGTGTAAAAAAGATTCAGGACTTTGTGTAAACACGGACGACTGACCAGACATATTTACAGGAGTATGAATACCTCCAGGTGGAAAAGGAGTACGAGGTGTGGAAAAACCGACTGAGTTGTCTAAAAAATTGGTTAACGCAAGGTACCAAGAAGTACTTCTAGGAGGACTGTAAAAGATGGATTCACGCTCCCTTAGATCAATAGTTAGTTGACCTTCAAGGTGAGAGACACCTATATCTTCTTCTGGAGCAAGTTCTTCTATAGCAATCAAACCAGAAGGTAGATTTTCGGTGATAATTCTTTCTATTCTCGGTGAATCAGGGACACTAGAAGTTGGAGTAACAGGTTCGGAAATTTCAGGTTCTTCGCCTGTTTCACTGGCAGATGAAAAACTACCAGCAAGCTCGGAAACTGTAACAGTTTCGGGATTGTAACCTGTTTCTAAACTTTGGTAATCTGGATGGACTACCAAGGAAGATTCTCCTTCTTCAGGTGAACCTACTCTACTGTCACTAGGAGGAGTTACAAGGACCTTTAACCCTTCTAAATTACCCGGGTCGTCTCGAGGAGGGGATCCCCTAAGTCTACGGGATCTTCTCAACAATTCGGCCACAGAAACAACTTCAGGAGACTGGCCCCGAAGTCTACGGGACTGTCTCGGTAATTCCGCCACAATTAAAGATTTTTAACTACAACACACGAAAACAAAGTAAAAAATTTCAAATCAAACCACCTAAAGTCTTCTAAAGAAGCAAACAAATTTGAAGCACACGCCTAAATAATCTAGAGCGTCAAACCACACACAAACAGTAGTCTTCCGGACCAAAAGCGCTAGTTGGTGATTAGGCCCAACCTCGCAGGATTCAGTACAGAAATGGCGGGTGGAACAGTTACCCCGACAACCTGCTTAATGAATAGACCGGCACAAGTTCCTCCACTTTAACCGTCTCGAAGTGAAGTGAACCCCCCGGAAAATCCAAGTGAGTATAACCGACGTCTGCTCCAGGTACAGTGGGACCTTCCCTCCACCGTCACCTCGGTAGAACCCTAAAGATTATGGTCACTAAAGTTACCAATCACAACAATTACACCTGGGGGAACAGTCTAAACTCCGACAGCACGCAAGGGCAGAGTAGCAAGCTCCAATCCCCTTACCGGCTCCTTGACAACAATCCAAGGTTTACCGATAAGTGACCCCTGGCTCCTCGACAATGGTTAATCCGAGGTTTACCGTTTGTAATACGTACTGTCTGGCGTCGTTCCCAACGAGGGAGGAATGATCCCCTCACTGGTTCGGACACGAGCTCGTGCTTCTCCTTTAAGAGGAGCTTTCCCAGAGTATAACTGAAACAATTGGATTTAATCTACTCAAGATAAACTATCTGTTTGGTTTTGTAGTCTTGGAGAGTTAAGTACTCACCTACTCCAAGACCCTAGCCTAAGCTATGTTGGTGTTTCAGAGCCCTAGAAAAATAAAAATTACTAGATTGATTTTAATTTAAGCGTTACTTTTAAGGTTGTTTCTTAAGTCAAAAGGTGATGGAAGTGAAACCAGTGGTGTGTTGACTCGACTCGAAACCACTACAAAATGCACCTAGGATGATTTACCCACTACTTTACTTTTTCGATGAATTGCTTAACTAAAAAGTTGAGAGAATGCAATCTTTATAAAAGCAACTTCTTAATTGAAGACAATCAAAGAAACAATTCGTTTGTCTTTTCCAAGCATAAAAAACATGACCGCTCTTTACATGCACGAAAAAACTCTTTTTCTCTTTCAAAAACAAAAAGCTACTTGAAACAAGACTTTTAAAGAAGATGTTTTTGTATTTTTCTTTTAATAAAGCAAATAAATCTAATATAACCAAAAATCAATCTTAACAAGCTATTAAAATCTATGAAAATGCACTCATAAGCAAACTAAAAGGTAAATTTACTCTAAGCAATCTTAACGAGGCCAAAACTAACAATGATTATTCTAAGGTGTTTTACTTGATCACAATCAAATCAAGGACTAGCTTATTGCAGAACCAAAAACTAGTCAAAACAAAACTCTAATCTTTTTGTTCTTTTGTAAAATGGAAATCAACACTTTATAAACAAGTAATTCGAAATTTGACCCAAAACAACTTAAATGGCAAGCTGCTCACACAAGGAGACTTTTCGACAGGCCCGACTTCTAAGAAGGCTGACTAACCAGAGAGATCTAAGGCTGGACAACTTTCTACCGTCAAAGTCACTACAGGACCTATTGAAAAATCAAACCCTAGGCCTAAACTTCGTTGAAATCCACTAAAACACTCAAAGCTCACAAAACAAGTTCAGGTGAAAATTCTTGACAGGGTACTAAAGGATCTGGGTAGAAAATACTAAGAAAAATCAAAATCTAAAAGCAATTAAAGCAAAAAATGGCATTTTCCTAAATTTTACAGGAAGACGCAGGCAACCCGTTATAACAGGTGCGGGCCTGCTCTGTGCAAACGGCAACAGCGCGTCCAAAGACGCACTGTGCAGTACTCAGAGGGTGCGTCCTTCTGGAAAAGTTGAGAAAAACCAAATCTAACTAAATCTAAAGCTAAGCCACCCAAATACTAATTCTCACAGTCAAAAACCAGAAAATAAAAGTGATTTTCACAGAGCAAAGTTCACACAAAGGAAAAGACTCTCTCATTAATGGATTCCCCAGTGGAGTCGCCAATTTGTCATGGCGGAAAAAGTCGTTTGTGCGGACACAACTGACCTCCCTAGGAGTCTAAACTCTCTAGCGACAAACAAGACAAAATGGAGTGATCTTTCTCTAAATATACCTTTTAAAACATGAAAACTACAAGTGTTTAGGCTTACCTTATTCCAAAACGCGGTTGTTGTAGTCCGTCCTTGCCGATCCGGATGAGCTCCTCCTTCAAGTCAATTCCTGCAACCACAAACAATCAAACAATTACCAAGCACTTGCATTTCATATAATAAAACATATATTCAACATGCAGACCAAGGAACACATGAAATAACTCATTAACACAAGCTATTGAGAAAAATAAACCAGTTTGTATTAATAACGAAACAAAGAAACTCTTACAACCTGGCCTTGGTGTTGTGCAAGTTCCTCCCAGGGTCCATCAAGGGTTTTCCTCTACTTTGACAAAGCTCACCCACTTCCAAGTAGAATCAAGCAAAGACAATCTCTCCTCACAAGGTTCTAAATGGGAGTCCTAATTCCTGCAGCATTTACCCAAAGAAAATGTATAGCTCCAACCTCCCCTCCCTCTGGCTCAATGTCTTTATTTATAGTGCTGTAAAGAGGTTATTCAGGTCCACCATCAATGGGATAATCCCCCTCTTTGGGTGGGATAGCTCCCTTATTGATGGGATAAGTTCCCCCTTAATAGAGATACATGAACCAACTGGAGGCGCATCCAAATCATCAAACCGACCTCTAGAAAGTTCTAGAAGTAACCACAAGTAACTTTTTTAAGATGAAACTCGCGCATTTTGCCTTTTACAGAAGGACGCACCTGTCCCTTAACATACAGAGCATCCAAGGATGCACCTTTTGTGAACATGGTCAGCGTCCCCGCAGGTAAGGCTAGAGAGAACCTGCGACCCCAGAGATAAACATATTTTTGACAAGACTTTCTCTCTTCTTTGAGTTTGAGATGGATAACAGAGGCATAAGACTTGCCTAAGAGGGTAGCATGACTGTTGATTTGAGCCATACTAACTGTAAGTGGTCATGGTGACATTTTTTAGTGTAACAAGGGGGTCTAATGTCATGGTCTTGGTTAGGCCTACCAGCATTTATGTTCTGTGTTTTCCTAAAATTCGGGTTTCTTATGGTGTTGGACTGCTGTCCTTCCCACGATGCTTTTCTCTCAACATTTTCTACTCTTTCTCCTAGTCTTTGCAGGCCATTAATGATAGCATCAAGCTTCTGGTCAAAGGCTAAGGGTTCTTCCTTAAAGGTGGTTCTCTTTTCCATTCTGGCTCTATTTCTTTTGGCAATTAAGTTGGCTTCTACCGTGACAGCAACCTTTTGCGCGTCTTCAAGGGTTTCAGGAGCTCTTTCTTTCAACTGATATGCCATATCAGGGTCAAAACCATCAGGAAATTTGTACAAGGCCAGATCAGGTGGAGGCCTTAAATTCTGTGGTATTGCGTTGTAGACGTTATTGAATCTTGCACAATACTCCAAAATAGTCTCTTGAGGACCTCATTTAATTGTATCATATTCAGCTAGTATGTGCAAGGGGTCTTTCTTTTTCTCCCATCTGTTGGTAAAGGATAGGTAAAGCTCATCAGGAGTGGTTATAGAATTTGCAGCAAGTGATCTGAACCAAGTTCTTACATCACCTGTTAGACTCTGAACGAAAATTCTCATTCTCACACTGTCATCATCTATTTCATAGTTCTCGAAATAGTCTTGCATCTTCTTGGCATGCTGAATAGCTGTGAAAGAACCAGTGGAATCAAAATATGAAATTTTCGATTGGTAATCTTGAGGTAAAGCCGCAGCGTTAGCAGGTAATTGCAGGGGTGCATATCTATTAGCCATATTGGTGGTGATAACAGGAACAACAGGGATTACAGGGACAATAGGAGTAACTGGAACAGTGGAAACAACAAAAGTGTTAGCAGGCGCAGTGGATGAAGGTGTGGAAGGAGTACCAGAGGATGTAGATGATGAACTAGTGGAAATAGGGGTGGAATGGAACAAAACCTTGACAGGAGTCGGAATACCATTAGGGTAAGATGTTTCAGGGGTTTTATCAGCAAAATTTTCCTGTCTTTGTTGCTTCCTAGGGATTTTAGGGATTATGTTAGGGTTTTCAAAAACAGCTGGAGGATCTGGGTCTGGGTTTGACCTTGTATGTCGTGAAATTTTCTTGGGAGCCAGCTTCCGATTTATTTTTTATTTTTTATTTTTTGGGATATTCTTTGTATTTACAAGGGCCAGATAAGATTTTGGAATGGCTGTGTATATCTAAAAACTAGCATGAAGATTGACTGAAGCAGCTTTTATCTAAACCTGTTAATGTAAAACAAAAATAGTTTCAAAGGCTTCCTGGCTGACATTCAGGCTTCATCTGTAGTTTTAGGAAATATACAGCAATTAGAAAATCGATTTCTACAAGGGATCTTTAACCTTATTCGTGAAACTTTGTAAAATTAACTGAGGAAGTTCCCCAGTGGAGTCGCCATTATGTTATCACTCAGGTTGTCCCTGAAGGTTAAGAAAGGGATACGACCGAGGTAACCACAAACCAACTTTGGACTGCAGGTTCTAGCCTGCCTGCAGTCAGAGAGGGCTCCCTCTTATAGATTTAGCTCTGTTTGAAAGGATTTTAGGCTAGGTCTTGGGTTCAGGGGGTTCTTTGTTTTGTTTTGGTGGGAAAATTGACACTTTCAAGTAGAGAGGCAGAGTATAGTCTGAATGTTTCAAACCATTGGGCGTGGAGTCGAGGAGGGGAACTGCAGGTGCGTCTCTTTAATAACAGTGAGGGAAAATGGAGCAAGATAGCTGAGGTTGAAACAATTTTCAGGTTTAAAGGATGAAATGAATGCTAAAGCAAGAGAGGCAGTTAAGAATCTCTCCAACAGATTAGCAGAGAAAGTAACAGGGCGCTACCTAAGGGCAGTTAAGGATCCCTAGATAATTGGCCAACACAGGTGAATTAGGGTAAACATGAGCCACAAGGAATTCAATATTCATAACCAATTCATTCAGAGGAAAACATCAAAAAACAACAGGAATGGAGCATAGAGAGTATTTAAACTAATTCTAGGCTATTCTTTTTTCCTGCTATTTAGATAATGGCAAACACATAAACAAAGATAAGAGGCACTTATTGTTTCAGGCCGCAACACAAGAATTCCATCTTCAGTCTCCAAAAGCATTTATCAATGACAGACAGTTTGCTCTCCAAGCTTTCGGCAATCTTTGATTACAGAAAAATTCAGGTATACACAGCGAGTCTCTAGTGAAGAATTCTCAATTTACCAACCCTTAGAACTATACAGAGGGTGGTATATATAGGGCAAAACTTTCTATCTACTGTTTCTTATTACATCTTGACCTAATCAGGTCATAATTAACTGACCTAACTCTACCAGAAATAAATGCATGAAATAAATCGAGCTGCGCTGGGGCGGTCGTAAACAAAAATGAATAAGTGATGTAGTCCTGGGTGCCTTGGGCTAGTGTCTTCTGAAATAAATATGCATGGGTTCCTGCTTCCTTACTGTCCTGGTGCTTTGAATGCCTTAATGGTGATTTGAGGGCAAGGATGGGCTGATGATTATTGATTTGACTTTCTGGGGGCTTCATCAATGTTCAGGTGCCTCGAGCCCCTAAACAAATCTTTGCTGATACTCTTTGGCGTCTTTTCTTCCACTGATACTCTTTGACAAAATCTGGACTGCTGATCTGATATGCTGCGGGTCTAATCACCAGTAAATGGCCGCTGTTCGGCCTCTGTATCAACTGGAATTGTTTTTTGCTCCTTCCGGTATGCTCTGTGAAGAAAACGGGTCATTTTTGCGCCTTTTCGGGCTTCCTGGGGCCGCATGATGAGAAGATTCCCTAAAGATTCCCTGAAGATTCTCCATTTCGGCCTAAAAAATCCTGCGATGAGCGATTTGCGCTAGGCGCAAATCGCTCATCAAAAACTGCCTCAGAATTGGATTCCGGGGCTCCGAAGTGCGACTTTCACGCCTTTGCGCCCAAAAAGTGCTGATGATGTCAGCATGATGTCAGCATGATGTGACATTGTACGGCAGATGACATCAGCATGACGTCAGCAAGACGACGTGGCGGGATGACGTTAGCATGACATCATCTTGTACGGATGATGACGTGGCAGGTACGGCGACTGGGACACATGGCAGTGATGTGGCAAGATGCCACGGAGGCAGGTGACGCGACATGTGACTGGGCGAGGGGGTGATGTAAGCGGTGACGTGGGGTGTGACGTGGGCAGGTGACGTCACCGGGCAGGGCGGTAAGCGGTATTATGGCGCACCGCTTTTTGGGGATGGTGGTTTCGGGGGATGGGGCTCCGCCACAGCCCAACGCTTGACGCGTGGCAGGAGTACGGCGGTAATACCGCCCATCTCCCGGACGCTAAAGCTCGGGCGCTTTGGAGATGGGACGGCCCGCCCACCGTAGATCTGTGGGGCGGGGGATCTAACGGTTGACGACAGAAGCGAAGTGACGGCGGGTTTGTGCGGGGTATATGCAGAGTATATTCGTTTTTTAATATTTGCACGGGTGGGTTTAAAACTTTAGGGAAATGGGTTTATGTGGGTTTTACGGGCGCAGGTTTAATATTTACACACCGAAACTTTGGGTTAGGGGCAGAATATGGATTTTTTAGGGGTTTTAGGGTTAGGGAAGAGGTTACTAGCTGATCAGATGTCAAACTAGCTCCTTAATGACGCGGATGGGCTAAAGACAGCCCCAGATGGACTGTGATTTCCCGGACTTAGTAGAATTATGGCTATAATGCCAGGGAGGGGATATTTACATAGGGGAGTTTTATATACATGATTTTAACAGGGGAAGTGGAAAACTGATAGGGAGTTATATAATAAAGTTAATAGTTAATATGGAGATGAAAAGAGGGCGCTAAGGTGTGAGACCTTATGCCATTTTGGGGAAAAGAAGGCTCACAGATGATGAGTGAGCAGTCCTTGAGTGAAGCAGATCCTCACCAAGGCGAATGTCATGGAAATGATGAAACTGAGAGGCTCAAGCAGATCTTGACCTCTTGGGGGATGTTAGTAAATGACTTGGGGGAAATGAGGAGAGGGGAGGTTAGTGAATTCCAGCTCGAGTACCTCCTTTGAATGCAAGACTGCCTGATAACTGTGATCTGAAAAGATAAGACATTGTGAGATACAAAATTGATCATCAGTCATCACTCTGCCACCGAACAACTACCTACCCAGCCTACTGTCCTAACATTTTTTCTTCTTTTTGTTTTGGGTGCACTTAGACTTGCAGACCCAGATTCACAAATTTTCTTTTGAATTTTCCTATCTAGCTCTGCACTTATTTCTACCAGGGCCCAGATTAAACAGTTGGGTCCCTTTGATTCTCTACCTATCTACAAATCTTCCAAGATTAAACTGTTTGGACAGATGCATTCTCTATATTCTAAAGCAGGAAATTGAAACCTAGGGAGACAAAGATTATACTGTTTGGACCTCCCTTAAATGAAAACTCTCCAAAACTGGGACAACTCAACAAAATGGAATCTCAGCAGTGCATTTGGATCAGCACACTCTCATGGTTTCTTCTGGAAATATGGAACACTGCAGCTTGCAAAGTATGACATATTTGGCATGTAAAAATGTCAATCATGAAAAATGAAACCCTGTTGCAACAGGAGGCTAACACTATGGACATTGGACAAGTTTTCTATCTACAAGCACACACTAGATGCAAGTTTTCCATATAATCATGGGATTCATCCTCAATTTCATCAAGTTTGCTAGGGTATTATACAAAGAGAACATAATGATGCAATAAAACTAACCCACGTGGCACGTAGTAAAACCTCAAGCTTTAATAATGTGTGTGGTTGTAGTGGATGTTGTTGTGGTAGAATTGTGCATCTCATAACATGCAACTTTCCAAAATTGTAACTACATGCCTTCTCCACATATTGATGGTGCATGTCTTCCTTCACACTAATTATCCTAGATGAACTCACACATTGTCACTTTTACGTGCCATAACTCTAGAAAATAATAATTTCAATGGAGATGTGATTAATTGATAGAAAATATGCATTACGGAAGGTTTTCTCCCATCCAATTTCAGGTGCACAAAAAAAAGTTGAGTTAATTTGTTCCAAGTTTGATTTTGAAGTGTACTAGTTTGGTTCCTTGAATAATTGCAGTTCCAATCTTTAAATAATTTAGTAATATAACCATGTTAGACTCCATGTAGATTCAAACACTAGACAATTCTTCTGGTTTAAGATTAACATGTTAAGAAATCTGCAATATAAAAGGATTTACATGATATTTTTTTACTATTTCTCTAAATTTTTAAGATTCAAACATTAGATGGATTTAAAGTGTAATCATTTCAATTACTATTAAGAATGAAATACATTGTATGTACAAGTTACAACTTTGATTATTTTCCTGTTCCATTGATCAATTGGTTGTGGGTATGAACAACTTAACAACTATTAAGAATTCCACCCCCCCCCCCCCCCCCCCCCCCACAAATATAACTAATCACTATACAAGGATCCTTTACATAAACCAATGCTAATATAAATCATGTAGATGATAGGCAGACAATACATGACTCTATCATCTTATTTCATGGGAAAACAATGGATATAAAGTGTGTAAAAATTAGGTTAATAAGTTTTTTTAGGGTTATAGGAATTTCGACATGAATTTTAATTGATTGGGGTTTGTAACTAATCCATAAATATGGTTCAATTTTTGAGGATATTGATTAATTTAAAGTTGCTATCAATTAGGGTGTAGGTTTGGAGGGGTCAACATACTATCAAGAATGAGCCCAAAGGGGACACACTCGCATGCATCCTCGTTTGGAGGACTTCACTAGGTGATACCAAAACCTAATGCTAGGCCTATCCGGTAAGAAATAGCTCGAGCTAAGGGAGAAACATCCATGCAAGTATTCCCTCTCTTAGATATAGAGGTCTTAGTAGAATAGGTTGATTGGATCCCTGACATGGGGCATACCAGGGACCATTTCAACTAGTACATACAAACCATCAGTCTTTACTGTAAGATGAAATTCTTATTGGGTTGAATGTTCGTCGACTGATAGGAGCATTGGGAATATGTCCTTCATTAATTGGAGTGCATTCATTACTATCTAAGAAACTTGGACCATAGATTAGACATAATCGAGAAAAACATTGGCATTCCCCCTATGGCGGAACCAACTCATGAAGGCTCTAAGGAGCCTATACATATTGCTTTATTGGATTTAGATCCCTCAGCATAGTGATCTCATGACTATTTTTTGTATGCCTTATCATACTAGTATTTATAGGCAACATTGTCAGATCACCCCCACCTATGCAAAGGACTCCCATTATTCTACACATACTCCATCCTCCGCATACTAAAAGCTCCGCACAAGGAAACATAATAATATTAATTGGATATTTATTCAGCCTCATCCCCAAGGACCTACAACCACAACAATTATGGCATCATTGGGCAGAGCACTAACATAATTGTGTCAGTGTCAAATCACTTATCAATAGAATGACCACCCACAAAATTAGTTTAATTTTAATTTTAAAATGAATGTCAGGAACTAGCAAATATCGAAAATAAAATTCCCTCCACCAGGGGAATTAATTATGTCCCATCAAAGCTCCCCGAGTCAATTGAAAATTAGAAATAAGATTTTCTAAAAATTAGAAAATTATTTTTGAATTTAAGCAAAAATAGAAATATTAATCATTTTCCTAAAACTTCAGTTAAAATTGCAAAACACAACCAATAATGCAGAGTCAACACACTGTGACTGCGAGGTGAATTCTATAGTCCCTGGTGAGGGACGGACTAATAACATCAAACAAAAGTTGAAATTATATTTGTTAAAAAATTAAAATAGATTCATAATTCAACCATAAAAAAATAGTGATTTTACTGTTATGTCATGCCAAAAGGAAAACTAGAAAAGTGACAGCAAATATATTGCAAAGTTCTTTTGTTTATCAAAATTACCCAAAACAGAGTTACCAAATATATATCCCTAGACCATGACATATATTTGAATATACCAACATATAGATTACAAATAACATTTGGGTATATAAACAAACCACAATTATACCACATAAAAAACTGTAAAATGAAATTCATAAAACATAAGCATAAAATTATAAGGAACCTAGGTTGTCATCCTTCCTCGGAAGAAATTGTTGGGTGAGATATTATGTGCTTGGTCCTAGTGAGGTACGTCTCCCACTATGGAGATATGTCTCTATATGTGACAATCAAGCACCTAGGCTGACTAAACAAGAGTGCAAATGATTTTCAACCCATGTGAAGAGTGCGAAATCCATCAAGTGATACTTCTCTACTATGTTACAATGGCGTTCTGGCCCTCAACATTGAATATCGATATTGTATATCAAATTCCAACCCCTTCTTAGTTCACGAAACTTTCATTTACCTTATCATGAGTTAGTTTATTGCCTTCTTGTTGCATAATTGTCTTCTTAGTAAATTCTCATATTTCCATTTCAGTGAGTCATAAATCTTTGACAATTGTCACTTGAAAACAATTGTCATTCCTAATTTTATCTTTTCTAATCTCAAGGGGAAATGTAATGCAATATTTAATTTTATATATTTATTTATACATATTTTAGCATTATCAGATGATAACAAGTTAACTAAAATGAGAAATCAAGTTGTCATACAGTGAAACTCATACTCTAACATTTATAGGCATCCATTAGACATCAAGCTAGCATAATAATTGAATTTCTTACCTTCGTAAAATCTTGGGTGAAACTCACCATGGGAAGCCATATAATATGGATCTCCCATAAGGTCTTTGTGTGTGTCACCTTCATTATTATCCCTGCCTTTGCTAGGGACTATAGCTTTCACCTTGTGGTCAAACACCCTTGACCTTATATTAGTTTGTGGAATTTATGTAGCTTTAACCAAAGTTTCCAGAAAATGGTTACAGATGAACAAACTGCAAAGATGTTCTTCCAAAATGTATGGGTTCACTTTGGGTTTCCCACTTCTATTATTTATTGATTTCAATTTTTCGTAAATTTAAAATATATTTCTAATTTTCAAAATTCTTATTTATAATTTTCCATTTCCTTATCAAACATTGACGTGACATAATACCTCTTGCGGAAAGCAATTTAATTTCGATATTTTTCAAACATTGGAAAATAATTAAAAAAAAAAAAAGGAATTGTGCTAATGGTTGTTGTAGAGGCCCTAACACTATATATCATGTTTTTCATGATTGATTTGTAGTGGACACTGCAGTTTATGCTAATGCTCTAACCACAACAATTGACAATAGAGGTTTCATAGCACAGATTCATGGCTAGAGGGGAGGCGAGTAATTTACGTAAACGAGGAGGGGGGGTCCACAAGGGGGGGTCCACACTCATGGTGGTTGACTCTATATATTCAAGGTCTTTTAACTTTTAATGCCATGAATAAAAAAAAATGTCACTCTAATATAAACCCGCAATACTCATGTTCGATGCACCATAGTGTTATCACTAATATCTGCTGTAACTTACAATACATAGTATTCAATGGTGCCCCTTTAATCCTTATCCCCTTATAACTAGTTCTTGAGGGGGGCTTCGACTCCTTTTAAGACTTATTTCTAATTATTTTTTTATGCCTATCAAATTTATTTCTTTCATTCAAATTCGTTTTTTCTTGATCATATATCGATTGTGACCACCTACTTAGTGCTTTGTAGTGGTCAACCACCTACCTCAGTGCTTTGTAGAAAATCCACTGAGGTTAATAATCATGAGGGAAATATTTTGATCAAAGTTATGTTAAACTTGAGAGTGGTAACCATAAAAGATGGAGGTAAGGCTAAAGCATTCATGCATGACCTAAGGATGTGGATTTCAAGTGAGGTTGTGAAAGGGTCTTTCAGGGATAAGATTGAGATATCAACCATTGATGAGAAGTTTAAAGCAGGCATGGGCAAGGTGATTGATATCGCCCATCTCCATCGCATAGACAACTACCCAAAAAGTCACAATTTAAAATAGTCTGACCAAATCCAATAGTTCACGCTGTTAGATCCAATGGCTACTTTTTTCAACATGCACCAAAATGCCAGCCGGTTAAACACAACTTTACAATCTGATGGGATCTGATGATGACCATTCATCGAATCCAATGGTCATGATACACATCAGGTAGGAACATGCACACACATTAACAACCATATTGTTACTTGATGTGATGTAACAACCTTGAACCAACGAGATCAACAATTGCCACCCACATCACGCATGAACCTAATCGAAGGTTAAGCCATAAATTTTACCTGACACATCCAACAATCAATATTTATTTCATGAAGTAGCTGAAATTTTCTTCATAAGTGATTGCTCCCAATGATTGCAGAAGATTACACACTGTCTATTTTAAGTTGCATCGTTGAAAATAGGATGTGTCCCATGGATTTTATTAAATCAAATTGAATGTAGAGTTATCTAAGATTATCAGAGTGTTTTCCATATCCATAGGCATTGTCGTCAGGCTTACACACTTTTGTATATTATTCAACTCTTGAAACAAGCACTCGAACACCAGGGATCACTCATTTCCTAGATACTATATGATTATATCTAACTTCGGTTTTCCTCAAAAGCAATAAATTAGATGTCATAGTCTAATGCAATCCTAGAATGAAGCATTGTCGCAAACTTGCATTTTGAACCCCACAGACCTTGAATTCAATTGAAGCTAAACATGTTGAAAAGTAAAGTGTTACCATTATTGATTTTGTGTAGCATTCGAAGGTTTTCCCTCGTGCCAGTAGGCCTCCTAAGTTGGCCTAGAAAATTTATGGAAATTAAAATAAAATAATTTTACTTTTGGGTTTTATGTAGGTTGAAAAGGGACAAGTCGGCCCTACCATGAAAGGGAGTGTCCCTTGGGGGTAAATGCACTCATTAGACTTGTATATATATACACATAATGTGACACTTCAATTGTCTCACTCAATCATCACCTCTCTTATATAGAAGACACTCGTACGAGAAAAAAGGGGATGAAATGGCTAAAGTTTGGATTTGGTTTTTAGGACAAATTTGTAGATATTTTATTATAAATCTTGTTGAAGAAGAATTTCTCCTAGAAGAAGAGTTGTTGGGTTTCCTCCCAAATTTGGGTTTCCTAAGGAAAATTTGTTGTCTCTATTGTGCATGGTTGTCTCTTTATGATCTTATTTGCTTCTACTATTTTCATTGTATTATAGTTGATGCTATGATTGATGAATTGAAACAATAACATATTTATGCTGAGGCTATCCATATTCATTATCCTTCTATCTCCTACCATCCTGATCCTATTATGTCTCCTACCATTTTATACATGTCATTACTCGTGTTACCTTTTCTTCAACAATTAATTCTTTCCATTACATATGTGAATTGCTTTGAGTGCTCAATTCTCTTTGGGCTGCCATTTCCTTCCTGGTGCTTACTCTAAGTTTTCTTGAACTCTCAGGGATCTCCCTTGTTCTTTGAAGGTTTTCAATGCACGCAATTAATCAATCCTAGTGATGCCCCTTTCTTTTTGTGTAGGTCAGAGATTTATATTAACAGAGAAAAACTATAGTACAAAAATTCTGCACTAGCAGATCTAGGCCTGAAAAATATGAGCCAAACATTCTGATTCCCACCTCTAAAAACCACAAAAATGGCTATCACCTGCACACCACGCAGGGTGGTTGTTTCTACTATCTAACACCGCTTGTAAATAGAAAATACTGACACGAGGACCGCAAACCTTCAACCTGCATAGACTATGGTAATAACAAAATCCCATATTTTGGGAGACCAAAGAAATCGATCAGGATATATGCGCATTCAGGAAGAAGGATGAGAGATAACAACAGAACCCAAGAATTAAGGAGACTGCCCGAACCTGGTCATCGTATCCAAGGCCTATTCCAGCACATGGCTGTCAACTCTTGCTTGTAGGGAGTGATAGCTGCGGCATTCCTCCTGCTTTTCCTACAGGCCTCTAGTTTGTTTTGCATCTGGACTGAGCGTCTGCCTGAGGAGCTTTATGAGCACCGTAACTTTCTTGGATAGTGAGTCAACCATCTCATGCACTGCAGTGACTTTGAAATCAAAAGCTTCATAAATGGCGTAAAGACTTTTCATCTGTGCCTCCAGGATCACCTGGTCATTCTGGGGGAGCTTTTTACTGTCTTCTGTTGCTTCCAGAACCCGCGCCAGCAGGGTTTTCACCCTCCAGATTTCCGCTTATGTATGCACAAACTGAGTTGCATGCTTCGTGACTGTGCCAGGATCTTGAAGCCAGTCGACTTCCTGCGCTATATCCTTCTCCGACCGCATTCGTTCTTCTTCTTTCACCGCGGCCTCCAATTCAGACAGCTTGCGTTTGTTCTTCGCCGCTGTCCTGGTTTCATACATCTCCCTTGCTGTTTGGAGTTCCATGTTCGCCTTAACACTGCGGCAGCCATCACCTTCCATACTTATCCTAACACTTGCAGCGTAAGACCTGGCACTGAGAGTCGAAAATGGATGAACCGGAGCGATGCAGTGCAAAATTCTGTTCCTGGCTATGCCTCCACTCGCTGCTAAATAGTTGCTTTGGAGGATATTGCTCATGACCACCCGATTTGCCCGAAACGACGTGGATGTACTGACATTATTGTTGCTGCTTTGAAATATGTTTTCCTAGTGGTGTATCCAACCTTTCACATTAATGTTGCCTCCTCCTTCTCTAATCAGAGAATGCCATGTGTCCTCCAACTTTCTGTGGTGACGGCGGTGATCGTTGCAGCCCATCATATTAGATTTGTTTCCTTTATTCCCCTTCTGTTGCCATAAACGTACCAGAATTACCTGTCCTTCTGCTTTCTGCCAGCTTTTAATGTCCGTGCCCACTTATTTGTTCTTCATCATGAAGAGAAACCCAGTGTCAGAACGCCTTCTGGTTGAGCCTGGTTGGCAATATCCTTGTCTTGTTCGGCCAGCTTGATGCACTTCCTTTTCAAGTCTGGGCAGTTCACCTGCTGCCAACAGCTGTCCCATTCCCTATTTTGATTATCGATGCCATGGTTTGCGAGGTGGTCCGCAATTGCATTTGCTTTGCGCCTCACCGCCTGGAAGACTAACCCTCTCATACCGCTAATCAACTCAGCTATGTTTTCCGTCACCTTTGCTAATCTCCAATGCTTCGTGGCTTTGCTTGCTTTGGTTCCGCTATAGATTCTCTTAGCCACAGAGATTACCAGGGCAGAGTCTCCTTCAACCACCGCTATATAATTCTGCATGTCTCTTAGAATCCGTAGTCCCTGTTCTAAAGCTGCAAACTCCATTTCATTGTTCATCCCCTCTCCCAGTGCTTTGCAGTAAATATGAAGAATGTCTCCTTTATGGTCTCTTATGATTCCTCCAATGCCCACCATCCCAGGGTTTCCTCTGGATGCGCCATCAAAATTCAACTTCAGCCAGCTCACCGGCGGGTAAATCCAACTGCTGGAATCAGACTGCGGGCTTTGCTGGCTTCTCGACGTAGCCATTCTCTGGTTGGTATGCAGCTGGAAGAGTTTTAGAATCCGTAAGTCACTAGATGACGACTTCTCATTATTTTCCTCTTTTACTTTTACTTGAATTAACTGTTTAATGTTTCTCATGAGAGTGTCTATGACATGCTCTGTGTTTCTGTATTCATCTTGGAATATTCTCCTGTTACTCTCCTTCCAAATGGTCCATGTTAAAAACCCGGGCATAACTTTCCAAATGATGTTGACCCTAGAATTTTTTGAGAAGTTTTTTTGCCAATTTTGTATTGTATCCTGAATGGACTCCCTATTTCTGTTAGAGTTTAGCATTACACCCTCCGCCCAATTCCACAAATGGCAAGCCCAGTCACAGGAATTAAATAAATGATTCATTGTTTCTTCCTCTGCCATGCACATTGGGCATCTGGATGGCCCATGAAAGCCTTTGCTGCGTAGATTTTCCCAAGTCAAGGTTTTTTTCCTCATTAAAAGCCAGAGGAAAGTTTTAATTTTTGGCCAAAACAGGCCGTCCCACACGTTATGACTCCAGGGTGAAACCTCCCTATGCTCTGTAATTTCTATTAGTTCCCTGGCTTCCTTGAGAGAGAAATTTCCGTTACCCTTCATTCCCCATCTGAGCTGGTCCTGTTCATCCGTCTTCCTTATTTTCCTTTTGAGTAATTGGTCATTTAGATGCTTTGAACTGTCATCTTCCCCATTGTTGTTATCCAAGTCAAATTTTATCCATTCTCTCCAGATGGTGTCCCTGCTATTCCAGTCCCAGTATTGGTTAACTCTGTAACGACCTTCGTGTTGACATTTCTGCTTGAGCTGATCGAGTTCGGGTTTTTCCAGTTTTGGGAGCTGCTGCCACGCATCTTCCCAAAAAAGCACTGAATGCCCATTCCGGATCTCCCAGAAACTGTTTTCCTGTACCAAGTTGTGATTTTTCCGAGCAAGATTCCATATGGGTGATCCCTCAGGAACCTCCTGAAGCCTAATAAGATCATTACTATTGTGTTCGGGGGTATATTTCTCTTTCCAATGTCTTGCCCAGGGGAGATGGGGCTCTTTTATCCATCGCCACCAGAGTTTAGCTCCACAAGTCATGTTGATGATTGAAGGATCCACTAGATTTAGGCCTCCCATAATTTTTGGTTTACAGATTTTATGCCATGCTACAAGCACCCATTTTTTCTTCTCCCCATTACCATTCCATAAAAAGGATCTTTGGATTGATCTAATCTGTTGGAGGATGCCCTTGGGGGACGACAGCAAGGAGAGAAAGTACTAAGGTATAGCTTGCAGAACAGCCTTTGTGAGAACTAGTCTCCCCGCAAAATTAAGTGCTCTGTACGTCCAGTGCTTGCACCTTTTCTCCAGGTTAGCTATAAGTCTCTCCGAGTGCACTTTTTGCCAGTGTTTGAGAGTTAGCGGTGCTCCCAAATATCTTGAAGGTAGACACCCTTTTTTGAACCCAAGTATATTAGAGAGGTGCTTCTGAATAGCTGGATGAGTATGGAAGAAGTAAATTGTGGTTTTGGAAAAACTGATTTCCATTCCGGATGCCTTGCTGAAAAGATCAAGGATTTTCTTATAAGCTAGAGCCTCTTTCACTGTGGGAGTTCCATGTAACATCGTATCATCCACAAATTGTTGGTGTGTTGTTGCTGGCAGAGATTGGATAGGCTGAAGGCCCTTGATTTTCCCCTCTCTTCTTTCTTTGGCTATAAGTCTATTGAGACCTTCCATAAAAATAACGAACATGAAGGGGGAGAGAGGGTCCCCCTGTCTGATTCCCCGAGTAGGTGAAAAGGGTTCAGAGGGAGATCCATTGACAAGGATTGAAAATCTGGTTGACTTAATAAGGGCTAAGATCCAATTGATCCATAGTTTGCAAAAACCAAAGGCTTTTAGAATGGCTTCTAGATATTGCCAACTGACCTTGTCATGAGCTTTTGATAGATCAAGCTGCATTAGCATTCCTGCTAATTTCCTAGTTTGCAGGGTGTGAATAATTTCTTGAGCTAGAAGAATATTGTCTAAGATCTGTCTCCCTTCAACATACCTGGATTGCTCTTCTGATATGAGGCCAGGAAGAATAGGCTTGAGTCTATTAGCTATAACTTTTGAAATAATTTTATAAATGACATTACACAGAGCAATTGGTCTGAACTTCTCAGGAGAGTTTGCTTCTTCCATCTTTGGGATAAGCGCTATGAAGGTTGAGTTGAGAGATTTGAGGATGGTGCCAGATTTTCTAGAGTCCTCAACAACTTCCCATATCTCATGCTTTACTAGGTTCCAGCAGGCTTTGTAAAAATTAATAGTGAAACCATCCGGTCCAGGGGCCTTATCACTAGGCATACTGCGGACAGCTTCCTCCACTTCCTCTAAGGTTATTTCTCTGCTAAGAGTTGAGTTCTGAGCTCCGGTGATGGTTTTGGGGATGGCTGAGATGAGCTCCTTGATGGCATCCTCTCTGTTTGCTGACGGTTCCTTGGCAATACTGCTGAAGTGCCTGGTTAGTAAAGCCACTATGTCTTGGTGATTCTTTAAAGTTTCACCATTCTCATTCTTGAGTTCCAGAATTCTATTCGCACTTCTGTAATCTAGTGCAGATCTGTGAAAAAATTTGGTGTTCTGCTCACCCTCTTTAAGCCACCGAATCCTGGATTTCTGCTTCCAAAGAGTCTCTTCCTGTTGACAACGTGTATGCCACTGACCAGTTAGAACCCTTTCCTGCTTTGCAAACTCTTCACTGTTGTGCCCTGAAGCCCACGCTTTGTGAATCTGTTCCAATCTGTTTTCTATCAAGGTTTTTTCCTTAAAGATATCTCCAAACTCCGTAATGTTCCATTCTTTGATTTTGGCTTTTGTGTACTTTAGTTTCTTCTGAAGGTTGAAAATTTTGGAACCCCCTCCAATCACTGGTTCAGACCACCATTTCTCTACCAGATTGAGGAAGTTGGGGTGATCCAACCAAAATTTTTCGAATCTGAAAGGTTTATTCCTGGGGGTACCATGGATAGCTGCTATTAAGGATATTGGCCAGTGGTCAGATCCTCCACTTGGAAGGATATATGATTCGACTAGAATACCTTTCAAAATTATGCTCTCTGAGATGATAAATCTGTCCAGACGAGAGGCAATCAGCCTATCTCCCCCTCGTCTATTATTCCATGTATAAGTGCCACTCTTAGGTGGGATATCCACCAGTTTGGCACTATCAATGAAATTTGTAAATAATTCAGCATCCTTGCTGAGTTTTCTTATTCCCCCTTTCTTCTCCAGAAGAGTAGTTATCATGTTAAAGTCACCCCCCATGATGCACTTGGAGTGAGGATGTCTAGAAATTAAACTTGACAGGGACTTTAAAAAAGTTATTTTATCCTCTATCTTCTGGGGTCCATAAACATTTATACATAAGAAGGATTCAGAGTTACTTGTGGGCTGGGCTTCCACGGCTATAAAAGCTTTGGTTGCTTCTGCTGATATGATCTGAAGCACTCTTGAGTCCCACAATGTGACTAGACCTCCTTCTCGCCCCTGAATTTCTACTTCCATGTAGTTAAGGTGGTTTCCAAGCTGCTTTTTGATGTTAGCCATGCTTGTATTGCTGCTTTTAGTTTCTTGAATGAAAAAGATATTCGGTTTTTCTTTCTGAAATTTTCTTTTCAGAATTCTCTGCTTTGCTTGGCTGTTTAGCCCTCTTGCATTCCATGATATGATTTTCATGATTAACTAGAAGAATTATTGGTAAAAAGAGAAGGCATCTAGAGCCTTCATCTTCCCTGAGTTTATCATTAATATTCCAAGCTCCTGCAGAGCTTCACCACTTGTTCTCCTTCCTCTCTTCTTTTTTTGCTTAGATCTTGTTGAGTTGTGGAGAAGCCTCTTTGGTGGGTTCCCAGCTCCTCTTGCTATACCTAACTTTCGACTTTGTCTTTCTAATTCTGATTTTTGCCTCGCAATGAATAACTCATTAACCTTTCTGATTTCTTCTTCCGGCACATTTTCTATGCCTCGAGATTTCCAGTTTTCTGCCATGACTGGTAGGTTCATTCCTTCCTTTTCTAGAACTTCCTCCAGTTCTAAATCATCACTTCCTCCATCGCTGGTGAGCATATCTGCATCCTCCTCAGGTTCTTCTGTTTGCTCCTTCATTTGGACTTCGGTGCTTATCATGTTTTCTTCTGTTTCTTTTGTAGTTTGCCCTGTACTGTCGATTGGCCCACCATTGGAGGTGAGAGCTTTATTCGGATCCTCTGAGTCTGTGTCTAACTCTAAGACTTCAAAGGTATTCCTGTGGTATCCTCGTTCTGTTTCTATTCTGTTTGGTCTTCTTCGGTTGGCTCTTTGTCTTATCTTGGGTTTTACAAAGTTATCTCTGCCTCTGTCTGCTTGCTCTGTTTTAATGACTTCTTCTTGTTTGTTCAGATGACATTCCCTCATTAGATGTCCATGCTCATGACATTTTCGGCAGCGAAAAGGAATTTGTTCATAATCTATTGCTTGGAAGTAATCCTCATCCCTGTACTCTAGCCATAGACCCTCATGTAGAGCACCGGAGACATCCATTTCCACGCATATTCTTGCACATGAGGTGTATTTTCTTTGTATGGTCGCTTCTGAGGCCTTGACAAAAGTACCCAGCCGATCCCCAATTTGTTTCAGTGCTGAGATACCCCAGTAGTCAATGGGCAGAGAAAACAGCCTTATCCATACTGGTACCTGAGTGAAAGTTTCCCTTTCTGGAACAAAATTTGGTTTCCATGGCCGCATGTAGAGACCCGCTGAAGCTAAGAAATATGGGCCTCCATAAAAAATTATGTCCTTGTCCTCTAGGTTGGTAAAAACTACAGTAAAGAAGCCTTTTGCTCCTAAGTGTAGTTTCACATCGCCCTTGGGTTTCCAGTGTTGTCGTATCCATTGGCATAGAGCTCTTTCAGATGGCCATAAACCCATAAACTTGCAAATGACTGCATGCTCTGCCATGTGTTCTCGATAAGCTTGGATCTCCGGATCTACTATGACAACTCTTAGGGTCTCTGCTTTTTTAGGTTTGCAGGTTCCGCTCGCTGTTGGGTGGTTGCTGGGGTTCGAGCTGGTTTCACCTTCCGTTCCTTCTTTCCCCTGGGGGTCTTCCTTTTGTTCCCCCTTCTCCTTTGACTGCTTCTCACTGTGATCCGCGAGTCTTTGTCCTGTAGTAGTATTTTTTCCATTATTCACCAGTCCCTCAACTTCTTTTTCATTGATTTGAGGGTTGCTACTTGGTCCTCTGCCCTCTTCTTGTTTTTTCTCCTTGTTTTTCCCACTATTCTGCTTGAGTCTCTCATATCCTGAAATTCTGACTCCTTCCTGCGCTGTTGGTTTCTGCTTCTGCATGACTATTTGTTTGAAAGAAGGGGTACCAATGGACCCCTCGTTGACCATCTGTAGGGTCAGATTTTTTCCCCTTCTGAGAAAAACCGCTAGCCTCGATCTATTCGCTTCCAGCTCTGTGTCTGTAACAGTGCCCAGAAACCCTAAACCTCAAGGCGCCGCCATCGCTCCTGAATCTTTTCTCGCTATCCTCCAAGACAACCAGTTACCCCTCCCCTAGTGATGCCCCTTTCAATGGCATGCACTGGTAGCCTTTTATTCAATAATTTGTTGTTCTTGAAATTCTCTTAGTATTGAATGCCAAAAGAAAATGCATCTCAATGACTGTAGAGAATAGAGTCGGAAATATAGTGGATTTGAATGTCTGTTCATTTTCTTGCTACGAGATATATGAGCTTTATTTTCTGCATCTTGTATAGATATGGAGAATGCCCTCTTCGTATGATTCAATTTCTTCTTTTGTAAAGTTATTGATGAATTGATTCTTCATTCAAATTGTCCAATGTAGGAATTTATTCTTCTTCAACTATGATGTTGATCTTTTTAAAATATTTCCTTTATAATCTCACTTTAACTCTTCTTGCACTTTAAACATATAGCATTAATACCATCCAAATATTTATGGTCATAATAATAGAGCTGAAGGATTTGGAGAAATCCTAGTGATGCAATGAAATGTAGCAATGTAGCTTAATCACATGTTGGCTTTCTGATTGTAGAAACATTTTCATAATTTTATTTAGTAGTAGTTCTTTGCAATCATAAAAGGATCTATGCATGAAATGATCCTTTGCAGCAATTTGTACTTGATCATCTATTGAGCTAGATTTATTCATATGGAAGTTACAAATAGTGTGGTTCAGATGTCGACCTCATGATGATTCATGATGAAGACTTCTAGAAACTCAACATAAAAATGAATAAATCTGCTTCTCTAGACTTTATGGTAGCATCTTTTTTTTTGCTTTCATATATATATGTTTGAAGATATCTCAGTTTTTCTTTCTTCATAGATCAAAGGTTAGTTGATTGAGTTGTTTTTCTCATGAGGAAGATGACTTGATCTTATAGTTTGATGATAGTCCTTTGTTCTTGTTGCTTCTTGACTACTTCAAATTCTTGACATAATCATATGCTTCTTGTTCCTCTTCTTTACACCTTCCTACTCCTGTGATCTCCCCCTTAGATCGTGCACTCAATTTCATATTCTTTATAACATTTTAGGTTCTCCTTTTGAAGTCACATTAGTGAAAATAATTTGCAGGAACTATCCCTAACTTGTTTCTCATATATTCAAATGGTTATCTAGCAAAAGGCTTTGTAAACATATCTATTATTTGTTCTTTTATGGGTATTACTCCATTTTCATTGTTTGCTCATACAATTTCTCTCTAATAAAGTGGTACTTTATAGGGATATGTTTATTATTTGAATGAAGCACAAAATTTTTCAAAGTGCTTATTGCTATTCTATTGTCGCATTTAATAGATATAGGTTCTTTGAAATTTACCTTCATATCTTGGAAAGTTTATTTCATCCACAACACATGTGCGAAACAAGCAGAAGTTTCTATGTATTCAAATTTTGTTGTAGATAGAGAAACTCACGTTTGTTTCTTGCTTAACCATGTAACTAGAGAACTCTCCTAAGTAGAATGCTCTGCCACTTGTACTTTTTTTTCCATCCACACAAATGGCCCAATCTGCATCTGTGTATGTTGTCAATGTAAATTCCTTCCCTTTTGGGTACCATAGTCCATAGTCTATAGTCCCTTTCAGGTATCTGAATATCCTCTTCGCAGCTAATAGATGATTTTGTTTAGGTGTTGATTAATATTGTGTCACTAGTATGACTGCCAACATTATATCCGGACTATAAGCTTGTAGGTATAACAAACTTCCTATCATAAATATGTAAATATTTTGATCAACATCAGGGGATTCATCATCTGCATATAGTTTACATCCAATTGTGATGGGAGTTGAGACAAGTTTAAAGTCATCCATTTGAAACTTTTTCAACATATATTTTAGGTATTTCGTTTGAGAAATGAATATGCCTCCATATTTTTGTAGGATTTGTAGCCCTAGCTAAAAGGTAAGTTCTCCAATCATTGACATATCGAACTAAAACTTCATCTTTCCAGCAAACCATTTTACTAGATGATCTTTATTGCTGCCAAACATAATATTGTATGAAATGAATGAGGGAAAGACTTTTAACCCCATCCAGTGGAACCGGGCTAGGACCTACCCGCTATAATTCCAGAACGAAAGTGATTTAGTCACCTAAAATGGACAAGCGTATGTGAATGAAGAGAGGGATTGATAAGAGAAAAAAAGGTTATTGAAAAGATCCAGTACATTAATATCACCTAACTGGTGAGGCAAATGATAGACAAACAAATTAACACCACTACACCAAACGGGGATGTGAAGGAATAAAAACTATCGATTTCCATGCACACCTTACTACGACGCTCGTTGCACCCATGATTTCGCCTTAGTTCACTCCTTTGTCGTGAACTAAGTAATAAGCTGAGTAGCCCGTACTACATCGGTCGATAGAATGGTTATTCTGGAGTGCCTGACTACAGTTCAGAACAACCAACAAATTGAGGGAGAGGGGAGTGGGTCAATCTTAGGTTTTCTAGTCTGAATCCCATCCCTATTCTTCCATTTCCAACACATGTTGATTCTTCGCCGCCTAGTTTCGTTTCATAGTTGAAGCTTCTATTATACCATAAATAACCCTCTATCTTATTGATTGAGGGCACGATCTCTAGACTAGATCTAGTAGGCTACGGTCATTTATTGGCTAATACGCGATTCATTGGATTAAGGAATAATTCAGTCAGCCCATGAAACCATTACCAGGTAAGGAAGGTCGGATTCTACATTGGTAAGTTTCGTCAGAGAGAGCCCTCCCTTTTCCATAAATCACTAGAACTGAGAGCGAGTGCTCAGCTTTAGCTTCGTTGTCCGCTAGTATCCCTAATGAATTCCATTGCTATAAATTACTTATGGGTAGGGATATTTTCCCCTACTACTTGTAGCTTGTCCTGACTACTACTATTGGAAATAGATGAATGCACACTTTTTGACAGGCCCATCCCTCCCTATTGATAGAGGAAGCATACCAGTAAGTAGTATAGTTCGAGTCATTGTACCCACTACGCTTGGCAACCACCTCTTTATTCCTAGTTTAGGAGTCGATCCTGCTAATAGGGCCTTGGATTGGTGGAAAAACATAATCACAACTCAGTCGGGCAAGCTCTCGTATCTTCCTTAATAGGGCCGCCTTTGCTTCAACTTCCTTAAATGTTCCTCACTAACTACTTATTGTTTGTTGGGCCTGATTCCCTTCAGTCAGGAGGTCAGTTCTATCTTCTCATAGAATAGTCTGACTCGAAAACATCACAATAAGGAAACCCACGACGAAATTATCTTTATTGAAGCCGGTCCAGCCATAGTTAGTTCATGAACACTGTCTGTTCGTTAGGCTGCAGAATGGGCAGATCTAGGCAACTACGATCTATAGTGAGTGTCGTAATTTTCACAAGGACCCCATATCGTTATCATACCCGAGAGATGAGGAAATTGAGCTGGACTTAGCTCCTCCTCTCTTGAAACCCTATTTTTGAAGGTACTTGTCTAGTCTACAGTACCATGCCCATGGTGTTTGTTTAAGACCATATAGTGCCTTCTTTAACCTGCAAACATAATTAGAATTATTTGATAATAAAAAACATTCTGGTTTTTCCATATATACCTCCTCCTCAATTTCTATGTTTAAAATGGTAGACTTGACGTCCATTTGGTATACTTTGAAATCCTTGTAACAAGAAAAAGCCAAAAAAATCTTGATTGCCTCCACTCTCACAACTAGTGCAAAGTTATCTTCATAGTCAAGACCTTATACTTGTGAGTACCCCCTACACACTGGTTTGTCTTTGTTTCTAAGAATTTTACCCTATTAGTTTGTCTTGTTTTTGAATACCCATTTTGTGCCAATGACATTCTTTCCAATTGGTCTTGGTGTTGGTTCCCAAGTCTTATTCTTTTAAATCTGGTCTAGCTCCTTGTTCATAGCAACTATCTAGTTTTTGTCTTTACTTTCTTCAACAAAGTTCTTTGGTTCAATCTGTGACAACGTAGAAATGTGAATTTGATTTGATTTTTCTACAAGTTGCCTCCTTATTTGCACTCCTTCACTTTTAGCTCCAATGATTTGACTTTCAGGATGATTCTTTTGTGCATGTCTTGAGGGACCTTTTGAATGATTCTATGTATTTTCTAATTCTTCATCTTATACTTCATTTTCTTTACTGTCATAATGATGATGATCTAGAGGATTGATAAAACTTGTGTTCTTGTTCTTATCAAGTAGCTCTTTGTCAAACTTTACATCTACACATTCCAAAATCTTATGTAGTATTTTATTATAACATTAGTATCCCTTAATTTTTTATTAATATCCCAAAAATATTCCCTCATCTGATCGAGCATCAAACTTTTTGTTGTAGTGGCTACAACCACCCTCCAAAATTTTGGCCTGCACCAATTTCAGAGCCTCCCCTAAAAAGTTTCTCTTGATGATTGCACACACTCGGGCTCACTCCTTGAGCTCTTGTGATTCTTTATATTCGCCTTGTTTTTTCACTGCATCCAAGTCTCTACATGTTGATGTCTAAGTCATGCTTGCGACTGTGTTCTGGTTATGCTTAAAGTCTTTGCTTTGTATGTGTTTTGTTCGCCATGAAAGCATCTGTCGCACTCACACACGGAGTCACATTCACTGTCGCGCAAGCATCATCTCAATCATGAACGATTAATCACGAGTGTCGCACTTGTTGCTTGCACCGTCGGTCAGTCATGTTGAACATGTGTATCTGGATGGTTTGGTCATTTCGTCGTCAAGTCATGTGAGTGTGTGTTCATATGATCACCTATGCATCTTTTGATTATTCACACACTTATCCATTTTTGCTGAAGTTCTAGCGACCAGACTCCTCACTGAAAGCCAGACCATCACCCTACTTTCAACTCGATCAAATGTCAACCAGAACAACGCAGAAGCAACAAGCTAGTCCTTTCAAGTTGCGCTGCCTGCAAGAGGCTCAATCAACTCTCATGCTGGCCACCCAAATAATCGACACAACAATCACCCCGGGACTGACTCCCCTCAAAATTTGCTCAGAGGCCATTGAACTCACCCATTTAACTGACTAAGGAAATTGTGCAGATAATCCAGATAGACACCAAGTGCCCATCCCTATCTCCTTCAAAAAATTGTACAATTTTCCCAGTCAGTCATCCAGATAGTCGACTGACTGTTCATCTTAGAAATTGCGCAGTGATCATAAGCAGACCTTCCACTGCCCATCAGTCAGCTCAGCTCAGAAATTGTGTAGGGATGATCAGCAGGCCGACCCCCTGGCCTTAGTGTAGTCTTTCCAGCCAACAACTCCCAACAACAGACTGCCTGTTCCCTCCAGGAATTTCGCAGTTTCTACTGCTAGTGACTGAGCAGCCAACTGCCAGTTCCCTCTGGTAATTATGCAGTTTTGGCTGCCAGTGTACCTAGCAACCAACTGGTAGTTCCCTTTGGGAATTACATAGTTTTGGCTGCCAATGGCCCCAACAGCCAACTAGTAGTTCCCTCTGCGAATTCTGTAGTTTTGGCTACCAGTCTCCCGGGCAGTTCCCCAAAAAATTGCACAATCCCTACCTGCTGGCCCTTCATGCAACTCGGCTCGTTCCTCTAGAAAATTGCAAAAATCTGGCTATCCAGCCCCTGCTGATTGTTCATTTCGGAAATGTGCAGAGAATGCCTACCTTTCCCTCCTACAGCCCGGACTGTCCCTCCCAAAATTTGCATAAATTTGCCTCCCAGTCGAGCCAGACCTTGCAGACAATCACTGTCGACTCAGATTTTCTGTCTCCATCTCTCAGGGACTCTTGCACAGTTTTCATCAGCAGTTTCTCGAAGGCATCATCCTGCATTTGAATGATCCTATGTCAAGGTAGACTAGGAGGTTTTGGATTTGATGTCGTCTCATCATGAGTGACTGCAGGTATAGTTACACCAACAAACATGTCAAGGCGATGAATGAGATGAACGAAGGGAGCACATGTAGATGGACAGGTTCACTAACGGATGAATGAACGAAGCATGTGAAGCGGATGAACGTAGCGAACATGCACTTTCATGAACAAGTGAGCTTGTCAAGCCTTCCAGCATGAAAGCAAGGAACAACATGCTAAAGCTTCATCAAGCAAACCAAGGACCATTGAAAACTCCGCGTACTTCGCCATGCGGAGGTGAAGCTATGATACACCATGAAGACATCCATCACTCAGTAGCATTGTAGCTCGACATGCACTCTAGTAGCAACATGAATGTACCAGCATTGTAATGTCAAGTCATGTCAAGTCAAGTCATGAGTCACGTTGCCGACATCTCCACTAGGGGCTTGTTGTCAATCAATGTGATGTAACGTGGAAGTCCCAGAGACCCACTTGTTGAACATAGAGTCATGTAAGTCAAAAAGTCATGGAAGTCAAATGGTCATGAGGGTAGTCAAACAACCACAAGGGTTAGTTTCCCCCTTGGCTATAAATACCCCCTCATTTGTACATGAAAGGGACTTTTCACCTCAACTCCTCCCACATAGCCAAGAGAGTCTGTAATATTTTCTTTGAGGAGTAAGTAATGGTTCCAACGCCCCGCTGACGGGGTTAGTGATATATGGTGTAATGATGCGTCTTGGAACTTTCGCTTAATTCAAAAGCATGTCGACAAGCCAACATGTTTTCACACATGTATTGTATTTTTTGTAAGACTGATCTTTAACACTTGTAATGCATGTTGCTTTAACCTATGTTCTACATCTGAACTGATTCATTTGTTGTAATGCATAATCTATTAATGAAAATGTGTTGTATATGCTGCTAATGTTGTCCTGTCTGTGTTGACTGCTCTGCCGGACATCAGATAGACCTTTCACATGAACCTTGCTGTAACAACCGTTACACTCGTTCAGACTGATCTGTGAGTGTTGCACGTGTTATCTTACCTTGTATGTTGTGACTGCTGCATCCGAGTGGACTGCTCTACCAGAAATTATGTATGTCCTTTGTTCTGTGTGTTCCTAGTCGAGTTTGGACTGATCCCTTTCAACCTTGAACTCACCTTCACCTTTTTTCCCTCACATTAAAAGAACCATTGACACAAGTACACTTACACTCACCAGGCACACGAACCTCACTTCTCGAAGACAAAGCGAACCAGTCTCCTATGCTGACCAACAAGAGTTGAGGAAAATCCTTAAGATAATGGCAACCAGTACATCATACTCGATGGGACTCCCACACGAAATAGTGTGAGGTCTAGTTGGGACTTCATACCAGGGTGATCCCCTAAATGTTGGCAGGTCCAACACTGTCAACACTTTCCTAGATTTTCATCATTATTTTTTAATCCCAAATATTTTAAAATGTTTGATTGAAGCTAGATTACCGTGCCAAAGTTCATAAGGTGTCTTATCACAGTGTGGTCTAATATGAGCCTTATTGAGAATATGTATTGTTGTATGTACCGCTTTTGCCTAATAGATTTGAGGAATGTTTCTTTCTTGCATCACAACTCTAGCCATTTGCTAAACATGTATGTTTTATCTCTGCGCAACTCCATTTTGTTAAGGTGTGTCCACAATAGTATATTATCATTTAATGCGAAGTTCATCACACAGGTCTACAAACTCATTTGAAGTAAATTCACCTTCTCTGTCTGACCTTATGTACTCTATCTTGCACCCTATTTGGTTTTCTGTCAATGCCTTGAATATTTTGAACTTCTCAAATGCTTCTGACTTATTTCTGAGAAATGCCACCCATGTCAATCTCGAATAGTCATCAATTATCAACATGAAATATTTTTCTCCTCCTGGTGCTTTTGTTCTGGAAGGCCCACACAAATCCATATGAACTAGCTGTAAAGGCTTACTACTTGATAGTTTATCTTTGACTTTGAATGATGTTCATGTTTTTTTTCCCATTTGACATGACTTTTAGATAGTATTTTGAGGCTTCTTTATTGTTGGTAGATCTCTAACTTCTCTCTTCTTACTAAGCTTAATGATGTGATCAAAATTGAGATGCCCCAATCTCCTATGCCATAGCCACGATTCATCTTGTTTGTTGATGTATCATTCTTCACTCTCTTCCTTCAATATATATATATATATATATATATATATATATATATATATATATATATATATATATATATATATATATATATTATTCTTTGTTTGAACTCCTTCGCTAGAATCTTCCTAGTAGTTGTTGACCTGATTTCATAGCCTTGAGCTTCGAAAATAACATCACAACCTTCATCACACATCTAACTTACACTTAACAGATTATGTTTTAGATCATCTACAAACAATACATCCTGAGCCTTTCTTCTTCCATCATTCAGACTAATTGTACCCTTTCCTCCTATTCTTCCTACCTTATCATTATCGAATGTGACATTTCTAGTTTTATTTTCATCCAAGGATACAAACTTGCTTTTATCTCCTTTCATATGTCTAGAGCGGCCATTGTCCACGTACCATTTATTTTTTTGATCTTGAGCATACAAAAATAGGTCACACTTATCAAGTTTATTTTATTCCTTCTCCTTTCTCCATTGCATGCATCCATTTGTTCTATAATTATTCTAAGATGATAATCTATTGTCTTTAAGATGACATTCATATGACTTGTGCCCAAAGTTGTGGCAATAGAACCATTCAATGATATTAAGGAGAGGAGAAAATGCATCTTTATCTAGTTTCATGTTTGTTTTAATGTTTGTGAATCCATTATTAGCCTTACTTCTCTTAGAATTTCCCAAATCAGTTCTTCTGATATAAGCTCTACAATCTATGGCTTTATGTCCAAAATTTATACAACGGTAACAATATCCATAAAAATATTATTTATACCTGGTAGTGGATGTCGTTTGAGAATATAACCATCTTGAAATTTGATAATCCTGTCTCCTGAAGAAGTATGGTCTCTGATAGTTTGTTGTTTTATTGTCCATTCCTTTTGTCTTCTGTACTTTTCCAGCAGTGTTTCTTTGCAATTGTTCATTTGATGTTGAAGTGTTGCTCAAATTTTTGTTCTCAGATTGATGTGAACTATCATTGTCTCCCCTAACATATTTTACAAAAGTGATTGTCCTTTTATCCTCTGCCTTGGATTCACTGGATTCTCCTTCATAGCCTAACCCAGTCTTTATGAGTGGAGACCTCTGAGCATTTAATATCACATCCATTTTTTCAGACCCTTTTATCTGTTGAATATTCATGTTTAATTCAATTTGTGCCTTCTCTAGCCTCTTCTTCATACTTACCACCTCTTCTTCCAATATTTCACACTCTTGGATTTTCTCCTTTATTTTCTGCATCAAAATGTCTTCCACCTTCTTTGCTTCTTCAAGTTCAACTTTCAACTTGATAATTTCTTCTGAATTTGATTTTTCTTTTACATATTTCAATAGGATCTCTTTCTTCTTTCTATTATTTTGTTTAAGACTTTATATTTCATCCAGTGCACTCGTCAACTCTCCCTCAAGATCTACCTCTCATTCCTCTTCTTCTTCATATTCACAATCTTTTTCAATTTCTTCCAAGGTCATCAACATGAATTCACTAGTTCCATCTTTGCTAGAGGATTCATTGGAACTTTTAGATAGGTTGTTATCTTCTTGAGCATAAAATCTTTTCCTTTTAAACTTTTAAACTTTTTCTCTTTCTGCATTTTGTTAGACTTGTTATTTTCTTTCCCTTTAGGTTGATTTCCTTCCTTCTTATAAGGAAATTTTGAGGCATATTGTTCCACTCTTCCACAATTAAAACACTCAAATGGAAGTTTTCCTTTGTACTTGCATGTAATTTTATTCAAGATTTTGATAAATTTTGCTTCTTCTTCATCAGAACTTGAGCATGAACATTCCTTTTCCTCTATGGATTTGTTTGCATTGAAAGTTTCTTCTCTAGTGACTAGATTTCCTCTTGGAATTCTGATCTAATATGTTGTTAAGGAAGCAAGTAGTTGATCCCTGTTCAAAGTCTCAAAGTTTGTTGTCTCTTCTATAGCTAAAACCTTAGGATTGAAATTAGACGATAATGATCTCAATATTTTCTAAACTATTACACTTTCTTTTATTTTTTCTCCTAGACCCATCATGGCATTTAAGACTTCATCAGCTCTTGAAAATGATTTAGCTATATCTTCATCTTAATTCATTTTTAAAGTCTCAAACTATGTTATATATACTTGTAATTTGGCCATATTTACCTTTTTTATCTCCTTCATGAATATTTTCTAATTTAACCCAAATATCTTTTGTTGTCTAACAATGCATTACTTTAATAAATCCAGACTCACATAGTCCACTCAGAAGTGCATTCATAGCTTTTTCATTAGCTACAAAATCCAGTTTGGCATCTTTGTCACCAGTCGTTTCCTTTGGTTCTTAGTACCCTACCATCACAACAGCTTGGACTTCTACTCCAATAGACATTAAATATGTTTTCATTCTCACTTTCTAGAAGGCATAGTTTGCACTAGTAAATAGAGGGGATTTATTTGTTGAGCATCCTTCTTGACTAGCCATTTTACTGACTTAGGACCTCCTTCCAGTTGTTAGGTTGATACTAAAGAAACTTGGCTTTGATACCAATGGATATTTATGTTTGGAAATTAGCAAGAGGGGGGTGAATCAATAATTTTAAAATTTTTGCTCAACTTAAATTTCTTGTTATGCATCTCATGGTTTATGTATATACTCAATTATTAATGGTTTCCTTTTGCAGTTATTAGAGAGAGAATTTTGCAGATATATTTATTCAGAATTCACGAGCATTCACACAATATTCAAGAAGCAACACACAGAGACACTAGATATAATTGGAAACCCATAAGGGAGAAAACCATGGTTGAAAGTGATGTGAAGGAAAGCTCCTACTTCCTCATTACATCATATTTTTGTAGGCTCCAACCTACAAGAGGCTCCTACCTCAAAGGAAGCTCCAAATTCCACAAAATACTACAACCCACATAAGGCTCCTACCTCGACAAGCTACAACCCGTTCTTTATCAAGATACAACTTGAAAAGAGACTGCAATTTCTCAATCACAATACCAAGTTAAGAGTTATGGTTACTTGATATGAATTTCTGTTGTCAAGTCAACTGCACATCTTCTCAACTTCTCCTCTTCAATTCTATTCATCTTCTGCTACTCTCATACAAGCTACTTAACATTAAAATTTCTTTTTCCATTCAACAATGTATATTTTATAAGCATGGCTTCTTAGCTATTTGTATTCTCTATAGGAATATGAAATGAGAAGTTGTCTCTTGGTCTTCCAAGATTGTTCACAATCTGCCTCTTCATTTTCAATGTTGAAAATCAAAATTTTGTAACATAAAATAAAGTTGCAATAAAATGGGCCAACAACAATGATTGTATAATACAAATCTTGAAACTTTTTAGTTTGAATTGGTTATATTTTCCAGATTTGTATCAGTTACATGTTAATGATTAATAAAAGCATACATTTTCCAACCAGCTACGTCAAGATCCATTTTCCAATCCAATCTACATATTTATCCATGTTTTAGCCTTTTCACTTCACATCACTTTCAAATTTTGCATTCAAGCATAAATGATCACCAATTCAACATTCAACATTCAATATTCATGTGCACTTCACATTCAACATAAATTATCACCAAAGTGATAAATGACATCAATGCCAATATTACCAACATGGGTTCCTTTGTGGCTCTGTTGTCGCATCTATGAGTTCATAATGCATTCCATATATCATTATTGAAGAAATATGTTCTTGATCCTTCCCATGTGTCAGATCCTCCTGACATTCTGATGGGAGAGACCAGTATTTCTCATGGAACAATTATAGGATCTAATGAACTCTACTGCCTTTTCTTCAAATTAGTTTCTCCATAAAACCCCTGCACCAAATGTAATATACCTCTCTATAACATAACTAATTATTTTTATTATTTTTATATATACTCTTTAATTAGATGTAATATCCACCAATATCTTCCTTGCTAATATTATGATACAATTTTTCACTAGCCCTTGATCTCTTGCAATAGTTCATTATAAGGTAAACCTATAAGTTCAAGCACAAGGTGTTATTATTCTTTTTCACTTTTTCTTGTTCTTTCTCATGCCTTTTCCCTTTATATTTTTAATGCTAAAATTTCTTATGCTCTTAGAATTTAATCATCCATAATTCTTATCTTTGTTATGACATTAAGTGGTATTATATAGCCTCAAACTTGGCTTAGATTATCTCAATAGAACTGTCACAAAAACTATTCCAACGTATTCATGTTTTTTATGTTGGTCCATACACAATATATCCATATATGTGTATTAAAATACATATGGTTATAGAAATACTATGGGGTCTTACCCCTCCTCTTTTGAATTTCTCTTAATAATCTATATGGAAGGATATTATTCCTATCTTGATAACGTATAAACCTTTACAAATTAATGTTTCCATTACCATGACTTAAATTCTTGAAAGCATTAAATCAAGGCCAGTGACTACACGTATGACTTTGTAAATACTTAATACATGATTTTACCCCTTTCTTAGCATATACGACACATATATATTGCATTTTCGAGTTTTAGACTTTATAATATGTTATATATTTTTATCATGGGATTAAAGTCTTAAGGTTATCTAGCCTTATGTTGTGGGTAATGAGTTATATAGTGAAATTGAATTTATACTCCCTTGCAGACTGGTTCTATTGTGCCATCAGGGTAACACACATGCCTCCACATGGCTCGGTTATGAAATTGACGAAACTTAGATCAACGGTTATGATTCTTCTTTGGTTTAGTAGACAATGTTAAATCCTTAGGGTTTGTTTCTAGTTTCAATGACGTCCCCAACCACCATCTTGTTTGGTCATTTGTTTATCCTTTGGGCTTTGGACAAATCTTACTCAGCTTTGTGCCCTGCATTCGAACCCTATTATTCAGTGATTAATGTACACACATTTGAGAAGTATTAGCCCTTATCAATTTTACATTCATTTCTTGGTGGCGAATTTGTTGTGCCACATTGTTTGCTTGAACAGGTGAATGACAAAGCCCTCAAAAAAGTTTATAACATTTTTTTTTAGTTTTCTATTTATATATATCTCAAATTGTTAACCCAATTGCTCACTCGTTTCTCTCGGCTTTCAGGGTCGATAATTCACTTCATTCATTTTTTTGTTGAATTCCCTCTCGGCCTCGATCCTCAGTAGAATTACTATAATGACTGGCGTAATTTAACAACTCTGCTTCTCACTAATCCAGGTAATAATTAACCTTTCACTTGTATGACTTACTTATCCGAATTTAAACAGAAATGCAACAAATTACAGATATAACCATAAATACAGATATGTAGCAGAATTAACACTTCCTTTCATTAATGTCAAATAATGAAAAATGCTTACAAACAGAATGGAAACGAGACTAGCTCGGGCGATGGTAGCTTATCTATGAGAAGAGATATGGTGGCTACATACCTCTGAACTGAGTTACAATGAGGCTCAAGGGCCTTTTTATTATTTAACAATAAGAGAAAACCCTAAACAACCAAAACCCTAACCTGAGGAGATGTAACACTAAGAGTTTATGGGCCCCGTTGGAGTTAGTTGGGCAGCCAACTTTCCGAGGTTGTAACTTGGTCATATTATCTCCGTTTGATGCACATGATACCTCGTTGGAAAGATATCTCCGAGGACTACAATTAAAAACATGATTTTGAGGAAATCACCAATATTGCCAAAAAAACGTCATTTAGGGCCTCAAAATGGCTCCAGAAGTTAAGGACCTGAAAAATTGCCAAAAATAGTAAAATATGCTACGATAAAGGAAACCAAAAACTTGAAAGAAACAATGGTGGGGCTCCAAGTGGAATAGGTGGGTGGCCACCAATATCCACTTGGATCATTCCTCCCCCCTTAGGAAGAAATGGTCTCCATTGCGTTGAGTTCCTCCATGAGATGATGAAACTTTTGCTAAACTTGGTCCCTAGTGAGCCATTTTTCTTGGTGCAGGAGTTGGACGACTTTAACAACTCGATACAGTTGGATATTCTAGTGGCGAGTGTTCTCGATTTACATGTACATGATCCGATCAATCGCAGCTTGTTCCATGCAGTTTGGATTTAACTCTATTGCTATGATATGTTTTGCAATGTCGGATGTGTCCAGTAATGGTGGAAAGTATGGTCGAAGGCGATCCACATTGAACATTGGGTGCAGGCCAAGGAATGGGGGAATGCTGAGCTCAAAAGCATTATCTCCCACAGCCTTGGTGATGGTGTATGACCCATATCGAAGCGGGTGAATCTTATGGTGGGGCCCAGCGAAGCGCTCCTTCTGCAAATGTAGCCAAACTTTGTCGCCCACCTGGAACTTGTGTGGCACCCGATGTTGATCATGTCGCTGCTTGTACTTAGCATTGGCTTTGTCCAATATGTCATGGACCTATTGGCGGATGTGTTGAATGTTCTCAATGAAGCTATTTGTCTTCTCGGCTTCAGACTTGACATGAGCTGAATCTGCCTGAGTCGTTGCAAATCGTATGACCACATCAATGGGACATAGTGGCTGGAATCCCAAGCCCACCTGAAAAGGGTTGTGGCCAATCAAGTTATGGAGAGCTCGGTTGTAGCTATGCTAGACATAGGGGAGGCTCTCATCCCATGTGCGTGGATGCTTTGAGTTGTAGATGCACAGAATCTGTATGATCATCCTATTGACGACCTCTGTCTAGCCATCAGTTTGGGGATGGAAATTTTTGGACTTAGTGAGCTTGGTGTCCAGCATCGACCAGATATTGGACCAAAATGTACTGAGGAACTTGTTGTCCTGATCTGAGATGGTAGGCAATGGGATCCCAAATTGTACCCACACTCGTTCAAAGAAGAGTTTAATAGTGGCTTCTATTGTGATACTCTTCTTGCAGGCCGCCATAATGGCCATCTTTGAGAATTTGTCAACGACCACAAAAAAAGAGTCATTGCCATTCTTAGTAGAAGGAAGGCCTGGCATGTAATCCATGGAGATGGATTCCCAAGGTCAACTAGGGGTGGGCAACAGAGTATAGAGACCTTGATTCTTGATGGTCAGTTTGGCAATGGCACAGGCAATATAGGGTTTGATGTACTTCCCGACATCCTATCGAAGATTTGACCAATAGAAATACTTCTATAGTACTATCACTGCTTTCTTGACCTCGAAATTCCCAGCAACCTGACTATAGTGTGCTTCCCAAATCATCTTTGCACGCTCACTTGAAGGAACACAAACGTGTCCCAGGTGGTATAACAGATCATCTTGGAGGTGAAAATCTAGAACTTGTTGACCCTCCAAGAGCATATGGTATGTGTGGCCGAATTCTGGGTCACTTTTGTAGAGAAGTGGCTAATCAGAAGTCTCGTGCACACAAGAGTTGAGCAAGGTGGTTAACGTAATGATCAGTGGTCGAGTGAGGTAGTCTATAACACTATTTGAGTTGCTATTCTTGTACTTGATATTCAAATGGAATTGTTGCAGGTATGTGGACCACTTCTGATGGCGATCAAAATACAACTTCCCTTGCGTTTGTATGAACTGTAGGGGTCGGTGGTCTATGTGGATGACTGTTTCTTTCCCCAAAATGTAATTCTTCCATTGTCAGTAGGTCTGCACAATGGAATACATATCTTTGTCATAAGTGGGATACTTCCGAACTGTGTCTGAAAGTGTCTAACTGTGATATGCCATTGGATGCCCTTGTTGAGTAAGGACTGCCCCAATAGCATAGTCAAAGGCATCTGTCTCGATCTCAAATGGTTGTTGCAAGTCTGGTAATGTGAGCACTGGTGCAGAGCAGAGGCGATGTTTCAACTCTGCAAATGCCTTCTGTTGAAATTTAGACCAAAAGAATCTCGTTTTCGCTCCTCCTTTGATGACTTGACTCAAAGTCCAAGAGATATGAGAGAACCCCAACACAAACCTGTGGTGGAAATTGGCAAGGCCTAGAAAGCTACAGAGCCCCGTCAGAGTGGTTGGAGATGGCAAATCCTGAATGACTTTGATCTTAGCTGGATCCACATGCACCCTTCGTTCATCAATAATATATCTCAGATATTGAACCTGGGTCATGCCAAAAGCACATTTCTCCAAATTGGCACACAGCTTGTGTTGCCGCAGTTTCTGGAGAACCTATTAGATGTGGTGGAGGTGCTCTTCCCAACTTTGGCTGAAGATTAGGATGTCATACAAGTATACCACTATAACTGAGTTGGTGAATGGCCGCAAGATGTCATCCATCAGCCTTGTGAAGGTTGTCGGAGCATTCGTCAACCCGAAAGGCATAACCATCCATTCGGAAAGGCCCTCCTTGGCTTTGAAGGCATCAGAGGATTCAATTGGTTCCTGGTGATATCCAGAATTTAAGTCAATCTTGCTGAAATATTTCCCCCCTTGAGTTGGTCCAAAAGGTCATCAATCCGTGGGATCGGGTACCTATTCCCGACAGTGATCTTGTTCAACGCCCGATAGTCAATACAGAGTCTCCAAGTACCATCCTTCTTCTGTACCAACACAATTAGGCTCCCACAGGGTGATGAACTCAGTCCAATGTGAACTTTCTGCAACAGCTCCTGAATTTGCCTCTTGATTTCATTGTTCTACATAATGGAGCAATAATAGATTGGTCCATTGGGTAATGTCACAATTGGGGCTAGATCGATGGAGGGCTTGACCTGACAATGTAGAGACACCCCTAAGGGGGAGGTGAAGATGTCTTCGTACTCCTCCACGACCTTGTGCATCTATTGTTGTTATGTGGAGGGGCCCGGTCTGGAGGTTGTGGCCACCATATTCTTATTTCCTTGAGGGCATATTATCAAGAAAAAAAATTTCCCGGTTTTTGAAATGAGCTTACTGCATTGTTTTGCAGTAACTAGAGAGATGGCGGTAGGCGGTGCTATCTCTGGTATCATGTATAACTTATTTCCCAATGTAACAATAAGAATGTGAGGCCTTGACTCATACACAACATGTCGCTTCCACAAGTATGGTTGGCCTAATAATACATCACAAACATCAAGGGGAACAACGTCACATAATACTTCATCCGTGAAGGGCTTGATGTTGTATGGAAGGCGACATTGTTGGCTCATGCACAGATCTCGTCCTTGGTGAAGCCACCCGATGGTGTACGGTTGTGGGCATGCTGTGGTCGGTAAGCCCAGTCACTTCATGAGATCTACTGCAATGAGGTTCTTTTGGCTCTTTTTATCACTCCAAGAAACTCTCCTAAGTTGCAGCTTGGAGATGCGTGGTAACATATAATCTTCAATATTGTTCTTTGAACTATTGGAATGAATGATGGTTTGGATCAAGCTAGATAACCATTTCAACTTTGTTCTTACTCAAGACATGCATGAACACCCTCAACTTTCTAAGGCTTTAGACCACTAATTCTCAATAGTTTGTAGATTCAATGGATGAATGGAGAATACTGACCATACCGGCAGATGCATATATAAACACATATGAATGGCTAGCTACAGGCAGTAAATGAGAATACTAACTGTACCGATAGATGCATATATAAACACATATGAATGGCTAGCTACAGGCAGTAAAAGAATCTTGCAAATCTAATTTATCAACGCAGAGATAAAATGACAGTTATCTAGCATTAGATACAAAAGAAACATGAACAACTTGTTCAAGTGCAAGCTTAAAACAGAAGAGAAAATGGATATTGAACATATAACAGCAAAATAAGCTTATATTTGTTAGAATGAAGATGAGATGCTTGAGTAGCAAAGTCTCTACAGTCTCCAGAAGTTGAACCATTATTACATTTTTCTTTCAGACATTTATAGCTCTTTACAATGCTCTCGAGCCTTTTGAGGCTTGAGAGGTGTTAATATATCCTTGTGTCTCTTCAACAACTTTGATGCCTTGACTAGGCAAGCATGGGTCAGAGGTTCCTTCTTTTGACAGAAGAGTAACCACACTCAGGTAGTTTGATGCACTGTCTGGGAGCTCTCTCGTGTGAGAGATGCCCCACAATCGGTTCTATTTTTTTCTGCTGAGTGTTGTTTGCTCCATGATATTTTTTCTTGTTTTGGAAAAGTTGCACATGCTGTGATGCTCCATGATCACTTTTTGGCCTCTATCTCTGTCTCCCGGCCTCTATTAGGTAATGAAATGGGTCTGCGTGCCTCTGTGATCCCTTTAAAATGCTTAACAATGATTGTTTTCTGTTTTATACAGAAACCTTTGTAATACTGCGAAATCCCACCCATTTTGTTTCTTTCGGACTTGAAAAGTCCTCAAGTATGGTTTATTTATCTATCGGGTCCGCCCTTTGGGTCGCTATCACGGGTCGCTGATGGTCTAGCCCTGTGTATTTTCTTTGTATTCAGGAATATGTAAAAACACTAAAAATATATGAAAAATGGTTTTGGCGGACTTCAAATATTATATATTTCCCTTCCCGGACCCTTTCAGGTCTGGGGCTTATTGCATATTGCAAAACCAAGCTTCGCCTTGTATTTCGTTATATAAGGAAAATACACATAAATGCATTGAAGAAGGCTTACCAGCAGCCCTGAAATATTATAAAATAACACTTATAATGTTGTCGGATCTAGTTCTTATTACATCGGCGCCACTCCTTAAGGTTTCTCTGATTGTGATTCGTCGATGCGATGTGGGCCTTCGATCTGCACGCTTGATCGACGGTCCACGTTTAATCTCCGATTGCAATCGCAAACCCCAAACTGTAATCGACAATTTGCCTCCGCCGATGCAACTTGCCGATCCGATCATTGGAGATCGTTGATCGGGGGTGTCTTGCGTCGATTGCCACTGTTTTCCGATCAGATCCGCCAATTGTGATTTGTCGCTTAGATATGGGCTGTTGATTGGCCAGATCTAATGGTTGCTGTGATTTGACTGTGTATGCCCCCAATACTTGGTTTTTCACTAATTTTGAGTGTTTTTCGCCTCACGATAGTGCATTTCCGCCCTTCCAAGGGCTCTCCTCCTGCGATTTTTTCGATCTTTGGATAATCTTAAGCACTTTTGAAGACTTTGGGAGTGTTTTAGAGCATATTTGAATCCATTTTGGGCCATTTTCCATCAAGGCTAACACTGGCTCCTTCTGGGGATGAAATTCTCCCTGTGAGGTTTCAAGAATCACAAAACAATGTATTTCCTGTAAAAACAAAATCAAAATCTTCCTTCTAGTGTTCCATTGGGCATGGAGTCTATTTTGCAATGAAAATAAAAACTGGAAAAAACATATTTACAATACCAAGGCTTTAAAGCCTTAACTGGAATAAATTTTGAAGAATAGCCCATTGACTGGGCCATCAAAAACATCTCCTCCTTCCTTTAATGCATCCCTTTTAAGAACACAATCACCAAACTAAAAATTGACCCTTTTTTCCTTTCTGTTAAATGTTTCTTTTTCTTGGTCAATGTGCATATCAGAAAATTCATCAAAGACTTGCAAAAGCCTATTAATTTGATCATCCTCTTCAAAAACTTTGCAGCATTTGACTTTGTTAGGTAGAGATGGTCCATATTTCACCTCATCTCTATATGCTTTCAGCCTTGGATGTTTTTCTTGGAAGGTTTTGTTCATCTACTAAATGATAAGGTCTGCTTCGTACTCTGTTGTGTTATTTGTGACCTGAAAAGTTAATATGAAATGTAAATGAATGCATTCCTGTGTGGGGGACACAAGGACTACACTTGCCCTTGTAGCTTCCTTAAAGCAAGCCCCATCAAAGAACATATCCCAAGTCTGTGGGCCTTCTTCCTCTGTGATCTGGAAAATTGTTTTTTTAAGTTGCTTGGAGGCCAACTGAGATTCTTCAATCATAAGAAAACAAGCTCCAAAATTAGTGTCAACAACATATATGGGATGATTAGTGGGGTTCTTCTCATCACTGATGGTATAAGCCAACTGAGCTTCTCTGTATAGCCTCATGCTTTCACTTCCAAAAACTGGGACAGTAACATAAGATAGATCATTTTGCAATGTTCCACCTAATATCTTGATCCAGCGTCTGGAAAGCAACAAGACAAACTTGGGGGGTACATCTGCTACCACAATATCCATCATCATGCTCTTCATGGGCAGCTGAGACAAAGTGATGGTTAGGTCCTTGATTAGTCCCAGGGATTCCACTTTTCTAGAGTCAAAAGGAAACAGGTCATGATAAGGCTTGGTAATGTTAAGACCCAGCTTATCCATGACAACCTTGGCCATTAGATTATGGCTGGCTCCAGTGTCCAGAAGGTAGTTGTGAAGGATTTTATCATGAATAGACAGAGAAACATAGAATGATGGGGAGCTGTCTTCACAATTTTCAATCATTGGGCTGAGAATAACATCTAGTTGGTCATCTTGCAGATTTACATAGTCAGTGGAGGCTTGGATGGCTTTAGGCTCAAGAGCCTCAAGGATAGATTTCTTGAAGGAATCATTCTTCACTAGTTCAATCAAAGGCATAGGTATTCTTAGCTTCTGAATTTCTGATTGAAAACTGAAAGGAGAAGGAGACATGTCAAGGCATCTTACCTCGTGAGCAGGAGCTTTGAGGATGATGGGATCAACTACCGATTGCTTCTGCTTATTAGCTTGTTGTATTACAAGGACATCAGCTCTTTGAACCAGAGTTTTCTTGGCATTATTCATATTTGACCTCAAATTATAACTTTGCTGATCTTCAGTTTGTAGAACAGCTTCACCGTCCCACTCTTGGCTGATCTGGCCATTGAATAATGACTTTTCATAGGTAGCTAAGGTCAAAAAAGGGGCACTGCCTTTGTCTTCAAAACAATGGATCACATCATCTTCTTCAAACTGCTCTTCCTCCATGACTATGTTTTGAAAAGGGGTCTTTAACCTTTGGTCTTCACTGGCCTCTTTGCTTCTTTGCAGAATCTGCAATTGCTCATTTTCTCTTGTATATTGATTTGGGTTTCTAGGAACAAAGGTATTAGGAACCCTTCCTTTCCTAGAGTGTTGCTCAACCTTTAATTTGGAGATTTCAGAGGCTAATGACTCAATCATCTTAGTCATTTTATCTTTCTTTGGATTTGAAGATGAAGAAGACTCGCCCCTCTGTCTTCTTCTATCGATATTTCCCTTGAGCTTCTTGTAGAGCATTGGAAAGGTATGTTTTAACGAATAACTTAGTGGTGTTTCAAGCAATAGTTGTAACCTTTTCTTTGTTATAAAATAAGGAGAATGTAATGAAAATGAGCACGAATGACCCAATCACTAATAGTTATCTTCTCTATGCAGGAAAAGACAAAAGTAGGAAGGCGCGGTGCAAAACGAGAGTTCCATGAGGAGATAACGGCTGTCCCTCCAAAACCAAATAAAATCCAGACCAGGGCGAGTAAATCAAGGCAGATCAATCTGGGACGAGATGAAGGACCGTCAGTTCGGAAGGCTAGGCAGAGAAAAGAGAGGAGTTAACAGTTTAACAGATCCCTCAGGATCTTTGATCCTGAGGGATCGTTACTTTCAATTATTTTGTTGTTTAGTTAACTCCGCCATTACTTGTATAAAAAGGGGCAACATCGAAGACTTCAGGGACTTTTTGATTATCTTGTATCTTTACTTTCTGTTTACAGACTTCACAGTTGGTTAAACTCAGACTATCGAGTCTCTTTGAGACTTAGATTCACTGTACTATCATTGATGCGTTAATATAATATATTTGGTGTTACTTTCTCCTTGCATCTGAAGTAAGTTACGACGGTGTGCCATTGGAAGCTAAGGGCCCGGCTCCAACGGACACTGGCTGATTGTATCATTACAGTTTGGCTTTGTGTGGTTTGTTTATTGTTCTTAATAATCTGATATACTTACATGCTGTTCCATACTCGTTCATCAGTAGTTTTCCTTTTGTAAATCTTTGTAACAAGTTTACATCATATTTTCAGAATTGATCACATAACATTGTTCTGAGTTGTTCACTTCTGTTACAGAATTTATAAGTGGAATGTTTTAGCTACATATGGTTGGAGTGACGATCATAAGAAGATGGAATTAACGTTGTGTGTGGACTACTGGTGATCATTTCAGATTATGTGTACATATGATTGACATTTCCTGTTTATGGTGGTTTGCTGTTCCATTTGATTAAGCTGTCTACTTGTACAAAAGATTGCTTTTTCTTTGTATGTAAGTTGATGCCAAGAATTGAGAGTGTTGAACTCGCGAGATTTAGTTTCTTTACTGTCGTTCCTTTTACTGCTGTTCCATTTCTGAATTGTCGTTCCATTCTGCTTTCTTGCTGTTCCTTTTTACTTGCACTCATTGGTTTGGTGTGGGAGGAGGATCAAGGCTGTCGTGAGACACAACAGACGCTATTATGCTCCCAGATCCATGATCCATACTCTAATTCATTTTCCTTCATCAGTTTCTAGAGGGATGGGTTACTATTTCCGTACCCTTGACTGATAAAGTTGCCGCGTGTGATTTCTTTATGCAAAAGTAATTTAGCCATAGCTTAGCATCCGTTTACTCTTGTATTTCTTAGACCTATACTACTAAGCATTACTCTGAGAGATAGCCTCAAATTGAGATACCCTTTACAATAACAAAACGCTCCTGGATTGACTTGTAATGTGAGATAACTAGAGGTGAAAAAGACCCTTGTTGCAGCTCTACATTTTGGCGCCATTGCCGGGGAAAGGGTATAGCCATTTGTCTTTTAAACAGGGTAGTGTACGAATCTGCTAGGGGAGAGTTGGATTTTAAAAACAGAAAGTAATAACCTGCGTACGGAGCATGTAAAAGCCCTGCTCCACCGTCCGCTTTCCTAGCAGAATTGATTGGTTAAATAGGATTTAGCAGTTTAATTGGAGTGCATGACTAAGCAGAAAAAGCCAGAGAAAGATCAAAAGCCTCCATCCAAAGCCAAGGGGCCGGTGACCCTTGGACGAACGACCTTCATAGACGAAATCTATAAGAAAGTCGAATCTCAGCCATCAGTAGGTTATAGGAAAATCAATTCTAAACAGCCTACTAGTTCCCTTCAGGCCTCGGGATCACCATTTGAAGCCTTTGCTGAAGTGCATAGTCAAACAGAGGAGCAGGACTTTCAAGAAATTGAAAATTTGACTCCTGGACGATTGCACGAAGGGAATCTTAGTAACCTTTGCGAAGGAGGAGGAGAAACAGGGGAAATCGGGGAACCTAGATCTCCTATTGAACCAAACCAACCTTTAAATAGCCCGGATAAAGGAAGCGCTGCAAAAATCCTCGTTGAAGGAATTCATTCACCTCAGACAGTTGGGACCATCATTATCCCTGATAAAGGGAGTGTTGTCAAAACAATCCCTGTTAAGACTACCCCTTCTCAACCAAGGAACACTCTCTTGGAAATTCCTGAAGATTACTGGCATATATTCGATCCCATGGCGCAGAATCAGCCAAACACCCAGACCTCCACATTGCAATATCCTATAGTAGATTCTGCAGCAAATGCGCCCATGAAAGCTATCCCTCTCCAGCATATCCCCACATTTCATGGTCTTACATCAGAAGATCCGGATGCATTCTTGTTCGAATTTGATGTATTATGTAGAGGATACGATTACACCACCGATCCCCAGAAATTAAAATTGTTCCCCTCCACATTAAAAGGGGCTGCTTTAAGATGGTTTATGGGCTTAGGTGGTGGGGTTATTAACAATTGGGATCAAATGAAAGAAGCCTTTTTAAAGAAATATCAGGATTACTGTAGGTCAAGAGAACTAAAAGATGAAATATTTCAAATGTCAGCCAGACCAAATGAAACTCTAGAAGAATATGTGGAACGTTTCCAATATAATTTGCAAAGATCTCCCTATGCATCGTTACCTCTGCCTGATAACGTGTTGAAAACCGCATTAATTAGAAGTATGAAAGAACAATGGATTGAAACGTTGAATATTATGGGGAAATGAGACATTTATCAGGAAAATTTTGCTGATATCATTGATCTGTGTATCAGGAGCTCAAGAGGCAGCACGAGGATAAAACCAGCAGAATATGATCGCTTTACCAGAGATAACAGAACATCAACAGAGGGAGTAACACGTGTGGAACTTGGAAATTTGCTAGAAAATTTTAAAACTGATATCCTGGGGACATTAACTACACAACTTGATATTGTGCAGGCTAAACAAAAGCAAGCAGAGGCGGAACAGAATCTAGCGATTTTCTGCCCTCGATGCAGGAAGAAACATAGCCACAAGGAATGCCCGCTGGATACAATCCAAATATGTGCTATCTGTACCAAGGACCACCTGACTGAAAGTTGCCCCTCACTTCCTGGTTTGAAGGCAGTATACAAAGAAGTAGAAGAGGAGCCAGAATCAGCATATTTTATTAACCAGCCTCGTTAATGGCAGCCTAGGCAATCTGGTATGTTTTCAGACCCCTCCTCTTCTTTTCAACCCCCGCAGTTCAATGCTCAGCAACAGAATATGTGGCAAAACCAGTCTCGGCCCCCGTGTTCGAATTGGTCACCTCAAATGCTTCCTACTCCGAATCCTTGGATGACCCAATTTGGTTGGCCAAACTTCCCTTATCCCCCACCATATTGGCAGAATAATTCATATCCTCCGCAGTGGACCCCTTCTACTTTGCAAGGTTCACCCTGGCAGACAAGCTGGCCAAAATCGACATATCAGCCAGCAGGATCAATTCCACTCCCTCAACCAACTCTGCCAGCCTTACAACAAAATTCCCAGCCTAAGCTGAGACCGCAGCTCCCAGCCCAACCCAACCCCAATCCAAATAATAGACCAGTTCAATCTCTTCAAATTATAGAATCCTCAGAGATTGAATCTGATCTGCGGGAGTGCAATGATCTTCAGTTAAGATCTGGGCGAATAATAGAAACTGAGGGACATAGAACAACTCACATTGAAGATCAGTTACCTATAGAACAGCCGTCACAACAGGAAGATGTAAATAAAGACCAGGCTCATCAGCAAGTAATTACATCTCCTCCACCTTTCCCAGAACGATTGGCCATTCCACGACCAACACAATATCCAGATTTTGATATTCTGGGAGAACTACAAAACTTGTATATAAGAATTCCATTCCTTCAAGCTATACAGGATATCCCCATATATGCAAAAACCATAAAAGACCTGTGTAGCAGAAAATCAAAAAGAAATGTAACCTCTAACCCAAGAGTCCAGGTAGTCGGCACCTTATCCGACCTCCTATCAGGAAAAGAAACACCAATTAAATACGAGGACCCTGGAAACCCAATTGTCACTGTTCAAATCTATGGGCAGACCTTGACCAACGTCTTAGTTGATCTAGGGGCTGCAATTAACATCCTGACAACATCGACTTGCCAGAAGCTCGGAATTACATCGGTAGAACCTACTTCCACTTTGTTAGAACTAGCTGACCGATCAGTAATTAGACCAGAAGGCACCTTGTATGATGTCATGGTTTCAGTGGATTCCTGGGAATACCCGACCGATTTCCTGATAATTAATCCGAAAACCCGACTAGATGGACATCCGCTAATTCTAGGTAGACCGTGGCTCACTACTGCTGACGCCTACATTGGTTGCCGGCATGGAAACATGACCATAACCAGAGGGCCGGATATCAAAAATTTAATCTTGTACCCTCCAGCGCAGCCAAGCATCACGATGATGAGAACCAACCTGCGCCCTGCCTCATATATCACTGACAATATTAGACCCCCATTAACAGTTCAGGAAGCGCTAGATTTCAAAGATCAAACGGAAGACGATGCCATCAATAAATTCATTAATTAAACAGAATCCACATCGTATGCACAATGTTTTATGATACAAGCGGCATTTGATAATGAATTAGAGGAGGATCCTCTGAAAGACGAACATGACCAAATTATACCTGTGACTTCTGTCGCTAATAGCAAAGTAGTGCAAATTGAACCGGGGAAAACTTTAAATATTAACGCTAATCTGACACCAGATCAAGAGACAAAACTCATCCAGCTGTTACGAAAGTATCAGGAGGCATTTGCATGGGACTATCCCGATATGAAAGGGATTGATCCCCAGCTATGCACACATCATATTTATATCGAAAAAGATGCAAGACCTGTTCGTCAACCGCAAAGAAGACTCAACCCCCATTTAAAAGATGTTGTAAAAGCTGAGCTTCAGAAACTTTTAGATGTTGATTTTATTTATCCTATTTCTGACAGCAAATGGGTCTCTCCACTTGTGGTAGTACCTAAAAAGAACGGGAAATGGAGGATCTGTGTGGATTATAGAGAATTAAACAAAGCCACACAAAAAGATCACTTCCCTCTTCCATTCATAGATCAGGTACTGGACACCTTAGCAGGCAAGAAATTCTTTTCTTTCTTGGATGGCTTCAGCGGATACAATCAGATTCAGATTGCCCCTGAAGACCAGGATAAGACTACCTTTACTTGTCCCTGGGGAACGTTTGCTTATCGAGTCTTACCTTTTGGTTTATGTAATGCTCCAGCCACATTCCAAAGGGTTGTTCTTAGCATCTTTGCAGATTTAATTAATGATGGATTAGAAGTCTACATGGATGACTTCACACCATATGGAGATGACTTTGATCCAGCTCTAGATACTCTCGAAAAAGTCCTACAGCGCTGCATCGCTACCAGACTTTGCTTGAGTCACGAAAAGTGTTACATGATGATGACCGAAGGACTCATTCTGGGACACTATATTTCAGCAGCTGGTATTCAGGTAGACCCGGCTAAAATTCAAATACTTTTGCTTATTCCGACCCCCACTAATCAAACAGAGGTACGCAGTTTTCTTGGTTTTTCTGGGTATTATAGACGATTCATACAACATTATTCACATATTGCCGCACCTTTACATGCATTAACTGGAAATGTTGACTTCTTATGGACAGATAAATGTGATCGAGCCTTCAAAGAATTAAAGAAGCTGGTATCTACAGCTCCAGTTCTCCGAGGACCTAATTGGAATTTACCATTCCAAATTTCAACTGACGCCTCAGACACAGCAATCGATGCAGTTCTGGGCCAAGAAGAGGATAAAAGACCATACGCCATCTATTACATCAGCAAAAATTTGGCTCCGGCTGAATTAAATTACACTGTCAACGAAAAAGAATTTTTAGCTGTGATACACGCTGTTAATAAATTTAGACACTATATTACAGGCTATCCCGTTATTTTGTATACAGACCATTCTGCTATTAAGTATTTAGCAAATAAGCCTGTTACAAATGGAAGAATAACTAGGTGGTTGATCCTGTTGCAGGAGTTTGATATTACAATCAGAGATCGACCGGGGAAGGAGAACCCTGTAGCTGATTTCCTCTCACGAATACCAAAATCAGTTGAAGCAGCAGCAGTCGAGGACCAATTTCCAGACGAACACTTATTTGCTGTCGCTGTTCAGACTCCCTGGTACGCTGATGTTGCTAACTATCTTGCAGTAGGTAAGCTTCCAAAACGTTTAGCCCCCAATGAACGGAAGCAGATTGTTCAGAAAAGCAATCGATTTTCGTGGGTTGGGGGCTATTTGTTTCACACAGGAGCAGATATGGAAATCAGAAGATGTATTCGAGAGGACAAAATCTTTGATATCTTGAAAGCCTGCCATGACGGGCCATGTGGAGGACATTTTGCTGAACGAAGAATAGCACATAAAGTATTACAAACGGGATATTACTGGCCTACAATTTTCAAGGATGCGAAAAAATTTGTCCAGGCCTTTGATAGTTGTCAGCGTGCAGGACGACCTGGTCCAGCCGACGAAATGCCTTTACGGTCTCAATTAGTGATCGAACCTTTCGAACGCTGGGCTCTGGACTTCGTCGGACCCATCAACCCGCCATCAAACCAAAGAACCTACATTTTGGTGGCAACTGAATATGTTACCAAAGGGGTTGAAGCGGAGGCATTGCCTAGAGCTACAGAAGATTCGGTAATACAGTTCTTGTTCCATTTGTTTGTACGTTATGGTCTTCCGAGGGAAGTAATTACAGACGGAGGACCACAATTTGTGGGGCATAAATTAGCTGCAACACTCAATAACTATCGTGTCCAGCATAAAATTACTACCCCATACCATCCTCAGGCAAATGGGCAAGTGGAGAGCAGCAATAAGGTAATAGAGTCTATTTTGACAAAAACCGTTGCCTCACATCAGCGTGATTGGGCCGCCCAACTACCCGAGGCACTGTGGGCTTATCGAACCACATGGAGAAGCACCACCGGCTATTCACCATATCACTTAGTGTTTGGAAAGCAGCCCATTTTTCCTATAGAATTCGAGATCCAAACGCTGCGAATGGCCCAAGAAGTCGGATTGGATTTAAGTGAAGCACAGAAAAATCGATTACAACAAATTAATGAATTAGATGAAATAAGGCTCTCTGCATTACAGAATACAGCACTCATTCAACAGCAGCGAGCCAAATGGCATGATGCGCTTATCAAAAACAAGATATTTCATGAAGGAGACTGGGCTCTGTTATATGATTCTAGATTTCAGGATTTCCCGGGGAAGCCTCAGACTCGTTGGTTGGGACCATACGAGATTCAAAAAGTCCATGACAATGGGACCCTTACTCTGATCACAATCGATGGGTCTGGATATACATTTAAGGTAAACGGCCACCGAGTTCGTCTGTATCGCAAACCGCTCACTTGGGAATCTTTTTGTCAGCAGCTACGCCAAGATACTAACATTGAGATTATGGGCGAGGAAGCAAAAACTTCCTCACCTATAGATCAGTAAGAAATTCATCTTTTATTACCACATCTTGTATATAAGATTGTAAATTTTGTATATATGTTTTTAGTATTTGTGTGTGCTGTTCCTTTTCAAAAGGAACATCACTTGAGTGTTTTTGCTGTTCCTTTTCAAAAGGAACAGCACTTGTGTGTTTTTGCTGTTCCTTTTCAAAAGGAACAGCACTTGTGTGTTTTTGCTGTTCCTTTTCAAAAGGAACAGCACTTTTGGGTTTTTGTTGTTCCTTTTCAAAAGGAACAACACTTGTGTGTTTTTGCTGTTCCCTTTCAAAAGGAACAACACTTGAGTATTTTTTGCTGTTCCTTTTTCAAAGGAAACAACATTTGTGTGCTTTTGCTGCCTTTTTTTTAAGGCAATGCATCATATGAACTCCTCCTCACCCTCCCTTTCAAAAAGGAGTAGTATGCTCTTGTCCCTTTCATATAAAGGATGTGTTGTTCATCCTCTTTCCAAGGCCATAAGTAGCAGCTATACATTTATGCAATGAATATAAAAGTCAGGATATATCGAGATCAACATATCATAAATCGCTATCTTTAACAGCCCTAGTATTGATGCAACAACAAAGGAAGGATCCACACACTCATCATTTTTGCTGTCATGGTCTCACCTCCTCTGCCTTGTTGGAAAATTTCATCATGTTGAGTTCCTACAATTTTCTCTATTATTACTTGGAAATAAGAACAGAAGATTTATATCTTCCTATTGGGATGACAAGACTTCTTCCGCCATTCCCACTCTTAAGGAGGGCTGAACCACCCTTATGTGTAATTACACAAGAGCAAAGTCTGTTTCAAAAAAAAAAAAGGCAAAAGCAAAATGAAAAGAAATTACTTGTCAAATGCAGGATAGGGGGTTTCATTAAAGAACCAGCCTACTATGATCATAAGATGCATTCCCATCATGGCCACCACACCAGGGATATGGTCCAACGGGTTCACTACATAAACAAACCTTGGAACAGGGGGTCTCATTACGAGCCGGCCTGCCCACGTTTCGCGCCTCTCTGGTGAATCGCATCATGGTTATCTGGTTACCAAGCCAGCATGATGGCCTGCATTTTGACAAGAATTGCTCTTCAAAAATACACAAAGGACCATGGTTCCAGGGTGAAATAAACAACTCTGCCAAGGTTATGAACACCTGTCGGCAGCAGAGCTCTGTTAATGGTATCAGAGTCGTAATATATACACCAATTTGGATCATATCAAATGCTTCTTTCTATCCTCGTAATAATTATATCTTACACTTTGATGGATACGTCGCATGAATATCTATCACCACCAATCATGGCAAAGGTATTGACTATGACTACCTCAGACCTTATATGAGTGCCAGACGTCCTATCCTCCTGTTTTGCATCACATCACGCAGGCTTATGCAAAACGCGATCTACCTTTTGCCTCGATCTCGGTATTTCTTTGTCTAATCTGAAACATGGCAAAACTCTATATGCTGTTCCTTTATGACTTGGTGACGGGACGGCGGCTCCTCCTCCATTTGACGGCTGGGACAGCCTATCATATTGCGAGGGGGGAGGTGACCTCATTACTCCGCCGGCCACATGTTAGCACATCATTCGGAAATGATATGGTACGAAGGTACGGTATGGGTTAACGACATGACAATGCTATTTTTGCAAAAAGTTGTTATTTACAATCAATTTTCATGCATGCTCTGTGTTTTTTTTTTTTTTTTCTCTTGCTGCGATTATGTTCTTTGCGACAGGTAATTGCTGTTCCATCTAGGATCCCGAAACAGAACCATGGGAGGCAAGGCTATCAGAAGGGAGCCTAGTGAGCTAGTAGTCTCCGAAGCTGCTCGGGAGATCCTAGAAAGGGCAGGGTGGCTAACTTATTTTAGCCGCCTGCGTGAATCAAATGAAACTGTGGCCATGGAATTCCTGCAGAATTTGTAGGAAGAACACTCTGTAGTGGGTGGGAAGCAGATAATGGTCACGAAGGAAATAATCGCGGAAGTAACAGGATTACCAGCCTCAGGACCAATATGGACGATAAATAAAGAGAGGTTGCAAAAGATCATAGAAATTTTCCAAGACGAAGGACATAATCTAACAGTGAAGGGAAACGGAGTGCTGCCGGCAACGCTAGGAGAACCCTGGAGTGAATTGGCAAAGGTGGTGCAGAGCTACATCACCTGCGAGGGGCGAAAAGATGTGGTAAGACCGCGTCACCTTAAGCTCCTGGCTATGTTAAAAGGAAAATGTTCTGTGAATCTCCCTGCATTGTTAAATTCATTACTGCATGATGCCTCTCGGAGCCTGAAAAAGGCACACCATGAAGACGCAGTGGTTAGCCACCATGGGTTGATCCGCCTGATAGTGAGCTACAGTCTCACTCAGTAGCAGAGTAGCTGGGGGGAGCTTATTACAGCAATTGGAGGGGGAGTGGCATCACCATCCCCAAAGGCTAAGCATCCCGCTAGTACCTCTAAAGCACCCAAGGAGCCCAGAGAATCACCAAAACCCAAGCATCCCTCGGATACACCCGAGCAACCCAAGAAACACACGGAGTCAGTAAAACGAAAACGTTCCTCTAGAGCATCTGGACATGCAGAAAAACATAAGGAATTGGCCACAGAAGAGCGTGTTGCCTCGAAACGTAGGCATTCCTCTGGCACGCCAGAACAATCTGAAAAACGCAGAAAGGTGGTGGTGGAAGAACAGGTGGCCAGCACACCCGAACAGCCCGAGAGGCCTAGGAAGTCAGCTCGGTTGGCAAGAATAAAAGGCAGGCAGGAGAAAATCCAGCTAAGCATTGACCAGCCAATCGAAATAATAGATGAGCCACCAGTGCCAGAACAGGAACCCTTGAGGGAAAATGTGGAACAAATTGAGAACGAAGCAGAAGCCGAGGAAGGAAATGAACATTCTAACTCTGAGGCCGAGGCCGACTATCCGGAGGCAGCCACTGAGCAGCCAATTCAGGAGGAGGAGATGGAACAATTGGGGGACAGCCCTCCACAGGTCCCCGTGGAGGAAGAAGAGCTGGCCACCATCTTGGCCAGCCTGGGAGATTATGCTTCACCTTCCAGTCCAGCAGACCCTCCTGAGGGACCCTCTGGGGAAGAGACGCATGAAGAATTGCATGAAGAAATGGCAGGAGGAGAAAACCTCCCTGTTGTTGACAAAGAAAATGTAAATACCAACCGGGAACAATCTGTTCCCAAGACACCAGAAGAAAACCCACCTGCTGATGACGTGGAGAATGAAAATGCTTGTCAGGAACAGTTCGTTCCCAGAATGCCAGAAGAAACCCTCGATGAAAGAGGAGCAGAACTGAGGGCCGCTCATGCGCCCACTGCCGAGGCAAGAGAAATTAAGAAATTGAGAAAGAAACAGCAGAGACTGTTGAATATTATAGCCCAGCTTCGGCAGAAAATTCGAAGTTTGAAAGCCAGTCTGAGAATAAGAAGGACCATAAGGAGAAAAAGAAGGACAAATGTAGCAGGGTCCTGTCAGATGAGAAGGAAAGGGGCTTATAGGCGTCTCGTAGGTCAATACCCCGCTGATAGACCTAAGACTGTTCCAACCAGCACTGAGGAACAAAATGCCGTTCCATCTGATATGGAACATCAGAATGACATTCCTATTGACGCTGAGGAACAGACTGCTATTCCAAATAGCCCATTGGGACCAACTGCCATTCCAATCAAAACCTAGCCGCAAGACGACATTCCATTTACAGAGGGGCCATCGTACCCTTTTATTCATGTTAAGAAAGAAAGGGAAAACAAAGCAGTCCAAACTGAGGCACCACCTTTAGGGATAATTCGGGATACGAATTCCAGGCAGCGAAACGTGAAGGTCCAGGTAAAACTCCCTGCCTCTGAGAAATCATGGAAAAAGGATCCAAAAACCAAGGCCTTGCACCACGAGATGAAGCAAGCCCGACAGGAGGCTGACCAGCTAAGGGAACAAATGATCCCTCGGGAAAAATACGAGGAGTTGCAGCAGGAAGCTGAGCAGTTAAAGGAACAAATGATCCCTCGGGAAAAACATGAAGAACTGCAGCAGCAACTGCAGAACATGAGTCAATCAGAGAGTCAGGCCTTTGAAGGATGGCAGAAGGAACAGGAAAAGGTTGCCAAGGTAACACGTCGACTAGATGTTGTTATTAAACAATTGGACACTGTATGTTCGCTGTATAATGATGTTTTGACTTGCAGGGCCCCTGCAAAGAATTATGCTTTATTTCTCCTTGAAAGATACTTAAGATTGAAAATAAAAGCTGTTAGCGAAGGTGCCCCTATTCAGATTAGTACTGTTAATGATTTTATTGATTGTTGCAAACATTATGGGGTTAAGGTCCAACGGTTACTATGTGAATTCTATTTGCACAATATGGTGCTTGAGCAGGAAACTGATTTAAACCCTGGCCCTTTCGTGGGAGATATACAGCTACAAGCCTTTGTTTCATTTGGGGTCAATCAGTTAAAGTGGCTCAGGGCTTACAATGCCTTTCAGAGGCAGGAGAACAGCCTAGCTCTATGGGTCAGGGTCGAGCCTAGAGACCCAGTTCACCTATGGCAATCACACAAAAGCCTTATGAGAACCCCGGGCGTCATAGAACTGCTAGGACCCATGCATGAGGATTTGATCCGAAATAGCTTGGAATACTTTCTGGCTATTAAGGATTCTGCCCTGGATGCTGCCAAATTCCACTATCGGATTTCTACCCCAAGCATCCAGCTCAGGGAGCCATTCAAATACGAGAATTTTGAGCTGGTTGCTGAACGGTTGAGCCTTTATGGCCAGCACATTCTGCAAGCTGGGCCGTCTTGGTTAGGATACCGGTTTCGTAGCCCAATTATTTGGCACCCTGCACCTGGGTACCAGGCCTTGTATAATATGCCTGCAGATCAATTGAATCAATTCTTTGATAATCTGGTTGCTCACCATGGTTGCAGACCTCTTCACGAGGTGCCCTCTCCCGCCTATTCTCTTACCGCTCTCCATGTTAATTATAACGTTTTCATGAGGCCATGAAACAGAGTAAGCCGGGGGGTGTGTAGAGCATTGGAAAGGTATGTTTTAACGAATAACTTAGTGGTGTTTCAAGCAATAGTTGTAACCTTTTCTTTGTTATAAAATAAGGAGAATGTAATGAAAATGAGCACGAATGACCCAATCACTAATAGTTATCTTCTCTATGCAGGAAAAGACAAAAGTAGGAAGGCTCGGTGCAAAACGAGAGTTCCATGAGGAGATAACGACTGTCCCTCCAAAACCAAATAAAATCCAGACCAGGGCGAGTAAATCAAGGCAGATCAATCCGGGACGAGATGAAGGACCATCAGTTCGGAAGGCTAGGCAGAGAAAATAGAGGAGTTAACAGTTTAACAGATCCCTCAGGATCTTTGATCCTGAGGGATCGTTACTTTCAATTTTTTTTTGTTTGGTTAACTCTGCCATTACTTGTATAAAAAGGGGCAGCATCAAAGACTTCAGGGACTTTTTGATTATCTTGTATCTTTACTTTCTGTTTACAGACTTCACAGTTGGTTAAACTCAGACTATCGAGTCTCTTTGAGACTTAGTTTCGCTGTACTATCATTGATGCGTTAATATAATATATTTGGTGTTACTTTCTCCCTGCATCGGAAGTAAGTTACGGCGGTGTGCCATTGGAAGCTAAGGGCCCGGCTCCAACGGACATTGGCTGATTGTATCATTACAGTTTGGCTTTGTGTGGTTTGTTTATTGTTCTTAATAATCTGATATACTTACATGTTGTTCCATACTCGTTCATCAGTAGTTTTCCTTTTGTAAATCTTTGTAACAAGTTTACATCATATTTCCAGAATTGATCACATAACATTGTTCTGAGTTGTTCACTTCTGTTACAAAATTTATAAGTGGAATGTTTTAGCTACATATGGTTGGAGTGACGATCATAAGAAGATGGAATTAACGTTGTGTGTGGACTACTGGTGATCATTTCAGATTATGTGTACATATGATTGACGTTTCCTGTTTATGGTGGTTTGCTGTTCCATTTGATTAAGCTGTCTACTTGTACAAAAGATTGCTTTTTCTTTGTATGTAAGTTGATGCCAAGAATTGAGAGTGTTGAACTCGCGGGATTTAGTTTCTTTACTGCCGTTCCTTTTACTGTTGTTCCATTTCTGAATTGTCGTTCCATTCTGCTTTCTTGCTGTTCCTTTTTACTTGCATTCATTGGTTTGGTGTGGGAGGAGGATCAAGGCTGTCGTGAGACACAGCAGACGCTATTATGCTCCCAGATCCATGATCCATACTCTAATTCCTTTTCCTTCATCAGTTTCTAGAGGGATGGGTTACTATTTCCGTACCCTTGACTGATAAAGTTGCCGCGTGTGATTTCTTTATGCAAAAGTAATTTAGCCATAGCTTAGCATCTGTTTACTCTTGTATTTCTTAGACCTATACTACTAAGCATTACTCTGACAGATAGCCTCAAATTGAGATACCCTTTACAATAACAAAACGCTCCCGGATTGACTTGTAATGTGAGATAACTAGAGGTGAAAAAGACCCTTGTTGCAGATCTACACTTCTCTGTAGCCATGATGTTTGATTCTACTTCCAAGATTGCATCTTGCATATCAGCCAAAGTAGCACATCACCTCTCCCTCAAGAGTAAACAGAAGTAAGAATCAAAGGCACTGGCATAGATGAGTCTAGCAGAGGTAGTGGTTGGTTTTACTTCAGCTGGTATCTTGTTGTACATGCGGTTAAACCTCTTAGTAAAATCAGACAGCAACTCCACATTTTCCCTCTTTAAGTTCCCAAACTTAGTGTGGTAGTAGAGGAGATCCTTCTTATCCCCCCAATGCTTTAGGAATGCATCATCTAAAGCCTCAATATCTGCTATAGATCTTGGGGTTAGTTCTCTGAACCATTTTCTAGCCTCTCCATCTAGGCTTTCGACAAAGACTCTCATCTAGACATCATCTTCACTAATGTCCAGGTTATCAGCATAGCTATAGAATGACTCAAGATGTTCTTCAGCTGTAACACCTTCAGTCCTAGTGAACTTAGGCATATACTTTTTATATTCTCCAGTAGGCATGGCATTCAAAGGGGTGGGCAGTATTAGAGGTCCATACCTAGCACCTATAATTCTTTCCATTTTGGTGGGTGCTTGTGGACCTGCCATAGCTGTGGTGACTAAAAGAGTACTGGTAGTCTGAATGATAGAGGGCTGAGGAGTCACTGACAAGACTAAAGGAGTATGATGGATAGGAGGTGAGGTTTCCTTTGGGCTTATAACAAAAGGAGAACTTAAAGAATAAGGAGCTTTATGAATCTCTGAGAGTTTTTCTTCGTTGTTAGTATTATATGCTATACTCTCAACATGTGTTTGTTCTATTGCAGGATTTTATTGAAGAGATATAGAAGATTGTTTAGATTTACCTGAACATGATGCTCCTTTTTGCAAAACCTTTCTTTCTTTGATGATTTTTTTAGGGTCAGGTACTAGGTCAGCTTGTGACTTCTGAGGATTTTTCCGATTATTCCTCACAAACTGAGCCAGAACTATGAAGTGGAGTCGTCAAGAGGTTCGTCCTTCAGTAGAGTCACCGGATAGATGATTACAACCAGAAAAGTGCCCAAACATTGTCTATCATCAAAGCTGGATTTGTGTCATCTCCCAGGGAAGCTAAGCTTTAGTCTCCTCTCCCTAGCAACAACGCTAATTATGTTATCACTCCAAGAAACTCTCCTAGGTTGCAGCTCGGAGATGCCTGGTAACATATAATCTTCAATATTGTTCTCTGAACTATTGGAACGAATGATGATTTGGATCAAGCCAAATAACCATTTCAACTTTGTTTTTACTCAAGACATGCATGAACACCCTCATCTTTCTAAGGCTTTAGATCACTAATGCTCAATAGTTTGTAGATTCAATGGATGAATGGAGAATACCGACCATACTAGCGGATTCATATATAAACACATATGAATGGCTAGCTACAGGCAACAAATGAGAATACTAACTGTACCAGCAGATGCATATATAAACACATATGAATGGCTAGCTACAGGAAGTAAAAGAAGCTTGCAAATCTAATTTATCAATGCAAAGATAAGATGACAGTTATCTGACATTAGATACAGAAGAAACATGAACAACCTGTTCAAGTGCAAGCTTAGAATGGAAGAGAAAATGGATATTGAACATATAATAACAAAAGAAGCTTATATTTGCTAGAATGAATATGAGATGCTTGAGTAGCAAAGTCTCTACGGTCTCCAGAAGTTGAACCCTTATACATTTTTCTTTCAGATATTTATATGTCTTAATCTATCCCTGTGTCTCTTCAACAACTTTGATGCCCTGACTAGGCAAGCATGGCTCAGAGGTTCCTTCTTCTAACAAAAGAGTAACCACACTCAGGTAATTTGATGCGCTGTCTGCGAGCTCCCTCGTGCGAGAGATGCCCCACAATCGGTTCTATTGCTTTTGGCTGAGCGATGTCTGCTCCATGATGTTTCTGTTTGTTTTGGACAAGTTGTGCGTGCTATGATGCTCCATGATCACTTTTCGGCCTCTGTCTCTGTCTCCCGGCCTCTATTAGGTAATGGAATGGGTCTGTGTGCCTCTGTGATCCCTTTAAAATGCTTAACAATGATTGTTTTCTATTTTATACAGAAAATGTTGTAATACTGAGAAATCCCGCCCATTCTATTTCTTTTGGACTTCAAAAGTCCTCAAGTACTTTGGGTCGCTATCACAAGTCGCTGATGGCCTGGCCCTATGTATTTTCTTTGTATTCCAAAATACATAAAAACACTGAAAATATATGAAAATGGCTTTGGCGGACTTCAAATATTATATATTTCCCTTCCCGAACCCTTTCGGGTTCGGGTCTTATGGCATATCGCAAAACCAAGCTTCTCTTTGTATTTCGTTATATAACGAAAATACACAAAAATGCATTGAAAAAGGCTTACCTGCAGACCTGAAATATTATAAAATAACACTTATAATGTCGTCGGGTCTGGTTCTTATCGCATCGGCGCCGCTCCTTAAGGTTTTTCCGATTGTGATCCGCTGATGCGATGTGGGCCGTCGATCTGCGGTTTGGTCGACGATCCATGTTTAATCATCGATTGCAATCACAATCCCCAAACTGTAATCATCGATTTGCCTCTACCGATGCGACCTGCCGATCCGATTATCGGAGATCGCTGATCGAGGGTGTCTTGCGCTGATTGCCACTGTCTGCCGATCAGATCCGCCGATTGCGATTTGCCGTTTAGATCTGGGTCGTTGATCGGCCAGATCTAAAGACTGTTGTGCTTTGACTATGTATGCCCCCAATACTTGGTTTTTCATTGATTTTGAGTGTTTTTCCCCTCCCGATAGTGCATTTCCCCCTTCCAAGGGCTCTCCTCCCATGCTTGTTTCGATCTTTGGATGATCTTAAGCACTTTTGAAGACTTTGGGAGTGTTTTAGAGCATATTTAGATCCATTTTTAGGCCATTTGCCATCAAGGCTAATAGCTCACGATGTCGATAATGAATTGTAGTGGGGAACCCTTTACCCACATATGGGAGTGGAAGAGACGCTCCTCCTCCTCTGGATCTCCAGGTTCCTCCTTCTGAATCTTCGTGGTGGCGACGATGGCGTTGGGGTCTGCATTAATAATCTGCTTTGCTTTGTCATTTCCCTTGTCAAGTTCTAAATCAGAGTTGGAACATGCATTTTATTTTGAAGCCTTTAGTTCGACCACCAGTGACTGCTTGGCCCGACACTCACTTTTTTTGTGGGTGGAGCTCTTATGGAACTCACACCACTTTCTCGTGTCCTTCTTTGGCTTTGCAGTGTTGTCATTTTCTTATGGCCTTGGCGAGTTGTCTTGAGTCATCTCCCCTTGGATTTTTCTTTTGTTCTGCAATTTGGGGACACCTTTCCCTTGCTTCAGATTCGCAGATCCAAAGTCTCGCTTCTTCTATTTAAACTTCTTCTTGATCTTGATGGCGTATCGGTATTCCGTGACGAGCGAGGAGATATCCAGGAAGTCCATCTCATATTGAATGTATCTATGTAGACAGTTGCGATACTTGAGTACCAAATGTTTCTCAAAATCCTTGATACACAACTTCGTGTGAAGGGTATGAAAAACATTGGTAAACTTCAACACATCTTGGTCCCTTCCCTGTCGCAGCATGATCCACTTTATGTATTTGTCCTCGTAGCTCCCGATAGGGTAGCACTGCTACTTGATGGCATCCCAGAATGAATTCCAAATGGGAGCAGCTGAAAACAATGAGGTCGTACTTTCATCCATCTACTCACAATAGGTTTCCCACCGGTCCTTGACGTGGGGGGCGGCTTTGAGAAGAGAAAAAGTAATCTTTTCTCAGCTGGAAAAATCATGAACATAAAAATATCCTTCTAGCACTTTCAACCATTTATCTACGATGTCTGCATCTATTTGGCCCTCAAATATTGGAATGTCAAATTTTACTTGTACCTTAAAAGGTGTGGAGCCTCCAGAGTGGTTGTTGGATGTGGATGCGCCACCGGTGGGACATTGTTGAAGGATCTAGGCAAAGTTATCCATCATCACATTCCTTTGTTTCTCGAGGGCCTCCTCGACCAATATTTTGATAGGATCTCCTGCTCCCTTTTCTTTATTTTCTTCCCCCATGGGAGGTTGTTGAGATTTACAAGGCTGGTCTTGCAAAGGTTCGACTAATTTGAGTTCTAACTCCTTATATCCCTACCTCGTTGGGAACATGCAAAGAAAAACAGGGAAAGAGAAGACTACTCTGATACCACTAATCCAAATTTAAAGAGGAACGCAACAAATTACAGATATAACCATAAATACAGAGATGCAAGAGAATTAACACTTCCTTTCATATATCAAATAATGAAAAATGCTTACAAACATAATGGAAATGAGACTAGCTTGGGCGATGGTAGCTTATCTCTAAGAAAATATGTGGTAGCTACATGCCTCTGAACTGAGTTACAATGAGGCTCAAGGGCCTTTTTATTATTGAACAATAAGAGAAAACCCTAAGCAACCAAAACCCTAACCCGCGGAGATGTAACACCAAGAATTTGTGGGCCTCGTTGGAGTTAGTTGGGTAGCCAACTTCCCGGGGTCGTAACTTGGTCATATTATCTCAATTTGACGCACATGGTACCTCATTGGAAAGATCTCTCCAATGAATACAATTAAAAAAATGGTTTCAATGAAATCACCCAAAGGAATATTGCCAAAAAAACGTCGTTTAGGGCCTCAAAATGGATCTGGAAGTTTAGGACCCGAAAAACTGCCAAAAATAGTAAACTATGCTACAATTAAGGAAACTGAAAAATTGAAAGAAACAATGGTGGGGGTCCAAGTGGAATAGGTGGGTGACCACCAATATCCACCTGGATCATTTGCATTGTTCCTTTAGTTAGTTAAGGAACTAGACTTATATGTAACTTTTTTCAATTTTGTTTTTTAATTGTGGGTTCGTAGTGGATTTATAATGATTTTTTCATCCTTCCTTGGAAAAAAGTTGCTTTTCGTTGTGCCTTTGTGTTATAGACATTTTTTGGCACTACAACCCCAAGCATGAAATTTCCATAAACCAAGGGCTCATAAGTCCCTAAAAGTGTTTTTCTAACCCCTAAAGGAACAAGGTCAATAGATTACAGCTTCTCCCAGAAGTTCTCCATGAAAAACTGCTCATAATTGGTCAAAACAGGATCATTTCAGCTGCTCCACTGGCCAAGTGCGTTGCATCTCACCTAAATACACTGTGTGGGTGTGTTTCATTTCAAAAAGCCCTTCTATGGGATGCGATGGGTGAGAAATGACAAATGGCAGTGTCATTCCGCGAGGTGGAGAGACAATGGAAGCTTCCATAATCTTCTCCTGTGACACTTGCCTCTCTGAATTCGACCAAGGATGAGTAAGAGATCATCAATCTCCAAGTGGAAGCAAGAACTATCAGAGGGAAGACACTAATCAAATCATAAACTAACTCATCTCCATTACAGATATCTATATATGGATCCCTCATCCCAGAGATCCAAGGGCTGGAATTTTGCATATTGTAAGGAATTGTTGTTGGTTTCTTGAGACAAACATCAGATTGTTGGGTGATCTAAGCTTTGTATGAGGTGAAGAGGGGCTTCCTTGCTGAGAGGTTGATGCTGGGTCAGAACAACTGGTTGTAACTCCTCTTGGCTCTTTCTTGTTTATCAATAAAAGCTATTCAAGTTTTCCTCCATGCTCTTGTGTCATTGATGTTTGCTACATTTGTATGGTCAATTTACATCTGATCCTAGATTGTTTATGATTATAGATCCATGTCTTTGTATAGTGCTATGCTACTGTGATCTTACAGGTACTTTGTGAAGCTGGGCGTGCAAGGGAGCAGGTAGCTAAAGACCACCAAAGAAGAAAGGAATCAAATCAGGAGATTAGCGCAAAACAGAGGTTGGTCTTTATGTTCCTCTCTATCTATAATTCATAAAGGAAAAATGAAAGTAGCTTTTCTCTGTTTGTTTCTAAGGCAGCTGTCACACCTTAGTGGGATAGAGCAGTTCTATATAGACACTTTTCCCTGTAACAAAATGGCGACCATACTGGGGAAGAATTAGTTTGTTTGTTTATCATTCTTTGTTGTCTGTTTCATAAACTTACAGGTAGTATTCGAACTGCATTTTCCATAACAAATGCAAAGTATATAAATACTACTTCAATCCATCTACTAGATCTGTTTATGATTTAAACAACTGATTCACAAACTATCTGATTGCCCTTGTGATAGCTCTTAGATCCTCCTTAGATCTACCCCTGATTGTTGCATTACTGATTGCTTTTTGCTCGGCCAAAACCCAAGAACTGAACTGCAAACTGTGACCCGGAACCCAAACAGAATCTCGTTTCTGGCCCAACGCAGGTACTGTTCAAAGAATCTGAACTTCAGCGCACTTCCCGAGTGGACAAGGTGCGCTGCATTTCAAATTCTTTGTGTTACAGGTGCGCTGATCAGACTAGGCTCTGTGCAGTTTTGGTTTCTGTGATTCATTCTTTCCAGTTCTATTCCTGAATTTTGTTGCCTGTGATCAGTATATGTCTGTTTGAAACCCCTTTTCCTTGTTGTTATTCCGCCTCCTTTGTACAAAAGAACTGTAGATGTTTTTGTGTGTTTGTTGAGTCATTTTAAGTTCTCCTTTGCAAAAGTAGCATAATCGTACTATCATCCTTTGATTTGAAACTATCGCAAGTGTCGATTTCAATCGTAGGAAAGAGTTTGATTTCTGTTGATGGTCGATTATCCAGTTACTATTGTTTTTGGTCTGAATTTGTAATTTTCTAGTGTCAAGAACAAGTATTCATTTCAAAATCGTAAGGTGTTGTGATTGTCTCCATTTTTTATTTCGAAAAGAAACTTGTTGATATTTGTTGCTTGAAAAGAAATTCAGATTTGTGCATCAACTTTCTTTTTAGCATTCATATACTAAGAAAGTCGAAAATAAGTACATGCATGTGCATTTGCATATAGACAGTCTGATTGGCTTGATTTAGGAAAGTGCATTTAGAGTGTGCTCTTTGCTCTTTGTGAAAAGATTCTGTCTTTCTTTCCTTAATAGCTAGGATTTTCATTGCGCAAAGAAGATAAAAAGTTTTTTTATCATCTTAGATTGCATTTTAGGAATTACATCTACATCTCGCGGTGAACCTGAAAAGAAAACTTCATAAACAAGATCAACTTAAAATAAATTCAATGAATCTAACAACGCTTTGGAACTTAACACACAACATTTAGAAGTCTAGGCTAGAGACGTATTCCGGCGTCGTAAAGCCTGGTAACTGTTGTTCTCACTGATGGTTGGGTGATTCCTCCACTTTGAGGCGATAAGTGCCAGTACGGACTTGTGCTCCCACGTACCGTCGAGTATATTTTGGGAGACCCAAATAGGCTTAATCCTTTATCCATAGGACGCCGTGTCTGCCGCCCTATCGATCGCAATGCACTGAACACAACATTCGGGAAGATTGACTGCCGTACCGTAAAAAGTATTCTGCAGTTTTGCGATTGGTTTGGTAATCCCTCTACCTAGATTTCCAGAGCAGTCCCTTTCATTCCTTTTCAGACTCCTTAACAGAAAAGGTCCATCTGAGCACTTGTCACTTCAGGCTCATTAAAAATCGAAGGAGACTAGAGTCATCTTTTGTTTTTTCTCGACTCTTAAAAATTGAAAAAACAAGTTGTGTCAAAGCGTCTAAAATTTATTTTAAACGGAATACTCATTACCCTTTCCTATGTTGATCTTGGGTTGAGAAAATGGAATCCACCAACCAAGGAATTCCCCTTGGAGGAAATCATAGTCCCTTCTCCTCTTGGGGAGATGTTGGTGCACCCCATATGGCCACATTGTCGCTTCCAGGACTGACAATCGGCTTGCCTGTATGGCTCTTCTCAACCTCTGTCATTCAGAACACTGTAATTCCTGAACAATCGAACCAGCAACTAGACGAGTCCAGAGTTACCCACCAACCTTCTACTTCCTCTAATTCTTCCTCTCCTCCTTCCTCTTTGCTTGATGGGGCTGGTAAATCCAAAAGTCAAGTACCTGAGAAGAAGAAGGAAAAGAAGAAGAAAGAGAAGAAGAAGAAGGAGCCAAAAACGAATGGGGGCAAACGAGCATCGTCTAGCGAAAATCCACACACTGCACTGACCAGGCCTAAATCGCCATGTGTCATTTGCAAAGGAGACGACTATTATAGAGATTTTCCTTGCATCCCTCAGATATTAAGGGACTGGTCTCCTCGTTTGCACAACCCGGTGTCTTCAACCTCTAATGATCATGTTTAAAACACACCGTCGACTAGTGAAAGTGAAGCCCCAGGACAAAAAGGAAAATATAGATTTCCTTGTAAACTGTGCGAAGGCGATCACGCCGTCCACCGTTGTCCCTTCTTAGATGAGGCTAAAAGAGTTTTGGACGATCGTCCAGTTTCACCGCTACGACTTCCTACTGGATATAAAAAACTCTTGTCGAGTCCGTCACTAGTTGAAAATCCAGCTGGCCCACTCAGGTGGTCGGTTGAAGCATCTATAATTGAAGACAAACCATCTGAACCCATACCAGACGAAAGTCAAAAGGTCGAGGCAGTAGTTGACCCGGTCTTGCCTTCAGAGGTTCCATCTTCAGATGATACAGTCACCGAAGAGAATAAGGATAACACCGTCCAAATTCTTTTCATAAACACAGACTCCAATGAACATGGGGGCAATTTACCCGTTCCTTTACCGCAGGAAGGAAGTTCGTCAGAGTCATACCCGGCCGTCTATTCGGTCCCACCTCCAAGCAACCTAGTTGTCTCCTTCGACTGGAATCGACTAGGCAGACCCCGTTTACCAACTAGTGTACCATTCCGAATCATTGTTCAAATATATAGAATGGTTATGGCTGGTACCATCATAGATAAGGGGGCTTCTGTGAGTATCCTTACCTCGACTGCTTGGAAAGCGCTTGGTTCGCCATTGCTTTTGCCTGAGATTAGAAATATAACATGCTTTGATAAAGGAACCAGTCGACCGTTAGGGATCCTTCCCAATGTGCCCATAATATTAAGGGGGAAAACCGTTCACATGAACATAATGGTAGTTCAAGGACCCCTAGATTACAATCTACTCCTTGGACGAGACTATATTTATTGCATATGAGAAATTGTCTCCTCACTCTTTAGAGTAATGTGTATTCCGCACGAAGGAAGAGTGGTCAAGCTCATAGACCAGCTTTCATTTCCTGGATCATACAAAGCAAATAGTCATATACCATCCCTGAATGGTATTTTCACGCAAGAAATGTCTCAATCTCCAGTCCGCCCGCCTGATGAGCACGAGTGATTCGGGGGACATGACTGAAACCCAGGGGGCATGCACCCTGGTTTTCTTCAGCAGGAAAACTTCCGGTATAGGGTAGGTTTCCGCGAGAGAATATGACTAGTCTGTACTCCCGTCCGTGATTGGAAGAGGGGGTTATTCTAGAACAAGATTCTCTTGTCAAAGTTACGTGAGTGGAGTAGCCTCCTTCACTCACCTTTGTCTATTTCGGTAGACATCGCCGAAGAAGTGTTTTGTTTGCGCTGTGAATAGAACAATCTTTGGGTGACCTGTAAGAGGTAGACCTCTCTCGGTAAAACAAATGTTTTAACGGAATAAAGAAGGGGTAACCTTGAAACTCTGTTTTATACCTGGGGGCATGCAAACCTTTTGGCATGCAAGCAAAGAGCGATCATTTATCTGTTTTTTGGATTGGTCGTTTCCTAACTTGCATAAAGAAAGGATGTGGGGAAAAAATCTAAAAATTGCCAATTTTATATGGGACATTCTTATTATACAACTGGATTAATCGAGCAGTGTTACCGTAAGGTTCAAGCTCATTAAAAAATAAACCCGCATAGAGCAGTTTTAGCACATAGTTCAAGCTCGTTAAAAAATAAACATAAGACATGAGCAAATGTTTCCCCCCCGCGTTTAAGCTCATTAAAAAATGAACTATTCACTGGTAAATAACCATCGTGAATGTAGTACTTCAACCATTAAAGCCTTGGTCATGTTTGCACCATCACCTCCACTTTTGCATTGGCCGATCATTCACATCCATTTGATTGTTTACCCATTTTGAGGAACAGCTGCGAAGAGTGATCTCACTAGCCATCCTTGTAAAACTACCGTGATTGGAAAATTCCAAACCTTACCTGGAATCAATTGCTACCAATTTTATCACTCGTTCCTCAAAAGACGAGTCTCCTTTAAGCTCTTTTCAACTGACTCGTAAAATATGAAAAGATTGTCGAGCCATTTGCCTCTCCAGCTCGTTAAAGGGACCGGAAGTGCTATCTCTCCTCTAAATTTTAATCTTTTTGGACCTGAGAGATTATTACACAAAAAGATCGAGCGCTTATTTTGTTCGACTCGTTAAACGTATCGAAAATTCATCCCTTCTGTATTGTTTTATACTTTTCGGACTTAAGGGATTAGATGACGAAAAAGGAATTTTGGAGTTACCTTTACGTTCCTTTTCAGACTCTCTAAAATTGAAAAGGACCGAGTTATCTTTGTCGTTAAACTCGTTAAAAGTTTAATAGTGACAAACTTGTCTATAGACGAGAACGAGTTTCACTATTGCTAGGCTCGTTAAAACATAGCGATGGGTTTGCCCTAAGGGCAAATTATAGAACAAGCATATGTTATCCTCCTCAAGCTTGACAAAAATAAAGAGGTACTGGTCAGCAATGACTGGGGAAAATTGGGAAGAAAACTTGAAGAAACTTTGTTGGTAGCAAGTCGCTCTTGAACATGACACTTCCACTCCGCGTCCGAGTCGGGTTGGGTTGTTTCATTCACCGGTCACATCACCATGGTCCCATCATACCATCCACATTTGGGGTTAATGCTACCAATCCATCACATCAGTGTCACCGATATGTTCAAGAGAAGTCATTCAAATAATTCACCTGTGTCTCACCCACTACCATATATTTATACTCCATTCTTTCATGACTGCCACCCTGAACCTTATATCACCAGATCGTTTTCACTTCCATTAAAATCATTTGCTCCGTTCCGTGTCATTGACGTGGGATTCATTAAGGCCCTCCTGTGACAGATCGCTTCTTGTCGACATCAGCTCATTATCCAAGAAGTTGATCTAGGAACACCCCATTCAGTACTTTGAAGCTTGCATGCCTCAATGGCAAGTTTCTCACATCCGGCGACAGGTTTACATCAATGGCCTTTGATGAGCCCCAATTTTTGGTAACAAATTGGGCTCAATTGGCCTACTTACCTTGCTCAACCCTTCATCTTTTATCACTTATGCATTCATTTCTTGGTATATTTGTGTTATTTGTAGGAAAAAGGGCAGGCATTATATCTATGAGGCTAATACATGATGATTTCAGGTTTTTTGGCATTAAAGGGAGCAAATACCACACAGAAGGAGACAAGGAGACAACAAAGGTGGCATTGCAGGTTTATAGGGAGGTTGTCTACAGCCTTAAATAACCTCCCTCGTGATCTCCACCCTAATTCCGAGTTCCAACAGCTCTCCCCACCGAGCTTAAAGGCAGCCAACAGGTTCTACAGGAACAACAGTTTACATCAGTTTAACTTTTAGTTGGACAGCCGAGCTCCATTAATTGAGGAAGCCAGCTTGATCCTCATCTTGTATAAATATTAAGGCCGTAGCCTTTGATAGGAGCTTTTTGAACTTTTGAACTACTGTTGCAATTTCTAAGCACGAGCTACAGCTCGGTTTTTGCTCTTTGTAAGCCAGTTTTGGCATGTCATTAGACTCATGATTATTCAATAAAGACAGGCAGCTTTTGATCCAATTCTGAGTTTCTAAGGGAGCTATAGCTCTCAGGTTAGGGCCCAACCTGAGAGCAATAGACCTCCTCTTCTTTGTATTGTTACTTGTTTCCTTGCAGCACTTTATTTCCTCTGTTTTGACATGCATTTAGAATTTACAGTCTACTGATTTGATTTCTTGTATGTGATTGAGTAGGATTAGTTTACAGTTCAAGTGCTTTCAGTTGCTTAGATTAGAGTAGGAGGATTGTAATCCATTAGAGCTCCAAAAAAGGTTGATAGTGCACTCACTGCCATCTCTGTTTAGAGATTGGCGGTGTGGGCTATACCAACCACCAAAAACGCAGTCTTATGCTTTCATGCAAGCTGCCACACAGTCATTGCAATTGTAGATCCATCCATGCATTTTGCTCTTGAGCACTACTGCTTCGCTCCAACACCATGCACGATTTTTCTCTACACTTTACATTGCTGTTCATTGGTTTAATAACACAATTAGAATAGGTTGATGGAATTCTCGGTTTTGTGCAAGATATAGAGGATTTGTTTCTTTTACACTGCATAGCATCACGTTATCGTGTTCTTCTTCTTCTCAACCACGCCTAAAGCCACCTTCTCGACCTCTGTTCAGCTCGTTAGCCTTCCAACCCTTCTACTTCTCACGTAGCGCCATCTTTTTAACTTTTCCTTGCTTCCACCCTTCTATTCACCAACCAACTGTACTCACTCTTTCCTCACCTCAGATCTCTGTCCCTGAACCGTCATAGGCTCCCTTTCCATCCTACCTATCCACCCATACAACTCCTCCACTCCTCCATCACCCAACACTCCAACCACAGAACATCCTGTAGAAGTTAGCAGACTTCCTGTAGAAATCCCAAGCTTCCTGTAGGATCCCCTGCAGACATCCTGTAGAAACCTGTAACCTCGGTTGCCGAGCACCTGAACGTTGTGGACTTCTATGGAATGACGTTTTGGATCCTCTGGAACCTCTCCTGGACCTCCTGACCTTTCCCAAGCTTTCTCTCCCTTCGCACCACCTCTGCACAGCCAAACCCTAATAAGAAACAAAATCATAATCACTCCATCCACTTAAGCAAAAATAAAAAAACAATGTTCTTTTCAATGGAAGTAGTTTAATTTCATGCATTTCATATCACTAGAGTTAATGGCATCATTCTTAGACGTTTGCACTCCCACCATTGCATCATAGAGATTAAGCTAGTCAGATTAGGGTTTACTAGGGTTCCCATGTTTTGGTTGGCTTTCAATTCATTTTTGCAAAATAGATTAATTTCCTTTGAGATAGTCTTCGTCCATCATTTAGAAAGCTTCTTCTGAGAGCATATAGAAGTTGGCTTGAGCCCTAGCAGACTTGTGCCAGCTGACCAAGTGACAGCTGCGACAAGAGCTAGTACTTGTGCATACAACACTGTCGCTTCCAAGTTTGTTACGAACTACCAGGTTGATAAAATTAGAGATAGGAAGCTCCAGGAGTTGTAGCATTATTGCTACAATACTGGAGCCCACCATCTTTTTGGCGCCGTTGCCGGGGAAGCGTCAGAGTATTAGTAATTGTTGTTTTTCTTCTATTTTCTTACTCTTGCCTTTTGCTAAGTAGTTTATTTCATTTCCATTCTGCAAAAGTAGCATAGACATTTCCTGCTTTCATAGATTAGCATTTCATTTCTGCAAGCGTAGATTAGTGTTTCAATTCTGCAAGCGTAGACTAGCATTTCCATTCCTGCAATTTCATTTGAGCAAAGTAGATTAGTTATTTCCTGCCTTCAGTTTAATTCTGCATCTTTATAGTTAGTTCTAGATCAATCTGTTTTAGTTTTGCAGGTACCACAGAAAAACAAAAGCAATCAAAAAAAAAAAAAGTCTTTCCATTTCATGCCTCGTAGGAATCGAGATAAAATAGGCAAATTCTTACCCAACACCCCCACCACATCACTGAGTCACCCTTCTCTCTTCTTCGGTGACAGTGATCCAGAAGAACCTATAGGTGAACCTCTTGAGATATACGAAGATCCTATAGCAGAAGAAGAATTAGAGACCATCCCATCTGAAGATATGGCTGACAATAGAAGAGAAGATGAGAGAATAGAAGGTGCCTTCCCCATCCGAGAGACCAATTGAGAGATGAAAATGAAGAACATTAGCCCCTTCACCTTACCTCACTTCCATGGACTGACTACTGAAGATCCTGATACCTTCCTATTTGAGTTTGCTGTCCTTTGTAGAACCTATGACTATACTGAAGATGAGCAGAAGCTGAAACTCTTCCCTTCCACTCTTAAGGATGCAGCATTACGCTGGTTCATGGGCTTACCTGGGAATAGTATCACCACTTGGGTTCAGATGCAGCAAGCTTTCAATACCAAGTACAGGGATTACTGTAGGTCCAAGGAAACCAAGGGAGAAATCTTTCGGATGACCATGGGAAATGATGAGTCCTTAGAGGATTATGAGGAGAGGTTCCAACTTAGCTATAAGCGGGCCAGGTGCACACTTGACCCTGAATCCCTCAAGTTGGTCCTGCTCCGAGGAGTCCCTGAAGACCTCTTAGATGCCCTTCACATGTTAGCTGGGGGGGACATTTACCAACTGCCTTATGAGGACATCAAGACTGTATTTAGAAACCACTCTAGGGTAGCTCGGAAACGAGGTAGAGGAAACCTCCTCTCAACTGGTGTCCCTTTCTCCAAACATGAGTTTGCAAATCAATTGGAAGATCTTAAGAGTGAGGTGAGACAGACCATTGCGATGCAGCTGGACACATTCAGGATCCAGCAAAAGAAGGAAGAAGCTGAGAGAGCCTTGGCTATCTTCTGCCCTAGATGTACCAGGAGACACCCTAAGAATGAATGTCCATTGCATTCGGTTGAAGTGTGTTTCGTTTGTGAGGAGGACCATCCCACAAACCAATGTCCAACCTTACCTGGATTTAAAGCCCTGTATCAAGGGACAGAAGCTCCCACTGAACCTCTCTATTACCTCAACCAAAGGAGGCCACAAGGACCTAGAACTTACCAGCAGGGGATGCAAGGGGCACCTCAAACTTATTACAGCCCCAACCAATCGACTCCTATGCCTTCCTGGGGTCCCCCTGCTCATCCTTCCTGGTCTATGCCTCCTCCATGGTCTTATCCACCTCAGTACCCTACTCAACCCACTACTCATTCTTATCACTCACAGGCCCAGCCACTGCCTCAGTGGAATGCACCTCAGTCGGGGTGGAGGCCCCAATACAACACTCCTCCTGCCATTTTGCCTCCACCACCAGTTCAACCTCAACCATTACCTCCTGCTCCTCCAAGGCAACCTCAAATACCTGCTCAACCGAACCCGAACCCCAACAATAGACAGGCCCAACAGGTATACACTGGGGAAACATCATGTCCTACTTATGTTGTGGAGATCCAGGAGATCAATCTTCGATCTGGCAAGACTCTTCCATATCACCAACCTCCTCCCCCAGAGGATGAGGAAGATAAACAAGAAATTGAACCAAAGGCTATTCCACCCTTTCCTGAGAGACTAACAGCCACCACACAACCCAACCCAGAGGAGGATGAGCTTCTGGGTGAGCTCAAGCAGTTGTGTGTAAAAATACCACTTCTCCAAGCCATCAAGGATGTGCCAATATACAACAAATTGGTTAAGGAAAAGTGTTTCAAACACCCAGGCAGGCGAAAGAGAGATGCTTCAACCATCAATGTCTTAGGACAACTGTCTGACCTTATGTTAGGACAAGTCATCTGCCCAAAGTATCTAGATCCTGGGAGTCCTGTAGTAGATGTCCACATCAATGGCATCATCATACCTCACACTTTGATTGATTTGGGGGCTGCCATTAATGTGAGGACCAGGGACACCATGCTCAAGCTCAATCTTCAAGGTTCCTTGAGGAAGACCTCGACAGTTCTGCAACTTGCAGATCGCTCCACTGTGACTCCCGAAGGGATTGTGGAGGATGTCTTGGTCTCTGTCGACTCTTGGGAATACCCTGCAGATTTCTTGGTTCTGCAACCCAAGGCAAAGCTTACTGGATATCCTCTTATTTTGGGAAGGCCTTGGTTAGCCACTGCAGATGCTTACATAAGTTGTCGTGCAGGAAATATGACCATCAAAAATGGTCCTATGTCCAAGCAGCTAGTCCTATATCCTCCTGCCCAACCTTCCTTAGAGCATGACTTACCACTTTGGTTGGAGGAAGGATATGAGGATGAAGTGTACTCAGCACCTTTGTGCACCCTAGATACCACCAGAAGAGACCCCCCAATAGAGGATGACTTGATTGAGACCTTGATCCAGAATCCACCTTCCAGTGCACTATCCTTAGAGAAATTGGTGGAGGATGCCCAAGCCAGCACCCTAGTGGATCTTTGTACGACCAACCCTGTCACTCCCAGAGTCAGGAATGTGGAGTTCGGCCCTGAGAGAACGTTAAATATCAGCTCCTCCCTATCTCCTTCCCAGGAAAAGGAGCTGTGTAACCTGTTGGCCAGTCACCTAGATGCTTTTGCTTGGAGCTATAAGGAGATGAAAGGAGTCCATCCCTCGGTCTGTACCCATCACATATACATCAAAGAGGGTTGTAAACCGGTTAGGCAACCTCAAAGGATAATGAATCCAGCCCTTAAGGACATTGTCAAGGAAGAACTGCAAAAACTGTTGGATGTCGGATTCATTTACCCCATATCAGATAGTGAATGGGTGTCCCCTCTGGTGTTGGTTCCCAAAAAGAATGGGAAGTGGAGAATCTGTGTGGACTACCGAGAACTGAACAAGGCTACCAAGAAAGACCATTTCCCTCTACCTTTCATAGATCAGGTGTTGGATGGACTGGCAGGAAAGAAGTTCTTCTCTTTCCTAGATGGGTTTAGCAGGTACAACCAGATTCAAATCAGCCCGGAAGACCAAGATAAGACCACCTTCACTTGCCCTTGGGGTACCTTTGCCTACCGAGTTCTTCCCTTTGGGCTATGCAATGCTCCTGTTACCTTCCAGAGAGCTGTCTTGAGCATCTTCTCGGAGCTGGTCCATGATGCAGTGGAAATCTATATGGATGACTTCACTCCTTATGGGGCCAATTTCCAAGAAGCATTGTCCAATCTGGGAAAAGTCCTAACCAAATGCATTGAGATGAACCTGTCCCTTAGTCCTGAAAAATGTGAATTTCTGATGACTGAAGGGACCGTGTTAGGCCATACCATTTCTTGCCAAGGGTTACAGGTGGATCCTAACAAAATTGCTCTCATCAAGAAGGTTCCACCTCTTCAAAAGGTAAGGGATGTTCGGAGTTTCTTAGGATTAGCAGGGTATTATAGGAGATTCATTAAGGACTTCAGCAAGCTAGCCTCGCCATTGTTTGGCCTGTTGGCAAAAGATGTGGAATTTAAGTGGACTGATGATTGTCAAAGGACTTTGAATGAATTAAATGACAAGTTGGTGTCAGCCCCAATCCTGAGAGGTCCAAACTGGGCCCTACCTTTCCACATCCACACTGATGCCTCGAACAAAGCCATAGGTTCAGCTTTAGGACAAATCGAACAAAAACTTCCATATGCCATTTACTTTGTTAGTAAAAACTTGTCCAAAGCTGAGCTGAATTACACTGTAACTGAGAAGGAGTTTTTGGTTGTGGTCCATGCGCTGAACAAGTTCCGACACTATATCACTGGCTATCAAATATTTGTACATATAGACCATGCTACCATTAGATATTTAATGAATAAACCAGATGTGAATGCTCGTATTATTAGATGGTTACTTTTGTTGCAGCAGTTTGATTTGACCATTGTTGACAAACCAGGTAAAGAAAATGTTGTTGCTGACTTTTTATCTAGATTGGATTTGTCTGCAGATGAGGATGGAACGGTGGATGACCAGATGCCTAATGAACATCTGTTTTCTATCTCAACACTCTCTCCATGGTTTGCTGATATAGCAAACTACCTTGTTTCAGCACAGTTCCCTCTGCACCTATCTTCAAGAGAGAAGAGCAGAATCATCAGAAAAAGTGCCTCATTTACTTGGATCGGGGGCAATCTGTTCAAGCTTGGCCCCGATCAGATCTTAAGGCGTTGTGTAAGGAAGGAGGAAATCTTTGATATCCTCCTCACCTGTCATGATGGGCCTTGTGGAGGACATTTTGCAGCAAAGAGGACTGCCTTCAAGATCCTGCAGGCAGGCTACTATTGGCCCACACTTCATCAAGATGTCAGAAGATATATCAGCCAATGTGACCAATGCCAAAGAATGGGGAAACCGACTCAAAGGGATGAGATGCCTCTCCAACCTCAAGTGACTCTTGAGCCATTTGAGAAGTGGGGCATGGACTTTGTGGGTCCAATCAACTCTCCTTCGAGGCAAAGGTCTTACATCATTGTGTGTACTGACTACCTGACAAAGTGGGCAAAGACTAAAGAAATCAAAGCAGCAACAGAAGAAAAGGTGGCCGAGTTCTTAAGAGAAAACATCTTCTACAAGTTTGGCTACCCAAGAGAGCTGGTCACCGATCAAGGGAGCCAGTTCACATCCAACTTAGTTGAAGATCTACTAGCTCATCACAAGATCAAGCATAGGACTTCCACCCCCTATCACTCTCAAGCAAATGGGCAGGTGGAAGTCACTAATAGAGCATTAGAAGGGATCTTGACTAAGGTGGTGAGCAGCAGCAGAAAGGACTGGGCAGATCGCCTGGTTGAGGCCACATGGGCTTACAACACCACCTGGAAGACCACCACCGGCTTCACACCTTATGAGCTGGTCTATGGGAAGAAAGATTTGTTGTCCATTGAGTTTGAATACAACACTTTGAGGATGTCAGCTCAGCTAGATCTAGATCTCAGCCATGCACAACAAGAAAGGTTATTGCAGCTGAATGGACTGGATGAACACCGAATGCAGGCCCTCCTTCACTCAGAAGTGGTTCAACTTCAGAGAAAGGTGTGGCATGACCAACATCTCCATGACAAGCAATTCCAGCCTGGAGATTGGGCTTTGTTGTATGACTCCAGATACAAAGATTTCAAGGGAAAGCTGAGAACCCGATGGCTAGGACCATATGCAGTGGAAAAATGTCATGACAATGGATCTGTGCTTATTTGGACCATTGATGAGGAAGCCATCCCCATGCTTGTCAATGGGCATAGATTGAAGATCTACAGGAAGCCTCTCTCAAGACAAGAGTTCATCAAAACTATGGAGAAATCAGTATTGGTCATAGAGAAGGGTTCTGCCTCTCCTTTGGGCATACCCTGAAAGATATATATATATATATATATATATATATATATATAATAAAGATCCTTGGGTGAAAACCTCTCTGAGGCGCCCAAGGCAGGTGGTAGGGGTGAAAACCTCATTAAGGCGCCCCTGTTGTCTTTCAAAAAAAAAAAAAGAGATTGGGAAAAAATCCTTGAGTGAAAACCTCTTTGAGGCGCTTAAGGCAGATGGCAAGGGTGAAAACCTCAAGGAGGCGCCCCTGTTATCTTTCAAAAAAAAAAAAAAAGAGAGAAAAAAAAAACAAAAAAAGAGAAAAAACAAAAGAAAAAAACAAGGTCAGCAGATTCATAATGTAAAATTGCATGCAGGTTGCAGGTGTTCTATGGAGGAGAGGAAGCCTCTCAATTCAAAGCTCAGGATCCTTATCATGCTGTCAGGAGACCTCACCAGCGCCTCCTCCAAGAATACTCATTTTCTCCAAGGTATGTGCAATTTTGTTACAGCTTGAGTCTTCTACAGGAAGACGCAGATCTTCTACAAGAAGACGCGGATTTTCTACAGGAAGATGCAGATTTTCTACAGGAAGGTGCAGACTCTCTACAGGAAACGCAACCTTTCTACAGGAAGCTCTGTATTTCTACAGGAAACTTCCTGTAGAAGCCCAGGACGGTCCAGAATCCATGTTATGAGAAGATCTAACGACTAAGGATCGGTTTGGACACATGCAAGCTATTGTTATCTCCCTTGCACATTGTTGTCACCTCGTCCTACCATCCGTGTCGACATGCAACGAAGTTACCTGCACTGGCAAAGCAGATCGATGAGTTCTCAGAAAAAGCAAGTTTTAAATGAAAAAACTCTGAGATCTCATACCATATCTATCCTAGTCATCCAGAAGCCCTGGGAGCGTGATCGGGAGGCCAGATCCTTCATCGTGCAGCATGCACCCGAGGAGGAAGAACTGTTACAAAACATCCCGTGGGAGTCCTGTAACAGTTAAGCCCGCTAGAGTGTATACTATTCACAGCGTCGGCCATATACAATGAACACAGACGCATGCAGCCAAGCATAACCTCCATCATCGGCAGCCTGTAAACGTGAACCTCCGGGCCTGTGCAAATTCACCAGCAGCAGGTAGATCTATTCATCATCGTCCAAAACCCGAGAAATCGTGTTGCAGCTGCGCAGGTAAGTGTCTCGACCGTTTCTTCCGTCAGATCGCATGAATTTTACTTTGAATTGTTTGCAAAGTGTAAAGTGAATGGGTTGAGCGGCTGTATGGCCAATTGACTGGCCACGTCGACCGGTTAATGGTTCAGTCAGATGTTTGGGTGGCAGCCGTGACAAAAGGAATGATCAGCACACACGTGAGAACAATCCCCATCGGAAAAAACGGATTTAGCAGAAGAAACGACGGCGGATCTGCTGGAGGGATGATGCGGTAGTAAGTGAACGCGCAGTCAAATGATGGAATGACGTCATCCAACGGTCCGGCGGGGACAGCTCACCCCCCGCGCCACGGATTCCGCCGATTCAAATCTAATCGGCTAGATTGGCCGCATGCATTTATCATTCGTCGTTCGAACCCTGAGTGCACATTCAGATCTCTCTGCAGTTCGAAACTCCAAGCCTTTGGCTATCAAAATGGCTGTGAAGCACCACCGAGAGCGCAGACCAACTGCAGTCTTCCCCAGGAATCACGCGCTGCTCCTACAGGAAAGCTGCTCCTACAGGAAAGCTGTTTCTACAGGAAGGCGGGTTCCTCACGTAAAAAGGTGGCAGATAAAAAGGTAACCCTGAACTCTCCATGCAATTGGTTTTTAAAGGTGGCAGGATCGTCGTCTACAGTCTGGTTGTAGGAAATGGTCGAAATTGTTGTCTGCTGTGCATAGACTGTCGTTCTACAGGATGTCAGTGAATTAAACTGTGTTAAGGTCCTCAGGGATAAGTTGTGAATTATTTGCACAACAGAAGCGTAATTCCACGCTCTGTCTCCGTAAGCTAAACTTCTTCCGCATTCGCCACCTCTAGCAACAGTTTTTATCATGCCGGGTGGGTTTATTAGACGGGAACCCACTGATTCATCAAAATTAAGAGAAAACCCGGAGGTGGTAGAGCTCTTCACACGGGCACAATGGATATCCTTTTGTGACAAGTTGCAGGGTCATGACGACGAAGTGGCAGAAGAATTTTTACAAGCTTTGAGGCCGAAATCCAAAACACTGGCCACTGTGAACTCCAGGGGCCTAAGCCTCAAGCTCACCCCGCAGTATATCAGTCGAATTACTGAACTTCCAATGGGTTTGCCATGGGATAAGGAAGACAGGAAGTTGAGCCAGCAGGCAAAGAAAGAATTCTTTCCACCTGAGGAGGAATTCACGGAGGACAAAAATGGGGTGCGAAGAACCAGCTTTTTGCCACCATGGAATGAAGTTAGCCTGCAAATCATGAAGTATATAACCTGTGAAGGCCATTTTAGCATCGTGTACACGTATCACTTCAGGTTGCTCACTGAATTGAGACACCAGATTGATCTTCCTGTAGAAAATAAACTGAGCATTCCTTATTTCCTGCTACAGTCTCTAATTGAGTGTGCCACCAAGTTAAAAGAAGGCATACCAGATCAGATAGCCCACCATGGGTTAATCAAACTTCTTGTGGAGGATGTGCTTCATTCATATAAGGTTCCCCTCTCATGGGAATCATTCAGGAATTTGACAAGAGATGGAGACATAAGGATGTTGACTGAAGAAACGGGTTCCTCCAACAGTGAGGAAAAAGAAGCAGTGGCCGCGGAAAAGAAAGAAACAGGCCAGAAGACCCCGACCACAGTGCAGAAGAAAGAACAAAGGAGGAAGCACGAGAAAAAGGATGCTAAGGAAAAAGGTGACACACCCATTTTGTCAGCAAGAGAGAAAAGGTTGCAGAGCAGAACGGACAAAGCTGAGAAGGTCCACATCAGCCCAAGTACCTCATCAGCACCCGCAACCAAACCAAAAAGAAAAACCCATGCAGCAAAGCAAGCCAAGGTGGCGACACCTGTGTCTACAGGAAAGCAGAAACAGGCTTCTACAGGAAGCTCGAAAACAGTAAAAGGGTCTTCTACAGGAAGCCCGAAAATCATTGAAAAAGGGGCTTCTACAGGAAGCCCGAAATTGGCTAAAATAGGGTCTTCTACAGGAAGCCCTGAAAAGGTGAAACCCAAGGAGAAGAAGGCGGACATTCTAGCAAGAGAGGCAACAGCTGTACTAGCTAGCCTCAGCACGCCACCTAAGCCAAAAGAAAAGAGGAAGAGGGAGACCCCTCTATACTTTAAAGCTCGAAGAAGTGTTAGGATAAAGACGGGCAAGCCACAACCTTCGTCCAGCAGCCCGATTGTCATTGAAGATGCCCCTGCTTCTCCCAAGGAAAATTCCCCCTCAAGGATAACAGTCACCTATGAGAAGGGGAGTCCAAAGAAAAATACGTGGCAAGAAAGGTTAGACCTATTGACTGAAAAAGCTCGGCTACAGGAGGCTGAAAATGTTCTACAGGACACTCTGGCCCGGCTACAGGAAACAGAGAAGAGGGAAGGAGAAGGACCCTCATCACCACCAAGGGAGGGTGAGATAGAGCCACCTAAAGAGGCAGAAAAAGAACATATACCAGAGCCCAGCCCTCAGCCTAGTCTGAGTTCATACTACACCTTTTTAGAGGCGGGCAAAATCATACCGCAGAAATTTATTGTACCCCTGTTTTTTGCATTAGAGGAAGAAAGAGTCCGTACCCACACATGGATGCAAATCGCCAAGTCAAAGGGTGTGGCGGACATAGGTCCCTTACAAGAGAAACTCAAGGAGGTCAGGAATGAATTCACCATGGCTAAACATGTGGCTAATTGCCAAAGAGTGTACCTACAGGAAGAAAACCAGAAGCTAAGATTGCAGCTACAAGAGCTGAGGGCAGGGGCAGGTACACCCTCCAAAGACACCACGGAAGAACAACAAGGCAAAAAAGAGCTGACCACCAGTCTTGAGGAGCCAATGACACTTCTACAGGAAGCAGAACAACAATCACAAATTGAAGTGCAAGCTCTAAAAGAACAGCTGCAGCAAAAGGAAGCACAATTGGCCTGCATGGCCAGTTGGGCCATGGAGGCAATACAGTGCAGACAACCTGCAAAATCCTATGGTTTGTACTTGAAAGATCAATGGCTGCAGTTCCAAATAAATACCTTGGCACAAAGAGGTATTTCTCAGATCCAAAACCCACAGCAATTTTCTGAGTTGTGCAGTACTAGTTCGTCAGAAGATAAAGCCAAATTAGCAGAGTTCTACCTCCACAATTTGGCTTTGCCTAATGAAGTCTCCTGGGATCCCAATACTGCCTTGGGTGATATGCAATTGATGGCGTTCGCTTCATGGTTGAACCATGAGGATCAAAGAGCAGCTGAAGCAAAATCGGTCATGAACCGAGAATTGAACGAGCCATTGTTCATTCGAGCAGAACCAGAGGATCCGGTTGCACTCATCTCAGCACACCAACAGTTGTCTACTGATCCCACAGCTTCCTTGAGATTTATGGACCAACAGGCCCAAGCCATAGCTCATTTTGAAGACATGGAAAGACTGTTAGGAGAAAATGCTGCCCAAGCATGCACACACAGATGGAATACCTTGGCACACAGTTTGAAAATCCGAGAGTACCATACCCCAACTCGGATGAGGGAAGCTTTGGTAAGGGTAGACCTTTACAAGAAATCCATGCAAAGCCTCCAGGCCAGCTGGATTGGCCTTAAACTCAGCCCACCACTGCTGCTAGGATTGACTGAAGGCAACACAGAGGAGGATGACAGTGAACAATGGGAAGAGGTGAACATGAAAGCTGGGTTTCATATCAGCAAGGAGGACACTACCACAGAGGCTTGGGATGTAAGGGAAGCAGTAAAAGCAATGAAGGATGAAGATTTGGACTAAGTTGCTCAAGGATGAGCAAATATTTTAGCTGGGGGGTGATGATGAGCCCCAATTTTTGGTAACAAATTGGGCTCATTTGGCCTACTTACCTTGCTCAACCCTTCATCTTTTATCACTTATGCATTCATTTCTTGGTATATTCGTGTTATTTGTAGGAATAAGGGCAGGCATTATATCTATGTGGCTAATACATGATGATTTCAGGTTTTTTGGCATTAAAGGGAGCAAAGACCACGCAGAAGGAGACAAGGAGACAGCAAAGGTGGCATTGCAGGTTTATAGGGAGGTTGTCTACAGCCTTAAATAACCTCCCTCATGATCTCCACCCTAACTCCGAGCTCCAACTGCTCTCCCCACCGAGCTTAAAGGCAGCCAACAGGTTCTACAGGAACAACAGTTTACAACAGTTTAACTTTTAGTTGGACAGCCGAGCTCCATTAATTGAGGAAGCCAGCTTGATCCTCATCTTGTATAAATATTAAGGCCGTAGCCTTTGATAGGAGCTTTTTTAACTTTTGAACTACTGTTGCAATTTCTAAGCACGCGCTACAGCTCGGTTTTTGCTCTTTGTAAGCCAGTTTTGGCATGTCATTAGACTCATGATTATTCAATAAAGACAGGAAGCTTTTGATCTAATTCTGAGTTTCTAAGGGAGCTATAGCTCTTAGGTTAGGGCCCAACCTGAGAGCAATAGACCTCCTCTTCTTTGTATTGTTACTTGTTTCCTTGCAACACTTTATTTCCTCTGTTTTGACATGCATTTAGAATTTACAGTCTGCTGATTTGATTTCTTGTATGTGTTTGAGTAGGATTAGTTTACAGTTCAAGTGCTTTTAGTTGCTTAGATTAGAGTAGGAGGATTGTAATCCATTAGAGCTCCAAAAAAGGTTGATAGTGCACTCACTGCCATCTCTGTTTAGAGATTGGGGGTGTGGGTTGTACCAACCACCAAAAACGCAGTCTTATTCTTTCATGCAAGCTGCCACACAGTCATTGCAATTGTAGATCCATCCATGCATTTTGCTCTTGAGCACTACTGCTTCGCTCCAACACCATGCACGATTTTTCTCTACACTTTACATTGTTGTTCATTGGTTTAATAACACAGTTAGAATAGGTTGATGGAATTCTCGATTTTGTGCAAGATATAGAGGATTTGTTTCTTTTACACTGCATAGCATCACGTTATCGTGTTCTTCTTCTCAACCATGCCTAAAGCCACCTGCTCGACCTCTGTTCAGCTCGTTAGCCTTCCAACCCTTCTACTTCTCACGTAGCTCCATCGTTTTAACTTTTCCTTGCTTCCACCCTTCTATTCACCAACCAATTGTACTCACTCTTTCCTCACCTCAGATCTCTGTCCCTGAACCATTATAAGCTCCCTTTCCATCCTACCTATCCACCCATACAACTCTTCCACTCCATCACCCAACACTCCAACCACAGAACATCCTGTAGAAGTTAGCAGACTTCCTGTAGAAATCCCAAGCTCCCTGTAGGATCCCCTGGAGACATCCTGTAGAAACTTGTAACCTCGGTTGCCGAGCACCTGAATGTTGTGGACTTCTATGGAATGATGTTTTGGATCCTCTGGAACCTCTCCTGGCCCTCCTGACCTTTCCCAAGCTTTCTCTCCCTTCGCACCACCTCTGCACAGCCAAACCCTAATAAGAAACAAAATCATAATCACTCCATCCACTTAAGCAAAAATACAAAAACAATGTTCTTTTCAATGGAAGTAGTTTAAGTTCATGCATTTCATATCACTAGAAGTAATGGCATCATTCTTAGACGTTTGCACTCCCACCATTGCATCATAGAGATTAAGCTAGTCAGATTAGGGTTTACTAGGGTTTTCATGTTTTGGTTGGCTTTCAGTTCATTTTTGCAAAATAGATTAATTTCCTTTGAGATAGCCTTCGTCCATCATTTAGAAAGCTTCTTCTGAGAGCATATAGAAGTTGGCTTGAGCCCTAGCGGACTTGTGCCAGCTGACCAAGTGACAGCTGCGACAAGAGCTAGTACTTGTGCATACAGCACCGTCGCTTCCAAGTTTGTTACGAACTACCGGGTTGATAAAATTAGAGATAGGAAGCTCCAGGAGTTGTAGCATTATTGCTACAATACTGGAGCCCACCAGCCTTCGACCAAAAGATTTTGCAGGGTGTTTGACGCCAAGTCCTTTATTCACACCACGAGAATTGTACTGCAGTACCTTGAGGGTCATTATCATTATCGGTGATTCCTCTCGCGCCTGTTAACAACTTACATCATTGGCTGGTAATCAGGCGATGTCTTTCCATGTTCGACTCCAGAATAGCTTTCACATGGATCAACTTGTACTTCGAGTGAAGATCGAATGAGATTGAAGACCCCGGATCTAGTTTCATCCATTCGGTTTGCGATATATATTTAGGGAAATAAAAACATCAAATGTACATCATTGTTGCACAGATATCATCCAATCAAAAGGATGATGGCTCTATCAGAATCATCAGTCTACACTCAGACGATTGTCTGTCCTATGTACATGAAAATGAATTTATAGAGCTGAGCATGGGAATGCTGGCCTCAGCTAGATCATGAAAATATTATGAAGATAATGTATTGTATTGTATCTTATTACAGGTCTCCTCCCAGCTTGAAAGAACTTCGGATCCTCATAATAAAGCATTTCACCCGACATCAAAAGATTAATGACCTCATGCTTTAGGGGGCAACTGTTATAGACATTTTTGGGCACTACAACCTCAAGCATGAAATGTCCATAAACCAAGGGCTCCTAAGTCCCTAAAAGTGTTGTTCTAACTCCTAAAGGAACAAGGTCAACAGATTACAGCTTCTCCCAGAAGTTCTCCATGAAAAACTGCTCATAATTGGTCAAAACAGGATCATTTCAGCTGCTCCACTGGCCAAGTGCGTTGCATCTCACCTAAATACACTGTGTGGGTGCGTTGCATTTCAAAAAGCCCTTCTATGGGGTGCGATGGGTGAAAAATGACAAGTGGCAGTGTCATTCCGCGAGGTGGAGAGCCAATGGAAGCTTCTAGAATCTTCTCCAGTGACACTTGCCTCTCTGAATTCGACCAAGGATGAGTAAGAGATCATCAATCTCCAAGTGGAAACAAGAACTATCAGAGGGAAGACACTAATCAAATCATAAGCTGACTCATCTCCATTACAGATATCTATATATGGATCCCTCATCCCAGAGATCCAAGGGCTGGAATTTTGCATATTGTAAGGAATTTCTATTGGTTTCTTGAGACAAACATCAGATTATTGGGTGATCTAAGCTTTGTATGAGGTGGAGAGGGGCTTCCTTGCTGAGAGGTTGATGCTGGGTCAGAACAACTGGTTGTAACTCCTCTTGGCTCTTTCTTGTTTATCAATAAAAGCTATTCAAGTTTTCCTCCATGCTCTTGTGTCATTGATGTTTGCTACATTTGTATGGTCAATTTACCTCTGATCCTAGATTGTTTATGATTATAGATCCATGTCTTTGTATAGTGCTATGCTACTGTGATCTTATAGGTACTTTGTGAAGTTGGGCGTTCAAGGGAGCAGGTAGCTAAAGACCATCAAAGAAGAGAGGAATCAAATCAGGAGATTAGCGCAAGACAGAGGTTGGTCTTTATGTTCCTCTCTATCTATAATTCATAAAGGAAAAATGAAAGTAGCTTTTCTCTGTTTGTTTCTAAGACAGCTGTCACACCTTAGTGGGATAGAGCAGTTCTATATAGACACTTTTCCCTGTAACACTTTGTTTTCAATAAGGTATTATTATTGTTCTCCTTGAAGAGAATAAACATCTTCATTAACACCTTTGTTTGCATTTTCGAATAAAATCTTCATTAACACCTTTGTTTGCATTTTCCTTTTCCTTTGTTGGTTGAATATGAACTTAGGGTTTAGGGTTTAAAACCTTAGTACACCCTTGTTATATATATATATATATATATATATATATATATATAGACATCCCCTCATGGGTCAGGGTTTTAAATTTCTGAAACCCTGAATGTAATAACATAGTTGTAGTATAGCTAAGGGGGATGATATGTGGTACAAAGGGAGGTACTCAAGGTAATAATGTGATGTAAAGATAATAAATAAATGAACCATAGTTAATAAATAAAGTGGTTAACCCCCATAATGCAAGGGACCACAAGTAGTTAGGAAATAATGTGATAAGCCCATAGTATTGGATGTATGGTACTGAGAAACCCATGGTAATTACCCATGGTATCGTATGTATGAAGTCTATATAGAATCTAGAGACTCTCCATTGAGACATGTCAATGATTATTGTATTGACAAGCACATGGTTTGTGGAGTGATCTCCTTCCTTAAGGAGTAGATGTATGATATTACCTTACCTCAAGGGTTCTAATATTAATAAAAAAGGGTAACACCATACAACTATTCTTTAAGGAAAGAGATCACTCCACAATCCATGTGTTTGTCAATACAATAATCCTTGACATGTCTCAATGGAGAGTCTCTAGCTTTTATATAGGTTTCATACTTGCAATACCATGGGTTTCTCAATACCATACAACTAATATTATGGGCTTATCACATTATTTACTAACTACTTGTGGTCTCTTGCATTATGAGGGTTAACCACTTTATTTATTAACTATGACCTATTTATTTATAATAATTACATCACATTATTACCTTTGGTACCTCCCTTTGTACTCCATATTACCCCCTAGGTATAATACAATAGTTCTATTTGGTTTTTGTTTAAATCTGAAGTTAATTATTCACCATCGTTGTTTTTAGATAGGTCATGCCCTGGCTACCTAAACAGGTCATACCTTGACCGATTTTGGCTTTAATTTGTTTATCCATGGTCTTTTTTGGGTTGGCTATGCCATAGTAAAATCTTTTAAAAATTATTTGGCATTTAGTGTTTTTACTTAGTTTGAATAAATAATAATTTATGGTTTTCTCGGCAATTATTTTAACGATGTTTATTTTTGTCACAGGAAATGAAATTTGGATCTTTCAGACGAGTTCTATTTCTCAGGTTTAAGTTCTTCCTAAAAACGTTATGCCATATTTTTTAAACATAACGAATCATTTGTTTTCATGACACTCATACTCGTGTTTTGGTGACACTTTCAAGTACACAATTTTCACTAGCGTATCACGTAATATTCATACCTCCTCTTTAGCACAGAGCTTTCAAACCCCAATGGCTTTGACTTCCACCCTACTGGTTGGATGCTCTTGAACTCTCTGTTTTATTTGCATGCTCGTATGAATATTTCGTCAGAGACCGAGTCTTTAGAGTTGTAATTTTGGTTGTTTTGGATACGGTTCAAAGACTTTCTTCCTGAGGAAGAACTTATCATTTTAGGCACTGTGCCTTAATTATAATTTTTGTTTAATTTGCTCAAGGTTGGAAACCTTAAGCTCTTGAACTATACTAAGGGGGTTTCTTGTCTTGTTTCTTATTGCCTTTCATCCAGTTCTACAATGCGTGAATCTTTCCAATGACAAAAGACAAAAAACCCTCCTCACTACCAAAAACAATTGGTAGTTGGGTAACTAACTCCACCTCTTCCACTAGGTGACAAATGGTTATAAGTTCATTTATAATCTCCACTTCCCCACTCTCAAAGACAACCATTAGAGAAATTTGGAGGTCTGAAATGGACCTCTTAAAGAATATTATAAAATAATAGTGGAAATAATAAAATAAGATTAAATTATCTTATCAAGTTTTGGAGGGAAAAAATAGAAAACTACTTTTCAACTCGTATTTTCAACTTATCTCCCTATGATTTTACTCAAATTTCGAGTGGGAGAACTGGTTGGATGCATAATTTAATTTTGCATCTAAGGAGTAACCATGTTGCATGCTTTCAATGGACCTTAGTAGACGAAAAATGTGACCTACATGAAAAAAATGTGATTGCAATAACGTTTTTTTAATATTTCACATTTTTCGTGTAGTAGGGTCCATCGAAAATATGCAACATGAGTACTCTTTGAATGCAAAATTAAATTCTGCATCCAATAACGTTTTTCATATATTTCACATTTTTCATGTAGTAAGGTCCATCGAAAATATGCAACATGAATACTCCTTGAATGCAAAATTAAATTCCACATCCAACTAGTGCTCCCCCTCAAAATTTGAGTAAAAGAGTAGGGAGATAAGTTGAAAAAATAGTCTTTTATTTTATTTTTATCTTTTTACTCAAAAAATGGTGAATCTTCCCCATGGTTAACATCATCATATTGAATTCTAATAGTTCTTATAAAGTTGATTTTTGTTGTACATTTTTGTTTTGAGACCTATTTTTTACTTCAAAATTTCTCTAATGGTCATGTCTTTAAAGAAATTATTGATCAAAATTTTCCATCATCATTAATAATCTTAATAATTTAGATTAGATGCCTAAGACTTAATCAATAAGAAAAACCATTTTCCATCATTAAATTAAAGTCTTATCTCTTTCGGGCAAGGGTAGCTTCAACGTTAATTTCCAAATTCTTTTATTTTTATTAACGACATAATAATACAAATTTACATCAAATATTTATTATTTATTAATTAGTAATACAACATTGATAAACTAATTCTCAAATAAATCTTTAAAATCAGGGCAATAAACACAGTAACACATTACTCATATACAAATTTACAACATAAATTCCAAGTTAAGGGATATCACACACCAGAAAATATTTCAAATGTTCGAAATACTGTAATCTTGAAAAAATCATAATAGAAAACTTCAGCACTTGCTGAAGCTGAACCTATTATCGTTTCCATCAAGTTTAAGAAAACTGAAAACTTTCTGGCAAGATCCTTTTAAAGAACTCTTGCAAGGTTCTCTCTTTCCAGCTAAAGGATTCCATTTCAGAAGATAAGGGTTGAAGAATTGGAAGTAGAAATTTTGAATTTATTGGACAATAACGTGTATTTGTTGAGTGCACTTCCAAAACAAATTTCTGGAATGTAAGAATCACTTCCAATTTCATCAGGTCAAACAACCTTCCTGCTAAGAATTGATCTCCGATTTCCCCCATTAGATGATTGTTGTGCATCATGAAAGTGTTCGAGAATAAAAACCTTGATACTGTAGATCCAGAATACAAGGAAAATTTTTGCTTTGATGGTTTCAGCACACAACCCTGACCTAGTAAATTAAATAGGTCAAATATCTCTTCAGATCAGAATGATCAAGAACCTCGTGAATACTTTGGTATGGATTTTTGTAGTAAGATAAACTAGCTCCAACACTCGAATGTTCTGGGGCAATGATATTATCAAAACCCAGATTATTGCCAAGGTACTCCTTGAGATGGATCTATTTAGGGAATCACACTCACTTCTTGATTCAATTACATCACCAGTAATCCCCACAGGAGCAAAGACCATCTTTGAATCTATGGAATCGATTTGCATCCCTGACAATAATCTCTCGCTCGACAATCTTGGAGATAAACTTGGTCACGATGTGGCAATCTCCGCACATGCGAAGGTTCTTCATAACCTGGATAGGCACTCCAGGTGGGGTGCTAAGAAGCCCAAAAGCAATAGCCAGCTTTTCACTGTGATGGCAGAGAAGGTGCTCCTTTTGTTCTTCCTTGACATTATGCAGTGCAAAGCTCACACTGGGCACATACCCTGTCTGTTCCATCTGCTTAGCCAATTTCTCTAACATTGCATGTATCTCTTCTATTTGTGGATGTGATGTATCTTCTACAACGAACGTATGAACTGCATTTCTCACCTCAATCCAGCTGCATCCTGGATCCTTTTTCACCCTCCTTTCTTTCATCATTATTCTCACCCTTGCTACATCATCCCACCTCCCAGCCACTGCATATATATTTGACAGCAGCACATATGCAGCCGAGTTCTGTGGTTCCAACTCAAAAAGGCGCTCTGCTGCACGTTTACCAATATCGGCATCCATGTATACTCTGCAGGCACCTAGCAAAGCCTTCCAAATAACAGCAACAGGTTCAAAAGGCATTTTCTTGATGAAATCTTCCGCCTCACTGAGCATCCCAGAGCGACCGAGAAGGTCGACCATGCAGGCATGGTGTTCTGCCTTGGGTAAAATGCCATGATCTCGACTCATCGCATCAAAGTAATTCCATCCTTCGACCACAAGTCCTGCATGGCTACAGGCAGACAACACACCAATAAAAGTAATGTCATCCACTTTTAAGTTTCGAGCTCGCAATTGATCAAACAGCTGAAGTGCCTCCTTGGCATGACCATGTTGAGCATATCCAGAGATAATGGCATTCCATGTGACCACATCTCTATCGGACAGTATTTCAAACATACAGCGAGCATCATAAATCCTGCCACACTTGGCATACATGGTAATCAGGGCATTCCCCATGAAGCTATTCAATGGGGTTCCTCTTTTCATGACATGGGTATGAACTTGTTGACCATGCAGTGGTGATGCCAAGGCAGCACAAGCACTGATAACACTTGTGAAGGTGGATTCAATAGGCTTCATACCTGTTCCCAACATTTGGGAAAAAACTTTGAGGGCTTCCTCACTATGCCCATTCTGAGCAAGCCCTGAAATCATTGCGTTCCATGAGACAATGTTTCGGTTAGGCATCTCTGAAAAGAGTTTCCTAGCATCATCTATCCTCGAATTCTGTGCATATCCCGTGACCATAGTTGTCCATGAAATCACATTTTTTTTGGGCATCCGATAAAACAGCTCGCATGCATCCTCAAGCATCCCATTCTGGGTATATCCTGTAATCATAGTATTCCATGACGCCACGTTTGGCATACTCATTTTGTCAAACAGTTGTCGTGCATCTTCTAGTTTCCCATTTTGCACATATCCTGTAATCATAGCATTCCAAGTAACAACATCTCGCTCAGGCATTTTGTCAAACAAATGGCGTGCATCTTCTATCCTCCCGTTCTGTGCATATCCCGCAATCATAATTGTCCAGGACACTATATTCCTGTCATACATTTTGTCAAACAGATTGCATGCATCCTCTAATTGTCCATTTTGAACATAGGCATCAATCATCACATTCCATGAAACTATAGTCCTTTGGGGTATTTTGTCAAACAGTTTTCTTGCATCCTCTATTTTTCCATCGCGAGCTAATTGTACCATCAATCTATTCCATGAACCCGCACTGCAATCCATATCGCGATAACCATTGTTGCCTTCTGCCTCACGTTTCAGTATCCGTCTCAGCTTCTGCTTGCGAACTGTAGCAGTGAGGGTTGACTTCTCAGCCAATGGGTGTATGCTATCGGTATAAATATGGGTTCCATACTCCAAGGCTGCTAATGATATCGCTGGTATTCGCTTAAATATGACATAGCTATAAAAGTTACAGACAAAGTTGTTATGAACCCCATTCTTCATTTTAATGGATTTCAAGTACTGGTAGCATTCTGTGGCAGATTGAAACTAGCGGATCACATCCTTGCCTTAGTCACAGAGAAGTTTTCAGTATCAGCGAGTTCAATTGGTCATGAAAATATGTTGAAACGTGGACATGTGAATTATTATCGTATAATGTTCCACACAGATTTGAATGGAATGGAGTGCTACGAGCCAGATCTGAGTTTTGAGAAAGAAAAGCAAAGTTCAGTTTCCACTCAGCTCGGAGGTGAGAGTTTAATATTGGTTGCTGGTTCGGCGATTTGGGAAAATTGCAGAGGGTACACATTTGATTTGAGTGTAGCTTTTTCAATTATTTAATTTTCCCATTATGTATTAGAATCTTTTTATATACATAAATAATTTATTTTTAATATTTTTTAATGTAATATTGTGTGACAATATTTTTCCTAATGTAGCACCATACTAAAGATAAAGTGTGAATACTTTGAAACGCTATAGTAAAGATACAATGTGAATACTTTGAAAGGCCACTTAATGTTTGAGTTTTCACTCTTTCAAAATAGAGAAGTAAACATGTTATTGGCTTCTTATTGTTGTTTCTTGTTTTGTTATGTTATGGGTTGAAGGTTTAGTTGTTGCTTTGGTATCACGGGCTAATAGTAAATGTTAATGAGTTTAAGTCAGTTTGGTTTTATTGCCAACAATATATCAACCTCTACTATGTTGAGATAATACTCATAGTTTCCACACAAAATTAACAAGGCAACTAGCTCACTTTGCTATGTTCAAATAATTAACGAACTTAACCAATTACTTAACCAATTGTCTTTTGGATGTAATTATGAGATGTATGTAAATCAAGATTCAGTTCAAATTTCAATATAGTTATTGCTCATCTCTATATGTATATATTTTTCCCAATCACTATAATGAAATGATTCGGAGAAAAATGCATTGAGAAAAGCAACCATGAACTAGCATAGGTGGTAGGCTTTATTATTGGTTAATTAAATTAACTAAACTGAAAGTATTCAACTTAGCATAGATGACATATGGTTTTAACCTAATTCAAACCAACATTTAGGCATTTAATTACCTTTGAGTTAATTTTAATTTACCAAGAGAGGAAATGTATCAATAACCATTGTTGTAAATCTAATATTCAATACTATATCATGCTTCATTACCTAACACTTCTTTTTTGACAGTTAACTCTAACATTACTATAACTAGGTGAGCCTTTTGTAATGGCTCTTGGTTGATTTTCTATGTAAATAAAATAAGACCAAGGTCATGAGTCATGTATTCCAAGGTAAATGTTGGGAAAAACATAGCGATGGGGTATCACTGGTCATTAATTAATGACTATGGAAATTGGCAAAGGCAAAGAGGCATTCATTGACATTTTATTTATGAAATAAAGGAAAATAGGAGAAAAGGAAGGTGAACAAACACATATTTGCATGAGAGGGAAATTGATGGAAAAATGAAGGAAAATGAAGAAAATAGAGGCCTCAATAATAAGAAGGCTTATGAGGATAAATTCATGGCTTTTGTCAATTCAGTCTTTCGTGCTCTCATTTATTCTTTCATTTTTTCATACTCTTGCAGACTAAGAGTATTCTTGGAGAATTCATGGAGCATTCGTGGAGCACTTTGGCATACAGGGGATTTGGAGAAAGAAGGAAAATGAAAGAAAGAAAGCACAAGGGAACAAGTGGATCAACAACTACAACTGCATTTCTTTGTATGTAACAGGTTGCATGTGTGATTTCCTTGTTGATTTATGGATGCATGTAGTTTTCTGGTTATGTGGTGTCATTGGCATGGAGGATTGCTTAGATTGACAATGGTTTTAGCCTCGCCTTGCTATTTCTTGGATAGCCATGGTGTTGTGGGTTTTTTTTCCACTTGATTGTTTTCAGATTGGTGCTCATAATTCCTTATGGTTGTGGGTTGAAACAAACGCTCTAGAAGCCTTGCAATAACTTGGGTTGAGTTACTATTCCTGGAGCCTAGGTTGGGACAAGCACTTTGGAGCCTTAGAGGATTGTGGTTTGAGTTACTAGTTCCTGGAGCCATGAAAAGATTTTGTATAGACCGATTTGGTTGGTGTTAGCGATGTCCGACTGTGAGGTGGAATCACTGGTTGAGGGTTGAGGTGGTTTGGCCTTTCGAAGCCCTGGTTTGGTTTTGTGTGGTTTACTCCATGAGATGCCACATTCATACTTGGAATATGGCGCGAGGGTGATTGGTTGAAAGAGATATTTGGTTCAGCCCAATCTATGGTTGGGTGGTATGTGGAAGTCCTTGACTTGGTTAGTATTTTCATATGTTAAAAAGAGTTATTCTTCTATTGTGATTCATGTATATTTGTAGTGATTATGTTGGCAATATTATGGTTGAGTTGCCATGGTTTACATGTTGGTTATTTTCTGGTTATATGTTGATTATATGATGTATATCATATATGACTCTTGTCATGAATTGTTTAGTTATTGATCGATTGAGGAATATATGGACTAATAAATGTTGTTGCAACTATGTGGAGAGGGCATAGGGCCTTCTTGGTGATTCTAAGATGAATCTCATACCTTTATGATTACATATGCATTCATGACCTGTAGCTTACATGTTTTCCAGTGTTTGATGAAATCCTTAGCATGTCTTGGTCAGTGTTGCTCAAGTTTTCTATTTGAGTTTGAATGTTTAGCTTTGTTGTTTTGTCAATAATGACTCTGAGAAGTCTTAGGAAGTTCTGGGCAGTGGTCTAGAGGCTGACCTGGAATTTCCGCTTAGATATTGGGACAACATCCTCTGAATTGGACATTTTGGGTCACAACCACACTCAGGCAATGTTGTGCATGCGATTAGAGGCCTTCAACTGCACTCAAGACTTGTCATTCATGTAGTTGGGAGGCTAGGTTAGTGAAAAGGAGCCCCAACTCAGGGTTTGGTCACCTGGGGTGGTTCTTTGGCCCCTTAGTATCTTGTAGCCCTAAGGGATGTTGTGAGTTTGTGGTAATCTTGTAGGCCCCACTTCCTTAACCGGAGCTTGGAGGTTGGGTTATGTCATAGTAATTCTTCTTCTCATGTTGACCTTACAGGTTGGTGAACTTCGTTAAATGTGGGAGGGGGTGGTTATAGGGTGGTATCAAAGCTCCCAAGTACAAACACTTGGATTGGATGGGCAGAATGTGTTTGTCATGCATGCATGTGAGTTGTACATGTGTTTCTATGCATGCATCCACAGAGTTAAATCCAGATTGCGTGGAACAAGCTGCAACTGATCATATCATGGACACACAGATCAAGCACACTTGCTAGCAGAATATCCAACTATATCATGTTGTCAAAGCAGGCCAACTCCTTCACCAGGGCAAGTGGCTCACCAGGGACCAAGTTCAACAGAAATTCCCTCATTTCATGGAGGAACTCAATGCAATAGGGATCATTGCTTCCTAAGGGGGGAGGAATGATCTAGGTGGATATTGGTGGCCACCCGCCAATTCCACTTGGGCCACCACCATTGCTTATTTCAGTTTTTTGGTTTCCTTAATTGTAGCACAATTTACTATTTTTAGCAGTTTTTTAGGTCCTAAACTTCTAGAGCTCAAAACGACATTTTTTTGGAAATCTACCACCAACACTTTTTTGTCTAAAATCGTCTTTTCTGTCATATTCCTCGGAGAGATTTTTCGAGCGGGCTATCATGCACGTCAAACGAAGATAATATGACTGTTGGGCGTGGAGCTTGATTATCTTCTGTATTAAAAGGTTTTAGCTGGATGTATACCCCAGGAAGACTGTACACCCCTCCACGCGGGGGGGTGACTTGTCCCCCCCGCGGGAGTCTGGGGGGGTAAATCCTCCCTAGCTAGGGGGTTCGGGGGTTGTGCCCCCGAAGCTGAAAATAGATGTAAAATTGCCTTGTAAAAGTCTAGTAATTTCTAGTCAATTTGGGCCGTTCATTAGGTGGATGATCTGATAGTAGAAGTTATGTTTAATTTAAGGTTTTTTACCCTAGAAGGCAACCCCTCATTTTTGGGCACTGCAACCCCAATCATAAATGTCCATAAACCAAGGGCTCTTAAGTCCCTAAAAGTGTTGTTCCAACCTCTAAAAGAACAAGGTCAACTGATTACATCTTCTCCTAGAAGTTCTCCATGAAAAACTGCTCAGAACTGGTCAAAACTGGACCATCTCACCTGCTCCATGGTCAAAGTGCACTGCATCCCACCTAAATACACACGGGAGGTGCGATGCATCTTGAAAAGCCCTTCTATGGGGTGCGATGGGCGAGAGTGGACAAATGGCAGGGTCAATCTACAAGGTGGAGGATCATGGAATCTTCCAGAAACTTCTCCTGTGACACTTGCCTCTCTGCATTCGCCCAGGGATGAGTAAGAGATCATCAATCTCCAAGTGGAATCAAGAACTATCAGAGAGAGGACACTAATCAAATCTCAAAAGCTGACTCACCCCCCTTGCAAACATCTATATATGGATCCCTCATCCCAGAGATCCAGAGGCTGGAATTTTGTATCTTGTAAGGAAGTGCTGCTGGTTTCTTGGTGCAACATCATAGTGTTGGGTGATCTAAGCTTTTCATGAGGTGAAGAAGGGCTTTCTTGCTGAGAGGATGATGCTGGGTCAGAACAATTGGTTGTAATCCTCTTTGCTACTCTTGATTATTAATAAAGCTATTCAAGTTTTCCTCCACATTCTTGTATGATTGATGATATATGCATTTGTGTGGTCAATATATATCTGGTCCTATATTGTTTATGATAATAGATCTATGTTTTTGGATAGTGTTATGCTGCTTTGATTCTATAGGTGCTTTTTGAAGCTGGGTAGACGAGGAAGCGAGTGGCAAAGATCTATCAGAAGGGAGAGGAATCAAGCAAGGAACCAAGCGCAAGATAGAGGTTGGTCTCCTTTATTCCCCTCTTATCTATTTCTCATAAAGGAAAACGAAAGTAGTTTTAGTTTGTTTATTTCTAAGGTAGCTACCAGCCTTAGTGGGACTAGCAGCTCTGCATAGACACTAGATTTCCCGATAACAAAATGGCGACTCCGCTGGGGAGCGAATAGATTGTTTGTTTATCTACATTTGTTTACTTCATAAACTTACAGATGGAGCCTGAAGTTAAGCCAGCTAGCCTTCGAACTCCATTTTCTATGCAAGTGCAAAGTAGATCAATGCTGCTTCAGTCTATCTCCGGGTTTTGTTTATGAACTGAACAATTTATTTACAAGCTCTCTAATTGCCTTTGTGGTGGCTCTAGTAACCTCTTTAGATCTACCCCTGTGATTGATTTACTAATTACCACTTCCTCGGCTTAAATCCCTGAACTGAGCTGCAAACTGTGACCCGGAACCCAGTTGAAGTCACGTCCCTGGACCATCGCACTGCCTCTTCTTTGGATTCTAGATGCATCGCACTTCCTGAGTGTAGTAGGTGCCCTGCATCTCTTTTTCCTTGTGTTACAGGTGCGCTGATCAGACAAGGCCTCTTCTACTCTTAGATTTTGGTTCTGTGTTCACTCTTTTCAGCTCTATTCAGGAGTTTTGCTGCTTGTGGTTAGTACACCTTTGTTGAAACCCCCTTCCTTGCCATTATTCCGCCTCCATTGTGCAAAGAACTGTAAATGCATTTATGTATTTTGAGCCATTTTCAGTTCTCTTTTACAAAGAAGTAGCGTAATTGAACTGTCGCTTTTTGATTTGAAAGTGTCGCAAGTGTCGTTTTCAGTCATAGAAGAGAAACCGATTGTTCTTGATAGTCGATTACACTGTTACTCTTATATTTGATTTGAATTAGTAGTTTTTCAAGTGTCGAAAGAAAGTTTTCAATTCTAAATTGGAAAGTATCGTCATTGCCTTCATTTTGTCTCGAAAAGGAACTTGCTAGTAATGTCGCTTTGAAAAATAATTCAGATTTGTGCTTAGCTTTCTTTTTATCATTCACACATTAAGAAGGCTGAAAACAAATACATGCATGTGCATTTAGACTGCTTGTTGGTTTGATTTAGGACAGTGCATATAGTGTGTGCTCTCTGCTCTATGTTGAAAGAATATCATCTCTCTTTCCTTAGTAGCTAGGATTTTCATTGCAAAAAGAAGATTAAACGATTGTTTATCATCTTAGATTGAATTTTGGGAATTGTACATCTACATCACACGGTGAACCTGAAAGGAAAATTTCTTAAGCAAGATCAACTGTAAAATAAATTTAATGAATCTAAAAATGCTTTGGAACCTAATGCACAACATTTAGAAGTCTAGGCTAGAGACGTATTTCGGCGTCGTAAAGCCTGGTAACTGTTGTTTTCATTGATGGTTGGGTGATTCCTCCACTTTGAGATGATAAGTGTCAGTACGGACTTGTGCTCCCACGTACCGTCGAGTATATATTCTGAGACCACAATAGGTTTTATCCTTTATCCATAGGAAGCTGTGCCTGCCGCCCTATCGATCGCAATGCACTGAACACAACATTCGGGAAGATTGACTGCTGTACCGTAAAAAGTATTCTGTAGTTTTGCGATTGGTTTGGTAATCCCTCTGTCTAGATTTACAGAGCAGTCTCTTTCGTTCCTTTTCAGACTCCTTAAAGGAAAAGGTCCATCTGAGCACTTGTCACTTCAGGCTCATTAAAAATCGAAGACGATTAGAGTCATCTTTTGTTTTTTCTCGACTCTTAAAAATTGAAAAAACAAGTTGTGTCAAAGCGTCTAAAATTCATCTAATTTGGAAACATATTTCCCATATATTTTCAGTTGATCGAGTAATCCACAATCGTGGAAGAAAGTCAATTGAAACCCCGTCATTAACAGAGGCTTACGAGTCAACCGTCTTTGTCTCCAGAATCGAAACTGTTACGGACAAAGCGAACTCGTTTAACCGGTTCCAAATCCCTTGGTAAAGTTAGAACAAGTGTTCCAACACCCTCGGAGACTCCGATTACTCCAAACATTTCCGGTATCCCTACCTTTACAGAAGAAGTTCAGCAGCCACCAAAGGACAGTAGAATTGATCCTAGTGTGAAGGTAAATACTTGTATTACTGAACCAACTCCATCTACAGTTGATTCAGAAGGTGTTATTCCCCAAAAATCTGTCGCTACAGATTCTATACCTTCTTCGGCACCAGAAATATTTTACGGACTTGACGGTCTACCTCTTCCACCTGGTCTGATTGCTATACAAGAGATTGTGTAGGATCCTCCATCTAGTACTCCATCGCAATTTGGAGTTGGGATCACCCTATATCCTTCTTCATCAGAAATTAGTCCACTGTTATCGGAAGCTCCTATAGAATCACTAGGCAATCTTTTGGATAGACTAGAAATGTCTGAACAACCGTTGACATCTAGGACTGTGTCATCCGACACAGCAACGGTAGAACTTCCTGCTGTCACTCCAACAATGTTCGTTGGCATACCATCTGTCCCAACTAGCTCTCAATCGCTAGAAGGGGCCCACTCAGGGGCTATTTCGACAGTATGGTCCATTCCCGTTTGTTCATCCGGAATAATATCTGGGAACTCTTATGTTGAGTCTCAGCAAATTGATCCTTCAGGGTGTCAATTTGGGCAGTCCAGTCCTCAAGGACAAACAATTCCTTTGAGTACCGGATTACCGCCGTATGGGGGGCAATATACCCTTTCATTGTCTCCTCCGGGAGGACAACCATACGAGAGTTCACAACAAAATTCAGGTTATGCTGGAATTACATCTAGCGGTTGGGTGCCAATACTGCCTCAACAACCAAGAGTTGTATATTCGATGCAACAATGTTTACCTATGTCAAATATACCAACTACGCCGGCTATTGTGACGGTGTCGCAAGTATAAGAATTGCCTGTTATATGCCAACCTCAGGTTTCTCAGGTTGTAATGCAACAGCCTCTTGTCCCGGTGACTCAACCACAATCACCAACTAGTGGAATGACACAGGCCCAAATGGGTACAATTACCCCTCATCTTGGTCAAACGGTCAGTATTGGACAACAACACATGGCTTCACAACCATGGCTGGTGCAATACCAACAACCGCAATTCCAACAAGTATACCAAGGATCTGAGCAACAAATCTTTGCAAATAATGGGCAGCCGCATATTCAAAACAGTCAAAATCAACCATTCTACAATGGTTATGCCCATCAACCTTACCAAAGTTACCAGCATCAAATGCATTATGCCGGTATGCAAAGAGCAACTGCTCAGGCGATTCCATCTTATCCTGGGTATGCTTCGCCAAACCTGAATCAACAGTTACCCTTCGTGGCAACTTTAGAGTTACCGGATCTAAATCGTTTAACGAACGATCCAATTTCTTACGCCCCTTGGTGGCCAGCGATTTCGCATAAACTTCCGTCAGATATTCCTAAATTTAATGGAAATCCGTGTGAAGACCCGTCGAATCATGTGATGACATTTCATCTATGGTGTTCATCAAACACCCTAAACGATGATTCAATTAGGCTTCACCTTTTTCAGAGGACATTAACTGGTCCGGCGGCAAAATGGTATATCGAGTTACCCAGAGCTTCGTTTGACAACTTCAGTGCCCTAGCCACAACCTTTTTAACCCATTTTCAGTTACCGATAAGGTACAAAACGGGAATAGAACTTCTTACCAATTTCAAGCAAACAACGGCCACTCACATATCCGATCATATTCATGAGTGGTGACGTCATCGTAGAATGGTAAAAACATATATTCCTGATCAGCTTTTAGCTGAATGGTTTATTAAGTCATTATTACCTTCCATTATAGAAGATGTGGCAAAAGGAGGAGTCGTCACTGAAGAGCAAGTTATTGCTCATGCACAATATTTAGACTTGATTTATACTCAGTCTGGCACGCTCTATGATAAAATCCCTGATGCTCCTAGACCGGAATTTTCCATCCCTCCTCCTCCTAAATCAAACAATGACTCTCATGCCGGCGATGGCATGATTGGTACGATAGACACGAAATCAACAAAGGCTACATCTAAAAAGGCCCGTAAGATTTCTAGTCAAAATGCAAAAGAAGAACTTCTCACCTCGGAAGTAAATGCCGTCTCGACTGATAAAGGCAAAGAAACCAAGCAACGAGGAGGCAAGAAAAAAAACAAAGGGAAGAAGAAGAAATAGGAGGGATCATCACCTGAAAATTCTTCTGCAAACCCTTCTGGAGATAGGAAACCAAAAAGTCCATGCTTAATATGTGATGAGGATCATTAGACAAGAGATTGTCCATATAAATTTGAGCTTAGAAAATTCTTCAAGAATTCAAAAACCTCGGCGTTATTGACTGATCCGTTTCCAAATCCAGGGACAAATCTGGTTGCTAGTGAAAATGCTTCTCTATCCCAAGTGCTGATGTTGTCGGTTTTGAAACAGAAAAATGATGCTTTGATATCGACAAGGAATAAAGATTATGGAAATCCATAGCTGTCGAACAACAAGGATAAAGATCAACCTAGTAGTTCGACAACAACTTCGACAGAAGTTGCACCGCCCATCATTCCAGAGCTAACGATAAAACCGCCAAAGGGAGTAGTACACAAGTCGACATTTAATCCTTGTGCCAGAGCAGCACAACATTATAACATAGTGGAAGAACTGGCCCAATCGCCATCTGCTATGTCGACACTTGAGGTACTACAAAATTGCCCATCCCAAAAGCAGGCTTTATTATCAATTATAGGTGGGATAGACCCAAAGGATTATAATCTTGTGTCCTTTAATCACAAAGGCTATGATCCTTAGTTACCAGCTCAACTAGCTTTCCTCATTCAGGTGAAAGCCCTCAACAAAACTGTTCATCGAACAATTATTGATGAGGGGGCATCTACATGTATTATGTCGATGAGTTGCTGGAAAACTTTAGGATATCCAACCTTGTCACAATCTTCGATGACATTAAAAGAATCTGATGGACGAACATATACCCCATATGGTATTCTAAGTAACTTGCAAGTTGAACTAGGGGGGAAAACAGTAGAAATAGATGTCGAAGTAATCGACAGAAACCTCGATTACAACATCCTACTGGGAAGACCATGGATATATGCTATGGCTGCGGTTGTGTCGACCTACTTTAGGAAGATTGCATTTCCTTTTCAAGGAGGAATTACAATCATCGACCAACAAACATTTCTCCCCAATAGTTCCCAAGTTACGGGAAGCATTCCGATGATCCATGGAAGCCCCCATTCGCTTCAAAATATCGGAGTAGGCTTACTAAAAGATCTTATATTAATGGGGAATTTTTCCCTCCCGCCTCCAATCAATCTGGCGGAAGTGGCGATGGTAGGAACCTGCAATATGATATCTTCGATTCAAAAGATCTCAGAAAACGATATTAACATGGATCATCTGCAGGTATTGCCTCCAAGCCCAATAGAAATATTGTAGCAATCAATGTTTTCGGCATGGGAGGCAGACCCGAATCAACGCTCATCAAGCGTTTGGATAGATAGGTCTAAGGAATATGGCACTCCTTCAGATCCTTGGTCGCAAGTGCATTACACCGACGAAGGAATTGTTCAGTCAATGATAATTGAAGGGGCGCCATGGGAATATTACCACCATCATTCCCATCTTCCAGATTGTCAAGAAGGTACTCCTGATGACCTTAATCATCCTTCAATTTTTGACTTCCTATCAAATACTGTAAACACGGTGGATTCCGAGCGAAACTTGTCTAATATTGAAGAGACTATAGCCATAAATATCTCGACCAAAATGGATGTTGTAGAGAATATTTATGTTGGCAAATGTTGTTCTCCTTCAGAACTGGAAATATATAACGCTCTTTTTCGCAAATTCAGAGATGTCTTTGCTTGGTCATATGATGAAATGCCAGGCATTGACTCGAGTATAGTTGAACACGAAATCAAGATGTATCCAGATGTCAAACCGGTACGACAACGGCTACGGCAGGTGCACCCCAAGAAAGCCGTTGCCATCAAGGCAGAAGTTGAGAAACTTCTCCATGCTGGTTTTATTTACCCGATTCCTCTAACCGATTGGGTATCGAACATTTTTCCTGTAATGAAAAACAGGGAACAATTAGAGTGTGCGTCAATTATAGGGATGTAAATCAAGCTTGTCCGAAAGACAACTACCCTACACCCTTTATTGACCAGATAATTGATGAATGCACTAGATGTGAAATCTTTTCATTTATGGATGGATTCTCCGGATATAATCAAATAAATATCCGCCCACAGGACCAGTCAAAGACTGCATTCATTTGTCCGTAGGGCACATTTGCATATCGCAAATTACCCTTTGGTTTAAAGAACGCAGGGGAAACATTTCAGAGGGAAATGAATTATGCCTTCCATGACATCAAAAACATCGTTCAACCATATCTCAATGACCTTCCGGCTCATTTGCGAAAGCAGACCGATCATCCGCAGCATTTGAGAGCGATATTTCTACGTTGCCGACACTACAATATACGACTCAATCCACACAAATGTGTGTTCTGTGTCAGTTCTGGTCGTTTACTTGACTTTGTAGTCTCGAAGGATGGGATCCGTCTTGACCCCTGTAAGGTTAAGGCAATCATAAATTTGCCTCCACCTTCAAATTTGCTTCAGATTCAGAAACTCCAAGGAAAAGCAAACTTTCTGAGGAGGTTCATTCCAAATTATGCCGAACTTGCTAAAGGTTATACACGTCTATTGAAAAAGGAAGTACCCTTTGTTTGGGATCAGGTTGCGCAAGCTTCCTTTGATGCTTTAAAAATAATCCCTAATGAAAGAATCATTAATGTACGTTCCTGATTATCAAAAAGACTTTAACCTATATCTAGCTGCAACGGATACAACCATCGCGATGGTTTTAGTTCAAGAAGACAACAGAATTGAACATCCTATATATTATTTGAGTAGGAACTTAAATGATACATAAAGAAAGTATTCCTATGTTTAAAAGCTAGCTCTCGCAGCTGTTCAAGTGATACAGAGATTTCGACACTATGTCCTTTTTCGAAAAACTACCATTTTATCAGATTCCAATCCCATGACTTATATATTGTCACGACAATTGCTGGGGGGAAAATATTCAAAATGGATAGTAATTCTTCAAGAGTTTGATCTGGAATTTGTAAAATCCAAATCAAAGAAATCCCTGGTTTTCACGGAATTACTATGCGATCTCCCATTGTCGTCCAACGATGAAACATCCGAAGAAACCATCGTGGATGAATATTTATTTATGATCTCTTCAAGCAATCTGTGGTATGGAGATATAATCATCTATCTTCAAACCCAAAAATATAGGTCTAATACCTCTCGCTCGGAAAAAAACGTATTCGATACCAATCAAAAGACTACATGATCGCCGGTGATACACTTTATCGTCGTGGTGTCGATATAGTTCTGAGGAGGTGCCTCACCCATGAGGAGGCCAAAAAAGTCCTGAATGATTGCCATTCAGGAGCGTGTGGGGGGCATCAATCTGGTTACGATACGGCACAATTCTTTTTACGAGCAGGATACTTCTAGCCAACAATGTTGAAAGATTGCATAACTGTAGTCAGAAGTTACCATGCGTGTCAAATTTTCGATAGCAAAACCAGAAAACCACTCACACCCCTGCAACCGATAGTTTCTTTTGGGCCATTCACCAAATGGGGCATCGATTTCATGAAATGTAACCCCACCTCGATTGGGGGGCATGGGTATATCATAGTTGCAGTAGACTATTTTACCAAATGGGCCGAGGCGATGCCTACATTAGATAACACTGGTGAAATAGCTGCCCTTTTCTTTTTCAATCATGTAGTCGCCAGATTCGGCGTTCCACAGGCCATAGTCACAGATCATGGATCGCATTTTCGCAATCATATGATGGTTGAATTGGCTGCCAAATTACGGTTGTCCCACGACAGCTCTACTCCATATTACCCGCAAGCCAACGGACAAGTTGAAGCAATCAACAAGGTCCTGAAGCGAATGCTGCAAAGGATGATTGGAGTCCACAAAAGGAGTTGGCACCTGATCCTGTACTCAGCCTTGTGGGCATACCGAACATAGGTAAGGAATGCAACCGGGTTCACACCTTTTCAACTGGTGTATGGCCTAGAAGTAATCTTACTAGTTCAGTGTGAAATATCGTCCCTTAAACTCGGAGTCGACCTTCTCCCCGGAACTTCAGAAGAGGAGGCTCGTTTCTTGGAACTAATCCAATTGGATGAAACCCGTCGTGATGCTGCTTTGGCTAACGAAGCCCATAAGAAACGAATCAAGGCACAGTTTGACAAGAATGTCAAACCCCGTGTCTTCTCAGAAGGTAAGTTGGTCTTACTTTATGACCAGGAATCTGATAAATTGGGAGCAGGTAAGTTCAAGTCTTTATGGATGGGCCCCTATATTGTTAAGCGAGTGTTAGCAAAAGGAGCCTATGAGTTAATGGATTATGATGGGATTCCATTGGCGCAACCCCGTAACGGGCTGTACCTTAAGCGTTACTATGCATGATTCAGTGTGGTAACCCATATGCTTTTGTTACATTTTTGTTTTCGCTATGAGTAATTGTTCTGGTCAAGTAATCCACTTTTTACATTTGTCGCAGATGTTGAACCTATTGGAATCTTTTTTTGGATATGCCGACGCAGCGAGTCGTAGTTCACAGAATCTATCTTCTGCGGCCTGGGCCATTTTTGATCCAAGTGGCGAGTTAGTAAGTTTCAGAGGGGTATGTATTGGTCGGTCAACAAATAACATCGTTGAATATAGCGCGTTGATAGAACTTCTCTCTTGATGCCATCACACATGGCATAAGCCGACTTGTCGTCAGGCTAGACTCACATCTCGTCATACTACAACTCACTGGTATCTACTCCGTCCGAAATCCAGCTATCTATCGCATGTTCCTAAGGGTCAAGATTTTGGAAAGACAATTTGATTTTATTCAATATCAGCATATTTCCAGAAACTTAAACACATTAACAGACTCATTGGCAAATTATGTGTTAGATAGACATTTGCAACATTTATAAAAAGAAACATTTCATCAGTATTTGCATCAGGATCATGTAACTTAACCAAAATAAAACTACGAAAATCAAATATATATATATATATATATATATATATATATATATATATATATATATATATATATATATATAACTGTTTATGGTTTACACATAATGTTCTGTAACCAAGACAAAATTGGTCAAATGACCCAAAACTCAAAACGCTAGGGGGCACCCTAGTCTAATGATGTTGTTGATAACAAGTCACCGTATGTGTAATCATGCGTAAAAGCCTAGTCCACCGACTAGGTATGCCGGTAGTATGTCGCTGCAACCGCAGGGGCAGCTCGTCGGTCCTCACGTCCGGAATACCAAGAGTGAGGCCTTCGACCTAATCCTGCAATGCTGAAAGAGTCTCGACCACATCAACGTCGCGAAGGATAGCCCTTCCCGCACCCTCTCATGCTGGAGTGGCAACTGGCACTCTCAGGTGTACTACTGGTCGAACTGGTCCAATATCTGCATGAGCACATGAGTTTTGATTAGTCCTGATAGAAGAAAGCACAAGAACATTATAAAGGGAAATGATAAACAGAGATATGGTCAGAGAATTTACCGATGACACCCCACTGCTCGCCAATGGGCAGTACCAAATCCAGATCACCCTAGAAATCCATACCAACATATGGATAATCGGAAAAAACCATCTCTTGATGGTTGAACCACTCGAAAAAGGTATCAGAAAAGGAAACCTGGGATTGACTAGCATGTCTGGCCATAAGGTCGACCCATCTCTGCATCCGTGTCTTAGTCGATGGAGGTAAACCAAGGGAAACATACTGCGGCTGCATCAGCGAGATCTTTTCCAAGGCGAAAGCTATCAAGATAGAACCATATCCAAAGTTCTTCAATCTTCCATTTTTCACCTTGCTCAGTTGTTCTTTCATCACAGAGAGTACTGCATCACACCAGTTGAACACCTTTGGTTCAAGGCATTCCAAGGCGTACTGCATATAAGACCTGTTGGCCACGTGAAGTGCCGCACTACCAGCCAGTTTAGCAAAAGTGAACAGAATGGTCCTCAGGGACCTGTCAATGAAATCTCGAATAATGATCTTGCCATCCTTACTCGGCTAATATCCCTCTCTGCAATACTTGCGAATGTAATCTCTCACAGATTCACCCCCACGAGCCGAACCTGATAATGAGATAGGGGCACCCCGCCTCGATAAGCCGGTCAAAAAATAGATGTCCATGACAGTCAAGGGGATGGAATTGCCCCCAATCTGGAACCCCTGGGTGGTAGGATCCCATGCATTGAGAAAATATTACAACAGGTTGATTTGTTGCCTCATGCAAGAGATGCGGAAAAACTTGAACAGGCCACAGTTCCGCAGTGCATTTACTGTAACCGGATCATGTAAAACAAGCATGTCCTATTCTTCATGCTCATGTTCTTGCCACGTAACAGGCATTTTGCTCCAATGAATCTATGAAACAAACAAGAGAAGAGTCAAGATCCTGATTTGGTGAAAAACAGGCAAAAATTTCCATGAAAAACTGTGCATAAAATGTCCCTCTTTGTGCCCATCGCACCCCCAGCAGTGTTCTAGGTGGGATGCATGCTGACTAGCCAATGGCCAAGCCAGCATGCATCGCACCTTTCGATGTAGAAGAGGTGCGATGGAGCCAGGGCGAGTTTTTCAAACCCCAGAGGCTCAGAAAAACCAGAAAACATGCTCATAATTCAAAAAGGAAAGTATGAAATTAAAGAGCTCAGGTTTAGCTCCTACCTAGTCTAAACGGCGCTGAGAATCGTCCACAGAATCTCCTGGAATCAGCTGGTGAAAATCAAGGGGGAAAGCACCTCCAAAGCTCCAACAAACCAAAGTTCAAATGAAATGGTAAAATGAGAGGTAAAAAGCACTTTTAAATTACTTTTCACGTAATTCAAGTAAAATATTAGTGTTTTAACTCATTTTTCAAACATATATTGTTCGTTTCTAACTAGTTTGATGAAGCAATTGAGCAGGCAGTACAACCTTTGAAGGAACGAAGTTGTCAATAGTAAAACCAAAATAATCAATGACCATTATATCGAGCAATTTTAATGCGGAATTCAAGCTCGTTAAAAAATAAACATAAGCAATGAGAAAATGTTCCCCCAGAGTTTAAGCTCATTAAAAAATGAACCGATTTCCGGTAAATAACCATCGTGAATGTATTATCATCAGCCTTTGAAGCCTTGGTCGTGTTTTGATCATCACCTCCACTTTGTATTGGCTGATCATTCACCCCCATTTGATTGTTTACCCTTTTTGAGGAACAGCTGCGAAGAGTGATCCTGTTAGCCATCCTTGTGACATTGCTGTGATTGGAAAATTCCAAACCTTACTTGGAATCAGCTGATACCTGAATTTATCACTCGTTCCTCAAAAAACGAGTCTCCTTTAAGCTCTTTTCAACTGAGTCATAAAATATGAAAAGATTGCCGAGCCATTGGCCTCTCCAGCTCATTAAAGGGACCGGAAGTGATATACCTCTAGATTTTAATCTTTTTGGACTTGAGGGATCATTACCAAAAAAGATCGAGCGCTTGTTTTGTTTGGCTCGTTAAAAGTACCAAAAATTCATCCCTTTTGTATTGTTTTATACTTTTTTGGAATCAAGGGATTATATGACGAAAAAGGATTATTGGAGTTTTCTTTACGTCCCTTTTTCAAACTCTCTAAAATTGAAAAGGACCGAGTTATCCTTGTCGTTAAACTCGTTAAAACCGAATAGCGACAAACTTGTCCATACAGACAAGAACGAGTTTCACTATCGCTAGGCTCGTTAAAACATAGCGATGGGTTTGCTCGAAGGGAAAATTATAGAACAAGCATATGTTATCCTCCTCAAGCTTGACAAAAATAAAGAGGTACTGGTTAGCAATGACTGGGGGAAAATTGGGAAGAAAACTTGAAAAGACTTTATTGGTAGCAAGTCGCTCTTGAACATGACACTTTCACTCTGCATCCGAGCCGGGCTGGGTTGTTCCGTTCACTGGTCATATCACCATGGGTCCATCACACCATCCATATTTGGGGTTAACGCTACCAATCCATCATGTCAGTGTCATCAATATGTTCAAGAGAAGTCACTAAGAGAATTCACCTGTGTCTCACCCACTGCAATACATTTACGCTCTATTCGTTCATGACCGCCACCCTGAACCTTATATCACCAAATCGTTTTCACCTCCATTAAAATCGTTTGCTCTGTTCCCTGTCATTGATGTGGGATTCACTAAGGCCCTCCTATGATGGATTACTTCTTGTCGACATCAGCTCATTATCCAAGAGGTTGATCTAGGAACAACCCTTTCAGTACTTTGAAGCTTGCATGCCTCAATGGCAAGTTTCTCACTTCCGACGACAGGTTTACATCAATGGCCTTCGACCGAAAGATTTTGTGTGGTGTTCGACGCCAAGTCCCTTATTCACACCATGTGAATTGTACTGCAGTACCTTGAGGGTCATCATCATTATCGGTGATTCCTCTTGCGCCTGTTAACAACTTACATCATTGGCTGGTAATCAGATGATGTCTTTCCATGTTCGACTCCAGAACATCTCTCACATGGATTGAATTGTACTTTGAGTGAAGATCAAATGAGATTGAAGACCCCAGATCTAGTTTCATCCATCCGGGCTGTGATATATATTCAGGAAAACAAAGACATCAAATGTACATCATTACTGCACAGATAATCATCCAACCTAAGGGATGATGGCTCTACCAGAATCATCAGTCTACACTCAGACGATTGTCTGTCTTATGTACATGAAAATGAATTTATAAAGCTGAGCATGGGAATGCCTGCCTCAGCTAGATCATGAAAATATTATGAAGATAATGTATTGTATTGTATCTTATTACAAGTCGCCTTCCAGCTTGAAAAAACTTCAGATCCTCATGATAAAGAATTTCACCTGACATCAACAGATTAACGACCTCATGCTTTAGGGGGCAACTGTTATAGACATTTTTGGGCACTGCAACCCCAATCATAAATGCCTATAAACCAAGGGCTCTTAAGTCCCTAAAAGTGTTGTTCCAACCTCTAAAAGAACAAGGTCAACTGATTACATCTTCTCCCAGAAGTTCTCCATGAAAAACTACTCAGAACTGGTCAAAATTGGACCATCTCACCTGCTCCATGGTCAAAGTGCGCTGCATCCCACCTAAATACACACGGGAGGTGCAATGTATCTTGAAAAGCCCTTCTATGGGGTGCGATGGGCGAGAGTGGACAAATGGCAGGGTCAATCTGCAAGGTGGAGGATCATGGAATCTTCCAGAAACTTCTCCTGTGACACTTGCCTCTCTGCATTCGCCCAGGGATGAGTAAGAGATCATCAATCTCCAAGTGGAATCAAGAAATATCAGAGAGAGGACACTAATCAAATCTCAGAAGCTGACTCACCCCCCTTGCAAACATCTATATATGGATCCCTCATCCCAGAGATCTAGAGGCTGGAATTTTGTATCTTGTAAGGAAGTGCTGCTGGTTTCTTGGTGCAACATCATAGTGTTTGGTGATCTAAGCTTTTCATGAGGTGAAGAAGGGATTCTTGCTGAGAGGATGATGCTGGGTCAGAACAATTGGTTGTAATCCTCTTTTCTATTCTTGATTATTAATAAAGCTATTCAAGTTTTCCTCCACATTCTTGTATGATTGATGATATATGCATTTGTGTGGTCAATATATATCTTGTCATATTTTGTTTATGATAATAGATCTATGTTCTTGGGTAGTGTTATGCTGCTTTGATTCTACAGGTGCTTTTTGAAACTGGGTAGACGAGAAAGCGAGTGGCAAAGATCTATCAGAAGGGAGAGGAATCAAGCAAAGAACCAAGCACAAGACAGAGGTTGGTCTCCTTTATTCCCCTCTTATCCATTTCTCATAAAGGAAAACAAAAGTAGTTTTAGTTTGTTTGTTTCTAAGGTAGCTACCAGCCTTAGTGGGACTAGCAGCTCTGCATAGACACTAGATTTCCCGATAACACCTCACTATATATGAGGGAATTGTATTGCGTCTATGCATATCTGTATTCTAAGTGAGGAAGAGAGAGAAGATTGAGAGTGAAGAGGGTGTTACAGTGGATCTGCTATAGGTTGTATCTCTTCAGTTTGTAGGATAATATAATAAAAGAAGGACTTGTTGTTTCTCCGTGGATGTAGCCTAAACTGGGTGAACCACATATATCTGCGTCTCTCTTATTTTATGCATTTTCTATGTTTACATTTATGCAATATTTTATGTGTTCCATTTCTCCTTAATATATAATTTTCTAACAACTAGTATCAGAGCTGAAGGTCTATTTGGTTGATAAACTCGCAGGAGAGAAAGGTTCCTGGTTCGAGTGGGAGCAATGGCGGAAGATGGTAGGTTTAGGGTCGAAAAATTCAATGGCCAAAACTACCAGCTATGAAAGATGCAGATGGAAGATTATCTATATCAGAGAGATCTATACCTACCATTGAGCAGAAAGACAAATAAGCCGATGAGTATGACAGACACAGAATGGGATATTCTGGACAGAAAGGCACTTGGAACAATATGACTGTGCCTAGCGGCGTCGGTAGCATTTAATATTTCGAAGGAAATGACAACATATGGTTTAATATCGGCATTGGCCAAACTATATGAAAACCCTCGGCTTCAAATAAGGTATTTCTTATGAATCTTTTATTTAATATGAAGATGTTAGAAGGTGGATTTGTTGCAGATCATTTAAATGATTTTAATACAGTTACAAGTCAGTTAAGTTCTGTAGGGGTAAATTTTGATGATGAAGTTAGGGCTCTGTTATTTCTTTGCTCATTGCTAGAAAGTTGGAATGGTTTAGTTATGGCCATTAGTAACTCTGTCTCTGGATCTAGTATTTTAAAGTTTGATGATGTTGTTAGTGCACTCCTTAGCGAGGAAATGCGATGGAAAACCTTCGGTGAGACATTAGGGAATGCTTTGACTATAGAGGCTACGGGAAGAAAAATGGAAAGAGGAAAGAGGAAAGAGCGCAGGATATCGCAGTAAGTTAAGAAAAGGCAGATCCAAGTCCAGATCGGGGATAGTGTGCTGGAAATGTGGGAAGAAAGGACACCTGAAGAAAGACTGCAAGTCTCGGAAGGGAAAAGAAGGAGATGCGCAGCAAGAAACTAATCATGAAGTGAATGTAACAGGTGATGTGTTGCAAGATGCTTTGATTCTTTCATTAGAAAATATTATGTGGTAGATTCAGGGGCCTCATTCCATGCCACACCTAATAAGAAACATTTTCATGATTATGTTCAAGGAGATTTTGGACAAGTTCGATTGGGTGATGATAAAACTTGTAAAATTGTTGGAATGGGTACAGTTTTCGTAAAACAACAAAATGGAAATCAATGGCTATTGAAGAAGGTAAGGCATGTTCCAGATCTGAAGAAAAATCTGATTTCAATAGGGTAGTTGGGAGGTGAAGGTTGCGTAACTACCTTCATAGATAAAACCTGGAAGGTCACTAAAGGATCCCTGGTAATAACAAAAGGAGAAAAGGTTGGTACATTGTATTTATGCAATGGTATTTCTAATTCTGTTAATGCTTTAACCCCTACAAGAGAAGATACGACATTGTGGCATTATAGGCTCCGGCACATGAGTGAGAAGGGGATGTAGATTCTTCACTCAAGAATTTTTTTGCCAAGTTTGAAGCATGTTGATTTAAAATTATGTGAGAATTGTGTTTATGGAAAACAAAAGAGAGTCAAATTCCTTAGAGTTGGGAAAGAAAAGAAGATCAAAAAATTAGAGCTTGTGCATACAGATGTATGGGGACCTACTCGGTATCATCTCTTGGTGGCTCTCATTATTATGTTACTTTTATTGATGATGCAACCAGAAAAAACTGGATTTATTGTATTCGAAATAAATCTGATGTATTTGATACTTTCAAGAAATGGAAAGCTTTGGTTGAAAATGAGACAGGGAAAAGGTTGAAGTGTCTCAGATCAAATAATGGAGGTGAATACTGCAACAAAGAGTTTGATAGGTATTGTTCATAGAATGGAATTCGCAGAGAGAAGACAGTTCCAGGAACACCACAAGAAAATGGTGTGTCAGAAAGGATGAACAGGACAATCATGGAGCGTGCAAGGTGCATGAGAATGCATGCAGGATTGCCTTTACAATTTTGGGCAGATTCTGTAGACATTGCTGTTTACCTAATAAATAGAGGGCCTTCAAGTTCCTTGGATGTTGGTATTCCAGAGGAGGCATGGACAGGTAAAAAGGTAAACTACTATTTTTTGAAGACTTTTGGTTGTGAAGCCTTTGTCCACATTAACAAAGAAAATATAACAAAGCTTGAGGCAAAATCAAAGAAATGTACCTTTATTGGATATGGTGTTAATGATTTTGGTTATCGCTTATATGATTATGAAAATCACAAAATCATTAGGAGTAGAGATGTAATATTCAATGAAAAGGTCTTGTATAAGAATCAGTTGCAGGAAAAGAAACAAGAAAAAGAAAACAGAGAATACACAGTGCTTGACGATATCACAGGAAAAGTAATGGCACTTGAAAATCATAATGATCAACAGCCAAAACAACAACCACAATGATAATCTCCTTCATTATATTATGTATTGTTGACTGATTCTAGTGAACCAGAATGTTATGAAGAAGCAGTGCAAGTAGAAACCAGGAAGAAGTGGGAGCAAGCCATGAAAGAAGAGATGGACTCCTTAGCACATAACCAGCTTGGGACTTAGTCAGGTTTCCTGCAGGTAAAACAACATTGCAAAATAAATGGGTTTAGAGGCTGAAGGAAGAAGATGGAGGAAAATAGAGGTACAAAGCTAGACTTGTGGTGAAAGGGTTTGCACAGAAAAAGGGTATAGACTTTGATGAGATATTTTCTCATGTTGTAAAATGACTTCAATCAGAACTATTCTAAGTCTAGTAGCTGCTAAAGATTTACATCTTGAGCAGTTAGATGTAAAGACAACCTTTCTCCATGGGGATTTGGAGGAAGAGATATATATGTAGCAACCACAAGGATATGAGGTAAAAGGGAAGGAGAAACTAGTGTGCAGGTTGAAGAAGAGCTTGTATGGCTTAAAACAAGCTCCAAGGTAGTGGTATCTAAAATTTGATAATTTTATGTCTGAATGAGGTTATACTAGGTGTCACTCTGATCATTGTGTTTATCTCAAAAGGCCAAATGATGGAAGCTATATTATATTGTCATTGTATGTAGATGACATGCTTGCAGGAGATAAATGTGCTCAAAAGAAAATTGGAAAACTCATTTGCAATGAAGGATTTGGGTGCTGCAAAACAAATCCTTGGTATGAAAATAACTAGAGACAGGAAGAATCGCAAATTAACATTGTCTCAAAGTGAATACATAGAAAAGGTGTTGAAAAGGTTTAATATGTAGAATGAAAAACCAGTTGGTATACCTTTGGCTAGCCATTTCAAATTAAGTAAGGAGGCATGTCCCAAGACGAAGAAAGAAATGGCTCATATGTCTAAAGTTCCATATGCATCAGTAGTTGGAAGCTTAATGTATGCAATGGTCTGCACAAGGCCTGATATTGCACATGCAGTGGGAGTTGTAAGCAGGTACATGAAAAATCTAGGAAAAGAACATTGGATGGCAGTGAAGTGGATTCTCAGGTATTTGAGAGGTACCACAAATCAAGCATTATGCTTTGGTGGTTCAAACATTGCTCTACAGGGATATGTTGATGCAGATATGGCAGGTGACAGAGATAACAGGAGGAGCACTACAGGATATGCATTTACTGTAGGTGGAATAGTTGTCAGTTGGGTTTAAAAAATCCAAAGTGTTGTTGCACTTTCAACAACAGAAGCAGAGTATGTTGTTGCTACAGAAGCTAGTAAAGAAATGATTTAGTTACAAAGGTTTCTAGATGAATTGGGTAAGAAGCAGGAGTTGGGTAGATTATATAGTGACAGCTAGAGTCCCATACATATTGCAAAGAACTCTGGATTTCATTCCAAGACTAAACATATACAACTCAAGTACCATTTCATATGGTCAGCATTGGAAGATGGACAGTCGAAGCTGGAAAAGATACACACTAGCTAGAATCCCGCAGATATGCTAACAAAAGTTGTAACTAGGGAGAAACTGAGAATCTGCTCAGTTTAAATTGGTCTTCAAGTATGATGAAGAAGATGAGAAACAACCAGGTCCAAATTGGAGTCATTGTCTAGCAAATGAAGCAGCGGTGGAGTTTCTATAATCAATCTCCAAGTGGGAGATTGTTGGGTGTGGAGCCGGATTATCTTCTATATTCAAAGGTTTCAGCCGGATATATACCCCAGGAAGACTATACACCCCTCCATGCGGGGGGGACTTATCCCCCACGGGAGTCTGGGGGGGGGTAAATCGCCCTCGGCTGGGGGGTCTGGGCGCCAGCGGGGGTTCAGGGGCAATGCCTCCGAAGCTAAAAATAGATGTAAAATTGCCTTGTAAAAGTCTAGTAATTTCTAGTCAATCTGGGCCTGTTCATTAGGCGGATGATCTGATGGTAGAAGTTATGTTTAATTTAGGGTTTTTTGCCCTAGAAGGCAACCCCTCACTATATATGAGGGAATTGTATTGCGTCTATGCATATTTGTAGTCTGAGTGAGGAAGAGAGAGGAGATTGAGAGCGAAGAGGGTGTTACAACGGATCTGTTGTATGTTGTATCTCTTCAGTTTGCTGGATAATATAATAAAAGGACTGGCTGTTTTTCCGTGGACGTAGCCCAAATTGGGTGAACCACGTATATCTGTGTCTCTCTTGTTTTATGTGTTTTTTGTGTTTACATTTCTGCAATATTTTATGTGTTCCACTGCTCCGTAATATATAATTTTCTAACAATGACCAAGTCGTGACCTCGAGAATTTGGCTGTCCAAATCACCCCAACAGGGCCCATAAATTCTTGGTGTTACATCTCCTCGGGTTAGGGTTTTGATTGTTTAGAGTTTGCTCTTATTGTTCAACAATAAAAAGGCCCTTGAGCCTCATTGTCACTCAGTTCAGAGGCATGTAGCCACCACATCTCTTCTCAGAGATAAGCTACCATCGCCCTAGCTAGTTTATTTTAATTCCTGTTTGTAAGCATATTTCAGTATTTTACATTAATGAAATGAAGTGTTATTTCCATTGCATCTTTGTGTTTATGGTTAACTCTGTAATTTGTTGTGTTCTTTTTTAAATCCAGATCAGTGGTATCAGAGCGGTCTACTTTTTTTCTCTGTTTTTCTTTGCATGTCCCCAACTAGGTCGGGATATAAGGAGTTAGGGCCCGAACTGGTCGAACCTTTGCAAGAACACCCTCACAAATCTCGACGGCCTCCCATGGCAGATGAAAAGAATTATGAGGGGGAGGAGATCCTATCAAAATCTTGCTCGAAGAAGCCCTCAAGCGACAAAGGAACGCGATGATGGACAACTTTGCCCAGATCCTTCAGCGGCTACCCAGGGGCGACACATCGGCTTCCAACAGCTACTCCGAAAACTCCATACCATTTAAGGTACAAGTTAATTTTGAAATCCCCATATTCGAGGGTCAGATAGATGCAAATTCTGTCGATAAATGGTTAAATCTGCTAGCAAGTTATTTTTCTGTTCATGATTTTTTCAATCGGGAAAAAACTATTTTCGCTCTTCTCAAAGCAGCCCCCCACATCAAGGATTGGTGGGAAACCTACTACGAGCAGAAGGATGAAAGTATAAGCTCACCATTTTTAGTCGCTCCCACTTGGAATTCATTTCTGGATGCCATCAAGGAGCAGTACTACACTATCGGAAGCTATGAGGATTGTTGGGCCGTTAATATGCCATTATTATTATCACTTTTGAACACTTATTCCACCCATTTCTATTATTCTTCATCATGTCATTTATTATAATTTATTATATAAATCCATTTTATGATGATTTATGCTTCTATGAAGGAATATTATTTATTCTCCTTTATTTCTAATAAATTGATGGTTATGCATGATTTTATCAATGATAGTTTTAATAAATCAGTTGTAACATTATTCACCATTTTTAGCCTCCAAGATAATTTCCAGATTGAAGATTTGATCACTAAAAGTGCCAACTCAGAAATTCGCTGGAATAAGAAGTGACGGTTTTGCGGTTGAGATTCTGAGCAAATGAAGTAGAATCTGGAAAATCCAGAACATGGGTTTTGTCCAGAACGGACCCAATTAACTTTGGGAAAGAACGGTTTGCCCAAATTCGGCTTGTACTGAGAGAAACACAGGGTTCTTTGAGCATGATTTTCTCAGATTTGTTGTTGCGGCCGTCCTCCAAATCTCAGCTGCAAAGCCAAATTCGTCTTGCTCTTGTTGAAAGCTGGATGGAAATATATATCCTTGTTTGTCAATTGGTTGGAAACAATCCAATTTTGTAATAGAAATCATGTTGTAGTTATCTCTATTGTAACTGCTCTCTGATCTCTCTATTTAAATGAAAACAAAGATAAGAGATGAAGATGGAAAATAGAGGGATTCGAATGATGGAAAAATGATGGAATTGGGGATTTAGAATTAGAGATTTAGAATTAAGAATTCATGATAGTATAGGAGGAAGAAATGATTGTTTCAGGCTGTAAGTCTCAAAGCTGTGGCTGTTGTAATGATTTCACCATTTAATGATTAATACCTGATTTGGGAGTTGTTGTTCATTCTTTTCATCTGAAGTAGCCCAACAACATCCGCTGGTGGCTAAGGGCCCAGCCTCTGGTGGAGTACGCTGCTGCTGTGTATCATATCCTTACAATTGCTGCTGTGTGATGGTTTGATTTATTTCCTTTACTTCGTTGTTGATTTATTTCCTTTACTTCGCTGTGATGGTGTATCATTTACTTCGCTGTTCAGTTTGGTTGATTAATTGCAATAGTTTGCTTTTAAAGAGTTTTCCTAGTTTAATTTCAATGGAAGCTTTAGTTTAATTTCTATTTCCTTTTAATCGCTTTAAAGCAGGACTGTCAACTGTAGAGAACATTGGTTATTGCTTCCTCGTTCCCAGATTGATTGTCTTGTTCTAGTTTGATTTCAATTGCATCAATCTCTAGAGGAATGAGTTATTGCTATTGTATCCTCAATTGATGATTGTTTGAGTGAATGATTTAGTTTAAGAACATTTCAGTTTCTTGCTATTCCATTTCTTAATTGTTGTTCCATTTCTTATCTACCGTTCCATTTCCTGTTATTCGCATTATCTTTTCTTTGGTGTGAAGAACGATATGAAAGTGTAGTGGGCATTGGCATTTGCTGTCTAGTCCCCAGATTGATGATCTGTTCCTTGATTACTTTTGGTTACATCAGTTTCCAAATGGATGAGTTATTGCTACTGGACCCTTGACTGATACATTGCTTATTTTTCCGAATGCATGATTTAAGTCTTAAAGTGCTTTGTTGTAAGTAGATTTTATTTCCAGCTTTCATTTACTTTTGGATTTTGAGCACTATACTACAAAACATTACTCTTGAGTAAATAGCTACCTCAGACTGAGTACACTCTTGAAATAAAAAGTCGTCCCTGGGTTGATAATTAATGTGAAGGTAATTAGGAGTTAAAAAGACACCTTTTTATCACTCCACATTTTGGCACCGTTGCCGGGGAGAGTGTAGCCATTTCTAAAGAGTAGTGTGAATCTGATGAGTGCCTGCTAGGGAAGAGTTGGATCTTAAAAACAGAAGGTAAGAACCTGCGTGCGGAGCATGTAAAAGCCCTGCTCCATTGTCCGCTTTCCTAACAGATTTGCTGTTTCTTTGTTGGGTAGAAATAGATGTTTGAATTTTTGTGTGAATGAATTAGAAGAAAAAAATAGAAATTTTGAAAAACAAATCTCATGATTTCTCTCAAGTGGTGATGTAAGAACCACCCATTTCACTAACTGATTGATAGGAACATTTGAAGAAGGGGCCTCGAAGAAACACATGAAGAACATCTTTTATTATTGTAAGAAATGGATCACATTTTTACTTTTGAATTTCCTATCAAAGATCTAGGAGGAGTGACATAAATGCACATAATTCCCCCACTATCTCTACCAAATTTTCATGGCTTGACAAATGAAGATCCAGATACATTCTTATTTGAGTTCGAAATACTTTGTAGAGGATATGATTATTGTACTAATGATCAAAGATTGAAAGTGTTTCCTCTTACTCTAAAAGGAGCAGCTCTCCGATGGTTCATGAGCCTAGGTGGGAATTGTATCCAAACATAGGAGGACATGAAGAACATATTCTTGAAGAAGTACTAGGACTATTGCAAATCCAATGAAGATATTTTCGGTATGATACAAGGGGAAGATGAAAGTTTGGAGGATTATGTAGATCGATTTCATTATAACCTTCAAAAATCAAAGCATAAGCATTTGGAAAAAGAGATCTTAAAAACACTCCTTCTTAAAGGAATCAAAGATGAATTTTTAGAACTCTTAAATATGATAGGAAAAGGTGATGTTTTTCAGTTATCATATGATGATGTTTGTGAATTGTGCATAAGGTATTCAAGAGGAATCTCCAAGGCTAGTAAGAATTCTAGAGATGTTTGTTCTTTCTTTTCCAAATCTGCTACAAGAATAGGAGACATAAGAGCTGAAATCAATACTTTATTTGAAAATTTTAAAGTTGATTTTATTAGCTCTCTACGTTCAAAATTGGATGCTTTGCAGGTTCGGAAAAATCAAGAATTTGATGAAGTGTTTTCCACTCATGACCGAAAGGAGCAGTCCATAGATAGTTGTTCTTCTTTATCTAGGATGGAAGTAGCATATCAAAGAGATGAGAAAGATGCAACAAAGTCAAAACCATGGAAATCATGGCCTACAGGTATGGTTCAAAACAGTTCCTCTTCATTCTCTTACTTGCATAATCCATTATGGAATACTAATGTGTTAGGGCAGCCATGTCAATTTCAATATAACCACCAATCTTGTTTACAAGTTGGGCATGGTTCATCTTATGATAGCATGACTACTCTCCTTCATCTTGTAGCACAAACATATTCTCCATATTTTTCACCAGCTCTTCCACAACATCCTGCTTGCATACCAAATTCATCCACTCAACCCAATCAACCACATCATCACAATGCTCCATTCCTTACATATTTTCCTGCTCAACTAATTTCACACCCTCACCATAATAAACCAGTACAACATGCTTACAATGTTGAACTACCAAATTTACCCACCCTTCCCACCCATTCTATCTCACATGCGCCATTAGAGAAAACTTATAATGAGATTCAGAATGTTTCAAATTCAAAAATTGTAGAAGCTATGGAAGAAAATGAGGTTTCTTATAGTATGTATCAACAAGCTATTTTAAAAGCTCAAGAACTTCATGATATGATGGATATGAGAAATCAAAAAAGTAACGGATACATTGAACATTGGTTTCACTCCATCATTTGTTTGCAACATCACTCTATGTTTCAACAATTTTTGATACCATTTTTTGAAGGGAAGTTGGCTTCTCATACCCTAATATCCATTAACATGCATTTTTCAAATTTGGGTATGTGCATACATGAAGCCCTATTTCGAAAATGGTTCCATTGGAAGTAATCCTATACGTAGTCATATTCATTTTTCAAATCAAAATAGGTTAGTGTAGAAAATAAAATAAATAAGGGAATAAATAAATGCATTTTTTTGTGTGTGTAAAACTAGTTGTTTCTTTTGTTGCAACAAGCTATTGAAATCAACATCGATGATAAATGTTTCAATTCATTTGTGTATGTAGATAATTTATAATAGAAATAACAATTCTACAAACACTTATATTTATCTTTATCATCAATATGAAAAAATGGTTGAATATCATTTTTTTGGCTTGATAAGATTTCTAGAAAAACAGTCGGGACAGTCATGTTTTGAGGGACCAAAAGTGAATATTTTTAAAACCTGTTTCTACCCTAGGTATCCCTTGATGTCTACTTTCTAACCCAATTTGAACCACTCAATTTGGATTTGAAACAAAAAAGTTAGAGCTAAAACATTGACCGGATGTCTAGCGGGCAGCTCAGGAACAGAGTTGGGACAGTCAGTTTTTGGAGGCCTAAATGAATGAATTTTTAAAACTTGTTTCTATGATAGATTCCCCTATGAATCTAGTTTACAATTCAATTGGAATCACTCATTTTCGATATCGTATGGGAAAGGTATGATCAAAATACTGACTGTCTATCATAAATCAGCACTCTTAAAAATTTGTCTTTCGAGTTGTTCCTTAAAGTATTTGACCTATCAATTCTTCTTGTCTTCAAAACATGTTTCTATTGCAGATAAATAAATGAATATGATTTCATTTCCAATTTATATCATTCGAATTCGACATCAAACGAAAAACCTATGCTTAAAACATTAACTGTTGGTTTGAGCTGGGTAATTGAAAATGACTCTGTTATGCAGGTTGTTCTAACTAAAATTGACATATCATATCATTGAATTTTTAAAACCTGTTTCTATTGGAGATACACCTTTGAATTAGCTCTCATTTCACTTTGGAATCACTCAATTTGGACAAAAAAACAAAGAAGTTGTGATTAAAACACCGCTGGTTAGTATGGTCGACCACTGCTCTCCCGCACGTGACAAATAAATTTTACTTTGTTATTTTCTCCGTGGATTTGTTCTACAGAGTAACTACTTGTTAGTTTTTTTTGCATAATTCTTGGATTAGGGGAGCCCGCGCACCTCTCTTTCTCCATGATTTAATGTTTTATTACAATTAGATACTCGTTTTTTGCAGGTCCTGGGAAAATAAAGAAGGACAATTTATGGACGAGTGATTTTTCAAAGAAATTTTATGAAACAAAAGAATTTCATCCAACTCATTACCCAACAGATTCATAATAGAAGAAATGAAGAATTGATTTCCATTTGAAGATTCATGTCATGTCTTTGCTGCCAAAACATTTTTCAAAAAAATCATTTTTTTACATAATATCATAGTTGTTGTAACTTAATTTATTTACATATTGTTTTTAAATGAAATGTTATTTCTTTTTTAATTTCTCTTATATTTTGTGTTTCAGGTATTGCTTCATTCAAACTGTGACCCATCCTCAGCATCAATACAGTGAACAGTTAATTCATTCTTTGCGTGCTTGCATTTCATGCTTGTGCATTTTGCTGTTCTTTTTCTGGAGGGACAGCGTTTGTGTACACTTTCGTCGTTTCTGTTGTTCCTTTTTCAAAGGGACAACAATTTCGTTTTACTGTTCCTTTTCCAAAGGAACAACACCTTTTTGGTCAGCAGTTTATTTTGTTGTTCCTTTTTCACGATTTGTTTTGTTGTTCCTTTTTCACGGTTCATTTTGTTGTTCCTTTTCCACGGTTCATTTTGCTGTTCATTTTTCACGTTTTGTTGTTCCTTTCCAAATGGAACAACACTTCTGTACTTTTACATTTTACTGTTCCTTTCCAAATGGAACAACACTTCTGCTTTTTCACTTTTTGCTGTTCCTTTCCGAATAGAATAACACTTATGTACTTTCACATTTTGTTGTTCCTTTCCGAATGGAATAACACTTCTGTACTTTCACATTTTGTTGTTCCTTTCCGAATGGAACAACACTTCTGCACTTTCACTTTTTGTTGTTCTTTTCCGAATGGAACATCACTTCTGCACTTTTACTTTTTGTTGTTCCTTTTCGAATGACACAACACTTCTGCACTTTCACTTTTTGCTGTTCCTTTTTTAATGGAACAACACTTTTGCACTTTTACGTTTTGCTTTTCCTTTCCAAATGGAACAACACTTTTGCACTTTCATGATTTGTTTTTCCTTTTCGAATGGAACAACACTTCTGCACTGTTCATTTTTGCTGTTCCTTTTCCAAAGGAACGACACTTGTGTTTTTTTGCTGTTCCTTTTCCAAAGAAACAACACTTTTCATTTTTGTTGTTCCTTTCACTTGCATTTTTGCTGTTCCTTTTCCAAAGGAATGACACTTTTCATTTTTGTTGTTCCTTTTACAAAGGAACAACAATTTTCATTTTTGTTGTTCCTTTTCCAAATGAACAACACTTTTTGCTGTTCCTTTTTCAAAGGAACGACACTTGCGTTTTTGCTAACACTTTTCATTTTTGCTCTTCCTTTTCCAAAGGGACAACACTTGCGTTTTTGCTGTTCCTTTTCCAGAGGAACGACACTTTTCATTTTTGCTGTTCCTTTTTCTAAATGAACGACATTTGCATTTTCACACTTTTTTTGTGTGTATTTTTGTTATTTTTGTGTGCATTTCCTTTGCTGTTCCCTATACGGAACACCACTTTCTGAGTGTTTTTGTTGTTCCTTCAAAAGAGCAACACTTTGGGAGTATTTTCGAGAGCAACCCTTCCTTCCTCTTGTGGAATTATTCTTAGTTCATCTCAACCACATTTTATTGATTCTCTTTCATGGCATGAAGTACACTACTTTTATGAGGACAAGAATTATGGATTCTTTTGAAGCGAGTTAATACCATTCACGTTATGATCTTTAACAGGACAGCTCCTTGATGATAGATTTTTTTCAAAAGGGACACAATTATTTATATATTACTTTACTGCATTGTTTTCTGCAGTACATGATACTGATTGATCATCTTAATACCATGCCGATTCCATCCTCCCTGGTTATAATCTTCTCCGTCGGTAATAAATGGGATTATGGGTATATTTTTTTTCTATTGACATGTTCAACTTCTTCCACCATCCCTGCTCTTAAGGAGTATTGAGCCTCCCTCTTTTTATCATAAAAATGTGTAATAACAACAAAATTTTGTTCTCAGATAGAGGATAGGGGGTCTCATTACGAGCCAGCCTACCATGTTCATAAGGTTGTAAGAAAGTGACATTCCCATTATGGCCACCACACCAGGGTTATGATCCATTGGATAGCCAAATTATCCTTAGAACAAGAGGTCTCATCATGAGCCGCCCTGATCACTTTTGCTACATCCCAGTGAATGGAAGTGTGATTATCTGGTTACCACGCCAGCACACTGATCTCTTCTGTAGAACAACACTGAAACTCTCTAGTTATAAATTGAGGATTCTGGCTCATATGGGTTAAAAAGCAACCCTGCCGAGGCTATGGACGCTTACTGGCAGCAGAGGCTCTGCTTATGGTATTGAAGTTATATCTTATTGTCAATTATTACTATAATACCCTTTTCTTATTTTTTCTTTTTATCAGAGAAGTTATTTCCTTAATTTTTTTCCCTATTTTGAACCTTTATGCATGAGAAATTGTTTTATGATCAATCGCATCATTTTCAACTAGCATACTATCAGTAAAGCATCTTTTTGGCATATTGTTGTTCTTTTTATCTTTTTCATAACTTATCATCAATCCTAAGCATCCTATCTCTTATTCATAACTATCTTTATATACTCTGCTCTCATTATAACCATAACTCTCACTGTCCTATCATTGATAAGTGTACTCTGCTTCATTTACTGATATATTGTTCATTCTTGTGTCTTGCCGTCAACATAACCCCTCTCATATGCTTTATGGTCATGGAATTCATTTTCCAATTGGAGGGGGGGGGGGGGGGGATAATGTATGCATTATGGGATTGCATGCGATATGATTACTGCACTCTGCCATAACTTGTTGATTTGACAAAATATTAATATTGCATGTATTCAAAAGTTTTTCTGACTGAAAGTTTTGCATGCATCTTATCTATTTCTCTTCAAAGCTAACACTATGGATTCAAGAACATTGTATGCAAAATAGTGATTTGTTTACAGGAGAAAAACACATATGGGGGGAAACTCTATTCACAGCATGACCACACTATTGCAACTAACAGAAGAGGCTCGAGCAACTCGTGAACGTGAACAATTCTTCAGACATGATGTGCTTACCTGGATCTCATCTTTTGCATCACTTTTAGTGCCAACTCTGCCTACATCAGTTTCAACAAATGCCAGTACATATATTTCATTCCACATTTTTCTTTTTGGAGGTAAAACTTGAGGTAAAATATCATCATTTTCTGATTTATTATGAATTTAGGAGAATTTAATGAAATCCATTTTGAGCATTATTTATCATCTTTCATTCCACATCTTTACCACTTCCCCTTTTTCAGCAACATATTATCTTTCAGTTTGGGGGAGTGTTGCTTTCATTCATTTCTTTCTTATGACCATGTCATTCATATTCTTTATCATCCATTGCTATTCTTATTCATTCTCAACACCTCCCTTATTCCATGTTGTTTTACACCAAGCATAGAATTCAACAACTGGTAGCAACCACCTCTATTTGTTTTCTAGCATCGCATGAGGGCATGCTAATTTTTCAAAGAGGGGGAGGAATTGCTACGTATGATGGATGTTTTCTATTTTCTTTCTCATTTAAGGCATACAATTTCAGTGTAGAAATTGATTTCCATAATATTTTTAAAACTATGAATTCAATTCTTGTGAGATCTAGGAAACACAGACATACTATTAAAATACACATACCTAGATAATTTCAAGATAAATTAGTTCATAAAATTTCGGAAATCATGCACTCTCACCTACAACAATTTTGTTTATATCTCATGATCCATGCATCAAAACAGTCTGATTTTTTGAATCATAAATGAATTCATATATTATAAATTTATTTGTCAAATTTCAACAAAAGCTGGTTTGTAGTTTTTGAGAAAATGGTTCATGAAGTTTGTTGTTATATTTTGTTGCAACTTCATATATACATATAGTTGAATGTCAATGTAAATATTGTTATGCCTTCATCAAGATTACTAAAAGTAAATATTCATTAATTAAGGAAGAATTCATTTGTTCTATCCATTTCATGCGCTGAGATGAACATATTTTTTATTGCTTGGTTAACACATGGGTTTTTGTCTTTGGGTTGCATGAGGACATGCAACATATTTAGTGTGGGGGTATGTTGGGCCGTTAATATGCCATTATTATTATCACTTTTGAACACTTATTCCACCCATTTCTATTATTCTTTATCATGTCATTTATTATAATTTATTATATAAATCCATTTTATGACGATTTATGCTTCTATGAATGAATATTATTTATTCTCCTTTATTTCTAATAAATTGATGATTATACATGATTTTATCAATGATAGTTTTAATAAATCAGTTGTAACATTATTCACCATTTTTAGTCTCCAAGATAATTTCCAGATTGAAGATTTGATCACTAAAAGTGCCAACTCAGAAATTCGTTGGAATAAGAAGCGATGGTTTTGCGGTTGAGATTCTGAGCAAATGAAGTAGAATCTGGAAAATCCAGAACATGGGTTTTGTCCAGAACGAACCCAATTAACTTTAGGGAAGAACAGTTTGCCCAAATTCGGCTTGTACGGAGAGAAACGTAGGGTTCTTTGAGCATGATTTTCTCAGATTTGTTGTTGCGGCCGTCCTCCAAATCTCAGCTGCAAAGCCAAATTTGTCTTGCTCTTGTTGAAAGTTGGATGGAAATATATATTCTTGTTTACCAATTGGTTGGAAACAATCCAATTTTGTAATAGAAATCATGTTGTAGTTATCTCTATTGTAACTGCTCTCTCATCTCTCTCTATTTAAATGAAAACAGAGATCAGAGATGAAGATGGAAAATAGAGGGATTCAAATGATAGAAAAATGATGGAATTGGGGATTTAGAATTAGAGATTTAGAATTAAAAATTCATGATAGGATAGGAGGAAGAAAGGATTGTTTCAGGCTGTAAGTCTCAAAGCTGCTGCTATTGTAATGATTTCACCATTTAATGATTAATACCTGATTTGGGAGTTGTTGTTCATTCTTTTCATCTGAAGTAGCCCAACAGCATCTGCTGGCGGCTAAGGGCCCAGCCTCTGGTGGAGCACGCTGCTGCTGTGTATCATATCTTTACAATTGCTGTTGTGTGATGGTTTGATTTATTTCCTTTACTTCGCTGTTGATTTATTTCCTTTACTTCGCTGTGATGGTGTATCATTTACTTCGCTGTTCAGTTTGGTTGATTAATTGCAATAGTTTGCTTTTAAATAGTTTTCCTAGTTTACTTTCAATGGCAGCTTTAGTTTAATTTCTATTTCCTTTTAATTGCTTTAAAGCAGGACTGTCAACTGTAGAGAACATTGGTTATTGCTTCCTCGTTCCCAGATTGATTGTCTTGTTCTAGTTTGATTTCAATTGCATCAATCTCTAGAGGAATGAGTTATTGCTATTGTATCCTCAATTTATGGTTGTTTGAGTGAATGATTTAGTTTAAGAACATTTCAGTTTCTTGCTATTCCATTTCTTAATTGTTGTTCCATTTCTTATCTACCGTTCCATTTCCTGTTATTCGCATTATCTTTGCTTTGGTGTGAAGAACGATATGAAACTGTAGTGGGCATTGGCATTTGCTATCTAGTCCCCAGATTGGTGATCTGTTCCTTGATTACTTTTGGTTACATCAGTTTCCAAAGGGATGAGTTATTGCTACTGGACCCTTGACTGATACATTGCTTATTTTTCCGAATGCATGATTTAAGTCTTAAAGTGCTTTGTTGTAAGTAGATTTTATTTCCAGCTTTCATTTACATTTGGATTTTGAGCACTATACTACAAAACATTACTCTTGAGTAAATAGCCGCCTCAGACTGAGTACACTCTTGAAATTAGTCGTCCCTGGGTTGATAATTAATGTGAAGGTAATTAGGAGTTAAAAAGACACCTTTTTATCGCTCCACATATTCGAGGGTCAAATAGATGCAAATTTTGTCGATAAATGGTTAAATCTACTAGCAGGTTATTTTTCTGTTCATGATTTTTTCAATCGGGAAAAAACTATTTTCGCTCTTCTCAAAGCAGCCCCCCACGTCAAGGATTGGTGGGAAACCTACTACGAGCAGAAGGATGAAAGTATAAGCTCACCATTTTTAGTCGCTCCCACTTGGAATTCATTTCTGGATGCCATCAAGGAGCAGTGCTACACTATCAGAAGCTATGAGGATCAATACATAAAGTGGACCACGCTGCGGCAGGGAAGTGACCAAGACGTGCCGGAGTTTACCAATACCCTTCACACAAAGTTGGGTATCAAGGATACAAAGAAGAATTTCATACTCAAATACCACGGCTGCCTGCACAAGTACATCCAAGAAGAAATATAATTCTTGAACATCTCCTCGCTCAGCACGACATATTGATATGCTGTCAAGGTCGACCAAAAGTTTAAATAGAAGAAGCGAGACTTTGGATCTATGAATCCGAACCTAGGGAAAGGTGCCACCAAACCGCAGAATAAAGGGAAAAGCCAAGGTGGGGCAGACCAAGACAACCCGCCAAAGCTGTAAGCAAAGAACAACGCCGCGATGTCGAAACAGGACACGAGAAAGTGGTGTGAGTTCCGTAAGAGCTCCACTCACAACACAAGTGAGTGTTGGGCCAAGCAGCCATTTGTGGCTGAGCTAAAGCTTTCAGAATCAGATGCATGTTCCGAGTTTGAGTCAAAACTCAACAAGGGTAATGACAAAGGGAAGCAGATTATCGATGCAGAGCCCAACGCCACCGTTGCCACCACAAAGATCCAGAAGGATGAACCCAAAGATCCAGAGGAGGAGGAGTGTCTCTTCCACTCCTAGATGTGGGTAAAGGGCTCCCTGCTACAGTTCATTGTCGACAACGAGAGCCAAAAGAACATCATTTCGGCAGAGTTCATGAAGCGGCTGGGCTTACTAACCACAACACATCCACAACTGTACAATATCGGGTGGCTTCACCAAGGATGAGATCTTCACGTGAGCCAGTAGTGTCGCCTTCCATACAACATCAATCCCTTCACGGATGAGGTATTGTGTGACATTGCTCCCCTTGAATTTTGTGATGTATTATTAGGACAACTATACTTGTGGAAGCGACATGTTGTGTATGAATCACGGCCTCGTGCTGTTATTGTTACTTTGGGAAATAAGTTGTATAGGATACCAGAGGTAGCACCACCTACCACCATCTCTTTGGTTACTGCAAAACAATGCAGTAAGATCATTTCCAAAACCGAGAATTTTTTTTTCCTAATGATATGCCCTCATGGAAAGAAGAAGACAGTGGCCATGACCACTAGACAAGGCCCCTCCGCATGACAACTATAGATGGACAAGGTCGTGAAGGAGTATGAGGATATCTTCACCTCCCCCGCAGGGGTTCCTCTGCATTGTCAGGTTAAGCACTCCATCGATCTGACCCCAGGTGCGTCGTTGCCCAATGGACCAATTTATTGACGCTCCGTTCTGGAGAACGATGAAATCAAGAGGCAGATTCAGGAGCTGCTGCAAAAAGGTCACATCCCTCCGAGTTCATCACCCTGTAGGAGCCCGATCGTGTTGGTACAGAAGAAGGATGGGACTTGGAGACTCTGCATTGAATAACGGGCACTGAACAAGTTCACTGTCCATAATAGGTACATGATCCCATAGATTGGTGACCTCCTGGACCAACTGAAGGGGGAAAAATATTTCAACATTATTGATTTGAAGTTAGGATATCACCAGGTACTAATCAAACGCTCCGATGTGTGGAAGACTGCCTTCAAAGCTAAGGAGGGCCTTTTTAAATGGTTGGTTATGCCTTTCAGATTGACAAATTCTCTTGCAACCTTCATGAGGTTAATGGATGACATCTTGTGGCCATTCACCAACTCATTTGTAGTGGTATACTTGGATGACATCCTGATCTTCAGCCAGAGTTGGGAAGAGCACGTCCACCACATCCGACAGGTTTTCCAAACACTGCGACAACACAATTTATGTTCCAATTTGGAGAAATGCACTTTTGGCATGACCCAGGTTTAGTATCTGGGATACATTATTGATGAACAAGGGGTGCATGTGGATCCAACCAAGATCCAATTCATTTGGGATTAGCCATCTTCAACCACTCTGATAGAGCTTCACAGGTTTCTAGGTCTTGCCAACTTTTACTACAGGTTCGTGTTGGGATTTTCTCATATCACTTGGCCCTTGAGTCAAGTCACCAAGGGAGGAGCAAAAGAAAAATTCTTTTGGTTTGAATCTCAACAGAAGGCATTCATAGAGTTGAAAGATCACCTCTACTCGACACCAGTGCTCGTATTACCAGACTTGCAACAACCATTTGAGGTCGAGATAGATGCCTCCAACTATGCTATTGGGGCAGTCCTTACTCAACACAAACATTCAGTGGCATATCAAAGTGAGACGCTTTCAGACACAGTCCAGAAGTATCCCAATTATGATAAAGAGATGTACTCCATTATGCAGGCCTGCTGACAATGGAAGCATTACATTTTGGGGAAGGAAATGGTCATCCACACAGACCACCAACCCCTGTAGCTCATACAGACCCAAGGGAAGTTGCAGAATGATCGCCATCAGAAGTGGTCCACATACTTGCAACAGTTCCATTTGAATATCAAGTATAAGAAGGGCAACACCAATAATGTTGCAGATTGCCTCAGCCGACCACCAATCATGGCGTTAACCACCGTGATCAACTCTTGTGAGAACGAGACTTATAATTGACCACTTCTCTACAAAAGCGACCCAGAATTTAGCAACACATACTAGACACTCTTGGAGGGTCAGCATGTTCTAGATTTTCACTTCTAGGATGCCTTGTTATGCTACCTGGGTCATCTTTGTGTTCCTTCAAGTGAGCGTGCCGAGATGATTTGGGAAGCACACTACAATCGGGATACTGGGAATTTCGAGGTCGAGAAAATGGTGGCACTACTCCAAAGGTATTTCTATTGGCAGAATCTTCGATAGGATGTCGGGAAGTACATCAAATCATGCACTACCTACGCCATTTCCAAACTGACCATCAAGAAGAAAGACCTCTATATCTTGCTACATACCCCTAGGCGACCTTGGGAATCCATCTCCATGGATTACATGTTAGGCCTTCCTTCCACTAAGAATGGAAATGACAGTGTTTTTATGGTCATCAATAGGTTCTCGAAGATGGCCATTATGGTGGCATGCAAGAAGAATATCACAACAGAAGCAACTGCTAAACTCTTCTTTGAATGAGTGTGGGTACACTTTGGGATCCCACAGTCTATCATCTCAGATAGGGACAACAGGTTCCTCAGTACATTTTGGTCCAATCTCTGGTCGATGATGGACACCAAACTCACTAAGTCCACAACCTTCCATCCTCAAACTGATGTTGAGACAGAGGTTGTCAACAGGATGATCATACGCATTATACGCATGTACAACTCAAAGCATCCATGCACATGGGATGAGAGCCCCCCCTATGTTTAGCACAGCTACAACTAGGCTCTCCACAGCTCGATTGGCCACAACCCTTTTTAGGTGGGCTTGGGATTCTAGCCACTGTGTCCCATTTATGTGGCCATGCCATTTGCAACTACTCACACAGATTCGGCTCATGTCCAGTCTGGAAACAAATAAGGCAAACAACTTCATTGAGCACATCCAACATATTCACCAGTAGGTCCATGACATTTTGGAGAAATCAAATGCCAAGTACAAGCAGCGACATGATCAACATTGGGTGCCACACAAGTTTTAGGTGGGCGACAAAGTCTAGTTGCATTTGCAAAAGGAATGCCTTGCCGGAGCCTATCAAAAACTCAGACCACTCCGATATGGTCCTTACACCATTACCAAGGCTGTGAGAGACAATGCATTTTAGGTGAGAATTCCCCCATTCCTTGGCCTGCACCTAGTGTTCAATGTGGACCGCCTCCGGCCATACTTTCCACCATTGCTAGACACCTTCGACATTGTAGAATAGCTCACACACACAAAGTTAAATCTAGATTGCATGGAACAAGCTGTAACTGATCAAATCATGGACACACAGATCAAGCAAACTCACCAGTAGAATATCCAACTGTATCATGTTATCAAAGCATGCCAACTCCTTCACCAGGGCAAGTGGCTCACCAGGGACCAAGTTCAGCAGAAGTTCCCACATCTCATGGACGAACTCAACAAAATGGGGACCATTGCTTCCTAAGGGGGGAGGAATGATCCAGGAGGATATTGGTGGCCACCCACCAACTCCACTTGGACCCCCACCATTGCTTCTTTCAAATTTTCAGTTTCCTTAATTGTAGCACAGTTTATTATTTTTAGCAGTTTTTTGGGTCTTAAACTTTCAGAGCTCAAAACGACGTTTTTTTGGAAATCTACCACCAGTGATTTTCTGTCTAAAATCGTCTTTTCCATCGTAGTCCTTGGAGATATTTTTCCAATGGGATATCATGCGCATCAAACGGAGATAATATGACCAAGTCGCAACCCCGGGAAGTTGGTTGTCCAAGTCACGCCAACGGGGCCCATAAACTCTTGGTGTTACATCTCCTCGGGTTAGGGTTTTGGTTGTTTAGGGTTTGCCCTTATTTTTCAATAATAAAAAGGCCCTTGAGCCTCATTGTAAGGCTTTTCAGAGGCATGTAGCCACCACATCTCTTCTCAGAGATAAGCTACCATCACCCTAGATAGTTTATTTCCATTCCTGTTTGTAAGCATATTTCAATATTTTACATTAATGAAATGAAGTATTATTTCCATTTCATATCTGTGTTTATGGTTAACTTTGCAATTTGTTGCATTCCTGTTTAAATCCGGTTCAGTGGTATCAGAGTGGTCTGCTTTTTTTCTCTGTTTTTCTTTGCATGTCCCCAACGAGGTCGGGATATAAGGAGTTAGGGCTCGAACTGGTCAAACCTTTGCAAGACCAGCTATTATCGGGAAAACTAGTGTCTATTCAGAGCTGCTAGTCCCACTAAGACGGGTAGCTATCTTAGAAACAAACAGATTAAAGTTACTTGTGTCTTCCTTTATGAGAGATAGATGAGAGAGAAGCAGAGAGTACCAACCTCAGTCTTTCGCTTGGCTCCTTGCTTGTTTCCTCCCTCCTTTGACAGAGATTCGACATTCCTTCCTTACTTTTCTTGCTTCAAAGAACACCCGTATAGTCAAAGCAACATAATACCATCAAAGCATAGAGATCTATAACCATAAAAAATATAGGATCAGATGTATATTAACCATACAAATGCATATATCAATACAAGATTTAGAGATATACAAGAATATTGAGGAAAACTCAAATAGCTTTATTGATAGAAGTAGTAGAAGAGAGGATTACAACCCATTGGTCTGACCTAGTGCCATCCTCCCAGCATGAAATCCCTCTTCACATCATACAAAGCAAGATCACCCAACAATGTCTTCAAAGAGAAACCAACAACACTTCCTTGCAAATTACAAATTACAGCCTTTGGATCTCTTGGATGAGGGATCCATATATAGATGTTTACAGGAGAGTGAGTTAGGTTCCGGGATTTTGATTACTGTCATTTCACTGATAGTTCTTGGTTCCACTTTGAGATTTCAGATCTCTTACTCATCCCTGGGTGAATTCAGAGAGGCAAGTATCATATGAGCAGTTTCCAGAAGATTCTCTGGGTTTCCACCTAGCAAACTGCTTCTACCATTTGTAGCGTTAACCCCAAGGTGGATGGTACGGTGGACCAATGGTGATGTGACCGGTAAACGGAATAACCCAACCTGACTCAATCATGGTGATGGAGTGAAAGTGTCATGTTCAAGAGCGACCTGCTACCAATGAAGCTATTCAAGTTTTTTTCCCTTTTTCACCAGTCATTGTTGACCAGTACCTCTTTATTTTTGTCAATATTGAGGAGGATAACATATTCTTGTTCTATAATTTTCCTTTCAGGAAAACCCGTCGCTATGTTTTAACGAGCCTAGTGACAGTGAAACTCGATCTTTTCTGCATGGACAAGTTTGTCGCTATTGTTTCAACGAGTTTAATGACAAAGATAACTCAGTCCTTTTCAATTTTAGAGAGTCTAAAAAGGGACGTAAAGGCAACTCCAATGGTACTTTTTCATAATGTAATCCCTTAAGTCCGAAAAATTGTAAAATAATATGAAAGGGATGACTTTTCGATAGTTTTAACGAGCCGAACAAGACAAGTGCTCGATCTTTTTGTGTAATAATCCCTCAGGTCCAAAAAGATTAAAATCTAGAGAAGGGATAGCACTTCTGGTCACTTTAACGAGCTGAAGAGGTAAATTTCTCGGCAATCTTTTCATATTTTACGAGTCAGATGGAAAGAGCTTAAAGGAGACTCGTTTTTTGAGGAACGAGTGATGTTTTTGGATAGCAACTGGTTCTAAGAAAGGCTTGGAACTTTCCAATCACAACAGTGTAAAGGAGGTGGCTAATAGAATCACTCATTATAGCTATTCCTCAAAAGGGTAAACAATCAAATGGAGGCGTATGATTGGCTAAAAAAGAGTGGAGGTGATGGTAAGAACATGACCAAGGTTCAAAAGCTGATAGTCACACGAATGGTTATTTACCGAAGGTGGGGTTCATTTTTTAATGAGCTTGAACTCTATGGAAATTTTTTCTCATTGCTAGGTTTATCTTTTTACGAGCTTGAACTTTGCGTAAAACTGCTCATGGCGAGGTTTATTTTTTAACGAGCTTGAACTTTGCGTAAAACTGCTCGTGATAATAGTCAGAGACGTTGACTTCACCATTAACACTATGTTCTTTTGACAGTCGTGCTGCCTATTCAATTACTCCATCAAATTGATTAGAAATGTGAATACATGCTTGAAAAATGAGTTAAACAACCATATTTTACTCGAACTATGTAAATAGTAACATAAAAATAGTTTTTACCTCTCATTTTTACCATTTCATTCAAATTTGGGATTCTTGGAGCTCTGTATGTTGGGTGGTATTCCGTCTTTTATAAATGCTGCAAATGTCTATCTAACACATAATTTGCTAATGAATCAGTTAATGTGTTCAAGTTTATGGAAATGTGTTAATATTGAATAGAATCAAATTGCCTTTCCAAAATCCTGACCCTTAGGAACATACGATAGATAGCTAGATTCCGAACAGAATATATGCCAGTAAGCTGTAGGATGACAAGTTGTGAATCTAGCCTGACAAAAAGTCAGTGTATTCCACATGTGATGGAATTAGAGAGAAGTTCTATCAACACGCTATACTCAGCGACATTGTTCGTTGATCGGCCAATACATATTCCTCTGAAACTCACTAACTCGTCGCTTGGATAAAAAATGGCCTAGGCCGCAGAAGATAGGTTCAGCGTACTACGACTAGCTTTGTCGGCATATCCAACGAATGATTCCAATAGGTTCGAAATCTGCAACAAATGCAAAAGGCAGATTACCTAACCAAAATGATCACTCTTGATGAAAACAGAAATGTAACAAAAGCATATGAAGAGGTCACTACACTTAGTCAAGCATAGTAACGTTTAAGGTACAACCCGTTTCAGGTTGCGCCAGTGGAATTCCATCATAATCTACTAGCTTGTAGGTTCCTTTTGATAACACTCATTTAAAAATGTAAGGACCCATCCAAAAATATTGGAACTTGCTCCCAATTTATCGGATTCTTGATCGTATAGCAAGACCAGGTCACCTTCTGAGAAGACAAGGGGTTTGACATTTTTGTCAAACTGCGCCTTAACTAATTTCTTATGGGCTTCGTTAGCCAAGGCGGCGTCATGATGGGTTTCTTCCAATTGGATTAGTTCCAAGAAACGAGCCTCTTCCTTTGAAGTTCCGGGGAGAAGGTCGATTGCAAGCTTGAGAGATGAAATCTCACATTGAATGGGTAAGACGGCTTCCAGGCCATACACCAGCTGAAAGGGTGTAAACCCGGTCACATTTCTTATCGAGGTTCTATATTCCCACAAGGCTGAGTATAGGATCTGTTGGATACCTATACCAATAGGTTTCATATTTCATGATTGGCAAGGGAAAATCCAAATATGCTCTGCTTTGATTACACAAATATCCCATATTTCCTAGAGAACACAAAGTGTGTAAAGTGTTTCAATCTTGATGACCTTGTTTCAAATTTTGATGGATGATCCAACAGTTTAATCTGGGTCATGCCATGCTTTCAATTTTCAGTTGTAGAATAGAGAGAGGAGTCTGCCCAAACTGTTTAATCTTGGCAGACAAGTAGTTCAGGTAGAGAAGAAAAGGCTCCCAACAGCTTAATCTGGGGCCTTGGAAGAAATAAGGGTAGAAGTAGATAGAAAAACAAAAGAAGAAGCCAGAGAAAAGAAAAGGCAAGTAAGGGTCTGCAAGTCCAAGTGCACCCTCCAAGAAGAAATAAAAAATGCTAGGCTAGCTGGGTAAGTAGTTGGGGTTGCAGAAAGGTTGTCTTTACCATTACAGGTGTGGTAACTATGTTTATCAAAGCAAAGCCAATCAAATGACAAGGTGTTCTTCTTCATCAAGTTGCAGTAGGAAGCATGACTAAACTCCCTCCTTCCCCTCCCATATCATTTCTAACATCCCCTCATCAGCTGAGATTCATGGAAGAAATTGTGATTTCATGGTGGTTCTTAAGCCTTTAAAAGCCACATTTCTTGTCTAAAAATCTTTTCATTTTGATCTACTCTTTAAACTAAGTAAGTTTCAAATAAACTTAGTGGTTTCCCCCTCATTTCACTATCTCATCCATATTAACTCTAATTCTACTATGTAAATCCCCTATATTACCCTTCCCCCTAATATTATTAACACCATGGTGTATAAACCCCAAATTCTGTATAAATACCCCTCCCCTTGGCATTATAGCCAATAAGTCCTATGTCAGGGATCAAAGTGACATCTGGCCACTTGGATGAACCTATACCTCATCTCCCCCCCCCTTTCTTTCAAATGATTCCACTCATTAAACCCCCATCTGCAGAGAAAGACCCTATAAAACCCCTTCCTACCCATAACCCCTTTTGAAACTATGGAAAAACCCAAGAAATCCTGAAAAACCCATAAAAACCCACTATCCCAAGGTTCCCCGCCCGAAATATTTAACTCAATATTTTAATAGACTGGCGGGACCCCCCCCCAACCTGCTCGATCCGTCGGAGGGCCCGCCAGCCGTAGATCCTCTGCCACCCACGATCCAACGGTGGGCGGGCATTTACAGATCTGGATCTGCCGCCCTTTAGCGTCCGGGGAACAGCGGTATCAGGGTCCATACCCAAGACGTGTGTCAAACGTTGGGGCTGTTCGGAGCCCCCCTCCCCGATACCACTTATTGCCAAAGGCGGTGCGGGGAAACCGCTTACCCCCTCCCCGTTACCACCCATTCCGCACATGTCACCATGACGCCCTTCTGACGTCACCTCCCTTCCGCCCACCCCCGCGCTCGTCACCCTCCATGCAACCCTGCCGCCACATCCGCCTGCCACCTCATCCGGGCACGCTGGCCTCCAGCTCAGCGTCCACGTCACCCGTACCCGGGCCCGCCGTGACGTCATGCTGACGTCATTGGCGGGAAGGCGCTAAATACGTATTTTTGCCAAATTAGTCATTATAAACGCCCAAGATAGCCGTTTTTTTTCCATTTTTGGAGCTAATTTGCACAAAACTCCTGTTGCTCCCTCACCACCAACGTACTTCCGGGTCTCCAAAGTCGAAATTTGATCGTGTCAACTCATCCATCAGCTGCTACAAAGTCTTCAATAGCTCGGCCCGCAGGCTTGTCGAACGATTTATTCAGGTATTCACCGTGAATCCCATGCTTTGCCCATACATACCATTTCTCTGCTAAAATTCACCATTAAAAAACCGGTCAAAATCCTAAATTTAACTCTGTCTGCTGCTTGAGAGTTAACTAAAGCAACCTGCATTGCCCCTGAACTACAATTTGACATTGAAACAGTCATTCCACGGATCAGAACAATAAAATTGTCCTCAAGGTACTTGGCATTGTTCCCTTTTTCCAAGTACAGGCCAGCTGCAAACCAAATCCTGCACACCCTCTGCACATCATTCCTAACAATTCACAGTCCCTGAGAATTGATTAAAACCTGCAGAAGCAGGCTAGCCTTCTTCACTGTGAATAAAAGTTCAAGCATTGTCAACATTGAGGCTGTTACTGAACTCTGAGGAGCCTAGCAAGCCTCTGCAATTACACTATTTAGAACCAGATTATACAAATGGCTGCCCCTGCACCTACAGCTCTAAATGTCACTCCTTTAAATCCACCAAACAAGGACCTGGAGGCCTTGCCCCTTGTTGACAGGGACTCCCTAATTGAAGACTTTGTGGGTAACAGGGATTTCCTGCAGACCTTCAGACAGTTGAGAGAAGACTACCTGAATGGCAAGGACACCTATGGGATATGGGAGTCCAACCTTCCTTACTACTGCCTCCCCTCTGTCAATGTTTTCCCTCAGATTGTGCGTCTATGTGCTGAAAATTATGATGTGCAGCAAAGAGCCATTAAGTCTCCATCTGGGAGCATTCTCTTTCACATCAATCCTGAATCCATTAATAAAATGCTTCACTTTGACCAGACTGAGCTGCTTTTCCCCTTTTCCATGAATTATCTGCTGGATGCTGCTGCCAAAATGACTAGTGAGGAGCTGCAGAATGTCACCAGGACATTCATGAAGCCTCAATGCCAGCCTGCAGGGCCACCTCCCTACATGGATGTCTCCTTTACAGACACAGGCAGACTGCTACTAGATATGATCTCTTATGTGTTGGGGTACAGAACCAGTGAGTATGTGGATGGGACAATGCTGGTTTTGTTGTCTGTTTATAGTCCAGGCCAACCCCCTGCTCGTAAGTTCAACTTTGCCAAGTTCATAGCCAACAAAATTCATGACCAATTGAGCAAAGTGGACAGACAGGGTGTGTTCAAGTACTCCTCTTACATCTATCATCTTTTCATGTATTATCAGTCCCAGGTCTTTCCATGCTACATTAAAAAGCTGGATTATAGAGGGGAAAGAAGATCTGTCATATTCTGGACATCTGTCTATCACCTGGTCCACAAGTCACCTTATTCCTATTCTGAGTTTATTGACCAGTTTGTATACCCGGTCTCCTGCTTATTAATGAGGGCTCCTCCTCCCAGAATGTCAACTGAAATACAGAAAGCCTTGCAGCTGTCCAAGAAATCCAAAATAGGTGACTGGTACCTATATGAGGATCATACTGTCATCAGAGTGTATGGCTGTGAGCTTTGTCCATTCAGGCTCCCAAAGTATGTGCCTATGAGAATATTTGCCCTTGAATATTATAGGCAGCTGATTCAGTCTGACCTAACCCACTTCCACAGCTCCAAAAAGAAAGCCCACCTCAAGTTCAAACATCAGCTGGGCCCTTTCATCATGAATAAAAAGGAAGGTTGGGAAGAGGCTCACCAGATCCTCAAAGACAAATACAAGCTGTCATATAGCTTTCGATGGGTCCCTTATGACCCTGAAGGTTTCATTTCTGCTAGAAGAATAAAATACAGACTAGTTGGCATTAAGCACTGCAGTTATCCCCATATTGAAAAATATGCCAACCAGCAGGAATGGCTACAGGATTCTATAATTGACAAATTAACTGAAGAAGAAGTGATGATAAAGAATGTCAAGGAATTAGAAAAGACTCTTGACATAGACTCTGTGCAGCAGGTACCCTTCAAACCGCCTCATTCAGCAGGAGAAGGGACCTCGACCTCAAGGACTGCACCAATCACACAAGCATCTTCTACAACAGCACCAGGATTAGACAAAGGAAAAGGAATAATGGGTGCTGAAGAGGAGGCAGTGAAAGACAAGGCTGCCCCTTCAACTGAGCAGCAAACTGGACAGCAAAATGAGCTGCAGAGAGAGGAGCAAACAGAACAGCAGCAAGATCAAACTCCTCCTCCACAAACGGAGCCACCAATAGCACCAATTTTGCAGACCCCAGCCCATGAGGAGAGGGGTACTAAGAGAGACAGAGAAGAGTCCACTCCTATCAGTGGATCCTCCCATCAGCCAGAGGCCAAAAGGCAAAGGGCTGACTCCCCAGAAGTTGAAGACATCACTGAGGAATTCCTTGACAGTTCAAGGAAAGACAAGGAAGCAAGCCAGCACACTGGTACCAGCTCATTCCAACAGGAACAAAGCCTGCAACTTGGTTTGGAGGTATCATCCTCTTCTCAGCGAAGCAAGAAGCCTAAAAGCACTAAGGCTTCTTTCAAGCAAATCAAGGCAGCTAATGAGTTACTGAGGGTGGAGGTGTACAAACAATTTATGAATGCTACACCAGCCCAGCAAGAAAGATTAATGTCTGTCTATGACATTAAAGAAGAGAAAATGATATTAAGTCATTTCAGGCCCACAGTACCACAGCCGAAATCAGCTGCAGACTATGTGAAGACAAGGGTGGAGGTAAGGGCAAAGGACATCCACCCCCTGGATCAAATTGAACTCCACAAACAGACTGGAGAAATGGTCTATGCGACCTTGGTGGAGAATACAACTGTGGCTCATGAACTAAAGGAGTCACTCAAAAATACCAACACTCAGTTGGATTTTGAGAGAATGTCCTCCCTGGCCAAAGATAACAGAATAAAATCTTTGGAGGACATTATCATAGACCTAGGACATGATCCTAAGGATCCAAAGGGTGTAAGGGCCCTTATGAAGAAAAAGGAGGATGACCTCAATGCACTAAAGAAGAGGTTAAAGCTGTCACCCACAGAACACCCTCAGACAGCAGAACTACAAAAGGAAAAGCAGGTCGATGAACAACTTGACCTCCTAATACAGCAGGATCAGAGGATCAAAGAATTGGAGAAAGAGCTTGAAGAAGCTCTACAGGACAAACAGGGAGAATCTACATCCCAAGCTCCTCCAACAACCTCGACAACAGCAACAACCACAGGGGCACCACTGGACCCCACAACAGAAGCAGCAGGTACAACAGCGGCTCCAGATGCCCACCCAAGTGTAGAAGAATTGACCAAAGCGGTCAAGGCTATGGAGCTCCAGGCAGATGAGATAAAGAAAGCAAAGGAGAGATTGGCAGAACTGGATGCCAAATATGATAAATCAAAGGTAACTGTAGCAGAACAGGGCAGAGAAATAAAGGCCCTAAAGGATAAAATAAAGGCCCTGGAGAAGGAGCTCAATCTGGACAGTGCCATGGCTGACATAAAAAGAATTCTATGGGGTAAGATCAGCCAAACTATCACCAAACAATGGAAATCCATCAAAACAATCCATGAGCATATGGATTTGATTGGCCAAGCACAAACAGAAATCCAGAAGGCCAAAACAGTGCTGGGAAATAGGCCTGAGCAGGCAAACAAACTGATAGACTTTTTGAACAGGCAGGACAAAGAGGAGCTGGCAGCCATTGGCATCAACAACAGGACAGAGGCCATCCTCACAACTAAAAGGGTGCTGACCCTCAGAAATTATGTGCAGACTGTAGAGAGAAAATGCTATGAAATACAGGCTGAGGTGGAGGAGTATAAACTCAAAATGGGGATGCTGCAAGCAAGAGGACTGCCTAGCCTACTGAGCAGCGCGGGGAAATTGATCACCAAAGATCAATTCACCAACAAGATGGCCAATTACATTGAAAATCAAATCGTTGCATCGGGCAGTACCACTGAGCAAACAGGGCCTACAACAGGGCAGAGCTTGTACACAAAACTGGAAGGCCTATTCTTCATTGAGAATGAGGCAAATCATCTGTTTGAAACCCCCCCTAACTTTTGGCGGTATACAGAGGCCGATGAGACCTTAATAAAAATTCGGAGGCATCAGATGCCAAAGGAAGATTGGTGGCAAGCAATGCTTCAGATTCTGCCACGGTAGCTCCAGCTGCTTGGTCACTGCCAGCTCCAGGTCACTAGAAGACAAAACAGCGAAAAAGGGGTTAGTATTTAAAAGCGGCCAAAAGTGACTCATCACATATGCGATGACAGCCATCCAAGTTTTGAACAGCGCATCTCCAACCGACTCCAACAGTCATAAAGACCAAATATCTTCTGACTATTTGACAGCTGAAGCATAAAGGAATTTCGGCTGCATTCACTCCTTCAGCTACTGTATTTTTGAGATTAGCATATCATAAATGAGATAATAACTCATTTCGTTGATATTTTTTGTAATTTTTGTATATATACTCCCCTAAGTAACTCATAAAGGGTTGGTAATTTTCTCTATGAGAAGACTTGTATTGTATTTTGTCAATTATCTAATACAAAGGGCCTGATGAGCTCAGTGATTTCCGGAAACTATTGGATGTCAGGAGGATGCTCTATGTGTTGATGCAGAATTCCTATGCCGTCTGAAGAGATAACAAGTTTTCTTCAAAACTCTGTTCTTGTTTTTCTTATGTTTATCAAATCACACTTCTCACACTAAGCTAGCAGTAAGAACGAAAGAATAGTACAAGATTTGTTCTATTACACCTTGTCCTCAATTTTTTGCTGCTGAAAATGTTTGTCCTCTGGATTAAATATGTACATGAATTCTTAATTGCTCATGTATCACTTAATTCTATGTGTATGAATATCACCTAGAAATACTTAAATGCTCCTAGGTAAATATTCTCATTTTCTTACTCAAACAGTTAAGCTGTAAGATTCTTAATTGCCTTGCACTAACTCAATGCACCCCATTCCATCACTATTTCAAACGTTATTTCTCAGACACTAAATCGGCTCTGCAACATCACTACGGTATCACAGCGACACATCAAACATCTTAAGGAACACTGACTCCTTAGCCCAATGGACTAGAACTCTTTGAAAACACACAAGCACCTTGTTTGAAATTACTATCCAAACAAAAGACTTAAAGCAAACCTGAATTTATATCTAGCCTAAAATTATCACAAACAGAGATAAATCATAAAGAGAGAGCCCTCTCTGATTACAGTGTGGCTAGGCACTGCAATCCAAAGACTGGTTAGTGGTTACCCCGGCCGTATTCCCTTGGGAGTCATAGGGAACAACCTGGGTGTTAACATAAATGGCGACTCCGCTGGGGACTTCTTAGGATTTTTCGATTACTATCTATCTTCCAAGGCTACCATCAAGCCTGAAACCAGCCAAGAGGCCTTAGAACAGTTTCTGTACCACAGTGACAGTTTTAGGGAAGAGCTAGTTAGGGAATCTTCATCTTAGCTTTGAAACATATATAGCCATTCCAAAATCTTCATCCAGTCCTTGCATATATAAAAACTTCCTATAAAAGTCCTGAAAAACAGTTAGAAACTGGCTCCTAAGAAAAATCCTCGACATACTAGGGCTAATCCTGACCCAAATCCACCCATCATTGTTGATAATCCAAATACCATCCCTAGAAACACCAGAAAGCAACAAAAACAGGATCAGCCTGCTGTTTTGACCTCAGTTGCAGATTTTCCCAACCTTTCTACTCCACTTAAAGTCCTCTTTAGGTCTGTCCCAAGTTCTCCTAGTTCACCATCCACATCTCAAAGTCCTCCTCCCTCATCCTCATTCACTGCACATATCCCCTTCAACCATCATTCAGGTTCAACTTCACCTGTTACCCCTGTGGTACCCACTGTTCCTATTATCCCAGCAGTCCCTATAAATACACCCAACCCACCAAATATGGCAAATAGGTATGCACCCTTGCAGCTACCTGCTAACCCTGCAGCTCTGCCCCAGGATTACCAAACCAAAATCACATATTTTGACTCCACTGGCCATTACTCTGCTATTCAACATGCTAAGAGGATGCAAGATCACTTTGAAAACTATGAGATAGATGATGACAGTGTGAGGATGAGAATTTTTGTCCAAAGCCTGACAGGTGATGTTAGAACCTGGTTCAGGTCGATTGCTGCAAATACTATCACAACCCCTGATGAGCTTTATCAGGCCTTTATTACCAGATGGGAAAAGAAGAAAGATCCCCTGCACATACTTGGTGAATATGAAACAATCAAGAGAGGTCCTCAAGAGACTGTTCTGGAGTATTGTGCTAGATTCAACAATGTGTACAATGCAATACCACAAAACTTGAGACCCCCCCCTGATTTGGCCTTGTACAAATTCCCTGATGGATTTGATTCTGACATAGCATTTCAGTTGAGGGAGAGAGAACCTGAAACCCTTGAAGACGCTCAAAAGGCTGCTGTCACAGTAGAAGCAAACTTGATTGCCAAAAGAAATAGGGCAAGGTTAGAAAAGAGAAGCATATACAAAGAAGAACCCACAGCCTTTGACCAAAAGCTTGATGCCATACTCAATAGCATGAAAAGATTGGGTGATAGGGTGGAATCAGTTGAAAGAAAAGCATCATGGGAAGCACCACAAAATAACCCTCCTAGAAATCCAAATTTTAGGAGGAACCCAAACACAAACAATGGCAGGGCCAATGCTGATCCTGAAATCAGACCGCCATTTCAGGAAAACTATGCTGAAACTTCCACATTGACTGAGCCAAATGAAGATCCTGAGATTAATTTGATAGGGCTAGACGGTGAAAGTCAAGTTTTCTTAACACAAGAAGATCATGAGGATGAGGAAATAAAACTGTTCCAAACTAAATCAGGTGAATCCTTTGACTTTAAACAAGGCTATGACACTGCTGTTTATGAAGTCCATAAACAATACAAGCTGAGGAGCAGAACTGTGAACATCAACCAGCCTGAAAAGAAAAAGGTTAATCAGCAGCCTGAAAAAGTTATAGTCACAGAACCTAGTGACCAACTAAACTTACCTACCAAAGAAGTGATTGTTGAAGAAATCACTGAACCACTGTCCTCAAGACAGCAGTCTTTGGACACTTCATCCTCTCATCCTAATTCAAATATTACTCCTCAAGAAACAACTAACAAGGATAAATCCCAAAGACAAAATAAAAATCAAGAAGAAGATGTAATGAACAGGGAGAGAACTGTCACCTATAACCCCAAAACCCAGTCTGAAAAACCTTTTGATCTTGAAACAGAAATTAGCAAAATAAAAATAGCTATTCCTCTCTCGGAATTAGCCAAGCATGACGGCTATAAATTACAAATCAAAAGGTCCCTACAACTCACTAGCAACAAAGATGATGTCAATGTACTGGATGACACCCCAGAACTCCTTTTTGGCCCAGAAGTAGATGGAAAAACAGTAGTCACAGGGGTGCTGCCTTTCTATGTCAGTTTACATATTCATGACAAAGTATTACATAATGCAATGTTTGACTCAGGTGCCTCTCACAATCTTATGCCAAAAGCAGTCATGGAAAGATTGAATTTAGACATAACAAGACCATACAAGGATCTGTTTTCCTTTGACTCCAGCCAAGTCAAGTGCTTAGGTCTCATAAAAGACTTATGTGTGTCTCTAGTTCAATACCCAAATAAGACAATCCTAATGGATGTGGTAGTTGCTGATATCCCACCTAAGTATGGAATGTTGTTATCGAGATCATGGGGAGCCAAACTCCAAGGTTCCCTACAATTAGACATGTCATATGCCACCATCTCTGTGTTTGGGCAACCAAAAAGACTATACAGAGAAACACTGATGAAGTACATGGTCAGCAGTGAAGAAAAACCTCAAAATTTTCCTATATATGCTGTCCATTCAGACATAGACTCATACATTCTCTTCAATGATACAACTACTCCCTCAAAAGGTGAAGTCGAAACCAAGATATTCATACAGGAGGGGGATGCATTGGAGAGTAGTATCACTCATGAAACAACAGCCAAACAAACATTTGATAGTGCTGCTGCATTAATTGTCAAGAACATCCAATTGAATGATGGAACTGTCCTAGAAGACCAGCTAGAGAGACAATCACAACTGCTACTTACATTACCAGCCCATGAACAAATCATAAAATCTCCATCCCAACAAGATATGCTATGGTTCCTTGAATTTGATGGCTCGGTTAACAAATTAGGGGCAGGAGCTGGAGTTTGGATACACAATAAAGAAAATAGTCATGCAGAAGGTAGAGCCTATAGATTGAATTTCAGATGTACTAATAACATGGCAGAATATGAAGCTCTTTTACTAGGACTCAAATTGGCAAAATTCTTACAAGCTGCCAGGGTTTCAATCATGGGAGATTCAGATTTAGTTATCCAACAAGTGAAAGGAAACTTTGTCACCAATGACAAAAGACTAAGGACTTATAGGTCTGCTGTTGCCGAGGTACTAAACTTTTTCTCCGAATTCCAAATTACTAAAATTCCCAGAAACCAAAATCTACATGCTCATAGTTTAGCCACCTTTGCAAGTACCTGCAAGTTGCCCTTTGAGCCCCACCATTTTTTCACAGCTGAGGTAAAACACAGACCTTCCATACCTAACAACATCAATGATTGGCAAGTATTTGAGGATGACAAGCAAATAAACCATTTTTTAACTCTACAGCAAGAATTTGCAGGATTAAATATTGACAATGAGACAGCAAGTCAATCACAAATGCTTGATGGAGCAAGTCCATCACAAATACATTTTCAACAGACTGCTCAGCCAATGTCACCTAGAACTGCAAAACAAATGCTCAATCCAACTATTTTCAATACAGAAAGCATCCAGCAAATTCAACAAGTTGACTGGGAAGAGGGGGTGTCCAGTGCTGAAACTGAAATCATTGAGCTAAAAGACAATTTTCTACCAACAGGTTTAACCCCACTAGAAGACATCTTTGATTCAAATGATATTCCCAGGAAGCCTAAAATGCAGCCCCTGAATGCAGCCATTGAAGAGTGCAACATAGGTACAGTTGACAAACCCAAGATAATTAAATTATCGGCTTCCTTACCTCCGGACCAAAAGCCAAAATACATTGACCTCTTCAAAGAGTTCCAGGATGTTTTTGCATGGAGCTATGAGGACCTAAAGTCCTATGACACCTCTGTAATCCAACACACCATCCCTCTCAAACCTGATCAAAAGCCCTTTAAACAAAAACTGAGGAGAATCAATCCTATGCTTCTACCAGCAATGGAACAAGAGGTACATAAAATGTTCAAAGCAGGCATCATAGCACCAATCAGATTTTCTGAATGGATTTCCAACTTAGTCCCTACAAGAAAGAAGACAGGTGAGATCAGGCTGTGTGTGGACTTAAGGAATCTAAACCAGGTATCCTTAAAGGATAACTACCCATTACCCAAGATGGATCACATTCTCCAAAGAGTGGTAGGGGCCTCAAGGATCTCATTACTGGATGGATTTTCAGGTTTCAACCAGATCTTAGTTCACCCTGATGATCAGGACAAAACAGCATTTACAACCCCATGGGGAACTTTCAAATATGTAAAGATGCCTTTTGGCTTGAAAAATGCAGGAGCAACATTTCAAAGAGCAATGGATATAGCTTTTGCCAAGGAAATTCATGACTTTTTAGTCATTTATTTAGATGACCTAACACCTTTTTCAAAATCAGACCAAGAACATATAAAACATCTAAGACAGATCTTCCTAAAATGCAGAAAATATGGCATCTCCTTGAACCCTAAGAAATCCCTCTTTGGTTTAGAAGAAGGCAAGCTCTTAGGACACATCATCTCAAAAGATGGCATTAGAATTGACCCAGATAGGATACAAGCTATCCTGCAAATGCCTCATCCAAGAAATGTCAAAGAATTGCAAGGATTCTTGGGAAAAATTAATTTCTTAAGAAGGTTTATCCCAAACCTAGCAGAGCTAACCAGATTATTAAACAACATGCTGAAAAAGGATTCAAAAGTAAAGTGGACTGTTGAAGCCAATCAAGCATTTGAAGGCATAAAATTGGCCCTCACCCAAACCCCAGTCTTAACCAACCCTCAGTTTGACAGAGAATTTATCATTTTCTCTTTTGCTTCCCAACATACCATTGCAGCTGTTTTATTACAAAAGGATGACCAAGGAAATGAAAAGCCAATTGCTTTCTTTAGCAAAGCTCTTAGGGATGCACCTTTGAAGTATCAAATCATGGAAAAACAAGCCTATGCTTTAGTCAAAGCAATCAAAGACTTTAGGATTTATATCCTTTACTCCCATGTGAAAGCATATGTGCCAAGTCCTATTGTCAAAGACATTCTCACCCAAGAAAACTTAGAAGGCAGAAGAGGAAAATGGATTGCCAGTATCTTGGAATTTGACATTGAGATAAAACCTACAAAACTAATAAAAGGGCAAGGCTTGGCCAAATTAATGACAGAAACAAATTTTCAAGCCTTAGACATCAATCAGCTGGACAGTGAAACAGAGCTGGCGACTCCAAAGATCAATGCAGCCTTTGAACAATCCCCCTGGTATTCGGATATCTGTTATGTGTTACAAAACCTGTGTGCTCCCCCAGGACTGTCCAGAACTAAGTGTAGGTTCTTAAAAATGAAAGCTTCCAGATTTTGTGTGATGGAAGGGAATTTGCTTTGGAAAAACCATGAAGGTATATTGCTGCACTGTTTAATGGAAAATGAAACTAACAATATCATGCAAGAGTTTCATGCAGGAGACTGTGGTGGACACTTGTACTGGAAGTCCACTGTGGATAAAATACTAAGGGCTGGCTACTACTGGCCCACCATGTTCTCTGATGTTAAAAAATTCACCACCTCATGTCATAAATGCCAAGTGTTCGAGGGCAAAAGGCAGCTGCTGCCACTCCCCTTAAAACCTATTGCAACAGAAAGACCTTTTCAACAATGGGGCTTGGATTTCATTGGGGAAATCCATCCTTCTTCTTCAGGCCAACACAGATGGATTCTAACAGCAACAGACTACTTCACTAAGTGGATTGAAGCTGCCCCATGCAGACAAGCAAATGATTCAATAATTATTCAGTTCTTGGAGAACAACATATTGGCTAGATTTGGCTGTCCTGACAAGATAATAACAGACAATGCTGCTGCTTTTAGATCCAAGAAAATGGTAAACTTCTGCCATAAATTTCACATTACTTTGGGCCATTCTACTGCATATTATCCCCAAGGAAATGGCCTTGCTGAATCATCAAACAAAAGCCTAGTAAATATCATAAAGAAGGTGCTGGAAGAGAACAAAAAGAACTGGCATAAGAAACTAGTCAATGCCTTATGGGCAGATAGACTAACAACAAAAAGATCAATCGGGACCAGCCCATATGAGTTGGTTTATGGATTAGAAGCCAAATTCCCCTCATCACTAGGAGTGCCTGTTATGAAGCTTCTTCAAGAAAGTCAAGCAGAACCAAATGATATGCAAAGAAGGATCAATCAGATAATTTGTTTACAGCAAACTAGGGAGCAGGTTTTCAGCAGAGTTCAGATATTACAAGAAAAGTTAAAGAAGGCCTTTGACAGAAGAACCAAAGCAGAAGATTTCAATATTGGTGACAAAGTCCTCAAGTGGGATGCAAGGAGAGAAGAAAAAGGAAAACATGGAAAATTTGATTCCTTATGGAGAGGGCCATTTGCTGTCCAAGCAGTACAAGGAAACAATACTTATTTCCTTAAAAGTCTAACTGAAACTGACTTGGATGAAGGTCCTGTGAATGGCAGGATGCTGAAGCATTATTTTGACTATTACCCATGAGCGCAGTCTGGGTTCCCTTGTATATATGCAGATGTATATATTGTTTTCTGTTTTAGATTGTAAAAATGCAGTTTTTTTCAAATTTATTGACTCTCAGCATAAGGTAAATAGAATCAGAGGCCTTTCAAGAAAAGAAGCATACAGTTTTGGCACTTCAAAGCAGCAAATTTCAAAGAGTGATATGGGCAGTCAAGGAGCAAGGCAATCTGACCTGCTGATCTTGGTCTTTCAAAGAAAAACCATCCCCATGTGGAGCCACTGTTGGATACCTATACCAATAGGTTTCATATTTCATGATTGGCAAGGGAAAATCCAAATATGCTCTGCTTTGATTACACAAAGATCCCATATTTCCTAGAGAACACAAAGTGTGTAAAGTGTTTCAATCTTGATGACCTTGTTTCAAATTTTGATGGATGATCCAACAGTTTAATCTGGGTCATGCCATGCTTTCAATTTTCAGTTGTAGAATAGAGAGAGGAGTCTGTCCAAACTGTTTAATCTTGGCAGACAAGTAGTTCAGGTAGAGAAGAAAAGGCTCCCAACAGCTTAATCTGGGGCCTTGGAAGAAATAAGGGTAGAAGTAGATAGAAAAACAAAAGAAGAAGCCAGAGAAAAGAAAAGGCAAGTAAGGGTCTGCAAGTCCAAGTGCACCCTCCAAGAAGAAATAAAAAATGCTAGGCTAGCTGGGTAAGTAGTTGGGGTTGCAGAAAGGTTGTCTTTACCATTACAGGTGTGGTAACTGTGTTTATCAAAGCAAAGCCAATCAAATGACAAGGTGTTCTTCTTCATCAAGTTGCAGCAGGAAGCATGACTAAACTCCCTCCTTCCCCTCCCATTTCATTTCTAACATCCCCTCATCAGCTGAGATTCATGGAAGAAATTGTGATTTCATGGTGGTTCTTAAGCCTTTAAAAGCCACATTTCTTGTCTAAAAATCTTTTCATTTTGATCTACTCTTTAAACTAAGTAAGTTTCAAATAAACTTAGTGGTTTCCCCCTCATTTCACTATCTCATCCATATTAACTCTAATTCTACTATGTAAATCCCCTATATTACCCTTCCCCCTAATATTATTAACACCATGGTGTATAAACCCCAAATTCTGTATAAATACCCCTCCCCTTGGCATTATAGCCAATAAGTCCTATGTCAGGGATCAAAGTGACATCTGGCCACTTGGATGAACCTATACCTCATCTCCCCCCCCCTTTCTTTCAAATGATTCCACTCATTAAACCCCCATCTGCAGAGAAAGACCCTATAAAACCCCTTCCTACCCATAACCCCTTTTGAAACTATGGAAAAACCCAAGAAATCCTGAAAAACCCATAAAAACCCACTATCCCAAGGTTCCCCGCCCGAAATATTTAACTCAATATTTTAATAGACTGGCGGGACCCCCCCCCCCAACCTGCTCGATCCGTCGGAGGGCCCGCCAGCCGTAGATCCTCTGCCACCCACGATCCAACGGTGGGCGGGCATTTACAGATCTGGATCTGCCGCCCTTTAGCGTCCGGGGAACAGCGGTATCAGGGTCCGTACCCAAGACGCGTGTCAAACGTTGGGGCTGTTCGGAGCCCCCCTCCCCGATACCACTTATTGCCAAAGGCGGTGCGGGGAAACCGCTTACCCCCTCCCCGTTACCACCCATTCCGCACACGTCACCATGACGCCCTTCTGACGTCACCTCCCTTCCGCCCACCCCCGCGCTCGTCACCCTCCATGCAACCCTGCCGCCACATCCGCCTGCCACCTCATCCGGGCACGCTGGCCTCCAGCTCAGCGTCCACGTCACCCGTACCCGGGCCCGCCGTGACGTCATGCTGACGTCATTGGCGGGAAGGCGCTAAATACGTATTTTTGCCAAATTAGTCATTATAAACGCCCAAGATAGCCGTTTTTTTCCATTTTTGGAGCTAATTTGCACAAAACTCTTGTTGCTCCCTCACCACCAACGTACTTCCGGGTCTCCAAAGTCGAAATTTGATCGTGTCAACTCATCCATCAGCTGCTACAAAGTCTTCAATAGCTCGGCCCGCAGGCTTGTCGAACGATTTATTCAGGTATTCACCGTGAATCCCATGCTTTGCCCATACATACCATTTCTCTGCTAAAATTCACCATTAAAAAACCGGTCAAAATCCTAAATTTAACTCTGTCTGCTGCTTGAGAGTTAACTAAAGCAACCTGCATTGCCCCTGAACTACAATTTGACATTGAAACAGTCATTCCACGGATCAGAACAATAAAATTGTCCTCAAGGTACTTGGCATTGTTCCCTTTTTCCAAGTACAGGCCAGCTGCAAACCAAATCCTGCACACCCTCTGCACATCATTCCTAACAATTCACAGTCCCTGAGAATTGATTAAAACCTGCAGAAGCAGGCTAGCCTTCTTCACTGTGAATAAAAGTTCAAGCATTGTCAACATTGAGGCTGTTACTGAACTCTGAGGAGCCTAGCAAGCCTCTGCAATTACACTATTTAGAACCAGATTATACAAATGGCTGCCCCTGCACCTACAGCTCTAAATGTCACTCCTTTAAATCCACCAAACAAGGACCTGGAGGCCTTGCCCCTTGTTGACAGGGACTCCCTAATTGAAGACTTTGTGGGTAACAGGGATTTCCTGCAGACCTTCAGACAGTTGAGAGAAGACTACCTGAATGGCAAGGACACCTATGGGATATGGGAGTCCAACCTTCCTTACTACTGCCTCCCCTCTGTCAATGTTTTCCCTCAGATTGTGCGTCTATGTGCTGAAAATTATGATGTGCAGCAAAGAGCCATTAAGTCTCCATCTGGGAGCATTCTCTTTCACATCAATCCTGAATCCATTAATAAAATGCTTCACTTTGACCAGACTGAGCTGCTTTTCCCCTTTTCCATGAATTATCTGCTGGATGCTGCTGCCAAAATGACTAGTGAGGAGCTGCAGAATGTCACCAGGACATTCATGAAGCCTCAATGCCAGCCTGCAGGGCCACCTCCCTACATGGATGTCTCCTTTACAGACACAGGCAGACTGCTACTAGATATGATCTCTTATGTGTTGGGGTACAGAACCAGTGAGTATGTGGATGGGACAATGCTGGTTTTGTTGTCTGTTTATAGTCCAGGCCAACCCCCTGCTCGTAAGTTCAACTTTGCCAAGTTCATAGCCAACAAAATTCATGACCAATTGAGCAAAGTGGACAGACAGGGTGTGTTCAAGTACTCCTCTTACATCTATCATCTTTTCATGTATTATCAGTCCCAGGTCTTTCCATGCTACATTAAAAAGCTGGATTATAGAGGGGAAAGAAGATCTGTCATATTCTGGACATCTGTCTATCACCTGGTCCACAAGTCACCTTATTCCTATTCTGAGTTTATTGACCAGTTTGTATACCCGGTCTCCTGCTTATTAATGAGGGCTCCTCCTCCCAGAATGTCAACTGAAATACAGAAAGCCTTGCAGCTGTCCAAGAAATCCAAAATAGGTGACTGGTACCTATATGAGGATCATACTGTCATCAGAGTGTATGGCTGTGAGCTTTGTCCATTCAGGCTCCCAAAGTATGTGCCTATGAGAATATTTGCCCTTGAATATTATAGGCAGCTGATTCAGTCTGACCTAACCCACTTCCACAGCTCCAAAAAGAAAGCCCACCTCAAGTTCAAACATCAGCTGGGCCCTTTCATCATGAATAAAAAGGAAGGTTGGGAAGAGGCTCACCAGATCCTCAAAGACAAATACAAGCTGTCATATAGCTTTCGATGGGTCCCTTATGACCCTGAAGGTTTCATTTCTGCTAGAAGAATAAAATACAGACTAGTTGGCATTAAGCACTGCAGTTATCCCCATATTGAAAAATATGCCAACCAGCAGGAATGGCTACAGGATTCTATAATTGACAAATTAACTGAAGAAGAAGTGATGATAAAGAATGTCAAGGAATTAGAAAAGACTCTTGACATAGACTCTGTGCAGCAGGTACCCTTCAAACCGCCTCATTCAGCAGGAGAAGGGACCTCGACCTCAAGGACTGCACCAATCACACAAGCATCTTCTACAACAGCACCAGGATTAGACAAAGGAAAAGGAATAATGGGTGCTGAAGAGGAGGCAGTGAAAGACAAGGCTGCCCCTTCAAATGAGCAGCAAACTGGACAGCAAAATGAGCTGCAGAGAGAGGAGCAAACAGAACAGCAGCAAGATCAAACTCCTCCTCCACAAACAGAGCCACCAATAGCACCAATTTTGCAGACCCTAGCCCATGAGGAGAGGGGTACTAAGAGAGACAGAGAAGAGTCCACTCCTATCAGTGGATCCTCCCATCAGCCAGAGGCCAAAAGGCAAAGGGCTGACTCCCCAGAAGTTGAAGACATCACTGAGGAATTCCTTGATAGTTCAAGGAAAGACAAGGAAGCAAGCCAGCACACTGGTACCAGCTCATTCCAACAGGAACAAAGCCTGCAACTTGGTTTGGAGGTATCATCCTCTTCTCAGCGAAGCAAGAAGCCTAAAAGCACTAAGGCTTCTTTCAAGCAAATCAAGGCAGCTAATGAGTTACTGAGGGTGGAGGTGTACAAACAATTCATGAATGCTACACCAGCCCAACAAGAAAGATTAATGTCTGTCTATGACATTAAAGAAGAGAAAATGATATTAAGTCATTTCAGGCCCACAGTACCACAGCCGAAATCAGCTGCAGACTATGTGAAGACAAGGGTGGAGGTAAGGGCAAAGGACATCCACCCCCTGGATCAAATTGAACTCCACAAACAGACTGGAGAAATGGTCTATGCGACCTTGGTGGAGAATACAACTGTGGCTCATGAACTAAAGGAGTCACTCAAAAATACCAACACTCAGTTGGATTTTGAGGGAATGTCCTCCCTGGCCAAAGATAACAGAATAAAATCTTTGGAGGACATTATCATAGACCTAGGACATGATCCTAAGGATCCAAAGGGTGTAAGGGCCCTTATGAAGAAAAAGGAGGATGACCTCAATGCACTAAAGAAGAGGTTAAAGCTGTCAACCACAGAACACCCTCAGACAGCAGAACTACAAAAGGAAAAGCAGGTCGATGAACAACTTGACCTCCTAATACAGCAGGATCAGAGGATCAAAGAATTGGAGAAAGAGCTTGAAGAAGCTCTACAGGACAAACAGGGAGAATCTACATCCCAAGCTCCTCCAACAACCTCGACAACAGCAACAACCACAGGGGCACCACTGGACCCCAGAACAGAAGCAGCAGGTACAACAGCGGCTCCAGATGCCCACCCAAGTGTAGAAGAATTGACCAAAGCGGTCAAGGCTATGGAGCTCCAGGCAGATGAGATAAAGAAAGCAAAGGAGAGATTGGCAGAACTGGATGCCAAATATGATAAATCAAAGGTAACTGTAGCAGAACAGGGCAGAGAAATAAAGGCCCTGGAGAAGGAGCTCAATCTGGACAGTGCCATGGCTGACATAAAAAGAATTCTATGGGGTAAGATCAGCCAAACTATCACCAAACAATGGAAATCCATCAAAACAATCCATGAGCATATGGATTTGATTGGCCAAGCACAAACAGAAATCCAGAAGGCCAAAACAGTGCTGGGAAATAGGCCTGAGCAGGCAAACAAACTGATAGACTTTTTGAACAGGCAGGACAAAGAGGAGCTGGCAGCCATTGGCATCAACAACAGGACAGAGGCCATCCTCACAACTAAAAGGGTGCTGACCCTCAGAAATTATGTGCAGACTGTAGAGAGAAAATGCTATGAAATACAGGCTGAGGTGGAGGAGTATAAACTCAAAATGGGGATGCTGCAAGCAAGAGGACTGCCTAGCCTACTGAGCAGCGCGGGGAAATTGATCACCAAAGATCAATTCACCAACAAGATGGCCAATTACATTGAAAATCAAATCGTTGCATCGGGCAGTACCACTGAGCAAACAGGGCCTACAACAGGGCAGAGCTTGTACACAAAACTGGAAGGCCTATTCTTCATTGAGAATGAGGCAAATCATCTGTTTGAAACCCCCCCTAACTTTTGGCGGTATACAGAGGCCGATGAGACCTTAATAAAAATTCGGAGGCATCAGATGCCAAAGGAAGATTGGTGGCAAGCAATGCTTCAGATTCTGCCACGGTAGCTCCAGCTGCTTGGTCACTGCCAGCTCCAGGTCACTAGAAGACAAAACAGCGAAAAAGGGGTTAGTATTTAAAAGCGGCCAAAAGTGACTCATCACATATGCGATGACAACCATCCAAGTTTTGAACAGCGCATCTCCAACCGACTCCAACAGTCATAAAGACCAAATATCTTCTGACTATTTGACAGCTGAAGCATAAAGGAATTTCGGCTGCATTCACTCCTTCAGCTACTGTATTTTTGAGATTAGCATATCATAAATGAGATAATAACTCATTTCGTTGATATTTTTTGTAATTTTTGTATATATACTCCCCTAAGTAACTCATAAGGGGTTGGTAATTTTCTCTATGAGAAGACTTGTATTGTATTTTGTCAATTATCTAATACAAAGGGCCTGATGAGCTCAGTGATTTCCGGAAACTATTGGATGTCAGGAGGATGCTCTATGTGTTGATGCAGAATTCCTATGCCGTCTGAAGAGATAACAAGTTTTCTTCAAAACTCTGTTCTTGTTTTTCTTATGTTTATCAAATCACACTTCTCACACTAAGCTAGCAATAAGAACGAAAGAATAGTACAAGATTTGTTCTATTACACCTTGTCCTCAATTTTTTGCTGCTGAAAATGTTTGTCCTCTGGATTAAATATGTACATGAATTCTTAATTGCTCATGTATCACTTAATTCTATATGTATGAATATCACTTAGAAATACTTAAATGCTCTTAGGTAAATATTCTCATTTTCTTACTCAAACAGTTAAGCTGTAAGATTCTTAATTGCCTTGCACTAACTCAATGCACCCCATTCCATCACTATTTCAAACGTTATTTCTCAGACACTAAATCGGCTCTGCAACATCACTACGGTATCACAGCGACACATCAAACATCTTAAGGAACACTGACTCCTTAGCCCAATGGACTAGAACTCTTTGAAAACACACAAGCACCTTGTTTGAAATTACTATCCAAACAAAAGACTTAAAGCAAACCAGAATTTATATCTAGCCTAAAATTATCACAAACAGAGATAAATCATAAAGAGAGAGCCCTCTCTGATTACAGTGTGGCTAGGCACTGCAATCCAAAGAATGGTTAGTGGTTACCCCGGTCGTATTCCCTTGGGAGTCATAGGGAACAACCTGGGTGTTAACAGGATCAGGTGCCAACTCTGTTTGTGGACTCCGATCATCCTTTTCAGCATGCACTTTAGGACTTTGTTGATAGCCTCAACTTGTCCGTTAGCTTGCGGATAATATGGAGTAGAACTGTCATGGGACAATCCTAGTTTGGCAGCCAATTCAACCATCATGTGATTGCGAAAATGCGATCCATGATCTGTGACTATAGCCTGTGGAACACCGAACCTAGAGACTACATGATTGAAAAAGAAAAGAGCAACCATTTCGCCACTGTTGTTTAATGTAGGCATCTCCTCGGCCCATTTCGTAAAATAGTCAACTGCGACTGTGATATACCCATGCCCCCGGCCGAGGTGGGGTTACATGTCATGAAATATATGCCCCATTTGGCGAATGGCCTAACAGTAACTACTGGTTGCAAAGGTGCAGGTGGTATTTTGGTTTTGCAGTCGAAGATTTCACAAGCATGGCAACTTTTGACTGCGGTTATGCAATCTTTGAACATTGTTGGCCAAAAGTAGCCTGCTCGTAAGATATTTTGTGCCATGGTGTAACCAGATTGATGCCCCCCACACGCGCCTGAATGAAAATCATTCACGGCTTTTTCGGCCTCCTCATGGGTGACACACCTTCGCAGAACTGTATCGATACCACGACGGTAAAGCGTATCATCGACGATCATGTAGTCTTTTTCTTGGTATCGAGTACATCGTTGTTCAGAGCGAGAGGTATTAGGCCTGTATGTTTGGGTTTGGAGATAGATGATTATATCTCTGTACCACGGATCACTTGATGATATTAGAAACAAAGATTCATCGACGATCGTTGCTTTGGATGTTGAATCGTTGGACGACGATGGGAAATCACATAATAACTTTGCGAAAACTAGAGATTTCTTTGATTTGGATTTTATGAATTCCAGATCAAACTCTTGCAAAATAGCTACCCATTTTGAATATTTTCCCCCAAGTAACTGACGCAACAGAATGTAAGTCATTGGGTTGCAATCTGATAAAATGATAGTTTTGTGAAAGACGATATAGTGTCGAAATCTCTGTACTGCTTGAACAACTGTGAGAGCCAGCTTTTCAACATAGGAGTATTTTCTTTTTGTATCATTTAAGTTTCGGCTTAAATAATAGATAAGATGTTCGATTCCATTTTCTTCTTGAACTAAAACCATTGCGATGGTTGTATCTGTTGCAGCTAGATACAGGTTAAAGTCATTTTGATAATCAGGAGCGTACATTGATGATTCTTTTATTAGGGATTCATTTAGAGCATCAAAGGAAGCTTGCACAACCTGATCCCAGTTGAAGGGTAATTCTTTTTTCAAAAGACGCATATAACCTTTAGCAAGTTTGGTATAATTTGGAATGAACCTCCTCAAAAAGTTCACTTTCCCTTGGAGTTTCTAAATCTGAAGCAAATTTGAAGGTGGAGGCATATCGATGATTGCCTGAACCTTACGTCGGTTGAGTCGAATTCCGTCCTTAGAAACCACAAAGCCAAGTAAATGACCAGAAATGACACAAAACACACACTTGTGTGTATTGATTCATATCTTGTAGTGTCGGCAACATAGAAATATAGCTCTCAAATGCTGCAGATGATCAGTTCGCTTTTGCGAATGAGTCGGAAGATCGTCGAGATATGGTTGAATGATGTTTTTGATGTCATGGAAGGCATAATTCATAACCCTCTGAAAATTTGCCCTTGCGTTCTTTAAACCAAAAGGTAATTTGTGGTAGGCGAATGTGCCCCACGAACATATAAATGTAGTCTTTGACTGGTCCTGTGGGCGGATATTTATTTGATTATAGCCGAAAAATCCATCCATAAATGAAAAGATTTAGCATCCGACGCATTCATTAATTATCTGGTCGATGAAGGGTTAGGGTAGTTATCCTTTAGACAAGCTTGATTTACATCCCTGTAACCAACACACACTCTAATCGTTCCTTGCTTTTTCATCGCAGGAATAATATTCGATACCCAATCAGTTAGAGGAACCGGGTAAATGAAACCAACATGTAAAATTTTTTCAACTTCTACCTTGATGGAAGTGGCTTTCTTCAGCAGCACCTGCCAAAGCCATTGTCGTACCGGTTTAACATCTAGATACATCTTGATTTTTTGTTTAACTATACTCGAGTCAATGCCTTGAATTTCCTCGTATGACCATGCAAAGACATCTTTGAATTCGCGAAAGAGAGCGCAATATATTTCCAGCTCTGAAGAAGAACAAGATTTGCCGACATGAATATTCTCTACGACATTAGGTTTGATCAAGATATTTATGGCGATAGTTTCTTCAATATTGGACAGATTTCACTCGGAATCCACCGTGTTTACAATATTTGATAGAAAATCAAAAACTGAAGGTTGATCGAAGTCATTGGAATAATATTCATTGTAATCCGGAAGATGGGAACGATGGTGGTAATCTTCCCATGGTGCCTCTTCTATCATCATCGATTGAATAATTCCTTCGTTTGTAGAATGTACATGTGACCAAGGATCTGAAGAGGTGCCATATTCCTTTTTCCTATCCACCCAAACACTCGATGAGTGTTGATTTGGGTTTGCCGCCCAGGTTGAAAAAATTGATTGCTACAAAATCTCTATTGGGCTTGGAGGCAAAACTTGTTGATGATCCATGCTAACAAAATGTTCAGAAATCTTTTGAATGGAAGATATCATATTGTAGGTTCCTATTGTTGCCACTTCTACCAGATTATTCGGAGGCGGTAGGGAAAATGTACCCATCAAGGTAGGGTCTTTCAGTAGGCCTACTACGACATTTTGGAGTGAATGAGAGCTTTCGTGGATCATTGGAATGCTTCTTGTAACTTGTGAACTATTGGGGAGAAAGGTTTGTTGATCAATGATTGTAATTCCTCCTTGGAAAGGAAATGCAATCTTCCTAAAGTAAGTTGATACAACAGCAACCATGGCATAAATCCAGGGCCTTCCTAGTAAGATATTGTAATCAAGGTTTCCATCGATAACTTCGACATCAATTTCTACTGTTTTGCCCCCCAGTTCAACTTGTAAGTTACTTAAAATCCTGTACAGGGTGTATGTTCGTCCATCGAATGATTTTAATGTCGTTGATGATCTTGACAAGGGTGGTGATCCTAAAGCTTTCCAGCAACTCATTGACATAATGCAGGTAGATGCCCCCTCGTCAATAATTGTTTGATGAACAATTTTGTTGAGGTCTTTCACTTGAATGAGGAAAGAGAGTTGAGCTGGTAACTAAGGTTCAAATCCTTTATGATTAAAGGCCACAAGATTGGAATCCGTTGGGTCAATCCCACCTATTGCTGATAATAGAGCCTGCTTTTGGGAGGGGAAATTTTGTAGTACTTCAAGTGTCGACATAGCAAATGACGATTGGGCCAGATCCTCTACTATATTATAATTCTATGCTGCTCGGGCATGAGGATTAAATGTTGATTTGTGTACTACTCCCTTTGGCGGCTTTATCGTTAGCTCAGGAACTATGGGTGGCATAACTTCGATTGAAGTTGTTGTCGAACTATTAGGTTGATCTGCAGCCTTGTTGTTCGACAGTTGTGGATTCTCGTAATCTTTATTCCTCGTTGATATCAAAGCATCAATTTTCTGTTTTGAAATGGACAACATAAGCACTTGGGATGAGGAACATTGTCGCTAGCAACTAGATTGGTTTCTGGGTTTGGAAATGGGTCAGTCAATACTACTGAAGTTCTTGAATTCTTAAATATTTTCTTAACTTCAGCTTTATATGGAAAATCTTTCGTCGAATGGTCCTCATTACCTATGAGGCATGGCTGATTAGGTTTCTTTTGCCCAGAAGGGTTTGCAAAAGATTTTTCAGGAGATGAATCGTCTTGTTTCTTCTTTTTTATTTTCTCTTTCTTCTTGCCCCATGGTTGCTTTGGTTCTTTGCCTTTGTCAGTCGACACGACATTAACTTTCAAGGCAAGAAGTTCGTCATTTTCATTTTGACTGAAACCGTATGGGCCTTCTTAGATGTAGCCTTCGTGGTTTTCGCGCTGGTTGTGCCTATCACGCCATCGCCGACATGAGAGTCATTGTTTGATTTAGGAGGAGGAGGAACGAAAAACTCTGGTCTAGGAGCATCAGGGATTTTGTCATAGAGCATGCCAGACTGAGTATAAATCAAGTCTAGATATTGCACACGAGCAACGGCTTGATCTTTAGTGACAACCCCCCCTTTAGCCACATCTTCTGTAATAGAAGGTAACAATGACTTAATAAACCATTCAGCTAGCAGCTAATCAGGAACATATGTTTTTACCGTTGTTGCCACTCATGAATATGATTTGATATATGAGTGGTTGTCGTTTGCTTAAAATTGGTGAGAAGCTCCGTTCCTATGTCGTACCTTATGGGTAACAAGAAGGTTGTAACAAGGGCGCTGAAGTTATCGAATGAAGCTCTAGGCAATTCGATGTACCATTTTGCTGCTGGACTAGTTAACATTTGCTGAAAGAGGCGAAGCCTAATCAAATCATCATTGAGAGTGTTGGATGAACACCACAGATGAAAGGTCATCACATGATTCGACGGATCTTCACTCGGATTTCCATTGAATTTAGGGATATCTGGTAGAAGTTTATGAGGAATCGCTGGCCACCAAGGAGTGTAAGAAATTGGATCATTTGTTAGCCGATTCAGATTTGGTAATTCCAACGTTGCGACGAAAGGCAACTATTGATTCAGGTTTGGTGAAGCTTACCCAGGATAAGATGGGATCACCTGAGCAGTGGGTCTTTTCATACTAGCATAATGTATTTGATGCTAATAACTTTGATAAGGTTGATGGGAATAACCATTATGATATGATTGATGGTGGCCATTTTGAATATACGGTTGCTCATGACCCACAAAGCTTTGTTGCTCAAGTCCTCGATAAGCTTACTGGAATTGCAGTTGTTGATATTGCACCAGCCATGGTTGTGAAGCCATTTTCTATTGTCTAATACTGGATGTTTAACCAAGATGAGGGGTGATAATACCCATTTGAGCCTGAGTCGCTTCAGTTAAGGAGCCACTAATCGACGATTGTGATTGAGTCATTGAGATAAGAGGCTATTGTATTACGACCTGAGAGACTTGAGGTTGACATACAACAGGCAGAGCTTGTACTTGCGACATTGTTACAATAGCTGGGGTAGTGGGAATATTCGACATGGGTAGATTTGGTTGCATTGAATATACAACTCTTGGCTGTTGAGGCAGTATTGGAACCCAACCACTGGATGCAATTCCAGCTTGACCCGAATTTTGTTGTGAACTCTCATACGGTTGTTCTTTGGGAGGGAAAAATGAAAAGGCATACTGCCCCCCATATGGCGGCAATCCAGTGTTCAAAGGAAAAATTGGTTATTGTAGACTGGACTGCTCAAATTGATACTGTTGTGGAGGATCAATTTGTTGAGACTCAACATAAGAAATTCCAGATATTATTCTGGACGAACAAATGGGAACAGACCATACTGTCGAAACAGTCCCTGGGTGGACTCCGTCTAGCGGTTGAGAGCTAGTTGGGACAGATGGTACACCAGTGAACATTGTTGGAGTAGTGGTAGGAAGTTCTGCTACTACTGTATCGAATGAAATAGTCCTAGATGTCGATGGTTGTTCAGACATATCGAGTCTATCCAAAAGACTTCCTAGCGATTCTACAGGAACTTGTGATGAAGGTTGACTATCTTTTGAATTAGAAGGATATAGGTGGATCCGAGTTCCAAAATGTAATGGGGTACTAGTTGGAATATCCTCCAAAATCTATTCTATTGCAATCAGTCCAGGTGGAAGAGGCAGACCGTCAGGTTCGTAAAATATTTTTGGTGCCAAAGAAGGTGCACACTCTACTGCGACTGATGTTGGAGGGTTAACACCTTCTGAATTAGTCCTAGATGGAGCGAGTTCAGGAATATATGTGTTTACCGTTATAGTAGGATCAGTTCTAGTGTCCTCTTGTAACTGTGGAACTTCTTCTGTAGAGGCAAGGATACCAGAAATAGTTGGAGTAACTGGATTTTTTGAGGATGTTGAAACACAAGGTTCAAACAAACCAGGAGACATTGACCCAGTTAATCAAGATTGCTTGGCCCGGAATGGTTTCATTTCCGGAGTCAAATATAGTTGACTCGTTAGTCTTCAAGAATGATGGGGTTTTGATTGACTTTCTTCCACAATTGCAGATTACTTGATCAACTCAAAATAAAAAGGGAAAAATTTTATTCCAAATTAAATGAATTTTATGACGCTTTGACACAACTTTCTTTTTCAATTTTTAAGAGTCGAGAAAAAGCTAAAGATGACTCTAGTCGCCTTCGATTTTTAATGAGCCTGAAGTGACAAGTGCTCAGATGGACCTTTTATTTTAAGGAGTCTGAAAAGGAACAAAAGTGACTACTCTGGAAATCTAGACAGAGGGATGACCAAACCAATTGCAAAACTGCAGAATACTTTTTATGGTACGACAGTCAATCCTCTCGAATGTTGTGTTTGGTGCATTACGATTGATAGGGCGGCAGACATGGCTTCCTAAGGATAAAGGATGTAGCCTATTGTGGTCTCCCAATATATACTCTACGGTATGTGGGAGCACAAGTCCATACTGACACTTGTCGTCTCAAAGAGGAGGAATCACCCAACCTATGATGAAAGCGATAGTTACTAGGCTTTATGACGTTGGAATACGTCTCTAGCCTAGACTTCTAGATGTTGTGTATTAGGTTCTAGCATTTTTATGTTCATTGAAGTTTATTTTAAAGTTGATATTTCTTAAGAAGTTTGCCTTTAAAGTTAACCGCGTGATGTAGATATACAATTACTAAATATGCAATCTAAGATGATAAACAATTGTTTAATTTCTTTTTGCAATGAAAATCCTAGCTACTAAGGAAAGAGAAATGAAATTCTTTCAACATAGAGCAGAGATCACACACTAGATGCACTTTTCCTAAATCAACTTCAACATGCAGTCTTAATGCAAATGCACATGCATGTATTTGTTTTTCGCTTTCTTAATGTATGAATGACAAAAAGGATGCTAAGTACAGATCAGAACTATTTTTCTTTCAAAGCGACAGTACTAACAATTTTCTTTTCAAAAAACGAAAGTAAGGTCAAGACAACACTTTGCAATTTCGAATTCAAACTGTTTTCGACACCTGAAATACTAATGATTCAAATCAAATACAATGGAAAAAGTATAATCGATTGTCTAAAAGAGAAATGCTTTGTAATACTCTTTTTCTTGACTGAAAACGACACTTGCAACACTTTCAAATCAAAAGATGGCAGTTTGATTAAGTTACTATTTGCAAAAGAGAACTGTAAATGATGAAAAAATACATAAAAACATTCACAATTCTTTATCAATGGAGGCTAAATAATGCAAAGGAAGATGGTTTCAACAGAGATATACTGATCACAGACAACAAAACTACGAAATAAAGCTGAAGACAATGAAGAAAAAACCAAAATATGGAGGCAGAAACAGTCTCATCTGATCATCACACCTGTAACACAGGGAAACATGGATGCATCTCACCTACAGCACACGGGAGGTGCGATGCATCCAGACTACCAAGAAGAGACAGTGCGATGGTCCAGGGATGAGACTGAGCTTTGTTCTTGCTCACAGTTTGCAGCTAAGTTTAGGGATTTAGGCTGAGCTAATGATTGTCAGTAAACACAAAGTATAGGGGCTGATCTAATGAGGTTATTTGAGCTACCACCAGGGCACTTAGGATGGTTGCAAGTCAATTGTTTAGTTCACAAACAAACCCAGAGATTGAATGAAGCAGCGTTGATCTACTTTGCACTTGAATAACAAATTCAGTTCGAAGGCTAGCTGGCTTAACTTCAGGCTCCGTCTGTATTTTATGAAGCAAACAAATAGAGACAAGAAATCAAATGATTCGCTCCCCAGCGGAGTCGCCATTTTTTTATTGGGAAACTAGTGTCTATTCAGAGTTGCTAGTCCCACTAATATGGGTAGCTATCTTAGAAACAAACAGATTAAAGTTACTTGTGTTTTCCTTTATGAGAGATATATGAGAGAGAAGCAGAGAGTACCAACCTCAGTATTTCGCTTGGCTCCTTGCTTGTTTCCTCCCTCCTTTGATAGATATTCGCCACTCCTTCCTTACTTGTCCTGCTTCAAAGAACACCTGTAGAGTCAAAGCAGCATAATTCCATCAAAGCATAAAGATCTATAATCATAAAAAATATAGGATCAGATGTATATTAACCATACAAATGCATATATCAATACAAGATTTAGAGATATACAAGAATATGGAGGAAAACTCAAATAGATTTATTGATAGAAGTAGTAGAAGAGAGGATTACAACCCATTGGTCTGACCCAGCACCATCCTTCCAGCATGAAAGCCCTCTTCACCTCATACAAAGCAAGATCACCCAACAATGTCTTCAAAGAGAAACTAACAACACTTCCTTGCAAATTACAAAATTCCAGCCTTTGGTTCTCTTGGATGAGGGATCCATATATAGATGTTTACAGGAGAGTGAGTCAGCTTTCGGGATTTTGATTACTGTCATTTCACTGATAGTTCTTGGTTCCACTTGGAGATTTCAGATCTCTTACTCATCCCTGGGCGAATTCAGAGAGGCAAGTGTCATATGAGCAGTTTCTAGAAGATTCTCTGGGTTTCCACCTAGCAAACTGCTTCTGCCATTTGTCTGCTCTCACTCATCGCACCCTATAGAAGGGCTTTCTAGTATGCATCACACCCCCCGTGTGTAATAGGTGAGATGCATCGCACCCTATGCATGGAGTAGTCTGTATGGTCTTGTTTTGACTAGTTCTGAGTAGTTTTTCATGGAGAACTTCTGGGAGATGATGTAATCAGCTGACCTTGTTCCTTTAGGGTATGAAACAACACTTTTATGGGTTTAGAAGCCCTTGGTTTATAGACATATGTGATTGGGGTTGTAGTGCCCAAATATGCTTATAACACCAGCATTGCAAATCCTGATGGCTTCCCATGGCGAATGAAAAGAAATATGAGGGGGTAGGAGATCCTATTAAAATCTTGCTCGAAGAAGCCCTTGAGCGACAAAGGAAATCCATAATGGATAACTTTCCCCAGAACCTTCAGCGGCTACCTAGGGGCGATGCATCGGCTTCCAACAGCTACTCTGGAGACGCCACACAGTTTAAGGTACAAGTTAATTTTGAAATCCCCATATTCGAGGGTCAGATAGATGTAGATGCCGTCGATAAATGGTTAAATTTGCTACAGGGTTATTTTTCTGTTCATGTTTTTACTAGTTGGGAAAAGATTATTTTCGCTCTTCTCAAAGCACCCCCCCACGTCAAGGATTTATGGGCAACCTACTGTGAGCAGAAGGATGAAAGTACAGGCTCACTATTTTTAGCTGCACCCACTTGGAATTCATTCAAGGATGCCATAAAGGAGCAGTACTACACTGTCAGAAGCTATGAGGATCAATACATAAAGTGGACCACGTTGCGGTAGGGAAGGGACCAAGATGTGTTGGAGTTTACCAATATTTTCCATACCCTTCGCACAAAGTTGGGTATCAAGGATATGGACCAATATTTGGTACTCAAATATCGTGGTTTCCTACACAAGTACATCTAGGAATAAATAGAATTCATGAACATCTCCTTGCTTGGCACGACATACTGATATGCCGTTAAGGTCAAGCAAAAGTTTAAATAGAATAAGCGAGACTTTGGATTTGCAAATCCGAAGTAAGGGAAAGGTGCCACCAAACTGCAGAATAAAGGACAAAGCCAATGCGGGGAAGCCTAAGACAACCCACCAAAGCTGCAAGCAAAAAACAGTACCGTAAAGCCGAAAAAGGACACAGGAAAGTGGTGTGAGTTCCATAAGAGCTCCACTCACAACACAAGTGAGCGTTGGGCCAAGCAATCACTGGTGGCCGAGCTAAAGGTTTCAGAATTATATGCATGTTTCGGCTCTGAGTTAGAACCCGACAAGGGGAATGACAAAGGGAAGTAGATTATCGATGTGGAGCCCATTGCCATTGTTGCCACCACGAAGATCTAGAAGGAGGAACCCGAAGATCCAGAGAAGGAGGAGCATCTCTTCCACTCCCATATGTGGGTAAAGGGCTCCCTACTACAGTTCATTATAAACAGCGGGAGTCAAAAGAACCTCATTTCGGCAAAGGTCATGAAGTGGATGGGCTTACCAAACATAGCACATCCACAACCATACACCATCAAGTGGCTTCACCAAGGACGAGATCTTTGCGTGAGCCAATAGTGTCACATTCCATACAACATCAAGCCCTTCACGGATGAGGTATTGTGTGACATTGCTCCTGTTAAAGTTTGTGATGTATTATTAGGACAACCATACTTGTGGAAGTGACATGTTGTGTATGAATCAAGGCCCTGTGCTGTTATTGTTACTTTGGGAAATAATTTGTACAGGATACCAGAGGTAGCACCGTCTACCACCATCTCTTTGGTTACTGCAAAACAATGCAGTAAGCTCATTTTCAAAACCGGGAAATTTGTTTTCCTAATGATACGTGTTATAGAAATTTTTGTGCCTTACAACATTGAGCATGAAATGTCCATAATCTAAGGGATCCAAAGTCCCTAAACATGTTGTTCCTACCCCTAGAGGAACAAGGTTAACAAACCACAACAATTCACAGAAGTTCTCCACCAGAAACTGCTCAAAAACAAGTCAATTCAGGATCATTTCAGTGGATCCACTAGCTGTTTGCGCTGAATGTCAAAGCCAACACTGGCTACCTGCGCTGAATGTCAAAAGCAACACTGGCTACCTGCACTGAGCGAGAGTGGACATGTGGCAAGTTCATTTCTCAAGGTGTCAGAACCCAGGAAGCTTCCAAAATGACACTTGCCTCAGGGAATTCGACTAGTGATGAGTAAGAGGTTCCAAATCTCCAAGTGGAAGCAAGAACCTCCAAGTGGAATCAAGAACTGACAGAGGGAGAGGACACTAGTCAGATCTCAAGCTGACTCATCCTCTCTCCAAACATCTATATATGGATCTCTCCTCCATGAGATCTAGAGGCTGGAATCTTGTTATTGCAAAGAATTGCTGTTGGTTTGAGATTGGAATCATTGGGTGCTTAATGCTTTGAAGGGGGTGAAGATAAGAATTCCATTTGCTGGGAAGGAGATGCTGGATTGGAGCCCTCTGGGTTGTATCTCTTCCTGAACCTTGTTATTCATCAATAAAGCTATCTTGGTTTCTCCTATATACTGATGTATTTTTTATGTATGATTGCATTAGTATGTTTAGTTTATTTCTAATCCTGAACTAGTTATGAATATGAATCCATGTCTTGTGTAGTGTTCTCTTCTTGTGATCTTGCAGAAACCTCTTGAAGCTGGGCGAGCGAGAAGGCAAGTAGCTGGGAACTCTCCAAGAGAAGAGAAGCCGGATCGAGGGACAAACGGAAGACACCAGTTAGTCCACACATCTCTCTCTTCATTCTTAATTCATAAAGGAAGAATACTAGAATAGTTGTCTCTGTTTGTTGCTAAGGCACTGTCACACCTTAGGTGGATAGGATCCTCCTGCATAGGCATTTTTCCCCACAACAAATTGGCGACTTCACTGGGGAGATTTATTTAGTCATTTTATTTGTGTCTCTATCATTGTTTGTTTCATAGACTCGACAGCAACAATCGAATTGCATCTGCTATTCCCGGATGCAAAGTAGACAATTGCTGCTTTGATCCAATCACTGGACTTGTCTATGATCTGAACAATGGACTCACAAATGATTTGATGATCCTTTGTGATAGATCTTAGTACTCTCTCAAAGCATCCCTTTGATTTCACCTTGCTTGTTGCTTTTATTTGGCCTGAAACAATAGATTAAATAGCAATCTGTGACCCAGAACCAGTGAGAAACGAGAGTTTCTCCTTCAGCGCAGACCCTGTGAAGGGATTCTGCATTTCAATGCAGGTCCCGTGAAGGCTACCTGCGCTGAATGTCAAAACCCCTGTGTTGAGGTTGCGCTGAACCAGTTTGGCCTTGTGCAGCTGGGGTTCTCTGCTCTGTTTTGCCTTGTTTTGATCTCTGATTTTTTGTAGCCTGTAACCAGCATAGGTACCATTCTGATAACTCCTTTTCTCTGCTTAGATTCCGCCTCCTTTTGTACAAAAAGACTGTGAGTGTTTTTATGTGTTTGTGGCATCATTTGCAGTTTTCCTTTGCATGAGTGAAATAGTCATCCTGTAGCCCTTGATTCAGATCTGTTGATTGTGATCTTAGAAGAGAGTTCATTGGCTGTTTGGAGTTGATTATACATTTACTTTTGCATTTGGTTTGAGTTTGTCTCTTTTAAGTGTCGAAACAAGTATTCATTTCGAAAATCGTTAAGTGTTGTAATCTCTTCTACCCTCTCTGATTTCGAAAAAGTAAACTTGTTTGTATTGGTCATTTAAAAGCAAATTCAAAGTTGTACAAAAAGCTTTCTTTGTAGGCATCAATACTAAAAAAGCGGAAAACAAACACTTGCATTGTGCATTTGCATTTTGATAGTTTGCATGATTGATTTAGGAAAAGTGCATTAGAGTGTGCTGATTGCTCTTTGAGAAAAGATGGTGTCTTTCTTTTCCCTTAGTAGCTAGGATTTTCAAAGTTGAAAAGATATAAAGCTTGCTTATCATCTTTAGACTGCATTTAGGAATTGTATCATACATCTCGTGGTGAACCTTGAAAGGCAAACTTCTAAAAAGATCAACCTAAAATGAATTGAATGAACTTAACAACGCTTTGCAACATAACACACAACATAGAGGTCTAGGCTAGAGACGTGTTCCGGCGTCGTAAAGCCTGGTGTCTGTCGATCTCGTGGATGGTGGGTGATTCCTCCTGAGGGACGATAGCACCAGTACGGATTGTGCTCCCACGTACCGTCGCGTATATATTGGGAGAACCCTATAGGCATAAAACCTTTATCCTTAGGAAGCCGTGTCGGCCACCCTACTGATCGCAATGCACTGAACACAACATTCAGGAAGATTGACCGCCCGTACCCTAAAAAGTATTCTGCGGTTTTGCGAAAAGTTTGGCATGTCACCCTCTGCCTAGAACTCCAGAGCAGTTCCTTTTGGCCTTTTTCAGACTCTATAACGGAAAAAGTCCATCCGAGCATTTGTCACTTCGGGCTCGTTAAAACATCGAAGGAGACTAGAGTCATCTTTAGCTTTTTCTCGACTCTTTAAAACTGAAAAAGCAGTTGTGTCTAAAGCATCGTTAAAATTTATTTTAAACGGAACAATCACCCCTTATTCCTACGTTGATCTTTAGGTTGAAAAGATGGAGCCCACCAACCAAGGAATTTCCCTTGGTGGAAATCCTAGTCCCTTCTCCTCTTGGGGAGATGTTGGTGCGCCCCATATGGCCACATTTTCGCTTCCAGGATTGACAATTGGCCTGCCGGTCTGGCTCTTTTCAACCAATGTAGTTCAGAACACCACTATTCCTGAACAGTCGAGTCAACAGTTAGACCAGACCAGAGTTGCCAACCAGCCTTCTACTTCATCTAACTCTTCCTCTCCTCCTTCCTCTTCGCTTGACGGAACTGGTAAAACAAAAAACCAAGTTCCTAAGGAGAAGAAGGAAAATAAGAAGAAAGAGAAGAAGAAGAAGGAGCCAAAAGCGACTGGGGGCAAACAAGTGTCGTCTGACAAGAATCCACACACAACACTGACTAGGCCTAAATCGCCATGTGTCATATGCAAGGGATAACACTTCCACAGAGATTGTCCCTGCATCCCTCAGATACTAAGGGACTGGTCTCCCCGTTTGCACAATTCGGTAGCATCAACCTCTGATAGCCATGTTGACTGCTCACCATCGACTAGTGAGAGTGAAGTCCCAGGACAGAGAGGGAAAGCTAGATTTCCCTGCAAATTGTGTGAAGGTGACCATGCCATCCACCGTTGTCCCTTCTTAGACGAGGCTAAAAGAGTTCTGGAAGATCACCCGATTTTACGAGCGCAACTTCCTCCTGGATATCAAAAACTCCTGCCAAGTCCTTCACTAGTTGAAAACCCGGCTGGCCCGCCCAGGTGGTCAGCCGAAGCACCTATCATTGAATATGAACCGTCTGGATCCATGCCTGATGAAAGTAAAAAGGTTGAGGCGGCAGTTGACCCGGTTTTGCCTTCAGAGGCTCTATATTCGAATGATACCATCACAGAGGAGAATAAAGACGACACCGTCCAAATTCTCTTCATCAACACAGACTCTGACGAATAAGGGGGCAATTTGCCCATTCCTTCATCGCAGGAAGGAACTTCGTCAGAGTCATACCCGGCCGTCTATTCGGTCCCACCACCAAGCAACCTAGTTGTCTCGTTCGACTGGGACCAACTAGGCAGACCACGGTTGCCAGCAAGCATACCATTCATAATTATCGTTCAAATATACAGAATGGTAATGGCTGGCACTATCATTGATGAGGGGGCATCTGTCAGTATCCTTTCCTCTATTGCTTTGAAAGCGCTTGGTTCGCCAGTGCTTTTTCCTGAAATGAGAAATCTATCAGGCTTTGATAAAGGAACCAGTCGACCTTTAGGGATCCTCCCCAATGTGCCCATAACATTGAAAGGGAAGACCGTTCAAATGAACGTGATGGTCGTTCAAGGACCCTTGGATTATAACCTACTCCTTGGACGAGACTATATATATTGCATGGGAGCCATCGTCTCCTCACTCTTTAGAGTAATGTGTTTTCCGCACGAAGGAAGAATGGTCAAGCTCGTGGACCAGCTTTCATTTCCCGGATCACGCATAGCAAATAGTCATATACCATCCCTAAATGGTCTCTTCACGCAAGAAATGTCTCAACCCACGGTCCGTCCTCCTGATGAGCGTGAGTAATCCAGGAGGATATGACTGGAACCCAGGGGGCCTGCGTTCTGGTCCGCTTCGGCAGGAAAACTTTGGGTATAAGGTAGGTTTCCGCGGGAGAATATGACTAGTCTGTACCCCACCCATGCTGGAAGAGGGTTATTCTAGAATAAGATTCTCTTGTCAAAGCTACGTGTTTGGCACTAAGGTCATTAACCTTTGTCTATCTCAGTAGACATCGCCGAAGAAGTGTTTTGTTTGAAAGATTAATGAAACAATCTTTGGGTAGCCTGAAAGAGGTAGGCCTTTCCTGCTTAAACAAATGTTTTGGCGGACAAAGGGTAACCTTGAAATCATATTTTATACCTGGGGGCATGCAAACCTTTTGGAGTGCAAGCAAGGGGCGGCTATTTATTTTTTAAATTTTTAGGTCCTCCCTTTAAACCTGTAGGTCTAACCTTTTAAACTCGTAGGATTAGTCGTTTCCAAACTTGCATAACGAAAGGATCCGGAGCAAAGCTTCGTGAGATGAAGCTCCATAAAAAATAGCATCTTCACTGAGACATTCTTATCATATGACTGGGTAATCGAGTAGTTTTAACACACAGTTCATGCTCGTTAAAAAATAAACGCAAGATCCGAGCAGTTTTAGCACATAGTTCATGCTCGTTAAAAAATAAACATAAGATTGAGCAAATGTTTCCACCCGCATTTAAGCTCGTTAAAAAATGAACTATCCCGGTAAATAACCACTGTGAACGTAATATTATCAGCCATTAAAGTCTTGGTCGTGTTTGCACCGTCACCTCCACTTTTCATTTGGCCGATCGTTCACCTCCATATGATTGTTTACCCATTTTGAGGAACAGCTGCGAAGAGTGATTTCACCTAGCCATCCTTGTGACACTGCCGTGATTGGAAAATTCCAACCTGTACCTGGAATTAGCTGCTAACCCTGTTTATCACTCGTTCCTCAAAAGACAAGTCTTCTTTAAGCTCTTTTCATCTGACTCGTAAAATATGAAAAGATTGCCGAGTTTTGGCCTTCCAGCTCGTTAAAGCAACCGGAAGAGCTATCCCTCCTCTAGATTTTAATCTTTTTGGACCTGAGGGATTATTGCACAAAAAGATCGAGCGCTTGTTTTGTTCGGCTCATTAAAACTATCGAAAACTCATCCCTTCTGTATTGTTTTATACTTTTTCGGACTGAAGGGATTAGATGACGAAAAAGGACTTTTGGAGTTAACTTTATGTACCTTTTCAGACTCTCTAAAAATGAAAAGGACCGAGTTATCCTTGTTGTTAGACTCGTTAAAATCATTAAATAGCGACAAACTTGTCTTTAGACGAGAACGAGTTTCACTATCGCTAGGCTCGTTAAAACATAGCGATGGGCTTGCCCGAAGGGCAGGTTATAGAACAAGCATATGTTATCCTCCTCAAGCTTGACAAAAATAAAGAGGTACTGGTCAGCAATGACTGGGGAAAAATTGGGAGAAACTAAAGAAAACTTTGAAGGTAGCAAGTCGCTCTTGAACATGACACTTTTCCTCCGTACCACAATCGGGTTGGGTTGTTTCATTCACCGGTCACATCCATGGTCTCGCCATACCATCCATATTTGGGGTAATGCTACCGATCCATCGCATCAGTGTCACCACATGTTCAAGAGAAGTCGTTTAGAAAAGTCAACCGTGTCACATCCACTGCCATACATTATCCTTCATCCTTTTATGACTACCACCCTGAATCATATGTCACAGATCGTTTTCACTTCCATCAAAATCATTAGCTCCATTCTGTGTCACTGATGTGGGATTCATTAAGGCCCTCCTTTGACGGATCGCTTCTTGTCGACATCAGCTCATTATCCAAGAAGTTGATCTAGGAACGAGTTTGAAGACCCCAGATCTAGTTTCATCCATCCAGGCTGCGATATATATTCAGGAAAGATAAAGACATTGACATGTACATCATTGCAGCAGATAATCATCCTACTCAAAGGATGATAATTTCATCAAAATTATCAGTCTACCATCAGACGATTGTTTGTTCTATGTACAGAAAAATGAATTTATAAAGCTGAGCATGGGAATGCCCGCCTCAGCTAGATCATGAAAGTAGTATGAAAAATAATGTATTTTATTGTATCTTATTACAGGTCTCCTCCCAGCATTGGATGAACTTCGGATCCCCCTGATAAAGCATTTCACCCGATAAACAGCCTCATACTTTAGGGGCAACTGTTATAGACATTTTTGTGCCTTACAGCATTGAGCATGAAATGTCCATAATCTAAGGGATCCAAAGTCCCTAAACATGTTGTTCCTACCCCTAGAGGAACAAGGCTAACAAACCACAGCAATTCACAGAAGTTCTCCACCAAAAATTGCTCAAAAACAAGTCAATTCAGGATCATTTCAGTGGCTCCACTAGCTGTTTGCGCTGAATGTCAAAGCCAACACTGGCTACCTGCGCTGAATGTCAAAAGCAACACTAGCTACCTGCGCTGAGTGAGAGTGGACATGTGGCAAGTTCATTTCTCAAGGTGTCAGAACCCAGGAAGCTTCCAAAATGACACTTGCCTCAGGGAATTCGACTGGTGATGAGTAAGAGGTTCCAAATCTCCAAGTGGAAGCAAGAACCTCCAAGTGGAATCAAGAACTGACAGAGGGAGAGGACACTAGTCAGATCTCAAGCTGACTCATCCTCTCTCCAAACATCTATATATGGATATCTCCTCCATGAGATCTAGAGGCTGGAATCTTGTTATTGCAAAGAATTGCTGTTGGTTTGAGATTGGAATCATTAGGTGCTTAATGCTTTGAAGGGGGTGAAGATAGGAATTCCATTTGCTGGGAAGGAGATGCTGGATTGGAGCCCTCTGGGTTGTATCTCTTCTTGAACCTTGTTATTCATCAATAAAGCTATCTTGGTTTCTCCTATATACTGATGTATTTTTGATGTATGATTGCATTAGTATGTTTAGTTTATTTCTAATCCTGAACTAGTTATGAATATGAATCCATGTCTTGTGTAGTGTTCTCTTCTTGTGATCTTGCAGAAACCTCTTGAAGCTGGGCAAGCGAGAAGGCAAGTAGCTGGGAACTCTCCAAGAGAAGAGAAGCCGGATCGAGGGACAAACGGAAGACACCGGTTAGTCCACACATCTCTCTCTTCATTCTTAATTCATAAAGGAAGAATACTAGAATAGTTGTCTCCGTTTGTTGCTAAGGCACTGTCACACCTTAGGTGGATAGGATCGTCCTGCATAGGCATTTTTCCCCACAACAATACGCCCTTAAGGAAAGAAGAAGACGATGGCTACGACCTCTAGACAGGGCCCCTCCACATGACAACTACAGATGGACAAGGTCATGGAGGAGTACGAGGACATCTTCACCTCCCCTGTAGGGGTTCCTCTGCACTGTCAGGTTAAGCACTCCATCGATCTAACCCCAGGTGCACCGCTACCCAATGGACCAATCTATCGGTGCTCCATTCTGGAGAACGATGAAATCAAGAGGTAGATTCAAGAGCTGCTGCAAAAAGGTCACATCCATCCGAGTTCATCAACCTGTGGGAACCAGATCGTGTTGGTATAGAAGAAGGATGGGACTTGGAGACTCTGTATTGACTATCGGGCATTGAACAAGATCACTATCCGTAATAGGTACCCAATCCCATGGATTGATGACCTCCTGGACCAACTAAAGGGGGAAAGATATTTCAGCAAGATCGATTTGAATTCAGGAGATCACCAGGTACCAATCAAACCCTCTGATGTGTGGAAGATTGCCTTCAAATCCAAGGAGGGCCTCTTTGAATGGTTGGTTATGCCTTTCAGATTGACAAATTCTCTTGCAACCTTCATGAGGTTAATGGATGATATCTTGCGGCCATTCACCAACTCATTTGTAGTGGTATACTTGGATGACATCCTAGTCTTCAGCTAGAGTTGGGAAGAGCACCTCCACCACATCCAACAGTTTTCCAAACACTGCAGCAACACAAGTTATGTGCCAATTTGGAGAAATGCACTTTTGGCATGACCCAGGTTTAGTATCTGGGATACATTATTGATGAACAAGGGGTGCATGTGGATCCAGCCAAGATCCAAGTCATTCAGGATTGGCCATCTCCAACCACTCTGATAGAGCTTCTTATATTTCTAGGTCTTGCCAACTTCTACTGCAGGTGCGTGTTGGTATTTTCTCATATCACTTGGCCCTTGAGTCAAGTCACCAAGGGAGGAGGGAAAGAAAAATTATTTTGGTCTGAATCTCAACAGAAGTCATTCAAAGAGTTTAAAGATCACCTCTACTCGGCACCAGTGCTCGTATTACCAGACTTTCAATAACCATTTGAGGTCGAGACAGATACCTCTGACTATGCTATTGCGGCAGTCCTTACTCAGCACGGGCATCTAGTGGCGTATCACAGTGAGATGCTTTCAGACACAGTCAGGAAGTATCCCACCTATGTAAAAGAGATGCATTCCATTATGCAGGCTTGCCAACAATGTAAGAATTACATTTTTGGGAAGGAAACATTCATCCACATAGACCACTGACCCTTGCAGTTCATACAGACCCAAGGGAAATTGCAGAATGATCGCCATTAGAAGTGGTCCCCATACCTGCAACAGTTCCATTTGAATAACATGTATAAGTAGGGCAACACCAATATTGTTGCAGATTGCCTCAATCAACCACCGATCATGGTGTTAACCACCGTGCTCAACTCTTATGGGCACGAGACTTCTGATTGGCCACTTCTCTACAAAAGAGACCCATAATTCAGCAACACATACCAGACACTCTTGGAGGGTCATCATGTTCCAGATTTTCACCTCTAAGATGCCCTGTTATGCCACTTGGGTCACCTTTTTGTTCCTTCAAGCGAGCGTGCCAAGATGATTTGGGAAGCACACTACAGCCGGGCTGCTAGGAATTTCCGGGTCGAGAAAATGGTGGAACTACTCCAAAAGTATTTGTATTGGACGAATCTTCGACAAGATGTCAGGAAGTACATCAAATCATGCACTGCTTGCGCCATTGCCAAACCAACCATCAAGAAGCAAGACCTCTATACCCCACTTCCTACCCCTAGTCAACCTTGGGAATCCATCTCCGTGGATTACATGTCAGGCCTTCCTTCCACTAAGAATGGAAATGATTGTGTTTTTTTGGTCGTCGACAGGTTCTCGAAGATGGCCATTATGGCAACCTGCAAGAAGAATATCACAACAGAAGCCACTGCTAAAATCTTCTTTGAATGAGTGTGGGTACACTTTTGGATCCCATAGTCTATCATCTTAGATCGGAACAGCAGGTTCCTCAGTACATTTTGGTCCAGTCTCTAGTCGATGCTGGACACCAAACTCACTAAGTCCGTAGCCTTCCATCCTTAAACTGATGGCCAGACAGAGGTTGTCAATAGGATGATCGTACACATTCTATGCATGTACAACTCAAAGCATCCACACACATGGGACGAGAGCCTCCCCTATGTTCAGCACAACTACAACCGAGCTCTCCACAGCTCGATTGGCCACAGCCCTTTTTAGGTGGGCTTGGGATTCCAGCCACTATGTCCCATTGATGTGGCCATGTCATTTGCAACTACTTACATAGATTCGGCTCATGTCCAGTCCGAAATAGATTAAGGCATAAAACTTCATTGAGCACATTCAACATATTCGCTTGCAGGTCCATGACATTCTGGAGAAATCAAATGCCAAGTACAAATAGCGACATGATCAACATCGGGTGCCACACAAGTTTCAGGTGGGTGACAAAGTCTGGTTGCATTTGCAAAAGGAACTCCTTATCGGAGCCTATCGGAAAATCAAACCACTCCGATATGGTCCTTACACCACTACCAAGGCTGTGGGAGATAATGCATTTGAGGTCAGTATTCCCCCATTCCTTGCCCTACACCTATTGTTCACTTTAGATCACCTCCGGCCATACTTTCCACCATTACTAGACACATCTGACATTGTAGAACAGCTCACACCCACATAGTTAAATCCAGATTGCATGGAACAAGCTGCAACTATTTGGATCATGGACACACAGCTCAAGCACACTCGCCAACAGAATATCCAACTGTAACGTGTTGTCAATGCATGCCAACTCCTTCACCAGGGCAAGTGGCTCAAAAGGGACCAAGTTCAACAGAAGTTCCCTCATCTCTTGGAGGAACTCAACGCAATGGGGGCCATTGCTTCCTAAGGGGGGAGGAATGATCTAGGTGGATATTGGTGGCCACCCTCCAATTCCACTTGGACCCCCACCATTGCTTCTTTCAGTTTTTCAGTTTCCTTAATTGTAGCACAATTTACTATTTTTAGCAGTTTTTTGGGTCCTAAACTTCTGGAGCTCAAAATGACGTTTTTTTTGGAAATCTACTGCCAGCAATTTTCTATCTAAAATCATATTTGCCATCGTATTCCTCGGAGAAATCTTTCCAATGGGCTATCATGCGCATCAAACGGAGATAACATGACCAAGTCACAACCCCGGGAAGTTGGTTGTCCAACTCACCCCAATGGGGCCCATAAACTCTTGGTGTTACATCTCCTTGAGTTAGGGTTTTGGTTGTTTAGGGTTTGCTCTTATTGTTCAATAATAAAAATGCACTTGAGCCTCATTGTAAGGCAGTTCAGAGCCATGTGGCCTCCACATCTCTTCTCAGAGATAAGCTACCATCGCCCTAGCTGATTTATTTCCATTCCTGTTTGTAAGCATATTTCAGTATTTTACATTAATGAAATGAAGTATTATTTCCATTGCATCTCTGTGTTTATGGTTAACTTTGTAATTTGTTGCGTTCCTGTTTAAATCTGGATCACTCACATAGTGGGTACACTAAGAAGTTTGAAAGCAGAGATCAGAATTTGTAAGGCGGATAATGACAGGATCATTCAGTCATAGGAAAGACTTTCCAAAGCACAGGAAAAGAAAGTGAATGTTAATGTAGTCATTCTTTAGAGTTTATCGGATTTGTAGAGACAAGGACAACCACATATTAGTTATGGATAGGAGGAAAGGGCTAATGGGGCATATGGCAGTAGGTCTCAATCAGGATATAGATTTGATAGGGGTGAGGCACTCAAAGATGGTAGGTTCTTGGATACACCTGACAGGAGGGGTAATGACCATGGATTCTATTCTAGTTTTGGTTCAGAGAGACATCATCGACATCACCATCACCATTCGTATAGGAGGAGTGAGAAACAATACTTGCGAGAGGAGTTCAAGAAAGCAAAGCCTCCTACATTTGTCGAGAAATGAAGAAGTCAGAAGATGCAAAAGCTTGGTTGCTTGGGATGAATATTTTTTTCAAATTGCATGATTATTCGAACAATATGAAAGCCAAGATAGCTACTTTCAGTCTTAGAGGAAAAGCAAACATTTGGCGGGAAGATGTGAAGAATGTCAGAGGTATTCGAGAAGAGGAGCTGACTTGGAGTGAGTTTAAGAGACTTTTCAGGAAGAAATATCTACTAGACAAATACTATGATGACAAGGAAAATGAGTTCTATGAGTTGAATATGATATCTATGACTAATGAGGAGTATACTAGTAGATGCTTGGAGTTGTTGAGATATGTGTCTTATATTAACGAGGAAAAAGCAAAGATTTATAGATTCGTCAGTGGGTTGTCAGTATCATTCAAATATAGAATTGAGTTTGATGAGCCTAGAGCATTGGAGGAAGCCATTAAAAGGTTAAGGCACTATTATGAGCAATTGAAGTGCAAGACTGACTCGTCTAAGTATGATTGGAAAGGTAATGAGAAGAATAAAGGAAAGTGAGCTAAGAAGAGAGGCAAACCTCAAGATATAGACAATAAGGAGAATGCAACACCGTACATGAATTTCAATGTAGTTGACAGAGGACATGGATTTTAGTCTAAGGAGCAGAACAAGGGTGATGGCAGGAAGCCTTTGCAGTGTTGGACTTGTGGCAAGGATCATCACAAGAGAGATTGTCCACAACATCAGGGTGGCATACCTCATATTTACAGTGCTCAGGAGGCACAAACAGTTGGGGATGTTGGACAGAGTATTCCTTAGATTTAGGCAATATTGGATAATAGGCAATATTGAGATGGAAGAAGTGCATGCAAAGTCTTGGTTGGTGTAGTTGGCTATAGGTACGAAGAAAGGAATTCATTATTGGGTAAGATATTTTTCATTTGAGTTGAATGGTATCTCTACATCAGCACATCTAAATGTGCTTCCGTTGGGATCATACAATATGTTCTTGGGCATGGATTGGTTGTACATTCACAAGACTAAAGTGGGTTGCTATGATAAGTTTATTGAGTGCTTGGATGATGACGAAGAGAACAAAACCTTGCAGAGTAAAAAGAAGCCTACATCCATGAGAATGGTTACAACTATGTAGGAAAAATGCAGTAGTAGGAAAGGATGTCTATTGTTTGCAATTCATATTTCTAGTGACAAAAGGAAGGATCTTGAGGATGCGGAAGTCTTGAAGAGGTATCTGATTTTGCAACAATTTTAGGATGTTGTCCCAGTAGAGATTTCAGACTTACCACCTCATAGGGAAATGGGATTTTCTATTGAGTTGACGCTAAGAGCAACAAACAACGTAAACTTTGAAATCGGAACTGATACTATTACTTGTTTCATGGAGATAGCAAAAAAGTGACCTGATTTTGAAAAGGGGCAATGAAAAGCACACATATTTTTTAGAGCATAGTTTTGGCACTTTAAATAACTAATACGATTACCCGTTTTGTAGAGGTAGCAAAAAAGTGACCCGATTTTGAAAAGTGGTGATGCATAATACATTTTTTTTTTCGGAGCATATTTTTGACAATTTAAATTTTCGTATGTATCGAATATAAATATTTGTTTTTAAATGTTAGTGATTTTCATGCTGATTTTGAAACGCGCTGATGCACCATACCTTATTTTTAGAGGACTTATTTTTCACACTTTAAAATTTATTATGTCCATTTTTTTTTGAAATCATGATTACTTAATGAATTTTCAAGTTGTTTTATTTTTCTTTTTTTAAATGTTGATTACTTAAAAAAAACAAATATAAAAATATATATAAAAAAGACAAAAAAACATAAAAAAATGTTAAAAAAATAAAATAAAATTATCTCATAAACCATAAAAGAATTTGGAAAAAAAAAAACAAAATTTAAAAACAAATATAAAATTAAGTAAAAATAAAAAAAAAAACTTAAAAAAAAAACATTAACAAAAATTAGAAAATAAATAAATAAAAAAAAAATTAAAAACAAACTAGATTAAAAAAAATAAATAGAAAATTAACAATTTTTTTTTTAAAACTAGTAAAATTATTAGAAACATTTAAAAAAAATTATAAAAACCAAATAAACTCAAATTATATATATATATATATATATTTTCAAAAAACATTTAAAGTTTAAAAAGAAATATGTATTTTTGATTTAACAATTTAATTTTTTTATTAAACCCTATATTTTTTCCAAAAAAAAAAAAACAAACAAACATATATATATATGTTTGATTAAAAAAAAATAAACATTTAACTTTTTGAATAAATAAATGTTTTTTATTAAAAAAAATAAACATTTAACTTTTTTTAATAAATAAATGTTTTTTATTTAAAACAAAAAAATATGCCCATATTTTATTTATTTATTTTTAAATAACAAACATTTAATTTTTGTTTTTTTAAATAATTTTTTTAATTTAAACACTTAAAACTTAAAAAAGAAAAAAAATTATTTAAAAGAAAAAAATTAAACTATAGTTAATTTATACACATTTTTTATTTTTTTAAATAAACTTAAAAAAAATTTAAACAAAAATATTTTTATTAAAAAAATATATATATAATTGATTCTATTCCCACCGCCTAGGGTCGCGCCACAACAGTTGGCTGGGCGATAGCGGTGCGATTCCGGGAATCGCCTTGCCGCTGCCCGTGCTGGTGCAGCCCTGGGCAGTCGGGCAGCGGTGAGGCGATTCCCGGAATCGTCCCGTTGCCGCCCGGCTGCGGGTGGGGGTCAATTTTTTTTTTTTTTTTTTGGTAAATAAAAAAATTGTTTAAAAAAAAATTAAAATTGTATTTAAAAAATAGGGTTAATAATTTATTTATTTTGTTTTAAATAAAAATATTTGTTTTTAAAATTGTTTTTTTTTTAATATAAATTTTAAATGTTTTTATTTTTTTTTAATGAAAAAATATATATTTTGTTTTAAATTATTATTATTATTATTTTTTGAAAATACATATATATTTTTTATTTTTTATTTTTTTTGTTTTGTTTTTTTTTTAATTTGAGTATATTTTTTATTTTTAGGGTTTTTTTTTTAATCTTAATTTTAGTAGTTTTTTTTTTTTGTTAATTTTCTATTTTTTAAAATCGTGTTTGTTTTTGATTTTCATTTTTTTTTAGTTTTTTGTTAATGTTTTCTTAAATTTTTCTATTTTTACTTTTATATATATATCTATATATATATCCAATTTTTTATGGTTTAGAAGATAATTTTTTATTTTTATTTTATTAATTAAATTATTATTATTATTTTTATTTTTTAAATATGTTTTTCTTACTATTTATTTGTTTATAATTTTTAAGTTTTTTTTTAGTTTTTTAATTCTTATATTTTATAGGTTAATTTTGTTTTTTTGTTTTTAACATTTTTATGATTGATTTTTTTTTTTGGTGTTATATATATATATATATATATATATATATTAATTTTATGTTTTGTTTTTAGTATATATTTTAATTTATGTTTTTTATTTTTTTTTAATTTTGTTTTTTTTGTGTTTTTTCATTGTTTTAATTTTTAATTTTATTTTATGTTTTTATTATTCTTTTGAAATTTTAATATTTTTTCCGGAGTCATGATAAAATCTTTTACACCATTATTTTGAAATGTTGAAATTTTACCCTTGAAAAAAAAGTGTTATTCCAGCGTCAACACTTTTCGTTTTGAGGTGTTTTTTGCACAAAATTTATCATTGAAAAAAAAAGTGTTATTCGAACCAACACCTTTCGCTTTGAGGGTGTTTTTTGAACAATTTTTGCACAAAAAACTGGTTTTCACCGCCATTTTAAAAACATGTTGAAAACTTACCCTAGAAAAAAAAAGGTGCTATTCCAGCATCAACACTTTTCGTTTTTGGCATTGTTTTTGATGTTTTTACGGGGTTTTTTGGCCAGAGTTCCCATTTTGAGTTTATAGTTCACGTTTCAAAGTTACATTGTTAACACCAACATCGAAGGAACCATACAAGATGAGCACTCTAGAGCTAGTGGAACTTACATTGCAGTTGAAGGAAATGTTTGACAAGGGATACATTAGGCCAAGTGTGTCGCATTGGGGTGCACTAGTATTGTTTGTGAAGAAAGTGGATGGTACTCTCAGGTTGTGTATTGATTACAGGCAATTGAGCAAGGTGACGATTAAGAACATGTACCCTTGGGCCTTTGTCATAGATTGATGACTTGTTTGATCAATTGAAGGAAGAAACAATGTTCTCAAAGATTGACTTGAGATGAATATATCATCAGGTACACATCAAAGAAAATGACATCTACAAAACCACATTCTATATTAGGTATGGGCATTATGAATTTGTTGTGGTTCTTTTTGGTTTGACTAGTGCTCCAACTACTTTCATGTGTTTGATGAATAGTGTGTTGCGTCCTTATCTGTACAAGTTTGTGATAATATTCATTGATGACATATTGATATATTCTAAGAATGAGGAAGAGCATGCAGAACACTTAGCAATAGTGATGAGATTGCTAAGAGAGCATCAGTTGTATGCCGAACTTAGTAAATGCAATTTCTTTCAAAAAAAAGTTGATTACTTGGGGCATGTGGTTTCCAAGGAATACATAACAATGGACCCAAAAAATATTAGAGCTATGATGGAATGGGAAACCCCTAGGAATGTTGATGAGGTCAAATCATTCATGGGATTAACAGGTTATTACATGTGGTTCATTAGGAAATTCTCACATATTTCTTATCCTATTACATCCTTGCAGAGGAAAGGAAAGAAATTTGAATGGATAGAGGAATGCGAAGCTAATTTTGAGCAGTTGAAGTCATTGCTTGCAAATGCTCGAGTTCTAAAGACTAAAAATCCAAATAAATAGTTTGTGGTATTGTTGTAGAGGCTACAACCACCCTCCAAAATTTTTCCTTAGCCTGTTTTGGAGCCTCCCTAACAACCTTCCCAGCAAATTGCCTTACTTCGTCAAGTCCTCAAGCTTCAGTGTCTTTCTTGCTCAAAGGCAGCCTGTCGATCACTGTTTGATCTTTTCCCTTCACAGACTACTCACCTGGACTTGGTCTAGTTGCAGGCTGAGCAACTTCCCCTTGAAAATTGCACATTTTTGGAGGGAAACCTATCTTCCCTCCAGAAATTGAGCAATCCTCTCTGACAGTTTGCTGGGTTCCAGGATTGTGCAATCCTGCCAGCCAACCCTCCCAGTAAGATTTGCGCAAATTTTCCCAGCAGTAGGCTATTCAGCCCAATATTTACACAAATCTGGGCAGCAGTCAACTGCTCAGCCAAGAAATTGTGCAAATCTCCTGGGCAGCCAACCCAGCTTCCAGCCAGAAATGTGCATTTTTCTCCAGCAGTCAAGCAGTCTCTTGCATGTGCAGCTGAGCTCACCGATTCCCTTCGGGACTGAGAAAAACAAACTTGCATACATGGGCTATTTCTTCAAAGGTAGCATGCAAAGGCATCCTTTGTTTCAGGGATCTATGTTTAGCAGTTGGAGGTTACATGCAAGGAGCAATTCAAAAACCTCCCTCCAAGTGTCGCTTCCCCTAGATTTGTGGCATGCGCATCACAACCTCGATGTTATCAAAACTCATCAACTGGACATTGCAAAGCTCATTCCTCACATCAACCTTTTAGATCTGACATCCCACATCACATCTAGGAGTAGTCAACACATTCAACTCAGCTGTTTTTGGGTAAGCTCGCTTCCCATGCCTTGTGTTCCATTTCTGTCGCTTTTTCTGTATTCACTTGTGTGAGTGTTGTTTTCTTGATTTCTTTGAGCACTTGTTGTCCTTTACATGTATTCTAGGTTGTCCTAGCTCTGTTTAAATTTTGTTTGCTATCTCATTGTTGTCGCATGCATGAAACTGTTTTGCACGGACATTTGCCCAATCAATGAACTGCCTCACCCACATGCATGTTGATATGTTTGCTGAAAATTCCATTCATGTTTTGCATGCACTGTCAATCACTTCTACTATTACTTAGTGTCGCCATGCATTTACTGTCTTAGTTACTTTCAGTTACCCGTCGGTGAGTCGGGCCAACCTTGGCTCGAACTTTTCCTTCACCAAGGCTGCATTGCGTAATCTGGGGAAGGAAGGCTCACCTTCATCTCCAAATTTGTGCATTCCTACCCAACACTGGCCTCCAGGACTGTTTTGTGCATTTCTAGAGGATAGTGGCTGCTTGGTTCAAGAAATTGCGCAAATTTGTCCTTGGGCCAACAGTGCATCCCGGCTGGAATTGCACAATATGCAATCCCAGTAGTTAGCAGCTAGACTGGACTGTGCATTGCACAATTCCAGCAGTTAGTCAGTCTCTCAGCAGCCTGAACTGTGCCTTGTGCAGTCTTGGCAGTTGGTCCATCGACCTCCTTGCAAAAATTGCACAACCTTCATGATCATTCACCCAGGTATGTTGCAAGTCAGTCCTCATGTTCATTCTGGTTTTCAACTGACAAATTTCTTGTTATGAGTGTTGCCATATATCCAGGTATCATAGGTGTTGATCTAACTCTCAGAAGTACAGGTAAAATGGATTCCAGGAGAGCATAGACAAAGACATCATTCAGAGCATGCTTGGGGATGTAGTCGATCAAGTGTCTATGCTTGCCTACTCATGAAGACATCAATTTGTTCGTGGAAAAGGACATCAAGCAACAACATCACAATGAGCAACATCATGAACAATAGCTGAAGGCAGCATATCGAATGCAGTGAATGCAGTGAATGCAAGAGGAAGGTTGTTGACAACATAGAGGCGATGCAAAGTTGCAAGATCAATCAGATCCACTGATAATGAAAGCAACTTTGGAGACTCAGGCTATGAAGTGACAACGTGACATGAAGATTGCATGAAGACAAAAAATGGAACAAATAAGGAGTTTCATGTGCTAAAGCAACAACTCAGGAAGAACATGAAGCTGCATAGATAGTCTGATGAGTTGTAGCAGGAACAGGAACAACAGTGGGCGCAACATGCACTCATAGATGAAATTGCACCAGTACAAGTTAAGGATCCATCCCAACAGCTGACACAGAGGAAACATGGTGAGCAGTGTTGTTGATCACATGCAAAGGATCCAGGAGCATGCATGTTGTTGAGCACAAGCATGCAATCCAACCTATTCAACACACTCACCAAGGCGAAGACAAGAAGCAAGTCCAACTGGGGTTGAACATGCACTTTGACAAGTTGATGTGCATGACCACTAGCACACACTTGAAGATCAACACAGACACTATGCATCAATGTGTTTTTGGTTCAATCGTACCCAAGAAGACCACATGCATGTTAGCACATGAGTAGGATGAAGGGGCTGAACCAATGCACCGGTTGCAAAGGAGGCAAGAGTTTTCTTCAGCAAGATGTCACCATGAGGTACATGCACACCATCATGGACGACCAAGCTTGGCATTAGCTCACGAGCTTCACCATCACAAGCATGTCAAAGAGTTGGTCTCACCACAGCAGACCAAGTGTCATTGATGTCTTGAAAGGCTTTCTCAAGCCATGTTGTCTCACATTGTAAGTTGAGTGTCAACAATTGGATGTAACAGTCATAGAGTAGGTGAAGAGTCATGAGGGTAGTTGAACTGTCACAAAGGGGAATGTCAAGGGTCACCCCACCATTTGCTATAAATAGTCCCTCATAACTCATTGTAAAGGATTTTCGTCAGCCAAGCTTCTACTAAGACTATCTTGAAGAAGGCTTGGACAATATTGTAACGTGCCTTGGCTTCTCCACTGCACAGAGCTAGTACATCTCTTTGGAGGAGCAGGCAGATGTGGCTATAACGTTCCAATGTTGGGGTTAGTAGGTTTACATGGTGTATTGTATGATTGTGACTTACACTTCTTTAATAATAAGAGACAACACATTTTCATGCATATGTTTTATTGTAGTTGGACTGTTCTGATTCCCTTAATGATATATGTTGTTTAACTTATGTACTTGTATATGAAATGATTTGTATGCCATTATATGAATCTTGTTGTTAATGGTTGCATATGTTGTTAATGTTGTCACCGTATGTGTTGACTGCTCTGCCAGACATCAGACAAACCTTTCTCATGAACCTTGCTATATCAACCATCGAACTCGTCTCAGACTGATCTGTGAGTGTTGTCTATGTTATCTTACCTTATTGGTGTGACTGCCACATCCAAGTGCACTGCTCTGCCAAAAGATGTGCATGTCCTTTGTGTGGTGTGTTCCTAGCTGAGTTGAGACTGATCCCTTTCAACCTAGAACTCACCTTCACCTTCCTCTCCCTTTGAAGTGTTGGAACCTCTTGTACAGATTCCTTGACTCTTTACATCAGTCACACCCTTGCTACTGATAGAGTTATATTACTTGCCTCTGTGTGACATTGTGGTCAAGGAATTACCTTACGACCCATTGTTGGGACTCCTACACCAAATGGTCTAAGGTCTAATTGGGACTTCTTACTGGGGAGATCCCTTTGACATGTTGGTGGGTCCAGCACCGTCAACATTTCTGGTGCTAGAAGGAGGGCCTAATGACAAGCATCATCCTCTCATATAGTTTTGAACCTTTGCATATCTTTCATGGAGTCTTGCATTCTTCTTCCCCTGAGGTGTTTTTCGAATCGTGAAGATGTCTCCATCTCAGGGAAGTTTTTCAATCTCTTGTCCACTCACACATATGATGGTGAAGGCGAAGTGGCTTGGCTTGAGCACTTACATAACTTTCTTTCCATGATTTATGAGGAAGATGAGTTTACTGATGAACAGGCCGGGTTGTTGCTCACATACACACTTCATGAATCTCCATTTTGTTGGGTTCTTAGCCTACCAGCTGACATCGTGCACTCATGTGAGAACTTTTGTGATCTTATTGAAGACACGTTCTATCATTTTGATCCAGACCATCTTGAGAGGAAACTGTTACAGCAACGAAGGGCTCCGCATTAGTTCGTTATTGATTTTTGGGAGCACTTATGTGACTTGCAGTTGCAAGCTCTGAGGAGCCAGATGAAGTTCGCTTATCTCTGGGACCGGTTTGAGTATTGTCTTAAGAAATCTACTTGTCACAAGAGAAACCGCGATGTCAAGCCTCGCTCAACCTTCTTCGTTGATGGAACTACGCAATCCCATGTGGGAGCAAGCACTGTCTCAACAGACTATCCACCTCCCTCTCATTCAATAGTTCCACCATTGCCCCGTGATGCTGAGGATCATGTTCGCACATCTATTCAACCTTCACACCCTCCCAACATCACTCCACTCAATTTTCGCGTAGAGTTGGTTGTGAGTCCTTCGAGTTCCCGTATGCATTCTTTTCTTCAGCCTCTGTCTTCGCACTCAGGCATTCCTCTGGATGATGCTGCCTTGTGTTCATCCATTCTGGACTCTTCACTTGTTGTGAACGAGGAAAAACCCATTGAAAGAGTTGGTGTTGCACAACCAACATGCGCTATCATTCATGAAGAGTATGAGTGGGAGCTTGAACATCACCACTCGGCGAAGGATGACTCCCTTCCATCTGAGCCCCCTTCGTTCTTTCCGAGCTTCTTTGTTGAACCTTCCATCCATGATTTTTCATGTGTGTCTTCATCCATGGATGTCATCCATGATCACACGCAGGACTCACCGGATGCTAGTCCATCATTCGACAACATAGAGGATAATTTATTCACTGAAGATCCACTCAATCCTTCATCTATATTTTTCAGAAATACAAAGGATGACTTCTTTCACTTTTCATCTACCCATCTGTTTGATTCATTTGATCATGAGGATGCCAAAGAATTCATTTATTTTTCTGACCGTGGTGGTTGTGATCCATTTGCTTCCATTTTTTATCACGATCATGAATCTATCGCAATTGATCTTTTGAAGCCACTAGTTAATGATGGTCTACCTGATGATGAAGTTGAGACACCCAAGACTGTCGAGGCACTTCAGCCCGAGTTGATGGTTATGTCAGGCCCTCACTCTCTTGGGGTCAGTCTCACTTCCGATCATGAAACTGTTCAATCACCCAAGGCTCCTCATCACTCATCTATATGCATTGAATATCCATATCACTCACAGATCACACTTCCTCCACTCGAACTACATGATCTCATTTCTCATGCTTTGGAGGAGTCTTACATTGCAAGCACTTGTTCATGATGAAATTTGTCTTTGTTTCTTTCGTTTGCTTGCATGTCTCAGTCAAGAGTGTTCTTTTGCTTCGAAGTTGCACGTAGTGTCACACAGCCCCATGATAAGTCCACGGATTGCCCGTCATGCACATGCACTCACTTATGTCTCGTGGGAAATTTGAAACATGAAGGGTGGCTGTCTTCATTGTTATATCTTCCTTGTTTGCTGGTATGCATAACTGGGTTACTCTCAGACCAAGCCTTCACCAACATGGGTCTACCAATGTGTCGGTGGCTGCATTGGGAGTATCACTTCATGTGATCAAGCCCATGCACTGTTAGTGTAGGAGTAGAAGTAGTGTTTGCTTCAGTTGTTTGCTTGCATGCTTGTTTGCTTACATGCTTTGTTTCCTTGTTTGTTTACTTGCTTTGTTTTCACTTTTGCTTTTGCTCTTGCTTTGGCTTGTTATTAGTTCATTTTCTCGTTACATTTGTAGGTTAGTTTTGTAATTTTTATCCCCATACAGAAATTACCTGCATACGAATTCTTAAACACATAAAATAAACAATGCGAGAGCATAACAAATAAAACACATATACACGGAGATTTTCCCCTAGATCCCAAAACCGAGACTACTAGCTTGATTTTTCATTATGTTCCTTTCAATGTTACAAAACATATTTATGCATGCCGAAGCATCCAATACCATGGACCGAAAACCATCTTGTCCAAAACCATGGACCAAAAACCATTGCATCCAAAACCATGTGTGAAAATCATGCACAAAACCATAGGTAGGTCTGCCCAACCTAACATAGGGTCCAAAACCAAACTTTTCCGAGGCGCTGCCCCAGACCCCAAAAATTGGGGTTACCTGCACCCCTCAAACCCCCTGTGTCTCCCCCTGCTACGCAATCTGTGCAACGAGGGGGCCCTCCGCCCCCCTTCTAACCCCCCAGTTAACTATGTGGGCTAGTCATGAAAGAATATAACACAACCCAACATTCTCCCACTTGTTGTTTTCTTTCCACAGGGGGCCACAAGAGAGCTTAGTCATTTATCCAACCCTGCAATGCCCATTTTTTCTCTACACCAAGAGAACTTCTCGGAGCTCATAGATTTTGTCAATGCATCTGCAGTATTATTCAAAGTGTCCACCTTTACCAGCAACACCTTTTTGTCTTCTATCATATCCCTCACAAAGTGATACTGAACATCAATGTGTTTTTTCTTTGAATGATATGCAGGGTTCTTTGCCAAGAAAATTGCACTTTGGCTGTCACCGTCTATCCTTATAGCTCCCTGTACTAACCCCATATTTGAACACAATATCTGCAACCAAACTGCTTCCTTGCTTGCATGAGTGACTGCCATGTATTCTGCCTCTATAGTTGATAGTGCCATTATAGATTGTTTCTTACTCATCCAACTGACCGCACCTCCAAATAGGTTAAAGACATATCCACTTGTATATCTTCTCTGATCTAGATCTCCAGCCCAGTCTGCATCGACAAAGCCATGAATATCCAACACTTTGTCCAATCATGGTCTTCCTTGGTAGCAAAAACCATAATCACTAGTGCCACGCAAATACCTGAAAACCCACTTCACTATTGTCCAGTGCTCCTTCCCTAGTTTTGACATAAACTTGCTCAATACTCCCATTGCATGTGCAATGTCTGGTCTAGTATAGACCATCGCATACATCAGGCTACCGAATGCACTTGCATATGGAACATGGGACATGTCCTCTTCCTCTTCTTGTGTCTTGGGACACTGTTCAATAGATAACTTTACACCTACAGGAATAGGAACCTTCACCGGTTTACTATCCTGCAATTTAAGCCTCTACAATATTGTCTCAACATACTTATTCTGCTTTAACCAGAGCTTCCTCTTTCTTTGATCTCTTTTAATTTCCATGCCCAAAATATAGTTTGCAACACCAAGATCTTTCATGTCAAATTTGGAGGACAAATGGGTCTTCAAATCCTGGATAGTTTCTTTGTCATTTCCAACCAGCAACATATCATCCACATACAAGACGAGATAAATAATATGGTCACCAATTAATTTAAAATACACACATTGATCTGCTTTGTCTCTGGTGAAGCCAAGTCCCCGTATAAATGTATCAAATTTCTGATACCACATCCTTGGTGACTGTTTTAACCCATATAGAGACTTCTTTAACTTGCATACCAGTTATTTCTTACCCTTCACTGCAAAGCCTTCAGGTTGCTTCATGTAGATCTCCTCTTCCAGATCCCCATGAAGAAATGTTGTCTTCACATCCATCTATTCTACCTCAAAATAAAAAGCAACAACAACAGATAAAAGTAATCTAATAGAAGTTACCTTGGCAACAGGAGAAAAAATATCACCAAAATCAATTCTCGGCACTTGGGAATAACCTTTTTCTACCAACCGAGCTTTGTATTTCTCCACTTTTCCTTCTACATTTGTATTCTTCTTGAACACCCATTTGCTGCCAATGGGTTTCCTTCCAGCCGACAGCTCCACTAGATCCCAAGCGTCATTTTTGTGCAAAGATGCCATTTCATCAACCATGGCCTTTTTCTAGAGTTTTCCATCCTTTGAATCTACTTCTTCCTTCATAGTTCTAGGATCATCATCAGTAATAGATAAAGAAAAATTTGAATAGAAATAAGATGGACTATACCTTTCTCGCTGCCTTCTTTCTTGAACTGATCTTCTTACATCCGGAGTTTGTGGCTCTTCATCTTCTGATTCCTCCTCTGCTATAGAGTATGATTCTTCCTCCTTTAGCTCAAACTCTATCTTCTCAGGTTCCTTTGGTTAGAATTCATGTTTAATAACATCTTTTACCTCTATGAACACCACATCTCGACTGTACACAACCTACCTTGTTACTGGGTTCCAAAGCTTATAACCCTTTAAACCATCCTTATACCCAATAAAGATGCACTTTTCAGATTTACTATCCAACTTGGTTCGTTTCTCCTTTGGAATATGTACATTTGCATCACATCCAAATACTCTCAGATATGAAAGATAGGGTTTCTTACTAGTCCATACCTCTTGTAGAGTCTTATCCTCCAACGTTGATAAAGGTGATCTATTGACCAGGTCACATGCTGTCTCCACCGCCTCTGCCTAAAATTCCTTTCCTAACCTGACACCATTGAGCATGCTTCTTGCCCTTTCCATCAACGTCTTGTTCATTCTTTCTGCAACTCCATTTTGCTAAGGTGTATATGGAGTAGTCTTCTGCCATGCTATACCACACTTCTTACAAAATTCTTCAAATTCCTTACTACAAAACTTTCCACTGTTATCTGTCCTCAACACCTTTATCTTCTTCTCTGTCTGGTTTTCCACCGGAGCCTTAAATTCTTTAAATCTATCAAAGACTTCATATTTCTTCTTAAGGAAATATATCCATGTATTCCTTGAGAAGTCATATATAAATCATACATAGTACATAGACTTACCCAGTGAGGGAACCTTCACAGGTCCAAACACATCATTGTGCACAAGCTCTAATATCTATTTCGCCCTCTTACCACCAGAGGGAAACTCACTCGATCCTGCTTCCCATATACACAATTTTCACAGAAATCAAAATCCAGAGAGATATTACTCATACCTTCTACCATAACTTTACCATGAAGTATTCGAAGGCCCTTCTCTCCAATATGTCCAAGCTTTTGATGCCACAACATGGTATTCTCTCCATAGACCACTAGATTTTCTGCTCCACTTTCAGGAACCACAGAACTGTTGCACCCATCGACAACAGTGCTACCTTGCAGCTTGTACAGAGTTCCAATCTGAAATCCCCACATCAATACTAGTGCTCCCCGAACCATCTTGTAGGTATCCTTCTCAAACACTGTTTTTACACCGGCATCATCTAGCTTGCTTACAGAAATTATATTTCTGGCTAATGCAGGAATATGCAGAACACCCAGAAGTGTTCTAACCCTTCCACCTTGCAACTTCAACTTTACTTTTCCGCAACTAATGATTCTAGCCTTCCTGTCATCCCCCAAGAAGACATCACCACCATCATATTTCTCATACTCACAGAACCATTCTCTATGGGGAGTCAAGTGAAAGGATGCACCTGAGTCAATCAACCATGCCTCATGATTGATCTAAAAATGGGGTACTTAGGCTTCTTGTCTAACTTACAAGAACCTCTCCCACTTCCAAAGCTTAAATATTCCCAAGTCTTATTGATTAACCAATGCGGAATTAAAAATGCTTGAAAATATAGGTGTATGCTGGTATTTGTTTTTAACTGATTATATGCTGTAATTTAATGTGCTCAAACTGATATATAAATACATATAATAGTAAATAAAGTAGCAGTAAAACAAAACACATAGAACAACAATTTAATATGGAGTTCACCCAAAACTCTTGGGCTACATCTCCTTGAGCTCTAGTCAACTCGACTAGGCTCTCTGGGATTATGGCAGCAATCGTTTTAAAAGCTCTCTTGCTCAACTCCACGATTTACACAGAAACAATGGGTTTAAAATGCCATTCGGTCCCTAGCTCTGAAGCTCCCGGCCTTCTTGCTCTGGCTTTGGCTCTTAGACTCTCGCACTATCTTTAGCTCTTCGACTCTAGCTATCTTGAGCTCTCTCTCTCAGCCTCTACGTGCCTCTATGATGCGCTTGACCACCAAGCGATCCTCAACAACCTTCCAATGACCTTTCTACAACTTTGCTACCTACCAATCGCACTCTCAGGCTTTTCGCCTCTTCAGCTTGCTGCACTACTTGCTTTTGCCTCTCAATCGTGCTCTCAGACTCAGTAACAACTCTGACAACCCCCTTTTTTGTCTCTGACATTCATGACTTTTAAGCCAACTGGCGCGGTCTGTTTGTTTCAACTCCCAGCCTCTCTGGCTCCCGGTCACTCCCTTCATCTTCCTTCTGGAGCATTTAACAATAATTGCTAACGTCCCAAGGTATGGTGGCCACCTTTTTTGCAATGGAAAAGGCCACTGGCGCGTCGAAATCCCAAAGATATCATTTCTCTTCTAACATAGGAAAATACACAGAAAGCCTGTAAAAATCTGCCCAAACACGTCTATCGGACTTAAAAATTTTTGAACTCCGCCTTATTTTCCATCGGGTCCACCTGAAATCACTATCGCAAGTCACAATGCCCATGTTTCATGGTTTCCCCTTGGTATTTTAAAAATACATTAAAATATTGAAAAATCCTGTAAAATGGCTTTTAGACGGACTTGAAATATTATGTATTGGCATTTACAAAACCCTTTCGGGCCCGTTTCCATCGCGTCGCATATATCGCGTGGACCCGGGGTAAGTCATATGGCATGGCCTATGCCGACGCGATCCGCCGATGCTGATATTGGTGATCACGATATTGCTTGGCCCGGGGTTCCACCTTTGCCTCGTGGCATCACCGATTGCGATTCGCTGATTTCGGTGATCGGTGATATTGCATATCGTAATATCGCATTGCTCGGGACCTTTGCCTTGGGTATACACCGCCTGACTCCGATCCGACCTGCCGCTCTGATCATCGGAGGTTGCTGATCGAGGGTGCCTTCCGCCTGACCTTAAGTCCTCCTCTTTGCCTCATGCGATGCGATTTTCCCTTATAAGGGTTTTTTGCCCATTTTTAAATGATTTTTGCCTCTTTTCCCAAAGAACAAGGCATCTTCTTTCTGCGATAACTTTTGCATCCTAAGTCCATTTTTTCCCATTCAATTTGCAGTAGATTCAGAATGAGATGATATCTGCAATGGGACTAGCTCTAGGGACTTCCTTGGACTTTCATTTTTCCTCTGTGAGGAACACCTAGACTTAGGAGTCTATCCAAAATCCATTTCGGATCACGCCTTCCCACTAAGAGAAATTTGGTCTCCAAAAGACTGATATATTGATCTGAACAGTACCTAAGAGTAACAACACCCTCTTCTTTCAGCCTCCATACACTTGCCTTGCATAGTGCCTTTAACCAAAGTTTCTGACGATTTCCCTTTTGGATGGGCTGGTCTTCCCGGGAATAACTGTCTTCCTCCTTGCTTCCTGTAGAACTCCTATTGAAATGGTTATAGAAGGTAGTTTGAGCTTCTCTGCCTTGATCATTGATCCAAGGTGGCACAACAAATGTGAAGTACACTTGCTCCACAAAATTCTCATTTGTTCCTGTTTGAAAAGCTGTCAAAAACAACTGTTAACAACAATAGGTATATAGACAACAACTGGATGGACTAAACTCCTGCTTCAACAAAAGAAACAGATTTCACATCTTGTGAACACCTCCATGTCTTACATCTACATAAAAATGATGGATTAGACAACAAGCCCACAAAACATGCCTTTAAAACAAATGGCCCTTCAAGTCAAGCATGTAGAAAAGGACCATTAGGACTCTTTTCAAAAGATGAACATTTCATCACTATCTCCATATTGGAGACCAAATCAACTCTTCTCAAGTCAATATTACATGTATGTTTAAAGCAATCAGCTCTTCATGTTACTTACACACACATGTTCAAATATAAGGAAAGCATCAGTATCCCTGTGTTCATGCACATCAAGCTCATGCATGCATTTCATCTTTCAACTTTTGCTTAAGCACATTGTACTTTCGAAGCTGAAATGACATATAATGTTCTAGGAACAAAGTGAGTCTCCCACTCAATCTTTTCCCATTCACCATCTTGGTAAAAACCTGCAACTTGAATTTCATCAACAAAGAAATGCAAATAGATGCATCATTAGACATGCAACCTCAATTGGAAAAGAACTCTAACCATTTCTTACCAATCCAATTCAAAGGTTTTTCCTTTGTCTGTACATAAGCATCAACATGTGAATCATTCTGAAGCACGTCATCCATGGAAACTTAATTTCCATTGCCATCTTATCTTTCCACTTTCTTCAGCTTTTGTGGAAGCATTGTTGGATTCAGTGTCCAACACCTTTCAGCAAGATTCCCTTGCTTATGGCAGTAAGTGCAACACATGTGCATCCTCTTTGTGATGCAGGAAAGTGTTCCCTCTGCGGACAGAGGCAACCCCTTTAGCCCTAGAGTGGGTCTAGTCACAAACAAGGACAGATCAACAATAGCTTTCCTTAAACAGTCATAGTTGGAGGCCTACCTAAACCGGTGGTTGATGGAGTTCCGTTGTGCTACTCCAGCTTCCGCTTCCTTCTCCTAATGAGTGATCAACCTAAAACAATGCAAAGCACATACAACAAAGCACACAACCGCAACAACAAATGATCTATTTACTCACAAAGTCAAGAAGTCATGAGCTATCAAGTACATTACATACAAGACATAGGAAAACATCATTGATTGCATTAATTATGAAATAAGAGTAAGCTTACAACCAAAGTCTTGACATCACAAGCCTTCTCAGAGGGATCTAGCCAGCATGTTCCTCATGCATTCACTCTTGAAGATGGATCTCCTAATACACAGGTCTCTCTCACTCACAAGTTTTACACAAGATCAATGGCACTTCACAACCTTCCTCAAGCTATCAACAATCCCACACTTGTCACACTCACACCAGCTATCTAACAAACTCACAAATACTAACAATACTATCAGCAACCATTCCAAAGACTAAGAACTCCAAACTAGTAGCACATAGCAATGGTGAGAGTTTAAATAGGAGAAGGAGTCTCCATGAATGGTGGGAGAATGATCTTATCTCCAAGGAAGGTAGCACAAATGACGGAATAACCACACAAGAGAAAGGATGGCGACATAAACTAAGCCAACAACTAGGTCTGGAGTCATTTGGAAGGCCGACTGTTGGAACAAATTCGCCCAATCTGGATCATCATGGGCACATAACTGGCCTTCCGCGCTGACATCACTATTGAATAATGTAGCTAGTTAGGTCATCATAGAACTTTACAAGTGACAGTTTCATTGGCACATAAAATCCAACCATTGCAGGAGTCAGGTGTACTTCCTTGATGGCAACGCTTTTGGGATGTTTTGGAGCGCCCTTTAGCACGTTTATTTAGCCAACAGATGCGATGAGGCAGAAACCTTTGGAAAAGTGGGTCATTTGGTAGCATCAGAGAGCATTTTTCTAACATGAGCATGTACAACTTGGACACATAACACAGTGGGAAGACTGGAGTGAAGATAGTGACAAATTACTGTGTAACAGATGCCCCCTAAAGTATGAAGCCAGAGAGAGAGGGAGGGGTGAAATGCTTTACAAAACTGACTGAGCTGGAACACCATCTGGAAGGACCTGCACACAAATATAACTGATATCTCTGATAATGAAGTACATGTAGTCTAGGCATGGGCGCAACCATACAAAAGACAAACGAAATAGGTCTATGGTATGGATGTAGCCATCTAGCTAATGAGACCATGATGATGATAAAGGTATGGTCGCAGCCATCCATGAAGACTCAGGTATGGTCGTAGCCATCCATCAATGAGTCATGTAATCATAAACCAATCCACGCAGCCCGAACATGTGTAATCTGAGTTCGGGGTCTTGAACCCATCCGATCATAGTACAGATTCTAACATGCGAATAGATGTGCTGAGGTCGAGCATGATAGAAAGTCGCTTGATTACTGGTCAATGATGAAAACCGTTAACAAGTGTGAGAGAAACCACCAATAATGCCAATGGCTCTCAAGGTATTGACTAGCACAATCGACGAAGTGTGAAAAAGGAGTTGAAGTCGAACACTCATGGAATCACCCAATCAATGACCAATGATGAAAGTCGACCTTCAGGTGCGAAGAACTTGCCATTGAGGCATGCAAGCTCTAAGGTACCAAAGGGGATCTCTAGATCAATCTCCTGGATAATGAGCTGATGTCGACAGGAGACGACCCGTCGCAGGAGGGCCATAATGTTTCCCCCATCAACGACACGATATAAGGAACAAGTGGTAGATGGTGAAATAGAGTATTAGAGGAGAAGACGAGGGTGTAAACTGCAGAAGGATTATACTCTTGAACATATCGGTGACACGACTCCGAAGGGGGGGGTGGCAGCATTCAGGCATCAAGGGATCAGAGGCTCGATGGAAACGGCATGAATCGAATGGAATGAGGCTAGAATGATAACCCAAACCCGCAGAAGGCCAAATGACGATGTATGGATGTAGTGTCGATGTTCAAGAGTGACTAGCTACCATAGACAATCAATGATAAACCTGTTGTTGAGTCAAACCTAGTAATATTTTAACGAGCCCTGGGAAGGAGAAGCTTGAGTCTCGTCATGGTGATGATTCCAATGTCATCAAGATTTAATGAGTATGACATAGGTAAAACTCAGAGTCTTTTTCATGTTTAGAGAGTTTGAAAAAGACACGGAAAAGAAAACTCCAAGGGGGTCCTTTTTCATAGAGTTGTGTCTCTCGAGCCCAAAAAATTATAAAACAATACTTGAAAGAACCGCTCGACCATTACGATCGAGGAGTACTTTTCGTAGGTAGTAACTTCGACCCAAAAAAGTAGAAAAGCGGTCGGAAGCACGTTGTTTCGTAACCGATAACAAGCTTGAAATGACAAAAGCCTGACAATCGTTTTGTGTTTAAACGGTTGGAAAAGAGCTTAAAGGTGACTGCCTCTCGTTCCTTTTAATGAGTCAAGAGGAAAACTCGGCTATCTTTTCATTTTTCAGGTCAGAAAAGAGCTTAAAGATGATTTTATGGATCAAGTGTATACGAAACTGTCAAAATTCCACTACCTGAAGCTCTGCACAAAAACACGTCACACGTAAATCCATTCGAGATAAAATGAACAATATACATAAAAACATAGTTAAAAAGTCAAATTTTGACTAACCATGTGGCAAAAAAATGAGAAAAACCCACATTTATAAAATATAATTTTTAAATTGCCAAAAATTACTATAAAAAGGGATTAACTCATTCATTTTTACCATAGCACTGTTCAATTCACCGTGGAGCAACTTGGAGCACTGAAGTTGGCGAGCTGAATTCAGCCTCGTTCGTGCATCATTCATCCTGAAACTTGTTCCAGGTAGACACACGTTGCCCTGTGCTTCAATTTAATACTCTTTTCATGTGTTTTGAACGTTCCATGTGTTAGTTTAGGCGGATTTTCAAACCGGGCTCCGCCACTCGGTCATCGCGGGTATACCCTATCGGGTCCGCGATGACCGAAAAAATTTACACATGGCGCTCTCCGATCATTGCGGGAAAGTGGTGTACTTCTGCGATGACCGTGAAAAATTTGAACTAGTGACCTCGCGCCATCGTGTCTGTTTAAAAAACAGACGCGATGGCAACACAAAATATGTTTTTATGCAAATTTTGCATTGAATTTTCCAAAGGAAGTGCTAATCCAACTTTGATCGTCCTGCAGGCTATAATGGCATTCATCTGGCAAGAATGCATGCATGATAACAACGATATAGAAGCTTTTGTCGATTTGGGGTGCCGAAACGCATTACTGGCATGCAGATTGCTCAAATTCTTCCTAACTCCACACCTGCGGTCACAATCTGATTTGCTGGAGCTACTCATTAGGGCATGGAATCCCACAGATGGGAAATTCATCATCCGAGGCCGGGATATCGAGTTTGATGCTACAGACATATATTTTTTGACCAGGCTATCCCGTCGAGGTGAGAGGCCCATTCTAGAGGGGCAGCGGCCCGGGGGGATACCTTAGAGATGTTGATGGCTCAAGTGTGCCCACGGGCACACAAGATGAGGAGTGGGAAGGTGGCAATCCCAACAGTGGATGATGTAGTCCTTCGTGCTATGCTTTTCATGGTGACACGAGCAACGAGCTCCCAAGCCCAACATGAGGCTTCGAAGACCCAACTCTGGTTGGCTCTCAAGTGTCTCAATCCCACCATGTTTAACTGGGTAGAGACGATGACGGTGAACATAAAGAGGCAACTCACCAACTGTCATCGAGGAGAGACGAAGCAGTTTGGTTATGGATCCATCTTAGTCCCACTCATGTTGGAGCGGGTGCCAGCACTGCAGTTACAGGACATGGATTTGGATTTACCTAGGTCACGTGAGACAAGGGCCACACGATTGGCTCACGTCATGGCATGAGGAGGTGGCGGATGACCAGTAGCGTGGGGGAAACTGTTCCGAGAGTGGCTGGAGTGCCAGACAATCTTCGTGGAGGATTGGCCATATGCCGGCATGGACTTCTGCGATCCTGACATGGAGTTGCCCGCTAGAGAGCAGTGGGATGACAGTGGTAAGAAACTTGATCACATTTTTTGATTTTGATTTTTATGATGTTTTTTGATTTTTTCATGTATATGTCCTTATGACGAACGCTATGGTATGCAGATGTAGGACCAGTGAGACCCGTCAGGCTGGCTCCAGAGGCTCGAAGGGATGCGCAGGGCATTGCAGCACTAGCCTTGGCCCCTCCAGTTGATGATACGATGGAGACAGTGATCCAGGACCTTGAGGGCCTGTTAGCAGGGATTCTAGATTACATGGGGATTAAGGAGGTCCCCAAAGCGTCCCAGATCCACACAGTAGGAGTGGAGCCCAGGATGCACCGCCTGTTGAGGCGGGTGACATGAGCGGTGGTGTACTATAGGGAGCACAACCGACCGCAGTAGACACCTAGGTTTTTATTTCCTGCTGGTGATTTTTTGAGAGACATGTGTCTCAGATGTATGGAGAACACAGACTCTATTTGGACATGTACACTTATTTTTGAGCACCTCAGTGTGCCACACGATATATATATATATATATATATATATATATATATATATATATATATATATATATATATATATATATATATATATATATATATATATATATATATATATACATATTCCTATGGTCTATTATTGTGTTTTACATGCTTCTTGTATGCTGTTTTAATTACATGTTACGCAAATGTCTGTCTAATACATGATTAGCCAATGCATCAGTTAACGTGTTTAGTCATCGTGGAATTTGATGATATGTAATGAAATCAAAGTTCCTCTCTAACAATTTAACACGTAAATACAACCTTAAAATCCGATGGTCTCTGACGGAATATCGCCCGTTGAGCTGGTGGACGACAAGCTGAGAGTCGAGGTTCACAACTAATGTACGAATACCGAGATTAATCGCCTCGGCCAGTAACTCAATCACAACACTATATTCAGCGACATGGTTTGTGGTGCAACCTAAACAAACACCTTGAAGGTCTAACAACTCACCATGAGGATCGTAGATCACCCACACCGCAGAGGACAAGTTGCGAGTACTGCGGTAGGCACCATCGGTGAAACCAACGTAAGGTGCACCAGACATCTGCACAAGAAGCAAAAGAAATAATAAGCGGCAATCATGCCTTCACACCAAGCCAAAAACATGAAAACACACACACAACACACCTACTAAAACACACGTATGTACAAACCAAAGTGTATGGAATTCAAGCATAGTACTTTTTCAAGTAAAGCCCGTTTTGGGGCTTATCGAGAGGATTCCCTTCATAATCAATTAGCTCGTAGGCCCCTTTTTGCAAAACTCTCTTTACAATATAAGGCCCGTGCCACATGGGCTCGAGTTTTCCTGCCCCCAGCTTATCATTTGCTTGATCGTAGAGCAGCACTAAATCTCCCTCAACAAAAGAACGAGGATGGATAGTATGATCGAAGTGAGTTTTCACTCTCTTCTTCTATACTTCGATAGCTAGAGAGGCTAGCCGACGGGTCTCGTCCAGCCATTCTAGGTAAAGAAGGCGTTCTTCTACCAGAGTAGTGTTGGGGAGTAATTCGACATCCAATTTCAAAGAAGGGATCTTGCACTCGATTGGAAGGGTAGCCTCCAATCCATAAACTAATTGAAATGGGGTGAAACGGGTGGCATATTTCACAGAAGTTTAGTAGGCCCATAAGGCAGAGAACAACATCAAGTGCCAGTTAGACTTGTGCATGCCAATGGCACGTTGAAGCATCGTAACTAGAACCTTGTTGATGGCTTCTACTTGACCATTGGCCTAAGGATAGTATGGAGTCGAACTATCATGCCGCAAGCCTAGCTGGGTTGTTAACTCAGTCATCATGTGATTATGGAAATGCTTCCCGTGATCAGTGATGATAGCCTGAGGGACTCCGAATTGTGAAATAACATGATCAAACAAAAATTGTGCCACTGTGTGACCATCTTCAGATAATGTGGGCATCGCCTCGGCCCATTTTGTGAAGTAATCAATGGCAACGATAATATACCCATGCCCCCCGGCCGAGCGAGGGTTACAGGTCGTATAATCAATGCCCCATTTTGCAAAAGGGCTGATGGTAACAATAGGGTGCAATGGAACAGGAGGCACACGCATCTTTCGCTGGTAGATCTGGCACTCGTGATAGGAGCGGACAACAAGAATGCAATCCTTAAAGATGGAGGGCCAGAAATAACCGGCACGGAGGATCTTTTGAGCAGTAGCATATCCGGACATGTGACCACCACAGGCGCCAGAATGGCAGTCATTCAAAATGCGCTTAGCTTCCTCGAATGTTAGGCATCGGCGGAGAATAGAGTCGGCACCGAGATGGTACAGGGTCTCTCCAATAATACGATAGGGCTGAGACTGATGACGAATCCATCGTCAAGCATCCTTAGACACATCGGGACGAAAAGAGGACGTCTGCAGGTATATAATTATATCCCCGTACCAGGGATCGAGGGTGCTAATGAGGAACAGAGTTTTGTATGGGATATGGTCCTCTAATCGAGAGGGCGCGGTAGGAGATAGAAAATAGCAAAGTAACTCAGCAAAGACAAGGGATTTCTTAGACTTGGCGGTGGTGAATTCCAAGTCGAAATCTTGGAGGATAACGAGCCACTTCGAGTACTTGCCCCCCAGCAACTAACATGACAGAATGTACATCATTGGGTTGCAATCAGAAACCACAGTCGTAGTGCGCAACGAGATCTAATGGCGGAAATGTTGGACGACACAAACGGCAGCCAATGCCAACTTCTCGATGTAAGCGTATCGAGTTTCCATATCTAGAAGTTTGTGGCTGAGATAATATATGACATGCTCAGTGTCATCATCGTCATCTTGAACAAGAACCATGCCAATAGTGGTATCGGCACCGGCCAAATACAAAGTGTAGTCGCGATGATAATTCAGAGGACGCAACAATGGAGCGGAAACAAGGAGACCCATGAGATGCTCGAAGGACTCTTGAGCAGCGACATCCCAATGAAATAGGGTATCTCGCTTTAATAACCGCGTGAAACCTTTAGCCACTTCGGCATAGTTCAGAATGAATCGTCTTAAAAAATGCGCATTGCCCTGCAAACTTTGCAGTTTCTGCAAAGAGGTAGGGGAAGGAAGATTCAAAATAGCCTCGACTTGAAGGGGATCCAAATGGATGCCCTCTCGGAAGACGATAAACCCAAGCAATCTGCCTGAATCAACGCAGAAGACACACTTATGAGGATTAAGCCTGATGCGGTAGTGTTGACAACGGAGAAAGATTTCGCGAAGATGAGCAGGATGGTCCTGACGTTTTGCTGAATGAGCTGGTAGATCATCCAAGTACGGTTGTAAAATGTGACAAATTTCATGGAATGCATAAGCCATTTCACGTTGGAAGGTAGCACCAGCGTTATTCAAACCGAAAGGGAGGTTTTTATAGGCGAAAGTGCCCCATGGACAGATAAAGGCAATCTTGTACTGATCTACAGGTGCAATGTTGATCTGGTTATACCCAGGAAAACCATCCATAAATGAATACATTTCGTGCCCAGCACACTCATCAATGAGCTGGTCAATGAAGGGTGTGGGGAAGTTGTCCTTGGGACAGGTCCGATTAATATCACGATAATCAACATAGACTCGAATAGTACCTTGTTTTTTAGTCACAGGGACGATATTGGAAACCCTAGCTCTGGAGTACTTCTAAAGTGGACATAGCTGACGCAGCCTGGGCTAAGTCCTCAATGATGCTGTAGTGCTGGGAAACACGAGCATTAGGGTTGTAAGAAGAATTCTGGAGTACACCTTTAGGAGGGGGTCGGACGGGCGTCTCAGTGCTAGGTCTCTCGATATGGAGTGGACCAGAACTGGACGGAGGAGCGCTAGAGGGGACCTCAGGCTCTTTCTCGGCAGGCGACGGATACTCTTTTGCCCGAGTACTGATGTGGACGGGAATCGTCCCAGCCATAAATACTTGAGAACCAAAGGGAGAAGAGGATTGGGATGGATCAGCCACCATTTGCGTTTGCTGTGAGGGAAAAGGTTCTTTGAGAACAACAAGAGTCCCGGGAGCACCTTTCAACGAACGACTAACTTCGTACCACCTTGGGCAGTCTTTGGTATAGTGATCCTCGTCAAAGATAAGACAAGGGTACTTGGGCTTGCGTTTGGCGCCTTCCTCGGGTGCAAGCTTAGGGGAATCCTACTTAGGTTGATCTGCTTTATTCTTTCCTTTTCCCTTCTTCTTTCCTTTCGAGGCTTTGTCCACCATGGTGGAATGAGCAGCGTTAACCTCATAAGTACTATTAGAATTGGATACATCCTGAGAAGTATTTTCATTTGGAGCATTCGACTTTTGCTTCCCAGGGTTTGCGGAAGTTTTCTTTGAAGGCGGATTAACAGAACCGATGATACCGTCAACAGATGGTGTTGGTGGGGCTCTGGAAGTTCTGGGTCTCAGGGCATCAGGCAAATAATCATATAGCGTACCGGATTGGGAGTAAACCAAGTCAAGGTACTGAGCACGCAAAATAGCCTGCTCTTCAGTTACACATGCCCCCATAGCAATGTCCTGTGCTATCGGACCGACGAATGAGGTCGTGAACCAGTCGGTGAGAAGCTGATCGGGAATCCAAAACTTAATCAAACGACGATGCCATCTCCATTCATGGATATGATCAGACGTAGTCGTTGTCTATTTTAAGGATGTCAGGAGGTGTGTGACTGTTTCATATCGAATCGACAACTAAAAATGAGTTAAAAATGCCATAGCCAACAAGTTAAAATCCTGAAACGATCCACGAGATAACTCAATATACCATTTAGCAGCAGAGCCAGTGAGAGTCATTTGAAAAAGGCGGAGCCGGATTGAATCATCAAGCCATGAATTCGATGAACACCATAGATGATAAGTCATGACATGAGCTTGGGGATCTTCTCCAACTTTACCATCGAAATTGGGACAATCACCGGGAATCTTAGTTGGAACCGGGGGCCAATACGGATTATGAAGAATAGGATCATTATCAGTTTGGACACATCCGGTAATTCTAACATTGCTAAAAAGGGTAATTGAGGGTTAAAAGACATCTGAGGCCGCGGGTAGGAGGTAGTACCAAAGTTCCAGCCGGCTGCCGGTTGCCCCCATTGATTTTGTCCAGACGGATTTGGCCCAGGAGGGTTTTGTCTGTAGGGATTTTTTCCATAGGGGTTATACGATGGCTGACCCTGGATTTGCCCCCGAGTATTCCATTGATTACCAACATGGCCTGCAGGAGCAAAATAAGGTTGCTGATAATTCTGATAAGGACTCACCTGTAGTTGTTGATAATTTTGATACGGGGAAAATTGAGTTTGCCCTTGGGATTGTTGGAAACCATAAGGCGGCTCGGCTCCAAAATGAGCCTGGGAGGCAGGCTGCGTTTGATAGGTCGGTTGGGTTTGAGATCCAACTTTCATTTGAAGACCGGATTGGGTTTGGAGCCCAGCCTGGGGCTTAAAACCGGGTTGAGCTTGAGAAGCAACAATCATTTGAGTGCTTGGTTTAGCAGGCCCAGAAGGATGTCCTTGAGAGAATTGAGGCTGAGCCATCTGGCCAGAAGGTTGACCTAGTTGAGATTGAGATTGACCAATTTGCCCAGAAGGTTGTTAGAAAATTATATATTACGAAGCAATGGAACACATAAAATATTGCAGAAATATAAACACAGAAAACGCACAAAACAAGAGAGACACAGATATACGTGGTTCACCCAGTTTGGGCTACGTCCACCCCGAACAGCCAGTCCTTCTTTTTTATTATCCAGCAAAATGAAGAGACACTTCCTACAACAAATCCGCTGTAATATCCTCTGTTTCCTCTCACAGTCTCACCTTTCTGTTTCTCGCTCACAGAATACACATCTATCACACATCCTCAAATACAATACCCTCATATAAAGAGAGGGGTTGCCTTCTAGGGCAAAAAACCCTAAACTAAACATAAGTTCTACCGTCAGATCATCCACCTAATGAACGACCCAGATTGACTAGAAATTACTATACTTTTACAAGGAAATTTTACAGCTGTTTTTAGCTTCGAGGGCGCTGCCCCCGAAACCCTCCGCCAGGGGGGGTTCCCAAAGGTTGTAGCCACCCCCCTCAGACCCCCCTGCAGCGAATATTTTACGGGTGGCATTGCCGCGCCCATTTCGAACTAGGGTCCTATGTGGCGATACCTTTGAATATAGAAGATAATCAGGCTCCACACCCAACAAAGGTTGAGCTTGCTGGGTTTTGGGCTGCCCTTGCACAACTGAGGGTTGTCTTGATAAACCGGATGGCTAAGCAGACTGGACAGTTGGTTGACCTAATTGGATTTGAGGATGACTGACTTGTCCACAAGAGTAGCCTTGTTAGATACCAAGTTGACCTTGTTGCATGTAAGGTTGTCCCGAATTACTAGAAGGTTGCGCGAAATAGGTAAAAGATGGACCACCAGAGGCCGAAGGTTGTCCCTGGAAGGGTTTTCCTTGTGGGCCTCCAGGTTGCCCTGGATAAGACTGCCCGTAATATTGCTGCCCATAAGAGGTTTGCATGTAAGATGGTTGGCCTTGATGAGGTGGTCCTTGAAGATGTGCAAGTGATACTTGGCCACCGCCATAACCAGTGGTGGTCCAAGCAATGGGTAATGGGACTGTGACCTCAACCGCAGGTTGAGGTGGCAGAGGTCTGTGGTAATAGATATGAGCCCCTCTAGAATCATAATAATGAAACGGATTTGAGGATCTAGATTCTGAAGAGGATGCAAATATTGATCGTATGCCCCCCTGCTGGAATAGAACCAGAAGAAGGTGGGGCACTTAGTGTAGGATCAACCATTCTAGGTACGGATGCCGACGGGCCACTATTAGTTGACCCTGGAGAAGGTCTAGCAGCAGCAGTCACAACAGAGGATGCAGTAATGGCACTGACAACGGGGGTTGAAGAAGCCACACAGACAGTTGGAATAGTTGGGACGGAAGTGATAAGCACATTGTGAATTTGAGGAATAAAATACTTCGAGATCGGAGTGATGGTGTGTGACCACATAGAACTCATAGGGGGGGGCCTAGAAGACATAACATTCCTCAACGCCTTATAGTGTAAAGGCAACGTAACACCAAGAGGGGTGATACGAAAAGGTGGAGTTTCCGTTGAGGTGGGAATTTCACCACTTGTCGCAACAAATTCTTCACTTGTGACGGGGGATGCGTCCTCCATATCAGAAGAAGACATCGGGACCGAAACACTAGGAGGAGTACCGGGAATATCTTCTTCGGAAGGCTCCCAAATGGGGTTCCAGTGAATCTCATAAGTCTCATCCTCTGGAGTGCGAGAGTTAATCGGTTGGATACTCAGAATAACAGGGAGAGTATCACTCACAACCCGTACCTCAGGAGCAATAGAAGAAGGAGACCCTTGGTCACTTGGAACGGGAGACGGGATCGGTGATTTCTCCAGGATGATGACTTCAAAAAATCCTAGGAAAACTAACGATAAAGGACCCTACTCAAGCTAACACAAACAAGATCTAAAACTTTGACCATTAAATTTCTTGATGTCTATCTTTCCACAGCTCGCCATCTTCTTTCACCACTAGAATCGATCCCACAGATCTCCCACTAAACAAGGTCTACCATAGGCCCAAACAAAACCCCTCAGCAACAAAGGCGTCCCCTTGAAGCTAAAACAACGCTGATACCAAATGTAGGTTTTAACCCCGTACATAAATTACCTGCATACGAATTCTTAAACACATAAAATAAACAATGCGAGAGCATAACACATAAAACACATATACACAGAGATTTTCTCGTGGATCCCAAAACCGGGACTACTAGCTTGATTTTTCATTATGTTCCTTTCAATGTTACAATACATATTTATACATGGCGAAGCATCCAATACCATGGACCGAAAACCATCGTGTCCAAAACCATAGACTGAAAACCATCACGTCCAAAACCATGTGCAAAAATCATGCACAAAACCATAGGTAGGTCTGCCCAACCTAACATAGGGTCCAAAACCAAAATTTTCCGGGGTTCTGCATTGGACCCAATAAAGTGGGGTTACCTGCACCCGTCAAACCTCTTGTGTCTCCCTGTGCTACGCAATCGATGCAATGAAAGGGGGGCTCCGCCTCCCTTCTAACCCCCCGGTTAACTACGTGGGCTAGTCGTGAAAGAATATGACACAACCCAACAAGATTCGCTTGAAACCATGTGTGACTCTTGAAACGAGCTGGGTAAAATACAAGAGGGATTATACAACTATAACTACTTGATTAACTGTCATCTTGCCTCTGTATGATGAGCTTGTTACTTTTAGTCCATGATACATCGAAGGAAAATACATACTATTCGAAGTGAACCTTGGTGAAAACACAACTCTTGTGCGCTAACTTGTGTCACCTTCTCTAGTCGATTGTTTTTGGGTTAACCCTTGTCGACTCAGTCAAGTAGAGTAAGGTGAATGGAAAAACCTTAACAGGCACTTCAGAGATACAATAAACTACTTCTCTGCTGGAAAAACCTCTTCTGCTCTCAATAAGTTAGGATTTCTCTCCCGCCTCTGAAATGGATAAGTGCTATGCGCAGTGGAGAAAAAAAAATTCAAAATATGAAAAATGAATAAGGCGAAAGAAGAGAAAGGCTTCTTATGCAGGGAGGTGATGCAAGTAACTCCACTGGGGTACTGAACAGGCTCACTGGTAGCAGAGCCATGCTTGTGTTCCTATGTGACTCCACCGAGGTACTGCCCATGCCTGTTGGTAGTGGAGAAACACCAGAGATGAACCTAAGACTCTGACGACTATACTTCTTGTGCACCCATATACCCCTCAAACTTAATCGAAACAACTATGTTGCCTTGGCTTGGAATGTGTGTCAATCGACCAAGAGTTTGGCAGATGCTACATATTACAATCAAGCTAGTGTGAAGCCAAGACAAGCTAATAGCTGAACAATACTTCTGGAGGTGTTAGACTTGATTTTCACGAAGAAGGTCCTTTTAGAGAGCTGGAGTTATACCAGTGTGTTGCGAAGTGTTGTAGCGGCTACAACCACCTGTTGGGTCAAGAATAAGGTATATTTTCTCTTCAGTAATTGCTTTATTTCATATTTATCTTTACACGATTATCTCTATTTATGAACTAAAACAAAGGAAATTATAGTTAAAGTTGCATGAAAGCACTTGGTAACAATTTAGATAAATCAGGCACTGGAAACTGACTTTTTACTATCCTTGTGTGTAGAAGATGCGGATTGGTCAATTGTCATTCTATTGACAGAGCAGCACCAACCCATAAAATGGAAAGACAATGTCTGATGTAGGCAAGGCAGTGAGAGACCAGGCAGACCAATACTATTTCATGATAGAATAAGATTATGTATTGCGAAATCCTCAGGATCTCCTAATCCTGAGGATTCTCTTTTATCTAGTTTTCCCTCTTATTGTTATATATAAGGCTGAAAGGAAAACGAAGTTCAGTTCATACTTATGTAATGCATAATAATTCTTTTTGAGACATATTCGACTGTTATCTCAGTGATGCGGTAATCTAGTTACTCATATTAATGAAAGACTACGTTTGATCTTCACTTATATTCTGAGTATTCCTTAGCAAAGGCTTCTGGCAACTTTGGGCCCGGTCAAGAGAAGTTCTACTACTTCCTTGTGTTATAATCTTTCCATTTGAATGTTTATTGATTGTTAATATTTAGTTAATATTATTTTTCTTATTGTGAGGATTGACGATTCCAATTTATATTGCTGTTCATTTCGATTTATATTTAGCCGTGTGATGTATCTGAATAATGGTTTGATTTGATTGGTTACATTAGTTTCAAAATATATTGTTGTTCCTTCTAAGTTATGATACTATAAGTCTTAGAGGTAGTGTCAATCAATTTCCATAAATCTGCTAACAGACGCAGTTGTTTCTTAGAAGTCATTTATCGTATTTGCTTGATTTCCGTTCAATCGAGATTGTTGTTCAATTGAGAATTGCCATTCAAACGAGATTGTTGTTCAATTAGGATTTGTTGTTCAATTATGATTTGTGATAGATTAACATTGTTGTTTAGTTGTTACAATTATCTTTCTTAATTAAACGAGTTAGCTTTAATTCCATTTGAAGATTTCCAAGCGTGATTCTTTGTATTCGCATTTAGTTTCATTTAGTTTTGGAGTAAGTAGACAAACTTGTAGAGTGTGTTAAGAGTTATTTCAAAGTTATCTTTCCTTAGTTATTTCTTTAAGAAGTTGTGTGACTTAAGTTGAAAAGATAGTTATTAGAGATTGCAATGATTTACCTTTAGCTAACCTTTGAATTCACTACATAGATTGTGCTGACACTCTTGACATAAAAAGACTTACCTCAGCTAGACAATTAATGTAGGAATTAAGATTGCTTAAAAAAGACATCTTAGTGAACCAACATTTTGGTGTTGTTGCTGAGGAGAGTGTTTCAAGTGATTTCCTTTTATCTTTCTATGAAAGAATTGGGTTTTAAAAACGGAAGGTAAGAACCTGCGTACCTAGCAAGTAAAGTGCTTGTTGTTGAAAATAGCAACAAGAAATGATAAAAATAGAATCCAGAATATTCCAATTTTAATTTGTCGTTGAATTAAAATTGTGAATTAAAATCGAATTTAGTCTCACCAGCTGCTTGGAAAATATTAATTAATTCATTATGGATTAATTATTTGGATAAATTCAAGTTAGAAGTCTTTCTGAAGTCATGCAACAATTATCCCTTAAATTAAGGATATTATCCCTTAATTAAGGAGATAATATTGAGTTATATTTGAGTTGTAATTAGTTAGCTCAATTTACTGAGTTAAGTCCAGCTAAATAAGTTCCAAACTGTTTGAGGAACTAATTGTGAGTTATCAGTGAGTTGATGCATGCATGCACTCAACTAGTGTACTCCAGATAACTGAAGATTCCCTCATCAATAACTCATGCATGTCTAATCTGAGAAAGACCTAGTTGAGCTAAATTTCAAGGACAATGTACTATCAGTTGCATGTGTTTTCCTATAAAGGAAAATCATGCATGCAGTCAAGGGAAGGTTCCTTGAGGATTGCGCAATTTTATAGTGTGTAAGAGAAGTGTTCCACTTGGTTGAAGGTGAATCATCCCAGAGGAACAACACAAGGAAATAGGAACTTGGAGGGCAGAGGAGAAGGCTTGTGAGAAGCTTTGATTTCCTATGAGCATCCAGGAGGATTATACTGAGAGATGGATAGCTGTGAGAGCTAAGGCTTTGTATAATTTTGATGTATTTCCACCTTGTATGATAACACAGATAGTGGGGCTTTTAGCTGAGACTTTCCCCTGAGTATTTTCATGTGTATTGTGCATTGATTCTTCTTCTTCTAGTTATATGTGTTCAACTCGATCTTGCTCAAAATTTAAGCTTCCGCAAAATTGATAGTAGAAGTAGATTATAGTATTTTTTTTTGGTATATTGCATTATCGAGTTAATCTACAGTCAGATTTTGTACATAGGCATTAGAGCGAGATTTGTAGAGAATTTGCAGAATTTCTACATGGTATCAGAGCTAGCTGATCTATAAAGAAATTTCTACATCGTAATATAGCCTAGTTTATCGGAGCTGTGAATAGTATACAGAGAAGAGAATTCGAAGTTTGAAGTTCGGGGTTGCAGGTGCAAATCGAATTCATATCATACTTCAAGGTTGGCCAATGGCGTTCTATGGCTTGAGACTCAAGTATGCCTTGGAAGGTAGCTCAAATTACATAGCATGGAAAGATCACATGGAGGTTGTATTAGAAGACAATGACTTGAAGGATTTAATTGATCAAGAAATCCCAAAGCTAGGTTCAACTAATGCAGAAGAGTTGGCTAAGTGGAAGAAGTGTGTGGTGAGGGCGAGACAGATCATCCTTGAGGGAGTTCGAGACCATATTGTCTCGAGTCTCCATGGGAAGGATACTCCATACTCAATGTGGAAGACATTGAAGGACCTCTACCAGAACAATAGCGACTAGAGGAAATTGGCACTCAAGGATAAGCTTCGTAGAATCAAGATGGAGTAGGGCGATACTATTTCCACATATCTGAACAAGCTCACCACCTACAAAGATGAGCTTAGCAGTGTGGGAATAACTACTGCTGATGATGATATGGTGAGTCTCACTCTCCTTAGCCTTCCAAAGAGCTAGAATAGCTACCAGGACTCTGTGAATGGAAGGGAGAAACTGTCGGATTGGGAATGACTATGGTCGGATCTCATGCAGGAGGAGATTAGGAGGAGAACTCAAGATGGTTCTTCATCCAAGGATGATGATGAAGAAAATCTTGCCTTAGTGAGTAAGGAAAGGAAAGGGAAGGGGAAGGATTCCCATTCCAAATCGAGTTCTTCTCATGGAGGGAAGAAGGGTGATAAGTCTAAAGTTAGATGCTTTAATTGTCATGAGATGGGACATTATGCGACTAATTGCCCATCGAAGAAGTTGAATAAGGGATCCTCGGAAGGATTAGAAGGTGAGGCATTAGCCTCTCAGTTCAAAATGGACTTTACCCTTATCACATGCATTGTGTCATCGATAATGGGTTGTGTTTGGTATCTTGACAGTGGAACCTCATTCCACATGACTAGGGATAAAAGTTTTTTCATTACCTTGGAGGAGAAAGACCTCAAGATGTGCATAGAGATGGGTGATGATGAAGGGTATAATGTCTCAGGAGTAGGCACAGATGATTTTTAGAGGGAGCATGGAGCTCCTATCACCTTGACAGATGTGAAGTATGTGCATGGATCGAAGAAGAACTTGGTATCGATCATGATGTTTGAGGACAAAGGCTATGATGTTGTCTTCAGTAAAGGAAAGGTGTTCCTTAGACATATCACCATGAGACAGGTGAAACAGATCGGTTCAAGAGTTAAGAACCTGTATGCTCTTGAGGTTCAAGATGCATGCAAAGTATTGAGGAGCAAGGCAAATGTTAGAGACTTGGTGGTTGAGAGGGAGAGTAAATTACCTCTCAATATGTAGTCCTAGAAGAAGTCTCAGACAATTGTGGAGGAGCCACAATTGGAAAAGTGGGCAGAGGGATCACATGCAGCCATACCTCCAGGTGTGAGGTGGGGCAATGTGAAGTGATCGTCCCAAGAATGCTGAAATTGGGTAGGGTCCATTGAGAGGTTTTATCTCATGGATCGTACCTTGCTACGAGAGCCCAAAGTACATAGTAGCGGGAGGAATCAGTGGAATTGATGCAGTCAGAGATCAAAGTGACAGAAGCTAGAGCAGTCAAATACTGAAGAGTGAAGAGAAGGATTGAAAATAATGAAGAAAGGCAAAGTCAATAGAAGTACAAACTTTTCAGTTGACAGAGGCAATAACAGTCAGAGAATTTGATGATAGATGCATCATATTGATTTAGGTTAGATGTTTTTTTTTTTTTTTTTTTTTTTTTTTTTTTTTTTTGTTTCTGGAGTTTTTGGAGCAACAACACTAGAGATAAGTGTTGCATGCATAACATTCCAAAGGTTCATGATTGGGATCGAGTTGAATTCCTTTCTTGTTGAGAGGGAATGTTGAAAATAGCAACAAGAAATGATAAAAATAGAATCCAGAATTTTACAATTTTAATTTGTCCTTGAATTAAAATCAAATTTAGTCTCATCAGCTGCTTGGAAATAATTATTTAATTCATTATGGATTAATTAGTTGGAGAAATTCAAGTTAGAAGTATTTCTGAAGTCCTGCAACAATTATCCATTAAATTAAGGAGATTATCCCTTAATTAAGGAGATAAGATTGAGTAATATTTTAGCTGTAATTAGTTAGCTCAGTTTACTGAGTTAAGTCTAGTTAAATTAGTTCCAAACTATTTGAGGAACTAATTGTGATTTATCAGTGAGTTGATGCATGTATGCATTCAACTAGTGTACTCCAGATAACTGAAGATTCCCTCATCAGTAACTCATGCATGTCTATTTTGAGAAAGACCCAGTTGAGCTAAATGTCAAGGACAATGTATTATCAGTTGCATGTGTTTTCCTATAAAGGAAACTCATGCATGCAGTCAAGGGAAGGTTCCCTGAGGATTGTTCAATTTTACAATGTGTAAGAGAAGTTTTCCACTTGGTTGAAGGTGAATCATCCCATAGGAACAATGCAAGGAAATAGGAGCTTGGAGGTAGGGGAGAAGGCTTGTGAGAAGCTTTTATTGCCTGCGAGCATCTAGGAGATTGTACTGAGAGATGGATAGCTGTGAGAGCTAAGGCTTTGTATAATTATGATGTATTTCCACCTTGTATGATAATACAGATAGTGGGGTTTTTAGTTGAGGCTTTCCCTTGAGTATTTTCATGTGTATTGTGCATTGATTCTTCTTCTTCTGGTTATATGTGTTCAACTCGATCTTGTTCAATCTTTAAGCTTTCGCAAAATTGATAGTAGAAGTAGGTTATAGTATTTTGCTTTAGTATATTGCATTATCAGGTTAATCTACAGTCAGGTTTTCTACATAAGCCTCAGAGCGAGATTTGTAGAGAATTTTCAGAATTTCTACATGGTATCAAAGCTAGCTGATCTATAGAGAAATTTCTACACTTGCTTACCAACCCACTTTCTAGTGAAGGTTTAGATGTTAAATAAGAATTGGTTTTTATGAATGACTAGGAATAAAAAGATAGAAAAAGAGCATAATCCTCCACCAAAATCCAAAAAACCCAAAGGATCAGTGAACCTTGGGAGAACGAACTTTATATATGAGATTGTTGAGAATGCAACAAGATGATGGAGCTTAGTGGGAAGGAGTCGCCTTCATTAAGTGGGCCCGAAGGGTATTTTTGGCGCAAAGTCTATTTTTAGACTATGTCTACTTTTAGACATATGGATCATGGTCTATGAGTTGCAGGATGTTGTTTATGGATGATTAGTCATGTTGGGAAAAATACATGGACTTCTATTTCTAGTTCACAGCGGAGTGATCAGAGTCTATTTTTAGACTGCTAGGCTAAAAATAGAAAAGTCAAATATTATTGTCTCATAATAATATTTAGACTATAAACATTATCTTATCCTCTTGGAGCACTTCAGTTTGAGCTACAGATGTGGCACATGCAGCCTTCAGAAGGAAATACGCTTTCTTTGTGAGTTAGTTGAGCTATTGCATGCAGGACTTCAGTTAGAACTCATGTGGTTGAGTTTGGTGGAGTTGATTATGGAGTTGATGGAGTTGTGTTCAGTTTGACTTAGTTAAACTAGTTGTAATTAGTCTATCTGCAAATAGATTGGTGATGAGTGATGTGAATTAATTGATTAAATTAATTCACTAATTATTAACTCATAATGCAACTGAAGAATACATCAGTTAACTCAGTGCATGTACAGTTCAGTGGAGACAGGTGTTAGAGGTTGAGATTGCTATCAGTTGTGACTATAGTTGTGCATGAGATCTTGTACAATCAATGGATTGAGTATTCCCATGAGGATTGCATAGTATATGCCCAGTGAAATAGCCTATGCTCACATGATTTTCACTTGGCATTGTGCAATAGAGGCAGGCAAAGCAACAGAGGAGATTTGAACCTGTGACTTGTTCGGATCTGAGCTAGTTTTGTGTGTTATAGGTGGAGATAGTGCTGGATACTTGGGAGGAGTATTGTACTATGTATTGTTACATGTTCTCAATCATTAATATATAGATAGTGTGGGGTTTTCAGTTGTAAGCTTTCCCCGGGTTACATACTGTGTTAATGTGTGCATGCGATTGATGTTTCATTATTTTTAATGCTGCTAAATTGATGATCAACATAGAGGAGATTATGTATTGTGCATGTATTTCGCAATAGTGTATAATCGGGATTGCCTCTGTGAATAAGTGTTTATTATTCAAAATTTATACATAGTATCGGAGCTGTTGATCATTAGATCTATTATTTAGAAAGTGTTTACATTTTATTTCTTCAGGCAGAGTCTGTAATCGGGCCAGGTAGCCTTTGGATTCATCCTTCCTTTGGAAGGTGAGATATCCGGTAAAAGCCCATATAGTCAATCTCTGTACGAGAAATACTTTGTTCTCACAAATTCTAGATCAGAGGTGGTTGAGTTTGGAGCTGGTGGAATTCGAATTTGCAGTAATGTTTTCTTGGTGTCAACGTTGCAATGTCTTTCAACGGATTGCGATTGGAGTATGCTCTTGAGGGCATCTCAAACTATATTGCATGGAAGGACGGGATGGAGGTGGTGTTAGATGATAATGGGCCGAAGGAGTTCATAGAGCCTGAGGTCCCAAAGCCTACTGATGCTGTCGAAGCTGAGGTTTGGCAATAGAAGACAGCAAAGTGTCGAAGGATTCTATTGGAGGGCGTGAAGGATTACATTGTGTCCAGCCTGCATGGTAAGGCTTCTCCATACTTGATGTGGAAAGCATTGATAGATCTATTCCAAAGAAAGAGCGATCAGAGGAAGCTGGCGCTCAAGGATAAACTCAGAAACATCAAATGTGAGAAGGGAGATAGTATGCCCAAGTATCTCACGAAGTTCACTTAGTGTAGAGATGAGCTAGGAAGTGTGGGGGTGACTGTCGATGATGAGGAATTGGTGAGCTTAGCTCTCCTTGGTCTTCCGAAGAGTTGGCATTCCTATCAGGACTCTATCAATGGTCAGGAGAAATTGCCAGGATGGGAGAGACTTTGGTCAGATCTTGTGTAGGAGGAGATCAGGCGGAATACAAGGGACAGATCTTCATCAAAGGGACCTGATGAAGAAAATTGCGCTTTGGCTGTCAAAGAAAAGAAGGGGAAGAGCAAGAAGGATTCTCAGTCTGGTGCGAAAGGAAAGAAGGAGGACATGTCCAAGGTGAAGAGCTTTCACTATCACCAGCATGGACACTATGCCACTAATTGTCTGCAGAAGAAGAAGAACAAGCAAGCTGCTGGATCTGCAGTAGGAGAAGCTCTAGCCTTGCAGTTTGATCTTGATTTTTCATTGATCGCATGCTTGGTTTCAAGTGTGATGGGATTGGTGTGGTTCTTGGACAGTGGTGCATCTTTTCACATGACAGGAGATCGAGATTTGTTTTCTGATCTGGAGGACAAAGATCTTGGGGTGCACATCGAGATGGGTGATGATGGTAGATACAGTGTGACCGGTATCGGTACCATTTCCTTTGAGAGGGAGTATGGTAAACCCTTCATATTGAAGGAAGTGATGCATGTTACAGGATTGAAGAAGAATCTTATCTCTATGGTGATGTTAGAAGACAAGGGATATGATGTTTTCAGTGAGGGAAAGGCTTTCCTGTGCAGCAAGACAACTGGAGAAACCCGGAAGATAGGGGTTCGAGTGAGGAACCTTTATCAGTTGCATGTAGATGGATGCGCAACAATGGCATGCAAGGTGGAAGGATTAGTGAGCTGGGATGATGGCGAGTTGTGGCACAGGAGATTGGGTCACCTTCACCATGGAGCCTTGAAGATATTACAGCAGATCACTACAGGGCTTCCTAAAGGCACTCTTGTGCAGTCAGATCAGTGCAAGGGGTGTATTTTTGGAGAGTTTGTGAAAGCCACCTTTCACGAGAAGGATAGTCGTGCCACGACGATCCTTGAGAGAATTCACACAGACGTGTGTGGACCTTTCTCAGTAGCTTCGACAACAAAACACAGGTATTATGTGATCTTTGTTGATGATTTCTCTCGTAAGTGCTGGATCTTCTTCATGCAGAAGAAGAGGAGACATACTCAAAGTTCTGTGAGTTCAAAGAATTGGTCGAGAAGGAGTCAGGGAAGAAGGTGAAGGCTCTTAGGAGAGATATGGTGGTGAATACATCTCTGGCGAGTTCAAGGATTTTTGCAATGCAGAAGGGATTCAAAGAGAGCTCATAGCTCTCCATAACCTAGAACAGAACGAGGTTGTTGAGCGGAAGAACGGAATGATCGTGGGTGCTGCATGGGTGATGTCGTATGATCAGGGCCTACCCCTTCACTTGTGGGTGGAAGCATGCAATACTGCAATATATGTGCAGAACCGTTGTCCTCACAGGACTTGTCATGAGTACACCCGAGGAGGCTTATTCTGGTAAGAAGCCTGATCTTTCTCATTTGAGTATTTTTGGTGCTAACGTTTACATGCATGTGACGAAGGATGCCAAGAAGAAGTTGGAGCTGACCGTAGAGGTTGGGATATTTGTGGGGTACACTGATACGCCCCACAACTATCGTGTGTATTTTCCAGATAGTGGTAAGACTATTGTGCGATGGGATATAAAATTTCAGGAGGAGAAAGCCATGAAGTGTTCACTTGAGAGGGAGCCACACTTGCATGCAGATGAGGAGCTATTAGTTCCTAAGGATGAGCTTCGGGACGTGGATCAGCCACAGGACGAGGTTCCTGGAGTGGAAGAGACTACTCATGCAGCGCCAACCATCAGAGGGTGAAAGACTTGACAGAAGCTGAGCAACAGGCTCAATATGCAGAGAAAGTTGTAGGACCACCTACAACCCAACACAGGCAGAGACAATCACCTGATTGGTACATTGGATACATGGATCTTATGAGCAAATGTGTTGTGACTGAGCCATCCTCTTTCAAGGAAGCTTTAAAGGATCCCGCATGGGTAGACGCCATGGTGGAAGAGTATGATTCAATTGTTAGAAACAGTGCATGGGAGATTGTTCTTAGACCGGAAGGGAAATCAGTGGTGGGTTCGAGATGGATCTACAAAGTTAAGCAGGCAACTGACGGGAGTGTGGAGAAGTACAAGGCAAGATTTGTTGCCCGAGGCTTTTCACAGATAGAGGGGATCGATTATGAGGAGACCTTTGCACCTCTCGCAAGGTATTCTTCCATACGGACGATTCTTTCTCTCTCAGCGCAGATGGGATGGCACATTCATCAGATGGATGTGAAGACTGCGTTCCTCAACGGAGTCATTGAGGAGGAGGTGTACATAGAACAGCCCAAAGGTTTTGACATCTTCAGCAGCGAGTCACATGTGTGCAGGCTCAAGAGAGCGCTGTATGGGTTGAAACAAGCATCACGTGCTTGGTACTCATGGATAGACAACTATTTCACCAGACTTGGATTCTCCAAGAGTGAGGCAGATCCTAACCTATACCAGATTGTGGTGGAGGGTAAGTTGCTTATCATTGTACTTTATGTAGATGATTTGATTCTAACGGGTGATGAGCTGTTGATACTTTCATGCAAGGATGATCTTGCTAAGGAGTTTGAGATGAAGGACTTGGGCCTCCTTCATTATTTCCTGGGATTGGAAATTTAGCAGCGTAGTGATGGAATATTTGTTTCTCAGGGTAAGTATGCTCGGGAGACACTGGAGAAGTTCAACATGCATGGCTGCAAGCCTGTTGATACTCCTCTTCTTGGAGGTTGGAGGAAGGAGGATGCCACTTCGGTAGAAGAAGTGGATGCCACTGTTTATCGACAGTTGGTGGGTTCGCTTATGTATCTGGTCAATACATGACCCGATATATGCTATGCTGTTAACCAGCTACTATAGCTCTAAATCTCACTCTTATAGTTTGTGATGCTACACTCATGGCCTAGGGCAACCCCACCTTCCAGACCTGGTCCAAAAATTTCAAAAACAGTTTTTTATCCCTTATACGCAACATTGCCCTGAGTTAAATGCGTGTATACGCGCGTAGGCATATACCCAATCCGCGTATATGTATTAAAACACTTTAAAAAATATAAAACTCCTTAATTTCGGGTGGAGATCGCGGGTTTTACCTGCTGATCACCTGTTATTGCCGGTGGCCCAACTGTTCCCAACCAACTCCCAACTAAAAAAATACTTTGGGAGAAGTATAAAAAGGCTTCAATGGGAAGGCCTAAGGGAGGAGAGAAGAGAGAGAAAGGTTATTATGCTGAGATTTCCTTGACCCGGTCTGAAGATCCTTGTGCCTCTTGCACTTCCCCCATTTGTACAGGAAACCCTTGTTTCCTTGTGTGTTGATGTCCATCCACTACTTGTGATAGCATGGAGTAAGTCATGGAAGGATTTTGTTAAAGGCTTGAGGCTGGATGAATCCGGAAGAAGGCTTTGCTTGGAGCCTGCGAAAGGACGACTCAGGTGAAATTATTCCTTTTCTATACTTTATTTGTCTATAATAAAAGAAACACATGTCTTGGTTCCTGATATAAATCTTCTTCATGTTTATGATATTCATGTTAGAATTCATATGTGAATGGTTGTTTATATTTCATAACTAACTACCTTCCTTATAATATGAAGATGGTTTCTTTATAAGATTTAGTCCATATACTGTTGTGCTCTCTTGAATTGGTTGTTTTGCAGGTCAAAGGAGCAAAAGGAACTCCAAGAAGGGTTTGGACCCTAAAGGACCTTCTCAAACGTAGGACCTCAGGTACACCCCTTATCATAGAATTTGCTTATATTAGCATAATGGCTGTGTGAATGTGTGTTTCTTTGTATAGACAACTTTCAGTCTGCTAGGGTTTCAACCCAAAAGCCCTAGGGGAGCATTTCCCTTAACAGAATTGGCGACTCCGCTGGGGACAACATTGTTGTTGTTCCTAGTTTGGGTGTTTTCAAGCCAATCAGGGCTCAGTTGCCTGTTTACTTGCTGTTGCTGTGTGGTATGTTCTTGAATTCTAAGTTTTGCCAGTTTCTTCAGACTGTTTTTTATTTTTCTTGAAATCTTTTATATACGCTATTTTTCTTAGTTACAGAAGCGTATATACGCATGTTTCCTTAAGTGAACCCGCGTATACGTAGGTTTCCTTAGGCACAGTCGTGTATACACGCAATCTGTACATAAGTACAGTCACGTATATCTTGCAATTTTCAAGATTTTTAAATCTTTTTGTCTCTGAAGGTCTGTCTGATGGTTTGATTCAGTCTTAAACAATCACTTTCCAGTATCAGTTGTTAGTTTTACAGCAAGAATCTTGTTCCAAATTCTCTCTGATTGTAAGAAGTGTTGGTCTTGTTTTTGTTGTCGCAAGCGTCATCGTTTTTTGCTTAAGCACACAATATTTCTTGCTAGGAATCTTGGATGCTCTGATTCATCAGGGAAGGAAGATTGATCTCAATCTTTGTGTTAAATCTTGCTTTTGGTGACTTTTTGTTTGCTTGACAAAACCACTTTTGTGACCATCCACTTTTTGTTTCATGAAAGTTGTTGATTGACGCTTTCTTGAAAATTTGTCTTTTTGATCTTTTTGGTCTTTGTTTCCAAAGCTTTCATGGCTGCTTTTGATTGTTAAGAGCATATTTAAACACATTTATTTTTGTTGAGTTTTCATCCATTGTGTGGTGTGAACTTGCAAAAGTGTTTGTTGCCTATTCTTCAATCACAAAGTTTCAGTCTTGTTGAGAGCATTTTTGAAAAGACATTTTTGTTTTTGCTTGTGAAGAAAACTTTTTGAAAAACTTGGTTTTGCTTTCTTGAACTTTTTTTTGATTTGGTTTCCTTTTAGTCAATGAAAGTGTGTTTTTGTTTGCCTTGAAACTTTTTTTTAGTGTTTAGACGAAATAGATGGTAGCATCTCATATTCCATCTAAACATTTTAAGTGGAAAAATAAAAAATGATAAGCAAGCAACTTTCATTTCTTGATTTTAGAGTAGTTTTAAATCTTGCATCAGCATATACTTGTTGCATTAGGATAGATTTGTATATCTTTTTAGGCATCCATAGCTTTGTTAACTTTTGTGAGTGTGAAGCTTGAATTAACGAAAAGAAAAGAACAATTTGTCTTATTTGAAGTTCCTCTGAACCCTGTAGAGATTTCTTTTCATCAAAAAATGAAAACAAGTGCATTTGCATGTAGTTTGGTTTTTATTAATTTATTTTGCGTCAAAACACCACTAGTTTCACTTCCGTTTATCCCGTGACTTAAAGAACAACCTATTTTAAAATGAAGCGCTAATTAAAATTCACTAAAACTTTTTTTTATCAAGTTAGATACACCAACAAGTTTTAGGATTTTAGGGCCTTGGATTAGGCGAGTGGAGAGTTAACTCTCCAAGGCCATTTATACTATCAAACATAGGAGTCTGAATAGTGAGTGAAAATCCAATGGCGTTAGGAAGACTAGGAAAGCTCCGGATCTGGGAGTTAAGCACGAGGGTCTGTGAAGACAGGGAAGAGAGATACCCCCTCTCCTACTTGTCTGAACTTACCTCACGACTGTTCCGCCTGGCTTCTGCGATGAGTTGGTATCCATAGTTGCTACTCCTAGGGATCTACATAGGTGGCTGCGGAGGGGAACCCCATGGCACCTGAGGTCGATGTTGCATCACTCTCAACGGTACTACTGGAGGGTACCCTTGCGAAGCTTGGAGGCTTGCACCGGTGCAGGCTGTTGTTAGGAGGTCAGTGTAACTTCCTCTGTTACTTTCGCTGATAGGACTGGGCCCTCATCATTCCAGACTATCTTCGGAAGGCCCCTTAATTCACTTTCTTGTATTTTGGTGTTCAGTCCTAATCACCCAGAGCGAAAATACTTGAAATTTGTTTGACTGGCTGATATCTTTAGGGACTTTATAGTGTGTGCTTTGTGCTCTTAGTTGGCCTAGCTTTCAATTTTTTGAGTCTTTAGTTAGATATTAACAAAAAATTCAAAGTGGCTGACCGATCACCTAGACGGTCTCGAAGACTTCGTGGTCTTTCACCACCAAGTTTAGAGCCTTCTCCTAGAAGGCACAAAGGTAATACTTCTGGTGGGTTTTGTCCCATGACAATTGATGCATTGGGGATTGATCCTCCTCTCGGGGGCATTAGTGTTCAAGCAAGGCCTGGCACTTCCACAGAACAAGAGAGGAACACTCCAGTTCTTTCTCGAGGTCTCTTTCAAACAGAGGATAACATAGAGGTAGAAGAACTCTCAGAGTCGTTAGCGGCTCCGAATTCTCCCCTACCATCTAGCCATCCAGAAGTATTACAATACGTTGGGACTCCAACGCATAGACCGTCAAGTCCAGGTCACATTACGCGCTTACCGTCGATGACCACTACTGGAAACATGGCTTCTACTACAACTGCTACAACTATGTAGACTCCAACATCGGTACAAGGGGGAGGAACGATTTCCATCTCCTCTGCTTCTTTGTTTGGATCTTTTGCTAGCACATCTTTAGTTGGGTCTACCTCCATTCCATCCACGAGTGGAAATTCCGAAACCAATGCTCTTAGTTCTGGATTCTTCCCATTTGGCACCCATTCACAGGGTATTCCATCAGTTCCGTTTAGTGCTGCCATGTCCATGATGGGTGGATCGACTTAATTCCAGGGTTTTCCTTTCAGAAGTGGTCATATACCACATTCTAACCCGACAATAGGATCCATGCCTTTTTCTTCTATAGGACAAAGCAGCAATCCTTTCCAAGGTTGGACTAACCCTGGGGTTAGTGGCGCGAGAACTGGGAATCTATTTTTCGGCCAAAAAGGGAATAGGCTGTACTCCATAGTTAGTTCATTTCAAAGTATTCCTCCCTTAGCTTTGGCTTGGAATCCGTATCAGGGGTTATCAACTCCTTATAATCCTTTAGGAGGAAGCTTTGCGGGTTATGGAGGCTTTGCGGCCGGAGTTGGCCAAACTCTGAATTTTTCTGGATCACAAGGCTTGCCTTTTGGTTCAGCCGGTTCTGCTGGTTACTTCAGGCAGCCAGGTGCCTTCCAAAATCCAGGCCAATCTTTTCAGAACTTTGGGAGCTCCGCCCAGTCTAGGTGGAATCCCCAAGGTCCTCCTAGGCTTCTGTTTCTCGCAACTTTGAACTTGCCAGATCTCACTAAGTTAAAAAATGATCCAATCAAATACAATCCAGCCTGGCCTCTAGTCCCAACCAAACTCCCTTCGGATATTCCAAAATTCGAAGGGAAGAGCGGTGAAGACCCAGGCGACCATGTAACTACATTCCATTTGAGGTGCTCATCTAACTCCCTTATCTATGACTCGATTAGGTTGAGACTTTTTCAATGCACCTTGACTGGTAATGCAGCCAAATGGTATATAGAGTTTCCAGGGGGTAGCTTTACATCTTTTGCTGACTTAGCTAACATTTTATTAAATCATTTCCAGTTGCCTGTCTGTTATGATGCCGGAACTGAACTTCTGGCCACTTTTCGTCATGATAAGGAAACTCACATTTCTCACCATATTCAGGAATGGAGACGAAGAAAGAGGCTCATTAAAGCTGAAATCCCTCCGGAGTACCGTCTCGAATGGTTTTTGAAATCTTTACAACCCAAGATCTCCAAGGATGTCTCCATGTCTGGAGTCTATTCTAAGGAGCAAGACATTTTTAGGGCCCAACAATTAGAATTGATCTACTCTTAATCTGGAATCCTACAAAAATACTTGCCAGATGCTCCCAGGTCTAAGGTTGACATAGCCAAGTCGAAGCCAGGTCCCCATGTGGATGGTATAGTTGGGTCGGTAGACATAAATGTGGTGAACTTGTTGAACCAATTGCAGCAGTTGTCTTTACAAACTGCTCCTAACAACCAAGTCACATCATCTAACCCTCTGGCTCCCCAAAACTATTCGATTAATGCCGTCCAATCTGATAACCCCAAAGGAAATCAAAATTCAAATGGGAAAAAGAAAGGATGAGGTAAGAAAAATAACCAGGATGGGAAGGCTGATGCAAATAAATCCGGCAATAATGCTGGTGGTGGTACAAATGAGTCTAGAGAGAAAGTCAAGTTTCCATGCAAGTTGTGTAGTGGAGACCATTTAACTCATCTCTGCCCCAAGATTGAAGACACTCAGTGCCTGTTAGGGCAGCAAGGGACTTCTAGTTCTCAGGTTGTGTTAACCAACCCTTTTTCCCAAGGGCATCAACTTCTTGCTGGCACAAGTTCAAACCCTGGAACCTCCGTAGGGGGCAACGAGGAAGGGGAAAAATCATCAAATGTTTTCATGATAGGTTCTAACGTCCATATGGCTACTCGATCACGTGATTACGGTGAAGCTGAAACTTCCAAGGACAAGACTGCTCCCGGAAATACCGACCTTCATATTGAGCGATCCCCTATCGAGACTATACCATGGATACTGAAAGGTTCTGCTAAACGCGCAACGATTAATCCTAATGCTAGGGCCACCCAGAATTACTCCATTGTTGAGGATTTGCCTCTTCTGGAAGGCAGGCAAGCATGTATTGAGTTATTTGAGAGGCACATCAGGATATGGATTGTGGTACATATAGGAGGATGAGGTGAAGCTATGGGGCTCCCCGGATGCAGAATGGGCAGGGAGCCAAACGGACAGAAAGAGCATATCAGGAGGGGTCTTCAGTATCGGGTCGACAATAGTTTATTGGTACAACAGGAAGAAAAGATCCGTGCCACTCAGTTCAGTAGAGGCTGAGTATATGGCAGCAAGTTTGGCTGCATGCGAGGCTATATGGATGAGGAAGATTCTGGTTAGTTTGTTCGATTCTTACTTGGAGCCTACTGTGATTTATTGTGATAACCAAAGTTGCATTAAACTCTCGGCTAATCCTGTATTTCATGATAGATCTAAGCACATTGACATCAGGTACCATCATATCAGAGATTGTGTGCAGTGGAGAATCATGTTACTTTCATACATTCCAACGGAGGATCAGGATGCTGATATCTTGACAAAGGCGCTCACCAGGAGAAAATTCGAATACCACCGAGGCAGGATAGGGGTTGGTGATACTCCATATCTTGTTGAGAGGGAGTGTTGAGAATGCAACAAGATGATGGAGCTTAGTGGAAAGGAGTCGCCTTCACTAAGTGGGCCCGCAGGGTGTTTTTGGCACAAAGTCTATTTTTAGACTATGTCTATTTTTAGACATATGGATCATGGTCTATGAGTTGCAGGATGTTGTTTATGGATGATTGGTCATGTTGGGAAAAATAGATTGACTTCTATTTCTGGTTCACAGTGGAGTGATTAGAGTCTAGTTTTAGACTGCCAGGCTAAAAATAGAAAAGTCAAATATTATTGTCTCATAATAATATTTAGACTATAAACATTATCTTATCCTCTTGGAGCACTTTAGTTTGAGCTAAAAATGTGGCACACATAGTTTTCAGAAGGAAATATGCTTTCTTTGTGAGTCAGTTGAGCTATTGCATGCAGGACTTCAGCTAGAACTCATGTGGTTTAGTTTGGTGGAGTTGATTGTGGAGTTGATGGAGTTGTGTTCAGTTTGACTTGGTTAAACTAGTTGTAATTAGTCTAACTACAAATAGACTGGTGATGAGTGATGTGAATTAATTGATTAAATTAATTCACTAATTATTAACTCATAATGCAATTGAAGAATACATCAGTTAACTCAGTGCATGTACATTTCAGTGGAGACAAGTGTTAGAGGTTGAGATTACTATCAGTTGTGACTATAGTTGTGCATGAGATCTTGCATAATCAATGAATTGAGTATGCCCATGAGGATTGCGCAATATATACCCAGTGAAATATCCCGTGCTCACGTGATTTTCACTTGGCATTGTGCAATAGAGGCAGGCAAAGCAGCGGAGGAGATTTGAACCTGTGACTTGTTCGGATCTGAGCTAGTTTTTTGTGTAACAGGTGGAGATAGTGCTGGATACTTGAGAGGAGTGTTGTACTATGTATTGTTACATGTTCTCAATCATTAATATACAGACAGTGTGGGGTTTTTAGCTATAAGCTTTCCTCGAGTTACATACTGTGTTAATGTGTGCATGTGATTGATGTTTCATTGTTTTTAATGTTGCTAAATTGATGATCAACGTAGAGGAGATTATGTATTGTGCATGTATTCCGCAATAGTGTATAATCGGGATAATCTCAGTGAATAAGTGTTTATTATTCAAAATTTCTACAGAAATCATAAGAAAAGTAGAGTCTCAAGCATCAGTAGGATTCCAGGCAATACCTGGAAAAATTTCTACTGTTATCCCTCAAGCAGCAGGCTCACCATCTGCAGCTTACGCTGAGATTCAAAGCCAAGTTGGAGGATCAGAACAGAGTCTTCAAGCTACAATAAGTTTACATTCTGATCCTCTACAAGAGGGAAAATCTTGTAACTTAAGAGAAGGAAAAGGAGAAACCAGTGGGACTGCTAAGGTAGACCCATAACTATCTGAACAATGATCAATTGAGATCCCGAATCTAGGTAATGCTGCAATGCCAGCTCGGGTTGGTAACCCTCTGCTTACTCAAGAAGCACCCCTTGAATTCCTCGATGATTATTGGCATATATTTGACCGAATAGCAGATCAAACACCTCAACGCCAAACCTCGACATTAGAGTACCCCATAGTTGACCAAGCGGCCAATGCCCCCATGAAGGCTATTCCTCTACAGAGCATCCCAACTTTCCATGGGATGATCGCAGAGGATCCTGATGCTTTCTTGTTTGAGTTGGTATCCTTTCTAGAGGGTATGACTACACCACTGAACCCTTGTTACATAGTAATTTTTCACTGGCCTCATATCCCTTGATCTCAGATAGAGTCAGTCTCTAAGCAACATCTCCACTGTGTCATACATCAAATAAATATGTCCATATCTTCCCACTCGTTCAAGAGGATTAAACAAGTGCTCTCTAATCCTGAAGATTAACCCTTTTGCCCATGTTTCTGCATCGTCGCAAGTAAACATCATTCTGCCTACAACGATTCTCTGTGATGAACTATAAGGTCACGACGTTGTCACTGGGGTACATTTGTTTCCTGCAATGGTTGAATTTTAGGGCTCGGCGCAAGTCCTCAAGATCTTTATTGCAATGATGGATCTGCTTACACTTCTTCCTTGCAACGTCATCGCTGAGCCCTAGTGTACGACTTGCGACAATCCAGATATGGTGAATTAGTTCAAACAGAATGCTTCTAGGTGATTTTAGAACTCGTTGTTGGGTCAAGGGAGTTCACCTTTACTCCTCTGGGATGGTGGTTCCACCTTTTTAGAAACCGCCCTTGAGGATAAGCTCCCTCTCCCTCATTTTTCCTCTTATAAAAGCACTCCCTATTGCTATGATTAACTAGTTTTTTGGATTGAGAAAATTAGCTAGGTTTGGTGTGAGTTTGATAGCTTGCAGTGTGAATTGCTGATAGCTTAGCAATTGGTTGTGGATTGCCTTAGCCTTGTATTAGTTCTTTTAAGTGAGAGAGAGAGTCATCATCTTCTTGGGAGACCCTTTTAAGATTGAATTCTTGAAGAAACATACCGGCTGGATCCTCCGAGAAAGCTTGCGACATTAAGGCTTGGTTGTAAGCTTTACTTTTATTCATTTTAATACAATCAATAGTGATTTCCTATGTCTCATGTAAAATATACTTGATAGCTTATGGTTCCTTGACTCTGTAAGTAAATAGATCATTTTTGTACTCTGTTCCATGTTTTTTTGTTCTCTTGTGTTGTTTAAGGTAAATTACTCATTGAGGAGAAGGAAACGATAGTTGAAGTGGCACAACAAAAGCTTCGTCGAACACCGGTTTGAGGTAGGTTCTTTCAACAATGATTGTTTAAGGAAATTAGCTGTTGTTTTGTCTTGCTATGACTAGACCCACTCTAGGACTAGAGGGGTTTCCTCAGTTCGCAGAGGGAACATTTCCTACAACACATGTTGGCGACCATACTGGGGAGTCCTTTGTGTGTTGTCTCCTATTTTGCTCTTGATTTGTTTTTGTTTGAATTACATAGTGTCTCTTAGTTTTGGGGCTAAGCCATCAGTGTTCTGGGTTACTTGAGTCAATTTGGTAGTCCCTCTCACTGTTTGAGAGATAAGTCTGGTGTCCTTCAGGTGTTTTTCTTTGTTTTTTCTCTTAATTGAGATCGTCACTATTTATAGCTTAATAGCTGCGACTAGTCGTGCCTGTCCTCTTTGGTCAAGTTGTACGTCGCGAATATCCTATCATACAGCTGCGACGATTCCTGAAATCAGATCGTCACCAAAGACAGGTGTACACTTGCAACGACGTCGCTCAGTTGCTAGCTTTGTGCCTACAACGATTTGGCTTTCCTCTCAGGTTGCTAGTTTAACCCCTGCGATGATTCTTGAAATCAGATCGTCTATGAAAATAGGTATATTCTTGCGACGAGGTATCTGAAAATAGGTGTACTATTGCAAATATCTCAGGTTGTCACTGTTGCACCTCCAACAATTTCTGTAGGGTTAATTTTTACAGCCCTGCCTCTTGAATAGACCAGTGTAGCTTGTCCTCTGTTGTCTCTTGCATCTTATCAAGCTTGTTTTGATTGTGTTTGCTAAGGTATATCATCCTTGATTTTGTTTATCTGAGTTTTGGGTTTTTTGGGCTGTGTGACCTAAGCCTTTCAAGGTTTCATCCAAAAGTCACTTGTTTTGGGTTGCTTGTCCTTCCAAGATTCTGAACTATGTCCACAACCATCTTGTTGGCTTGTTTGAAGCTGTTTCCTTGCTACTTGTCTATCCTTTCTGATTGGTCTGTAGTGATTGGTCATCAAATTAGTTTGATGTGTTGATTTGATTTCCGTTCGCTATTCAAACATAGATTACATTTGTTTTGATCAGTCAGGCTTGCATTTGATTGCTTGTCATTAAATCCAAAAATCCCAAAATATTGCATTCATACGGCATACGAAAGTGAAAATGCATTTGCATTTAGTGAATTTTTCATGATTGAGAAATTAGAAAGCAAAGTTCGAATCTTTCATTAATAGTTGCGAGATAAGTGCATTGATGCATTGTGTTTCCTACTGATTGGATCTATTCTTCAATTTGCTTTTTATTGTTTGCATTCACTTGGAAATGAACTCATTACCCTCATTAGGTAGTTGTTCATCGAAAGGAATGTTTTTTTACTCATTGTAGTTGCATCCTAGGAATTGTTGAAATACATTCAGTAGGGCCTGAAAACTGAAACTTAATGCAATATTAACTTTTAAAATCTATTGAATGAACCTAACAATGCATTGGAACTTAACGCACATTTATATAGAGGTCTAGGCTAGAGACGTGCTCCGGCGTCGTTAAAGCTAGTCACTATTGTTTTCGCTAAGGTTGGGTGATTCCTCCTTCTGTGATTCAATAGCCACTAGTATGGATTTGTGCTCCCTGTACCGTCAAGTATATATTGGGAGACCCCACTAGGTTATCATCCTATCATCCATAGGAAGTAGAGTCTACCATCTTACGGATCGCAACGCAGCGAACACAACATTAAGGAAGATTGATTGTCGTACGAAAAGTCCTTGGTCATTTCTCTTTCATTTGATCACCAAGGTTATATGCAGTTTTGTGATTTGTTTGGTAAAAATCTTGTCTAGTACTCCAGAGCAGTCACTTTCATTCCTTTTCGGCACCTTAAAAGTAAAAGGATCATCTGAGCACTTTTCCTTTCAGGCTCATTAAACATTCGAAGCCAACTAGAGTCATCTTTTGTCCTTTTTCTCGACTCTTTAAACATGAAAAGGTCAAGTTTCGTTCCTATGTCATAAACTTAACTGCCCACGAAATATTCCTGGTTACTGTTAAAGTTCCTTTCAAGGTCGATCCCAATGGAAACCTCTCTAGAGTCCACCAGTCAAGGTCTTCCCCCAGATGGGAATCCTGGCCCTTTTCCTTATTTTGGCAATGCTAGTGCTCCATATATGGCAACGTTGTCCTTGCTTGGGTTAACCATTGGTTTGCCTATTTGGTTGTTTTCAACCGTCTCCTTCATTTGAATCACGACATGATGATTCTAAGGTTGAGCCTTCACCTTCTTCCCCTGTTTCTTCATCCTCCTCTTCTACTTCGCATGGTGAAAGTTCCAAATTCGGTAACCAGGAGGCTAAGAAGAAGAAGAGGAAGATGAAGAAGAAGAAGTTAGATAAGCAAGAGGCCACCTATGCAACTATTTCTCCAAGTACATCTCAGGTCGGAAAACCTTCTGATCCTCCGCGGAAGGTTAAATTTCCTTGTAAATTGTGCAAGGGTGACCATCTTCTTCGTGATTGTCCTAGTATTCCTAGGATCTTAGAAGTATGGTCTCATGATATGGATCATCCCTCATTACCCTTTGATGCACATGTTAGGGTTACACCCTGACCTGGCAGTGGTAAGAAGGAAGGGAAGATTAGATTCCCCTGTAGGCTGTGTGAAGGTGACCATCTCCTTCACCTTTGTCCGCTCATGGATAAAGCTTCCACCGTTTTGGAAAGTCTTACAACTCCTTCACCTCAACTTCCAGTTGGTTATCAGAGGCTCTCTTCAGACCCTCCTTCGGTTGACAAAGAGATTGACTTCGATCCATCTCTTGTCCATCCTACTCTTCCTGAGCCTGGCTGTGTTGTGTCTGTTTCTGACCAACCATTGGTCGAAAAGAATGTCGACTTGGTTTCACCACCAATTGTTCACTCTGTTCCAGAAGAGCATAATGATCATATTGCTCATGTTCTTCTCATCTCATGAGATTCTCCTGAATCCAAGAATGACACTCCTATCCTAGCCGATCAAGAGAGTCCTTCTTCGATTCGTGTAGAGAATGGAGGCAATCATATGATACCCCCACCAAGTAGTTCGGTCGTTTCCTTCGACTTGAGTCACTTGATTGCTTTCCACCTCCCATCGTATGTGCCATTCCAGATCACAATACATGCCTATAATAAGATGGTACCTAGCACTCTCCTGGGTGAAGGTGCATCAGTTAGCCTCATGCCTTCCACTACTTGGCAAGCTTTGGGCTCCCCACAGCTTGTGCCTGTCACCTAGAATATGTTGGCTCTCAATGGAGGAACTAGTCAACCTTTAGGGATCCTTCTGAAGTTCCCTGTTACTTTGGGAGGTAAAACCATCTATATAGACGTGATGGTCGTCCAAGGTGCATTGGATTTTAGTCTTCTCCTTGGCTGCGACTATATTTATTCGATGGGGGCTCTCGTTTCTTCACTTTTTCGTGTGGTTTGTTTTCCACATGATGGAAGAATTGTGACCATAGATCAATTGTCGTTTTTTGGTCACCAGGTACCTCCTGTACAACCATCGTCCCCTATCAGTTCTTGTTTGCCAGCAATACCTCCCTCGCCATAGGTAAATTATGTGGCTACCCGTTCTGTCTCATCTGTTGATGATCATGCAGATGGTCTTGTACATCATGTACTTGGGGCATTGGAAACTGATTTGTCATTGGTGCCCAATGACATGTACTCCTCCCAGAGCATGGTTCTTCCCTCCAGTGAAGACCTCTTGGGAGTCATGTTCTCGTATGGCCCATGAATAGGAGTCCCGAGGATAATTTGTTCCTGTGTCAACCTTGTTAAAAAAATGAAACAAGGGATGCTGAGCATAGTTTTCGTCTTGTGTCAAGCTCTTTAAAAAAATGAAACAAGAAGACCGAGGATAGTTTGTCCCTGTGTCAACCTCGTTAAAAAATGAAACCAGGCATGATGAGCATAGTTCCCGATCTTGTGTCAAGCTCATTAACAAATGAATCAAGGGTTATGAGGATAGTTCTTTTACTGTGTCAACCTCATTAAAAAATGAAACAACTCCCTTTCCAAATTGATTCTTTGATTAAGATCTCGTAAAATCCAAGTTGAGTCTTTCCAAGATCTCAAAAGTGAACCTCCATTTCATCCACCTAGTTGTATGCAATGAAGCTTGGGGGGTATGTACCTCGATTTGAGTCATTATGCTGGGGGCATGCGAACTTATTCAAGCATAGTTTTTCATTTCAAGCTTGTGTAAACATGAAACCGAATTCAAGAAAAGTTCTCCATGGTTCAAGCTTGTGTAAAAATGAACGCACACCCAATTTTCACCCTCATGATCGCCATTTTTATCAGCTAATTTCTTCTAGATGAGCCTTGGTTGCTTCATTCCATCATCACCATCTCTTTGGCTGATCATATGCTTTCACTTGGTTGTTTTTCTTTTCTGGAGGGACCGTAGCGATGAGTGGTTTTATTAGCCAGCTTCTTGACCATTAAATGTTTTGAGCAGTTCCACCATTGCCGGAACTAGTTGCTACCCTTAATACCACTCATTCCTCTAGGATGAGTCACCTTTAAGCTCTTTTTTGACTCGTAAGATCTAAAAAGATTGTCGAGTATTTTTCCATTTTGACTCAAAAAGGAAATAAAAAGGGGGTCTGCTTTCAGCTCTTTTCCGACCGTTTAAAAATGAAAAGATGGCCAAGCCCTTGTCGTTTCGAGCTCATTCTTGGTTATGAAACATCATGTCTCCAGTAAGTTTTCTACTTTTTTCGGACTGGAAACACTATTTACGAAAAGTACTCCTTGAACGAAATGGTCAAGCGGTTCTCTCGAGTATCATTTTCTACCTTTTCTGACTTGAGAGACACCAACTTACGAAAAGGGCCCCCCTTGGAGTTTTATTTTATGTGTCTTTTTCAAACTCTCTAAACATGAAAAAGACTCTGAGTTTTACCTATGTCGGACTCGTTAAACCCTGACGACATTGGACTTGTCACCATGATGAGATCTGAGCTTCTCCTCCCGAGGGCTCGTTAAAATTTTACTAGGTTAGATTTGTCCGAAGGACAAACTTATATCGCAAGCATATGCTATCCCCTTCAAGCTTGTTTTTCAAAAATAATTGGGGTACTCACTAGCAATGGTGGGGGAAAAATTTGGAAATCTTCATTGGTTACTTATGGCAACTAGTCACTCTTGAACATCGACACTTTTGCTTCTCGCCAGGTTTGGGACATCCTCACATCATCATTTAGCCTTCCGGGGTTTGGGTTTGTCATTTTTCCCATTCCATTTGATCATTGTTGTCTCTATCAGACCTCCGATCCCTTGGTACCAAAATTTTGCCACCTTTTGGAGTCGTGTCGCCGATATGTTCAAGAGTTTAATCCTTCTATAGTTCGCACCCTTACCTCCTCCTCTGATTCTCAGTTTCATCCATCTTCATCTTGTTCCATGTCTCGTGTCATTGATGAGGGAAAAATTATGGCCCTCCTATGACGGATCGCTTCCTGTCGACACCAACTCATTATCCAGGAAGTCGATCTAGAGATTCATTTTGGTACCTTGGAGCTTGCATGCCTCAATGGAAAGTTCTTCGCGCTCGACGATAGACTTGCATTATTGGTCCTCGATCAGGTGATTCCATGAGTGTTCGACTCTAGATCATTCTTCACACTTCGTGGATTGTACTGGCAGTACCTTGAGAACCATTGACATTATTGGTGGTCTCTCTCATGCTTGTTAATGGTTTGCATCATTGGCCGGTAATCAAGCGATCTTCTAGTATGCTCGACTTCAGCACATCTATTCGCATATTAGAAATTGTACTATGATCAGTTGGGATTCAAGACCCTGGACTAAGATTACATAAGTTCAGGTTGCGTGGATTGGTTCGTGATTACATACATGAATCTTTGATTGGATGGCTACAACCATACCTGAGTCTTTCTGGATGGCTGTGACCATACCTCTATCTTCATAAATGGTCTTATCGACTGGGTGGCTGCATCCATACCACAAACCAAGTTTCATATGTCTTTTGGATGGCTGCGCCCATGCCTAGACTACATGTATTTTAGTATCAGAGATATTAGTTGTACTTGTGCCTGCAGATTTTCAGTGATGGTGTTCCGGTTTGGTTATGATTTCATAAAGCATTTCATCCCTCCCACTCTCTCGAGCTTCATGCTTTGGGGGACATCTGTTACACAGTAATTTGTCACTGGCCTCATATCCCCTGATCCCAGATAGAGTTAGTCTCTGAGCGACATCTCCACTGTGTCATACATCAAATAAATATGTCCATATCTTCCCACTCATTCAAGAAGATTAAACAAGTGCTATCTAATCCTGAATATTAACCCTTTTACCCATGTTTTTGCATTGTCGCAATTAAACATCATTCTGCCTACGACGATTCTCTGTGATGAACTATAAGGTCGCGATGTCATCGCATGGGTACATCTATTTCCTGTGACGGTTGAATTTTAGGGCTTGATGCAAGTCCTCAAGATCTTTATTGCGACGATGGCTCTTCTTACATTGCTTCCTTGCGACGTCATCGCTGAGCCCTAGTGTATGACTTGTGATGATCCAGATATGGCAAATTAGTTCCAAAAAAATGCTTCTGGGTGATTCTAGAACTAATTGTTGGCTCAAGGGAGTTCACATTTCCTCCTCTGGGATGGCGGTGCCACCTTTTGAGAAACCTCCCTTGAGGATAAATGCCCTCTCTCTTATTTTATGGAGGCTCTTCCTCTTATAAAAGCACTCCCTCTCGCTATGATCAGCTAGTTTTTTGGATTGAGAAAATTAGCTAGCTTTGGTGTGAGTTTGATAGCTTGCAGTGTGAATTGCTGATAGTTTAGCAATTGGTTGTGGATTGCCTTAGCCTTGTATTAGTGCTTGTGAGTGAGAGAGCGAGTCATCATCTACTTGGGAGACCCTTTTAAGAGTGAATGCTTGAAGAAACATACCCGCTGGACCCTCCGAGAAAGCTTGTGACGTCAAGGCTTGGTTGTAAGATTTGCTTTTATTCATTTTAATATAATCAATTGCGATTTCCTATGTCTCATGTAAAATATACTTGATAGCTTATGGTTCCTTGACTTTGTAAGTAAATAGATCATTGTTGTACTCTGTTATGTTTTATATTGTTCTCTTGTGTTGTTTCATGTAAATTTCTCATTGAGGAGAAGGAAACGATAGCTGCAGTGGTGCAACAAAAGCTCCATCGAACACTGGTTTAAGGTGGGATCTTTCAACAATGATTGTTTAAGGAAATTAGCTGTTGTTTTGTCTTGCTGTGACTAGACCCACTCTAGGGCTAGAGGGGTTGCCTCTCTCCGCAGAGGGAACATTTCCTACATCATACCCCCAAAAGCTAAAATTGTTTCCTTCCACTCTGAAAGGAGAAGCATTAAGATGGTTTATGGGTCTAGGTGGGCGAACTATTAGTTCTTGGGACGAGATGAAAACATCCTTCCTCAAAAGATACTAGGACTTTTGTAAGACTAGGGAACTTAAAGATGAAAGTTTTAAGATGACTGCAAAAGATAATGAAACACTAGAAGAATATGTAGAACGATAAAATTATAATTTGTAGAGGTCTCCACACACTGCCTTACCAAAAGAAGTCCTAAGAACTATCTTAATTGGAGGAATGAAAGACGAATGGGTAGAAACTCTAAACTCATTACCGGGGCTAAAATCAATATTCAAGGAAGCAGAAGAAGAAATAGAGCCAGTATATCAGATGAACCAAAATCAATAGTGGTAGGCTAAACCTACAGGTATGACACAAGATGAATCGTAGTTCTTTCCTTCTTCGTAGTTTAATCAACAACAGAACCTTGGGACAACATGGTAGAGTCGATCACCCTACCCAAGTTGGAAAATCCTGCCATTCCCTATGACATCTTGGCCAACACAATATTTTCCGGGAAATGGTTGGCCAAATTCTCCTTTTACTCTTGTTTGATAGGGAAATCCCTATCAATCCCAATGGCCTGCCTCTACCTCTCAAAATACGAATTGGTCTACAAATTGGCAACGACCTCTGGGGATATCTAATGCACCTATGGGGATAGGTCCTCAGCCTCAACCTACACTATCAACACCTTATACATTACAGAAAAATCCCCAACCTCTTATGTGGCCTCAATTGCCAGCTCAACCAAATCCAAATCCTAATAATAGACCAGTTCAGTTGGTGCAGATTATTGAAAGCTCAGATTATGAGGTTGAGTAGAAAGAATGTAATGAACTTAGATTGAGGTCAGGTTGTATCATCACCCCTGAGGAAAACATGGATCAACTTTCAATCAAAATTGAAATACCACCTGTACATATACCACCACTTGTAATTAATACCAAACTAAAACAAGGAGAAGAGACAGATCAGCATGAAGATCCTGAAAAACTTACAGTCACTTCTCCTCCATTCCCTGAAAGGTTAACGATATCCAAATCTATTGTTTATCCATATTTTGATCTTGTAGGGGAACTAAAAAATATTTGTATTAAAATCCCTCTCCTCCAGGCCATTCAAGACATACCCATCTATGTCAAAACAATTAAAGAGCTATGTGTAAAGAAGCCTGCGAGGAAAGCAAAAACCTCACCCACCATTCATGTTGTAGGGACCTTATTTGATTTACTCTTGGGAGGGGAAACTCCAATAAAGTATGAAGATCCTGGAAACCCCATAGTGACAGTTCAGATATATGGCTACTCTTTTCCTAATACTTTAGTTGATCTGGGTGCAACCATTAATATTTTAACAACAGAAACATGTCAAGAACTCGGTATTATAGCCCTGGAACCAACCACCACTCTATTAGAATTTTCTGATCATTTAGTGGTAAGGCCAGAAGGAACCTTATAGGATATCATAGTTTTTGTTGACTCATGGGAATATCTAGTATATTTTCTTGTCATAAACCCAAAGAGTAGATTAGATGGGCACCCTCTAATTTTGGGTTGGCCTTGTCTTGGGACAACTGATGCTTTTATTGGCTTCCGAGAAGGCAACTTGACCATTACAAAGGGGGATGATGTAAAGAATATTGTATTATATCCTCCTGCCAAGCCAAGCCTTCCCATTGTAAAAATATGTAAACAACCACCAGCGTACCTGGAGGAAAGCATCCGTTCACCACTCACAGTAGAAAAGGCACTAGAATTTAAAAATCAAACTGAAGACGACGTTATTAATAATTTTATGAATCATATTGCTAATGTGAGAAATGTAAAGTGTCAAATGATGAAAGCAATCTTGGATAATGAAGCCATGGAGGATCCTCTGAAGGATACCGACGATCAACATATTCAAAGAACTGTTGTTCGTAACAGTAAACTGTAGAGATCGAACCTGGAAAAATTCTAAATATTAATGATGGTCTGGATAGTGATCAACAACAAAATCTCATATAGGTCCTACATAAATATAGAGGGGCTTTTGCATGGGATTATCCTGATATGAAAGGAATAGACCCATAGCTATGTACACGCCACATCTATACTGAGAAGGATTCTCCACCCATCCGACAGGCTCAATAGAGATTGAATCCGCATCTCAAGGATGTTGTGAAAGAAGACTTACAAAAGCTATTGGATGTAAACTTTATTTATCCTATCTCAGACAGTAAATGGGTCTCTCCATTGGTGGTTTTCCCTAAGAAAAATGGGAAGTGGTGTATCTGCATAGACTATAGAGAGCTAAACAAGGCGACTGTTACACAAAATTTTGTCACTATCCCTGTACTCCCCATTCCTTGATCCTGGAGGACCTCTAAAGTGAACCCTGCATGCTTTGCCTTCATGGAGAAACTCCTATTATGTCCCTCTTCATGAGTAGATCATTTTCCTTTTGCACCATTTCCATTGAAACTTCTATTTTTCCCAATTTACAAGACCGACGCTAATGGCCTTTGTCTCTCTCACGCTGAAGTGCAGAGATTAGCACTATTCCTTGCGCTGATTGGTGTGATTGAGCTGTGTTCCAGTTGCACCAATCCTGTTATGGAAAGTTTTTTAAATTAGAGATGAAGCTTCCATCTCTAGAAGCCCCGTAACGGAAGTCTAGTAAATGATTTGGCCGGATGGGGTCGAGGATGAAAATTTGGCCTCCTTTCCCCTATAATGATGGAACTACCTCAAGGGATAAGTCCTTCTCCCATAAGAAGAAGATCCATCTCTCATCCATATTTCCTATATAAACCTCCCTTCTTCCCAAGCACAGACTAGTGACATAGTTGGCTGAGTGTGAGTATACTATTTTGGTTTGACAAGAAATCTATTACTAGTTGTAGCCATCTAGTTGTGTGAGGGTGAAGCGTTTTTGGTTTGTAGTGAAGCCTAAAGCGAAGAGTCTTTAAACTATTACTAGTTGAAGCCATCATGAAGTGATAGCAGAAGTGTGTGGGAACCTGGTCTTGTCAGAGGAAGACTGCAACGTCAAGTTGAATGGTTGTAATCTCTCTTTGATATTAATATATGCAACTATCGATTGATTTCCTACATGTTTTGTAATATTATATATTCATGTCTTGATGCTTCTTGACTCATTAAGTAGTTTGGATTGCAATTTGTCTATTATTATGTTTGTGTGCTATTGTTTTTAACTTGCTTCAGGAACTTGAAGAAGGAAGAGAGAGATTGCTGGAGTGAACAAGCGAGGACATCATCAAATAGGATAAGCGACCAAGAGATAGGCCCTCTTGATTGATCCTAACCTAAGGAAATCTACCATAGAATGTACCTGTTGTGGCCAGAACCATTATCGGGCTAGAGGAATTCGTTCATGTCCGCACTTATAATTTTACTTCACCACAAATTGGTGACTCCACTAGGGAGGTGCCATCTTTTTGTTTGTTTTGGATTTCATGATTTCGTGAGAAATTTGCTAGTTTCACGTTTTCCCTTTTGTTGTATTGCTTTTCTCCTGCTTACTGGCTTACGTCTAAAAATCACAGTAGTAGATCTGGTCCCTGTTTTGAATTATTTTTTATTAGTTTCCTCGGACAACGTGTTTAATCGGCTAACAGTCGCGCCGATCAGTGCGAATTGCAGAGGAATAGTCGCACCAACCCGCCTCTGGTGCTTGTTGTCAGTTAGGCAGTCGTGCCAATTCCTGTAAGTGAAGATTAGGGCTAGACCCCAATCTTGGCCAGTGTGTTCTGCTCTTGTGTTTTTGACCCTGTGAGCCTTTTGACTGTTTTTCTCCCTGATTAGAAAGCTACTTTTCGTTTGGTTTTTCTTGCTTGTAGGCTTGTCATCTTGCTATTTGATTGATTGAGTCATTGAGTGGCCAGTGACACTAGGGCATATAGCTAGTCATCCATTCAACGACTTGTGGACTCATCGAGTCTGGTTGTGGCCATGTTTTCTCTTTGCATTTGTTTTTGGTCCCTTGTGAAACTTTAACCTCTTTTTGCACAAGTTCGAAAAAGTTTGTTTACTAGTTTGAATGTATTTTTTCGGCATAGATTACATTGTTGGTATTGTTTTTAGCAAAGTCGGTGCTTAGTCGATCTGAATGAACTTCTCTTTTCATGTTTTCATCTGCTTGAAGAGCTCATAGTCTCAAAAATTTTCTCATTGAAAGAATGTATGCGAAATTTTGGTTCGTTGTTTTATGAGATAATATGAAATTCTAGCATGTTGCTTCATTATAATTCACATCTCTTAGAAACTATAATTGCATCAGCATTTGGAAAGGAAGAGAAATTTTTTCATTTCGAAAGGACTAATAGATAAGTGCTTGTCAAGAAATTAGGAATTGGAATGCATTTTTTTCAAAACATGAAGTAGTGGAAAATCATTTCGTTTTCAGTTGCTTGATTGTTTGCATTTGATTGAGTAGTTTCTACCCTCTCTAGTGTAGGAATTTCATTGAATTGAAAGGGTCTTGTCTCATTTAGTTGCATTTTAGGTTTTTTGATTAACATCACTAAGACTTGAAAACTGAAACTTAACTCAAGATCAACTCTAAAATGAATTCAATTTACCTAAGGCGCATTTGACATTAATGATCACATCTAGAAGGTTTATGCTAGAGACATGTTTCGACGTCTGTAAAACTAGTAGCTGTAGTTAGCTTCTGCATTAGACAGCGCTAGCACAAATTTGTGCTCCTGGTACCATCGCGTATATAACGGGAGACCCCACTAGGCTGCAATCCTTTTATCCTTAGGAATCTGAGTCGGCCGCATTACGAACGTGATACACCAAACACAACATTTGTGGAGATTTCTTGCTCATACTTCTTGGTTTGCCAAGAGGTATTCTGCATTTCATGGCTGCGTGGTAATCCTGTTTACCTAGATCATCTAGAGTAGTCATTTGATCTTTTTGACTCATTAAACCTAAAAGATCATCTAATCACTTGTCCTTTCAAGCTTTTTTCCAATCGAAAGTGATAGAGTCATCTTTGCTTCTTTCTCGACTCTTTAAAAATGAAAGAACATTAGCCTTTTATGCGTCCTAAATAACTGATTGCCCACGATCCAAAACATCCTGTTAAATTTTTTGACCAAATCGTGAGTTCCCTTAAAAGGACATTTTAAAGCCTTGAAGTTATTTGTTTTGTCAGCTAAGACAAGATCATCGTGGCTGAACCATCTGGTTCACCTATTTTCTCTTCCTCTCCTCCGTCTGAAAGATTGTCCAAGGAGCCACTTCCTAAGTTATCAGAGCCATTTAAGGACCAAAATGTTGAACTCGCAATTGTTTTGAGTGTTCAATCATTATAATCTCGTCCTCCACCTACTTTCATTTCAAGGTCATCTACTGGTCTTGACCCGAAATCTCCGGATAATCTCGTTCGAACTCTAGAGAACTCGCCGACCACTGAAGGACAACTTGGAATGGTTACCTATCCTACGAACCCTCTGTTTGACGTATTTGATATATCACCATAGCACCCTTATAGTCCGTAAAATCATCCAGGTGTTCCTTTGGAACTATCCCCTAGTACACATTCGGTTGTCCATCGTCATTTGTTTCTAGACATGGAACCCGAGGGCAATGCTCTAGTCACTTCTCCAGATGAGTCCAAAGTCTCAACTCCACACACTATTGAGGGAGAAGAATTGCAGTTGTAGTTCCCTCCCGAGGGTTTCCCTTATTCAGAAGGTATTCCCGCTAGCTTGCCACCTGACTATGTGTCCTTAGGGCACTTAGTTTCGGGCGCACTGAGCGCCTCATCACTCTACCATAACTTTGTTTGGGCATCAGGTGTCAGACCTACGTGATGTCCGTTCGTTACAAACATGACCTCCCAACCAATTGTTACTTCAGTCCCTGTGTAACCAACTGTCCCAAACACTCTTGTACCATCAATCCCAGTTATGCGTTAGTCGCAACCGACGGTTTCAAATATTGTATCTGCTAGTACCTTTGTCCCATTAGTTAGTGGCCAGATTGTGCCATCGCCTGGAGGGCAGAATCTGAATGTCTCTATGGTGTCAGGTGCCGCTAATGTGAGTGACTCACAAGCTCACATGCTTGGTATAAACCAGCCCTCTTATGGTATTATTTACAACCCTGCTGACTGTTAGGGTCCCACCCTAACCCCCTTATTTATGTAATGGGATCACGTCATAGTCAAGAGTCAATAAAGCCCATATTAATAATTGTAAGTGGTTAATCCGCAATTAATGACAGAACCACAGTTAGTTGCAAATGGGTCATAGTATTAGATAGATGGTATTAATAAAACCCACGGTATTGGTCCGTGGTATTGCATGTATGAGTCATATATAAAGGATAGAGACTCCCTGCGAGGAGCATCGTGTCTTATTTTGTAATCGAGCTCTGCTCTATTGGAGGTTGCCCCCTCGAAGAGGCAAGTGAACATTACTCTCTGAATAATAAAATCATCGCTATTCTGTGTTTTGGGTATCTTTTCTTCACATATTCTGTATTTGGGTATCATTTTACAGGTTAAGAGCATAACAAGTGGTATCAAAGCACTTTCCAGGGCCGGTGGGATCTCCATTTCTTAGAAAAAATTGTTTTTGGCTAGAGATGTGTTCGAACGTCTTTAAACCACGGGATCCGTTGTTGAGCGCATAAACCTGCGGATTTGGGGAGGCATGCACGTAGGAAATACAAGAGGTGGTCACGTCTGTTGGACTCCCTTGTAACCCCTGTGGGTACCCCTTCGAGTAGTAGTGCATTAGACAGAACCGCGCACGGACTATCTTCCACATACCCTCTGGGTATATCGGAATCCCCCTAGGCTCCCTTGAAACCTCGCCATAGATAAACCGTCGGCCGTATTGCGCTACAGTACACTGAGAATAGCACTCGGAGAGATTACTCGCCTGTACGATAGGGTAGTCGAGTTGTACGGCTAAGGGTACGGTTGATCCTCCTTAGTTAGAGCCCTGAAACATTGGGCTGAGTACTACTACCAGACCCTTATGTATATTGCGATCTGTAGCACCTGACACTCCTCAAGACCATAGTTCCCTTTTCTACCGAGGGATCACACATCATCTCTTCCAGATCCGCTTGTGCAAAGGGGTGCAGCAGCAGCAGACATCAAATCTGCAGAAGCAGTCTATTCCGTCGCCCAGAGCTATCAGATCCGCCATTCAGATTTCTCAGATCCACCAGATCGGAGTCGTTGTGAAGGGTTCCTATACCGGGGTATAATTTTCGCAGGACTTTTGGCCGCATTGACATTTTGAGGATTTGGCGACTGCAGTATTGATAAGGAAGGAGTAAACTCCGTTAGGAGTTTTCCAAAAAAAAAAAAGGTGATCTAGCCCATCAGAATCAGGATGACGAGCTAAGCACGGTGGTACCATTCACTTCTTAGTGGAATTTTTTTTTTGGCGGTCCTAATTTTCAAAAAATCAGGTTGGTGTATGGTAGAAATTAGAGGTCAAGTGATGGCCAATGAAAGGATGGACAAAATTGAAGAATCAGTGCAAAACCTCCACATTCAGCTTAACAGACTATGTAGCATGGTCGAGAAAATAATCCCGAAGGGCAAGGAGCAAGCCCAAGAGGAGGAGTATAATGGCAATGGACACAATGAGGGTGAGTCTAGCCACTCTCCTCACGTCTGGCACACCCACCAACAACCCAGTCAACAACCTCCCAAGTTGGATATGCATAAATTTGATGATTCTCACCCGTTGGCATGGATAGCAAAAATGGAGCAGTATTTCAAACTGAATCACATCTTAGATGATGAGACTCAGTTTATGTTGGGGAGAATGTACTTGGACAATGAAAGGTGGCAATGGTGGGAATGGCATCAACGTTGCACTGGACCTTTTAGGACTTGGACCAAATTCAACAAAGCTCTTCAAGACCGCTTTGACCATGAATCATCTTTTTTGGGTCGTCTTACTAAGCTCTGACAGACTGGTACATTGGATAATATATTACAACTTTTGAAGCCTTAGCCTTACGCACTTGGAGTCTCTCAGATGTGTTCTACATGGAATTTTTTATCAGCAGTCTTAAAGAAGCCATCAAAGCTCAAGTCCTACTACACCACCCTCCCACATGGACGGAGGCTTGCAAGGTAGCTCGTAACGTGGAACGTGCATTAGCAGCCCAATACAGTCGTCCAAATTTCTCTGCTGAAGGTCGCCTCCCATAGGCTCACAACACAACTCAAACACTTAAGGTCCAAAAGGTGTCCCCTACGGAAATGGCCGACAGAAGAAATCAAGGACTATGTTACTACTGTGATGAAAAATACTCCCCAGGTCGTAAATTCAAGGAGCCCAAATTTTTCAAATTGATGCCACTGACTATAGCTCAACAGAGGAAGAACCACCACTTGAGGAACATGAGCCACTAGAAGAAGACAACCAAAAGGACAATGTCTCTGACGAACCAGTTATTTCGTTGCATGCTTTGGCAGGGATTTCTTCCCCTCACACTCTCAAAATCAGAGGTTTTATTAAACATCGCCCAATAGTAGTCTTGATTGGTAGTGGAAGTACACATAATTTCATCCATCAAAAAGTCGCAGAAGCAGTGCATTGTTTTGTACGAGCAGTTTCTAACTTCCAAGTTCAAATTGCAGATGGAGGCACAATGAAATTTGAAGGCCGTTGTGAAAATGTCAAACTTCAAATGGGGGATTATCAGTTGAAAACCCACATGTTTGCCATACACATGGGGGGTTGCGACATTGTCCTCAGTGCTGAATGGCTCCGCACTCTTGGGCCAATCACAATGGATTTCCAGGAGTTATATATGAGTTTTAAGCAGAACAACTACACACATACCCTCCGTGGACTCCAGGTGGGAGCCTCCTCTATCATCAGCTCGCATAGGATGGAAAAATTGTTAAAAAAGGGAAATCATGGAGTTGTAGCTCAATTTAATGCCATCCAGATAGTCGAAACCAAGCCTCTGCCAATTCATCCTGAGATGCAGCATATTTTAAATAACCATCTGCCGGTCTTTGACAAGCCTCATGAGCTTCCACCCTCGCGAGGGGAACATGATCATAGCATCACCTTGTTTCCAGGGGCCCAACCCCCAAATGTTCACGGATATAGATATCCGTTCACCCAAAAGAATGAAATAGAAAAAATCATCAAGGAACTTTTGGAAGCAGGTGTCATTCGTCCCAGCATTAGTCCTTATTCATCCCCAGTGGTCATGGTGCTCAAGAAAGATGGGGAGTGGCGGATGTTAGGGTCCCACCCTAACCCCCTTATTTATGTAATGGGATCATGTCATAGTCAAGAGTCAATAAAGCCCATATTAATAATTGTAAGTGGTTAATCCACATATAATGACAGAACCACAGTTAGTTGCAAATGGGTCGTAGTATTAGATAGATGGTATTAATAAAACCCACGGTATTGGTCCGTGGTATTGCATGTATGAGTCATATATAAAGGATAAAGACTCCCTGCGAGGAGCATCGTGTCTTATTTTGTAATCGAGCTCTGCTCTATTGGAGGTTGCCCCCTCGAAGAGGCAAGTGAAAATTACTCTCTGAATAATAAAATCATCGCTATTCTATGTTCTGGGTATCTTTTCTTCGCATATTCTGTATTTGGGTATCATTTTGCAGGTTAAGAGCATAACACTAACCCTACTGGATCAAGCAATGTCTGGTACCAACAGGTTCAGAATCCTGGTGCTCTGGATCAAACAATGTTCAGTATTAGCAGCCTTATGGGGCTTAGGTCCAATACCAAAATCCTTACGTTCCATACGGTTCTCAAGGATTGGTTAATCAATCTTACACCATACCGTCTAGGTAGTACATCTAGCATGGCTATGGCTAGATTTAGTTCGGTAATTTCCCGAGCACTGTTCAAGTACCCTTGCAACAACAAAGACAACTTTTGCAACAACCAGGGAAACCTTTGTTGCATCAAGGTCTTTCTGCGCAACAACAAGGGCAGATTATCCCGCAGCAAGGTCACCTACAATAATCTCAAGGTCAGTCCTTCCAATAGTGGCAACAAATCGCGCAGAAGAAGATGCAATATGCTTTGCGTACCTCTCAACCCATTCCCTCACAGGGCCAACCTCTGCAAACCCAGGGACAGATTTTGCAGCCGCAAGGCCAGCAAAACCAACCTGGGAAGAAGCAACCCTTGTATACCTATCAACAAGGGAAACCCTTGCAGTGACAGGTTCAAGGTCAAGTCCTGCAGCAACAGCTTCAAGGTCAAGTCCTATAGTATCAGGTGCAGAATCCTCTTGTCCAAGGCCAAAAGGTTTAGAATCCTGCTGACCAAGGGCACCAGGTGTAAAACGCCTACGTCCAAGGGCAACAAGCATATCAACCTTATGCCCAAGGACTACAAGTCCAAAACCCTCTTGTGCAGGGACAATAGGCCCAGCAACCCTATGTTCTAGGAAAACAGGTCCCATACCCACATGTCTAAGGTCAACAAGCTCAACAACCTTTTTACCCATACGTTGCCCATCAGCAACCTATGCATGGACAGTTTCAAGGTATTCCTGGTCCGAATCCTCCCTTTGGTCAAGGTAACCCACAATAGGGGTAGCCTCAGATGCCATATGGCCAAAATCCCTCACTGTGGGGTCAAAATCCTTACCATAAGGTATGGGATCCTCCTTATGTCCCCCCTTATCGACCTCCCATGCTTTTTAACACTCAAATACATTTCTTGGCCACACTTGAGTTGTCGGATGTATCATGTCTCACGAATGATCCAATTCTTCATTCATCATACTAGCCTCCGGTACCGTCCAAGATACCAAGTGATTGCCCCAAGTTTGATGGGAAAGCTAAGGAAGATCCTTAGGCCCACGTGATGACATATCACCTCTGGTGCTTGTTGAATTCATACGTGGGCGATTCCATTCATCTTCGTATTTTCCAATGAACCCTTATAGGTGCTGCAGCAAAATGGTACATCGAGCCACCTCGAAGTACTTTTCATGACTTCAATTTATTAGCCATGGCCTTCCTCACACATTTTCAACTGCTATTTCATTATGAAACGGGCACCTATTTGCTCACATTGCTTAAGCAAGACACGACGATGCACATCTCTGATCATATCCATGAATGGAGATGTAAACATCGACTGATCAAGTTCGAAATAACTGATTAGTTTCTCACCGAATGGTTTACTGATCTGAAAATGGGGCACTTAGGCTTCTTGTCTCACTTACAAGAACCTCTCCCACTTCCAAAGCTTTTTTTTATTATTCCCAAGTCTTTATGATTAGCCAGTGTAGAATTAAATATGTGCTTGAACATAAGGTGTATGCTGGTATTTGTTCTAAACTAATTATATGCTTTAAAATCTACTGTTTGTGCTGATATGTAAATGTGCTCACACTAATATATAAATACATATAAAAGTAAATAAAGCAGCAGAGACAATGCAGCAATAAACCACACACAAAACAACAATATTAATTAGGAGTTCACCCAAAACCCTTGGGCTACGTCTCCGTGAGCTCCAGTCAACTCGACTAGGCTCTCTGGGATTATGGTATAAGTCCTTTTTACAAGGTCTTGGCTCAACTCCTACTGTTTTACACAGAAACAGTGGGTTCAGACACCATTTTATCCCCTAGCTCTTGAAGCTCTCGACTTTTTGGCTCTCAGCTCTGGCTCTAGCTCTCGACTCTGGCTTTGGCTCTTGGCCCTGGCTTTGGCTTTTCGGTTCTGGTTCTGGCTCTTCGACTATGGCTTCTTTGGCTCTCTATGAGTTTACATCTCTTTGGCTTTTCACTTGACCTCCAAGTGACTCCAAAGACTGCTCTACGCAGTGGCTTTTTGGCTTAGTCTGCTTCTGCCTTCTACTCTGGCTCAGTGCTACCTTCCCCCTTCATTCTGTCATTCTGTGGCTTTTTTAAGCCAATCGGCATTGGTCGGTTTGTTTTCCCCTTCGGGCTCTTTGTCTCTCGGCCTCTACCCGCTCAAATCCCTTTCTGAGCATTTAACAATCATTTGTTAACACTTTCAGGGAAGGTGGACACCTGTTCTACAATGGAAGGGACCAAAATTGCATTGAAAAGACCAAAAATAGCGTTCATGGTTTACACAGGAAAAATACACTAAACACGGGAAAAATCCATAGAATCAATGTTTATCGGACTTCAAATATTTATGGATTCCATCTTATTTTCCATCGGGTCCACCTTTAAGTCACTTATCGCAAGTCACATAGGCACGGGTTCTCTGTGGTTTCCATTTGTATTTTTAAAAATACATTAAACATTGCAAAATCTCGTCAGAGGACCTTATGGCAGACTTGACATATTATATATTTGCATTCATAAACCCGTCGGGTTTGGATATGTATCGCAAGTCACAATATCACGTGGACTTGGGGTAAGCCATATGGCGTGGCCTACGCTGACGCGATTCGCCACTGCCGATATCAGCGATCGTGATATCACTTGGCCCGGGGTCCTGCCTTCGCCTCATGGCATCGCCGATCATGATCCACTGATATCAACGACTGCAACATCACTCAGCCCAGTCCTTTCCTTATGTCCTACGCTATCAGCCGCTGCTGATATGCCAATTTCGGTAATCGCAGTATCACACGGCCCGGTCCTTATGTTATATATCATAGTTCCCTCCAACCCGATATTTTGGGGATCGGTGATCGGGGGTGCTTCCCCTTTTTTGCTTAAATCTGCCTTCGACCTCCTTCGATGCGATTTTCTTCATAAAGCCTTTTAGGCCATTTTTAAAGGATTTTGCCTCTTTTTCTAAAGAACCAAGGCATCTTCCTTCAGCGATAGCTTCTACATCCTAAGTCCATTTTTTCCCATTCAAGTTGCAGCAGATTTAGAATGAGACGATCTTTGCAATAGGGCTAGTTCTAGGAACTTTCTTTGACTTTCATTTTTCCTCTGTGAGGAAAACCTTGACTTAGGAATCTATCCAAAATCCATTTTGGATCACACCTTCCCACTAAAAGAACTTTTGGTCTCCAAAAGACTGATATAATGATTTGAATAGTAAATGAGAGTGACTCACACTCTTCTTTTAGCCTCCCTACACTTGCCTTGCATAGTGCCTCTGAACCAAAGTTTCTGACCACTTCCCTTATTGGATGGGCTGGTCTTCCTAGGAAGAGTTGCCTTCTTCTTTGCCTTCCTGTAGAACTCCTGCTTCGATGGTCACAGTAGGTAGTTTTAACTTCGCTGCCTTGATCATTGTTCCAAGGTGGCTCAAACAAATGTGAAGTACACATGCTCCACAAAACTTTCATTTGTACCTGTTTGAGAAGCTGCCAACAACAACTATTAACAACAACAAGCATACCGAAAATAACTGGATGTACTAAACTCCCGCTTCAACAAAAGAAACAGATTTCACATCTTGTGAACACCTCCATGTCTTACATTTGCATACAAATGATGGACTAGACAACAAGCCCACAAAGCATGCCTTTAAAACAAATGACCCTTCAAGTCAAGCATGTAGAAAAGGACCATTAGGACTCTTTTCAAAAGATGAACATTTCATCACTATCTCCATTTGGAGACCAAGTTAGCTTCTCCCAAGTCAACATGGCATACACGTTTAAAGAAATCAGCCCTTCAAGTTAATTACACAAACATGTTCAAATACAAGGAAAACATCAACATCCCTGTGTTCATGCATCTCCTACTCATGCATGCATTTCATACTTCAACTTTCACTTAAGCACACTGTACTTTTGAAGCTGAAATGAAATATAATGTAGATGCATCAATAGACATGCAATCTTAATTAGATAAGAACTCTAACCATTTCTTACCAATCCCTTTCAAAGGTACTACCTTTGTCTGCACATCAACATCATTATGTGAATCATCCTAAGACACATCATTCATGGAACATCCTTTCCATTTCTACCATCTTCTCTTTCCACTTTCTTCAACTTTTGTGGAAGCATTGCTAGATTCAGAGTCCAACATTTTGCAGCAAGATGTCCTTGCTTATGGCAGTAAGTGCACTGCATGTGCATCCTCTTGACAGCATGATTTGCCTTGTCCAATGGACCTTTGGCTTCTTGCTTCTTTTCCTTCAAAAGTTTCCTGTATGTGGCCATTCTCTTCCAACATCTAGAAACATTATGTTTATCCAACCCAGAAAAGGAACATGCAATTCTTTTCCCATACATATGTGGAAATTTATCATGCTTTGCACAATCGAAAGGAAAATGTTTAGAACCAGATTTATACCTTTCTCTTTCACCTTTATTGCCTTCATGAGGAGGTGAATAAAATGAAGAAGTGGCTTCCTTTGGGACACCATCAATCTCTTCAAGGCTGTTATAGTCTCCCCAACTCTTTGGTTCATGTGTGTGCTTTTGAACACCTGCAATGCAACTCCCTCTTGGAGTTGTTTCAATGACCTTCATGGCAGCTTTAGAACTTTCTCCATAAGCTTTTCCATAGCCAAGAGCCAAATACTTAGGCCTTTCCTCAATCATTATTGGCTGAACAATACCTTGTGCATGTCTACCCAAGCCTTTTCCTTCATAGCCCATATTGGACATTAGCTTGGAACCTATGCCTCTACTATGTTTTTTAAAAGAACCAATATAAGCACCCTTAGAGGAATTTGAAGACAAACTGGAATGGTTTACCTCTTCTTCAAGCTGATACTTTACTAAGGCTTCTTGGAAAATAAAGAGTTGTGTCTCCAACTCATGCATCCTTTCCAGGTTCATATTTTCAATATGAAGTTGCCTATCCATTTCCCACAATTTTTCAGAAAGCAATTGCTTCTCTTCCTTCATGGAATTCAACTACTCTCTAAGTCTGCTACTCTTCCTTCCATCCTCATACATTTCTCTCACCATATCCGTCATGGTGGACAATTCTTGCTTCATTTATTCATCAAAGAATCTTGTGAACAAAGCAAAATTTGAGGACCCACTTGTAGAAGTTGTCATTATGCCAATGAACAAAAAAAAAACCTCAACAAGATAAATAAAGAGCTTATTTAGCAACCTTTTGCAACAAACCTCTTGTGCTCCAAGGATTGCCTTGAGGTCTTTTGGGATAAGAAGAGTGCCTTCAGCTCTCTTTCCTTCTTGTCCTTCTTGGACTGAGTTATCAATAACTTTCCCTTCACGTCTGCAAACTCAAGCAATAGTCAGTCTACAAATGAAGCATAAAATCAGCCTCTTGCTGTTCAAACACCTTTCAGACAAGTAGTCTTTGCTTTGACAATTAAGCATTCTGATATAACCTTCATTTAAGGTGGGGTTAACCAAACTTAAGCTTCGATACCAGCTAATCCGAAAATGGGGCACTTAGGATTCTTGTCTCGCTTACAAGAACCTCTCCCACTTCCAAAGATTTTTTTTTATTCCCAAGTCTTTATGATTAACCAGTGCAGAATTAAATATGTGCTTGAACATAAGGTGTATGCTAGTATTTGTTTTAAAATGATTATATACTTTAAAATCTACTGTTTGTGTTGATATGTAAATGTGCTCACACTGATATATAAATACATATAAAAGTAAATAAAGCAGTAGAGACAATGTAGCAATAAAACATGCACAGAACATCAATATTAATTAGGATTTCACCCAAAACTCTTGGGCTACGTCTTCGTGAGCTCTAGTCAACTTCACTATGTTCTATGGGATTATGGTATAAGTCCTTTTTACAAGCTCTTGGCTCAACTCCTACTATTTTACACAGAAACAGTGGGTTCAGACACCACTTTATCCCCTGGCTCTTGAAGCTCTCAGCTTTTTGGCTCTCGGCTCTAGCTCGAGCTCTGGCCCTTGGCTCTGGCTCTTGGCTCTAGCTCTGGATTTTTGGTTCTGGCTCTAGCTCTTTGGCTCTAGCTTCTTTGGATCTCTATCAGTTTACAGCTCATTGGATTTTCACTTGACCTCCAAGTGACTCCAAAGACTGCTTTGTGTGGTGGCCTTTTGGTTCTATCTACTTCTACCTTCTGCTCTGACACAACGCTGCCTTCCCCCTTCATTCTGTCATTTTGTAGCTTTTTTAAGCCAATCGGCGTTGGTCAGTTTTTTCCTCCTTCGGGCTCTTCAGCTCTGGGCGTTTGCCTGCTCCAATCCCCTTCTGAGCATTTAACAATCATTTGTTAACGCTTTCAAGGAAGGTGGACACTTGGTTTGCAACGGAAGGGACCAACGTTGCGTTGAAAAGCCCAGAAATAGCATTCATGGCTTACATAGGAAAAATACACTAAACACAGGAAAAATCCGCATAATCAATGTTTATCGGACTTCAAATATTTATGAATTCCGTGTTATTTTCCATCGGGTCCACCTTTAAGTCGCTTATCGCAAGTCACATAGGTGTGGGTTCCCTGTGGTTTCCCTTTGTATTTTTAAAAATACATTAAACATTGCAAAATCCCATCGGAGGACTTTATAGCAGACTTGACGTATTATATATTTGCATTCATAAACCCGTCGGGTCCAGATATTCGCAAGTTGCAATATCGCGTGGACCCAGGGTAAGCCATATGGCGTGGCCTATGCCGATGCGATCCGAAAATACTGATATCGGCGATCGTGATAACGCTTTGCCCAGGGTCCCACCTTTGCCTCGTGGCATCGCCGATCGTGATCCGTCGATATAGGCATTCGCAACATCGCTCAGCCCGGTCCTTTCCTTATGTCCTATGCTATCGACTACCACTGATCTGTCGATTTTGGTGATCGCAGTATGGTACGACCCCGTCCTTATGTTATATTGCATCACTGCCTTCGACTCGATATGTTAGGGATCGACGATTGGGAGTGCTTCCCATTTTCCGCTAAAATCCACCTTTGACATCCTCCGATGCGATTTTCTTCATAAAGGCTTTTAGGCCATTTTTGAAGGATTTTGCCTCTCTTTCTAAAGAACCAAGGCATATTCCTTCAGCGATAACTTCTGCATCCTAAGTCCATTTTTTCCCATTTAAGTTGTAGCAGATTCAGAATTAGACGATTTCTGCAATGGGGCTAGTTCCAGGAAATTCCTTGGACTTTCATTTTTCCTTTGTGAGGAACACCTTGACTTAGGAATCTATCCAAAATCCATTTTGGATCATTTACCAAATTGTTCATAGCCCCAATTGCTCGTGATATAGCCATGGGTGGATCCGTCATTGAAGAGAAAGCCATTGCTCATGCCCACTACTTGGACCTGGTCTACTCTGAGTCTGGAACCTTATACGAATTATTACTCAATGCTCCACGGCCATCATCCAATCCCGTGACATCGAAGTCACCCACTGTCCCTCTCGTTGATGGAGATATTGGTTCATTATCCCAGGTCCCTGCAAAAAATTCTTCCAAACAGAAGTCAGTCTCGAATATTGCTCCCAAAATTTCATCTCAAAACCCTCCAGGCCCCAGTAAAACCTCAGAGGTCCACATTGTCCAGTCTACCACAGCAGACAAATCCTCGAAAGGAAAAAAGAAAGGCAAAGGCAAGGCTAAATCCGATGCCCCGAAACAGGTCCTCCCAATTGTTTGCCGACGAATCATCACAACAGAAACCTATGTATCCTTGCTTCATTTGTGAGGAGGATCACTATACTAAGGATTGTCCACGACAATCTGAAGTTAGTCGATTTCTCAAGGGGACCCCTGGTGTCCTTAAAGAGCCCTTTCTGTCTCAATAGACTCAAATGGTAGACCAACCTCAATTTTCTTCCTCTAGATCTCAAGTGTTCATGATGAGAACGCCCATTAATGTGGCTACCCAATCAAAGGATTATCAAACTCCAGCTTCCACAGTTGGGAAAGAAAAAGAAGTTCCATCTTCTTCTTCTACCTCGAGTTCTGGCCCTCTGCAAATCGAGTGCCCTAACCCTAATTCCGCTCCATGGCCACCCTCTTGAGGTGTGCTAAGGTAATCCTCATACAATCCCAACACTTGAGCCACTCAGCATTACAATATTGTTGAAGATTTGGCTCAGGCATCGCCAGCTATATCGGCTCTCGAGGTACTCCAAAGCTGCCCATCACAGTGGAAGTATTTGCCGTCAGCTATTGGGGGCATCAATCCCACCGATTCTAATTTGATCTATTTTGATCTAGAGAACCATGTTCCATGACTCCCCCATCAGATTCCCTTTCTTATTCAGGTAATCATTAATGAAAAGACCATCCACCGCACTGTCATTGATGAAGGTGCTTCTACCTGCATCATGTCAACTGCGTGTTGGAATGCTCTTAGTTCCCCTACACTAAAATAGTCTCCGAACACATTGGAAGCTTTTGACAAGCGCGATTCGTGACCCTTTAGTGTTTTACCGAACCTTTCCATCACCTTAGAAGGCAAGACAGTGCAAGTCGAAGTAGAGATTGTTGACACCAATCTCAATTATAATCTTCTACTTGGTCGAAGTTGGACTCATGCCATGCATGTCGTGGCCTCCTCTTTGTTTTGTGTGATTCATTTTCCCCATCAAGGGAGGATTGTCACCATTGATCAGTTGTCTTTCTTTGCCTCTTCCTCATCTGATGGCAACATTCCGTATGTCAAGCACTCTGGTGCTCCCTTTGAGAGTGTGGGGGTAGGTCTCTTCAAAGATTCTGCCTTAATGGGGATTTTTCCACTCCCACCTCCTCATGTTGCCTCTGTCAACATGATCTCAGTCAAATATGATCCTTGGGTCATACCTGCACCAGATCTAGTTGATGCTTGGGGCGACGTCATGCCGCTTAGTCCCGCCGAAGTCAATTACGTGGAAATTGTTTCAGCTGCGAACTCTGCATCCTTTGATTCTCATATCTCGAATATCTCTCTTGATATGTATTCTTAATCCCCTTGGCTTGGCACTTTGGAATCATCTGATCCCTTAGCCGAGACCTTCCTCGCTGATGAAGGTATCATGGAAATCATGTCTCTCGAGGAACCACCATGGATCGATACCCATCATCACTCCTCATTCCTGCCTCACCCGACGGTCATGTCTACCTCTTTCAAAGAGTCCTCTTCTCCATTTCCACCACCGACTATTACTCATGAAGTATGGTCGGAAGGAAATCTGGGTAATATTACCCAAACGATGCCGATTGACATTTCTATCAAACTCGGTATCATTGAACACGTTCATATCGGGGTATCTTGTTCTCCAGATGAGATCAAGACATATACTCATATTTTTCAAGAATTTCGTGATGTGTTTGCATGGTTTTATGAAGAAATGCTTGGCATTGATCCCAACATTGTGGTGCATGAAATACCAACGTATCCGAATGTGAAACCCTTTTTCCAACGGCTTCGTTCGATGCACCCTAGGAAGGCCGCTGCTATTAAGGGCGAAGTCGAAAAGCTTCTAAAATCCAGATTCATTTATCCCATTCTCCTTATAGACTAGGTGTCTAATATTGTCCCGGTGAATAAAAAACAAGGCACGATCCGTGTTTGCATGGATTATCGAGATCTTAATTGTGCTTGTCCTAAATACAACTATCCTACTCCCTTCATTGATCAAATCATTGATGAATGTGCTGGGAGCGAGATTTTTTCCTTAATGGATGGTTTTTCTGGTTACAACTAGATCAATATCGTATCGACTGACCAAGAGAAGACAACCTTTATCTATCCATGGGGTATGTTCGCAATTACAAGAAGCTCCCTTTCGGCCTAAAAAATGTTGGGGCCACATTTCAGCGGGCAATGTCCTCTGCGTTTCATTATATTTGCAACATTGTCCAAACTTACTTGGATGACCTTCCTACCCATTCTTGTAAGTGACAAGATCACCCAAACCACCTTCGACAGAGTTTTCTATGCTGCGGGCACTACAACATCTGGTTAAATCCACACAAATGTGTTTTCTACATAGAATCTGGATGAATCCTCGGCTTCATCATTTCCAAGGACGAGATTTTCTTGGATCCGATAAAAGTCGAGGCCATTGTAAACTCACCCCCTCCATCTTCACTGCACCAACTCTAGAGCCTCCAGGGAAAGGCAAAATTTCTTCATCATCTTATACCCAACTACGCCAGGCTAGCTATAGGAGTTACCTGGTTGCTCAAACAAGGAACACCCTTTGCATGGGACGAGATAGCCCAAAAATATTTCGATGATCTTAAGGCTATCCTCATAAATGCTCCTCTATTGCATCCATCGGATTATTATCGAGATTACTTCATTTACCTAGCCGCAACCCCTAGCACCATAGCTATGGTGTTGGTTCAAGACGACAATGAAAGCACTGGACACATGAACTACTACCTGAGTGAGAATCTCCTCGATATCGAAACGCGTTATGCACATGTCAAGAAGTTGGCTTTGGCCACCGTCCAGGTTGTTCAACGTTTTCGACATTATATTCTCTTACGAACGACTACATTGATTTCTGAATGAAACCCTATCACCTACATCCTGACTCATCAGTTGCTTGGGGGCAAGTATTCTAAATGGATCGATATCCTGCAAGAATTCTATTTGGTCTTCACTACAACCAAATCTAAGAAGTCACTTGTTTTTGCAGAATTGATTTGTTCCCTTCCCTCCAAAGCTCTTCCTACTAGTGCAGATGAACAACTCCGAAATGAGACCCTTTTCCTGATTAGCACCCTTGATCCATGGTATGGTGATATCATTGTGTATCTCCGAACCTCCACATTTCAGTATGCATTGACCAAAGATGATCGTCGAAGGATTCAACATCATTCTCAACCCTACCGCATTATTGGTGATACTTTATACCGTGTCGGTGTTAATTCTATTCTTCGTCGACGCCTCACGATTGAGGAAGCTGAAAGAGTTCTCAATGATTGCCACTCTGGTGTACATGGTGGTCATATGTCTGGTTATGCTACAGCTTAGAAAATCCTTTGTGCTGGTTATTTCTGGCCATCCATCTTCAAAGACTACATTCTTGCTATCTGCAAGTGTCATGAATGCCAAATCTACCAGCGGAAGATGCTCGTCCCACCCACTCACCTACACCTCGTCATTACCATTGGTTCCTTTGCCAAATGGGGCATCGATTATATGACATGTAACCCTTGTTTGGCCAAGGGGCATGGCTACATTATCGTTGCTATGGATTACTTCACCAAATGGGCTGAAGTGATGCCTACATATTCGGAAGATGGTAAGACAGCAACTCAATTCCTTTTTAACCATGTTATTTCCAGGTTCGGCATACCCCAATCCATTGTCACTGAGCATGGCTCCCACTTCAGAGATTACTTGATGGAAAAACTGACATCTACATTGAGCTTGTGCCACGATGGCTCGACACCATATTACCCTCAGGACAACGACCAAGGTGAAGCCAGGAACAAAGTTTTGGTCACCATGCATCAATGTACTATTGGGATGCACAAATCAAATATTCATCTCATGCTTTTTTCATCTCTGTGGGCCTACCGAACTTCAACCAAAGATGCCACTAGTTTCACACCTTTTGAGTTGGTCTATGGTATGGAAGTAACATTGCCGATCGAATGTGAGATTCCTTCACTTAAGTTAGCTATTGAACTCCTTGAAACATCACCTCAAGAGGAACGCCTCTTATATTTGGTATGACTGGATGAGATTCACCGTCTCGCTTCCTTGGTCATCGAAGCACAAAAGAAACGGGTCAAATCCCATTTCAACCAGTTGGTCTCCCTTCGCTCTTTCTCTGAAGGTGACTTGGTCCTGCTATACGACCAAGCTAATGATAAGCTGGGGGTAGGAAATTTCAAACCTATGTGGCACAGGCCCTATATTGTAAAATGTGTTTTGCAGAAAGGAGCCTATGAACTTATTGATTATGAAGGAAATGCTCTCGATAAGCCCTGAAATGGGCTTTACCTCAAAAATTACTATGCTTAGGTCATCTTGCATGGTTGCTTATGTACATTAGTGTGTGATTCATTTCTATACAGTGTGGTTTTGTGTGGAAGTTTTTGAACAAATTTCCTGTTTACTATGCTTTTCGTGCTTTGCAGATGTCTGCAGCTCCTCAAGTCGGTTTCGCCGATGGTGCTTGCCGAAGTACCCAGAACCTATCATCCACAGCATGGGCTATATACAACCCTAACGGTGAGTTGATTGATCTTCAAGGTATCTGCCTAAGTTGTATAACCAACAACATTGCTGAATACAATGCGGTCATTGAACTGTTATCAGAAGCCATCGCTCTGGGCATCAGAGAATTGATTGTCAACCTAGATTCATAGCTTGTCGTCCTTCAACTCAACGGGCAATATTCCGTTAGGAACCCTCAAATATTACGAATGTATCTCCGTATCCATCTGTTGGAAAGACATTTTGATTATATCACATATCATCATATTCCTAGACGCATGAATACATTAACATATGCATTAGCTAATTACATGTTGGATAGACATTTACGAAACATGTAAAAGTTAAGACAAACCATTTGTACCATAATAGATAGGAAAATACAACATATATACATATGTGAAAATGTTTGATACATCAAAACCCCAAAAATTAATATGTATGTCTCCAATAACATCAGCGGCTTGCAGGCCTTATACATCGGTGGCACGCAGGCCTCAAAAAATATGTAAGTTTTGGACCTAGGAATTACTCGGAATGGTGGTCATGATAGCACGAAACAGCTTGCACTACGCGACTCAGTAATCAATGGGATCCGATCTGAGACTCCTAGTGTGTGCCTCTGGTACCACCGATGCATGTCTCCTATCCAAGCATACTCAGGGATACCATGAGTCAACCCCTCGAGGTTCCTCGCAATCTCCTCCTCATTATAGATCCCTTTTTAATAAGGGGTGAAAACATCGATAGGATGAGGATAATGCCTAGCTATCGGGGACATCCTGGTTGGCCACTCTGGTCCAACATCTGCATACACAAGAGAAATGTTATAAGCATGCATATACTAAAAACAATTAAAAAACATCAAAATCAAAAATTTGGTTTGGTTTTTTACCTTCGTCATCGAAGTCCTCCCCATCTAGCAAGTGCATATCTGGGTCTCCATAGAAATCAGTGCCACTGTATGGCCAGTCCTCCATGAAAATTTTTCATCGTCATAACCACAAAAAAATGTTGGTCGGTAGGATATCTGCTGACCCCCAGTGATCTTGGGCATCAAATGACTCTAGTAGGTGATCCACGGATCACGTGGTGCATGAGGATCAACCTCAGTCAACAGATACTGGAACAGTGGTGAAGAAGGTCACAAGTACTAATTCGAAGCCAAATTGCTTCACATTTCTTGCCTTCACCTTGGACAACTCACACTTGATATTCATCTTCATGGTCTCCACCCAGTTCAAGATCATGGGAGATGTGCAGTCTATAGTGTAAAGGAACTTTGAATTATTAGTCTCATGTTCAGCCTGGGTTCCTGGCACTCTGTTGATGGTTAACAGAAGCACCCTCAGTGTCAAATCCCATACACTGGAAATCTCAAACTTCCCGCGTTTGGATTTCAAGGCCTTAGGACAATGCGTGGAAAGTAGGGAAGATATGCTTGCCCCGACCGGACGTGACCCATACAAATTCATTGGCTCACCTCTCTGAGATAACCCAATGATGAAGTAAATGTATGAAGTCGTCAACTCCAGCTCTTGGTCCCCAATGACAAAAATCTCACGATTGATGTCCCAAAGGCTTATCAAATACTGAAGCAATTCGGGCTAGGCCTATATCCTTGGTGTAAGGAAAAATTTGAGGAGCTCGCAAGCCCTCAAAGCCTTCGGGAAATTTGGATCATTCATTGCCTGGGTGTCCACACCTTCGTGTTCTCTTTCCTTCCAATCCACCATTTTTTGTGATTTCTCTGTTGCAAAAGCCATTTATTTGAGTCAATCATCAATTTTGGTGCATAAAAATCAAGTTTCAATGGTAAGTTCTTTAGAAAACTTGTTTTTTCCCTATCCACGGTGTTGGTACACCTATTTTAGAAATAGTCACATTGGTCGGTGCGGATGGTCGTGCAAATAACCTCGGCCGATGCGATCCCGTGCCTGGAAATCACGCTGACCGAGGGTGAAATTTTTTCTCAAAAACCTCCATAAACCAAAAAAATGGTTAAAAGAATAAATGAATAGTATGAAAATGGAGCTCAGGGCTTCGGCTGTTACCTAGAACTGACGGCTCATTGATTGGCCTCCCGAATCTCCCACAATTCGCTCAGGAAAAACTAGGGCAAAAGAGGGTAAAAGTCTTCACTGCAAAGGTAAAAAAGTAAATGGTAAAAATATATTTACTTTTCTCCTATTTATTCATTTTTTCATGAATATATCAGGTCAAGGACTTGATAATACACTTTTCTTTTCTTGTGCAGCGACATGTGATGGACGTTCGACGATGGCGATGAGTCATATTTCAACTCTTTTCTCGACTCGTTAAAATCATATGAAAAGATCACCGAGTATTTTTTCCCTTTTTGACTCGTTAAAGAGAATAAAAATGGGGGTCCGCTTTCAGCTCTTTTCCGACCCTTTAAAATGAAAAGAGGGTCGAGCCCTTGTCATTTCGAACTCGTTAATGGATGCGAAACGTCGTGTGGATAGTATAAGTTTACCCCTTTTTCGGGCTGGGAAGCACTATTTACGAAAATGGTACTCCTTGACTGAAATGGTCAAGTGGTTCTCTCAAGTATTTTTTTCTACTTTTTCGGGCTCGAGAGACACAAATGTATGAAAAAGGACCATGTGCTTCCTATCATTACCAAAAAGTGGACTTAAACCACTACATCAACCTAGCATAAATCACTTTAAAATCAATCGTTTACCTCTAAAGACACCTCCTCTAGAAGCTTTGAAGGGCGCAATTCTATGCATAAATTACTCAGGTATTTGACAATCTTTGAGGGCTCTTTTACCAGCCACAATTATGCCCTAATTTGGCCTATACAAGCCTCCAAACACATGCATAAAACCTCATGTCTAGGGATTGAACCCTCTGTGTTGATCCTTGAGGATATGTGACCCTTACGCCTGCAACATAGTAGGCATTACAACCCTCCTAAACACGCATTACAGGGGTCTCTGCCCTCTTATAAGAGCTAGACCTTTTTCAATCCTATTCATAGAAATTTACCCTTCAACATGTTCCCAGAACTTCATCCAAATCATACATCGAACAACTCCACCTACTCATCCAATCCAGAACTTAGGAAAACAGAAACAAACATGTATTTTGTCACTCTCTAGGTTTTCTCCTTAGCTTTGTGGCTCTTCATACTAGTTTTCACTTTGATTAAAGCTCTTGATATGTTCTACAAATGATAACAACCTCTCCTCTACTTATAATTACTATGAGGGTAACAATAGGCCCTTAAGGGGCATCACTTAAATACAAGAAAAATTAACTTTATTTGATAAAACCCAAACTAACATTAAAAAAGAGATTTCTTCCATTTTATTTAGCCACATAATGATGCGCTAGGTGCCCCTTAGCCCATCAAGGGTTCCCTCATCCATCCATGATTAAAAAATGATTTTCTTGACTTAGTTTCCACGCACAACTTTGGGTACAAAACCCACTTCTTGGGAACATTTCCAAAAAACCAATTTTGTGAGTCAACTTCTCATAAACTTAATAACCTAGGGGTTGTGGGAGTACCTCCCAAACTACACAATTCAAGATGCCTTCATTGTGCTTCCTCCACACTCCCACAATTCCACACTTAAAAAATTGTGAAATTATTTTACTGCTTTTCCAAGTCACCTCCAGTGATGGTAGAATGGTTACTTCTTACAACGTGCCTCCCTCTGATTGAAAATTTCGACAGTCATTTGAAGGAAACCAATTCTAGAAGTAACACAATTAGGACTATGACAAGATCTTATATTTCGAGCAAGTTGCGATGATATATACACACACACAATACATCTCTCTCTCTCTCTCTCTCTCTCTCTCTCTCTCTCTCTCTCTCTCTCTCTATATATATATATATATATATATATATATATATATATATATATATATATATATAGAGAGAGAGAGAGAGAGAGAGAGAGAGAGAGAGAGAGAGATATGTATTGTGTGTGTGTGTATAAGTTGTTAGAATAATGATATATTGTATTTATCCTTGTGATATATGTATGTTTGTGCCTTTGTATTAAGAAAAATACAAGTAATTGTTTGTTTAAAAAATGAACAACGAATTTCTCTTTGTTCAAAAGCATGTCCCTAGAAACTTGAAAATGATGTTATGTTTTTTAAATGGGTGAGATATAGTCTTTTGTCTATTATGATGTTATCTTTTGTAGAAGCTTTCTCATTGTGTGGAATGTGAGGTTCATAGAAAAGGTTGTACAATGAAAGATTCTTATGCACCTCCGCACTCTACATTGCATAAACCAATGGGTCTAGAATATTGTCAATGTAATATTCTAAATGAAATACTATTGGGTAGTAAATGCAATGAAGTGAGATATTCCAAATACAAGTAAATTGAATATTGTAAGATATGTTGAAATACTAATTATTAGTTAGATATCTAGTTATTTTATATGAAATTGTTCATATTGGCAACAAAAGAAACACATAGTTCATTTTTCTACTCTGCACCTTCATTGAAATGGGGAATGGGAACACTATTTGTGGTGTTCCAATTGAGAAAGGAATGTGAAAATATTTTTTCAAAGTGTTTCAATATTGGAGTCATTGTAGATCTTTTTATTCATACTAAAACCATTTTGATTTATCTCTCATGAATGGAAATTTTATTAGTGCATCATAAGGAATGTATATTCACAGAGTTACTAAAGGATTTCTAGGTTTAGTGCTACTTTTTTTTCCTTTTTCTATTCTCATCTTCATTGGACACTATGGAAATCATAAACTTGACCATTGAAGATAATTCATGGTAGGGAGGTAGTACTAATCAATATTGACTGGGAGAATTTAAAGGTACTCAATTTGGAATTCAAAACAGAAGAATTGACAAGGTTATTCATATGTTTTTTGCATATTTTATGTCGATTCTATGTTTTTTATTATGAATCCTGACAAGTATCTAATTTGAGATTTTTTTGGTTAGTTTTAGATTTGGTTTTAATGTTTATTATGTGCCTCCAAATATCACACAGTTGAAATTATCTTTTACATAATTGGATTGATCTATGAGAAGCTATGAAACTGTTGATGGGATGAAATGTACACCATAAGAAGATTCCTCACGGACCACATTCATGAAGTCATTTTGGTTGAAGATGGGTCGGTAAACGATTGCACAGCCTCATACGCAATTTCATATGGACTCAAAGGCATGACATCACCAAATGAGTCTATCTCAGATTAAGAAGGAATGATCCAAGGATCATCATAAATAATGGTGTCTGATGTGATCATATGAATGGTTGCAAATGAAGACGATGCGTTGATCGGAGGAAAAGGAAAAGTTCCCAGTAAACTGGCATCTTTAACTAGTCCTACTCTAACATCCTTGTATGGGATAGTCGTTTTACCGACATGCTGAATACTTTCAGAAGAGGCTGGGTTGGATGAAAAGTAAGCCAGCTGGTCTATTGTTACAATCTTTCCATTATGTGGAAACTTTATTACTAGAAAGACCGATGAAACGGCCGCTGACATAGCGTAAGACCAATTTCGACCCAAGAGAAGGTTGTAATCTAGAGGGGCATCAACCACCTCCACATCTAGACTAATGGTTTTTCCTTCAACCCCTATAGGCAAATCCTGTAGAATGCCAAAAGGATGAAACCCACGGCCATCAAAGGCCTTTAGAATCGTCGGGGATTGATTTAGCGAAGGAGAACCAAGCGATCTCCAACATTGTATCGACATAATACACGTTGAGGCTCCCTCATCAATTACAGCCCGATGAATAGGCCTATTTTTTATATCACTGGAATCTGGAAAGCCATTTGATGAGGCAAACACGGTGTACTATTTTCTGGATCGAAAATTATTATGTTCGAGTCCTGAACGTCAACAGCTCCTATAGCCGACAAAAGTAATTTACATTGTGATGGACATGATTGCAACACTTCCAAAGCTAACATTGCTGAGGGTGAAACAGCTAAATCCTCAACTATGTTATAATTATGAGCCGCTCTCGCATGTGGATTGAAAGCTGACTTTTGAAGTATACCCTTGGCGGGCGGTTTGATTACTAAGTCTGGATTAGGTTTCTCGATTTGTAGTGGATCGGAACCGGGAGTTGAAGTTGATGGATTAGAATGAGAAGATTATGCTTCTTTACCATCAATAGGACTTTTACTACCATAATCTTGCGATTGAGTCGCAATCCTAACATGGGACATCATCAGTATGGGTTCTTCATTGGCACTCGAGGACGAACCTATCATCTGACTGTCTTGAGCTGGAAACGGATCCTTCAAAACAACAGGAGTTTGGGAACCTTTGACGATCTTCGCAACCTCTGCTTGATGAGGGCAGTCTCTTGTAAAATGTTCATCGTCACAAATGAGACAAGGATAACGAGGTTTGCACTTTTCATCATTGGATTCCAAATTTTCAGGTTTCTCCTTTGAATTTTTGTCCGTTTTATTCTTCTTCTTTCCTTTCTTCTTCCCACTGGATTTTGATTTGGCTGTAGATGACTCTACAATGTGAATATCGGTGGAAATCTCTGCAGAAGAATATCCTATTGGGGAATCAGGCAAGGTTATAATAGGAGAAGAATTCTTGGAAGATTTCTTCTTACTTTTAGTGTTAACCATACAAATCATACCATCAGTGGCATGAGATCCCGAAGGAGCTGTAGCGATTTGATTTTGCTTGGGAAGATCGGGGACTTTCTCATGTAACGTACCTGACTGAGTATAGACCAAGTCAAGGTACTGTGCTTGAGCAATTACTTGCTCCTCAGTAACAACTCCGGCTTTAGCTACATCTTCAGTGATCTTTGGCAACAAAGATTTTACAAACCACTCGGCCAAGATATGATCCCGAATAAACACCTTCACTAAACGCCGTCGATGTCTCCACTCATGAATATGATCTGAAATGTAAGTGGATGTCGATTATTTTAACGAAGTTAACAATTCCGTGCCATTGTCATATCGGACTGGCAACTGAAAATGAGTTAAAAATGAGGTAGCTAACTAACTAAAATTATAAAAAGTGCCTCGCGGTAACTACCACTTGGCCACGAGACCAATTAGAGTGTGCTAGAAAAGTCTAAGACGGATTGAATCATCTGAAATGGAGTTAGACGCACACCAAAGGTGGTAAGTCATCACATGGTTCGACGGGTCCTCTCCTAATTTACCTTTAAACTTAGGAATGTCACTGGGCAACTTATTCGGCCTTGGCGGCCAAAATGGAAGATAATTAATGGGATCGTTTGTTAGGCGTGACAAGTCAGGCAAGTCCAAAGTTGCGATAAATGGTAACTATTGATTAAGATCCCTAAAACTCTGGGTCATGAGACCAGCCCTAGGAGGAGGATATCCAGGATAACTAGGAATAGGAATTGCGTTTGGGATATTGTATCCTCTTGGAAAACCAGGATTAACCGAACCATACTGGGGTTGTTGAGGTTGTTGATAAGTGTACCCAGGGTACGGTTGATACTGATAGACTGGCTGCTGCACAGCAGGACCGAATTGGTACTGTCCCTGGTATGGTTGATAAGTAAATTGTGCTTGACTTGTGACAACCGTACTTGAACCAGGTTGTCCTACAGGCATCTGAACCAAAGTTTGAATCGTAGATCCAGACGGTGGTAAAGATTTCTAAGGAGTAGATACGGGAACAGTAGAAACTGGAGCTATCGATACTCCAGAAGTAGGTGGGGTAGATTGAACATATGTTGCAGCAGTTGTAGCAGTCGTTTGAGGCGGAGTACGAGGTGTACTAGGCCCAGGCTGAGAAACTACCAAAGGTACAGAAGTTTGAATGTTAGACTGGACTGGTTGCTGGGGTGTACCAGAAATTAAGGGTTGTCGAGTTTGAGATGACAAATGTACATTTGGTTGCAACACCTGTTGAGTTTGCGATGGATCCCACACTATATTCATTCCGGGGTACTGACTGATAACAAGTTGAGAATATTGAGGACCATAACCGGGTTGAGGGTAGGATTGATAATTGAAAGGTACATTTCCCGTTCCTTGAACATATGTTTGACCGGAGGGTAGTTGGAAACCTTGGTTCGAGTACTGACCTTGGGGTTGATAACCTTGAGGCACGTACTGATATTGGGGTTGACCTTGAGGTATAAATTGATACTGGGGTTCACCTTGGGGTACATATTGAGTCTGGGGTTGACCTTGAGGAACATACTGTCCCGTAGGTATGTACTATCCTTGATGTTGCCCCCCAGATGCAAATTGTGTACCTTGAGGTTGCCCCCCAGGCGGTAACTGGCCACCTTGAGGTTTCCCCCCAGGCGGTAACTGGCCACCTTAAGGTTGAGGATTGGGAATAGAACCTGACATCATAATTCAGCCACAGTTAAAAACTTTTAACTACTTCACACGCAAACAAAGTAAAATCTCAATGAAAACCACCTAAAGTATCTAACGAACCAAACAAATTTGAATCACATGCCTAAAGAATCTAGGATATCAAACACACACAAACAGTAACTTTTCGTACTGAAAACACTAGTTGGTGATGAAATCCAACGTCGTAGAGTTCAATACAGAAATGGTAGTTGGAACAGTTACCCCGGCAACCTGCTTAATGAATAGACTAGCACAAGTTCCTCCACTTAACCGTCTTGAGTGAAGAGAACCCCCCAAAAAATCCAAGTGAGTCTAGCCGACATCTACTCCAGGTACAGTGGGATCTTCCCGCCACTGTCACCTTAGGAAGAATCCTAAAGAATATGGCCACTAAGGTTACCAACTGAAACAAATATACCTGGGGGAATAGTCTACAATCCGATACGCACGCAAGGGTAGAGTAGCAAGCTCAATCCCCTCGAAGGCTCCTTGACATAATCCAAGGCTTACAAACAAGTGACCCCGGGCTCCTCGACAATGGTTAATCCAAGGTTTACCGTTTTTAATACGTGAATATCTGGCGTCATTCCCAATGAGGAAGGATTGATTCCCACACTGGTTCAGACACAATCTCGTGCTTCTCCTTTAAGAGGAGTTTTCCCAGAGCATAAATGCAACAATTGGATTTCTTCCCTACCACAAGATACAACTACTTGTTTGTTTTTATTGTCTTGGAGAGTTAATTACTCTCCTACTCCAAGACACTAGCCTAAGCTAAGTTGGTGTATCAGAGCCCTAGAAATAAAAATGTTACTAGATGAATTTTAATTTAAGCGTTATTTTTTATTGGTTTTTGTTTAAGTCAAAAGGTGCGGAGATGAAACTCGTGGTATGAAGACTCGACTCAAAATCACTAAAAATGCACCTAAGATGATCTAAACAATCTTTTTCTTTTCGATGAACTTCTAAACTAAGAAAGAGTTTGAGAATACAAATACTTTGTAAACACAAATCCTTCTTAAGAAACAAATTAAAAGAAGAGATTTTGTCCTTTCCAATGCACTCAAAACGAGACAACTAGTTATTTCACAAAAATTTCCCTTTTTCGTTTCAAAGCACTCAACCACTACAAAAACAAACTTTTTCCAAAAGAGATTTTTTTTTTTTATAAAACACTCAAAACTATGGAAATGACTAACTTTGAGATCTATAAATTATAAAAACCTATTTGAAGTCAAAGCCTACTATATGTCTTTTTTAAGGATGTTTTACTTAGCTAGATGTAAGCTAAGGACTAATTTATGCAGAATCACAAATCAGTCAAGAACAACCAATTTTGTTTTCTTTTTGAAAATGAAAATCCAAACTCCTAAACACAAGATTTTCGAAGTTTTGTAAAGAGAAAAATCAAAGTGGATTCCTCAACAAGGGGAGATTTCATAAATGGTCAGACTCATAAGAAGGTTGGTAGACACCAAGGTGACCTGAAGTCCCTATAGCTTCTAAGCTCAGAGCCACTACACAACCAAAATGAAAAACAAACCCAACAAGCAAACCTCCTAGGAATTTCACCTAAAACCCTAACACTAATGAAATCAACCTAAGGAAAGCTTCTGACAAGTTACATGCAGGTCTGGGCAGTGGATAACAATTTCTAAACAAAAACTAAGCTGACTAACAGAGGAAATCTTAGGTTTTTCAAAATTTTGACAAGGTCCGCAGGCCCACAGTTAACACAGGTGCGGTCCCGCTCTGTGCTAAAAGCAAAGGTGCGGATAGGTATGCACTGTGTCAAAAGGCTAGGGTGCGGTCCTCTCCCAAATCTATGAAAAGCAAAAAATAACCCTGGATCTACAAACTCTACCCAATTTTACACACAACAAGCCAAAAACAGAAACAAAAACACAGTTTCTCAGGTCAAAGTAAAAACAAGGAAAACAATCAAGTTCCCCGGTGGAGTCGCCATTTTGTCACATGGAATAAGTCGATCTTGTGGACAAGATAGACCTCCCTAGAATCTAAAGAAGACCTAATGACAAGCAAACCAACCAGACACTATATTTCTCTAAATATGCTTTTATAAACAATGGAAAACAAGTGTTTTTAGGGCCTACCTTAGGTCCAACGCAAGTTTGTGGATGCCCTCGCTCCTTCGATCCAAATGAGCTCCTTTGTCGCAAATCTGCAAACACAAACAAGGTAAACAAATTAAATAGCACCCGAAAAGCCAATATCATAAAACATATTTAACATGAAAGTCAAGGAATCCATGAAACAAATAACATGAGATACTTGTTGAGAAAAATGAGTTTGATTGTATTAATTCAAAAGAAGAAGAACTTTACAACCTGTCCCTTGACGCTGTACAAGCTCCTCCCAAGGTCCAGCAAGAAGTCTCCTCTACTTTGACAAGTTTCACTCACTCCCCAATGAAGCCAAAAAGGTATGTGATCTCTCCTCTTAAGCTCAACTAGGAAGTCTTGATTTCACCAGCATTTACCCTCAAAAATGTTCATCTTCTAACCTCTCCAGCAACCAGCCCAATGCCTGAATTTATAGTGCAATGGAGGGAGGTTACTAGGTCCTCCTTCAAAGGGATAAAGCCCTCCTTCAAAGGGATAGCTCCTCTCATCAAGGGATTAGCTCCTTCTCTTTTGGGATGCATGAACCACCTCAGAGCGAACAATCCACGTCAAAATTCCTTCTAGAATCCTCTAGAATTAACCCAAAGTGAGTTTTTAAAGATAAAACTTGTGAGTTTTTTCACAGGGGTCCGCACCCACAGCTTTAGGGACAGAGCGGGCAGGTCCACAGTTTTTGTAAACAGAAGGTGCGGGACCGCATGTGACAGTGAGAGAAAGTGTAGAACCAGAGTTTCATTGATTTTTAATGTCTTTCTCCCATTTTCAAAGCTTGACTTGAAGAGCTGAGGTCTGAGACTTGCTTAGGAGGACAGTACAAGTGATGATAGACCCATACTTACTGCAAATAATCATGGTGACGATATTTTTCTGTAACACCGAGAGAATTTTTCACTGTTTTGAGGGTGTGAGAGTGGGTGGAATAGGTGGATGAAGTTTGGAATGAAGTGTTAGGGTGCCTAGGTGTTTCCGGGAAAACTAGTGTCTTTTTGATCTGCTAGTCCCACTAAGACGGGTAGCTATCTTAGAAACAAACAATCAAAGAAAATTGTGATTTCCTTTATGTATGATAGATAAGAGAGAAGCAAAGAGGACCAACCTAGATCTTTCACTTGGCTCCTTGCTTGTTTCCTCTCTCCCTTGATAGATCTTGCCACTCCTCTCCTACTTGTCATACTTTAGAGAATACCTGTAGAGGCAAAGCAACAAAACACCATCAAAGCATCTCGATCTATAATACTATAAACAATGCAGAATCAGAAATACATTGACTATACAATTACATTCACAAATGACAAGATTCACAAATACACGATTATATGGAGGAAAACTCAAATAACTTTATTAATAGTAGAAGAGAGGATTACAACCCAGTTGTCTGATCCAGCATCATCCTCCCAACATCAAGCCCTCTTCACCTCATGAAAAGCAAGATCACCCAACAATACAATGTCTCTTCTCAAAGATAAACCAACAGCACTTCCTTACAAAATACAAAATTCCAGCCTCTAGATCTCTCAGATGAGGGATACATATATAGATGTCTTGCAAGGGTGTGAGTCAGCTCTGGGTTTCTGAATAGTTTCATTCCACTAATAGTTCTTGGTTCCACTTGGAGATTTCTTTGATCTCTTACTCATCCCTGGGCGAATTCAGAGAAGCAAGTGTCATATGAGAAGTTTCTAGAATATTTCCTCGGTATCCACTTAGCAAACTGTCTCTGCCATTTGTCTATTCTCGCTCATCGTACCCCACAGAAGGCTCTTTCAGTATGCATCTCAGCTGGCTAGTGTAGCAGCTAGTATGCATCGCACCTTGACCATGGAGCAGTTAGTATGGTCCAGTTTTGGCCAGTTCTGAGTGGTTTTTCAGGTGGAACTTCTAGGAAATGATGTAATCAGTTGACCATGATCCTTTAGGGTATGAAACAACACTTTTAGTGGTTAAAGAGCCCTTGTTTTATTGACATATATGTTTGGGGTTGAAGTGCCCAAATATTTCTATAACAGTTGCCCCCTAAAGCATGAGGTCATAAATCTTTTGATGCCAGGTGAAATGATTTATCATGAGGATCTGAGGTATTCGAACTGGAAGGTAACCTGTATAAGATACAATATAATACATCATCATCATATTATTTTTATGATCTAGTTGAGGCGGGCATTCCCATGCTCAGCTTTATAAATTCATTTTCATGCACATGGAACAGATAACCGTCTGCGGTTGCAGACTGATGATTCTTTGTATGTAGAGCCATCATCCCTTAGCTTGGATGATCATCTGTGCAGCTTTTGTGTACATTTGATGTCTTTATTTTCCTAAATATATCGCAGCCCAAATGGATGAAACTAGATCTAGGGTCTTCAAACTTGTTCAATCTTCACCCGATGTATAAGTCGATCCATGTGAAAAGATGTTCTGGAGTCAAACATGGAAAGACATCGCCTGATTACCAGCCAATGATGTAAGCTGTTAACAGGCATGAGAGGAATCACCGATAATGATAATGACCCTCAAGGTACTACAGTACAATTCATGTGGTGTGAATATATGAGTCAATGTCGAACACCACACAAAATCTTTCGGTCGAAGGCAATTGATGTAAACCTATCACCGAAAGTGAGAAACTTGTCATTGAGGCATGCAAGCTTCAAACTACTAAAAGGGTTGTTTCTAAGTCAACTTCTTGGATAATGAGTTGATGTCGACAAGAAGTGACCTGTCGTAGGAGGGCCTTGATGTATCCCACATCTACGATACGAAATGAAGCAAATGATTTTCTGGAGGCGAAAACGATCTGATGATACAAGGTTCAGGAATGGCGGTCATGAAAAATGGAGGGTGAAGGTATTGCAATGGATGAGGCGTTAGCTGGGTAGTGAATTCTCTGAATGAATTCTCTTGAACATGTCGGCGACACTGAGATGGATTGGTAACGTTAACACCAAAAGATGGATGGTACAGAGGACCAATGGTGATATGACTGGTGAATGGAATAACCCAACATGACTAAATCATGGTGACGGAGTGAAAGTGTCATGTTGAAGAGCAACCTGCTACCAATAAAATTCTTCAAGTTTTCTTCCCTTTTTCCCCAGTCATTGCTGACCAGTACCTCTTTATTTTTATCAAGCTTGAGGAGGATAACATATGCTTGTTCTATAATTTTCCCTTCGGGCAAACCTGTTGCTATGTTTTAGCGAGCCTAGCAATAGTGAAACTCGTTCTTGTCTAGGTGGACAAGTTTGTTGTTATTGTTTTAACGAGTTTAGCGAAAAGGATAACTCGGCCCTTTTCATGTTTAGAGAGTTTGAAAAGGAACGAAAAGGAAATTCCTGTGGTCCTTTTTTGTAGCATAATCCCTTAAGTCCGAAAAAGTATAAAATAATATGAAAGGGATGACTTTTCGATCGCTTTAGCGAGCCGAGAAAGACAAGCGCTCGATCTTTTGTTTAATAATCCCTTAGGTCTCAAAAGATTAAAATATACAGGAGGGGTGGTGCTTCCTCTTACTTTAATGAGCTAGAAAGGCAATAGCTTGACAATCTTTTCATATTTAACGAGTCTAAAAGGAGCTTAAAAGAGACTCGTTTTTTAGGAAAGAGTGGTGTTTTTGGGTAGCAACTGGTTCCAAGTAAGTTTGGAACTTCTCAAAACATGGCAGTGTGAAGAGGGTGGCTAATAGAACCACTCATCGTAGCTGTTCCTCAAAACGGTAAAAAATCAAGTGGAAGCGTATGACTGGCCATGAGCATGGAGGTGATGGAAGAACACAACCAAGGTTCAAAAGGCTGATAGCATGGCAATCACTGAGGTCATTTACTGAAGGTGGATTCATTTTTTAATGAGCTTAAATTGGGAGAAACTATGCTCAGGAGCAGGTTTATTTTTTAACGAGCTTGAACCTTACGGAAACATTGCTCGTGCCAGTCATTTAAAGATGTCTCTTATTACTAGGTTCATTTTTTAGCGAGCTTGCACCATGTGAAACTTTGCTCATTTCCTTTATATGTAAGCTAGAAACAACCAAACTACAAAGCTAACTACACTAAAAGCTAAGGAACTACTGAGGTTAGGTAGGATAGTTTTGTCTTTCGTCTAGACAAAACACTTCCTTTGCTTCATTCGCGCGCCACAGACAAAGGTGTATGGCGGTTAGACCAATCACCTAACCTAAGAAGTTGAAACTAAAAAGCTAAAAAATGAAAATGGTTGTCTTTTTCTTGCATAACAAGGTTTGCATGCCCCCACGTATGGAGAAAAAGAGAGTTTCCAGGTTACCATATGGAAGTCCTTGCGATTAGGTAGGATTGTTTCTATCAGTGGCTAGAAAAAACACTTCCTTGGCTTTGTCCATCGAAATAGACAAAGGTGAATGGTGTGAGATAACACTTCCAATCATGTAACCTGCCAGGAAACCTATCTTTTCAGCTGGGTTTGCCTGCCAAAGCAGACAAGGGTGCATGCCCCCTAAGCTTTGTTACATTCACCAGACTACTCACGGTAATTAGTTGGATGAAATGAAGGTTGAAGAGACATTCTTGATGAAAAGAGACCATTTAGGGATGATTTTTGACTCGTAGCTGTGTTTGAATCGGGAAATGAAAGCTGGTCAATAAGTTGTATCATTTTGCCTTCATACGAGAAACACATCACTTGGAAGAGTGTGGAAACAATAACTTCCATGCTATAAACATAGTCATGCCCAAGGAGTAGATTGTAATCTAATGGCCCTTAGACTACCATCACGTTCAAGTGAATGGTTTTCCTTTTCAAAATTATTGGCAACTTCGAAAGGATCCCTAACGGTCGACTGGTTCCTTTGTTAAAGCCTGACAAATTTTGTGTCTCAAGCAGAAGCGATGGCGAACCAAATGCTTTCTAATCAATTGAGGAAATGATACTCATTGAAGCCCCTTCATCTATGATAGTGCCCGACACGATCATTTTTTAAACTTGTACTATGATTCGGAATGGTACATTAGATGGAAGGTGGGGTCTCGCTAGTAGATTCCAATCGAAGGAAATGACTAGAGTACTTGGAGGGGGTTACCGGATAAACGACTAGATGAACCTCCTGAACTGGGGAACTTTCCTCCTATTGTAAGGGAACGAGTGGATGGCCCCCAAGTCATCAGACTCTGTATTAACAAAAAGAATTTGAACGGTGTCGTTCTCATTCTCTTTGGAAATTGTATCATCCGAAGGTGGACCTTCTGAAGGTAAGATTGGGTCCACTTCCATCTCGACCTATTGACTTTGGTCCAATATGGACTCAAAAGGTTTACTTTCAACGATAAGCGTTTCGACCGATGATTGAGTTATGTCAGTCAGATTTTCAACTAGCGATGGACTTGGTAAGAGTTTCTTGTATCCAAGCAGAAGTCACTGTGGTGAAGCAGGACATTTATCCAAGACACTTTTGGCTTCGTCTAGAAAAGGATAATGGTGAAGTGCATGATCGCCTTCACACAACCTACATGGAAATCTGACCTTTCCTTTTTTTCCATTGACTTCATTTTCATTAGTTGATGGTGTGATGTCAACCTAATTGCCAGAGGTTGATGGTACCAGATGGTGTGAACGGGGAGACCATTCTCTCAAGATCCATGGAATGCAAGGAAAATCTCGATGAAAATGGTTTCCTTTTCGAATTATGCATGGATATCTGGGTTTGGAAAGTTCGGCGTTTATATTTTCACTAGATGATGCATGGTTGCCCCCTTGCTTGACTGACTTCTTCTTCTTCTTCTCCTTCCCTTTCTTCTTCTTCTCAGCTACTTGGTTTTTAGTATCACTAGTTTCACCAAGCGAAGAGGAATAAGGGCAGGGAGAAACAAGCAAAGTAGAAGGTGAAGGGACAACTTCAGTATCATCCAATTGCTGATACGATTGTTGAGGAATCATGGTGTTTTTAACGACAGAGGTTGAAAAAGGCCATACTTGCAGGCCAATTGTGATTCCCAGAAGGGACAATGTAGCCATATACGGAGCACTGATATCTCCCCAAGAAGAGAAGGTACTAGGATTCCCCCCAAGAGGGATTCCTTGATTGGTGGACTCCATTATCTCAACCTAAGATCAGTGAAGGAACAGGGATGTTATTCCATATTAAATAAATTTTATGACGCTTTGACACAACCTTTCTTTTTCAATTTTTAAGAGTCGAGAAAAAGATAAATATGACTCTAGTTGCCTTTGATTTTTAATGAGCCTGAAGTGACAAGTGCTTAGATGGATCTTTTCTTTTAAGGAGTTGAAAAGGAACGAAAGTGACTACTCTGGAAATCTAGACAGAGTGATTACCAAACCAATCGCAAAACTGCAATATACACCTTGGTGGTAAATTAAATAGAAATTACCAAGGACTTTACGTATGGCACTCAATCTTCCCGAATGTTGTGTTCAGTGCATTGCGTTCGATAGGGTGGCAGAAACGGCTTCCTAAGGATAAATGATATCAGCCTATTGTGGTCTCCCAATATATACTCAACGGTACAGGGAGCACAAGTCCATGCCGACACTTGTCGTATCAACGAGGAGGAATCACCCAACCTTCGATGAAAATGATAGTTACCAGGGTTTACGACGCTGGAACACGTCTCTAGCCTAGACCTCTAGATGTGTTGCGTTAGGTTCCAAAGAAGTTTTATGTTCATTGAGATTTATTTTAGAGTTGATCTTTTTTAGAAGTTTGTCTTTCAAGGTTCACCACATGATGTAGATGTAAAATTCCTAAATATGCAATCTAAAATGATAAACAGTCATTTATTTTATTTTAGCAATGAAAATCCTAGCTACTAAGGAAAGAAGAGTACGATTCTTTCAACAGAGAGCAAAGAGCACACACTAAAATGCACTTTTCCTAAATCATCTTTCGCACACAGTCTAAACACAAATGCAAATGCATGTATTTGTTTTTTGTTTCCTTAATGTGAGAATTCCAAAAAGGAAAACTAAGTACAGATCTAAACTATTTTATTCAAAGCGACATTTCAACAATTTCTTTTCAAAATGAAAGGAAGACTAAAACGACACTTTCGATTTCGAATGGAAAACTGCTTTCGACACTTCAAATATTGATAATTCAAATCAAATATAATGACAAAATTACAATCAACTATCTAGAGGAGGAAGACTTTATGACACTCTTCTTCTTGACCCAAAATGACAATTACGACACTTTTGCATAAAAAAACGACAGTTTGACTAAGCTACTTTTGACAAAGAAGGATTGTAAATGATGAAAAATACATAAAAAACATTTACAAATCCTAATCAATGGAGGTTGAATAATGTAAAGGAAAGAGGCTTCAACAATGAGATACTGATCATGAGCAGCAAAACTACTGAATAGAGCTGAAAACAAGGAGAAAAAACCAAGTTTCAAAGAGAGAAACTAGTATCACTTAGTCATCACACCTGTCCTTTAGGGAAACAAGGATGAATCTCACCTGCAACACATGGGAGGTGCGATGCATATAGGCTGCCAGTTACAGATGGTGTGATGGGCCAGAGAGCGAAACTGAGTTGTGTTTTTGCTCAAAATTTGTAGCTAAGTTCAGTTATTTCAGCTAAGATATGATGGAAAATAAAAACAAAGTACAGGGGTATGATCTTAGGAGGTTATTGAGCTACCACAAGGGTGCTTAGAATATTTCCAAGTCAGATGTTTAGTTCATAAACCAACCCGGATATTGACTGAAGTAGCATTCATCTACTTTGCAATTTCATAGCAAGAGTAGTTCGAAGGCTAGCTGGCTAACTTCAAGCTCCGTCTGTAGTTTATAAAGCAAACAACAATAACAAACAAACAAACTATTCAGTCCCCAGTGGAGTCACCATTTTGCTTTCGGGAAAACTAGTGTCTTTTCGATCTACTAGTCCCACTAAGATGAGTATCTATCTTAGAAACAAACAATCAAAGCAAATTGAGATTTCCTTTATGTATGATAGATAAGAGAGAAGCAAAGAGGACCAACCTCGATCTTCTACTTGGCTCCTTGCTTGTTTCCTCTCTCCCTTGATAGATATTTCCACTCCTCTCCTACTTGTCCCACTTTAGAGAATACCTATAGAGGAAAAGAAACAAAACACCATCAAAGAATCTCAATCTATAATACTATAAACAATGCAGAATTACAAATACATTGACCATAAAATTGCATTCACAAATGACAAGATTCACAAATACACGATTATATGGAGGAAAACTCAAATAACTTTATTAATAGTAGAAGAGAGGATTACAACCCAGCTGTCTGATCCAACATCATCCTCCCAGCATCAAAGCCCTCTTCACCTCATGAAAAGCAAGATCACCCAACAATACAATGTCTCTTCTCAAAGATAAACCAACAACACTTCCTTACAAAATACAAAATTCCAACCTCTAGATCTCTCAGATGAGGGATCCATATATAGATGTCTTGCAAGGGTGTGAGTCAGCTCTGGGTTTCTAATTAGTGTCATTCCACTGATAGTTCTTGGTTCCACTTGGAGATTTCTTTGATCTCTTACTCATCCCTAGGCGAATTCAGAGAGGCAAGTGTCATATGAGAAGTTTCTAGAAGATTCCCTGGGTATCCACTTAGCAAACTGTCTCTACCATTTGTCTATTCTCGCTCACCATACCCAACAGAAGGCTCTTTCAGTATGCATCGCACCTGGCTAGTGTAGCAGCTAGTATGCATCGCACCTTGACCATGGAGCAGTCAATATGGTCCAGTTTTGGCCAGTTCTGAGTGGTTTTTCAGGTGGAACTTCTGGAAAATGATGTAATCGGTTGACCATGATCCTTTAGGGTATGAAACAACACTTTTAGGGGATAAAGATCCCTTGGTTTTATCGACATATATGTTTGGTGTTGAAGTGCCCAAATATGTCTATAACACTAGGGTCTACCATGAATCACCAAGAGAGAGAAAGATGATTGGGTTTGCTCAAGGAGAGAGGAAGAAGTCTATGGAAAACGCAGGAAAATAAGGCCGAATTGAGGTGAGAATTGGGTGACCTGTAAGGCATGGATCAGTGGAGAATGTGATGGATGATAGGCTAGCCTACTGCTAGAAGAGAGCTGCTTCAAAGGAATTGACAGTCAACCAATAAGATCAAACAAGCAATGAAACGAGTGCATCTAGAAAAACAGAGTTTTGCATCAAACTAGTCTAAACTATGATCTATGAAAAGAAATGTTGAGAAATGCTACAAGAAAGGAAAGCATGAAAGAAGACTATTGTAACTAAATAAGTGAGCATGATGAAGAAGATCTAGAGCAAAGAAAAACTAGATTGTTAAGCAACTAAAAAGCTGAAAACACTAGAAGTCCTATGAATGAGGAAAATCTGTGTTTTTGGGGCAACAAGAGGGTATTTGCCTCAAATCGTGGTCCCAAAGGGAGGAAAAGAGGCCAAGGCATTGTTGCTAGCCTTTTGAATCTTCTCTTTATCACTGTTTAACCTGCTACAGAAAGCACAAATGGAAGCAAACTACTGAATCATCAAAAGCAACCTATTCTTAATCATAAAAGAATTACATCTAACATCAACCTAATCTACAAATTGAAATAAAACATAAAAATACAAGTAAAGAGGAGCTTGGATACTTGGATTGGGCCCTAACCCAAGAGCTTCAGCCCTCTGAGGTAACCCAGTGCTAGCTCAAAAAGGAGTCCATCTTTATTTCCAAACAATAGCAAGATTACATGAAACTGTCACAAAATAATAAGCTCAAAGTTGGAGCAGAGTTAACATAAGAAAAGATACAAAAAAAATCTGACCCTAGTGATGCCCTAGGCCTCTCTACTTATACAAATGAAGCTACCAAAAACTTCCTTAAAATCAGGGAGGCTTGGCTCCCGAAACTCAAGATAATCATCAGTCATCCTTCAATTGCTCGGCTGCCTTCTATTGCATGGTTTGGCTACTTGTACTCCGAGATGAATGAAGTGGAATTCGAAGTGAGGAGTAATAAATGAGGGGGATTCCCTCCTATAAGTCCTCCCCTTTGTCCACTTCGAGTTATTGCTGCCATTTTTCCATTGGATCTTTGACTTTGACCCCAAAATTCATCAATAATCTGCATTAAACACATGTTAGACCATATGGCATCATAACTAAATCAACTCACTCTATAAGCATGATTATAATCAGAAAATAACACAATAAGCTAAGAGAATGGTTGATTTGACTAGGTTAGGAGGTAAAACGAGCCCATATAATTACCCAATGTAGGTTTTAACCCTGTACAGAAATTACCTGCACACGAATTCTTAAACAAAGAAAATAAACAATGCGAGAGCATAACCCATAAAACACATATGCACAGAGATTTTTCCCTGGATCCCAAAACCAGGACTACCAGCTTGATTTTTCATTAAGTTCCTTTCAATGTTACAATACATATTTATACATGCCGAAGCATCCAATACCATGGACTGAAAACCATCGCGTCCAATACCATGGACCGAAAACCATTGGGTCCAAAAAACATGTGCGAAAATCATGCACAAAACCATAGGTGGGTCCGCCCAACCTAACATATGGTCCAAACCCAAAATTTTCCGGGGCACTGCCCCGGACCCCATAAAGTGGGGTTACGGGTTCCCTTCAAACCCCCTATTAACTACGTGGAAAGAATATAACACAACCCAACAATCTCCCACTTGTTGTTTTCTTTCCACAGGGGGCCACAGGAGAGCTTAGTCATTTTTCAGCCCTGAGATTCCCATTGCTTCTCTACACCAAGAGAACTTCTCAGAGCTCACAGATTTTGTCAATGCATCTGCAATATTCTTCAAAGTGTCCACCTTTACCAGCAACACCTTTCTGTCTTCTATCATATCCCTCACAAAGTGATACTGAACATCAATGTGCTTTGTCTTTGAATGATAAGCAGGGTTCTTTGCCAAGAAAATTGCACTTTGGCTGTCACAGTCTATTCTTATAGCTCCCTGTACTAACCCCATACTTGAACACAATCTCTGCAACCAAACTACTTCCTTGCTTGCATGAGTGGCTGCCATGTATTCTGCCTCTGTAGTTGATAGTGCCACTACAGATTGTTTCTTACTCATCCAACTGACTGCACCTCCAAATAGGTTAAACACATACCCACTTGTAGATCTTCTCTGATCCAGATCTCCAGCCCAGTCTACATCAACAAAGCCATGAATATCCAACACTCTGTCCAATCCTGGTCTTCCTTGGTAGCACAAACCATAATCACTAGTGCCACGCAAATACCTGAAAACCCGCTTCACTGCTGTCCAGTGCTCCTTCCCAGGTTTTGACATAAACCTGCTCAATACTCCCACCAAATGTGCAATGTCTAGTCTAGTACAGACCATTGCATACATCAGGCTACCCATGGCACTTGCATATGGAACATGGGACATGTCCTCTTCCTCTTCTTGTGTCTTGGGACAATGTTCAACAAATAACCTCACACCTACAGGAATAGGAACCTTCACCGGTTTACTATCCTGCATATTAAACCTCTGGAGTATTGTCTCGACATACTTCCTTTGGTTTAACCAGAGATTCCTCTTTGACCGATCTCTTTTAATTTCCATGCCCAAAATATAGTTTGCAACACCAAGATCTTTCATGTCGAATTTGGAGGATAATTGGGTCTTCAAATCCTGCATAATTTCTTTGTCATTTCCAACCAGCAACATATCATCCACATACAAGACCAGATAAATAATACGGTCACCAATTAATTTAAAATACACACAATGATCTGCTTTGCTTCTGGTGAAGCCAAGTCCCCATATAAATGTATCAAATTTCTGATACCACATCCTTGGTGACTATTTTAACCTATACAGAGACTTCTTTAACTTGCATACCAGTTCTTTCTTACCCTTCACTGCAAATCCTTCAGGTTGCTTCATGTAGATTTCCTCTTCCAAATCCCCGTGAAGAAATGTTGTCTTCACATCCATCTGTTCTACCTCAAAATCAAAAGCAGCAGCAACAGATAAAAGTAATCTAATAGAAGTTACCTTGGAAACAGGAGAAAAAATATCACCAAGATCAATTCCCGACACCTGGGAATAACCTTTTGCTACCAACCGAGCTTTGTATTTCTCCACCTTTCCTTCTGCATTTGTCTTCTTCTTGAACACCCATTTGCTGCCAATGGGTTTCCTTCCAGCCGGAAACTCCACCAGATCCCAAGCCTCATTTTTGTGCAAAGATGCCATTTCATCGACCATGGCCTCTTTCCAGAGTTTTCCATCCTCTGAATCCACTACTTCCTTCACAGTTCTGGGATCATTATCAGTAACAGACAAAGCAAAATTTGAACTAAAAGCAGATGGACTATACATTTCTGGCTGCCTTCTTTCTCGAACTGATCTTCTCACAGCCGGAGTTTGTGGCTCTTCATCTTCTGATTCCTCCTCTGCTGCAGAGTCTGATTCTTCCTCCTTTGGCTCAAACTCTATCTTCTCAGGTTCTTTTGGTTGGACTTCATGTTGAATAACATCTTTTACCTCTCTGAACAACACATCTCGGCTTTACACAACCTTCCATGTGACTGGGTTCCAAAGCTTATAACCATTTAAACCATCCTTATACCCAATAAAGATGCACTTTTCAGATTTACTATCCAACTTGGTTCATTTCTCCTTTGGAACATGTACATATGCATCACATTCAAATACCCTTAGATGTGAAAGAGAGGGTTTCTTACCAGTCCATACTTCTTGTGGATTCTTATCCTTCAACGCTGATGAAGGTGATCTGTTGATCAGGTAACATGCAGTATCCACCGCCTCTGCCCAGAATTCCTGTCCTAACCCAGCACCACTGAGCATGCTTCTTTCCCTTTCCATCAACGTCTTGTTCATTCTTTCTGTGACTCCATTTTGCTGAGTTGTATATGGAGTAGTCTTCTGCCGTGCTATACCACACTTCTTACGAAATTCTTCAAATTCCTTGCTGCAAAATTCTCCACCATTAATTGTCCTCAGCACCTTTATCTTCTTCTCTGTCTGATTTTCCACCAGAGCCTTAAATTCTTTAAACCTGTCAAAGACTTTAGATTTCTTCTTAAGAAAATATATCCATGTATTCCTTGAGAAGTCATCTATGAATGATACATAGTACACAGACTTACCTAGTGATGGAACCTTCACAGGTCCAAACATATCACTGTGCACAAGCTCTAATATCTATTTCGTCCTCTTACCACTAGAGGGGAAACTCACCCGATTCTGCTTCCCATATACACAATTTTCACAGAAATCAAAATCCAGAGAGCTATTATTCATACCTTCTACCATACCTTTACCATGAAGTATTCAAAGGCCCTTCTCTCCAATATGTCCAAGCCTTTGATGCCACAACATGGTCTTCTCTCCAGAGACCACTAGATTCTCTACTCCATTTTCAGGAGCCATAGAACTATTGCACCCATCAACAACAGTGCTACCTTGCAGCTTGTACAAAGTTCCAATCCGAACTCCCCGCATTAATATCATTGCTCCTCGAACCATCTTGCAGGTATCTTTCTCGAACACCGTCTTTACAACTGCATCATCCAACTTGCTTACAGAAATCAGATTTCTGGCCAATGCAGGAATATGTAGAACACCCGGAAGTGTTCTAACCCTTCCACCTTGCAACTTCAACTTTACTTTTCCTCAACCAATGGTTCTAGCCTTCCTATCATCTCCTAAGAAGACATCACCACCATCGTATTTCTCATACTCGCAGAACCACTCTCTATGGGGAGTGAAGTGAAAGGATGCACCTGAGTCAATCAACCATGCCTCATGATCTACATGTGTACTTGAAGAAGCCAAGTACACATCCCCACCTTCATATGAGGTGGTTTTCGCCTCTGCAGAAGGAGCATCATCAGATCCCTTTCCTTTATCAGGAGCTTTAGATTTACAATCCCTTCTGAAGTGCCCTTCCTTTCCGCATTTCCAGCACACCACCTTTGTAAGTTTTCCTGGAGATTTAGATCTCCCTCTAGATTTAGATCTCCCACTCGATGACTTATTTTTGTTTCTGTTCTGGGACCGTCCTCGTATAGACAAGGTGTTTAGTCAATTTAGTGTTCCTAAATTGATGTCATTAATTGTCAACCCGGGGCTCGTAAGCTGATGAAGTGAAGGTGTACTATGTGTACTTAAGCAACTTTCTTAGAGCTTTTGTCGTTTGGGGTGTTGTTTATGGTTAACTTATCTTCCTAAGATGGAGTGATGATTATAGACAGATGAGTGCAAGTGTGTGAAAAGTGAGTTCTAGATGAGTGAAAGTGTGTGAATGGTGATTTCTAATTACTTGCTGAATTTGTAAAGGAAAAGAACTTGAAAGAAGTAAATAGCTTGAAATGACTTGAAATCAAATGACCACGTTCTAATGGCATTAGTCTCTACCCATATTGCTGCAAATAAAAGAAACAAGAAAATCACTTCAAGGATTGATGATAATGGTTATCTCTTCCTAACTCCCTGCTTCTACCACATAGTACTGCGTAAAACACGATTAGGAAGTAGCTGAAAACAAATCCAAGAATTGATAAAAACTCTAAATGACAAATTATGACACTACTAAGCCTTTTCCATCATACTGCTTCCTACATATGTGATTACGTGTAACAAGTGGAAAAAGTATTAGTGCCAGAAGCCAAGACTACTTAAAAACAAGCTGCAATTAATTAGTTTTCTGTTCTCTTGAAAGATAAACCATTCATGATAAAGAGAGCATAAATTAGTTAGCATCCAACTTGTAAAACTAAGCTAAAACTAATCTAGAAAACAGAGTAAAAAGGGGCAGCATTACGAATAAGACAACTGCAACTACCATTAGATATTAAAGCAAATACAACACACTCAATCCCGAGTGAAAACCTGCAAAGAAGCAAATCTGATCAGTGAAAATAAAGGCTGCAACAATGAAAAGAAATCAAGCTGTACATAACTCAGGAAAAGGGAATGTTGTAGATGAAATAAAGAAATTGCAGAAGTATAAACATGAAATACTTATACAAGGGCAGTCATGAACGGGGGCCCTCCATCCATACAACCCACAGAAAACTCAGATGCTTTAAAACTTCAAATCAACACTGTTTCCATTACTTTATATGCAGAAATACATAGTCAAAAGTGCTGGAACAACTCTATAAAAACAGAGTTCAGAAAGATGCTAAAATTCTCACAAGTTCATAAACTACAACAGCTAAAAAGTTAACATAAGCGTACGCAGACGAAAGTATTTATAGGCATCTGCAAGATGGCCTAATGCGTAAAGCATAAAACAGAAAATAAACTGAAATTCATGCGTATTAAAGGTGCAGTGAACACGTCATATGCTTCATGGTCGAGCTGGAGGTCCTGGTCATTATGGGCAATGAATCCAGCATTAGATCATGTTCCCCACGGCTTTCAAAACACGGACAAGTCATCCTTTCCACCGACGTGACCAAACAGCTTACGCATCAACGTTAAGCTGCCTTTATTTGACCGTAACTTGACCCCCTTTGACCGGAGGTACAGATGACGTGGCTGGCTGAACTGATGGCACAGGAACCTCGAGCACATATATTCCAACATGCCCACGTGGCTCGTTCTGCAAAATAGCACGTGGAACCTTGAGATCAACAAAATGGCTGCGGGATCATCAGATGGCTGCGGAATCAGCAGATGGCTGCGGAATCAGCAGATGGCTGCGGAATGCCTGTAAGTATGTCAAAAACTAAACAAAACAATCACCCATTAGCAAAGCTCACTTGATCATGTTTAATGACAACTAATGTAATGATCTGGGTGGAAAATGAGGCAAAAGAGAGAGGAAAGTGATGAAAACAGTAGGTAATGATGGATGATAAGGTGTAAAGTAGAGACTCTACATACCCCCACTACGAGGGCATTGCATGTCCTCATGCAAAAACACTGATTAATCAACCTGCTGTGATGCCTCTGCCAAGACATCCAATCTCCTCTTCTTTCTCTATGTAGACACATTGACCCTTGGTTTCTTTACTAAGCATCTGAACTTTAGGTTGATCAAGGCTCTGTTTAGCTTTTTGCATTTCTTCCTTAACTTTTTGTTACTTCTTTGCCACAGGCCCAAATGTAACATGGCGTTATCATGAATCATCTTATCCAATTTGGTTTGCTCTTTCAACTTTTCATTTTCTTGCATGATATGTCGATTTAGAACCTCAATCTCAAAAATTTCTTGTTTTAAGGAATCGACTTGTTGCTCTAAAGGTTGAACATTGCTTGGGCCAGCGGCTGCTTGCTCCAATGTTTCCAGATAATTTTACACTTTTTGCTGCTCCGGGTCAACCTAAGGTGACTTTTTGGGACTTGGTTCATAATCAAATTCAGATCCATGTTCATGCTCAAGTTCATGTTCAAACGGACTTTCCTCACGTGGAGGACTAGTCTCACTATGCTCAGCGTGTGAAGGACTTTTCTCTAAGTCAGGACTTGTAGCACCTTTTTGAGGTGAGCTTAAGTCAATGAAGAATGATTGTTTACCCTTTGTGGCCCCTACTTTTCTGTTTTGTAATCTGCTGCTCCTTCTTACAGAGGTGGTACTCTGTTTTTCTTTTGGTACTTTTTGCTTTTGTTTTTCCTCCTTTTTGGAAAGGGCAGTTTTATGAAGTTTGGCCATTCTTTGAGCTAAGGGCTGAGTGTCTTCCTCACTAGAATTCTCAGGAGTGAGGTGAGTTTCTTGGACTACAGATTTACCTTTATCTTGCTTTCGTTTCTTCCTCCCTTCTTTTCTTTTCTGAGCAATTTCTTGAGCAAGTTCTGAAAGAGTTTCAGTGATAATTCCTTGGGCTGCTTGGTTATCATCTTCAGTAAATCCAGGATCAATTTCCTATTCAGGATGCTGTATATCAGTTTCCTCATCAAACTGTTCTTGAACAGTTTCCTCTTGGGCAGTTGTTTCAGGAAGAGTGGTATCAGGAACAATAGTTTCTGTTTGGGCAGTAGTTTCTTGGTTAACCCCCTCTCCTCTTTTTCTTCTACTTCTTTTTGGTACTTGAGGGGACCCTCCAGAAGTTTCTCCTAATTCTTGAAAATGATTTCTTATGAGAAACCTCTCCCATGTGTCTCTTTTTGATTTCAATTGTTCCTCCACTAACAATTTCACAAGACCGTGATGATATAAATGTGCTTCAATATTTCTGGGGTTCCTTTGGACCATTGCACACATTTTCTTAAGACTTGAAAATAGAAAGTATGGGAGGTTAATGTCATCTCCTAGAAAATGCATCATAACCTTTGCATGATAAACATATAAGACCCCAAATCTTCCCTCACAAGTGAAAAATTTTTGCACTAACAAGAGTAAAGTGGTCCACTCCTCCTTAACATAAGAAACAGGAATCCCTTTGGTAAAGATACTGGTGTCCATACCTGGGTTTTTTAAAATTTGTTTCCACTGCTGATCTTGAACTGACCGGTTCTTAAACCACCTTTCTCCAGTCTGTGGAAGTGAGGTAGCTTGTGCTATGCTGCTTTCATTGACTGTGAATTGTAAGTCCCCTATCTCCACGTGATTATCTTTTTCTCTGAAGGACCTTGCAAAGGCCTTTGTAACCTCCTTATGGTAGCCTCTGAACTTCTGTATGCATTGTAACCAGTTTGCCTTTTGTAATGCCTCTTTGACCTGAGGATAACCCTCCAAAAACTTTGAACCTTCCGGTTCTGCCCTTAAGAGCTTCCCCATTGGCTCTTACGGCTCTGTTCTATTTAAAACACGGCTTCAAAATGGCCTTACACAGTCAATTCACGGCTTTGTTCTAGAACACGGCTTCAACAAGGGTCTTACACAGTAAATTCACGGCTCTGTTTTGGAACACGGCTTCAACAAGGGTCTTACACAGTAAATTCACGGCTCTGTTTTGGAACACGGCTTTAAAATGGCCTTGACTTGGTGGATTTACGGCCTCAACACAGTGGATTATGGCTTTAGCTCTGGATACGGCCGTAACAGACCTCCACTGGTGATTAGAATTTAGCGGAGAGGAAAAACAGAGTATGGTGAATGCTAGCAGCGTAGTGAGCACAGCGTAAATGGAATGAAACAGTGTGAGTGGAAATGAAACAGCGAAAGTGAAATGATATGAGCGTAAGAGGGTAGAAGGGTTATGGAATGATGAATGGAAACGGCTATGTCCTTAGATTTCGGTTTCGGAGTTACACTTGGCTGCGTGAGTTAATGTCATAGAGACGTAGTACATTAGGTTACGTCACCTAAGTACTGTTGAGATTGCAACAAGATGATGGAGCTTAGTGAAAAGAGTCGCCTTCACTAAGTGGGCCCGCAGGCTATTTTTGGCGCAAGTCTATTTTTAGACATATGGATCATGTCTATGTTTATGGATGATTGATCAAGTTGGGAAAAATAGATGGACTTCTATTTTTGATGAAAGTGTGAGTGATCACAGTGTGAGTGATCAAGTCTATTTTTAGACTGGCTGTCAAAAATAGAAAAGTCAAATATTATTATCTCACAATAATATTTGGACTATAAACTTAATCTTATTCTCTTGGAGCACTTCAGTTTGAGCTACGGAAGTGGCACATGCAGCTGTCAGAAGGAAATTCGTTTTTCTTATGAGTCAGTTGAGTTGTTGCATGCATGACTTCAGTTAGAACTCAAGTGAGTTGAGTTTAGTGGACTGGAGGTACAGTTGATGGAGTTGTGTTCAGTTTAACTTAGTTAAACTGGTTGTAGTTAGTCTAACTGCAGATAGACTAATGATGAGTTGTTAAACTAATTATTAACTCATAATACAACTAAAGAATACATCAGTTAACTCAGTTGCATGTCAGTGCATGTTCAGTTCAACAGGGACAGGTGGTAGAGAATCAAATTGCTATCAGTTGTGACTATAGTTGTGCACCAGATCTTGCACAATCAAGGGATTGAGTATGCCAATGAGTTTGCTCACGTATTTGGCCCGCATTTTAGCCTTTGCTCACGTCCAACAAAGAGTGAGTGACTATTTTGCAAGTGAAAATCGAGTTTGGGAAGCAATTCTCATCAGTTCTTGAGCAGGTATTGAGCAGTGGAGGCAGGCAAGCAGTGGAAGAGATTTGGAGATCAGATCTGAGCTGTATTGTGTGTAACAGAGGTGGAGATACTTGTGAGAAGTATTATGCTGTGTAATGTTACATGACTCAATCATTAATATACAGATAGTGTGGGGTTTTTAGCGAGATGCTTTCCCCGTGATACATACTGTGTTAATGTGTGAATGCTCTTGATGTTTTATTGTTATTGATGCTGCTATATTCTTGATCAACGTAGAGGAGCTTATGTATTGTGTATGTTTTCCGCATTAGTACATGATCAGGATAATCTCCATTGAATATGTGTTAAATTATTCAAAATTTCTACATGGTATCAGAGCTAGATGATTTGTAGAAAAGGTTTCTACATGGTATCAGAGCAGCTTGATTTGTAGAAGAGATTTTTACAGGATATCAAGCGAGGGTTGATTGGAAGCAGTTGAGTTGGTTGCTGGTGGAATTCGAATTTGCAGCAGTGTTTTTTCTTGGTGACAACGCAACAATGTCTTTCAACGGATTGCGATTGGAGTATGCTCTTGAGGGCAGCTCAAACTATATTGCATGGAAGGACAGGATGGAGGCAGTATTGGATGATAACGGGCTGAAGGAATTCATAGATACGGATATCCCAAAGCCTACTGATGCTACTCAAGATGATGCTTGGCAAAAGAAGATCGCAAAATGTCGAAGAATTCTGTTGGAGGGCGTGAAGGATCACATTGTGTCCAGCCTCCATGGAAAGGCTACTCCATATTTAATGTGGAAATCATTAACAGAATTATTCCAAAGCAAGAGCGATCAGAGGAAGCTGGCGCTCAAAGATAAACTCAGAAACATCAAATGCGAGAAGGGAGACAGTATTCCCAAGTATCTCACGAAGTTCACTCAGTGTCGAGATGAGCTGGGAAGTGTGGGGGTTACTGTCGATGATGAGGACTTGGTGAGCTTGGCTCTCCTTGGTCTTCCGAAGAGTTGGCATTCCTATCAGGACTCTGTCAATGGTCGGGAGAAGTTGCCAGGATGGGAAAGACTATGGTCAGATCTTGTGCAGGAGGAGATCAGGCGGAGTACTAGGGACGGATCTTCGTCAAAGGGAGCTGATGAAGAGAATTGTGCTTTGGCTGCCAAAGCAAAGAAAGGGAAGAGCAAGAAAGCTTCTCAGTCTGGTGCGAAAGGCAAGAAGCAGGATATGTCCAAGGTGAAGTGTTTTCACTGTCACCAGCATGGACACTATGCCACAAATTGTCCGCAGAAGAAGAAGAACAAGCAAGCTGCTGGATCTGCAGGGGGAGAGGCTTTAGCTTCTCAGTTTGAGCTTGATTTTTCATTGATCGCATGCTTGGTTTCAAGTGTGATGGGATCAGTGTGGTTCCTGGACAGTGGTGCGTCTTTTCACATGACGGGAGATAGAGATTTGTTATCTGATCTGGAGGACAAAGATCTTGGAGTGCACATCGAGATGGGCGATGATGGTAGATACAGTGCGACCGGTATCGGTACCATTTCCTTTGAGAGGGAGTCTGGTAAACCCTTTGTATTGAAGGAAGTCATGCATGTTCCAGGATTGAAGAAGAATCTCATCTCAGTGGCGATGTTAGAAGACAAGGGGTATGATGTTGTTTTCAGCGAGGGAAAGGCCTTCCTGCGCAGCAAGACAACTGGTGAGACCCGGAAGATAGGGGTTCGAGTGAGGAACCTTTATCAGTTGCATGTAGATGGATGCGCAGCAATGGCAGGCAAGGCAGAAGGATTGGTGAGCCGGGATGATGGCGAGTTGTGGCACAGGAGATTGGGTCACCTTCACCATGGAGCCTTGAAGATACTGCAGCAGATCACTACAGGGCTTCCTAAAGGCACACTTGCGCAGTCAGATCAATGCAAGGGGTGTACTTTAGGGAAGTTTGTGAAAGCCACCTTTCACGAGAAGGATAGTCGCGCCACGACGATCCTTGAGAGAATTCACACAGACGTGTGTGGACCTTTCTCAGTTGCTTCGACAGCAAAACACAGGTATTATGTGATTTTTGTTGATGATTTCTCTCGTAAGTGCTGGATCTTCTTCATGCAGAAGAAGAGCGAGACATATTCAAAGTTCTGTGAATTCAAAGCACTGGTCGAGAAGGAGTCAGGGAAGAAGGTGAAGGCTCTTAGGAGCGATAATGGTGGTGAATACATCTCGGACGAGTTCAAGGATTTCTGCAAGGCAGAAGGGATTCGTAGAGAGCTCATAGCTCCCCATAACCCACAGCAGAACGGGGTAGCTGAGCGGAAGAACAGAACGATTGTGGGTGCTGCACGGGCAATGTTGCATGATCAGGGCCTACCCCTTCACTTGTGGGCGGAAGCATGCAATACAACAGTTTATGTGCAGAACCGTTGTCCTCATAGGATACTTGGCATGAGTACACCCGAGGAGGCTTATTCTGGTAAGAAGCCTGATCTTTCTCATTTGAGGATTTTTGGTGCTAACGTTTACATGCATGTGACGAAGGATGCCAGAAAGAAGTTGGAGCTGACTGCAGAGGTTGGGATATTTGTGGGGTACACTGATACGCCCCACAACTATCGTGTGTATTTGCCAGACAGTGGTAAAACTGTTGTGCGACGGGATATAAAATTTCAGGAGGAGAAAGCCATGAAGTGTTCGCTTGAGAGGGAGCTACACTTGCATGCAGATGAGGAGCTATTAGTTCCTAAGGATGAGCTTCAGGACGTGGATCAGCCACAGGACGAGGTTCATGGAGTGGAAGAGACCACTCATGCAACGCCAACCATCAGAGGGCGAAAGCACTTGACAGAAGCTGAGCGACTGGCTCAAGATGCAGAGAAAGTTGTAGGACCACCTACAGCCCAACGCAGGCAGAGACAGTCACTTGATCGGTACACTGGATACATGGCTCTTATGAGCAAGTGTGTTGTGACTGAGCCATCCTCTTTCGAGGAAGCTGTGGAGGATCCCGCATGGGTAGACGCCATGGTGGAAGAGTATGATTCTATTGTCAGAAACAGTGCATGGGAGATTGTTCCTAGACCGGAAGGGAAATCAGTGGTGGGTTCGAGATGGATCTACAAAGTTAAGCAGGCAGCTGACGGGAGTGTGGAGAAGTACAAGGCAAGATTTGTTGCCCGAGGCTTTTCACAGATTGAGGGGATCGATTATGAGGAGACCTTTGCACCTGTCGCAAGGTATTCTTCCATACAGACGATTCTTGCTCTCTCAGCGCAGATGGGATGGCACATTCATCAGATGGATGTGAAGACTGCGTTCCTCAATGGAGTCATTGAGGAGGAGGTGTACATTGAGCAACCCGAAGGCTTTGAAGTCTTCAGCAACGAGTCGCATGTGTGTAGGCTCAAGAGAGCGTTGTATGGGTTGAAGCAAGCACCACGTGCTTGGTACACACGGATAGACAGCTATTTCACAGGACTTGGATTCTCCAAGAGCGAGGCGGATCCGAACCTATACCAGATTGTGGTGGAGGGTAAGTTGCTTATCATTGTACTGTATGTTGATGATTTGATTCTAACGGGTGATGAGCTGTTGATACTATCATGCAAGAAGGATCTTGCTATAGAGTTTGAGATGAAGGACTTGGGCCTCCTTCACTATTTCCTAGGATTGGAAATATGGCAGTGCAGTGGTGGACTGTTTGTTTCTCAGGGCAAGTATGCTCGGGAGATACTGGAGAAGTTCAACATGCATGGCTGCAAGCCTGTTGATACTCCTCTTCCTGGAGGTTGGAGGAAGGAGGATGCCACTTCGGGAGAAGAAGTGGATGCCACTGTTTATCGACAGTTGGTGGGGTCGCTGATGTATTTGGTCAATACACGACCTGATATATGCTATGCAGTTAACCAGCTTTCACAAGCTATGGTTAAGCCTACCAAGCTCTTCTGGAAGGCGGGCAAGCATGTATTGCGCTACTTGAGAGGCACATCGGGATATGGATCTTGGTACAGACAGGAGGATGAGGTGAAGCAATGTGGCTTCACGGATGCAGATTGGGCAGGGAGCCCAACGGACAGAAAGAGCACATCAGGAGGGGTCTTCAGTATTGGATCGACAGTAGTTTCTTGGTACAGCAGGAAGCAAAGATCTGTGTGGATGAGGATGATCCTGGTCGGTTTTTTCGGGTCCAAGCACATCAGGTACCATCATATCAAAGATTGTGTCCAGCGGAGGATCATGTTACTTTCGTACATTCCAACGGAGGATCAGGATGCTGATATTCTGACGAAGGCTCTCACCAGGAGCAAATTCGAGTACCACCGAGGCAGGATAGGGGTTGCTGATAATCCATATCTTGTCGAGAGGGAGTGTTGAGATTGCAACAAGATGATGGAGCTTAGTGAAAAGAGTCGCCTTCACTAAGTGGGCCCGCAGGCTATTTTTGGCGCAAGTCTATTTTTAGACTGTCTATTTTTAGACATATGGATCATGTCTATGTTTATGGATGATTGATCAAGTTGGGAAAAATAGATGGACTTCTATTTTTGATGAAAGTGTGAGTGATCAAGTCTATTTTTAGACTGGCTGTCAAAAATAGAAAAGTCAAATATTATTATCTCACAATAATATTTGGACTATAAACTTAATCTTATTCTCTTGGAGCACTTCAGTTTGAGCTACGGAAGTGGCACATGCAGCTGTCAGAAGGAAATTCGTTTTTCTTATGAGTCAGTTGAGTTGTTGCATGCATGACTTCAGTTAGAACTCAAGTGAGTTGAGTTTAGTGGACTGGAGGTACAGTTGATGGAGTTGTGTTCAGTTTAACTTAGTTAAACTGGTTGTAGTTAGTCTAACTGCAGATAGACTAATGATGAGTTGTTAAACTAATTATTAACTCATAATACAACTAAAGAATACATCAGTTAACTCAGTTGCATGTCAGTGCATGTTCAGTTCAACAGGGACAGGTGGTAGAGAATCAGATTGCTATCAGTTGTGACTATAGTTGTGCACCAGATCTTGCACAATCAAGGGATTGAGTATGCCAATGAGTTTGTTCACGTATTTGGCCCGCATTTTAGCCTTTGCTCACGTCCAACAAAGAGTGAGTGACTATTTTGCAGGTGAAAATCGAGTTTGGGAAGCAATTCTCATCAGTTCTTGAGCAGGTATTGAGCAGTGGAGGCAGGCAAGCAGTGGAAGAGATTTGGAGATCAGATCTGAGCTGTATTGTGTGTAACAGAGGTGGAGATACTTGTGAGAAGTATTATGCTGTGTAATGTTACATGACTCAATCATTAATATACAGATAGTGTGGGGTTTTTAGCGAGATGCTTTCCCCGTGATACATACTGTGTTAATGTGTGAATGCTCTTGATGTTTTATTGTTATTGATGCTGCTATATTCTTGATCAACGTAGAGGAGCTTATGTATTGTGTATGTTTTCCGCATTAGTACATGATCAGGATAATCTCCATTGAATATGTGTTAAATTATTCAAAATTTCTACAAGTACGAGATCTTAATGGAAGAAGCAGCCGCAAGTGAAATTCAAAATCGTGGTAATCAAGGACTGATAGACTTGGGAGATACGTGGGTATATGGTCGCATGACTGGTAATCATTACACTTAGTGGCAAGAAACATAACCTAGAAAACTTTGCATAATGAAATAACTGTAAGTTTAGGATTTAAACCATACCTCAGATTCCCGCTTAGATTTGCCTTTGATGACTTGCCACTAACCCTTCACTGACTTATGGCTGTTGCATGATTATTTTCCATTTATTATTGATGACTACTGAGCTGTAAAGAAATTTCAAACAGACTGTGTTTTTTTTTTTATGCAGGTACAGAGAGCTGCGGAATCATTAGATGGCTGCAGAATCTTCAGATGGCTGCGGAATCTGCAGTAGTACCCTCCGGCTGCACAAAATAACTTTAGTTGTAAAAAAAAATGACTTTATTGATGAGATGGAATGTAGTGAGTGGATGGATGAATGAAAAAAAATGAGGTGGAGTGAAAATGAATGAAATGGTGGATGAAATGGTGGTGATGATGAAATGAGATGAAATAAGGGGAGAAAGAGATTTTTTTTTTTTTTTGGAAAACATGAGGTGTCAGGTGACCCTGATTTTCACCTCAGGTTTTCTGTATGAGACTGCCAATCAGAGATTGGTTTTCAGGCTCATACATTTATTCTTTTTTTTTTTCTCTTTTTTTTTTTTTTTTTTTCAAAAACCAAAGCTTTAGGCTGATGGAGGAGAAGAATCCTTCTCCACCAGCCTGATTGCAGAATCTTCTTTGAACAATTTGACAAACTCTTCTTTTGAGAATGGCTTCTGGTAGATTTTCAAGCGGTGGCCATTCACAATAAGAGGAGTATGAAATTCATCGATAGTTTTTACTCGAACTGCTCCATTGCTAAAGACTTCATCAATCTCATATGGCCCAAGCCAATGAGTTTGAAACTTTCCTTTGAAGTCTTTGAATTTTGAATCAAACAATAGAGCCCAATCTCCTTTCTGAAACTTTCTTTCCTTGATATGACGATCATGCCATTTAGATCTTTGATGCTGAACTAGATCGGTCCTTAGAATTGCATCTTGTCTTATTTCATCTAGCTCATTTAGCTGGTCCATTCTGTGTCTTTGAGCTTCTGAGAGGCTCATTCCCAATTGGACTGCCATCTTGAAGGTCTTGATTTGGAACTCAATAGGAAGCAGGACTTCCTTCCCATAAACAAGTTCATAGGGAGAATGTCCTGTTGTGTTCTTCCATGTGGTTCTATAGGCCCATAAGGCTTCAGGGAGCCTTTCCGCCCAATCTCTTCTATGAAGATGAACAGTCTTGGTGATAATGCCTTCAAGAACTTTATTGGTAGATTCCACTTGACCATTGGATTGCGGATGGTAGGGAGTAGATGTTCTGTGCTTGATCTTATATTCCTCCATCAGCTTCTCCATCAAATTAGATGTAAACTGGCTACCTTGATCTGTCACAATTTCCCTTGGGACACCAAAACGAGTGAAAATATCCTCAAAAAGAAATTGAACAACTGAATTTTCAGTGGCAGAAGGCAATGCTTTTGCTTCTACCCACTTAGTAACATAATCAGTACAAACCAGTATATACTTCTTTTGCTTTGATGGTGGATTAATTGGTCCAACGAAATCTAGAGCCCATTTCTCAAAGGGTTCGATGCATACCTGAGGCTGTAGAGGCATTTCATTTGAAGGAGTTGGTTTCCCAACTCTTTGGCAGCTGTCGCACCTTCTAACATACTGCTTTGCATCTTTAAAGAGAGAAGGCCAATAATATCCTAGAGAAAGGATTTTATAGGCTGTCCTCTTGTCAGCAAAGTACCCGCCGCATGGTTCATCATGACATTCCTTAAGGATGTCAGGCATTTCATCTTCCCGAACACACCTTCTGATTATACAATCTGGCCCTGTTTTGAACAATTCATTAGAAATCCAAGAATAATGTGAACTCTCCCGAATGATTTTCCTTTTCTCATTAGGAAATAAGTGTAGAGGAAGTTTCCCTGTAACAAGATAATTAGCCATATCTACATACCAAGGCGTCTTGGTAGTCACTGCAAACAAGTATTCATCTGGAAACTTATCTTCTACTGGAGAATCCTCATTAGTGTTTTGGATTCTAGACAAGAAATCAGCTACTGTGTTTTGCTTTCCAGGTCTATCTAACACAGTAATGTTAAATTCTTGCAAAAGTAAAAGCCATCTTGTAACTCTACCATTAGTGACAGGTTTGTTCATTAAATATCTTATGGCAGAGTGATCAGTATGGACAAAGGTTTCATAGCCGGTTATGTAATGTCTAAACTTGTTGATTGCATGTACCATAGCTAAGAACTCTTTTTCTGTAACAGTATAATTTAACTCAGTAGGAGTCAAATTCTTACTTGTGTAATAAATGGCATAAGGGATCAAATCCTTTTGTCCCAAAACAGCTCCTAGAGCTGTATCTGAAGCATCAGTAGAGATGTGGAAAGGGAGTTTCCAATTTGGCCCCCTTAAGATGGGTGCTTCAGATATTCTAGACTTTAAAGCTTCAAAGGCAGATTGACACTCAAGATCCCATTTAAACTCACAGTCTTTGGTAAGCAATTTGAAAAGAGGAGATGCTATCCTAGTGAAGTTTTCAATAAATCTTCTGTAATACCCAGTAAACCCAAGAAAACTTCTAACATCCTTCTGGCAATTTGGAACAGGTAACTTAGAGATGACTTCAACTTTGGATTTATCAACCTTGATCCCATCTCCTGAAATATGATGTCCTAAAACAATCCCTTCAGTAAACATCATAAAACACTTTTCATGACTTAAAGAAAGATTTGTTTCCTTACATCTTACCAGTACTTTTTCCAAATTTTCCAAAGCTTCTTCAAATGTATTACCATAAACTGTGAAATCGTCCATGTATACCTCTACACAATCATGAATCAGATCTGAAAAGATTCCTAATACAACCCTTTGAAATGTAGCAGGTGCATTGCACAATCCAAAAGGGAGTACTCGGTAGGCAAAAGTTCCCCAAGGACAAGTAAATGTGGTTTTGTCTTGATCTTCAGGTGCTACCTGAATTTGATTGTACCCACTAAAACCATCCAAGAATGAGAAATACTTTTTACCTGCTAAAGTGTCTAGTACCTGATCAATAAAAGGTAAAGGAAAATGATCCTTTAATGTTGCCTTGTTCAATTCTCGATAATCAATGCAAACTCTCCATTTACCATTCTTTTTGGGCACTATAACCAAGGGAGAAACCCATTGGCTGTTTGAGATGGGGTAAATGAAGTTTACCTTGAGCAATTTCTGGAGTTCTTCTTTCACGATTTCCCTAAGGTTTGGATTCATCCTTCTTTGTGGTTGCCTAATAGGTCTGCTATTCTCTTCAATGTAGATGTGATGAATACAAGTCTTAGGATCGATTCCTTTCATGTCAGTGTATTCCCATGCAAAGGCAGTGGAATGTTTTTGCAACAGTTTAGTTAATTCTTCTTGTTGTGGTCTTCCCAAGTTTTTGTTAATGTTTAATGTTTTTCCTGGGAGGATTTCAACTGTAGAACTACCAAACTCTTCCATTGAGAAGAGAGACATTTGTCTAGAGGAGAGATATTCAATGTCTGCATCTATCTGAAAATGTTCAGAGTCATATTCTAAAGATACTTCAAAATTTTCTAATGTATTTAGAATTTGATTATCCTCACTGATCTTAGAGATGGTTAGAACTGGTTGTATAGTATCTTCATCCTCTACCCATTCATCTTCTCCTATTTCTGTTATAGCTTTTGCTGGGGGATACAAGTTGAACTTCTTGGTGGAATTACCATCTGATATATACATGTCTCCAGACCTACAGCTTATGAAAGCATCAGCTGTGGCCAGCCAAGGTCTTCCTAAAATAAGAGGATGTCCTCCTAGATTGTTCTTGGGAGTTAAAATCATAAAATCAACTGGATATTCCCAAGAATCTAGAGAGACTGGAATATCTTCCAATACACCATCAGGTTTAATGATTGATCTATCTGCAAGCTGCAGCAAAGTGGGTGTAAAGAGAAGGTTAGGAAGCTTTAACTGATCCATGGTCTGTCTACTCATGATGTTGATCGCGGCCCCTAAGTCAATCAGAGTATTTGGGATTTCAACCCCATTAATATGAGTTTTGACAATAGGACTACCGGGATCTACATACTTTTGCATGGTAATCTTACCCATCATTATGTCTGCAATTTTTCCAACTAGATGTATCCTTTTAGTATCTCTGGTTCTTTTTACTGTTTTCTTCAAACTCAACTCCTTTATTGTCTTCGCTAGAATGGGAATTTCCTTAATGGCTTGTAACAAGGGTATCTTGATACATACATTCTTCAATTCATCTAGGAATTTATAGTCAGGCACCCATATCTGCTTTTCCACCCCTTTGTCAATTTGCAATCTTTCAGGAAAGGGAGGTGTAGCTGTAGGTGTAGGTTGCTCAACTAGGGGAGTTGTAGAGATTGATTCTTTTTCTTTTTCTTTTTGGATATTTTGGTTTTGAAGTGATACTTCAGAACCTTTATTGACTTTGAGAGATTCCTCCTCAGAAATGCTTGGTTGTTGAACACTTGTGGAAGGTTGATCTAGGATTCTACCTGATCTAAGTTGTACTTCATTGAGAGGAACAACCATGTAGGTAGGGAATGGTTGACCTTCCATCATGTAAGCATTTTGAGGGTTCCTATTATTTGGATTTGGTAATGGCTGAGAGGGAAGTTGATTAGATTTCTGCTGGGATTGAAGTGCTAATTGAGAATTTTGATTTTGTGGAGGAGGTTGTTGTTGTTGAGGGTATGGCAATGATAGTTGTTGACCTTGGTTTGGAAGTTGTGGAGCTTGCTGATTCTGAAATGATGGAGGATATTGATAGAATTGTGCAAATCTCCCATAAGGATTTTGCATGCTTTGCATCCATGCTTGGAAAGCATTTTGAGGTTGAGGCCATGGTTGTTGCCAAGGATTCCAACTTGGTTGGGATTGAGAATTCATAGAGTTGTTAAACCCTTGATTCTGTTGTCCTTGCCAAGGTCTCCTTGCAATAAAACCGAGAGATTCAAGTGTATCTGGATCCTCTTGAAAGACTGCTTTGAGGCCAGGGATTGAAGGACAATCCTTGGTCTCATGAGTTTCTGAGCAAATTACACATGTTTCTACAACGTGTGCATCTAAGGGACATTCCCTTAAAGTATGTTTCTTTCTACATTTCGGGCAAAAGATAGCCAAAGCCTCAGCTTCTGCTTTTTGTTTATTGTGAATCTTAAGGGTATCAAGTTGTTCACTAAGACTCCCTAAGATGTCAGTTTTAAATTCATCAAGCATACTGTCGATTTCAGCCCTACTCACTGATCCTGTTGCAGATTTATTTGCCCTAAGGAGAGAAGGATCTCTAGGCCCTTTTTGAGTTTTTGATTTTCCCCTTGAGAGATGGATACAAAGTTCTGCTATGTCATTGAGAGAAAGTTGAGAAATATCCCCTTTCCCCATCATGTTTAAGATGTCTATCCATTCATCCCTGATGGCCTTTAATAAGAGGGCTTTTAAGGTCTCTTCATCCAAGGTATTCATTTTTTCTCTTTTCAAGTTATATTGAAATATTTCAAGTAAATCTTCTAGACTCTCATCTTCTTTTTGTACCATTTTAAAAACCTCGTCCTTGTGATTAGTAGGCATGCAATAGTCTAAATACCTATCCAAAAATGTCCGTTTCATCTCATCCCAAGTCCTAATGGATTGAGTGAGTAACCCCATGAACCATTTCAAGGCTTGATCCTTCAGTGAACAACTTGAGTTTCTGAGAGTCATCCAGGTAGTCATAAGTTCGACACACCACTTCAAACTCAAATAAGAATGTTTCAGGGTCCTCAGTCCTTAACCCATGGAAGTTAGGGAGGACAGATGGTGATATGTTTTTCATAGTGGCTCGGGAATCCTCATCAACAATGGGAAACCCAAATGAATTATCCCCATTTCTATTCCCTCCTCCAATGGGACCTCTACCTCCATTATTGTTATTGTTATTTCCTCCTCCTCCTCTACCTCTACCTCTACCTCCTCCTTCTTCCTCTGCCATGATGATTCTCCTAGGGATTTCAAAATCTTCTGGTTCCTCTACAAAAGGTGAATGAGAAGAGATTTCTCCTTCTTCTTCAGATGATTCCAATTCCTCAATTACAATTGGTCTTCCTGTAGGAGAAAGAGAAGAGTCTCTTCCTGGTTCAAACTCAATAGAAGGTGTAGGAGAGTCAACTCTTGGCTCTTGAATTCCAGGAATTCTAGGACTAGGAGTTTCGGTTGGAGATAAGGGGGGTGTCTCTTGTCTATCCCTTGAAGCAGATGGACTTGTAAAAATTGAACTTCGAGCTCTAGCTAAAAACCGTCCTCTAGAATCTCTAGCTCTATGCATGCCATTTTTTATTTTTTCTTCAAGTCAAGTTAATAGTTCTTTTTCCGATCTTCCAGGTCACTCTAGGTGCAAGAAGAGAGCATCCTCAAGAAACTACTAAATCAATAACTTTCTCCTTTCTGATCCTCCATATCACTTTAAAGTGCAAGAGGAGAGCATACTTGGATAGGTTATTAACTTCTTTCCTTGAAATTTTTTTATGTTTTTTTTTCTCTAAGTATGGCTACTTAATTTCACTTCCCCGGCAACGGCGCCAAAATGTTTAGTCAATTTAGTGTTCCTAAATTGATGTCATTAATTGTCAACCCGGGGCTCGTAAGCTGATGAAGTGAAGGTGTACTATATGTACTTAAGCAACTTTCTTAGAGCTTTTGTCGTTTAGGGTGTTGTTTATGGTTAACTTATCTTCCTAAGATGGAGTGATGATTATAGACAGATGATCCGGATTTAGACAGGAATGCAATAGATTACAGAGATAACCATAAATACAGAGATGTGATAACCATATACACAAAGATGCAGCGGAAATAAACAAAGATGCAGCGGAAATAATACTTCATTTCATTACTGTAAAATACTGAAATATGCTTACAAACAGAAATGGAAAGAAACCAGCTAGGGCGATTGTAGCTTATCTCTGAGAAGAGATGTGGCGGCTACATGCCTCTGAACTGTTCCGAACTCTGTTACAATGAGGCTCGAGGGCCTATTTATTGTTGAGAAACAATGGAAAACCCTTCACATTCCAAAACCTAACCCTAGAAGATGAAACGCCAAATTTTGGGCCCCGTTTTTGGGTAAGTTGGTACATCAACTTCCTGGGGTCGCGAATTGGTCATACTATCTCCGTTTGACGTGCATGATAGCCCGTTGGAAAGATCTCTCCGAGGACTACGACGGAAAAGACGATTTTTATCAGAAAAATTGCTGGCGGTGGATTTCCCAAAAAACGTCGTTTAGGGCCTCAAAACGGCTCCGGAAGTTTAGGACCCGAAAAAATGCTAAAAATAGTAAACTGTGCTATAATTAAGGAAACTGATAAAAACTGTAAGAAGCCCTAGAGGGGATCCAAGTGGAATTAGCGGGTGGCCACCAATATCCACCTGGATCAACAGATGAGTGCAAGTGTGTGAAAAGTGAGTTCTAGATGAGTGAAAGTGTGTGAATGGTGATTTCTAATTACTTGCTGAATTTGTAAAGGAAAAGAACTTGAAAGAAGTAAATAGCTTGAAATGACTTGAAAGCAAATGACCACGTTCTAATGGCATTAGTCTCTACCCATATTGCTGCAAATAAAAGAAACAAGAAAATCACTTCAAGGATTGATGATAATTGTTATCTCTTCCTAACTCCCTGCTTCTACCACATAGTACTGCGTAAAACACGATTAGGAAGTAGCTGAAAACAAATCCAAGAATTGATAAAAACTCTAAATGACAAATTATGACACTACTAAGCCTTTTCCATCATACTGCTTCCTACATATGTGATTATGTGTAACAAGTGGAAAACGTATTAGTGCCACAAGCCAAGACTACTTAAAAACAAGCTGCAATTAATTAGTTCTCTTGAAAGATAAACCATTCATGATAAAGAGAGCATAAATTAGTTAGCATCCAACTTGTAAAACTAAGCTAAAACTAATCTAGAAAACAGAGTAAAAAGGGGCAGCATTACGAATAAGACAACTGCAACTACCATTAGATATTAAAGCAAATACAACACACTCAATCCCGGGTGAAAACCTACAAAGAAGCAAATCTGATCAATGAAAATAAAGGCTGCAGCAATGAAAAGAAATCAAGCTGTACATAACTCAAGAAAAGGGAATGCTGTAGATGAAATAAAGAAATTGCAGAAGTATAAACATGAAATACTTATACAAGGGCAGTCATGAACGGGGGCCCTCCATCCATACAACCCACAGAAAACTCAGATGCTTTAAAACTTCAAATCAGCACTGTTTCCATTACTTCATATGCAGAAATACATAGTCAAAAGTGCTGGAACAGCTCTATAAAAACAGAGTTTAGAAAAGTGCTAAAATTCTCACAAGTTCATAAACTACAGCAGCTAAAAAGTTAACATAAGCGTACGCAGACGCAAGTATTTATAGGCATCTGCAAGATGGCCTAATGCGTAAAGCATAAAACAGAAAATAAACTGAAATTCATGCGTATTAAAGGTGCAGTGAACACGTCATATGCTTCATGGTCGAGCTGGAGGTCCTGGTCATTATGGGCAATGAATCCAGCATTAGATCATGTTCCCCACGGCTTTCAAAACACGGACAAGTCATCCTTTCCACCGACGTGACCAAACAGCTTACGCATCAACGTTAAGCTGCCTTTATTTGACCGTAACTTGACCCCCTTTGACCGGAGGTACAGATGACGTGGCTGGCTGAACTGATGGCACAGGAACCTCGAGCACATATATTCCAACATGCCCACGTGGCTCGTTCTGCAAAATAACACGTGGAACCTTGAGATCAACAAAATGGCTGCGGGATCATCAGATGGCTGCGGAATCAGCAGATGGCTGCGGAATCAGCAGATGGCTGCGGAATGCCTGTAACTATGTCAAAAACTAAACAAAACAATCACCCATTAGCAAAGCTCACTTGATCATGTTTAATGACAACTAATGTAATGATCTGGGTGGAAAATGAGGCAAAAGAGAGAGGAAAGTGATGAAAACAGTAGGTAATGATGGATGATAAGGTGTAAAGTAGAGACTCTACACAAGGCATCACCATTCTGGCTGTCCATATTTTTCTGTCTCATCTCCTCCGTCAACAAGGCTGAGACTATTTCATCAAACTGGAAAGCAGTTGCATTGCTACCTATTGCAATAACCAGACTATCCCACGAATCTGGTAGAGAACACAACAGACTGATGCACTTATCTTCATCTGAAATTTTAATATCAATAGATAATAACTGACTTACCACAGTATTAAACGCATTCAGATGCTCTGTCACCGAGTCTCCATCTTTCATCCTCAGGTTATACATCTTTTTCCGCAGGAAAATGTTTATTCACCAGAGACTTAGATTGGTACAAAGTCCCTAACTTGACCCACAAAGCCTTTGTCGTAGCTTCCCCTGATACATTCAGCAATACTGAATCCGAGACACACAATCGTATTGAGCTCTTTGCCTTCCGATCCAACTTCTTCCATTCTTCATCGGTCAATCCCGATGGTTTAGTACCCGGATCTACCATGATCCACTGATCTTTATCCACCAACAGATCCTCCATCTTGAGTTTCCACAACTCAAAATTCTAACCATTGAATTTCTCAATCTCTATCTTTCCACTGCTCGCCATCTTCTTTCACCACCAGAATCGATCTCGCAGATCTCCCATTGAACAGGGTCTATTACAGGCCCGAGCGAAACCCCTCAGCAACAAAGGCGTCCCCTTGAAGCCAAAACAACTCTGATACCAAATGTAGGTTTTAACCCTGTACAGAAATTACCTGCATACTAATTCTTAAACAAAGAAAATAAACAATGCGAGAGCATAACCCATAAAACACATATGCACAGAGATTTTTCCCTGGATCCCAAAACCGGGCTACCAGCTTGATTTTTCATTATGTTCCTTTCAATGTTACAATACATATTTATACATGCCGAAGCATCCAATACCATGGACTAAAAACCATCGCGTCCAATACCATGGACCAAAAACCATCACGTCCAAAAAACATGTGCGAAAATCATGCACAAAACCATAGGTGGGTCCGCCCAACCTAACATATGGTCCAAAACCAAAATTTTCCGGGGTGCTGCCCCGGACCCCATAAAGTGGGGTTATGGGTGCCCTTCAAACCCCCTATTAACTACGTGGAAAGAATATAACACAACCCAACAGGCTTATCAGTCATCTTCTGTTTGATCCTTAAATTCGAGAGCATCTTCTATAGTTAGTGGTGATCGGATGTTTTCAGTTAAATATGATATAGGTTTTTTTCTAGGTTTTATTATTGTTAGGCTTGGCTAAGATGGAGGATATAAAGCTAGATTCTTCACATTACTTCCTCTTGCTATAGTCATGCTGCATGTCCGACAACTTATGTAAGCATATGTGGTTGCTAGCCAAGGTCTTCCTAGAAATAGGGGATGTCCATATCGCTGATTTCTAGGATTGATAATCAAGAAATCCATTGGATATTCCCAAGAATATACAGAGACCATTACATCCTGTAGTATCCCTTCTGGTTTGACAACTGATCGGTCAGCAAGTTCCAGCAGGGTTGTAGTTGGATCCAAGGCAGTAATGTCAAGTTTTTGACAGGTTGTTGTTGTGAGTATATTGATGGCTGCTCCTAAATCAACTAATGCATTGGGGAAGGAGTATCCATTTATTTGTACGGTGACTATAGGGTTTCCTAGGTCCTCATATTTCACCGGTGTTTCTCTGCTTGATAATAAATCAGACAAAGTACCGACTACATGGATAGTTGGGGTTGTTTTTATTTTGCTCTTAGGATTTTTATTACATAATTCCTTAATAGTTTTTACATAAATGGGAATGTCTTGAATAGCCTGGAGGAGGTATTTTTACAGAAAGATTTTTTAATTATCCTAGAATATTGAAATCAAGATATTCTATTGGGAAGGGTATGATCAATCTCTCTGGGAATGGTGGAGAAGAGGTAATAGTTTGATCGTGGCTTTTCATTTTAATTGTATTCTCCATTTGAGGTGTTTGTTCTAGAGGTAACAGATCTTCTATCTATATGTTTTTATCCACCTCTGATTCAATTATCCGTTGAGACCTTAATTTGAGTTCATTATACTCCCTCAAGTCAGTTTTTGGCTCCGGTCCTTCAATAATTTGTACAGATTGGACAGTTCTATTGTTGGGATTTGGGTTGGGCTAGGCTAGGAGCTGCAGTTGTAGATTGGGTTGAGGGTTCTATTGCAATGTGTAAGGTGTTGGTAGTGTAGGTTGGGACAGGGGGATTGTTCCATCTAGATGATTTGTAGGTCTTTGCCACTTTGACTACCAGTTCTGGTTCTATGAAGTGGAGGGTGGCCATTAGGATGGATATGTATTGTTCTGCCAAAATGGTGGGAAGTAGGGGAAATTTGGCCAACTATTATTTTGATTGGATTGGTTGGACCAAGATGGCATAGAGAATGGTTATTGTGACCAATTAGGAAAAGGTGGTTGGTTCTGCCACGTGGCTCCTATGTATTGTTGAGCATTATATTGTGAGGGTTGAAAGGAAGAAGATGGGCCAGTTAACATACCTGTTTGTCGTGTCTACCATTGGTGATGCTAATTTAGCAGTTAGACTGGTTCTGTTTCTTCCTTTGCCTCCTTGAAAACTTCTTTTAACCCTGGGAGAGATGGGAAGCTTTCTGTGGCATGATATTTGGTGCATATGGCACAGGTCTGTACCATATCCAACAGGCACTCTTTATGACTATGCTTCTTCCTCCCTCTCGGGAAAAATATCACCAGGTTTTGTTCTGCTTCATCCTACTTCTTCTTAGCTTACATGATGTCTAATTGCATTATCAAAGTTCCCAAGATATCTATTTTGAAATCCTCCAGTAGGTTGTCGATTTCTGCATGAGTGATGCTTTCACCAGATATTTTGTTGTGCCTAGTAGTCACATCGCGCTCTGTTGGTTTAAATCTTGTACTACCTCTTGAGCACTTGATACATAATTTAATAATGTCAACATAGTCTTATTGATATATATCACCTTTACCCATAATATTTAATGTCTCTATCCATTGTTCTTTCATCCCTTTAATCAGTGTAGTTTTTGGCACATTATGAGGCAAAGGAAGATTTGCATAGGGAAACCCTTGAAGGTTATATTAAAAGCGCTCCACATACTCTTCCAATGTTTCACTGGGTATGGCTACCATTTGGAATATTTCGTCTTTCAGTTCCCTAGATCTACAATAGTCCTGATATTTTTTAAGGAAAGCGGTTTTCATTTGATCCCAATCATTTATGGTTCGCCCACCTAGCCCCATAAACCAACGGAAGGCTCCTCCTTTTAACGTGGAGGGAGACAGATTTAATTTCTAGGGGTCGGTGGTGTAATCATAACCCCGACATAATACATCAAATTAAAAAAAGAATGCATCTGGATCCTTTGATGTGATTCCATGAAAGGTGGGAATATTTTGTAGAGGGATAGCTTTCATGGGTGCATTGACAGCAGTGTCAACGATGGGATACTGTAATGTAGAGGTTTGGGTTGCTTGTGGATTGTTGGCCATTTGATCGAATATATGCCAATACCCTTCTGAGATCTCTGGAGCTGGAGAGTTATCCCTAGGATGTCTAGAAGGTGTGGATATGATCTAACAACACTCCCTTGGTCTGGGATATTGGGTTTCCTTGCTCAATTACTACTTGAGGGGATCTTGGTTCCTCTGTTTTCCCTATTTCTCCTCCTCCTTCGCGAATATTACAAGAATTCCCTTCTTGTGAGGAAATTGGGCACGAATTTTCTATTTCTTGAAAACCTTGCTCAGTTCCTACCATTTTGTTGTGGACCTCAGCATAGGCTACAAATGGTGAGCATGTGGCCCAAAGGGAGACAATAGGTTTTCTGGAAGAAACGTTGTAGGGACCTACTGATGGCTGAGATTTAGCTTTCTTTAAAATGTCGTCTGTGAAAGTTGATCATCCGAGGGTCACCGGTCCCTTAGATTTTTCAGGTTTGGGTAGCGGAATTGGATTGTTTTTAGATCTTTTCTTCTTATTCATTCATGCAAACAATTCAAATGTTTTATCTCTACCCTAAGTTCCTAACTAGTCTACTGGAAAGCGGGCAGGGGAGTAGACATTTTACTTTCTCAGGTTCTTACCTTCCATTTTTAATACACAATTCTCTCTCAATAGACAAGCATCAGATGTACATCACTCTTTGTAAATGGCTACACTCTCCCCGGAAAAGGCACAAAAATGTTGATTGATAAAAGGTGCCTTTTAAAGCTCCTAATTATCCCACATTAATTATCAACCCGGGCAAGTCCTCTTATTTCAAGAGTGTACACAGTATGTGGTTGCTATTAGTTCAAAGAGTAATGTTTCCTAAATCATAGTATAGATCTTTCAATACAAGAGTAAACATATGCATCTAATAAATTCCAATTGCAATTAAAGAAAACTCAATCCTCTAACAAAATCAAATCTTACAACAATTCAAGTAACAACAGCATCACTTGAGAGTACAATAGTGATAACTCATCTCTCCTTAACTAATTTAATCTAATTCAAACTAAATCTTAATTAAATAATCCAAATGGCAATGCTATCAATCTGAGAGTCCAATACTGATAATTAAACCCTTTACAGTTGATTAAATCAATTCAAAAGTAATTCAATCTGCAATGGAGATAAACATAATCAAAAGACAGTACTGTAAATAATATAAAACAAAGATATTCTATCAATACGAGAAACAAATAGCGAAGGAAGTAAAATCACAGAAAGAAGGGAAATTATCAAACCAATCACACTTGTAGGAATTGGAAATGTATGACACAAAGAAAAGCAGTTAAATCCACCAGAGGCTGGGCCCTTAGCCGCCAAAAACACTACTAAGTTACTTCAGATAATGCGAGGAAACAACAACTTCATTATATATTGATCATCAAACTGAAGGAGCATTACAATATATTCGTGTTCTTCTCAACAGCGAGAGTCTGTAATAAAATTACAATTTCAATAATTACAGAGATTCCCCTTCTTCTTCTTACAAACATCTCCTTTTATAATCAGAAAGGGTGAAATATAAATGGTAAATGCGATCCCTCAGGATTTATCGATCCTGAGGGATTTGCAACAGATTTCTAACTTCAGACATCCTTTCCTTTCTCACACTGATCCTTCTAATTTGCCTTTGGCCTTGTCCTCAACCACCGCGTTCGTTCTGTTTCTTATTGGTTTTTGTTGTTCCTTCGTTAGGGAACAACAATTGTCCCTTTTGTTGTTTTCATGCATAAAGAAGGGTAAAAGTTAGCTAAATTGTAACTGCAAATAATTCCTTCATTTCTTACCATAATTCCTCAATAGATCAATGCATTAAGATATATAAAAGATAAGAATAAAGGAAAATGATGATGATATTAATAGTAAACGCATACCCTTTCCATGACTCAACACCCACATGCTCGGATTCCTTCATATTATGCTACAACCTCAGGCGTAGTTTTGTAGATTTGATGGGTTCGTTCCTACTAATCGCAGTGTTCATAGCATGCACATCTCCTTCAAATGATCCATTTAGTTTTTTAGAGCCCTTCCCTATTCAGGAGGGCTTCTTCGGTTGTTCTACCCTCCCTCCCACCCATTTTTCAGGGAAGGGCCATTATATCTCATGTACTAAGATATTATTGTATTCAGTCCTTGCTCATGTTTTCCCAAGTTCATTATGTATATGAGACACATTGTACTATTTCCTAGATCAGTTAGGCCAGCATGTCATGTACCATTCAACATGTACTTTATTGCTCAGTTTTATGTTTCTGGGTGCATCATTATTTTTGTACTAAGTTATATCGTTGCATATAGGTATGCCTGCCCCACCTCGTTGAGATCCGGTACCACAACATAAAAGGATACTTGCATTGGTCTCGCCCCCTCTGCTGCTATCCTCTTTCGTTTTCTCTCTCTCTCTCTCTCTCTCTCTCTCTCTCTCTCTCTCTCTCCACTTTGTTGTCTAGTGATTGTGTCTTCACAACGTACTTTGGTCATACATTTTACTCCTAACACTCGTACGTTGGGGGGAAATCTATTATTACCAAAAAAATGATCATCTAGCCTAATTTACTAGATGGATCGAAGTACACCATGTAAGGCCAATTTTACCATATTAAAATTGCTTTCACTATGAGAAATTACTTTATAAACCACATTTGTTAAGTAATTTATAATTAAACTCATGAAGAATAATTAAATAAATCACTATTTATTTAATTATCTTCTAGGAATAATTAATTAAACCATTGATTAATTAATATTCCATGTCATATTTGACCCAGTTATGAGAAATAAACAAGTAAATTATTAATTATCTTATTTTTCTCTAGGAATAATTAATTAATCACGAATTCATTATTATTCCTTGTCAAGTTTGACTAAATCCCTCATGAATAATTAAATAAATCATTATTTGTTTATTAGTCCTTAACCATATTTCTTGAGATGATAAATAAATCATTTATTTATTTATTATTTCTAAATAAAAGTTTAAATACTTTTTCCCTCCTAAGAAAATATAATAAAATATTTCAAGTGGTTATTCCTAGAATGGGGCTAATAATATTTTATTATTTCTCATTATTCGAGGATAATTCAGTATTTTGTTATAAATAGAAGGGTTTTGCATTCATTATTCACTTTTGATTATTTTCATTGTTGCACTCATTGTTGTAACTCTAATTATTATCATTGTCGCACACCATTTTTCTTTCCATTCGAGTTCCCATTGAGCTCAATCATTTTATTTGTTGGGTTTACACATTATAAAGGAGAGAGACTCTACAAAAGCTTAATACGTTTGAGGATAGCCAAGAACCCATCCCATAGAGGGGGACTGGTAACATTTATTTGTTCCCTTCACAGGTGTTATTTAATCAAATCTATTCTTTGTATATCTAGTTTCCATTGGATTATTAGAGTTAACCTCATTTATTACTATTTAATTTTGCTTTTTAACTATGATTGTAGCATAGATCAAGACTTTTTAAGGTTTTTTTTCTATCATTTGCTGCAAATCTACAATGTTTAACAACCATTTATATTGTTGAGATTGTTCGTCATCCATAGTCTTAGGTGATTTCTTTTTGTACATCTTTGAGAAGAAAACACTATAACATTGTGGGCTGCTATAGAGAATAAATCCTCTCTGTGTGCCCTCTCCCTAACCCTCTGAGTGACTATGCTCATCTATGGAACACATGCACTCAAATAGAATGGAAACCTTTTTCCTCCTAGTGGACTGATTATAACATAGCCTAAAAACCTACAAGTGGTTAAGTTTGATTCTCCCAAATATTCACCAGAGTTGCAATATGGATTCTTCTAAAGCATTCTTCATTATTTTCACGTTGATAACCCCTTTTCCATCACTAATTTGGGATGACTCATGGTAGCCACTCGAATTATGGAGGACAGAATAGGAAGGTAAACTTCTGAGTGGCATAACTTTTGCATACATAATTTGATTGAGGTGATTCTTACACCGTTGGAAAGGTATATATCTCTAGAATAGGAAAAAATGGGTTGTTTTTAAAATTGTAAATTTTAACCCTAAAAATAATACCATTCAATGCCTCAAAATCCTCCCAAAAGATTTTAGACCCCAATTTTCCAAATTGGGTCCTGTCAGTAAAAATGGTCCCGTGAATTGATTCGTTCAATTTTTCCACTTTGAAACCACTAAGATTGATGAAAAACATTGTAATGATCAAATAAAAATCAAATTATAATTATTTTCCTCTTTATAATTTGAAGGATATGTAGAATTCCTTCACTCAATATGGAGTTGAAATATGGCATCTCAAAATAATATTGATATCACAATCTGGTATAAATGAGATCTATAATTAAATTGCATTTACTTGATATGTGTATGTGTGTGTGTTGGGAATAAAGGAATATTGAGATGGGGAGGGAATCAATATTCTATAAATTTTACACTTATTTAAACAATTATTCAAGAAGATGCAATTAGGAAACAAAAAGGCACCAATCACATGACATTTGTACACAAAAATTTAACATGAAAACACTTCCACGAGAAAAGGAAAAAAAATATTTATGAGGGAAATTTAAACCACTACTTCAAATTACATCAATTTTTGTGAGTGCCAACTCATAGGAGGCCCCAATCCCCTGAGATCACCAATCACCAACCTGCCAAAGGCAACAATCTTATATATGTACATGCACGAACCTATTGTAGACAAATAGATTTATATTTCATTCATTTGCAAATTGACATCTATGGCAATGTTATTTGATTATGAACCAAAATATATTTACTCTATTTTCAATAGCCTCCTTCCTTTCTCCAATTGAATTCTCTCCCTCACATAAAACACATCAACTCTTTCTTCAATAAATCACACATAGCACACAAAAAAAAAAAAATTCTCATAGCACACGAAATCAAATTTAATTCATTACACAAGGTTGACTTATACAATTATGGCCTTAATTTTTCATATTAAATAAAGAGATACAACATAAATAACACTTCATTTAATTATTATCAAAATACTAAAATATGCTTACAAATAAAATGGAAATAAAATAGCTCGAGCGATGGTAGGTTATCTCTGAGAAGAGATGTGGTTGCTACATGCCTCTCAACTGTGTCACAATGAGGCTCAAGGGTCTATTTATTATTGAACAACAAGGGAAAACACTAAACAACCAAAATCCTAACCCCAAGAGATGGAACACCAAGAGTTTGTGGAGCCCATTGGGGTTAGTTAGGTAGCCAACTTCCTGAGGTCGTAACTTGGTCATGTTATCTATGTTTGGCATGTACAATACCTTGTTGCAAAGGTATCTCCAAGTACTAAAAGATTTATGGTAGAACTCTACAACTATGGGCTTGTTGTGGACCTAAAAAAACGTCGTTTAGGGGTCAAAACGGCTTCAGAAGTTCAGGACCCAGAAAACTGCTAAAAATATTAAATGTTGGAAGAAACAAGGAAACAAATGAAACTCACTAGAGGTCAAGGTGGAATAGACAAGTGGCCACCAATATCCACCTCGATCATTTCTCCCTCCATATAAAGCAATGGTCCCCATTATGTGCAGAGCCTCCATGAGCTGAGGAAAGTTTTGTTGAACATGGTCCCTGGTGAACCACTTACCTTGGTGAAAGAGTTGGTTTTATTTGAAAACTCAATATATATGGATCCTCTATTGGCGACTGTTCTTGATCTGTGTATCCATGATATGATTAGTTATGGCATGTTCCATGCAGTCTAGGTTTAACTTTGTTGGTGTGAGTTGTTCTGCAATGTCGGATGTGTCCAATAATGGTGGAAAGTATGGCTGAAGGTGGTCTACATTCAACACTGGGTGCAGAACAAGGAATGGTGGAATGTTGAGCTCGAAGGCGTTGTCCCCCACAACCTTGGTGAGGGTGTATGGTCCATATCTAAGTGGGCAGAGCTTTGTAGGTTTTAGCCCCATACAAGAATTACCAACATATGAATTCTAAAAATAGAAAATAAACAATGGTAAGAGAATAACACATAAAAAAAGTATACACAGATATTTTCCCCTGGATCCCAAAACCCGGACTACCACATTGATTTTTCATTATTTTATTTCAATGTTACAATACATATATATACATTCCAAAGCATCCATAAACCTTGGATTAGAACACAACCATAGTTCCCTTGATTAGATCTACAAAATAACATGGATCGAAAACCATCGCGCCCAAAACAATGTGTGAAAACCATGCACAAAACCATAGTTAGGTCCACCCACCTAATATAGGGTGTTAGAGTCCGTCTTTGCAGCCTTCCACCAGTGATCTTACAAAGTGGTCTTAGGGTGTCAAAGTCAAATTTTGTCATTTCAATGAGTCTTCCAGTAAATTTGATCACTAGGCATTAGGTCAAGGATTGTTTTCACTCCTTCCAAAGTTTTCCAAGTATTGGTCCATTTCACCATTCGGCTGAGTGTAGCATCATTCAAAGAGTGGTAATCATTATTTCAAGTTTCAATGGGTCATTTTACACCTTGTTTGTGCTTCAATTGTGCTTAGGAAAGGCTCATTTCCCTCTCCTAGGGTTTTGAAGGTAATTTTTCTTGGATGGTAAAATCATCAACAAAATTTGTATCTTGATTCTCATACACCTTCCCCTATCCTTAATATACCTTCTTAAACACTTCCCATCACTGATATCCCTCAAATTCATCACTTTCCCACAAACCCTAGCCCACTGCAACAATTTGACACTTTTCTAGGTTAGGCTTGTGTTTTTCCCTTTAAGACCCCTTCTCCTCACTCAATCCTTGAAACTACACTTTCCCCTACTTCCTAACATCCCTCCCTGCTTCCAAATATTTTCTCAAGAAATTAGAAGCCCCACATCCCATTCATTTCCCTTGATTTCTACAAATCCCATGTTCCACAGATCGGGATAGGTTTTATTCAAATGATGTTTCTGAGCATGAAAATATGAATTTGACAAACGTGAGAGAGGTTTTTATCCATAATAGACCTAAGAAGAAAAATCTCTTTTAGTTTTTACACAGGTTTCATGGTTTGGGAGAAATGCCCAAGACATCATTTGCATAAGGAGGGCTGATGCACTTCTGGAGTGACCTTGGGAAAATCAAGATTTCTCCTAGCTGGGATGACTAAATGACTTGCTTGATGAGTCAAATGATAACTAGACACAAAGATATTTCCAATGCGCTATCATGAGCTCAATTTGGAGTAGAGGAAGACCTCCAAAAGTTTACTGAAACAACACTCTACATTTTGGCAGCCTCATTCTGCACATTTTAACCAATCTTTGGAGATTGAGTTTTTTACAGGTCCAATGAGCTCCAAATTCAAAAATTCAAGATGCCCTGGAAAATAGACTTGACAAGATTTTCAACAAGCTATCCCACGCCCAATTTGGACACCAGGAATTCCTCCAAAAGTGTCCCAAAAAAAGTGATACGCGTTGGGAACAGGGCACTGCGCTTCTCGCAAATTTCAGCAGTTCAAAATAACAAAGGTGCTGCGCATAGGGCTAGGCACTGCGCTTCTGGGTGAAGGCACTGCGCATAGGGTAGTAAGCCTCCGAATCGTCTATAACAACAAAAAATTCACCAAATTCTCTATTGTCTCCTCTTTTACAAGTAAGTTGCCCTTATCCACTTGATTTTTAGCTTGCACAATGAAATTTAATGACATTTTCTTCATACTTAAAATCAAACCCTAGCTTCCTCTACAAACCATAACTTCTTTGTTTCCCATCACCCATCCCTAGAACTAAAACCCTCTTTACATCAGTCACTCTCCCCTCATCTATATTCCATCATTATATCCCTCATTCTAAAAAACCCTTTCCCTCACTTTCATAACTCACATCTTACCCTTCATGGTCTAGTCTACCCTAACATATCCCCTCACTCCTAAATCACTCTCACTCATTCCCTTCATACAACCTCAAACCCTAAAACAAATTCCTAAAACCCTTATAACCTCTTTAGCACTCTCACAAGCTCACTCATAAGCTCAAACCCTAATGAGATCACCTCCCCTTCCCCTACCCCTATTCACCATAAATCATTCCTCAATTACCTCCTCTAGGGTTTCAAGGCTTCAAAACTCAACCAACATGGACATAGAGGACATAGATTATGAGGAGGAGGAAAATAGTGGCAGTCAAAAGCTAGGGAAAGGCAGTATCTAAAGGGAAAAAAGGAGGAGGATAGGCTTAGGTTGCTGGCTAAGGCATCCTTGGCCAATCAAAGCACATGATGGTGGTGTTTCACACCAATTTTGGGCCGTTTTTAAGAAATTTTTGTCATTTTGTAAATTTTAAAATTCAATACACAGAAAAACTGCCCAGAAGTGCAGCGCCACCGACAATGCGCTTTTTCTAGGGGCATCCAATGGAGAAATGGCTTACATTTTTGGATTCAGGGCAGTAAGGAAATGCACCCTAGAAATTTTTAGAATATTTGGAGCAAAATTAGTCCACCAAAAGGTCAAAACGCACTCCAAAATTGACCTTTCTACCACTTTTTGGACACACAGAAGTAGCCTTGGGAGAAGCTAGTTTTGAGGGGTCAAATGAGCTCCAAATGCAAAAATTCTAGGTGTTCTGGAAAATAGATTCGAAGAATGTTCCAATGAGCTATCACGAGCTCAATTTGGATGATGAGAAGGCCTCCAAACGTGGCCTGAAAGTGGCACTATGTGTAGGACCAGTGGTGCTGTGCGTAGAGCAAATTTTGCTCAGGATGCCTATTTTCCCAATTTTCGACTATGATCATAATTTCTCTCATGGTGGATGATTTAATGATGTAATTAATGTCATGGCTTGTAAATATGATGGTTAAACAATTTTAGATGGTATATTCATTAGATTAAAAGTGGTTTTGAGGGCAATGAATCAGTTTCCCCTCTTTTAGAGGCAAGTTGTTTGGTTGCCTAGATTCCAGTTCCTTGTTTAGAAATGGTTGAAACAACTCCTGTTTTCATGAATTTGATCACTGAGGCTAGGATGAGTTGTTTTGATGCCTATATCATGTGTTTTCTTAGTCATTTTTTGAGGTTGGACTCTCTTGGATGCTCAGTGCTTGATTGTACATCATTGTAACCAGTTTGGCAAGGAAATTAATAAGATTTGCAGCTATTTTTATGGGATCCCTGTGGTGTGGAGTTCTAACATAGTTTCTTCTTCTTCAATTATCTGTTCATATGTTTTATGTATGCCTCATTCATTTAATTTCTTCTAGTTGAATGTTTTCAAGTCAGATAAGTAGAATCCATAATTCTGATGCTCTTCCTTGGGAAAACACACAACATTTCATGTTTTTCTACTATTTAAGAAGGATCCATGACCTCCACATCCCCTCCTTAGCTTCTCACAGTCAAACACTTCAACTCATCAAGCCTAAGAGTTCTAAAGCCTATGCCTACCTTGTCCCATAGAACACCCTGCATTTTTGACCTAATTTCCCAGACCTAAACTGCCCAGCTCCATCAGATCTAGCAAAATACCAAAAAATTCAATCAAAACATTGTGCTACTATACCTAGCATAAAATCTTGTCCCTGGTCCAGTCATCTTGGTTGAGATGCATAAGGAGAGAGCCCTTTCTCGGCCTAGTAGGGCTAGCTACTAGGTTAAACGTGGTTTTTGGTTACCCTGGAATTGCCTCCCTTCAGCCTGAGGTCAATCCAGGTGACAACATAGTGGCGACCATACTAGGGAACGTAGTTTTATGTTCCTCAGAAAAATGTATCAAGTTCATACCTTGATCTAATTGTTGATGGTGGAAAACGATCAGACACCGAAAGGCTGAAATCATTCACCTGACGACTCTAAATCAGTTTCAAGATTAGATCCAAGGACTCCACTGGAGGATGAACCTGACTAACAAAAACATGAAACGACAATATGGAAAGATCATGTATTCAAGTTGGAATTTCATCCAAGACCTTATGTTCTTTGTTATAAATTATTTCTTCTCTTTTCCCGAGAATGTCAAGAAGGCTTTACAAAGTATATTGTATTTGAGAAATGATCCTAGACCTACATTTGATTCTTTCCCTTTGAAGATTGTGAATACAAAATGTTCACATGCCTTTGATCTTGATCAAGACCCTTCTTCTGAATCTTATGATGACCATCTTCAAACTGATGAGCATCAAGAGACCAAGAATGATTCTACACCTTCTGTACATATTCCTATACCTTGTAAAATTTCAGATAGATACAAGCCTCTAATTTTACCTCATATATCCCATGCTTTCCCTAAAAATCATTACCTATATCTACCAACATTTGATGGTGAATGTGACAACATCACTGCTGAGAGACATGTACTGAATTTTGAGTCTTTTCTTGACCTTTTTGAAGTTGATGAACAGGTTTTCAGTATTAGGCTTTTTGCTCTTTCTTTGCAAGGCAAAGTCAAGAGTTGGTTCAAAACCCTGCCTGATGTGAGCATCTCATATTTCCAACAGTTTTTCAAAGTTTTCCTCGACAAGTGGGTGGTCAGAAATAACCCTTTCTTGATTCTAGAAGAGTATAACTAGCTGAAAAGACAGCCAGGGGATACAGTATAACAATTTTCTGCCATATTTAACCAAGTTTATTGTTCGATGTCTATTAATATAATACCTCCTCCTGATTCATCTCTCTTGCACTACTTGGATGCCTTCGATCCAAAAATGGAGTTTTAGCTGAGGGAAAGGAATCTTGTAACACTTGAAGAGATGTAAAACAGTGCAATAGATGTAGAGGCTAATTTGCTAATCAGAAGGGAAAAGTTGAAGGAAGAAGAGATGAAGAACATAGATCTAGAGGAATCGACATCTTTAGAGGTAAAGATCAACATTTTGGTAAGTGTCGTGGAAGAGATGATGCAAAAGATCACCACAAGGAATGAGTATGATGTTCAAGACCATGGCTCACTGATTGAGGAAAGACAAGTCGTTGATCCAAAACATTTCCTTTCTTATCCCAGTTGTCATAGATCTGATAATGATTGTTTTATAGATCATCTTGGAGAAGAGAGATATGTTGATCTGACATGTATGCTTGATGATGTGTTTTATATTGATGATTTCCCTAAGTTTGATCAATACGATGATGATTATGTTCTCCAAACAAAAATTAGTCTTGCAAACAAATCATCAATTGGTTTGTGGAAGGAGGAAGTTCACTTTCAGTAGCTCAAATACAGTGATCAGTTGATGCATATCAGCTACGGAAGTGAGGAGGAAAGTGCATAAAATTTTGAAGTAAGTGAGGGATCTTTTCCTTTTTGTTTTAATTCATTTCAGATCATCAGAGACAACTTTCGTGCAATCAGAAATCAACCATCAATAAGTTTCGATCTTGACCATCTAGAGGGCAATGAAATCCTTGTTCAAGACTTCTCATATCTAGATTTGCAACCCCCAAATGCCATTGAATGTCAGGTTGCAGATGAAGACTTGGAAGCTGGAACATATGACCAAATGATGCAAGATGATTACATACCATTATGTTTTGAATCATTTCAGTTTTTGAAGGGAATTTTGCATAGCATATCTTCAAATGAGTAGCCTATAGAAAAACATGTAATCTCATTGGAACCAATAGAAAATGGGTTGCAACAGTCTTTTCAATTTTTTCACAATCCAATAACTGATATGTTGGATGATATCTGTAGTCAAAGTCCTTCTCCATTAGCTAACTATGAGATTGAAAAGGTATTGATACAAACTTGATCCGGCAACCGATTTCTATGTCATTTTCAGGAGTCTTGTCGGAAATCTCAGATGAAAGTTTACATTCATGGTATGAGGAGAAACAAAGTAATCCATTGGATGAGCTAATTCCCAGTGCACATGAATTTCAAGATCCTTATGCAGTATTTTTGGAGTCAAATAGAGCATCCATATTATTCAATTTGGGAAAATTTGGATCTGTTTAAAAGTTTTCAAGGGAGTCTCATTTCAGTAGTTCTCTCTTATTGTTCATAAACAAGCACTTGTGGAGAATTCAAATAGCAGCCAGAATATTTACTTGGTTGCATTGGTTGTTTCATTTCACTTGATCAGGTGATGAATGGAACAATTAGAGTAGGTTTTATTGAATAAGATCCATTTTGAGCATCTTTATCAGTTTTTCAGTTGTGTCTTAGTATCAAGTCAGTTTTTAGTTGAGTAAAAGTCAGTTTGTGTCTTTGAGTCATCAGTATTCAGGCATGCATTTTAGTTTGTGCTTTTGACTCCATGCCCAATGGATAAGGCTACTTGGTCTGCGGTGTTCTTGGCACCTCTAAGGAGCTACCATCCCCAGTGGAGCCAATGTTAGAGTCAGTCTTTGTAGCCTTCCACTAGTGATCAAACATGCTCTTACAAAGTGCTCTTAGGGTGTCAAAGTCAAATTTTGTCATTTCAGTGAGTCTTCGAGTAAAATTTGATCACTAGGTATTAGGTCAAGGATTGTTTTCACTCCTTCCAAAGTTTTCCAAGTATTGGTCCATGTCACCATTCAGTTGAGCGTACCATCATTCAATGAGTGGTCATCATTATTTCAAGTTCCAATGGGTCATTTTACACCTTGTTTGTGTTTCAGTTGTGCTTAGGTGAGGCTCATCTCCCTCTCCTAGGGTTTTGAAGGTAATTTTTCTTGGATGGTAAAATCATCAAAAAAAATTGTATCTTGATGCTCATACACCTTCCCCTATCCTTAATATACCTTCTTAAACACTTCTCATCACTAATATCCCTTAAATTCATCATTTTCCCACAAACCCTAGCCTATTGCTACAATTTGACACTTTTCTAGGTTAGTCCTGTGTTTTTCCCTTTTGGACCCTTTCCCCTCACTCAATCCTTGAAATTTCACTTTCCCCTTCTTCCTAATATCCCTCCCTACTTCCCAAAATTTTCTCAAGAAATTGGAATCCCCTCATCCCCTTCATTTCCCTTCATTTCTACAAATCCCCTGTTACACACATCGGGATAGGTTTTATTCAAATGATGTTTCTGAGCCTGGAAAGATGAATTTGACAAATGTTAGAGAGGATTTTATCCATAATAGACCCAAGAAGAAAAACCTCTTTCATTTTTTACACAGGTCTCATGGTTTGGGAGAAATGTCCAAAACATCATTTTCCTCAGGAGGGTTGATGCACTTCTAGAGTGACCTTGGGAAAATCAATATTTCTCCTAGCTGGGATGACCTAATGACTTGTTTTATGAGTCAAATGATAACTAGACACAAATATATTTCCAATGAGCTACCCTGAGCTCAATTTGGAATTGAGGAAGACCTATAAAAGTTGACTGAAACAACACTCTGCATTTTGGCAGCCTTATTCTGCACATTTTGACCAGTCTTGGGAGATTGCGTTTATGATAGGGAAAATGAGCTCCAAATTGAAAAATTCAAGATGTTCTAGAATGTAGATGTGACAAGATTTCTAACGAGCTATCCCAAACCCAATTTTGACACCAGTAAGTCATCCAAACATGTCTTGGAAAAAGCGTTATTCTTTGGGAACAAGGCACTATGCGTAGAGCAGGGCGCTGCGCTTCTGGAAAATTTCAGTAGTTCAAAATAACAAAGGCACTGTGCGTAGGGCTAGGTGCTGCGCGTAGGGTAGTAAGCCTCGAAGTCATCTATAACAACAAAAAATTCACCAAATTCTCTATTGTCTCCTCTTTTACAGGTAAGTTTCCCTTCTCCACTTGATTTTTAGATTGCACAATGAAAGTTATAGACATTTTCTTCATACTTAAAATCAAACCCTAGTTTCCCCTACAAAACCCTAACTGCTTTATTTCCCATCACCCATCCCTAGAACTAAACCCCTCTTTACATCACTCCCTCTCCCCTCATCTATATTCCCTCATTATATCCCTCATTCTAAAAAACCTTTTCCCTCACTTTCATAACTCACATCTTACCCTTCATTGTCTAGTCTACCCCAATGCATCCCCTCACTCCTAAATCACTCTCACTCATTCCCTTCATACAACCTCAAACCCTAAAACAAATTCCTAAAACCCTCATAACCTCTCTAGCACTCTCACAAGCTCACTCATAAGTTCAAATCTTAACGAGATCACCTCCCCTTCCCCTACCCCTATTCACCATAGCTCATTCCTCAATTACCTTCTCTAGGGTTTCAAGGCTTCAAAACTCAACCAACATGGACACAGAGGACAGCGATTATGAGGAGGAGGAAAATAGTGGTAGTGAAAAGCTAGGTTAAGGCGGTCTCTAAAGGGGAAAAAGGAGGAGGATAGGCTTAGGTTTCTGGTTGAGGCCTCCTTGGCAAATTAAAGCACATGATGGTGGTGCTTCACACCAATTTTGGGAAAATTTTAAGCAAATTTTGTCATTTTGTAATTTTTAAAATTCAATACATAGAAAAATTGCCTAGAAGCACAGGGCCACCGGCGTTGCACTCTTGCTAGGAGCATCCAATGGAGAAATGGCTTACATTTTTGGATTCAAGGCAGTGAGGACATGCACCCTAGAAATTTTCAGAATTTTTGGAGCAAAATTAGTCCACCAAAAGGTCAAAAAACACTCCAAATTTGACCTTTCTACCACTTTTTGGACACACAAAAGCAGCCTTGGGAGAATCAAGCTTTGAGGGGTCAAATGAGCTCCAAATGCAGAAAGTCTAGGTGTTCTAGAAAATAGACTTGAAGACCTTTCCAATGAGCTATCATGGGCTTAATGTGTATAATAGGGAGGCATCCAAACGTGGTCTGAACATGGCACTACACATAGGAAGAGTGGCATTGCGTGTAGAGCAAATTTTGCTCAGGATGCCTATTTCGCCAATTTTCGACTAAGATCATAATTTCTCTCTCATGGTGGATGATTTATTGATGTAATTAATGTCATGGCTTGTAAATATGATGGTTAAACAATTGTAGATGATAGATTCATTAGAGTAAAAGTGGTTTTGAGGGCAATGAATCGGTTTCTCCTCTTTTAGAGGCAAGTTGTTTGGTTGCCTAGATTCCAGTTCCTTGTTTGGAAATGGTTGAAACAACTCTTGTTTTCATGAATTCGACCCCTGAGGCTACGATGAGTTGTTTTTATGCCTATATCATGTGTTTCTTAGTCATTTGTTGAGGTTGGACTCACTTGGATGCTCAGTGCTTGATTGTACATCGTTGTAAACAGTTTGGCAAGGAAATTAATAAGATTTGCAGCTACTTTTATGGGATCCTTGTGGTATGGAGTTCTAGAATAGTTTTCTCTTCTGTAATTATGTGTTCATATGTTTTATGTATGCCTCATTCATTTAATTGCTTCTAGTTGAATGTTTTCAAGTCAGATAGGTAGAATCCATTAATTTTGATGCTCTGCCTTGGGAAAGCACACAACATTTCATGTTTTTCTACTGTTTAAGAGGATCCATGACCTCCACATGCCATTCTTAGCTTCTCACCAGTCAAACACTTCACATCATCAAGCCTAAGAGTGCTAAAGCTTGTGCCCACCTTGCCCCATAGAACACCCTGCATTTCTGACCTAATTTCCCAGACCTAAACTGCCCAGCTCCATCTGATCTAGGAAAATACCAACAAATTCAAGCAAAAAATTGTGCTACTATACCTAGTCTAAAATATTGTCCCTGATCCAATCATCTTGGCTGAGATCCATAAGGAGAGAGCCCTTCGCTGACCTAGTAGGGCTAGCTACTAGGTTAATCGTGGTTTGTGATTACCATAGAATTGCCTCCCTTCATCTTGAGTTCAATCTAGGTGATAACATAGGGTGCAAAAAAAATTTACCCGGGGCACTGCCCCCAACCCTGTAGAGGGGAGCTACCACCCCGCTCAAACCCCCCAATAGGGGCGATTCCGTCCTGTTATCACCCCAAGAAACTCTCCTAGGTTGTATATCAGAGATGCTTGGGAACATTACAAACGCAACAAAAATGTTGGAAAATGGCGGATGAATGGAAGGAATGATGCATATTCAAGCCAGATAACCACTTCTACTATGCTTAACCCTAGACATGGGTGAACACCCCCAGACTACAAGGCTTTAGACCACTAATTACTCATAGTTTTAAATAAAATGTGATGATGGAGAAAACTGATCACACCAGCAGATGCACAGGACCTCGTGATGGCCAGCTGTAACCAGTTAAAAGGTCTGTAAATCTATTTCCTAATGCATAGACAGGATGATAGCTCTCTAGCATTAAAACAACAGAAACCTACATACAAATTCAATGATACAAGCTAGATTCTAATAGAGAGGTGGGATGATAGCCCCTCTAATGCTGACAATCTACAGCACATGAATAAATGCATAACAGGCACAACCTGGAACAAAGAAGAAGAAGTCGAAAGTGAGCAATTAACAGCAAAAGAAGCTTGCATTAGCTGAAAATGAAGACTAGACACTGCAGGTATCACAGTAGTTACAGTCTCCAGAAGTTGAACCTTACATCAAAATAACATTCATCAACATGATTACATCTTGTTTCTTGGTATATATCGAGTTTGTTTACAAAATTGCTCTATTGTTCTATGCGTGGAGGGGTCATAATGGACCACCAACCACATTTACAATTAGATATGGGTCATCTGCTACAATCTGAATGTTTTAATGAATAAGTCGACCTTTTCTGGTACTTCATTGTGCTCCTTGAGCAGATGAAGTGATGTATGAGTGAAACTCCATAATTGGTAAATGCATTTGACTGCTTGAGGCCATCCTCTTTCTTCTCAGCCATCCCTTTCCTTAAATACAGTTTTTGAGGATCTTATTATGTCGGGTACAGGATTCTGACCTCCTTCCTCCTTCGGGTACATATGACAGGCTGTGGACATGGGCAGCATGGCTATGGCGAGGACAAAGCTCAGTCGTTGGATCGTGTGAATCGACGGCGGGGATCGCTTTGCAGGTGTTATCGGGAGACAAAATGATCGGACAAACGTGGGCCGTTGGATCGTGGTCGGGTAGATCCGATGGCTGACGAGCGGCTAACATGCACGGACAATAACGAGCGGGGGAAGGCGTTTTTGCAGGCAGGTGGTATTCCCCGCACCACCTTTGGAGCTATGGCGGTTTCCGTATAAAACCGTGTGATGCAATAATATTGCGACGCGTGGCTTCCGCGACCGGTGGGAAACCACTCTTCCCGCGCGATCGGGGGGAAGCGACTACCGTCCGATCTTGCGGTGAATGGACAGACGATGAGGAAAGTGCACAGGGTTTAATCGTGCAGTAAACAAAGCGGAGACCGTCAGATTATGGGCAATCGATGGTGGAGATCAAGGCAGAGATTCGAATGAAGGCACAGAGTCACATGGTTGGGTTATATGGTGACCACAGCTTAGCGCTCAGGGGTCAGAGGAAAACGGGCTTACGCAGAGTTTTAGAGGCAACGAAATACAAGAGATTAAGTGGGAGAAAAGAGATTTTCAGAGGAAAAAAATATTGCGGAAGGTTTAGGGAGTGTGAGGAAACTGAAAGAAGAAGGTAAAAAGACTGCAGTGTACTCCTTTTTGACATAAACCTATCACCAGACTGAAATTGACCTTCAACCAATGAAGCTTGTAGCAGAGCTAACACTGGCTCCTTCTAGGGATGAGATCCTCCCTGTGAGGTCTCAAGAACTACAGACAAATGCCTTCATAAAAAATCAGCTTTAAAACATTGCCTAGTATCCATTGGGCATGGAGTCAAATTGAGTCTACACTAAAACCTGTAAAAGAAAATGCCTACAATCATTAAGGCCTGAGGACCTTAAAAAACATAAATATTCAAAAACTGGCCAACTGCTGGGCCATCAAAATTGTTTCTTCTCCTCTTGTTTGGTTCATCATAGATCAGCAAAACTGGATTTATTTGATCCTATACCTTAAACAATTTAGGACATTTAAGCTTGATAGGCAGATATCGATCAAATTTCATCTCCATTCTGTGTATTTTCCTCCTTGGACGTTCTTCATGGGAGCCTTTGTACAACTGTTGAATAATCATGGTTACTGTGTACTTTTCTGTGTCATTTGTGGTTTTCACAACTAACATGAATGATGAACCATTGTTTTCTTGTGCAAGGGAGACAAAGACATCATCAGATCCTTTATTTTTCTTAGAACAATCCACATCCAAGGAGGAGTCCCAAAACTATGCCTCGTCTTCCTCTGTCATCTGACAAGCTGCCCTTTCATTCTGTGTGGAGGCCATCTGAGCAGGTTTCAAAAAATAAAAACTGAGGTGATCAGTCTCGGCCTTGAGCATTAAATTTTGTTCTGCCTCAATGTTTAAGGGGCAACTTTGAGGGAATTCTTCTTGAGCAAGTAGAGGGACGAAAGATGATGGGGAGTTTTCCTCTCCCTTTTTGATCACTGGACTAGGGATGATAGTAGGCTGGCTCATTTGCAGATCTGCATAGCCATGTGAAGATGAGCTGGCTTGAGGCACAAATTCTCAGAGGATGAAGGTGCCTTTTGCTGATAAGCTTGTTTTTCTGTAGGCACAACAAACTGACAAGCAGTGCCTCTTGATAATGCTTCTTCATATGCAGCTCGGGTTAGGAAAGGGGAACTGCCCTTATCTTCCAAACCATGGACCTCCTCCTCTTCTTGAGGTTTCTCTTCTTCCATGACAATCTTCTGAAAAAGGGTCCTCACCCTTTGATCTTCGTTTGCATCTTTATTTCTCTGTGAAATCTACAACTGCTCATTTGCTCCTCTATATGGATTTGGAGCTGGAAGAGAAATGGAACAATGGGCTTCTGCCTCCTTAAAATACTGCTCAGCTCTTAGTCTAGAAACTTCAAAGGCTAATTCCTCTATTATCCTGGCTAATTCATCAATCTTAGGATCACAAGATGGTGAGGATTCACCTCCCTAGCTTCTCCTTTCATCATCACCTTCGAGTCTTTCTGCAGCAATGATGTTTGCTTCTACCTGAAAGGTTGCATTTTGCATATCAGCCAAAGAAGTACATCTTCTTTCTGTTAACAACAGGCAGAACTGAGAATCGAAGGCATTAGCATAAGTTAGCATGGCAGAAGTAGGGGTTGGTCTTACTTCAGCTGGCATTCTGATGTACATAAGATTGAATCTGATGTTGAAATCAGACAGCAACTCACCATCTTCTCTCTGCAGGTTCCCAAATTCAATATGATAATAGAGCATATCTCTATTATCTCCCCAGTGCTTTAGGAACACATCATCTAAGGCCTCAATATCTGCTATAGACCTATGGGGTAATTCTCTGAATCATTTTCTAGCTTCCCCATCTAGGCTTTGGACAAAAACCCTCATCCAAACATCCTCTTCATTAATATCTAGATTATCAGCATAACAATAAAAAGATTCAAGGTGCTCTTCTGCTGATACTCCATCTGCACCAATAAACTTAGGCATATATTCTTGATAATCTCCTATAGGCATGGCATTCAAAGGGGTAGGCAAGACTAAGGGTCCATACCTAGCAGCAACTATTCTTTCTATCTTTGTGAGAGCTTGTTGGCCTGCCATGACTGAGGTAAGTGGAAGGATACTGGTAGACTGAGTGGTATGGATCAATGAAAAGGATAACAGAGATGGAGGAATATGATGGACAACATGGTGCTTTTTCTTTGAACTAGAATCCGAAAGGGAGATAAATGACTAAGGAGTTGAATGAATCTCTGAAGGTGACTTTCACTAACAGAGATACATGGGACTTCTAAGGCTTACTTGATCCTAGTACTCCTTTCAACGAAATTTTCTTCTACTTAACGTCTTCTCAGGATCAGGCACTTGTTCAACTGATGGTTTCTAAGGATTTCTTCGAGCATGCCTCACAAACTGCACTAGAACTGCAATGTGGAGTCGCCAAAAGTTGGTCTTCCTCTAGTGGAGTCGCCAGATAGATGATTACAACCAGAAATGTGCCCAGACCTGGTCTATCATCAAAATATGGAATTGTGTCGTTCTCCCAGGGAAGCTGAGCTTCAGTCTCCTCTCCCTGGCGACAACGCCAATTAATGTTATCACCCCAAGAAACTCTCCTAGGTTGTATATCAGAGATGCTCGGGAACATTACAAAATCAACAAAAATGTTGGAAAATGGTGGATGAATGGAAGGAATGATGCATATTCAAGCCAGATAACCATTTCTACTATGCTTAACCCCAAACATGGGTGAACACCCCCAGATTACAAGGCTTTAGACCACCAATTACTCACAGTTTTAAATAAAATGTGATGATGGAGAATATTGATCACACCAGCAGATGCACAGGACCCTGTGATGGCCAACTGCAACCAGTTAAAAGGTTTGTAAATCTATTTCCTAATGAAAAGACAGGATGATAGCTCTATGGCATTAAAACAACAGAATCCTGCATACAAATTCAATGATACAAGCTAGATTCTAACGCAGAGGTGGGATGACAGCCCCTCTAATGCTAAACATCTACAGCACATGAATACATGCATAACAGGCACAACCTGAAACAAAGAAGAAGAAGTGGAAAGTGAGAAATTAACCATAAAAGAAGCTTGCATTAGCTAAAAATGAAGACCAGACGCTGCAGGTATCATAGAAGTTATAGTCTCCAGAAGTTGAACCTTACATCAAAATAACATTCATCAACCTGATTACATCTTGTTTCTTGGTATATATCGAGTTTGTTTACAAAATTTCTCTGTTGTTCTATGCGTGGAGGGGTCATAATGGACCACCAACCACATTTACAATTAGATACGGGTCATTTGCTACAATTTGAATGTTTTAATGAATAAATCGACCTTTTTTGGTACTCTATTGTACTCCTCGAGTAGATGAAGTGTTGTATGAGTGAAACTCCATAACTGGTAAATGCATTTGACTGCTCGAGGCCGTCCTTTTTCTTCTTGGCCATCCCTTTCCTTAAATACAGTTGCTGAGGATATTATTGTGCCGGGTATAGGATTCTGACCTCCTTCGTCCTTCGGGTACATAGGACAGGCTGTGGACATGGGCAGCATGGCGGAAGCATGGTTATGTCGGGGACAAAGCTCAGTTGTTAGATCACGTGAATCGATGGCGGGGATCGATTTGCAGTCATTATCGGGAAACAAAATGATCGGACAAACGAGGGCCGTCGGATCATGGTCGGGCAGATCCGATGGCTGATGGGCGGCTAACATGCATGATAATAACGAGAGGGGGAAGGTGGTTTTGTGGGCGGGCGGTATTCCCTGCACCGCCTTTGGAGCTGCGGCAGTTTCCGTATAAAATCACGCGATGCAATAATATTGCGACGCGTGGCTTCCGTGACCGACGGGAAACCACTCTCCCTGCGCGTTAACGAGTGGGAAACTCATGTGATCGGGGGGAAGTGACTACCGTCCGATCTTGCGACAGACAGTCAAATGACGAGGAAAGTGCACGGGGTTTAATCCTACAGTAAACACAGCGGAGACCGTCGGATCGTGGGCGATCGACGGTGGAGATCAAGGCAGAGAGTCGAATGAAGGCACAGAGTCACGTGGTTGGGTTATATGGTGACCACAGCTTAGCACTCGGGGATCAGAAGAAAACAGGCTTACGCAGAGTTTTAGAGGCAGCGAAATACAAGAGATTAAGTGGGAGCGAAGAGATTTTTAGAGGAAAAAAGAGACTGCGGAAGGTTTAGGGAGTGTGAGGAAACTAAAAGAAGAAAGTAAAACGACTGCAACGCACTCCTTTTTGGCATAAACCTATCACTAGACCGAAAATTGACCTCCAACCCCTGAATCTTGTAATAGAGCTAACACGTCCCACCTCTAATCATTCCGTTATGCATCGGCACAACAAAGGGGGGCGCTCTGCCCCCCCTTTAATACCCTGACTTAACTATTGGGGCTAGTCGTGGAATGAATAGAATATAACCCAACAAGCTTGCGGTGGGGTCCAATGAGACGCTTCTTCTGCAAATGTACCCAAACTTTTCACCCACTTGGAACTTGTACGGAAATCGATGATGATCATGTCGTTGTTTATACTTATCATTGGTTCTATCAAATATATCATGGACCTGGTAGCAGATGTGTTGAATGTGATTGATGAAGTTGTGAGCCCTGTAGACTTCGGACTAGGCGTGAGCTAAATTTGCCTGAGTAGTTGTAAATGGTACGGCCACATCAATGGGGAATAATGGTTGAAATTCCATCCCTATCTAAAAGTCGATGTGGCTCGTTGAGTTGTGGAGAGCTCTGTTGTAGTTGTGTTGGACATAGGGGATGATCTCATCCCATATGCATGGATGCTTCAAGTTGTACATGCACATAATGTGTACGATCATATTGTTGACAACCTCTATTTTTCCATCAATTTGAGGATGGAAACCTATGGACTTAGTAAGTTTGGTATCGAACATCACCCAAAGACTTGACCAAAATGCACTCAAGAATTTGTTGTCCCGATCTAAGACAATGGACTATGGAATCCCGAAGTCTACCCACACTTGGTCAAAGAAGAGTTTAGCAGTGGCCTCTATTCTGACACTCTTATTACAGGGTTATATAATGGCCATCTTAGAGAATCTATCGATCACCACAAAAATGGAGTCTTTGTCGTGCTTAGAAGAAGGAAGGCCTGACATGTAATCGATGGAGATGGATTCCCAATGTCGACTACAAGTAGGAAGAGGAATATATAGGCCTTGCTTCTTGATGTTTGGTTTGGCAATGACACAGGTAGTGAAATATTTAATGTACCTCCAAACATCTTGAGGAAGGTTCGACCAATAAAAATACTTCTGCAAGATTTCCACTATTTTCTCTACCCTGAAATGTCCAAAGACTTGACCGTAGTCTGCCTCACAACCATCTTGCCATGGTCGCTTAAAGGAACACAGATGTGTCCCAGGTGGCATAAAAATTCATCCTCGAGATGAAGATTGGAACTTTCTTACCTTCGAAGAGTGTCTGGTATGCATTGTCGAATTTAGGATCGATCTTGTAAATATTCGGCCAACCCGAAGTCTTGTGCCCATAGGAGTCGAGCACAGTGATTAGCGTCATGACTGGTGGTCGGTTGAGGTAGTCTAGAACATTATTGGTTTTTCCCTTCTTGTACTTAATGTTCAAATTAAATTGTTGCAGGTATGTGGAACATTTCTAATGGTGATCGTTCCGCCTCCCTTATGTCTGTATGAATTCTAGGGGTTGGTGGTTTGTGTGGATGACCATTTTCTTCCCCATAATGTAATGCTTCCATTGATGACAGGCCTTCAAAATGGAATACATTCCTTTGTCATGAGTGGGATACTTTTGGACTGTGTCTGAAAGTGGTTCACTGTGGTAAGCCATTGAATGTCCCTGTTGAGTAAGAGCTGCACCAATAACATAATCAGAGACGTCTATCTCAATCTGAAATGGTTGTTACAGGTTTGGTAATGTGGGCACTGGTGCAGAGCAGAGGCGATGCTTCAACTAAAAAAAAAAAACCTTCTATTGGCTTTCAGACCAAAAACTCTTTGCTTTAGCTTCGCCCTTGGTGACTTGCCTTAAAGGCCAAGTGATATGAGAGAACCCCAACACAAACATGCGATAGAAATTGGAAAGACCCAGAAAGTTGCGGAGCTTTGTTAAAGTGGTTGGGGCTGAAAAATCCCAAATGACTTATATCTTGACTGGATCTACATCCTTTTCCACTTCTCAAAGCCGCGCCACACGTCAAGGATTGGTGGGAAACCTACTATGAGAAAAAGGGTGAGAGGGAATCCTCACTATTTTCAGTCACACCGACTTGGGATTCTTTCCGAGATGCCAGCAAGGAACAATATAACCCTTTCAGGAGCTATGAAGATAAATACATAAAGTGGAACATGATACGACAGGGAAGGGACCAAGATTTGCCAAATTTGACAAATGTTTTCCATACCCTACACAAAAAATTGGGTATCAAGGATTCTAAGCAGAATTTGGTACTCAAGTATCGCGACTACCTACAAAAGTATATCAAGGATGAGATGGATTTCCTGGGCATCTCCTCACTCATCACGGCATACCGATACACTGTCAAGATTAATCATAAGTTTAAATAGAAGAAGCAAGACTTTGGATCTACAAATCTGATGTAAAGAAAAGGCACCCCAAAACCATAGAGCAGAGGCCAAAGCCAAGGTGGGGCGACCTAGGACAACTCGTCTAAGCCGCAAATAAATAAAAACACCCTGAAGATAATGAAGGACATGGGAAAATGGTATGAGTTCCATAAGAGCTCCACTCACAACACAAGTGTGTCGAGCCAAGCAATCACTGGTGCTTGAGCTGAAGGCTTCTAAATTAGATGCATGTTTCGACTCTGAGTCAAAACCCGACAAGGGGAATAAACAAGGAAATAAATGAAACTGACTGGAGATCTAGGTGGAATAGGCGGGTGGCCACCAATATGTACTTGGATCAACTCTACGGTAGGACATGGAGGCATACACTAGTTGATGAAAAGTTTCTTGTCTGCGAGATCTATCAACTATGATATTACCCATCACTAACCCTTTTACTATGATATTACCCATCATGAACCTTTTTACTCTTATCTCCACACTAGAATGACATGTCAACGATGCTAAGTTATCTTTATTGCACTTCCATGTGTCACCTTATGAGTGGCACCATGTGTCATATGGAAAAGGGCCACTTCGGCACCTGAAAGTGTCAAATCTACATGCCATGTGTTCTTTCCATGTCAAGCCATGTCATCATCATGTTGACTTGTCATGCCAACTAGCTTTTTCATCACCAATGTCCTCAAATCATACTTCACCATTTGTCACTTACCACATCACCATCTAGTACTAAGAAAAGCCTAGGGGGGTCTAGCATTGTTCGACATTTTCTTTTGTTAATTTTAAAAGGACCCTAATGCTAAATTCCCATCACTTACAATGTCTCGCAGAGTCTTTCACTATGAATTTTTTCAACTGTGCAATCATCCTCAAGTGTCAATAAAAATTTTCTTGTTTAGAACCTCCATGTCATGAACATGGAAACAAATGTTAGTTAAGGAAAGGATTTGCTATCCCAAGAAGTTTCTCAATAACAGATTTTTTCAATCACATCCTCCCATCACCTACGAAGTTCGTCACCATGGAGATGTCAATTGTCATGAACATTCCCATCTCGCAAACTATATTAATCACAAAGTCTATCAGCCAAGTGCAAGCATGTGATTTGGAACCTTCCAAACTTTGAACTGCAATAACACTTAATCCCTTAGGATTTTTTCAAAGTTTCATATATTTGTGGAAAGGTCTATGAGAGTATTATCCAACTATACACTTTGCAAGAGCACCTCACTTGATTTGCTATAAAAAAAATGTCTTCAAATATGGGCCCTTGAATCATGTATTCAACAGTTTGCAAGTAGTACAAGACTCTTCATGCACCAAAAAATGGTGAGTGACAATATCAACAAACTCTCGAACAAACTCCCCTAAATTTGTAGTTCCTTGACACCAATGACTACATTAACATCAATGAAAATCATCTTGTAATCTACTTGACTATATACATATATGTGTGTGTATAATATTTTAGTATCAACCATAAATACAATATTTTAATGTTAGTTTATATCTATCTATCTATCTATATATATATATATATATATATATATCTAGAAAATGAAAATTAAAAAACTTCACAAATCAACATAGATTCATGTTAAGCACAATTTTATTAAATTTCAAAAGGGTTTAAATCTCAAGTTTAAAATCTTTTAAAGTGAAAAAATTGAAAAAATGTTTACACCTTAAAAAATTTAATCACTCTCAACACATTACAAATTATAAATTTTAAGTTAAAATAAATCTATAGTAATATTCTAACATTTATATATTGTGATAATGATTTCATTTCTATTCATTGAATGAAACTATGTTAATAACTATTAGACAATATAAACTTTGAAAAAAAAATGATATACATATTACAATTTAATAAATTAATTTTTATATTATTGAAAATCATGTCTACTACTCTTACATTATTAATGATATATTTCAACTTTTTTTAAGAATATTTTTCATAGGACAATTTTTCCCATTTTAAAAATATTATTATAACATTTATTTTCATACTTTTGATTTAGATTTTGTATTCATATTTCATAATTAAATTAAAAAATATTTGTATAATATAATATAATTTGTTTAACTACTGTATAAAATAAAACATTTTATTTGTCTATTTTATTATATATATTAAAGGCTTACTCTAACTTAGAGACAAAATTACTTTTTTTTTACTATTATTTTTCTGGTTAATTTTAATCAAAATCCATTCTAAACAATTGAGTTTAAGTTCTATGCATAATTAGAGTGCTCCGGGGGTTTTGAAAAAGGTTAAATCTATTTATGTATTCAAAAATATATTTTAAACAACAAAAAATTTTGAAATTAAATTGCAAGATTATATTGCCAAAAAAAACTTATAATAATATTTATATAAACATGACTATTTATAATAAAAAAATAATAACAATTTCACTTAACGATCTCAAATATATATATCCTATTCCATGAAGAAAACCATTTACGTTATTTACATAATTAACTTATAATATTTATAATACTCATTTTATTCGGGACCTTTACAGATACACCAATTAAATGTTCGTTGGAAAGCTGACTTCAATTACTGAATACATCTCCGCTCTCTAAAGGGATGAGATGAGATGAGGTTGCATATGGGAATGGATTTTGCCACCTCTAAAAATATATTTAACACAAATTTTATATTTCAAGTTGCATTTAAAATTTAAGTTGGTCATCCATATTGATTTTCGTGTGAATGGAAACCGTGTTCTTTACTCTTGCACCATATAGACCTGAATCTGTCTTTGGAATAATAGTCAAATTAATAGTCAGAATTTTTACCGGTCTAAGTGGCGTGTTGCTTTGAGGGCATTAAATACCCAATATATGGCTGGTTAACTCCAGCCTATACCTTTCATCTACTTGCCTGGGCATTAAATACCCAATATATGACTGGTTAACTCCAGCCTATACCTTTCATCTACTTGCCTTCTAGAAATATGTCAACATATAAATATGGAAAATGCAAATATTGAAAAATAAGTTTGTCATCTCAAAATGAGTGGTCACAAGTTTAGGAAGGGGGCTGAGAGTCTTCACCCATACAATTTTGAATGCGAGGGATTTGTCTCAAAATGAGTGGTCATGACTCAGGACTTTGGGCAGAGATTCAGAGTCTTCACCCACTCACTTCACAATTTTCAATCCACGGGATACCTGACGGCATGTGGAATTGTTCAACGCAACTTATTAGAGCTTTTACCTAGGAAGTCATGCTACTAGGTCTAATTGGTGTGTTGACTACACTCTGGCCTCGAAGATGTTTACTTTGAAGCGCTCTCTCCCTCCAAGTCCATCTCCTTCTGTTCCAATTACATATCTGCAAAACCCTTGCATTTTTATATATTCGCCTCCTCAGCTGAAGTCTCCACTCATTCATTTTTATCTTCGACAGAATAGCAGGGCTCGAGAATACGTGTTCTTCTTCGCAAATGCAATGCCTCTCACTGTTCAGCTTTGTGTTCTTCTCTTCCTCTGCTCAATCACATCATGTTTCGGCACTCTGTACGACGATTGTCTTCGGAATACATCTACATGTGGGGACGTTGAATTCGCGTATCCTTTTGGGAGCAATGGCAGCGGCTGCGGCGACCCTGACTTCCAGCTACGCTCATGTGATTACGAGAGCCATACTCTGATGAATATCGGTGGAGACGAATATCACATACTGGAGTCCTCTTTCTTGGAGAATAGTAGTACATATAAAATACTGACAATTGTTAACGACAATCTGTGGGGCGGAAAATGTAATTTTTCAGGAAACTATTCTCAATTCTGGAGGCCTGATTCCCATTTCCAGGTTCTGGAGACATACACTAATCTCACGCTTTGGAAGCAGTGCGATCAAGTTCATGAGAACATTAGTGGATCACAAGTGCATAATTTGAGTTTATGTGGCAGTGATTGGTACTACAGTTTGAATCCCCATTTCAATTTGGAGGGCACAACTTTCTGTAACGTATTTCAACTACCAGTTAGACAGAACTTCTCTCAGCAGCCCATTAATAATAAGACTTTAATAGCTCAGGGTTTTGAGGTAACATGGCGTGTGGACCCGAAGAGAGACCAAAGCTGTGAAGTTTGTTTGAAAAGTAATGGATATTGTGGTTTTAACATATCGAAGCCTGCAACGTTTCTTTGTTACTGTCCCGATGGCACATCTGATCCACAGAAATGCCCCGGCGATGGTAGGTTTCGCGATTCCGTTTTCAAAATTTGATTAGAAAGCTGGTAGGTTTCGCGATTCCGTTTTCAAAATTTGATTAGAAAGCTGAAACCTTAAGTGTTTACGGAAAGTTAGTTTAATTGGTAAGTACTTCTGATATAAACACTTTTTTTTTAATGGAAGGTCACTCAGTCAATTCTTCTCAACACTCTTTAAAGTAAAAATTAGACTCTCCAGCTGGACTGATCCCTTCCGGTCAATGAACAACATTCCCAGCTTTTTTTTTTTAATGGAAGGTCACTCAGTCAATTCTTCTCAACACTCTTTAAAGTAAAAATTAGACTCTCCAGCTGGACTGATCCCTTCCGGTCAATGAACAACATTCCCAGAAAGGAAAAACTGTTTGAATTTCTCGCGTTCTGTCAAGTATGTATTCTCTTACCAATCGCTATGGACCATGCAGGTACTCAAGATAAAGGAGGTCGAAACATGTCGGCGATTATAATAGGTAAATATGATTTCTTCATATTCAGTGTCTCTAATTTAATCTAATACGCGAATTTGCATTTTGTTTCCATCAATATTGTCTTCCGGGTTAGACGAAGATCACTTTGATATCAATTTATCTTTATCTACTGCAGGTTGCTCTATCGGGGTTGGGCTGACAGCAATAGCATTAGTGCTGCTCATATTGTTTTATGCAAAGAGTAGAAAACCCTCTCCTGGTAGCTCCGCTGCAAAGGTGGAGAAATTCCTAAAGGAATATGCTTATGAAATGCCAACTAGATATTCATACTCTCAACTCAAGAAGATCACAAACAACTTTGCAGAAAAGTTGGGAGAAGGAGGTTATGGTGTGGTGTATAAAGGAAAGCTTCCGAACGGAGCTCTAGTGGCTGTTAAGATTCTTGACAGGCATAGGCACAGCGAGACTCAATTCATGAACGAAGTGGCCACCATTGGGTGGGTCCATCACATCAATTTGGTTCGGCTGTCCGGGTATTGCTTTGAAAGCATTACAAGTGCTCTGGTATATGAGTACATGGTGAATGGATCCCTTGAGAAGTTTATATTTACAGAAAAAAAGGAGCAAGTCTTGAGCTGGGAACAATTGTATTCAATCGCTTTGGGTGCTGCTCGTGGAATTGCATATTTACACCAAGACTGCGAGAAGCGGATCATACACTTCGACATAAAACCTCACAACATATTGCTGGACTCTGACTTCACACCAAAAGTTTCTGATTTTGGCCTCGCAAAACTTTGTGGTAAGGAAGACGACCATATATCAATGACAGCCGGGAGAGGGACACCAGGATATGTTGCGCCAGAGTTGTGTGATGGAGATATTGGCCCTGTTACAGATAAATCGGATGTCTACAGTTTCGGAATGCTTTTGTTAGAGATTGTTGGGGGAAGAAAGAACGTGGATTTGAAGGCCAGCCGTTCCAGCCAGTGTTTCTTCCCCGAGTGGGCTTTCAAACTGCTTCAGAGTGGGGAGTTAGCAAGGAGATTGAGAGGGTGGGCAGAAATAGAAGTGGAAGCAGAAGATGAGGAGAAGGCGAGGAGACTCGCAAAAGTTGGGTTGTGGTGCATTCAGTACAACCAGAAAGATCGTCCTTCCATGAGTAGGGTTGTTCAAATGATAGAAGGAAATGGAGATGATGTACCCAATCCTCCCCCATGTTTCAATTCCCCACCAACACCTGAAAACCCCTTACTATGTTCCCTGGAAAGATCTTGTTCAATTTAGATTGACTGTTTGATAGCAATTTATTCAAACCAAACATTGCACTGCTGTAAATTTTACGCTTCTTAGTTAATTAGTAGCTTTCTTTGAGATTTTACTTTGAAATATCAAAGACGGGGAGCCCTACAATCAATAAGGTGAAGTTGAAAACATAGATGTATTCATGAAATAAACTTGTCAGGTTTTCACCTTCTAGTTTAAGATATCATTGCTTGTTGGTTGGAAAGTGAACTGATAAAAAAATAAAAATATATTTGAGATCGTTTATTGCAAAGTAAACAAACTTCTCCAAAGTTAAGAATGGATGGAGCAGGGTTCTAGGGAAACGCTGTGTTTAGAGTTCTAATTCACCTTCCCCTTTCGTTGTCAATGTGTCTGATTTCAAGACAGATGGGCTATTTTTCTTTATTGCACCCAACCACAACTTGAACGAATTGCGTTGTTTCAATTGACTATTATACTAAAAGTAAACCTCCGTGCCGGTCATGTCAGTGGCTATGCTTGTAGGTAATTTTTTCCACGCGAAGGTAATATTTTTCATGGGATTTATCGGGAAATTTGATGCTGTTATAGCGTTGTTTGAAAGTGTTTGATGCACTGGCTGAATTTAATTTTTTTCCTGTTTGAAAAGAGGTCACTCCTCAAGGTAAGGATTCTCGAGTTGATGATTATGCAACTTATGATAATTCAGTGAACCTTTTTGTTGGTCATGAAAGTAAATCCTTGTTAAGTATTCTCCTACATTATTACTAATTTATTTAAATCAAAATAAGAATGTAGTTTTATTGTGAGAATTTAAAAGTAAAAATAAAATAATAATAATTGAACTATAATAAATTTTTAAATATATCAAATAAGAAATAATATTCAAAATTATTGTAAATATTTTTCCAAAATATTGTGTTTGAATCAACAAATCAAATTGGGTTTTGAATATGAGCAAGAGTGATAGTTGCATAGAAGTATAGCCTTAGCTCCCTCTTTTGATTGTTATAGATATGTAACATTAGGGTAGTGTGGGGTCTCCATTTTGTAGTTATTCAATAATGCTTTGTTTTTGTAATCATTTACACAATTTGTCGTTTTTCCAACCTCCACTCACTTCTTCCATACATCTCTACCTTGCATACGACTTCTTGTGCACATGCACTACTTCGCACGATTACTTTTTCGTATTTGTTATTTCTTGCATGCATTCCTACTCAATGCTATTAATTGTTTCTACCCTAGTTGTTGTCATTACAAAGACTTTGTGGCAGGCAACTCCTACCAAACTTGTCCCAGAGTGCACAAATTTCTTCTTGTTCATGCCTAGCCTCATTTGGGCTCCACACATTCGGGCCTCAACACCACTTGAAACCCAACACCTTAATACCTATCAAAAATATATGTACATGCAATTTTCCCTCATATCTATAATTATTTTTTAGCTCTCCCTGCGCTCATTAAAGCCTCAACACCACTCGAGCCCCTACACATTACTACCTCTACACATTCTATGTACATGGAATTCACCTTGATATCCATAAATATTTTTAAACTCTCCCATTTAGCTCTGGTTGATGAACAATTTAGATGGAAAAATAGTATTGTATTACAGAAGTCTCTCTCAAATTTACATTAGTCTCCCACCCATGGCATAGCTATGCTCATGTGAAGTGAAATTCCTATATTGTTTATGATATGTCAAGGATGTTGCTAGAAGATGGTTCAAATTTCAATTCAAACTTTTCAAAAGTATGTTTATTACTTTATTTATCACATTGTAGGATTTTTGGAGATATTTTCATGGGCGTACCACACAATGTTTGATTATGGAATCTCGAGAGGGGGATTTGTTGAAACTATTTGAAGAGAGGCCGATAATGTTACATGGGAGGACAATGCAATATTTCTATTATTCTCTCATGTGCATTGTAGGTTTTATAACAAGAAAGATATAATTATTATACAAAGAGTTTGAATCATCCTACACACATGTATTATTATTACAAAAATGACCATGTATTAGAAATGCTAGCCTATAGACTACCCTCCACGCTAGGTCCATTCCACTGCAAAATGAATGATTATTATTCTCTGAAAATTGAACCATAATCTTAATTGCAATATGTGGACATTGTTGGCCATTCTACATAGAAGACAAAATGGTATCATGACGAGAAGTAAATTGTATGGGTATCATACCTTGGGATCATACATAGTTAAATAATTGAAAACTCTTGAATCCATTTATTTACTCGTAAAAGTGGCTAGAAACCTTATGAAAATTATCACTTGAGTTGCTATAGGGTTTCCTCAAAGTGCGAAGGTGCGGAGGAAGCTTTCATTGCACTTTCTTTGCACTCCTGCACCTCTACACTTAAACAAATTGCAAAATTATTTTATTGCGACATACATGAAATTAAGTTGAGCTATTGGTTAACAATAACATTAACCACCTCTTAAATCATGACGAGAAGTAAATTGTATGGGTATTATACCTTGGCATCATACTTAGTTAACTAATTGAAAACTTGTGATGCCATTTGTTTGTTGATCAAAGTAGGTAGCTCGACCTTATGAAAATGATCACTCGAGTTGCTATAAGGTTTTCTTAGCGTGTGGAGGTGAGAAGGACACTTTGTTGAGTTTTCCTCGACACTTTAGAATCATGTCTATGTCTAAGAAATCATCGCGAACACACCAAAATTCCACAACACAAACACTTTACATACCAGAAAACATACAATAGTAAATTAATCTAGTGCACAATATAATTTTTCAACCTAGAACTTGTTTATATTAGAACTTTAATGCAACAATTAGGGCTTGGAGTCAACTACTTATGACTACCAATATACCCTAAACATAGTACACTTGACTTACTGAAGGAGTGCTCAACTCAACCCTTTTAATCTACGTACCTTCACAACTTTTGGCAGGTCCTTTTCCCCCTCTTATGTTTTTTACAAGAATTCCGTGACTTCACAATGCTTCTATTTATTTCTAAAATGACTGAAAATGGGCTCAAAGATCTACCCTCTAATAGTCCTCTTGCTCCTTGAATATGCCTGCTATTGGGGACTTCAACGTCTTCCCCCTCATTGTCTCTCGACTGCTCCAAGGATGACATAACTTAGGGCTTCTAGGTAGCCCAGACATCTATGAATTTACACACCAAATATCATAGAACTTTGGGAATAATGTTTTCCCTCTTAAAAGTGATAAATCAACTTCTTATTCATTGTATTAGGGCACTCAACTAACATCCCTCACATCAATAAATTGTCACATATGTTAGCTAATAATAGGGGTACAAACAACTTGCCCACCCATAATTGATTTAGGACATCAACCATTATACTTAGGGAGCATAAAATCTTCCCTCTTACTATCTATTGGATACTCAAGAATGATAAATCTATGGCTTGCATAATCATTGCGCTTATCATTGATATGCCTCCTTGCATTCACTGAACTAGGGAACACAAATCATTTTCCCTTACACCAATGAATCACTTACTGAATTTATTAAACTTAGGGCATCACTAATAGGTCAAACATAATCCTCTTTTCTCCTTCAAAGATAATAGATATACGGATCAACAAACAACTCTCTTATCATTGGTTTTCCACACATGAAATCTTTGAACTGGGGATCAAAAAAACATCCCCCACAACAGTGATAAGACTACCCTTTATCAATATACTTAGGGCTTGTATATTGTTTACCAAAAACTGGACTTAAACCACTACATCAACCTAGCATAAATCACTTTAAAAACAATCGTTTACCTCTAAAGACACCTCCTCTAGAAGCTTTGAAGGGCGCAATTCTATGCATAAATTACTCAGGTATTTGACAATCTTTGAGGGCTCTTTTACCAGCTATAGGTATGCCCTAATTTGGCCTATACAAGCCTCCAAACACATGCATAAAACCTCATGTCTAGGGATTGAACCCTCTGTGTTGATCCTTGAGGATATGTGACCCTTACGCCTGCAACATACTAGGCATTACAACCTTCCTAAACACACATTACAGGGGTCTCTGCCCTCTTATAAGAGCTAGACCTTTTTCAATCCTATTCATAGAAATTTACCCTTCAACATGTTCCCAGAACTTCATCCAAATCATACATCGAACAACTCCACATACTCATCCAATCCAGAACTTAGGAAAACAGAAACAAACATGTATTTCGTCACTATCTAGGTTTTCTCCTTAGCTTTGTGGCTCTTCATACTAGTTTTCACTTTGATTAAAGCTCTTGATATGTTCTACAAATGATAACAACCTCTCCTCTACTTATAATTACTATGAGGGTAACAATAGGCCCTTAAGGGGCATCACTTAAATACAAGAAAACTTAAATTTATTTGATAAAACCCAAACTAACATTAAAAAAGAGATTTCTTCGATTTTATTTAGCCACCTAATGATGCACTAGGTGCCCCTTAGCCCATCAAGGGTTCCCCTCATCCATCCATGATTAAAAAATGATTTTCTTGACTTAGTTTCCAAGCAAAACTTTGGGTAAAAAACCCACTTCTCGGAACATTTCCCAAAAACCAGTTTTGTGAGTCAACTTCTCATAAATTTAATAACCTAGGGGTTGTGCGAGTACCTCCCAAACTACACAATTCAAGATGCCTTCATTGTGCTTCCTCCACACTCCCACAATTCCACACTTAAAAAATTGTGAAATTATTTTACTGCTTTTCCAAGTCACCTCCAGTGATGGCAGAATGGTTACTTCTTACAACATGCCTCCCTCTGATTGAAAATTTCCACAGTCATTTGAAGGAAACCAATTCTAGAAGTAACACAATTAGGACTATCACAAGATCTTATATTTCAAGCAAGTTGCGATGATGTGTATGTGTCTGTGTGAGTGTGTATATATATATATATATATATATATATATATATATATATATATATATATATATACATATCTCTCTCTCTCTCTCTCTCTCTCTATATATATATATATATATATATATATAGAGAGAGAGAGAGAGAGAGAGAGAGAGAGAGAGAGAGAGAGATGTATTGTGTGTGTGTATAAGTTGTTAGAATAATGATATATTGTATTTATCCTTGTGATATATGTATGTTCGTGGCTTTGTATTAAGAAAAATACAAGTAAATGCTTGTTTAAAAAAATGAACAACGAATTGCTCTTTGTTCAAAAGCATGTCCCTACAAACTTGAAAATGATGTTATCTTTTTTAAATGGGTTAGATATTTTCTTTTGTCTATTATGATGTTATCTTTTGTAGAAGCTTTCATTATGTAGAAGCTTTCTCATTGTGTGGAATGTGAGGTTCATAGAAAAGGTTGTACAATGAAAGCTTCCTATGCACCTCCGCACTCTACATTGCATAAACCAATGGGTCTAGAATATTGTCAATGTAATATTCTAAATGAAATACTATTGGGTAGTAAATGCAATGAAGTGAGATATTCCAAATACAAGTAAATTGAATATTGTAAGATACGTTTAAATACTAATTTTTAGTTAGATATCTAGTTATTTTATATGAAAGTGTTCATATTGGCAACAAAAGAAACACATAGTTCATTTTTATACTCTGCACCTTCATTTAAATGGGGAATGGGAACACTATTTGTGGTGTTCCTATTGAGAAAGGAATGTAAAAATATTTTTTCAAAGTGTTTCAATATTGGAGTCATTGTAGATCTTTTTATTCATACTAAAACCATTTTGATTTATCTCTCATGAATGGAAATTTTATTAGTGCATCATAAGGAATGTATATTCACAGAGTTACTAAAGGATTTCTAGGTTTAGTGTTACTTTTTTTTTCCTTTTTCTATTCTCATCTTCATTGGACACTATGGAAATCATAAACTTGACCATTGAAGATAATTCATGGTAGGGAGGTAGTACTAATCAATATTGACTGGGAGAATTTAAAGGTACTCAATTTGGAATTTAGAACAAAAGAATTGACAAGGTTATTCATATGTTTTTTGCATATTTTATGTCGATTTTATGTTTACAAAAGATTCTTCGGCGCAGATCACATGAAACATCATTTGTCGACGCGTTTCGAACCAACCAGTGTGGTTCATCGTCAGGACAAGTTGAAGAAACATATCCAGCTTAGCAAGTTAAATAGACAGACCAGAGCCTCCACCGGCTAAAGAGACCAACAGCTACTTTTGACTAGGTACCTAGGTCAAAACCCTTTTTAATAATTAAAGGGAAAAAAATTTACCCTAGGGGAACCAAAAAATATAATTTAATGATAATAGTTAGTTAAAAATATTAAAAAATAATTAAAATATTAATTCATGATACTAGTTAGTTAAAATAAATAGTTAAAAATTATATTTAAGGAAAAAAGTTTTACTCGGGGGACCAATCCCTTAAACCAAATTAAATAGATTAATTTAAAGATAATAGTTTGTTAAAAAATATTAATAATCCAAAAATAAATAAAAAATTTTATATTTAAGGAAAATACCCTAGGGGGACCAAAAATAAATTAATAGAACTAATTTAATCATAATAGTTAGCTAAAATATTAATAAATAATAGAAATGCTAGTTAAAATAATTCAAAAAAATCATTTAAGGATAATAAAATATTAATAAATAATTGAAATGTTAGTTAAAAATAATATATAAATCATAAGTTAAAAAATTAAAATTTATAAAAATAGTAAATAATTAAAATTGGTAATAAAGGTAATATTATAGGGTTAAGTTAAATTAGAGAAATTAAAATGGTAAGTTAAATTAGAGAAATTAAAACAGGATTATTCTTATGAAAAGAAAATAATAATAATAATAATAAATTAAAATAAATAAATAAATAAATAAATAAAAATAATAAATAAATAAAATAAAATAAAATAAAGATAAATATATATATATATATATATATATATATATATATATATATATATATATATATATATATATATATATATATATATATATATATAAACGGACGACTAGGTCAAGAGAGCTGGGACCCAACACCGACTTATCTTCCAGCCATCATCTCTATTGAGATTATTCGGCCTCTTTTCAATCTCAAGCGCCTCCCTAAATTTCCGATGATGGAAGTGCGAAACCTTAGCAATAACACTGGCTTCCTCAATACAAACATGATGATTGGTTTTCTCAGCATGCTCAGCTAAAGCAGAAGACTTAGTTCGCCTATGCCTAAGGTCTGTTGCATGCTCAATAATCCTTTGATTTATGGAGCGACTAGTTTCCCCAATGTAGGGGGTCCCACAGGAACAGGGGATCAAGTATATCCCTTTCATATCTTTAGGGTCAATAGGATCCTTCGTAGATCGGAGGGACATGCGAATGGTGTTCAGGGGCCTGAAGGTCACAGGGACACTATGCGTCCTGAGAATCCTACCAATCTTATCAGTGGTCCCCTGAACATACAGCAGATGGACACCTGGAACTCGCTCCTTTGGTGCTTGCTGGGACAACGAATTCTTGGAAGCTTTAAGGAAAGCCCTCTGACCCATGAATCTACTATAGCCATTCTCAACAAAGACATCAAGGAGATGGGATTTTTCTTTCTCAAAACTCTTCTTATCCGAGATCCTTAGAGCCCGAGTAGCAAGGGTTTATTTATTTATTTATTTATTTATTTTATTATTATTATTATTATTATTATTATTATTATTATTTTATTTTATTTTTTTCTTTTCATAAGAATAATCCTGTTTTAATTTCTCTAATTTAACTTACCATTTTAATTTCTCTAATTTAACTTAACCCTATAATATTACCTTTATTACCAATTTTAATTATTAATTTTTTAATAAAATTTAATTTTTTAACTTATGATTTATATATTATTTTTAGCTAACATTTCAATTATTTATTAATATTTTATTATCCTTAAATGATTTTTATGAATTATTTTAACTAGCATTTCTATTATTTATTAATATTTTAGCTAACTATTATGATTAAATTAGTTCTATTAATTTATTTTTGGCCCCCCTAGGGTATTTTCCTTAAATATAAAATTTTTTATTTATTTTTGGATTATTAATATTTTTTAACAAACTATTATCTTTAAATTAATTTATTTAATTTGGTTTAAGGGATTGGTCCCCATAGTAAAACTTTTTTCCTTAAATATAATTTTTAACTATTTATTTTAACTAACTAGTATCATGAATTAATATTTTAATTATTTTTTAATATTTTTAACTAACTGCTATCATTAAATTATATTTTTTGGTTCCCCTAGGGTAAAATTTTTTCCCTTTAATTGTTAAAAAGGGTTTTGACCTAGGTACCTAGTCAAAAGTAGCTGTTGGTCTCTTTAGCTAGTGGAGGCTCTTCTCTGTCTATTTAACTTGCTAAGCTGGATCTGTTTCTTCAACTTGTCCTGACGATGAACCACACTGGTTGGTTCGAAACGCGTCGACAAATGATGTTTCATGTGATCTACGCCGAAGAATCTTTTGTAAACTTGATATGGATCACAGAAGCCTAAACTCTACGATTTTATGTTTTTTATTATGGATTCTGACAAGTATCTAATTTGAGATTTTTTTGGTTAGTTTTAGATTTGGTTTTAATGTTTATTATGTGCCTCCAAATATCACACAGTTGAAATTATCTTTTACATAATTGGATTGATCTATGAGAAGCTATGAAACTGTTGATGGGATGAAATGTACGCCAACAACTAAGAGGGTCTTCGCAGTGTTAAGTCCCAATTAGACCTCACACCGTTTGGGATAGTAGCCCCATCTGGTATGTGGGACCGACTGCCACCATGAATGTTTCCACTCTTGGTTATCAAATGTGAAGGTTTCAGAGTGGGGACAAGAATGAAATGCTCAGGGAGTGAAACAAAATTAGCCCAATATTGAAAAATTGTAGAAAGAGGTACAAACAAGTCTAAGCAACAATAAGAACAAATACGCCACGAGAGGGATGAGTTAGCTAAAACCAAATCAGACATACACTAAAAGGAAACATGCAGAAGTTAATTGCAAAGTATTTCACAATAGGTCACCGACATGGTGAGGAACAAGTAAAAAAAGATTCAAGAGCAGAACATACATGCAACCACTATGTACGAGTCCATAACATATTGTGTGTATGGAAGCTCATATACAAATATAGTGAGGTATGAGACAACTAATACAGCCACCATGAGTAAGCATGGGAATGAGTGCCAAAGATAAAGAACATATTATTAACATTGCTGCAACTTCAAATACATATAACACAATTGGTGAAAACCCAATAGTGGAACATGGGATGCTCATACCATTGCCTTATGCCAAAACCCTAGCCCCACTGCAAATCCACTCTACTAGCTGCCAAGAGCTGAGTGGCTCTAGTTGTCAAGCATATAAATCAACTATTTATTCCTAGTCTCAACTCAAGTGCTAAATTCCCCTATTCAACGAGGCATGAGGGCACATTTATAGAGGTTAGGTGACCGTTCAACTACCGTGACGTTTGATGTTCCCTCATGCCCTTTCAGCTACCCTCATGACTCTTAAGCTTGCCCACTTATTTCTCAAGCATATTACTTAGTACACGCTGAATTGATCTCAACAATAATCGATGGCACCATGATGAGGATCATTGCATACTGATAGCAGAGAGAATTTAAAGAGGAAAGGGAAGGTTTTTAGAAACCCTAGTGTTGGATCTCGTTGCCGACACTACTGTGAGCCCAAAAGGCATAAATTGTTGCACTGCGTGTTGTTGTGCCTTTCTTACATCCAATCACCTCTTGATGTTGTGTTCTTCGTTGAAACCCTAGTTGTGTGGCTTCTGCAAAAACCCTAGTTCCCTTCTTCCAGGTCATATTCCTTATTTCTCCTATGATTTACAAGAAAAAAATTTATATTATCCACATATATATTGAAAACACGTGGTCACTTAATAAGGTGTCATATTTAATCAAGAAAATAAGAAACAATTGTTATAAAAAATAATTGATTCCCATAACAACATTAAAACATAAATGAAGAAGCACCCATAGCCCTAAAATATTTATGTTGAGAATAATCTATCAGGTCTTCTTCGACCCCTCAGTAATATTTAAATTTCCAGCTTTATGGAACCATTCTCGTGCATGAGTATAATAATATGCACCTATTATTTCACACTCGGTTCAAAGGTAGAACTGTTATTATTCGGAAAACAAGTATCAAATGGAGTTTTTTCGTTTTACTATGTCAAGAGGGCACTGTGACTCTAAGACAACCTTCCCGCCTATATGTTCGTAAATGTTAAATTCGACCTTTCAAGACTACGCATTGGTATAGTGCATCCATCCTATTCCCATTTCCTATTACCACGAAGAAGATGTCTTTGATGAGCGAAGAGTTGGACATACATATTCCTTTGGTCGCAACTCTAGTGAAGAGGTCGCGTAGTCAGAGCAGAGGGATAGTTTCATCTGTTGTCAGCTTTGTCACCTGGTCACATTTGAGGAAAGGTCACACTTATAGTTGCATGTTGGAGTGTGGCTCCGTGACTAGGGGTTGCGTGGTCACAGATAATGGTTATTTTCACCCCTCGTTGATTTTCCTGAGGCTAGTAGATGCGACTCTACATTGGTCTCCGTTCTGCCATGATAATGCATTCGCCAGACAACCTCTTAGTAACCACCATGTATAATCGAAAGGGTCCCATCACCACTTGCTCCAAGTAGGTGCATGATATAATGAACAAACTCCATATCAAAAAAAGTATTTATGAGCCTTAGACTTGTTGCAACAATATTTTTTTCATGTATCCTAGACCTTACTAGTTCCGTCCTCGTCTCAAGATGAAATAGTTGTTTCTGTCAAACTCATTAAGCGATCTATCGCAACCCTATGAGAATTTTCAAGTCTGGCCACTGGATTTCTAGTTTCAACATTTGTGGTAGTAAATGAGTAGTCACAGTGCATAATCCTTTGGGCTCTGATGAAATGTTTACACAACGAAACAACCCGAGATGACCTATAATAAGTGCCACTGCAACAATAGGAGTAGATGGATGGAATTCCAACTCAAAGAATTTATCTTCCCATTTAATATCCATTTGTTTCCATCCCTCCATTCTTTCTATGAGCCACTTGGTATCCTCTATGGATTGAACCTCAATAATGTGCTTTATGCTCATTAGTCCGAACGCATCATGCGACTAGTCACCCTCAAGGACTACGACTTATGAGGTCACATGGTTGAATTATAATCGATGTCGCACTTGTGGCTGCATCACTAAGGCTTTAAAATGTGATTGGCGACTGTGAGTGGGAGTGTGACTTCTTGGAGGTCAAAAAGTTGTATCTTATAAACGTTTCCCTCCTTGGAGGCTTGCCAGAGGTGTTAACATGCGACCCAACAACTGTGAGTGGGAGTGCGACTCAATGGAGATCGAATAGTCGCAATATGATGGAGGTCGCATCAGTGGGTGTGCAACTCACGTGCCTGAGGTGTGACCTAACTGCCCAGGCGGAAATTTGACCCATTGGAGGTTGGTAGTCACAACATAGAGCTAGTTTCATTTCAGGATCACCTTCTTGAGCCTTAATTGTATGACTTTCCAACCTTGGTCAAAACAACCCAACAATGCATGGTATGTCCTTGAACTAATGCGATGATGTGTTTCTCTGCTTATTATTTGAGATATGTCTATTTCATCAACTGTGGTTGCCTCCTTTGATCCTTGTGTTTGTAGAATCTTGGACCGTGATTTTCTCTTCATTGTCACCATAGCTCTCATGCGTTCTGCATCCTCAGGCGCTCGAATCCTAGTGTATTTCCAAATGTGATTTCATATATCCTTGCACTCATTCTTCCTAAGAAGCGATGTCAAAACCAATTCGAAACCATTCTTTGGGTTGTTTTTAGCAGATCCCATGCTTGCAAGACATCTGAAAAAAATAGTTAATACATACCTTAATGAGTATCTTGAAGAAAATTTCTCGACTCACTTTTCCTTTAATGAGTTTGACCGAGGACGAGAGCCAAGGAAGTGTAAATTTGTTGACATGAGGTTCTCCCATGCATCCTCATGCATCTATTATCACCTGAACGTAGGTAACTTCGCCACACCTTTGAATGAATGTCTCCAGCACATGGTTTGTAATATGGCACATTTAAATATATTGAGGAAGATGCATATTAGAAAGGCCTTCCTCACAACCATTGAACAAAATCTCTTGGTGAGCCTTAGTATATATCCTTCACTCTAACTTGGTTTATTCTTAGGGGTTACAAACATATTTCTTGTATAAATGTGTGCATTCAGTGTTGCGTTCTCAGTCACACACATACTATTCATAAAATTGTGACTTATGATGTGTAGCATTGATTATTTCTATGTTTTCTCATATAACCCTTTATTCCATGGCATATTTCGATCTGACATGGCATGATTGCATCTGCATGCAATATTTCAAGGCAGTATGAACTACAACACAAAGTAATCAAAATAATAATACAAAAGACAAATCCCTTTATGACTTTAGCATATTGGCATCCAATGTCGTTTCATATTTTCAATATTAGAGTGAGGTTATCAACTAAAATAAAATACTTTAGTGAGCATGATCAAATTATCCTCACCCTAAGTAAATTTTGCAACGAATGCACCAAAGATATATCAGAAGGCTTGGTAAACAGGTATGACTCGAATGTTGAAACATTAATTGAAATATTAACATGTGAAGCAAAATTCCAAGCTTCACAGGCTATATCTCCCATGCGTAAACAAACCTTACTCTCAAAAATGAATGCCTATGTTCATGAGCATTAAAGGAATGATGGGTGTGGTTGATGCAACTGAGAACCATTAAAACTTGGTTGAGGGAATGCCGAGTAATGTCAGCCAAAGTAGAGCTTTAAGGGCACTAGGTCTAAACATACATTCTTGGTCACGATAACTTTGGGTTTTATCATATATGGAAAAAAGCATATTTTTTTCAAACCCCACATTATCGCAAATCCAAATTCACATGCAGAGGGGTAAGATAAGTCAATAACCTAGTGGAGAAATGTCCTGTAATGACTCTCATCATGATTCCATGTGTTTCCAATGAGAAAGTACCCCTAGAGGAATGTGAATTAGGTTAAAAAAAGCAGGGGATCACTCTTTTTGAAAATCAGGGGTTTCTCCCAAATCCTAACATTTCCAATCGTAAGGAAATCCAAATTGAATGCATGCTTGTCTAAATATAGGGCAGCTATTGATAACGACACATATCATGCAAAGATGATTTTCAAAATCAAGGGAGATTCTTGACACATCAATGGAGCTATTGATCTTAACAAAACCCCAAGGTGATCCTAAGGCCTATATCTAAGATAAAACATGATGTGCGGGTGCAATGTATGAAGTGTTAGTGGGCACATAAAAAGGGTTAGGTAGGAAAGGTCACAGGGAGAGTAACTGGTTAAAGGCCTTATCGAAACCCTAGTAGCTTGAGGCGCGTAGTGGGGTACCAAAAATTTTGGATATGCCCGAAACATTTGGGTGGTGTTGTGATGGCTACAACAATTGGAAAATCATTAGTAGAATCAGTATCTTTGTCAACACCCCTGTATACAAGATGCAAAGGTATATTGAATTGTTGTTATGGGCACCTCTTTTGTTGTCTCGACCTTTATAGATATGCCTTCCCTTGATGTCTCATATAGGTCATGTTGGCTAGTAAACACCCAATTAGAAGTTCACGCATGCTAGTAGTTGGCTATGAAGCAAAGAATGAAGTAGAGGGATTATTGTATTCATAATTTTAAAAGTAATTTTATGATGTTTCTCAACTTGTTTGTGTTTCAGTTGTGCTTAGGTGAGGCTCATCTCCCTCTCCTAGGGTTTTGAAGGTAATTTTTCTTGGATGGTCAAATCATCAACAAAATTTGTATCTTGATGCTCATACACCTTCCCCTATCCTTAATATACCTTCTTAAACACTTCTCATCACTAATATCCCTTAAATTCATCATTTTCCCACAAACCCTAGCCTATTGCTACAATTTGACACTTTTCTAGGTTAGTCCTGTGTTTTTCCCTTTTGGACCCTTTCCCCTCACTCAATCCTTGAAATTTCACTTTCCCCTTCTTCCTAATATCCCTCCCTACTTCCCAAAATTTTCTCAAGAAATTAGAATCCCCTCATCCCCTTCATTTCCCTTCATTTCTACAAATCCCCTGTTCCACACATCGGGATAGGTTTTATTCAAATGATGTTTCTGAGCCTGGAAAGATGAATTTGACAAATGTTAGAGAGGATTTTATCCATAATAGACCCAAGAATAAAAACCTCTATCATTTTTTACACAGGTCTCATGGTTTGGGAGAAATGTCCAAAACATCATTTTCCTCAGGAGGGTTGATGCACTTCTAGAGTGACCTTGGGAAAATCAATATTTCTCCTAGCTGGGATAACCTAATGACTTGGTTTATGAGTCAAATGATAACTAGACACAAATATATTTCCAATGAGCTATCCTAAGCTCAATTTGGAATTGAGGAAGACCTATAAAAGTTGACTGAAACAACACTCTGCATTTTGGCAGCCTTATTATGCACTTTTTGACCAGTCTTGGGAGATTGCATTTGTGACAGGGAAAATGAGCTCCAAATTGAAACATTCAAGATGTTCTAGAAAGTAGATGTGACAAGATTTCTAACGAGCTATCCCAAACCCAATTTTGACACCGGTAAGGCATCCAAACATGTCTTGGAAAAAGCGCTATTCGTTGGGAACAAGGCACTATGCGTATAGCAGGGCGCTGCGCTTCTGGAAAATTTCAGTAGTTCAAAATAACAAAGGCATTGTGCGTAGGGCTAGGTGCTGTGCGTAGGGTAGTAAGCCTCCAAATCATCTATAATAACAAAAAATTCACCAAATTCTCTATTGTCTCCTCTTTTACAGGTAAGTTGCCCTTCTCCACTTGATTTTTAGATTGCACAATGAAAGTTATAGAAATTTTCTTCATACTTAAAATCAAACCCTAGTTTCCCCTACAAAACCCTAACTGCTTTGTTTCCCATCACCCATCCCTAGAACTAAACCCCTCTTTACATCACTCCCTCTCCCCTCATCTATATTCCCTCATTATATCCCTCATTCTAAAAAACCTTTTCCCTCACTTTCATAACTCACATCTTACCCTTCATTGTCTAGTCTACCCCAACGCATCCCCTCACTCCTAAATCACTCTCACTCATTCCCTTCATACAACCTCAAACCCTAAAACAAATTCCTAAGACCCTCATAACCTCTCTAGCACTCTCACAAGCTCACTCATAAGTTCAAACCTTAACGAGATCACCTCCCCTTCCCCTACCCCTATTCACCATAGCTCATTCCTCAATTACCTTCTCTAGGGTTTCGAGGCTTCAAAACTCAACCAACATGGACATAGAGGACAGAGATTATGAGGAGGAGGAAAATAGTGGTAGTGAAAAGCTAGGCTAAGGCGGGCTCTAAAGGTGAAAAAGGAGGAGGATATGCTTAAGTTGCTGGTTGAGGCCTCCTTGGCAAATCAAAGCACATGATGGTGGTGATTAACACCAATTTTGGGAAATTTTTAAGCAAATTTTTTCATTTTGTAATTTTTAAAATTCAATACACAGAAAAATTGCCCAGAAGCGCAGTGCTACCGGCACTGCACTCTTGCTAGGAGCATCCAATGGATAAATGGCTTACATTTTTGTATTCAAGGTAGTGAGGACATGCACCCTAGAAATTTTCAGAATTTTTGGAGCAAAATTAGTCCACCAAAAGGTCAAAAAACACTCCAAAATTGACCTTTCTTCCACTTTTTGGACACACAAAAGCAGCCTTGGGAGAATCAAGCTTTGAGGGGTCAAATGAGCTCCAAATGTAGAAATTCTAGGTGTTCTAAAAAATAGACTTGAAGACCTTTCCAATGAGCTATCATGGGCTTAATGTGGATGATAGGAAGGCATCCAAACGTGGTCTAAACATGGCACTACACGTAGGAAGAGTGGCATTGCGTGTAGAGCAAATTTTGCTCAGGATGCCTATTTCGCCAATTTTCAACTATGATCATAATTTCTCTCTCATGGTGGATGATTTGTTGATGTAATTAATGTCATGGCTTGTAAATATGATGGTTAAACAATTGTAGATGGTAGATTCATTAGAGTAAAAGTGGTTTTGAGGGCAATGAATCGGTTTCTCCTCTTTTAGAGGCAAGTTGTTTGGTTGCCTAGATTCCAGTTCCTTGTTTGGAAATGGTTGAAACAACTCCCGTTTTCATGAATTCGACCCCTGAGGCTACGATGAGTTGTTTTTATGCCTATATCATATGTTTCTTAGTCATTTGTTGAGGTTGGACTCACTTGGATGCTCAGTGCTTGATTGTACATCATTGTAAACAGTTTGGCAAGGAAATTAATAAGATTTGCAGCTACTTTTATGGGATCCTTGTGGTATGGAGTTCTAGAATAGTTTTCTCTTCTGTAATTATGTGTTCATATGTTTTATGTATGCCTCATTCATTTAATTGCTTCTAGTTGAATGTTTTCAAGTCAGATAGGTAGAATCCATTAATTTTGATGCTCTGCCTTGGGAAAGCACACAACATTTCATGTTTTTCTACTGTTTAAGAGGATCCATGACCTCCACATGCCATTCTTAGCTTCTCACCAGTCAAACACTTCACATCATCAAGCCTAAGAGTGCTAAAGCTTGTGCCCACCTTGCCCCATAGAACACCCTGCATTTCTGACCTAATTTCCCAGACCTAAACTGCCCAGCTCCATTTGATCTAGGAAAATACCAACAAATTCAAGCAAAACATTGTGCTACTATACCTAGTCTAAAATATTGTCCCTGATCCAATCATATTGGCTGAGATCCATAAGGAGAGAACCCTCCGCTGACCTAGTAGGGCTAGCTACTAGGTTAATCGTGGTTTGTGATTACCATAGACTTGCCTCCCTTCATCTTGAGTTCAATCCAAGTGATAACATAGGGTGCAAAAAAAATTTACCCGGGGCACTGCCCCCAACCCTGTAGAGGGGAGCTACCACCCCGCTCAAACCCCCCAATAGGGGGCATTCCGTCCTGTTATCACCCCAAGAAACTCTCCTAGGTTGTATATCAGAGATGCTTGGGAACATTACAAACGCAACAAAAATGTTGGAAAATGGCAGATGAATGGAAGGAATGATGCATATTCAAGCCAGATAACCACTTCTACTATGCTTAACCCTAGACATGGGTGAACACCCCCAGACTACAAGGCTTTAGACCACTAATTACTCATAGTTTTAAATAAAATGTGATGATGGAGAAAACTGATCACACCAGCAGATGCACAGGACCTCGTGATGGCCAGCTGTAACTAGTTAAAAGGTTTGTAAATCTATTTCCTAATGCATAGACAGGATGATAGCTCTCTGGCATTAAAACAACAGAAACTTGCATACAAATTCAATGATACAAGCTAGATTCTAATAGAGAGGTGGGATGATAGCCCCTCTAATGCTGACAATCTACAGCACATGAATAAATGCATAACAGGCATAGCCTGGAACAAAGAAGAAGAAGTTGAAAGTGAGCAATTAACAGCAAAAGAAGCTTGCATTAGCTGAAAATTAAGAGTAGACACTGCAGGTATCACAGTAGTTACAGTCTCCAGAAGTTGAACCTTACATCAAAATAACGTTCATCAGCCTGATTACATCTTGTTTCTTGGTATATATCGAGTTTGTTTACAAAATTGCTCTATTGTTCTATGCGTGGAGGGGTCATAATGGACCACCAACCACATTTACAATTAGATATGGGTCATCTGCTACAATCTGAATGTTTTAATGAATAAGTCGACCTTTTCTGGTACTTCGTTGTGCTCCTTGAGCAGATGAAGTGATGTATGAGTGAAACTCCATAATTGGTAAATGAATTTGACTACTTGAGGCCATCCTCTTTCTTCTCAGCCATCCCTTTCCTTAAATACAGTTTTTGAGGATCTTATTATGTCGGGTACAGGATTCTGACCTCCTTCCTCCTTCGGGTACATATGACAGGCTGTGGACATGGGCAGCATGGCTATGGCGAGGACAAAGCTTAGTCGTTGGATCATGTGAATCGACGGCGGGGATCGCTTTGCAGGCGTTATCGGGAGACAAAATGATCGGACAAACGTGGGCCGTCGGATCGTGGTCGGGTAGATCCGATGGCTGACGGGCGGCTACCATGCATGGACAATAACGAGCGGGGGAAGGCGGTTTTGCAGGTAGGTGGTATTCCCCGCACCACCTTTGGAGCTATGGCGGTTTCCGTATAAAACCGTGTGATGCAATAATATTGCAACGCGTGGCTTCCGCGACCGGTGGGAAACCACTCTTCCCGCATGATCGGGGGGAATCGACTACCATCCGATCTTGCGGTGAATGGACAGATGATGAGGAAAGTGCACAGGGTTTAATCGTGCAGTAAACAAAGTGGAGACCATCAGATTGTGGGCAATCGACGGTGGAGATCAAGGCGGAGATTCGAATGAAGGCACAAAGTCACATGGTTGGGTTATATGGTGACCACAACTTAGCGCTCAGGGGTCAAAGGAAAACGGGCTTACGCAGAGTTTTAGAGGCAACGAAATACAAGAGATTAAGTGGGAGCAAAGAGATTTTCAGAGGAAAAAAAGACTACGGAAGGTTTAGGGAGTGTGAGGAAATTGAAAGAAGAAGGTAAAAAGACTACAGTGTACTCCTTTTCGACATAAACCTATCACCAGACCGAAATTGACCTTCAACCAATGAAGCTTGTAGCTGAGCTAACACTGGCTCCTTCTGGGAATGAGATCCTCCCTGTGAGGTCTCAAGAACTACAGACAAATGCCTTCATACAAAATCAAGTTTAAAACATTGCCTAGTATCCATTGGGCATGGAGTCAAATTGAGTCTACACTAAAACCTGTAAAAGAAAATGCCTACAATCATTAAGGCCTGAGGACCTTAAACATCATAAATATTCAAAAACTGGCCAACTGCTGGGCCATCAAAACTATTTCTTCTCCTCTTGTCTGGTTCATCATAGATCAGCAAAACTGGATTTATTTGATCCTCTACCTTAAACAGTTTAGGACATTTAAGCTTAATAGGCAGATATCGATCAAATTTCATCTCCCTTCTATGTATTTTCCTCCTTGGACGTTCTTCATGGGAGCCTTTGTACAACTGTTGAATAATCATGGTTACTGTGTACTTTTCTGTGTCATTTGTGGTTTGCACAACTAACATGAATGATGAACCATTGTTTTCTTGTGCAGGGGAGACAAAGACATCATCAGATCCTTTATTTTTCTTAGAACAGTCCACATCCAAGGAGGAGTCCCAAAACTATGCCTCGTCTTCCTCTGTCATCTGACAAGCTGCCCTTTCATTTTGTGTGGAGGCCATCTGAGCAGGTTTCAAAAAATCAAAACTGAGGTGATCAGTCTCGGCCTTGAGCATTAAATTTTGTTCTGCCTCAGTGTTTAAGGGGAAACTTTGAGGGAATTCTTCTTGAGCAGGCAGAGGGACGAAAGATGATGGGGAGTTTTCCTCTCCCTTTTTGATCACTGGACTAGGGATGATAGCAGGCTGGCTCATTTGCAGATCTGCATAGCCATGTGAAGATGAGCTGGCTTGAGGCACAGATTCTTAGAGGATGAAGGTGCCTTTTGCTGATAAGCTTGTTGTTCTGTAGGCACAACAAACTGACAAGCAGTGCCTCTTGATAATGCTTCTTCATATGCAGCTCGGGTTAGGAAAGGGGAACTGCCCTTATCTTCCAAACCATGGACCTCCTCCTCTTCTTGAGGTTTCTCTTCTTCCATGACAATCTTCTGAAAAAAGGTCCTCACCCTTTGATCTTCATTTGCATCTTTATTTCTCTGCGAAATCTACTACTTCTCATTTGCTCCTCTATATGGATTTGGAGCTGGAAGAGAAATGGAACAATGGGCTTCTGCCTCCTCAGAATACTGCTCAGCTCTTAGTTAGAAACTTCAAAGGCTAATTCCTCTATCATCCTGGCTAATTCATCAATCTTAAGATCATAAGATGGTGAGGATTCACCTCCCTGGATTCTCCTTTCATCATCACCTTCGAGTCTTTCTGCAGCAATGATGTTTGCTTCTACCTGAAAGGCTGCATTTTGCATATCAGCCAAAGAAGTACATCTTCTTTCTGTTAACAACAGGAAGAACTGAGAATCGAAGGCATTAGCATAAGTTAGCATGGCAGAAGTAGGGGTTGGTCTTACTTCAGCTGGCATTCTGCTGTACATAAGATTGAATCTGATGTTGAAATCAGACAGCAGCTCACCATCTTCTCTCTGCAAGTTCCCAAATTCAATATGATAATAGAGCATATCTCTATTATCTCCCCAGTGCTTTAGGAACACATCATCTAAGGCCTCAATATCTGCTATAGACCTAGGGGGTAATTCTCTGAACCATTTTCTAGCTTCCCCATCTAGGCTTTGGACAAAAACCCTCATCCAAACATCCTCTTCATTAATATCTAGATTATCAGCATAACAATAAAAAGATTCGAGGTGCTCTTCTGCTGATACTCCATCTGCACCAATAAACTTAGGCATATATTCTTGATAATCTCCTACAGGCATGGCATTCAAAGGGGTAGGCAAGACTAAGGGTCCATACCTAGCAGCAACTATTCTTTCTATCTTTGTGAGAGCTTGCTGGCCTGCCATGACTGAGGTAAGTGGAAGGATACTGGTAGACTGAGTGGTATGGATCAATGAAAAGGATAACAGAGACAGAGGAATATGATGGACAACATCGTGCTTTTTCTTTGAACTAGAATCCAAAAGGGAGATAAATGACTAAGGAGTTGAATGAATCTCTGAAGGTGACTTTCACTAACAGAGATACATGGGACTTCTAAGGCTTACCTGATCCTGGTACTCCTTTCAACGAAATTTTCTTCTACTTAACGTCTTCTCAGGATCAGGCACTGGTTCAACTGATGGTTTCTAAGGATTTCTCCGAGCATGCCTCACAAACTGCACTAGAACTGTAATGTGGAGTTGCCAAAAGTTGGTCTTCCTCTAGTGGAGTCGCCAGATAGATGATTACAACCAGAAATGTGCCCAGACCTTGTCTATCATCAAAATCTGGAACTGTGTCGTTCTCCCAGGGAAGCTGAGCTTCAATCTCCTCTCCCTGGCGACAACGCCAATTAATGTTATCACCCCAAGAAACTCTCCTAGGTTGTATATCAGAGATGCTCAGGAACATTACAAAATCAACAAAAATGTTGGAAAATGGTGGATGAATGGAAGGAATGATGCATATTCAAGCCAGATAACCACTTCTACTACGCTTAACCCCAAACATGGGTGAACACCCCCAGATTACAAGGCTTTAGACCACCAATTACTCACAGTTTTAAATAAAATGTGATGATGGAGAATACTGATCACACCAGCAGATGCACAGGACCCTGTGATGGCCAACTGCAACCAGTTAAAAGGTTTGTAAATCTATTTCCTAATGAACAGACAGGATGATAGCTCCCTGGCATTAAAACAACAGAAGCCTGCATACAAATTCAATGATACAAGCTAGATTCTAACGCAGAGGTGGGATGACAGCCCCTCTAATGCTAAACATCTACAGCACATGAATACATGCATAACAGGCACAACCTGAAACAAAGAAGAAGAAGTGGAAAGTGAGAAATTAACCATAAAAGAAGCTTGCATTAGCTAAAAATGAAGACCAGATGCTGCAGGTATCATAGTAGTTATAGTATCCAGAAGTTGAACCTTACATCAAAATAACATTCATCAACCTGATTACATCTTGTTTCTTGGTATATATCGAGTTTGTTTACAAAATTGCTCTGTTGTTCTATGCGTGGAGGGGTCATAATGGACCACCAACCACATTTACAATTAGATACGGGTCATTTGCTACAATCTGAATGTTTTAATGAATAAATCGACCTTTTTTGGTACTCTGTTGTACTCCTCGAGTAGATGAAGTGCTGTATGAGTGAAACTCCATAACTGGTAAATGGACTGGTCGAGGCCGTCCTTTTTCTTCTTGGCCATCCCTTTCCTTAAATACAGTTGCTGAGGATCTTATTGTGCCGGGTATAGGATTCTGACCTCCTTCGTCCTTCGGGTACATAGGACAGGCTGTGGACATGGGCAGCATGGCGGAAGCATGGCTATGTCGGGGACAAATCTCAGTCGTTAGATCGCGTGAATCGATGGCGGGGATCGATTTGTAGGCATTATCGGGAAACAAAATGATCGGACAAACGTGGGCTGTCGGATCATGGTCGGGTAGATCCGATGGCTGATGGGCGGCTAACATGAAGGATAATAACGAGAGGGGGAAGGTGGTTTTGTGGGCGGGCGGTTTTCCCTGCACCGCCTTTGGAGCTGCGGCACTTTCCGTATAAAATCGCGCGATGCAATAATATTGCGACGCGTGGCTTCCGTGAGCAAAGGGAAACCACTCTCCCTGCGCGTTAACGAGTGGGCAACTCATGTGATCGGGGGGAAGCGACTACCGTCCGATCTTGCGACAGATAGTCAAATGACGAGGAAAGTGCACGGGGTTTAATCCTACAGTAAACACAGCTACTGCGGAGACCGTCGGATCGTGGGCGATCGACGGTGGAGATCAAGGCAGAGAGTCGAATGAAGGCACAAAGTCACATGGTTGGGTTATATGGTGACCATAGCTTAGCACTCGGGGATCAGAAGAAAACAGGCTTACGCAGAGTTTTAGAGGCAGCGAAATACAAGAGATTAAGTGGGAGCGAAGAGATTTTTAGAGGAAAAAAGAGACTGTGGAAGGTTTAGGGAGTGTGAGGAAAATAAAAGAAGAAAGTAAAACGACTGCAGTGCACTCCTTTTTGGCATAAACCTATCACTAGACCGAAAATTGACCTCCAACCCTTGAATCTTGTAGTAGAGCTAACACGTCCCACCTCTGATCATTCCGTTATGCATCGGCACAACAAAGGGGGGGGCTCTGCACCCCCTCTAATACCTTGACATAACTATTGGGGCTAGTCGTGGAATGAATAGAATATAACCCAACAAGCTTGCGGTGGGGTCCAATGAGACGCTTCTTCTGCAAATGTACCCAAACTTTTTCACCCACTTGGAACTTGTGCGGAAATCGATGATGATAATGTCGTTGTTTATACTTATCATTGGTTCTATCAAATATATCATGGACCTGGTAGCAGATGTGTTGAATGTGATTGATGAAGTTGTTAGCCCTGTAGACTTCGGACTAGGCGTGAGCTAAATTTTCCTGAGTAGCTGTAAATGGTATGGCCACATCAATGGGGAATAATGGTTGAAATTCCATCCCTATCTAAAAGGCGATGTGGCTCGTTGAGTTGTGGAGAGCTCTGTTGTAGTTGTGTTGGACATAGGGGATGATCTCATCCCATATGCATGGATGCTTCAAGTTGTACATGCACATAATGTGTACGATCATATTGTTGACAACCTCTATTTTTCCATCAATTTGAGGATGGAAACCCATGGACTTAGTAAGTTTGGTATTGAACATCACCCAAAGACTTGACCAAAATGCACTCAAGAATCTGTTGTCCCGATCTAAGACAATGGACTATGGAATCCCGAAGTCTACCCACACTTGGTCAAAGAAGAGTTTAGTAGTGGCCTCTATTCTGACACTCTTATTACAGGGTTATATAATGGCCATCTTAGAGAATCTATCGATCACCACAAAAATGGAGTCTTTGTCGTGCTTAGAAGAAGGAAGGCTTGACATGTAATCGATGGAGATGGATTCCCAATGTCGACTACAAGTAGGAAGAGGAATATATAGGCCTTGCTTCTTGATGGTTGGTTTGGCAATGACACAGGTAGTGAAATATTTAATGTACCTCCAAACATCTTGAGGAAGGTTCGACCAATAAAAATACTTCTGCAAGATTTCCACTATATTCTCTACCCTGAAATGTCCAAAGACTTGACCGTAGTCTGCCTCACAATCATCTTGCCATGGTCGCTTAAAGGAACACAGATGTGTCCCAGGTGGCATAAAAATTCATCCTCGAGATGAAAATTGGAACTTTCTTACCTTCGAAGAGTGTCTGGTATGCATTGTCGAATTCAGGATCGCTCTTGTAAATATTCGGCCAACCCGAAGTCTCGTGCCCATAGGAGTCGAGCACAGTGATTAGCGTCATGACTGGTGGTCGGTTGAGGTAGTCTAGAACATTATTGGTGTTTCCCTTCTTGTACTTAATGTTCAAATTAAATTGTTGCAGGTATGTGGAACATTTCTAATGGTGATCGTTCCGCAACTTCCCTTATGTCTGTATGAATTCCAGGGGTTGGTGGTTTGTGTGGATGACCATTTTCTTCCCCATAATGTAATGCTTCCATTGATGACAGGCCTTCAAAATGGAATACATTCCTTTGTCATGAGTGGGATACTTTTGGACTGTGTCTGAAAGTGTTTCACTGTGGTAAGCCATTGAATGTCCCTGTTGAGTAAGAGCTGCACCAATAACATAGTCGGAGACGTCTATCTCAATCTGAAATGGTTGTTACAGGTTTGGTAATGTGGGCACTGGTGCAGAGCAGAGGCGATGCTTCAACTAAAAAAAAAAACCTTCTATTGGGTTTCAGACCAAAAACCCTTTGCTTTAGCTTCGCCCTTGGTGACTTGCCTTAAAGGCCAAGTGATATGAGAGAACCCCAACACAAACATGCGGTAGAAATTGGAAAGACCCAGAAAGTTGCGGAGCTTTGTTAAAGTGGTTGGGGCTGAAAAATCCCAAATGACTTATATCTTGACTGGATCTACATCCTTTTCCACTTCTCAAAGCCGCGCCACACGTCAAGGACTGGTGGGAAACCTACTATGAGAAAAAGGGTGAGATGGAATCCTCACTATTTTCAGTCACACCGACTTGGGATTCTTTCCGAGATGCCGGCAAGGAACAATATAACCCTTTCAGGAGCTATGAAGATAAATACATAAAGTGGAACATGATACGGCAGGGAAGGGACCAAGATTTTCCAAATTTGACAAATGTTTTCCATACCCTACACACAAAATTGGGTATCAAGGATTCTAAGCAGAATTTGGTACTCAAGTACCGCGACTACCTACAAAAGTATATCAAGGATGAGATGGATTTCCTGGGCATCTCCTCACTCATCACGGCATACCGATACACTGTCAAGATTAATCATAAGTTTAAATAGAAGAAGCAAGACTTTGGATCTACAAATCTGACGTAAAGAAAAGGCACCCCCAAACCATAGAGCAGAGGCCAAAGCCAAGGTGGGGCGACCTAGGACAACTCGTCGAAGCCACAAATAAATAAAAACACCCTGAAGATAATGAAGGACATGGGAAAATGGTATGAGTTCCATAAGAGCTCCACTCACAACACAAGTGTGTCGAGCCAAGCAATCACTGGTGCTTGAGCTGAAGGCTTCCAAATTAGATGCATGTTTCGACTCTGAGTCAAAACCCGACAAGGGGAATAAACAAGGAAATAAATGAAACTGACTGGAGATCTAGGTGGAATAGGCGGGTGGCCACCAATATGTACTTGGATCAACTCTACGGTAGGACATGGAGGCATACACTAGTTGATGAAAAGTTTCTTGTCTGCGAGATCTATCAACTATGATATTACCCATCACTAACCCTTTTACTATGATATTACCCATCATGAACCTTTTTACTCTTATCTCCACACTAGAATGACATGTCAACCATGCTAAGTTATCTTCATTGCACTTCCATGTGTCACCTTATGAGTGGCACCATGTGTCATATGGAAAAGGGCCACTTCGGCACCTGAAAGTGTCAAATCTACATGCCATGTGTTCTTTCCATGTCAAGCCATGTCATCATCATGTTGACTTGTCATGCCAACTAGCTTTTTCATCACCAATGTCCTCAAATCACACTTCACCATTTGTCACTTACCACATCACCATCTAGTACTAAGAAAAGCCTAGGGGGGTCTAGCATTTTTCGACATTTTCTTTTGTTAATTTTAAAAGGACCCTAATGCTAAATTCCCATCACTTACAATGTCTCGCAGAGTCTTTCACTATGAATTTTTTCAACTGTGCAATCATCCTCAAGTGTCAATAAAAATTTTCTTGTTTAGAACCTCCATGTCATGAACATGGAAACAAATGTTAGTTAAGGAAAGGATTTGCTATCCCAAGAAGTTTCTCAATAACAGATTTTTTCAATCACATCCTCCCATCACCTACGAAGTTCATCACCATGGAGATGTCAATTGTCATGAACATTCCCATCCCTCAAACTATATTAATCACAAAGTCTATCAGCCAAGTGCAAGCATGTGATTTGGAACCTTTCCAAACTTTGAACTGCAATAACACTTAATCCCTTAGGATTTTTTCAAAGTTTCATATATTTGTGGAAAGGTCTATGAGAGTATTATCCAACTATACACTTTGCAAGAGCACCTCACTTGATTTGCTATAAAAAAAATGTGTTCAAATATGGGCCCTTGAATCATGTATTCAACATTTTGCAAGTAGTACAAGACTCTTCGTGCACCAAAAAATGGTGAGTGACAATATCAACAAACTCTCGAACAAACTCCCGTAAATTTGTAGTTCCTTGACACCAATGACTACATTAACATCAATGAAAATCATCTTGTAATCTACTTGACTATATACATATATGTGTGTGTGTATAATATTTTAGTATCAACCATAAATACAATATTTTAATGTTAGTTTTATATATATATATATATATATATATATATATATATATATATATATATATATATAGAAAATGAAAATTAAAAAACTTCACAAATCAACATAGATTCATGTTAAGCACAATTTTATTAAGTTTCAAAAGGGTTTAAATCTCAAGTTTAAACATCTTTTAAAGTGAAAAAATTGAAAAAATGTTTACACCTTAAAAAATTTAATCACTCTCAACACATTACAAATTATAAATTTTAAGTTAAAATAAATCTATAGTAATATTTTAACATTTATATATTGTGATAATGATTTCATTTCTATTCATTGAATGAAACTATGTTAATAACTATTAGACAATATAAACTTTGAAAAAAAATGATATACATATTACAATTTAATAAATTAGTTTTTATATTATTGAAAATCATGTCTACTACTCTTACATTATTAATGATATATTTCAACTTTTTTTAAGAATATTTTCCCTAGGACAATTTTTCCCATTTTAAAAATATTATTATAACATTTATTTTCATACTTTTGATTTAAATTTTTTATTCATATTTCATAATTAAATTAAAAAATATTTGTATAATATAATATAATTTGTTTAACTACGGTATAAAATAAAACATTTTATTTGTCTATTTTATTATATATATTAAAGGCTTACTCTAACTTAGAGACAAATGATTTTTTTTTTACTATTATTTTTCTGGTTAATTTTAATCAAAATCCATTCTAAACAATTGAGTTTAAGTTCTATGCATAATTAAAGTGCTCTGAGGGTTTTGAAGAAGGTTAAATCTATTTATGTATTCAAAAATATATTTTAAACAACAAAAAATTTTGAAATTAAATTGCAAGATTATATTGCCAAAAAAACCCTATAATAATATTTATATAAACATGGCTGTTTATAATAAAAAAATAATAACAATTCCACTTGATCTCAAATATATATATCCTATTCCATGAAGAAAACTAATTTGGTCTCAGTGGACGTTAACCATCATCATCATTATCAATACTCATTTTATTTTTTATTATTAATAATCAGGACCTTTACAGATACACCAATTAAATGTTCGTTGGAAAGCTGACTTCAATTACTGAAAACATCTCCGCTCTCTAAAGGGATGAGATGAGATGAGGTTGCATATGTGAATGGATTTTGCCATCTCTAAAAATATATTTAACACAAATTTTATATTTCAAGTTGCATTTAAAACTTAAGTTGGTCATCCATATTGATTTTCGTGTGAATGGAAACCGTGTTCTTTACTCTTACACCATATAGACCTTCAAAGAATCTGTCTTTGGAATAATAGTCAAACTAATAGTCAGAATCTTTACCTTTCATCAACTTACTTTTGGAAAAAGAAAGCACCTGTTTCATATAAAATAAAAAAGATACGTTTCATCTAACTTAACTATGTAATTCATTGTATTAATTTTGATTGTTAATAATATAATTTATTAAGAGAGATTTTTCGACAAAAATCACATAAAAAATTATTTATTAAAACAGTTATACCTTTCATCTACTTGCCTTCTACAAATATGTCCACATGTAAATATCGAAAATGCAAATATTGAAAAATAAGTTTGTCAGGTCAAAATGAGTGGTCACAAGTTTAGGAAGGGGGCTGAGAGTCTTCACCCATACAATTTTGAATGCGAGGGATTTGTCTCAAAATGAGTGGTCATGACTCAGGACTTTGGGCAGAGATTCAGAGTCTTCACCCAGTCACTTCACAATTTTCAATCCACGGGATGCCTGACGGCATGTGGAATTGTTCAACGCAACTTATTAGAGCTTTTACCTAGGAAGTCATGCTACTAGGTCTAATTGGCGTGTTGACTACACTCTGGCCTCGAAGATGTTTACTTTGAAGCTCTCTCTCCCTCCAAGTCCATCTCCTTCTGTTCCAATTACATATCTGCAAAACCCTTCTTGCATTTTTATATATTCGCCTCCTCAGCTGAAGTCTCCACTCATTCATTTTTATCTTCGACAGAATAGCAGGGCTCGAGAATACGTGTTCTTCTTCGCAAATGCAATGCCTCTCACTGTTCAGCTTTGTGTTCTTCTCTTCCTCTGCTCAATCACATCATGTTTCGGCACTCTGTACGACGATTGTCTTCGGAATACATCTACATGTGGGGACGTTGAATTCGCGTATCCTTTTGGGAGCAATGGCAGCGGCTGCGGCGACCCTGACTTCCAGCTACGCTCATGTGATTACGAGAGCCATACTCTGATGAATATCGGTGGAGACGAATATCACATACTGGAGTCCTCTTTCTTGGAGAATAGTAGTACATATAAAATACTGACAATTGTTAACGACAATCTGTGGGGGCGGAAAATGTAATTTTTCAGGAAACTATTCTCAATTCTGGAGGCCTGATTCCCATTTTCAGGTTCTGGATACATACACTAATCTCACGCTTTGGAAGCAGTGCGATCAAGTTCATGAGAACATTAGTGGATCACAAGTGCATAATTTGAGTTTATGTGGCAGTGATTGGTACTACAGTTTGAATCCCCATTTAAATTTGGAGGGGACAACTTTCTGTAACGTATTTCAACTACCAGTTAGACAGAACTTCTCTCAGCAGCCCATTAATAATAAGACTTTACTAGCTCAGGGTTTTGAGGTAACATGGCGTGTGGACCCGAAGAGAGATCAAAGCTGTGAAGTTTGTTTGAAAAGTAATGGGTATTGTGGTTTTAACATATCGAAGCCTGCAACGTTTCTTTGTTACTGTCCCGATGGCACATCTGATCCAGAGAAATGCCCCGGCGATGGTAGGTTTCGCGATTCCGTTTTCAAAATTTGATTAGAAAGCTGAAATAAGTGTTTACGGAAAGTTAGTTTAATTGGTAAGTACTTCTGATATAAACACTTTTTTTTTAATGAAAGGTCACTCAGTCAATTCTTCTCAACACTCTTTAAAGTAAAAATTAGACTCTCCAGCTGGACTGATCCCTTCCGGTCGATGAACAACATTCCCAAAAAGGAAAAACTGTTTGAATCTCTCGCGTTCTGTCAAGTATGTATTCTCTTACCAATCGCTATGGACCATGCAGGTACTCAAGATAAAGGAGGTCGAAACATGTCGGCGATTATAATAGGTAAATATGATTTCTTCATATTCAGTGTCTCTAATTTAATCTAATACGCGAATTTGCATTTTGTTTCCATCAATATTGTCTTCCGGGTTAGACGAAGATCACTTTGATATCAATTTATCTTTATCCACTGCAGGTTGCTCTGTCGGGGTTGGGCTGACAGCAATAGCATTAGTACTGCTCATATTGTTTTATGCAAAGAGTAGAAAACCCTCTCCTGGTAGCTCTACTTCAAAGGTTGAGAAATTCCTAAAGCAATATGCTTATGAAATGCCAACCAGATATACATACTCTCAACTCAAGAAGATCACAAACAACTTTGCAGAAAAGTTGGGAGAAGGAGGTTATGGTGTGGTGTATAAAGGAAAGCTTCCGAACGGAGCTCTAGTGGCTGTTAAGATTCTGGACAGGCAAAGGCACAGCGAGACTCAATTCATGAACGAAGTGGCCACCATTGGGTGGGTCCATCACATCAATTTGGTTCGGCTGTCCGGGTATTGCTTTGAAAGCATTACAAGTGCTCTGGTATATGAGTACATGGTGAATGGATCCCTTGAGAAGTTTATATTTACAGAAAAAAAGGAGCAAGTCTTGAGCTGGGAACAATTGTATTCAATCGCTTTGGGTGCTGCTCGTGGAATTGCATATTTACACCAAGATTGCGAGAAGCGCATCATACACTTCGACATCAAACCTCACAACATATTGCTGGACGCAGAATTCACACCAAAAGTTTCTGATTTTGGTCTTGCAAAACTTTGTGGGAAGGAAGACGACCATATATCAATGACAGCCGGGAGAGGGACACCAGGATATGTTGCGCCAGAGTTGTGTGATGGAGATATTGGCCCTGTTACAGATAAATCGGATGTCTACAGTTTCGGAATGCTTTTGTTAGAGATTGTTGGGGGAAGAAAGAACGTGGATTTGAAGGCCAGCCGTTCCAGCCAGTGCTTCTTCCCCGAGTGGGCTTTCAAACTGCTTCAGAGTGGGGAGTTAGCAAGGAGATTGAGAGGGTGGGGAGAAATAGAAGTGGAAGCAGAAGATGAGGAGAAGGCGAGGAGACTCGCAAAAGTTGGGTTGTGGTGCATTCAGTACAACCAGAAAGATCGTCCTTCCATGAGTAGGGTTGTTCAAATGATAGAAGGAAATGGAGATGATGTACCCAATCCTCCGCCATGTTTCAATTCCCCACCAACACCTGAAAACCCCTTACTATGTTCCATGGAAAGATCTTGTTCAATTTAGATTGACTGTTTGATAGCAATTTATTCAAACCAAACATTGCACTGCTGTAAATTTTACGCTTCTTCGTTAATTAGTAGCTTTCTTTGAGATTTTACTTTGAAATATCAAAGACGGGGAGCCCTACAATCAATAAGGTGAAGTTAAAAACATAGATGTATTCATGAAATAAACTTGTCAGGTTTTCACCTTCTAGTTTAAGATATCATTGCTTGTTGGTTGGAAAGTGAACTTATCAAAAAAAATAAAAATTTATTTGAGATCGTTGAAGAAATTTGAGTACATTATACGGTGGGAAATGAAATAATTCATCAAAGAATTAAGAATACAAATCTAAATATACTATAACAATGAAAGAAGCTTATTTCTTGAAGCCTTATCTTATGATTTGAGATGTCATCGTTTATTGCAAAGTAAACAAACTTCTCCAAAGTTAAGAATGGATGGAGCAGGGTTCTAGGGATACGCTATGTTTAGAGTTCTAATTCACCTTCCCCTTTCGTTGTCAATGTGTCTGATTTCAAGACAGATGGGCTATTTTTCTTTATTGCACCCAACCACAACTTGAACGAATTGCGTTGTTTCAATTGACTATTATACTAAAAGTAAACCTCCGTGCCGGTCATGTCAGTGGCTATGCTTGTAGGTAATTTTTTCCACGCGAAGTTAATATTTTTCGGAGTTGTCTATAATGCAACTTTTTGGAGATTCCGGTGACGGAATCCGGTCGAAGAAATTGAGATTAAATCATGATTTGTTGCAGTTAAAATGGTTTTTTAACTGCATATTTGGATTCAGCACCCTGAAAAACCCCTGGACGCTTTGATTGTGCAGAAACTAGCTATCAAACTTGCGATTCCAATAAATTGCTGCCGGATTTTCACTAGAAAAACCTGCGGGAAAAGCTTTCAAAAAGTCGCGTTATAGACAACTGCATATTTTTCATGGGATTTATCTGGAAATTTGATGCTGTTATAGCGTTGTTTGAAAGTGTTTGATGCACTGGCTGAATTTAATTTTTTTCCTGTTTGAAAAGAGGTCACTCCTCAAGGTAAGGATTCTCGAGTTAATGATTATGCAACTTATGATAATTCAGTGAACCTTTTTGTTGGTCATGAAAGTAAATCCTTCTTAAGTATTCTCCTACATTATTACTATTTTATTTAAATTCAAAATAAGAATGTAGGTTTATTGTCACAATTTAAAAAACATTTTTAAAAATAAAAATAAAATAATAATAATTTAACTATAATAAATTTTTAAATATATCAAATAAGAAATAATATTCAAAATTATTGGAAATATTTTTCCAAAATATTGTGTTTGAACCAACAAATCAAATTGGGTTTTGAATATGAGCAAGAGTGATAGTTGCATAGAAGTATAGCCCTAGCTCCCTCTTTTGATTGTTATAGATATGTAACATTAGGGTAGTGTGGGGTCTCCATTTTGTAGTTATTCAATAATGCTTTGTTTTTGTAATCATTTACACAATTTGTTATTTTTCCAACCTCGCACTTCTTCCATACATCTCTACCTTGCATATGACTTCTTGTGCACATGCACTACTTCGCACGATTACTTTTTCGTATTTGTTATTTCTTGCATGCGTTCCTACTCAATGCTATTAATTGTTTCTACCCTAGTTGTTGTCATTACAAAGACTTTGTGGTAGGCAACTCCTACCAAACTTGTCCCAGAGTGCACAAGTTTCTTCTTGTTCATGCGTAGCCTCATTTGGGCTCAAATTTCTTCTTGTTCATGCCTAGCCTCATTTGGGCTCCGCTCATTCGGGCCTCAACACCACTTGAAACCCAACACCTTAATACCTATAAAAAATATATGTACATGCAATTTTCCCTCACATCTATAATTATTTTTTAGCTCTCCCTTCGCTCATTAAAGCCTCAACACCACTCGAGCCCCTACACATTACTACCTCTACACATTCTATGTACATGGAATTCACCTTGATATCCATAAATATTTTTAAACTCTCCCATTTAGCTCTGGTTGATGAACAATTTAGATGGAAAAATAGTATTGTATTACAGAAGTCTCTCTCAAATTTACATTAGTCTCCCAGCCATGGCATAGCTATGCTCATGTGAAGTGAAATTCCTATATTGTTTATGATATGTCAAGGATGTTGTTAGAAGATGGTTCAAATTTCAATTCAAACTTTTCAAAAGTATGTTTATTACTTTATTTATCATGTTGCAGGATTTTTGGAGATATTTTCATGGGCGTACCACACAATGTTTGATTATGGAATCTCGAGAGGAGGATTTGTTGAAACTATTTGAAGAGAGGCCGATAATGTTACATGGGAGGACAATGCAATATTTCTATTATTCTCTCATGTGCATTGTAGGTTTTATAACAAGAAAGATATAATTATTATACAAAGAGTTTGAATCATCCTACACACATGTATTATTATTACAAAAATGACCATGTATTAGAAATGCTAGCCTAAAGACTACCCTCCACGCTAGGTCCATTCCACTGCAAAATGAATGATTATTATTCTCTGAAAATTGAACCATAATCTTAATTGCAATATGTGGACATTGTTGGCCATTCTACATAGAAGACAAAATGGTATCATGACGAGAAGTAAATTGTATGGGTATCATACCTTGGGATCATACTTAGTTAAATAATTGAAAACTCTTGACGCCATTTATTTACTCATAAAAGTGGCTAGAAACCTTATGAAAATTATCACTTGAGTTGCTATAGGGTTTCCTCAGAGTGCGAAGGTGCGGAGGAAGCTTTCATTGCACTTTATTTGCACTCCTGCACCTCTACACTTAAACAAATTGCAAAACCAAGCATGCGATCAATGAAAAATCAAGCTCAAACTGAGAAGCTAAGGCCTCTCCCCCTGCAGATCTAGCAGCTTGCTTGTTCTTCTTCTTCTGCGGACAATTTGTGGCATAGTGTCCGTGCTGGTGACAGTGAAAACACTTCACCTTGGACATATCCTGCTTCTTGCCTTTCGCACCGGAATGAGAAGCTTTCTTGTTCTTCCCCTTCTTTGCTTTGGCAGCCAAAGCGCAATTCTCTTCATCAGATACCTTTGATGAAGATCCATTCTCACCTTTATTGTTACTGAGTTTATCCTTGAGCGCCAGGTCGCTCTTGCTTTGGAATAACATTTGCAATCCGTTGAAAGACATTTCAACAACACTGCTACAAATTTGAATTCCACCAGCAACCAACTCAACTGCCTCCGATCTAAAATTCGTGAGAACACAATATTTCTCGTACAGAGATTGACTGTATGGGCATTCACCAGATATCTCAACTTCCAAAGGAAGGATGAATCCAGAGGCTACCTGGCCCGATTACAGACTCTGCCTGAAGAAATAGAATGTAAACACTTCCTGAATAGTAGATCTGATGATCAATCCTCGCTTGATATCCTGTAAAAATCTCTCCTACAAATCAAGCAGCTCTGATACCATGTAGAAACTTTTTCTACAATTATCTAGCTCGCTCTGATACCATGTAGAAATTTTGAATAATTTAACACATATTCAATGGAGATTATCCTGATCATGTACTATTGCGGAAAACATACACAATACATAAGCTCCTCTACGTTGATAATCAATATAGCAACATCAATAACAATAAAACATCAAGAGCATTCACACATTAACACAGTATGTATCCCGGGGAAAGCATCTCGCTAAAAACCCCAACTATCTGTATATTAATGATTGAGTCATGTAACATTACACAACATAATACTTCTCACAAGTATCTCCACCTCTGTTACACACAATACAGCTCAGATCTGATCTCCAAATCTCTTCCACTGCTTGCCTGCCTCCACTGCTCAATACCTGCTCAAGAACTGATGAGAATGGCTTACCAAACTCGTTTTTCACCTGAAAAATAGTCACTCACTCTTTGTTGGACGTGATCACAAGCTATAATGTGGGAAAATACGTGAGAAAACTCATTGGCATACTCAATCCCTTAATTGTGCAAGATCTAGTGCACAACTATAGTCACAACTGATAGCAATCTGATTCTCTACCACCTGTCCCTGTTGAACTGAACATGCACTGACATGAAACTGAGTTAACTGATGTATTCATTAGTTGTATTATGATTTAATAACTTGTGAATTAATTAATAACTAATTCACCCAACTCATCTCTAGTCTATTTGCCAGTTAGACTAAATACAACTAGTTTAACAAAGCTAAACTGAACACAACTCCATCAACTCCACAATCAACTCCACCAAACTCAACTGATTGAGTACTAACTGAAGTCATGCATGCAACAACTCAACTGACTCATAAGAAAAACGTATTTCCTTCTGACAGCTGCATGTGCCACCTCTGTAGCTCAAACTGAAGTGCTCCAAGAGAATAAGATTAAGTTTATAGTCCAAATATTATTGTGAGATAATAATATTTGACTTTTCTATTTTTGACTTTGATCACTCACACTTTCATCAAAAAAAGAAGTCCATCTATTTTTTCCCAACTTGATCAATCATCCATAAACAGCAACCTGCAATCCATAGACATGATCCATATGTCTAAAAATAGACTTGCGCCAAAAATAGCCTGCGGGCCCACTTAGTGAAGGCGACTCTTTTCACTAAGCTCCATCATCTTGTTGCAATCTCAACACATAAAACCTCATGTCTAGGGATTGAACCCTCTGTGTTGATCCTTGAGGATATGTGACCCTTACGCCTGCAACATACTAGGCATTACAACCCTCCTAAACACACATTACAGGGGTCTCTACCCTCTTATAAGAGCTAGACCTTTTTCAATCCTATTCATAGAAATTTACCCTTCAACATGTTCCCAGAACTTCATCCAAATCATACATCGAACAACTCCACCTACTCATCCAATCCAGAACTTAGGAAAACAGAAACAAACATGTATTTCGTCACTCTCTAGGTTTTCTCCTTAGATTTGTGGCTCTTCATACCAGTTTTCACTTTGATTAAAGCTCTTGATATGTTCTACAAATGATAACAACCTCTCCTCTACTTATAATTACTATAAGGGTAACAATAGGCCCTTAAGGGGCATCACTTAAATACAGGAAAACTTAACTTTATTTGATAAAACCCAAACTAACATTAAAAAAGAGATTTCTTCCATTTTATTTAGCCACATAATGATGCGCTAGGTGCCCCTTTGCCCATCAAGGGTTCCCCTCATCCATCCATGATTAAAAAATGATTTTCTTGACATAGTTTCCACACACAACTTTGGGTAAAAAAACCTCTTCTTGGGAACATTTCCCAAAAACCGGTTTTGTGAGTCAACTTCTCATAAACTTAATAACCTAGGGGTTGTGGGAGTACCTCCCAAACTACACAATTCAAGATGCCTTCATTGTGCTTCCTCCACACTCCCAAAATTCCACACTTAAAAAATTGTGAAATTATTTTACTGCTTTTCCAAGTCACCTCCAGTGATGGCAGAATGGTTACTTCTTACAACATGCCTCCCTCTGATTGAAAATTTCGACAGTCATTTGAAGGAAACCAATTCTAGAAGTAACACAATTAGGACTATCACAAGATCTTATATTTTGAGCAAGTTGCGATGATGTGTATGTGTCTGTGTGAGTGTGTGTGTATGTATATATATATATATATATATATATATATATATATATATATATATATATATATATGTATGTATATGTATATGTAGATGTATATATACATATACATATATATATATATATATATATATATATATATATATATATATATATATATAGAGAGAGAGAGCGAGAGAGAGAGAGAGAGAGAGAGAGAGAGAGAGAGAGATGTGTATTGTGTGTGTGTATAAGTTGTTAGAATAATGATATATTGTATTTATCCTTGTGATATATGTATGTTCGTGCCTTTGTATTAAGAAAAATACAAGTAAATGTTTGTTTAAAAAATTGAACAACGAATTGCTCTTTGTTCAAAAGCATGTCCCTAGAAACTTGAAAATGATGTTATCTTTTTTAAATGGGTGAGATATAGTCTTTTGTCTATTATGATGTTATCTTTTGTAGAAGCTTTCATTATGTAGAAGCTTTCTCATTGTGTGGAATGTGAGGTTCATAGAAAAGGTTGTACAATGAAAGCTTCCTATGCACCTCCGCACTCTACATTGCATAAACCAACGGGTCTAGAATATTGTCAATGTAATATTCTAAATGAAATACTATTGGGTAGTAAATGCAATGAAGTGAGATATTCCAAATACAAGTAAATTGAATATTGTAAGATATGTTGAAATACTAATTATTAGTTAGATATCTAGTTATTTTATATGAAAGTGTTCATATTGGCAACAAAAGAAACACATAGTTCATTTTTCTACTATGCACCTTCATTGAAATGGGGAATGGGAACACTATTTGTGGTGTTCCAATTGAGAAAGGAATGTGAAAATATTTTTTCGAAGTGTTTCAATATTGGAGTCATTGTAGATCTTTTTATTCATACTAAAACCATTTTGATTTATCTCTCATGAATGGAAATTTTATTAGTGCATCATAAGGAATGTATATTCACAAAGTTACTAAAGGATTTCTAGGTTTAGTGTTACTTTTTTTTCCTTTTTCTATTCTCATATTCATTGGACACTATGGAAATCATGAACTTGACCATTGAAGATAATTCATGGTAGGGAGGTAGTACTAATCAATATTGACTGGGAGAATTTAAAGGTACTCAATTTGGAATTCAAAACAGAAGAATTGACAAGGTTGAACAGAAGAAGAACAGAAGCCTAAACTCTACGATTTTATGTTTTTTATTATGGATTCTGAAAAGTATCTAATTTGAGATTTTTTTGGTTAGTTTTAGATTTGGTTTTAATGTTTATTATGTGCCTCCAAATATCACACAGTTGAAATTATCTTTTACATAATTGGATTGATCTATGAGAAGCTATGAAACTGTTGATGGGATGAAATGTACACCAACAACTAAGAGGGTCTCCGCAGTGTTAAGTCCCAATTAGACCTCACACCGTTTGGGATAGTAGCCCCATCTGGTACGTGGGACCGACTGCCACCATGAATGTTTCCACTCTTGGTTATCAAATGTGAAGGTTTCAGAGTGGGGACAAGAATGAAATGCTCAGGGAGTGAAACAAAATTAGCCCAATATTGAAAAATTGTAGAAAGAGGTACAAACAAGTCTAAGCAACAATAAGAACAAATACGCCACGAGAGGGATGACTCAGCTAAAACCAAATCATACATACACTAAAAAGAAACATGTAGAAGTTAATTGCAAAGTATTTCACAATAGGTCACCGACATGGTGAGGAACAAGTAAAAAAAGATTCAAGAGCAGAACATACATGCAACCACTATGTACGAGTCCATAACATATTGTGTGTATGGAAGCTCATATACAAATATAGTGAGGTATGAGACAACTAATACAGCCACCATGAGTAAGCATGGGAATGAGTGCCAAAGATAAAGAACATCTTATTAACATTGCTGCAACTTCAAATACATATAACACAATTGGTCAAAACCCAATAGTGGAACATGGGATGCTCATACCATTGCCTTATGCCAAAACCCTAGCCCCACTGCAAATCCACTCTACTAGCTGCCAAGAGCTGAGTGGCTCTAGTTGTCAAGCATATAAATCAACTATTTATTCCTAGTCTTAACTCAAGTGCCAAATTCCCCTATTCAATGAGGCATGAGGGCACATTTATAGAGGTTAGGTGACCGTTCAACTACCATGACATTTGACGTTCCCTCATGCCCTTTCAGCTACCCTCATGACTCTTAAGCTTGCCCACTTATTTCTCAAGCATATTACTTAGTACACGCTAAATTGATCTCAACAATAATCGATGGCACCATGATGAGGATCATTGCATACTGATAACAAAGAGAATTTAAAGAGGAAAGGGAAGGTTTTTAGAAGCCCTAGTGTTGGGTCTTGTTTCCGACACTACTGTGAGCCCAAAAGGCATAAATTGTTGCACTGCGTGTCGTTGTGCCTTTCTTACATCCAATCACCTCTTGATGTTGTGTTCTTCGTTGAAACCTAGTTGTGTGGCTTCTGCGAAAACCCTAGTTCCCTTCTTCCAGGTCATATTCCTTGTTTCTCCTATGATTTACAAGAAAACAATTTATATTATCCACATATATATTGAAAACACGTGGTCACTTAATAAGGTGTCATATTTAATCAAGAAAATAAGAAACAATTGTTATAACAAATAATTGATTCCCATAACAACATTAAAACAGAAATGAAGAAGCACCCATAGCCCTAAAATATTTATGTTGAGAATAATCTATCAGGTCTTCTTCGACCCCTCAGTAATATTTAAATTTCCAGCTTTATGGAACCATTCTCGTGCATGAGTATAATAATATGCACCTATTATTTCACACTCGGTTCAAAGGTAGATCTGTTATTATTCGGACAACAAGTATCAAATGGAGTTTTTTTGTTTTACCATGTCAAGAGGGCACTGTGACTCTAAGACAACCTTCTCGCCTATATGTTCGTAAATGTTAAATTCGACCTTTCAAGACTACGCATTGGTATAGTGCATCCATCCTATTCCCATTTCCTATTACCACGAAGAAGATGTCTTTGATGAGCGAAGAGTTGGACATACATATTCCTTTGGTCGCAACTCTAGTGAAGAGGTCGCGTAGTCAGAGCAGAGGGATAGTTTCATCTGTTGTCAGCTTTGTCACATGGTCACATTTGAGGGAAGGTCACACTTCTAGTTGCATGTTGGAGTGTGGCTCCATGACTAGGGGTTGCGTGGTAACAGATAATGGTTATTTTCACCCCTCGTTGATTTTCCTGAGGCTAGTAGATGCGACTCTACATTGGTCTCCGTTCTGCCATGATAATGCATTCGCCAGACAACCTCTTAGTAACCACCATGTATAATCGAAAGGGTCCCATCACCACTTGCTCCAAGTAGGTGCATGGTATAATGAACAAACTCCATATCAAAAAAAAGTCTTTATGAGCCTTAGACTTGTTGCAACAATATTTTTTTCATGTATCCTAGACCTTACTAGTTCCGTCCTTGTCTCAAGATGAAATAGTTGTTTCTGTCAAACTCATTAAGCGATCTATCGCAACCCTATGAGAATTTTCAAGTCTGGCCACTGGATTTCTAGTTTCAACATTTGTGGTAGTAAATGAGTAGTCACAGTGCATAATCCTTTGGGTTTTGATGAAATGTTTACACAACGAAACAACCCGAGATGACCTATAATAAGTGCCACTACAACAATAGGAGCAGATGGATGGAAATCCAACTCAAAGAATTTATCTTCCCATTTAATATCCATTTGTTTCCATCCATCCATTCTTTCTATGAGCCGCTTGGTATCCTCTATGGATTGAATCTCAATAATGTGCTTTATGCTCATTAGTCCGAACGCATCCTGCGACTAGTCACCCTCAAGGACTACGACTTATGAGGTCACATGGTTGAATTATAATCGATGTCGCACTTGTGGCTGCATCACTGAGGCTTTAAAATGTGATTGGCGACTGTGAGTGGGAGTGCGACGTCTTGGAGGTCAAAAAGTTGTATCTTATAAACGTTGCCCTCCTTGGAGGCTTGCTACAGGTGTTAACATGCGACCCAACAACTGTGAGTGGGAGTGCGACTCAATGGAGATCGAATAGTCGCAATATGATGGAGGTCACATCAGTGGGTGTGCAACTCACGTGCCTGAGGTGTGACCTAACTACCCAGGTGGAAATGTGACCCATTGGAGGTTGGTAGTCACAACATAGAGCTAGTTTCATTTCAGGATCACCTTCTTGAGCCTTAATTGTATGACTTTCCAACCTTGGTCACAACAACCCAACAATGCATGGTATGTCCTTGAACTAATGCGATGATGTGTTTCTCTGCTTATTATTTGAGATATGTCTATTTCATCAACTGTGGCTGCCTCCTTTGATCCTTGTGTTTGTAGAATCTTGGACCGTGATTTTCTCTTCATTGTCACCATAGCTCTCAGGCGTTCTGCATCCTCAGGCATTCGAATCCTAGTGTATTTCTAAATTTGATTTCATATATCCTTGCACTCATGCTTCCTAAGAAGCGATGTAAAAACCAATTCAAAACCATTCTTTGGGTTGTTTTTAGCAGATCCCATGCTTGCAAGACATCTGAAAAAAATAGTTAATACATACCCTAATGAGTATCTTGAAGAAAATTTCTCGACTCACTTTTCCTTTAATTAGTTTGACCGAGGACGAGAGCCAAGGAAGTGTAAATTTGTTGACATGAGGTTCTCCCATGCATCCTCACGCATCTATTATCACCTGAACGTAGGTAACTTCGTCACACCTTTGAATGAATGTCTCCAGCACATGGTTAGTAATATGGCGCATTTAAATATATTGAGGAAGATGCATATTAGAAAGGCCTTCCTCACAACCATTGAACAAAATCTCTTGGTGAGCCTTAGTATATATCCTTCACTCTAACTTGGTTTATTCTTAGGGGTTAAAAACATATTTCTTGTATAAATGTGTGCATTCAGTGTTGCGTTCTCAGTAACACACATACTATTCATAAAATTGTGACTTATGATGTGTAGCATTGATTATTTCTATGTTTTCTCATATAACCCTTTATTCCATGGCATATTTCGATCCGACGTGGCATTATTGCATCTGCATGCAATATTTCAAGGCGGTATGAACTACAACACAAAGTAATCAAAATAATAATACAAAAGACAAATCCCTTTATGACTTTAGCATATTGGCATCCAATGTCGTTTCATATTTTCAATATTAGAGTGAGGTTATCAACCAAAATAAAATACTTTAGTGAGCATGATCAAATTATCCTTACCCTAAGTAAATTTCGCAATGAATGCACTAGAGATATCTCAGGTGGCTTGGTAAACAAATATGACTCGAATGTTGAAACATTAATTGAAATATTAACATGTGAAGCAAAATTCCAAGCTTCAGAGGCTATATCTCCCATGCATAAACAAACCTTACTCTGGGAAATGAATGCCTATGTTCATGAGCATTAAAGGAATGATGGGTGTGGTTGATGCAACTGAGAACCATTAAAACTTGGTTGAGGGAAAGCCGAGTAATGTCAGCCAAAGTAGAGCTTTAAGGGCACTAGGTCTAAACATACATTCTTGGTCACGATAACTTTGGGTTTTATCATATATGGAAAAAAGCATATTTTTTTCAAACCCCACATTATCGCAAATCCAAATTCACATGAAAAGGGGTAAGATAAGTCAATAACCTAGTGGAGAAATGGCCTGTAACGACTCTCATCATGATTCCATGTGTTGCCAATGAGAAAGTACCCCTAGAGGAATGTGAATTAGGTTAAAAAATGCAAGGGATCACTCTTTTTGAAAATCCAGGGTTTCTCCCAAACCCTAACATTTCCAATCGTAAGGAAATCCAAATTGAATGCATGCTTGTCTAAATATAGGGCAGCTATTGATAACGACACATATCATGCAAAGATGATTTTCAAAATCAAGGGATATTCTTGACACATCAATGGAGCTATTGATCTTAACAAAACCCCAAGGTGATCCTAAGGCCTATTTCTAAGATAAAACATGATGTGCGGGGTGCAATGTATGAAGTGTTAGTGGGCACATAAAAAGGGTTAGGTAGGCAAGGTCACAGGGAGAGTAACTGGTTAAATGCCTTATTGAAACCCTAGTAGCTTGAGGCGCGTAGTGGGGTACCAAAAATTTTGGATATGCCCGAAACATTTGGGTGGTGTTGTAATGGCTACAACAATTGGAAAATCATTGGTAGAATCAGTATCTTTGTCAACACCCCTGTATACAAGATGCAAAGGTATATTGAATTGTTGTTATGGGCACCTCTTTTGTTGTCTCGACCTTTATAGATATGCCTTCCCTTGATGTCTCATATAGGTCATGTTGGCTAGTAAACACCAAATTAGAAGTTCACGCATGCTGGTAGTTGGCTATGAAGCAAAGAATGAAGTAGAGGGATTATTGTATTCATAATTTTAAAAGTAATTTTATGATGTTTTTCAACTTCCAGTGGGCTTCGACAGTACCCTAGTGGAGCTACTCCAAGAAATCACAAATATTTCTCTGCAACCAGCGAGCCTAGTCAGTACCCTAGCAGAGTCTTTGCATTACCTCTGTGTGTAAGAATCCTTTCTAGATCCTTTACCCTTTATTTAACTTCAGTTTCTTTTATGTGTGCTTTTTCACTTATTACTGGTCTCTCTTTGCGCAAGGTTGGATGAGGGATCCCAATTTATTTTATGAGTAAGAGAGGTTGTTTCTTGTTTGAGAGAAACTAAGAGATATCCTCATTTATGTTTCTCCTCGTACCAAGTTTCCACGTCGCATTTCCAGTTAACAAGTGAACAAAGAACACAAGTCATTGAAACAATTAAGACCACGTTGAGCACAAGTTTCAGATTATGGGTATAGGTCATTCAAAGTGATTTGGGTTGCCCATAAGCAATTCGTTCTTATTTTCCTTGTTAATAAGTTAGACTCGTAGGAGGGGTATTTAGGATGCAACTTTGATGATGGGTTCTAAGAGAAGCTACCTATCGGAGTAACCATTAAAGTTGCACACAATCATTAGGGCTAAGTTTTTAATGCTAGGGCAAGGTGACCGGGGAAGCTCTTCTAGGGTTCCGACATGTGCGAGGCTAGCCAACAATCTTCCTTTAGGATTTTAGCATGTGCAAATAGGTGTGAGAAAGCTAGTCATTACAAGTTCTCTGGTATATGAGTACATCATGAATGGATCCCTTGAGAATATGAGTACATCATGAATGGATCCCTTGAGAAGTTTATATTTACAGAAAAAAAACAAGCAAGCCTTAAGCTAGGAATAATTGTATTTAATTGATTTGGGTTCTGCTCATGGAATTGCATATTTACACCAATACTGCGAGAAGAGGATCATACACTTAGACATAAAACCTCACAACATATTGCTGGACTCTCACTTCACACCAAAAGTTTATGATTTTGGCCTCACAAAACTTTGTGGTAAGGAAGACGACCATATATGAATGACAGGCCAAAGAGGGACACCAGGATATGTTGCATCAGAGTTGTGTGATGGAGATATGGGCCCTGTTACAGATAAATCAGATGTCTACAGTTTCAGAATGATTTTGTTAGAGATTGTTGGGGAAGAAAGAATGTGGATTTGAAGGCAAACCATTCCAACCAGTGTTTCTTCCCCAAGCTGGCTTTCAAACTGCTTCAGAGTGAGGAGTTAGCAAGGAGATTGAGAGGGGGGAAAGAAATTGAAGTGGAAGTAGAAGATGACGAGAAGGCGAGGCGAGTCGAAAAATTTGGGTTGTGGTGCATTCAGTACAACCAGAAAGATCGTCCTTCCATTAGTAGGGTTGTTCAAATGCTAGAAGGAAATGGAGATGATGTACCCAATCCTCCCCTATGTTTCAATTCCACACCAACACCTGAAAACCCCTTACTATGTTCCATGGAAAGAGCTTGTTCAATTTAGATTGGTTGTTTGCTAGCAATTTATTCAAAAAAACATTGGACTGCTGTAAATTTTACACTTCTTCATTAATTAGTAGATTTCTTTGAGATTTTACTTTGAAATATCTTTATGGGGAGCCCTACAATCAATATGGTGAAGTTAAAAACATAGATGTATTCATGAAATAAAGTTGTCAGATTTTCACCTTCTAGTTTAGGATATCATTGCTTGTTGGTTGGAAAGTGAACCACCAATAACTCATCAAAAAAATAAAAATATATCTTGAGATCTTTGAAGAAATTGAGTACATTATAGGGTGGAAAAGGAAATAATTCATCAAAGAATTAAGAATACAAATGAAGTTAAAAACATAGATGTATTCATGAAATAAACTTGTCAGATTTTCACCTTCTAGTTTAGGATATCATTGCTTGTTGGTTGGAAAGTGGACCACCAATAACTCATCAAAAAAATAAAAATATATCTTGAGATCTTTGAAGAAATTTGAGTACATTATAGGGTGGAAAAGGAAATAATTCATCAAGGAATTAAGAATACAAATCTAAATATACTATAATAATGAAAGAAACTTATTTCTTGAAGCTTTATCTTATGATTTGAGATGTCATCGTTTATTGTAAAGTAAACAAACTTCTCCAAAGTTAAGAATGGATGGAGGAGGGTTCTAGGGAAACACTATGTTTAGAGTTCTAATTCACCTTCCCCTTTCGTTGTTAATGTGTCTGATTTCAAGAAAGATGGGCTATTTTTCTTTATTACACCCAACCACAACTTGAACGAATTGCGTTGTTTCAATTGACTTTTATACTAAAAGTATACCTCCGTGCCGATCATGTTAGTGGCTATGCTTGTAGATTATGTTTTCCACACGATGGTAATATTTTTCTTGGGATTTATCGGGAAATTTGATGCTATTATAGCGTTGTTTGAAAGTGTTTGATGAACTGGCTGAATTTATTTTTTTCCCTGTTTGAAAAGAGGTCACTCCTCAAGGTAAGGATCCTCAAGTTGATGATTATGCAACTTATGATAATTCAGCGAACCTTTTTATTGGTCATGAAAGTAAATCCTTCTTAAGTATTCTCCTACATTATTACTATTTTATTTAAATTCAAAATAAGAATATATGTTTATTGTCACAATTTAAAAATGAAAATTAAAAATTAAAATAAAATAATAAATAATTAAACTATAATAAATTTTTAAATATATGAAATAAGAAATAATATTCAAAATTATTGGAAATATTTTTCCAAAATATTGTGTTTGAACCAATAAAATCAAATTGGGTTCTGAATATGAGCAAGAGTGATAGTTGCATAGAAGTATAGCCCTAGCTCCCTCTTTTGATTGTTATAGATATGTACCATTAGGGTAGTGTGGGGTCTCCATTTTGTAGTTATTCAATAATGCTTTGGTTTTTCAATCATTTACACAATTTTTTTATTCCAACCTCCACGCACTTCTTCCATACATCTCTACCTTGCATACGACTTCTTGTGCACAGGCACTACTTCGCATGACTACTTTTTGTATTTGTTCTTTCTTGCATGCTTTCCTACTCAATGCTATTAATTGTTTCTACCCTAGTTGTTGTCATTACAAAGACTTTGTGGTAGGAAACTCCTACCAAACTTGTCACACACTGCATAAATTTCTTCTTGTTCATGCCTAGCCTCATTTGGGCTCCGCACATTCGAGACTCAACACTACTTGAAACCCAACACCTTACTACCTATAAAAAATATATGTACATGAAATTTTCCCTCATATATATAATTAATTTTTAGCTCTCCCTGCCCTCATTAAAGCCTCAACACCAATCGAGCCCCTACACGTTACTACCTCTGCACATTCTATGTACATGGAATTCACCTTGATATCCATAAATATTTTTAAAATCTCCCATTTAGCTCTGGTTGATGAACAATTTAGATGGAAAATAGTATTGTATTACAGAAGTCTCTCTCAAATTCACATTAGTCTCCCAGCCATGGCATATCTATGCACATCTGAAGTTAAATTCCTATATTGTTTATGGTACGTCAAGGATGTTGTTAGAAGATGGTTCAAATTTCAATTCAAACTTTTCAAAAGTATTTTTATTGATTTATTCATCACGTTGCAAGATTCTTGGAGATATTTTCATGGGCATGTACCACACAATGTTTGATTATGGAATCTCGAGACAGGGATTTGTTGAAGCTATTTGAAGAGATATCGATAATGTTACATGGGAGGAAAATGCAATATTTCTATTATTCTCTCTGGTGTGTAGTGTAGGTTTTATAGCAAGAAAGATATTATTATTATACAAAGAGTTTGAATCACCCAACACACATGTATTATTGTTACAACAATGACCATGTATTAGATATGCTAGCCTATTGACTACCCTCCACGCTAGGTCCATTCCACTGCAAAATGAATGATTATTATTCTCTGAAAATTGAACCATAATCTTAATTGCAATATTTGGACATTGTTGGCCATTCTACATAGAAGACAAAATGGTATCATGACGAGAAGTAAATTGTATGGGTATCATACATTGGGATCATACTTAGTTAAATAATTGAAAACTATTGACGCCATTTATTTCCTTGTAAACGTGGGTAGAACCCTTATGAAAACTATCACTTGAGTTGCTATAAGGTTTCCTCGGAGCTCGAAGGTGGGGAGGAAGCTTTCATTGCACTTTCTTTGCACTCCGGCACCTCTACACTTAAAACAAATTGCATAATTAATTTATTGCGACATACATGAACTTAGGTTGAGCCATTGGTTAACAATAACATTAACCACCTGTTAAATCATGACGAGAAGTAAATTTTATGGGTATTATACCTTGGCATCATACTTAGTTAAATAATTGAAAACTTGTGATTCCATTTGTTTGTTGGTCAAAGTGGATAGCTCGGCCTTATGAAAATGATCACTCGAGTTGTTATAAGGTTTTCTCGGAGTGTGGAGGTGAGAAGGACACTTTGTTGAGTTTTCCTCAACACTTTAGAATCATGTTTATGTCTAATAAATTATCACAAACACACAAAAATTCCATAACACAAGCACTTTACATACCAGAAAACATACAATAGTAAATTAATCTAGTGCACAATATAATTTTTCAACCTAGAACTTTAATGCAACAACTAGGGTTTGGATTCAACTTCTTATGATTACCAATAAACCCTAAACAAAGTATACATGACTTACTTACTAAAGGAGTGATCAACTCAACCCTTTTAGTCTACGTACCTTCACAAATTTTGGCAAGTCCTTTCCCCCTCTTATGTTTTTCACAAGAATTCCACGACTTCGCAAGACTTCTATTTATTTCTAAAATGACTCAAAATGGGCTCAAAGCTCTACCCTATAGTAGTCCTCTTGCTGCTCGAAGATGCTTGCTCTTGGGGACTTCAACGTCTTCCCTCTAATATAAACTCTCCTACATCAAATTATGCTACACATATGGACTTCAACAAACTCCCCTCCATAGAAAATTTTAGGGGCGAATGTTCGCCCTTTGGCAAAATTAAGGGGTTTTAAATTTTTAGTGGGCAAATATTTTGAATCATAGTACATTTTTACAAATCACCTCAAATAGCCCACGTTATTTTAAGGGAGAGGGTAAAAAAGGTAAATTTAGCCCTTGAAATTAGGAGTTACAACCTTCCATTCACCCATTTTCAACAATAGGTTTTATTTAAGTGAATCCATTCGCCCATTTTCAAGAATAGGTTTTATTTAAGTGAATCCTATGGGCCAAAGGCCCAAATACCATATTTATAAAAGAGGTATGGTAAATTAATAAAAATATAAATAAATGAGAGGTATGGTAAATAAATAAAGCATTTTTTATATTTACTCCATAAGTCACCTTATATACATGCAAGGGTGTAAACAAATAAAAATATAAGTAAAGTGGAGGTATGGTAAATAAATAAAACGTCTTTTTATACTTACTCAAAAGGTATGGTAAATAAATAAAAATATAAATAAACTAGACGCATGGTAAATAAATAAAACCTCTTTTTATATTTAGTCCATAACCCTCGTTCTATTTATGAAGGCTCAAGAAAGAGGTTTTATTTAAGTGAATCCTATGGGCCAAATACCATATTTGTAAAAGAGGTATGGTAAATTAATAAAAATATAAATAAGCGAGAGGTATGGTAAACAAATAAAACATTTTTTTATATTTACTCCATAAGTCACCTTGTATTTATGAATGGTATGGTAAATTAATAAAAATATAAATAAACGAGAGGTATGGTAAACAAATAAAACATTTTTTTATATTTACTCCATAAGTCACCTTATATTTATACTATGGGACAAATACCATGGACTAGATTGTTATTAATACCATGCAAAAAAACATTATTAACCCTAGTATTAGTATTAATAAAAATAAAAATGGCACATGGTATTGACCCATGGTATTCACCAAAATGGCACATGGTATTGACCCATGGTATTCACTTGGAATGTAGCCTATTTAAATGGGGGAATTAAATCAGCATAGATCCATCTTTACTTGATCTACTAACCCCCGAGAGGTATCAAATATCGTTATATGCAAACTAGCATAGAGTGAAAATATTTGATCCGATCAAGAGTTAAAATGGATGTTGTAATTTAATGTATGTTAAACATTTTAGCTTGGTTAAAATAAAAATAAAATAAAAATCAACTATTAATTTTATTAATTTTTATAAATTACTAATAGTAATTTTTAAGCTCCAGGTTTATGATAACCCATGGTATTGACCCATGGTATTCATGCGAGCATGGACTATTTAAAGGGGAAATTCTATCATCTTAGATCCATCTTAATTCTGGGTCTACCAAGTGCTCAGAGGGATAAATAGATTTCATCCCCCTAAGAGTGGTAGATGTGGAGTTAAGATGGATATAGGTTGGTTTTTATGATAATGAAGATATTAAATAGACTTAGGAAATTATATTGTAAAAACATCTTAAGGTGAATGGTTAAAGCATAGACATTGGACAAGTATATTTCTATACTTTTGTTTTAAGCTGAAACAAATCCAGGGCTAAAAGGAATGGATTGATTGCACTAGTCATCCTTCTATAACTTTCCAACATATGCTAGAGTAAACAGATTGTAATTTGGGTAATTTTTCTAATTGCAAACAGGAACATACGTGTGTATTGGCAGGGTGGTTATGAGGTCCCTAGAAGTGGAGTAAACAGATTGTAATTTGGGTAATTTTTCTAATTGCAAATAGGAACATACTTGTGTATTGGCAGGGTGGTTACAAGGTCCCTAGAAGTGATGAATTTGAATTTTTCTTGGTTTTATATATAGTATTAGGTTTTTTCTCATGCTTTCTGTGAATGGCACGGGTGAATTTTATCCTACACCCACTAGGTTATCGATATGTAATTTCGGTAATTTTGATTTCAAAAGATATTTTAAAGAAATGCAATGATTTAATTTGTGTATTCAATAAACACAAGATTTTATAATTGAGTAAAATATTCGCCATGCCTGGTGAGAGATTCACCAAAAAAATTATATATACATATCATATTATTGATAAAATCGCCTTCCATTTTTCCTATATAGCATGGAGATTCGCCCATTTATTATACATGTAAATTTGGGGGGGTTCTTAAAATTTTCCCTGACTACCTCAAAGGGATAAGTCTTTCTCCCATAAGAATAGGATCCATCTCCCATCCATATTTCCTATATAAACCTCCCTTCTTCCCAAGCACAGACTAGTGACGTAGTTAGAGTGTTGGCTGAGTGTGAGTATACGATTTTGCTTTGACAAGCAAGCTATTACTAGTTGTAGCCATCTAGTTGTGTGAGGGAGAAGTGTGTTTGGTTTGGAGTGAAGCCTAAAGGGAAGAGTCTTTAAACTATTGTTGTTTGAAGCCATCATGAAGTGCTAGCAGAAGTGTGTGGGAACATGGTCTTGTCAGAGGAACACTACCACGTCAAGACGAATGGTAGTAATCTCTCTTTGATATTAATATATGCAACTATCGATTTATTTCCTACATGTTTTTTAATAATATATATTCATGTCTTGATGCTTCTTAACTCATTAAGTAGGTTGGATTGCAATTTGTCTATCATTATGTTTGTGTGTTGTTGTTGTTTACTTGTTTTAGGAACTTGAAGAAGGAAGTGAGAGATTGCTAGAGCGGGCAAGCAAGGACATCATCAAACCTGATAAGAGACCAAGAGGTAGGCCCTCTTGATTGATCCTAACCTAAGGAAATATTCCATAGAATGTACCTGTTGTGGCTAGACCCATTATCGGGCTAGAGGAATTCGTTCGTGTCCATACTTATAATTTTACTTCACCACAGCGACACAGAGATATCATTTCCCCCTCCCATTCATCAATCAGGTCCTAGATATTTTGGCAAGGAAGCAATTCTTTTCCTTTTTAGATGGCTTCAGTGGCTACAATCAGATTCAAATCACCCCTGAAGACTAGGACAAAACAACCTTCACCTATCCATGGTGTACATTCACGTATAGTGTATTACCATTTGGCTTGTGTAATGCCCCGACTACATTCTAGAGATCTATACTCAGCATATTTGCTGATTTAATAAATTAAGGACTTGAGGTGTATATGGATGATTTTACTCCATATGGGGATGACTTTGACTAGGCATTGAAAAAATTAGAAAAAGTCTTAGAATGATGCATTGCTACCAGGGTATGTTTAAGCAATGTCAAGTGCCACATGATGATGACCGAGGGTGTAATCTTGGGACACTACATCTCTGCAGCGGGAATACAGGTAGACCTAGCAAAAATTCAAGTAATTCTTTTACTGCCTACCCCCTGCACTCAGACAGAGGTACGTAGCTTCCTAGGATATGCATGCTATTATCGTAGGTTTATTAAAAAATTTTCACAAATTGCTGCGCCTTTATATGCTTTGACTGGAAATGTTGATTTCAGTTGGTCTGACAAATGTGACACAACTTTTACAAGTTTAAAGAAACTAGTCTCAATAGCACTAGTATTGCATGGACCAAACTAGGAGTTGCCTTTTCACATATCCACGGACGCATCAGATGTAGCTATAGGCGTTGTCCTTGGCCAGGAGGAGGATAATAAACCTTATGCTATATATTATATTAGCAAAAATCTCACTTTTGAATAACTTTATTATATAGTGACAAAAAAAGAATTTTTAGTTGTTATTTATGCAATAAACAAATTTAGACACTATATAACTGGCTACCCAGTCTTTCTATACACTAATCACTCTGCCATTCGGTATTTAGCTAATAAACCTATCACAAATGGTCGAGTAACATGATGGCTATTTCTTTTGCAGGAGTTCGATATTACTATTAAGGATCATCCGAGGAAGGAAAACTCGATTGCAGACTTTCTATCACGAATTCCGAAGGTGAATGATCCACTAGTGGTAGACGACCAATTTCCGGATGAACATCTATTTTCCATGGCAGTCAAAACACCATGGTACACAGATGTGGTGAATTATTTGGCAGTTGGGAAGCTACCCAGGCATTTGACAACAAGAGAGAGGAAGTTGATCGTTCAGCATAGTGCCCGATTCTCTTGGATAGGCAGATATCTTTTTCATACAGGAGCTGACATGTGTATATGCAGATGCATCCACGAGGATGAAATTCATGATATACTGAAAGCTTGCCATGACGATCCCTGCAGGGGACATTTTATAGATCCAAGGACATGGGATAAGGTATTAGATATGGGCTATTATTGGCCCACTATTTTTAAGGACGCTAAGAAATATGCCCAGGCTTGCGATAGCTGTCAAAGGATGGGTAGGCCTAGCTAATATGATGAAATGCCTCTGCAACCTTAGTTAGTCATAGAACCCTTCAAAAGGCACTGGGCTTTAGACTTCGTTGGTCCATTCCATCTGCCATCCAATTAGAAGGTCTATACACTGGTTGCCACAGATTATGTGACAAAATGGGTGGAAACAATAGATTTACCAAGAGCCACATAGGACGCTGTGATTGACTTCCTTTTTGGTTTTTTTTTGTGATATGGGTTACCGTGAGAAGTGATCACAGATGGGGGAGGGCAATTCACAGGACATAATATTACTGCCACTCTCAGGAATCATCATATTATACATAGTATCACTTCCTCATATCACCCGCAAGCGAATGGGCAGGTCAAAAGCACCAATAAAGTCATTGAAGCAATTCTGACCAAGACAGTCTCAACACACTGACGAGATTGGGCTACCAGACTGCTAGAGGCCTTGTGGGCCTATCGCATGACTTGGAGGAATACTACTGGATACTCTTCATACAGCTTGTGTTTGGCAAAGAACCTATTTCTTCGATCGAAGTTGAAATAAATACTCTAAGGACAACCCAGGAAGTGGGGTTGGATCTAACAGAAGCCCAGACCAAGCGACTCCAACAGATTAACGAACTAGATGAGGCTCGACTTCTTTCTTTGCAACAGACTACAATTGTTCAACAACAAAGGGAAAAATGGCATGACAACCTTATCAATAAGAAAACATTTCAAAAAGGGGATTGGGCACTACGTTACGATTCCAGATTCCAAGGTTTCCTGGGCAATTTGCAAACAAGATGGCTCGACCCTTCTGAGATTCAAGAAGTGCATAAAAATGGTACTCTTACCTTGGTTACCATTGACGGATCTGGCCATTATTTTAAGGTGAATGGACACCGAGTATGCCTCTATCACAAGCCACTCACCAATGAGTCCTTTTGCGAGTAGGTACGTAAGGACTCCTCCATGCAAATTTTAGTTTCAGAAAGTGATGACCCATGAGCTTTTATTTCTAAAAATTGAGATCTCGATAGAAGTTGTAACTAATGTACATACTCTTTTCGATTGATTCGAATTAAGAGTAGACATTAACATGTAAATATGATAATTTTTATTGCTTGATAAGTGTTGTTCAAACGATTGAACGATTGTCGTTCAATTTATTGAACAACACATTTTTTGTTTCTTTGATTTTGCCGTTCAAACGATTAAACGATTGCCATTTAATTGATTGAACATCACATTTTTTGTTTATTTGAATTTTTCACTCAAACGATTGAACGATTGCTATTCAATCGATTGAACAACATATTTTTTTTCTTTGATTTTTCCGTTCAAACGATTGAATGATCAATGTTCAATCAATTCAACAACACATTTTTGTTTCTTTGAATTTGCCATTCAAACGATTGAACGATTGTCATTCAATCGATTGAACAACACATTTTTTTGTTTCTTTGAATTTTTCATTCAAACTATTGAACGATTTCCGCTCAATCGATTGAACAACACATTTTTTGTTTCTTTGAATTTGTCATTCAAACTATTGAACGATTTCTGCTCAATCGATTGAACAACACATTTTTTGTTTCTTTGATTTTGACATTCAATCGATTGAACACCACATTTTTTTTGTTTCTTTTATTTTTTCGTTCAAACAATTGGACGATTGTCGTTCAATCAATTGAGAAACACATTTTTGTTTCTTTGGTTTTGCCGTTCAAACGATTGAACGATTGCCATTCAATCAAATGAACAACACATTTTTTGTTTCTTTTATTTTGCCGTTCAAACGATTGAATGATTGTCGTTCAATCGATTGAACAACACATTTTTGTTTCTTTGGTTTTTCTGTTCAAATGATTGAACGATTGCCATTCAATCAAACGAACAACACTTTTTGCGATTTTTTTTTGCTGTTCAATCCATTGAACAACCTTTTTTTATCTTTTTAATAGAAAAAATTGTGAATTTTTCTTCATGATCGGGATGCCATCTTTTCTTTCTTTCTCCTTTGTATTGTGAATAAACACCATTTCAATGGATTTGTGCTTGATGTATGAAAAAAAACACAAAAATAACAATATCATTATGACTCATGTAGCCGTTTGATGGTTATCTTTGTTCCAAAGCTGATACAGTGTATCTTTATAATCGCTGACTAAATATATCTTCTTTGGACACATCATAAAACAATTCATTATTTTCAAACCATGCTGGCTTATGCTTTACACTATCAATTGGATAAATCTCATTAATATGATGATATGGGGATAAGAGTATAAACTTTCATTGGCATATTTTTATTTCTTACACCATCCTTGACTCTTAAGGAGAAAATGGGCCTCCCTCTCTTTAATAAATAAAAATTCCACTAAAAAAATGGACATAATGAGATGAGAAAAATAATCAAACATTGTCTTAAAAAGGATAGGGGGTCTCATCACGAGCCAACATACCATGATCATCAGGATCTAACAAGTGACATTCCAATTTGGCTACCAAACCAAGGTAATGACCTTCTTGATACTTAAAATTGTCAGAAGGGAAAGGAGTCTCATCGCAAGCCAACCTGATCACTTTGTTATATCCTGGTGAATGGCACTATGGTTATCTGGTCACCTTGCCAGCATAGTGGTCTTTTTATGACAAGAAAAAGAAGAACCATCTACATTCTAAAAGGAGGACTTTGGCTCATTTGTGGGGTTAAAAAGCAACCCTGTCGAGGCTATGAATGCCTGCTGGCAACAGTGGCTCTGCTTATGGTATTGAGGTATCATCTTACATTGCAAAATGTTCTCTAAGATCTTATCACCTATAGATTTGTCTCTAAAGGGAATTTTCCATTTTAACAACATTCTTACAAGCCGATTTGCATGGTAAACTTATATCATATATTCATTATATTATAAATTGTCCAATCATTTTACGTCCATTATTAATATATACCACCGATTATTTCTTTGTCATTAATAACAATTTCAACAAAAATCTTTTGACATAATGTATTAAAATCTCCGTTCTAATTTCTTTTCGACCATTTCCCATCCAATGAGGTGTCTTGCTTTAATTGCTTTATTAATTAACATGTTGTTTTTAGAATTGGTTTTTGACATTTATATCTTGTTAATGCTTTCGCTTGCTGTTAGGATGTGGATACCCTTTTCTAGTCAGAAGGGGGATGGCCTGTGTACGCACGACATGTGTGACAGTTAAGAGAAATTGTGCGATAATCATTTGAATTAACTTCTGTGGAAGGATTGAATGATGATTATGAATGAGTAATAATTAATAAGTATTTCTGATTGGGGTAAGGATGACAGCCATTATGGCTGGCATGCAGACTCATGATCCTGTGTTAAGTATGGTTGACGGGACTGATGCCTTAACTAAATATGATATTAAATCCCAAAATATCGTCATTTCTCTGTTAATTTCTGTAACGTTTTTTGCTACTGTTCTGAATTGTGGAAGTGTAAAGAAATTGCATACAAGAAAACCATTTATAGGTACAACAGCCATGGGAGGAAGAGCTATCAGGAATGAACTGCCAACACTTATGGTATTAGATCAAGCTCGTGCAATTCTTGAGCATGTAGGATGGTTGCAATATTTGAATAGGTTGCAGGATTTTCATGAGGGGTTGGCATTGGAATTTCTACAGAATTTGTAGAATGGTAGCACCACAAACAGAGGCAGAAGTATAATCATTTCTAAAGCAGTCATAGTCAAAGTCACTAGACTTTAGGATGAAGGAACCAAATGGACATAAAAGCATGTCCTTCTGCATAATGCGATTGAAGTATTCCATGATCTAGTAGAGCAACTGATGTGCATAGGAAAAAGGATCCATCCTTCAGCGTTAAGGCAGCTGTGGCAAGAACTAGTCATCATCGTGCAAAGATACATTACTTGCGACGGTCGGCAAGATGTGGTAAAGCCTTGTCAACTGAAACTTTTAGCCATTTTAAAAGAGAAAATTTCAGTTAATTTTCCGTTTTACTTGAATTCTCTATTACATGATGTCGCCTATTGAGTTAGGACAACCAAGGATCCACACAAAGTAATTAGCCATCACCGATTGATTAAATTAATCATTATGAATGGACTGGCCCAACAACAGTTAACTTGGGATAATTTTATAAATCCTACCTTGGCTCCACCCCTAGAAAACATAGTAACATAGCAGCAAGGGCCAAGAACCCCAGGTCCAAGAAAAACACTAAAAATAAAGAATTCCTCCATGCCCCTGAATCCAACACAATGCAGGTGCTCTGTGCGAGTGAAAGCCCAGTGAAGCATCCCAATTCAAGCAGATGATGCTGGACCATCCTGCACACCACTTGCAAGTCCACAAAATTCTCCTTTACAAGACTATGAGGAGGAAGTGGCCAGGGTATTGGAAAACATGGGGATATTTGGAGAAGGTAGAGAACAATCCGGGAATGCTGAGGAACAAAATTGCACTCCCAACCAGTCTACCCCTGATGATAGCCCTGGTCATGAGAAAAACCTGCCATGCACTGATTCCGTGGAAGAATAGAGGGAACCAATTCCTTATGTGGAAAAACCTCTTGAAGTGGAGACACATGAAGAAGATATCACTAATGGAGGAAATCGGGCAACAGACACCGGTCCAGTGGGCTCCCCAGCTGAAGAAAACCTTGTAAATGAAACTCGGTAGATGAAAATCAACTAGGTAACACTATTTTTTCTAAGTTCCTCGAGGACGAGGTCCACCCAGAAGAAAATCTGAAGAATGATAATTGTGGAGGAGACACCGTTGTACTGGGGTCTCCTAAAAGAGAAATCCATGATAAGGCAGAATTAGAAGATGCAACTCCCTGGGGAGATACAGGTCCAGACGGAACCCTCCCTGATGCCAACACATTACCACATGTACAGGAACCATAGGATAATGCAGTTAACCCATCACTGGTCGGAAGTCCCAAGATAAAGAAGTCTTACAGGTATAGGCTTAGAAAATCACTTAGGAAGTATAGGAAACAAAAGTGAATAATTGGGAAACTAAGGTAGTCATTAATGGAGGCCATTAGAGCCAAGAATATAAAATTAGAAAAAGAGACCACAAGCACATAGGTAGATCATTGTTCTGGAAGGAACACTGAGACCCAAACTGAGGATCTTTTGGCTTGTCCAAAGGAAACTCAAACAAAGCCGTGCCTCATAGAAGATGCTGAAATGCAAACCAAGAACCCATCTGTTTTCTCACAGAAGGCCCAAACGGGCCATCCTACCATGGATATTGTTGTTCAAATAGATGTTGAAGAGGACATTCTAATTGATCATTGCATAATTTGAGAGGTAGCTGAAGCCACTGTTCAGACCAATCCCATGGAGACCCATGAAGCAGAAACCCAAACCGAAGAAACACCTACCTATACTCCCTTAATCAAGGAAGCACTTATTAGCAGACTGTAGAATGAAGTACCATAGGTGCAACAGGAATTAGCCTAGTACAAGGAGGATGTATTGCCCCTGAAGAGACATCAAGAATTAAAGAAATAGTTTGCAACACTAACCATAACTGAGGATGAAACCTTTGCTTAGTTTAGGGATGAACAGAAAAAGGTTGAGAAAGCACAGGAGAAATTATAGAAGGCTCAAGAGAAGTTGGAAACTATCTGCTCTCTTTATTCAGACACCTTATCATGTAGAGCCCTTGCTACAAATTATGCTCTCTACCTCCTAGAAAGGTTCCTACTGCTAAATATCAAAGATGCTAAGGCTGGTAAGCTGGTGGAAATCAAAACCACCCCAGATTTTGTCAAATGCTTTAGAGAACATAACGAACAGGTACAATGCCTCCTTTGTGAGCTGTATATGAAAATTTTCTTTCTGGAAAACGACAGGGACAGTGACCCTGGCCCCTTTATAGGGGATGTGCAATCCTAGGCATTTCTCTATTCCCCACTAATCAACTTAAGTGGGCCAAGGCCCACAATACCTTTAGGAGGTGTGAAGAAGGAATTGACTTATGGGTGAGAGGAGAACCAACCAAACCCTTGCAGCTCTTGATTAAACACAAGCAATTCATGAAACAAGCCGGTGTTATAGGCCAACTGGGGCCATTCCATACAGATGTTATACAAGCTGGAAAGGAGTATTTCCAAGAGATTAAGGAGGAAGCCTTGTCTGCAGCTAGACAAAGGTGGGAAGCCTCCAACATTACTGTTAGAAATCGAGAACCATTTGGATATCAGAACTTTAAAGCTGCCTCCTCTCATTTCTATAAATACAGTAATATGATTTTGACTATGGGACCTGAATGGATAGGATGTCGGTACAGGACTCCAATCATATGGTATCCTCTAGATAAGTATCACTGTGATTTACCTTGAAGGATCAGGATGTTACCCAGAATTTTATTATATTGAAGAAGAAAAATGGCTTCAGATATTATAAGGAGTAGGTAGATTCTGACTACTCCCTAACTTAGCTACACATCAACTATTTAACTGCATGCAGAAATGCAACAAGGTAAGCTAGGGAGTATGTTGGGTCAAGAAAAAGGTATATTTTCTCCTCAGTAATTGCTTTATTTTGTATTTATATTTACACGATTATCTTTCTTTATGAACTGAAATAAAGGAAATTATAGTTAAAGTTAGATGAAAGCATGCACTTGATAACATTTTAGATAAATTTGGCACTGGAAATTGACTTTTTACTATCCTTGTGTGTAGAAGATGCAGATTGGTCAATTGCCATTCAGCTGACAAAGCAGCACCAATCCGTAAAAGGGAAAGACATCATCCGACACAGGTAAGGCAATGAGAGACCAGGCAGACCAATACTATTTCATGACAGAATCTGATTATGTATTGTGAAATCCTTAGGATCTCCTAATCCTGAGGATTCACTTTTATCTAGTTTTCCCTCTTACTGTTATATATAAAGCTGAAAGGAAAACGAAGTTTAGTTCAGACTTATGTAACGTATAATCATTCTTTTTGAGACATATCCAACTGTTATCTCAGTGATGCTGTAATCTGGTTACTCATATTAATGAAAGATTGTGTTTGATCTTCACTTAGATTATGAGTATTCCTTAGTAGAGGCTTCTGGTGACTTTGGGCTTGGTCAAGAGAAGTTATACTGCTTCCTTGTGTTATAATATGTCCATTTGAGTGTTTATTGATTGTTAATATTCAGTTAATATTATTTTTCTTATTATGAGGATTGACGATTCCAATTTATATTGCTGTTCATTTCGATTTATATGTGATGTATCTGAATAATGATTTGATTTGATTGGTTACATTAGTTTTAGAATAGATTTTTGTTCCTTCTGAGTTATGATACCATATATCTTAGAGGTAGTGTCAATCGATTTCCATAAATCTGCTAACAGACACAGTTGCTTAGAAGTCATTTATCGTATTTTCTTGATTGTCGTTCAATCGAGATTGCCATTCAATTGAGAATTGCAATTCAATCGAGATTGCTGTTCAATTAGGATTTGCTGTTCAATTCTAATTTGTGATAGATTAACATTGTTGTTTAGTTGTTACAATTCTCTTTCTTAATCGAATGAGTTTGCTTTAATTCTATTTGAATATTTCCAAGCATGATTCTTTGTATTTGCATTCAGATTCATTTAGTTTTGGAGTAAGTAGACAAAAGTGCAGTGTGTTAAGAGTTCTTTCAAATTTATCTTTCCTTAGTTATTTCTTTAAGAATTTGTGTGACTTAAGTTGAAAAGATAGTTATTAGAGATTGCAACGATTTACCTTTAGCTAACCTCTGAATTCACTACATAGATTGTGCTAACACACTTGAGATAAAAATACTTACCTTGGGTAGACAATTAATGTAGGAATTAAGATTGCTTAAAAAAATACATCTTAGTGAACCAACACCACACTCCAAAATTTTTCCTTAACCTATTTTAGATCCTCCCTACCAACCTTGCTAGCAGCTTGCCTTTCTTCATCAAGTCCTCAAGCTTTAGTGTCTTTCTTGCTCAAAGGCAGTCTATTGATCACAGTTTGATCTTTTCCCTTCACAGGCTGCTCACGTGGACTTGGTCCAGTGGCAGGCTGAGCATCTTCCCCTTAAAAATTGTGCATTTCTGGAGGGAAACTATCCTTCCCTCTAGAAATTGCGCAATCCTCTTTGACAGCCTGCTGGGATCCAGGATTGCGCAATCCTGCCAGCCAACCCTCCCAGCAAGATTTGTGCAAATTTTCCCAGCCACAGGCTATTCAGCCTAGGATTTGTGCAAATTTGGGAAGTAGTTAGCTGCTCAGCCTAGAAATTTTGCAAATCTCTTGGGCAGCCAGCCCAGCTCCCAGCCAGAAATGCACATTTTTCTCCAGCAGTCAAACAGTCTCTTGCATGTGTAGCTGAGTTCACTGGTTCACTCTGGGACTGAGCAAAATAGACTTGCATGCGGGCTATTTCCCTTGTTTTAGGGATCTATGTTTAGCAGTTGGAGGTTACATGAAAGGAACAATTTAGAAACCTCCCTCCAAGTGTCACTTCCCCTAGATTTGTGGCATGTGTGTCACAACCTCGATGTTATAAAAACTCATCAACCAGACGCTACAAAGCTCATTCCTCACATTAACCTTGTAGCTCTGACATCCCACATCATATCTAAGAGCAGCGCACATTCAACTCAACTATTTTGGGGTAAGCTCGCTTCCCATGCCTTGTGCTGCATTTCTGTCACTTTTCGTGTATTCTCTTGTGTGAGTGCTATTTTCTTGATTTCTTAGAACGCTTGTTGTCGTTTACATGTATTCTAGCTTGTCCTAGCTCTTCTTCAATTTTTGCTACTATCTCATTGCTGTCGCATGCATGAAACTGTTTTGCATGGACGTTCTCCCAACCGACAAACTGCCTCACCCACATGCATGTTAATCTATTTGCTGAATATTTCATTCATGTTTTGCATGCACTGTCAATCACTTCTGCTATCATTAGTGTTTCCATGCATTTACTTTCTTAGTTGATTTCAGTTGCCCGTCAGCGAGTCAGGCCAACCTTGGCCTGAACTCTGCCTTCACCAAGGCTGCATTGCGCAATTTGGGGAAGGAAGACTCACCTTCCTCTCCAGATTTTCACATTCCTTCCCAACACTAGCCTCCAGGATTTTTTTAATCATTTATGGAGGACAATGGTTTCTTGGCTCAAGAAATTGTGCAAATCTGTCCCTGGGTCAGCAGTCCTTCCCAGCTGGAATTATGCAATACACAATCCTAGTAGTCAGTAGCTATACTGGATTGTCCATTGCAAAGTTCCATCATCTAGTCAGTCTCTCAGTAGCCCAGACTGTGCCTTTTGTAGTCTTGGTAGTCGGTCTCCCGACCTCCTAGCTGAAATTGCGCAACCTTCATGATCATTTACCCAGGTATGTTGCAAGTCAATTCTCATGTTCATTCTAGTTTTCAACTGACAGATTGCTTGCTATGAGTGTTTCCATGTCTTTAGGTATCGTAGGTGTTCATCTACCTCTTAGCAGTATAGGTACAATGGCTTCCAAGAGAGCAGAGATGAAGACACCATTCAGAGCATGCTTGGGGATGTAGTCGATCAAGTGTCTATGAGCTTGCCTACTTACGAAGATAGTAGGTTGTTTGTGGACAAGGACATCAAGCAACAACATCACAACGAGAAGCATCATGAACAAAAACTAAAGGCAACATACCGAATCCAACGAGTGCAGTGAATGAAGCGAATGTAGCGAATGCAAGAGGAAGGTTATTGACAACATAGAGGCAGAGAAAAGTTGCAAGATAAAGCAGATCCATTGATAATGAAAGCAACTTTGGAGAATCAGGCTATGAAGTGACGACATGAAATGAAGATTGCGCGAAGGTAGAAAATGGAACAAAGAAGGAGTTTCATATGCTAAAGAAACAACTCAGGAAGAACATGAAGCTGCACAAACAGTCTGATGGGTTGCAACAAGAATAGGAACAACAGTAGGTGCAACATGCACTCATGGATGAAACTGGCCAGTACAAGTTAAGGATCCATCCTAGCAGCTGACACTGAGCGAACATGGTGAGTAGTGTTGTTGACCGTATGCAAAGGATCCAACAACATGCATGTCATTGAGCGCACACATGCAATCCAACCCATTCAACACACTCACCAAGGCGAAGACAAGAAGCAAGTCCAACTAGGGATGAACATGCACTTCAGCAAGTTGATGCACATGACCACCAACACACACTTGAATATCAACATGGACACTATACATCAATGTGTTGCCAATTCAACCATAACCAGGAATACCATGCACATGTTAGAAGATGAGTTGGATGGAGGGGCTGAACTAATGCACCGATTGCAATGGAGGTAAGAGTTCGCTTCAACAAGATGTCACCATGAGGTACATGCACACCATCGCGGATGACCAAGCTTGGCATCAACTCACTTGCTTCACCATCACAAGCATGTCAAAGAGTTGGTCTCAGCACAACAAACTGAGTGGCAGTGATGTCTTGCAAGGCTTGCTCAAGCCATGTTGTCTCACATGAGTACATGTGCATTGTAATGTTGAGTCATGTCAAGTGTAAGTCTAGTGTCAATAGTTGGATGTAATAGTCATAGAGTAGGTGAAGAGTCATGGGGGTAGTTGAACTATCACAAAGTGGAATGTCAAGGGTCACCCCACCCTTTGCCATAAATAGTCCCTCATAACTCATTGTAAAGGCTTTTGGTTAGCCAAGCTTCTACTAAGACTATCTTGAAGAAGTATTGGACAATATTGTAACACGCCTTGGCTTCTCCACTGCACGGAGCTAGTAAATCTCTTTGGAGGAGCACGTGAATGTGGTTGTAACGTTCCACTATTGGAGCTAGCAGGTTTACATGGTGTATTGTATGATTGTGACTTACACTTCTTTAATAATAAGAGCCAACACATTTTCATGCATATGTTGTTATTGTAGTTGGACTATTCCAGTTGCCTTAATAATATATTTTATTTAACTTACGTACTTGTATATGAAATGATTTGTATGCAATTATATGCATCTTGTTGTTAATTTGTTGCATATGTTGTTAATGTTGTCGCGTCCATGTTGACTACTCTGCCAGACATTAGACAAACCCTTATCATGAACCTTACTATATCAACTATCACACTCATCTCAGACTGATCCGTGAGTGCCATTCATGTTATCTTACCTTGTTGTTATGACTGGCACATCCGAGTGGATTGCTCCACCGGAAGGTGTGCATGTCATTTGTGTGGTGTGTTCCTAGTTGAGTTGGGACTGATCCCTTTCAACTTGACCTCTCCCTTCAAAGTTTTGGAAAATCTCATACACATTCCTTGACTCTTTGCATCAGTCACACCCTTGCTACTAGCATAGTTATCTTACTTGCTTCTGTGCGACATCGCGGTCAAGGCATTACCTTATGACCCACTGCTGGTACTCCTACACCAAACGGTCTAAGTATAATTGGGAATTCTTACCTGGGATATCCCCTTGACATGTTGGTGGGTCTAGCATTGTCAACAGGTATGTACAAATGCTTGAAAAAGAGGACTTGGTGGAGTTCTGATGTAGGAAACACATGTAGTATGCTATGAGTCAAGGAAGCTAGATGTGCATGAGCATAATTACGTGACTCATGTTCTTGAGTTGGCAACAATTATTCATGCATTGAATATGTGGAGACACTATCTTCTTGGTAGGAATTTCATTTTGATGAGTGATCATGATGGGCTAAAGTACATGTTTGACCAACCTAATCTGAATTCCAGGCAAGCTAGGTGGTTGGCTACACTTAGTGAGTTTGACTTTGATGTCAGGTACATTAAGGGTAAGAACAAGGTTGCATATGCCATTAGTAGAAGAGTGTAGGTAAATCACATTGCAACTATGAGTTCATATGGGACAGACTTGCAGGAGAAGATCTTGTAGGTAGGAAAACATGATGACATGTACCATCAAATTAAGCACAAGTCATAGCAATAGGGTACAAGTGAATATGATGTGGATTGCCATCTCAAAATCGATGGTTTGGTCAGATTTAGGGAAAAGATCTTTGTGCTAGACAACGATGAGCTCAAGAAGTTTATCTTGAAGGAATTTCATGTTAAGTCGTATTCAGGTCACCCGGGATATCAAAAGACATTGACATCAACTAGGAAATTATACCATTGGCCAAACTTGATGAAATAGGTGGTTGAGTATGTTGCAAACTGTTTCGACTGTTAGCAAGTAAAAGCAGAGTGTAAGCATCCAAGTGGTTTACTACAATTGATTCTGATTCCAGCGTGGAAATCAGAGATCATTTCCATGGACTTCATTACAGGTTTTCTGAGGATATGAAAGAAACATGACTCCACTATGGTTGTGGTTGATAGGTTAACCAAGATAGGTCATTTCATTGTAGTTAAGTCTACGAACTCAAATAGTGACATAGCTCATATTTTGATCAGGGAGGTAGTGAAGTTACATGGTATTCCTAAGAAGATTGTGTTACATAGAGATTCCAAGTTCACTTATAGGTTTTGGAAGGGGTTATTTGTAGGTTTGGGGACAAAGTTAGCTTTTATTACAACTTATCATCTGCAGACATATGGATAGATAGAGAGGGTCAACAAGATTTTGGATGACATGTTGAGAATGTATGCCATGCATTAGTAGAGGAAGTGGGAAGAGTATCTTCCACTAGTAGCATTTGCATATAACAATGGGTATAGGGAGTATTTGAAGATGAGTTTGTTTGAAGCACTTTATGGGAGGATTTGTAATAATCCTATTATTTGGAGTGATCCATTGAACTATTGGTCTAAGCAGTTAATCAAACAAGAAAGAAATGAAACTAAATAACTGATCGGAAACCAAATAAAAAAGACACAAGTAAACACAAGATTTTACATGGTAAAACCTTGACAGTGTGTCAAGAATTCATCAGTTTTATAAGAGCCTCCTCTGTTACAACTGCTGTTTCGGTATAAAACTAACTTGGCAGTAACTAATACAATTTTTACACATATTTACATAATTAGTTGTCAAATTCTAACAAACTCCACTATGACAACAATTTTCCTAATCCCTTTCCCATGCCCATTCATCATCTCTTCTAAACACCACCGCAAACTTCTCTACTATAACTGGCTTCATGAATATGTCTGCACAATTCTCTTGTGTATGGACCTTCTTGAGGGCTACTTTTCTGCCATCGATCACATGTCTCAAAAAATGATACCTTACATCAATGTGCTTGGTCTTGCTATGATAAGTTGGATTTTTAGCCAAACTAATAGCACTCTGATTGTCACAGAATACATTCAATTTCTCCTGCGTCCTTCCAATCTCATCAAGTAGACCCTTTAACCAGATTTCTTCTTTACTGGCATCTGAAACAACTATATATTCTACTTCGATAGTGGACAATGCAACTGTTTCTTGAAGCTTTGACATCTAACTAATTGATCCACCTGCAAGAGTAAAGACATAACCTATAGTAGATCTCCTTTTGTCCAGATCACCTGCATAATAGACATCCACATATCTGTAGGCTGATCCTTCACTACCATTAAAGATGATTTAATGATCACTTGTGCCTCTTAAATACCGAAGCACCCATTTCACTGCTCGCCAATGTTCTTCACTTAGATTTGTAACTCAAGGTTAAGTAATGCAGTCAGTGCCAACACAATACGAATAGAAACAAGTTTTACAATTGGTGAAAAAATCTCATGAAAGTCAATACCTTCAACTTGAGAAGACCCTTTTGCTACCAGCCTCACCTTATACCTTTCGATACTTCCATCAAATTTCCATTTGCATCCAAAAACACTTCTCCCTTTAGGAAGTTCTACAAGATCCTAGGCATTGTTCTTGGCTAAGGAATCCATTTCTTCTTCCATAGCCATTTTCTGTTTTTCGCTATCTGTATCATCTACTGATTCCTGATAACAAGAAGGTTCCCCATATTCAGTAATCAAAGCAAAATATGAAGCATAATCTTCATACCTTTTGGGAGATTTTCTTTCCTTTGTAGACCTTCTTAGAGTGATTGGTTGTTGAAATGGTTCAGAAACTTCAACAGTTTCCTTTGTATCTTCATCACCTTTTCCTCCAGAAGTCTCTCCTTCCTTTCGAATTTCAAAAAAGGTCTAGCCTCCAATTGAATTTGTTTATTTGGCGATACCTGCTCCTGTTCAATTATTTCAAAATTTGATTTTAAAAGAGAAGATTCATCAAATTTTATATCTCTACTAATGACTATCTTCGGCGACATAGGATCCCACAACTTGTATCCTTTCACCGCATAGTCATACCCAATAAAGAGATACCATTTTGATTTTGGATCTAATTTTGAATGCTAATTTTTAGGAATAAGAGCATAGGCATCACAACCAAATATCCTTAAATGTGAATAATCACAAAACTGACCTGACCAAACTTCTTCAGAAAATTTACAATTAATTGCCATGGAAGGTGATTTGTTAACTAAATAGCAAGCAGTGGATACTGCTTCTGCTCAAAACTCCTTTTGCAGGTTAGCTGTTGATCATGCTTCTGACTCTTTCCATAAGAGTCCAATTCATATGTTCAGCAACACCAATTTTCTGAGGAGTATAAAAAAACAATTTTGTGTTTAACAATTCCTTCATCCTTACAATATTGTTCAAATTCTAGAGAAGTAAATTCACCACCATTGTCAGTCGTTAAACATTTAATTGATTTTTCTGTTATTTTTTCTACCATTGCTTTAAATTGTTTAAAGACATTGAATACATCAACTTTCTTTTTCAACATAAAGACCCAAAATTTACGGGAGAAATCATCAATAAACACTAAAAAATATAAAGCCCCTCCATATGATACAACACGAGATGGTCCCCACAAATTAGAATGAATAGAGTCCAAAATTTATTTACTATTATGACTTCCAGTTTTAAACCTATGTTTACATTGTTTTACGTACACACAATGTTTACAAAAGACCAACTTCAAGGATTTCAAATCTGGAAGTAATTTACGATTATCAGTACCTAAAGACATTTCTCGCTCATGTGACCCAATCACTGATGCCATAGGCGAGTACCTTCTTCTTCTTTCTCTAACACAATTGCTGCTTCACTGACTTGAGTACTTCCTTTATGTCTGTAAATATTTCTGACCTTTTCTGCTTTCATAACAACTAGGGTGCCTTTTGAGACTTTCAATGCTCCATTATGACCTATAAACTTATAACCATTTGAATCCAACACTCCCAAAGAAATCAATTTTTTCTTCAATTCAGGTACATGTCTAACACTAGTTAATGTTCTAACTGTGTTATCATGCATTTTAATCCCAATATTTCCCATCCCAACAGTTTGACATGATACATTATTACCCATAAACACAGAACTACCATTTACAGCTTCATATGAAGTAAACCAATTTCTGTGTGGACACATGTGATGAGAAGCACCAGAGTCTAACAACCAACTTTCAAAATCTTGAGAGACATTACATATAGGTAAAGTTTCATCTATCATACATAATTCTTCAGTAGATAAAACTTCGTCTATCATACCTAAATCAACTTGATTTGCTTCCTTCTTTGGGTTATCAGACTCTTTTCATTTCCAACAGTCTTTCTTGAGGTGTCCAATTTTATTGCAATACCAACATTTCGCCTTACACTTCTTTCCCTTTGATTTTGATATGGAAGATCCCCTTGTTTTTTCTCCTCTTTCCTTTGACCATCCTCTAGCTATCATGGCTTTTGGTGCAGCCATTTCCGTACTAGATTTCCTTTGAACTTCTTCAGACAAGAGAGCTCCCACAACTGATTCAAATTTGAAAGAATCAACAGTGCTCAAACTGATTGAAGTTACAAAGTGGTCCTACGACTCGGGCAGAGAACTCAATAAGGTTATATATTTGTATTCTTCCTAAATTTTAACTTCCATATATGATAATTGGCATATAAGTGTATTAAAAACATTTAAATGTTCTACAACTTTTGTACCCTCCTTCGTCCGAAGACCGTACAATTGTCATTTCAAATAAATTCTATTGGTTAATTATTTTGTCATATATAGTTTTTCCAGTTTTTCCCATAAACCTGCAGCTGTACTCTCTTCAACAATGTTGAATAGAAATTCATCCACCAGGCATAACCTAATGGTACTAAGAGCCCGGGCATCCAAGTCCTCCCAGTCTGAATCTGTCAAGCTAGCAGGTTTCTTATTCACCCCGTCCAATGCTTTGTGCAACCCTTGTTGCACTAGCAAATCCCTAACTTTCAGTTTCCATAGAGAAAAGTTGTTCTTGCTGCTGAAATTCTTTACTTCCTCCTAGGATTTCAGTTTGTCAACTAGGGTTTCTTAAAAAATTTGAATTGTCTTCTTCCAACAAGGGTTTTCAAAATTTTCTACTCCAAAAAAAATTTCAGAATTTTGTTCCTTAAAAAATTTTCTTCAAATTGAATGAAAAAATCTACAATTGTTTTTTGGAAGAATTCCCTTTAATTTTAGTTTCATGGACAAAAAATCTTTGTTCTTCAATGAACCCTTTTAGTTTCAATAATCAATCACTTTCCAATCTGTTCGCTCCAAAATCATAATTCAAAAAATTATAAAGATACCTTTGATTTTTCTTCAACTTACAGATTCAACAATCAATTGCTTTCCAATCTGTAGTCTTTGATTTCTCCTATGGCCACTGATGATTTCTCCTCTACAATGGACCAAAGTTTCTCCTCTGCACTAGACCTCCGATTTCTGTATAGGCTATTAGATCTTTTCGAGATAGGTTCAGTTCAAAAAGAATGTGGCTATCCTCCTCACTTTCGGTGGCAGCCCCTCTTCAACAAAAAATGGTGGAATCTTTCAACATACATGGGCTCAATGTGGTGCTATCAGGTCTTTTCAAAATAGGTTCTTCGGCCTCTTCAAGCAGCAGTTCAAAATGAATGAGACTATCTTCCTCACTTTCGGTGGCAGCCCCTCTTCAACAAAAAAAATAGTGGTGTCTTTCAACATACATGGGCTCGATGTGGGCTCCAATAGTTTTTTTTTGTGTAATCTTCTCTGCCAGGAAGTGGGTGTGGGTATGGGTATGGGCTCACTATTCCAAGCCCTGACGATTAATCAACTATGGCTTTTCCAGGACTGCAAAAAATGGCTTTTGGCGTTTCCATGGCTGCTTGTCTTTCTTATCGAGAGCTAAACTCAACTCAATGCTCTGATACCACTTGTCGGTCTGAGCGGTTAATCAAATAAGAAATAAATGAAACTAAATAACTGATTGGAAACCAAATAAAAAAAGACACAAGTAAACACAAGATTTTACGTGGTAAAACCTTGACAGTGTGTCAAGGAAACATCCACGGGGCAAGGGATTAGAAATCTGTTAATCAGAGATGATTCTCCATGATTACAATAGTTCAAGCATTCATCAGTTTTATAAGGGCCTCCTCTGTTACATAATTGCTGTTTTGTATAAAATTAACTTGGCAATAACTAATACAATTTTTACACATATTTACAAAATTAGTTGTCAAATTCCAACATGAAGAGGGTATTGATTGCACTGGACATGTTGCCAGAGATGGAACATGAAATGAAAGTTATCAAGAATAATCTAAAGGCAACACATGACATGAAAAAGAGTTATGATCAACATAAGGTATTTAAGGAGTTTCAAGTTGGGGAGCATGTGTACTTACACATCAAGCCCAAGAGGAGTACCTTGAGGATTGGATCATGTGCCAAGATGGCACCTTGGTATTGTCGGCCTTTCGAGATCCTTGAGAGAATTGGACTTGTGGCCTACCAAATTCCACTCCCTCCAACAGTGAAAGTCCATGATTTTTTCCATGTTTCATTACTTAAAAGATATGTGCAGGATGTTGATCATGTGATTGACTGGTTTATATTGTAGGTGGAACCAAAAGGAGAATTCCATCTAGAACCTTAGTGCATTTTGCAGCGAAAGATGCTCATGATCCGGAATCGAGCAATTGAGTAAGTTAAAGTGTAGTGGAAGCACTTTGGGCCCATTGAAGCTACATGGGAGATGGTTGATCAAATGTAGGCTATGTATCATTCTCTATTTGCTGGCTGAGTGGGTGTATTATGATATATGTTTTAATGTTGTGTTTTGGTTATGCCTATGTATATGCATATGTATGTAAATACCACAGCGATTTGTGTTATAAGCTCCAATAAGTGGTATTGTGTTCATGTTATCATGGTCATTGTATCAACGATATGATATGATGTAAATTCTACAAAAAATTGTGTTATAAATCTCCATGGGAAGCATGTTTTTTGTTGGTTTATATGTGTCATTGAACGCTGATGATGGTGTTCCCCCAAGGGGGAGGGGTTTGTAACAACCCCTGGTTGATTTTTTATGTAAATAAAATAAGACCAAGGTCATGGGACACATATTCCAAGCTAAATGTTGGGAAAAACATAGTGATGGTGTATCACTAGTGATTAATTAATGACTATGGAAATTGGCAAAGACATTGAAAAAAGAAAAAAAGGCATTAATTGGAATTTTATTTATGAAATAAAGGAAAATAAGAGAAAAGGAAGGTGAAGAGACACATATTTTCATGAGAGGTAAATTGAAGAAAAAATGAAGTAAAATGAAGAAAATAGAGGCCTAAATATTAAAATACTTCTGAGAATCAATTCATAGTTGTTGTTAGTTTAGTCTTTGGATCTCTCATTCTCTCATAATCTTGCACACTTAGAGTATTATTAGAGCATTCTTGGAGCAAGTTGACATACATGGGATTTGGAGAAAGAAGGTAAAGGAAAGTAGGAAACTGCAAGGGAACAGGTGGATCAACAACTACTGCTGGATTTCTTTGCAGGTAATAGGTTGCATGTGTGATTTCCTTACTGATTTGTGGATGCATGGTATATGAATGAGATTTCCTAGTTATGTGTTATCATTGGCATGGAGGATTTCTTGGATTGACAATGGTTTTAGCCTTGCCTTTCTATTTCCTGGATAGACATGTTGTCGTGCGTTTTTTTTCACTTGATTGTTTTCTGATTGGTGCTCATAAATACTTATGGTTTTGGTTTGGAACAAACACTCTAGAAGCCCTGAAACAAATTTGGCTGAGTTACTAGTCCTGGAGCCTAGGTTGGGACAAACATTGTGGAGCCCATGGTTGGTTGAGTTACTGGTCCCTAGAGAAGGGTTGGAAAAACATTTTAGAGCCCTAGAAGGTTGTGGGTTGAGTTAGTACTAGTTCCTGGAGCACTTGAAAACTTGGGTAGAGACCGATATGGTTGGTCTTAGTGATGTATGACCCTGAGGTGGAATCACTGGTTGAGGGTTGAGGTGGTTTATCCTCTGGAAGTATTGGTTTGGTTTATTCCATGAGATCCCACATTCATGCTTGGAATATGGCACAGAGGGTATTCACTGAAAGAGAGATTGGGTTCAACCCAATCTATGGTTGGGTGGTAGGTGGAAGTCCCTGACTTGGTTGGTATTTTCATATGTTAATAAGAGTTATTATTCTATTATGATTCATGTATATTTTTAGCGATTATGTTGGCTATATTATGTTAATTTTCCATGGTTTACATGATGGTTATTCTCTGGTTATATGTTGATTATATGTTGTGTATCATTTATGGCTCTTGTCATGAATTGTTTAGTTATTGATCATTTAATGAATGTATGGGCTAATAAATTTTGTTGTAGCTATGTGGAGAGGGTATAGGACCTTCTTGGTGATTCTCAAATGAATCTTAGATCTTTACCATTATATATACATTCATGACTTGTAGCTTACATGTTTTCCATGCGTTTGAAGAAATGCCTAGTATGTTATGGTCAATCTAGGTCAACCTTTTGATTCGAGATTGAATGTTTAGCTTTGTTGTCATGTCAATAATGACTTTGAGAGGTCTCAGGAAGTTATGGGCAGTGGTTTAGAGGCTAACCTGGAATTATGGCTCAAATATCATGACTAAACCCTATGAAATGGACAATTTGGGTCACAACTGCACTCATGCAGTGTTGTGCATGTGGTTGGAGGCCTTCAACTACACTCAAGCCTTGTCATGCATGTGGTTGGGATCTTAGGTCAGTGAAAAGGAGCCCCAACTCAAGGTTTCATCACTTGGGGTGGTTCTTTTGCCCCTGAATGTTATGTAGCCTTGAGATATGTTGTGAGTTGTTCGTTTGTGGTCAGTTTGTAGGCCCCAATTTCTTAACTAGATCTTGGAGGTTAGGTCATGTCATAGTAACTCTTCTTCTCATGTTTACCCTGGTAGGTTGGTGAACTCGGGTAAATGTGGGAGGGGGTGGTTACACATTCTAATACAAGACACCTTGTAATGAATATTTAGATGTCTCCAATGATGGAGAAGGAAAATACCAAACACTTAATGCATAATGATTTGAAAATAGGATAGTAATGGAGTTTGTGCTTGATTAATTAAATAGTTTCAACTCTTAGCCTAATGTACAACCAAAATAGATGATCATGTTTCTTGAATGGAATGTGTATGACTACACAATTGTGCGTACAAATTCCAAATGTTCAAGAACATTGTGTATAGCTTGTATAATGGTGTGTGCATCCTTCAAAAGCTTAGAAACATTGTGTACAACCTATGGTGAGGTTTTGATTGATTGCTAGGTAGAGGATGGCCTTTGTAATGCTTAGAATAAATAATTGAATCTTTGAAACATAAGAAGATGGTTTGTGGTAACCATGGCAAACAAAAATGACATTGTTTCCACTTCTCCAATAATCAATTAAACAAGAACAATATAAATTGAAACTCTCTCCAATAGTGAAACAAATATATGCATTGATATTGAATATCAAAGACAAACCAATTATGTGCAATCCAAACCTATTGGGATTCTTTAATGGCTAAGGGGAAGGAAAACATGAAGAAAAACTCAAAGCATTTCCATTCCACAAGTCTTCACATATTAAAATTACCAAGCAAACATTGGAACACAAAGTATTGATAAAAAATGAATGTCTAAGCATATATAACATGAATTCAATAGGGAATGCTCCATTTTAACCATGAATTCAATTATAGGAAACATAGGAAGCATGGATAAGAACGAAATTAACACATACATAATATTTTCTCATTGCCATTCTTAATTATCACCATTAACACCCTTAGAGAATCATATTAAACAAAATAAGAGCACCTTGTCACACATAGGAATTACTTCATAATTGTAGAGAGATTCATACACATTTACATCATATTTACCATGGAAACCTAAATGGGAAAACTAGCTTCTAATGGTTGCTCAGTGTTATTTTGACAATATCTAGTCACAATGTAGCTCAAGTTTCTTTGTGCATCCTTCTCTCTTTACCCAAAAATCAAAATACATTTGAAGGTAAAATTACAAGAACAAATAGGGAGACATAGGGTAATGGAAAGGTTAACAGATCTAACCTTTCATTTCTCATTCCTTAGTCTTTATCTCATATTTTCATTATTATCATTATTACTTTTTTTCCATCTCTTTGTCTTTGTTTTTTACTTGTACATTATCCTTCATAGTTTATTACATCAACAAGTGTGGTCTATATTGGAATTGGGCTTGAGGAATTACATTTTTTCATAAGGAAAAATTGTTTGGATGGTTTGAAAAATATGTGTAATAACCTTTGATTTGTTTTTTATCCAACGTTTCGGACTTTCTAGGTGAGTCCATCATCAAAGAAAATGTTGTCCACAATTTGAGATGCATGAGCATGAATAACAAAGCTTCTTAATCGTCATAGAAAAGAAATGTATTTCTTGTCAACTCATAATAATTTAATTTTTAATATTTAATTTAGTTAATTTTGATTTTTAGAGAAGATTAAAATAAATAGGCTTAATAATGATAATTAATTAAATAGTAGTGGTAAATTTTAAAATTGGTTTAATATTTAAATTGTTTAATAAATGATTGAAATGTATAATGTAATATTAATAGTTAAATTAATGAAATTCTAATGAAATGTTTGATTGATGACGAAATATTTGATTAGTTATTAATTAAAATAATTAATTATGACTTATTATTTTGATTGTTTTTAATATAGGTTTCCAAGTGGTGCTAAGATTTAAGCCGTCATCCCTATTCATTGTGTTCTTGGGTGGATGGTCTGATTTGGTAAGCTTGGAATAACTTTTGTCTAAGCCACAATTCAACTGATTAGATTAAGGGTTTGAGAAATGAAAGATCACAATTTTCAATTTCAAAGGCAAGAATAAAAAATTAAATTAAATTATTCATTATTTTTCCACTTGTTAAGCAATTTCTTCCATTCTCTTCCACGAACATTTCATCGCACCTTGATCAACTTCATCGACTAGAGATGTTGATTGATTAATCGATCACCTCTAACCTTCATCTGTTTTAATTATCACTTAAATAAGTTAACAAAAAAGCATGTGATTGATCCGTTCTATTTCTATGTGCAATATATAGATGGCATTTTGTATGGGCTCCATCTTGCTTACAAGCCATAAAGATTTCTTTCTTATCAAGGAAAGTAGAAAATAAGACAATGTTGTTTATCGATTACTTGCAGTTTATTTGCATGCAATGAGTTTAAAGAAAAACTTTTCCATGCATCAATAACACTACTTTTCCATGTTCCCATCTTTGAATAATGTTCTTTGATATCTTTGGTTTTCATTGGAAGTATTTTGATACTAGCCAAGCTACTGATTTTCTAAATCAGAGTTGTAAGTTGCTCATGAAACCTATTTGTTGGGAATAATACTGAGAGGGGGGAGGGGGGGTGGGGAGGATTGAATCAATATTAACAAATCAATAAATTTTTCGTTTCACAATCATATTTATATATGCTACTTTAGTGAAGGAAACTTGCATGTGCACACAACTATTCTTAAGGCAACCAACGTATATCCGATGAACTTACAATTCGGTTAATTTATCATATGTTGAAATTTAATCAATGCATCCATAGTTTATTAAACATTAAAGAGTAACCATGTCCAGTAATAACAGAATAAACCATCACATACAAATAACACACATGACCACCAAGATTTAAGGTGGAAACTCAATGCCGGAGTAAAACCACCTGCTGCTGTTGCCTCTCTCTTCTTTTAATATAAATAATAACCTGTTTACAATCTTGTACTGGTGAAAACTCATACCAGTATGCAGGCACCCACCTGTAGAAGGCTACAACCTTCTCTCGTTCTCTAGCTTCTACTGGAATGGAGCTACAACCCCTTGGCTCTTGTACTGACTGATATGTTTACCAGTACATAGGTGCTGATCTACCATGTTCAGTCATTCTCCAACTACTACCGGAAGGGAGATCCAACCCCCTAATCTACTCACCAGCCACTAATGGCAGGAAGCTTCGACTTCCTCAATGAAGGCTCCAATCCCTAGTATCCTCCCGGGACCACGTTCCATAAATTTTCATACTGGACCCATTAGTAACATTGAAGCTCAAAATTAATCACCACTGTAATACAACCAACACATACATTTGCATCAACCAATAAATGAAACCCAATCATCAATCTATGATATAGCTGTAACCCAATCATCAATCTCCGAATCAACCACAAGAAACTCAATCATCAATCTCTGAATCAACCAATCACTAAAACCTCAATCAACTGAAACTTAATCAAAATTAAACCAATGAACTGGAATAGACAGATCACTATAACCAGTAGACATATCTAAACCCAGAACACTACATCAACAACCAGAACCAACTGCAACCTCAAAAATCATATGTCAGAATGTATACGCTACTTCAATGAAGCCAACCTGCATGTATACACTAATTCAATTAACCCAACCTGCATATACCTCTAAAAGTACTAAATCATAAAACCTATGAATCAAAACTGTACCAATGAGTAAAATTTTGAAGATTTGCTGTCAAATTACAAAGATATAAATGGACAATATTAATAAATATCATCCTTCTCACTTAATCAATCAATCAATCAGACTCAATCTCCTTGTGCATTCAGTTCTATTTTCAGATCTAAGAAGACATCATTGACAAACAACAGTAAAATAGTAGCACTAATAAGATAGATCAGTCATCTCTGAACACCAAGGTTTTCTTTTTCATACGCTACTTGTAAGAGTTAAACCAGCGTGTATACGCACCTTCACCAAAGCGAACCATCTTGTAGATTTGAAAATACTTACTTATAACTTCGCAACTATTCCAGACTTCAGACATACCCAGATCATTTGTTAGCACTCAGATATAGCCTATCCATTATTAGATCACATAATGATAAGTCACTATGACCCTGATCCATCATTAGGTCTCATCCATCATCAAACACTCAGGCACATACTTAGTTCAGATCAAGCAAAGCATCAGAAACCCATAACATGCATATTTTCTTTTGATCTAACACTTCATAAGATATTCACTACTTGTGCAGTCAGCCCTTTGATCTTCTCCTCCTTATATAGTTTTAGCCTTTCTCAATACCTTGGACCAAAACAACACTTAGAACCTATGGTATTCTTAGACGGGATCAAGTAATTGTTATTTCACTTAATATTGTGGGGTAATACCATGGTATTTACCCTTCGTATTCTTTAACCTTAATTTTCCATCTCATATGCGCTTTTCCTCTTATGAAAGTGCGTGCATACGTATACACTCTTTTTGTTCTGTGAATTCATGTGTATACATTGCTTGGACAAGGCGAACATGTGTATACAACAAACTAACAAAACATCCTTTTTCTTCAACTTCTTGATTCTGATGAGTAGTCCTTTGTTCCATCATCCTTTTCTTCTGTACCATTACTCTGTTACCTCTAAATAGACCCGTTATAATGTGATTTTCCATTGTATATTACTTCTAAATTGATTCCTTTGAACCGCCCTCCATTTTGTCACATCTGTAAGCATAACTGCCATGTATTCTATCAAATCCTATTTATACTTTTATCAATTATTTCATTTATCAAAGAATACTTGTTATCAAGGAGAACACACACTAATAATCTCCCTATATCAAATCTTTTACCATTATTCTATTCCATCATTTTGTCACCTCTGATATGTCCTGTAGATTCATCTGGTTACCATATACTTGTTCTGCTACAAGTGGGTTGCCATCAAGTATAACACATGCATCATAATGCCAACAATCTCCCTCTTTGGACTTGATGGCAACTACTTTGGTGTTTGGTCACCACAACCTATAAATAACATCACGACAAGCACCAAGTTGTTCTAAACATCAAGCTACTCTCAAACACAACTCTCCAAACACCAAGCTACTCTCCCCCTTTGACATCAAGGGAAAAGGGACGACTAACCAATGTTAAATGAGGACTTCCATATCTGAATAACTAAATATGAACATTAATCATGCTCCCCTAGGGACATGTTGACCTTTCTGATCAAACTCCCCCTTAGTACATGATGAGATGCATTATACTGTCCATGCTCCCCTTGAGCATATGTAGAATCTACAGAAATAATTTTAAAAGAATAACATGACTCTATAACTCAACTATGTGAGTATGACTTTCCTATCATCAATGACTCATAGATACATTAATTACCCAGTCAAGTGGGGATACATCAAATGACTCAACCACTCAACCAAGTGGGATTACATATTTGACATGATCTCAAAAGTCCATATATGACTGAATATGACAATTATTACATCATAGGTATTTACATGAACTTTACATATAATGATATACATGAAATTTATAACAAAGACCAAATATCTAAACAAGACCATGATAGTCAACAGCAATTATCATACACCATATATGATCTGTACCATAAGCATCTATCAACAACATCTAGACCAACAACCTGTATATGTCCAACATTAGTTTGCAAGACAAGCCAATGTGCCTTTAATATCATCAACCTCTGACAAAGTATGCTTCATATAGATATCAACTCATCCTCATCTCATCAAGATCAACTTGCTACATTTCCTTAGTAGAAATAGCCTTATCATAACCTTCCATGAATTAACTAAGCATATGTCATATCTCCAAGCAGTAACACAAAATCATTCACGTCATATCATATGTATGTGAAAACACCATAGTAATCATCCATGACTATACCATCATCATCGTACCAAGAACTGTATGATCTTTCCATAACATCCATCGATATATCAACCATTTATCTTTACTAGGGATTTTTCCAACATCCCACATATGATAAGCATCAACCATGATAATCAACATATGGGAGAATCAAAGCTATCATCATAAAGTAAGAAGTCATCACCATTATGTGACTAAGTAATCCATGTCTCCATATATCCATGTCTTCAAATACATATGTCTTCACGAAACCTGCAATAACACCTTTCTCTTGGCTAACCAACATTATTTATCAATGTGTAATTTAAGTCATCATCCATGTATCTAGCATAATATGTATCCATCATAGAGATAGAAATATGTATCTAGCTTCTCATCAATGTGAAAATCAAATCATGTGCTCATAGTAATTTGTTAATCATTCTTGATACCATCAAGAGCAAAAATCCTTAACCAATATACCATGTGAGAGCCAAGAACTATGGGAATCCTGCAACATAACTGCCCCATATGAACTTTATGCATCTTTGAAGGCATGATGACAGCAACATAAAAGGAATGAGTGACTCATCATCAAATAATGAAGTTGTGTATTCTAGATTTGTTCTTCTCCTTGAACTTATGAAGATCACCATGTAAGCAACATAACTATATGCATCATCAAAAGAGTCATCCACAATCATCCATAAATCTGATCTGAATAACAACTATGTGGCTCAAGCAATATTTGAGATTTCATCATAGGAAACTCATGACTACAGCATAGCATGATGTATGATTTAAACAATTCAACAACATAAGCGTCCTCACCATTGATAAGAATATTTATGTACCAAATACTTCTAAACATCATGCCAACAATGTATTATTTAGAAGCATAACATATTCTCCCCCTGAACCTGTGCCAACTGTTCACTGTCCAATCTGATCATTTCGTAAATCAGTACGAATCATCATGGCATCATCATCAACTAGTTATACATCAAATCATCAACAACTTATGAGGGTCAAAATCACTTCTACATATCATCAATAGACTATAATCATCCTCAATTAGAACACAAAAGATAATTGATAATTGAATGAAACATATTAGACCTATTTTCCTGATTATATCTCATTGCTTCTACATCAAACCAATAGATACATGACTTGGAAGTGTCTAACTCACGTATATACACAACTTGTCTTCATGATAATTGCGTATGAGGACTAGAACACTGAAATTTAATAATTTTAGTTCTTCCTAAGTTTGTTTTGTCTGTATACTGAGTTATGCCACATTTTTTTGACTGTAATTCCTTCTTCTTCCATACCTTGGAGTGTAATGATGTTTGCTCCTATTGGTATGTTGGCCGAAATTTTCTCCTGCTTTCTTTTGCTATATGCCCAAACTTGTTACAAGCATAACATCTTATATGTTTCATATTCCTTCTAAAGAAATCAATGGCTTTGTGACCAAACATATTGCAAGAAAAAAAATATCCCTTAAAATACCTGAAAGCTAATGATCTCTCTGTGTGACTATTATTATCTTGAACCATTCTACTTCTACACCTTGCTGCAAGATGTCCAAAATTATGACATATAAAACATTCAACATTATTCATGAGAGGAAAGAATTGATTAACACTTCCATGGTTAGGAGTAAATGATCTTCTTTGAAGACTTTCTTTCCTTTGTTGTTGATGGGGTTGACCTCTTATCTCCTCGTTGAGTATTTCAGATTTTGTATTAGAGTTCCTTGCTTCAGTTTGTGAGCTAGATTCATCTTTAACAGTTTCATGAAAACCAAGACCAGATTTGATGGCAGGAGATCATTAACTATTAAGAATATCATCCAAAATATTAGTACTATCTTGAAATCGTAAAAGTTTATTCTTTTCTTATAATTTACCTTTTAGGATATTTACCTCAACCTGATATTGCTCTTCCTTTTCAAGATACTGCTTCTTCATGATTTCCTCAAATTTTCTTTCTTTTCCCACCTGTTTCCTTAATTCGAGAACTTCATTTTCTTGTTCTTCAAATGCTTGAAGTAGTTCTTAATTATGATTATTTGAATTTTTAAGATCTTCTTTTAGAGAGACGACCACAACTTCAAGACCTTCACAGTAATTGGTTCTTTCCATAAGTTACTTGGTTGTTGTATCCTTTTCATTCACTTCATTTTTCAATGATGTCACTTCATCCTGCAACCTTTGACATTGATCTTCCTTTTCCTCATACTATTTCCTTACTTTGTTCCCTCCTCTAACTGAGCTTTTAACCTTGAAATCTCTTCTTTGTAGGTACACTCCCTTTTGTCCAATAGATCTTGTTGATCTCTAATTTTGTCTATGAGCCTTTTAAATTCTGCCTCCATATTTCATTCACTTTCACCCATAAGAGAAAATTCACTTGTTTCACTGTCACTTTCATTATCATCAATATTGCATGAACATAAAAATGTTTCACCAGAAGGCCAAAAATTTGTACCTGATAATTCTTTTGCTTGTTCATCTTTAATATGGAGTGATTTTGGATTTGAATACTTACTTGCACCTTATAGCCAATTGTCGCTCCTACTGACATCGTTCCTTTGAGATGTCTTCTTCTTCTGAGGTGCTTTCTTCTTTTGCTTCTTTCCCATTGTTAAAACGGATCTCCTTCAAACAATCAAGCTTTTTCCAAAAGACCTGCTCTGATTCCAATTGTTGGGAATAATACTGGGGGGGGGGGGTGAATCAGTATTTACAAATCAATAACTTTTTCATTTCACAATCAAATTTATATACGCTACTTCAGTGAAGGGAACTTGCATGTGCACACAACTGTTCTTAAGGAAACCAACATATATCTAGTGAAATTATGATTCAATTAATTCATCATATGTTGATCTTTAATCAGTGTAGTAGTACTTTACTAAAAATTAAATAGTAACCATGTGCAGTAATAACAGAATAAACCATCACACACAAGCAACACACATGAACACCAAGATTTAAGGTGGAAACCTAATGCGGAAGAAAAACCACTTTTTGTTGTTGTCTCTGTCTTATTTTAATATAAAGAATAATCTATTTGCAATCTTGTACTGGTGCAAACTCATACCGGTATGCGGGCACCCACCTATAGAAGGCTACAACCTTCTCTCGTTCTCCAACATCTACTGGAAGGGAGCTCCAACCCTTGATCTAATCACCAACCACTACTAGTAGGAAGCTTCGACTTTCTCACCAAAGGCTCCAACCCTCAGTATCCTCTAGGGACCACGTTTCATAAATTTTCATACTAGACCCATCCGTAACATTGAAGCTCAAAATTAATCACCACTGTAATACAACCATCAGATACATTTGCATCAACCAATAACTGAAACCCAATCATCAATCTCTGACATAGCTGAAACCCAATCATCAATCTCTGAATCAACCACAAGAAACTCATTCATCAATCCCTGAATCAACCAATCACTGAAACCTCAATCAACCGGCACCTAATCAAAATTCAACCAATCAACGGGAACAAATAGATCACTGTAACCAGTACATAGCTCTGAACCTAGAACACTACATCAACAACTAGAACCAACTGCAACCTCAAAAATCATATATCAGAATGTATACGCTACTTCAATGAAGCCAACCTACATGTATATGCTACTTCAATTAACCCAACCTGCGTATACCTCTAAAAGTACTTAATAATAAAAACTATGAATCAAAACTGTGCCAACCAGTAACATTCTAATGATCTATAGTCAAATTACGGAGATCTAAACAAACAGTAGCAAAGATCACCCTTCTCACTTAATAAATCAATCAATCAGACTCAATCTCCTTATGCATTCAATTCTATTTTCATATCTAAGAAGACATCATTGACAAACAGTAGTAAAACCACAACACAGATCAGATAGATCAATTGTCTCTGAACATCAAGATTTTCTTTTTCATACGCTACTTGGAAGAACCGAACCAACATGTATACGCACCTTCACCAAAGTGAACCAACGTATAGATTTGCAAATACTTACTTATAACTTCACAGCTATTCCAGACTTCAGACATACCCAGATCATTTGTTAGCACTCAGATCTAGCCTATCCATTATCAGATCACATAATGATAAGTCATTATGATCTTGATCTATCATTAGATCTCATCCATCGTCAAACACTCAGGTGCATACTTAGTTCAGATCAAGCAAAGCATCGGAAACCCATAACATGCATATTTTCTTCTGATATAACACTTCATTAGATATTCATTACTTGTGCACTCAACTCTTTGATCATCTCCTCCTTATATAGTTTTTTCCTTTCTCAATACCTTGGATCAAAACAACACTTAGAACTTGTGGTATTACTAGACAGGATTAAGTAACCATTATTCCACTCAATATTGTGGGCTAATACCATGGTATTGACCCTTGGTATTATTTAACCTTAATTTTCCATCACATATGCACTTTTACTCTTGTGAAAGTGTGTGCATACGCATACGCTCTTTTTGTTCTATGAACCCATGTGTATACACTGCTTGGACAAGGTGAACCTGCGTATACAACTTAAACTAACTTAAAACATCCTTTTTCTTCAAATTCTTGATTCTGATTAGTAGTCCTTTGTTCCATCATCCTTTTCTTTTGTACCATTACTCTGTTACATTTGAATAGACCTGTTATAATGTGATTTTTCATTGTATATTACTTCTGAGTTGATTCCTTTGAACTGCCCTGGATTTTGTCACATCTATAAATACAACTACCATGTATTTTTTCACATCATGTTTATACCTTTATCAATTAGTTCATTCATCAAAGAACAAGTGTTTTCAAGGAAAACACACACTAATAATCTCTCTGTATCAAACCTTTGACCATTATTCTATTCCATCATTTTGTCACCTCTGATCTGTCACGTAGATTCATGTAGTTACCATATACTTGTTCTGCTACAAATGGGTGTCCATTAACTACAACACATGCATCATAATGCCAACAATATCCCCCTTTGGACTTGATGGAAACTACTTTGGTGTTTGGTCACCACAACCTGTAAATAACATCAAGAAAAACACCAAGCTATTCTAAACATCAAGCTACTCTCAAACACAACTCTCCAAACAGCAAGCTACTCTCCCCCTTTGACATCAAGAGAAAATGGATGACTGACCAATGTTACATGAGGACTTCCATATCTAAACAACTAAATGTTAACATTGATCATGCTTCCCCCTAGGCACATGCTGACTTCTCTGAACAAAATCCCCCTTAGTACATGCTGAGATGCATTATACCGTCCATGCTCCCCCTGAGCATATGTAGAGTCTGCAAAAATATTTTTGAAAGAATAACATGACTCTATAACTTAACTATGTGAGTATGACCTTCCTATCACCAAGGCCTCATACATACATAAATTACCCAGTTAAGCAGGGATACATAAAATGACTCAACCACTCAACCAAGTGGGATTACATATTTGACATAATCTCAAAAGTCCATACACGAATGAATATAAAAATCATTACATATTAGGCCTTTAGATGACCTTTACATATAATGATATACACGACATTTACAAAAAAGAGTAAAGATCTAAACAAGACCATGGTAGTAATCAACAACTATCATACACCATATATGATCTGCACCATAAGCATCTGTCAACAACATCCAGACCAACAACTTGTATATGTCCAATGTAGTATACCTAGGGGGGATAGTATGGGGTACATAGGAAGGTACCCAAGGGAATAATGTAATAATGGGATGGGCCATAATTAATAAATAAAGTGGTTAACCCGCATCATGTAAGGGACCATAAGTAGTTAGCAATAATGTGATAAGCCCAAGGTATTAGATATATGGTATTGAGAGACCCATGGTATTGTATGTATGTAGCCTATATAGAGGCTAGAGACTCCCCATAAGAGATGTGAATGATTATTGTAGTAACAAGAATATGGCTTGTGGAGTGTTCTCCTTCGTTAAGGAGTGATTGTATAGTGTTACCCTACCTTAAGGGTTTGATATTCATAAAGATCTCAAGTTCAGATGCACGTGCATGGTACCAGTGGACTACTCTTTTGAGTAGATCTTATTATTTGTGTTCTTCTTATGTTTTGGGGTCGAAACATGTTTAAGGGGGGTGGAATGTCGTATACCTAGGGTGAATAGTATGGGGTACAGACGGAGGTACCCAAAGGACTAATGTAATAATGTGATGGACCATAGATAATAAATAAAGTGGTTAACCCACATCGTGTAAGAGACCATAAGTAGTTAGCAATAATGTGATAAGTCCATGGTATTAGATATATGGTATTGCGAGACCCATGATATTGTATGTAGGAATCCTATATAGAGGCTAGAGGCTCCCCATTGAGAGATGTGAAAGATTACTGTATTAACATGCATATGGCTTGTGGAGTGTTCTCCTTTCTTAAGGAGTGATTTCATGGTGTTACCCTACCTTAAGAGTTTGATATTCATAAAGATCTGAAGTTTATCTATTTCTCTTTTGTTATTTCTGGGAATTTTTTTATTTTCATACATTTTCAGGTCAGATCTATTACAAGTGGTATTAGAGCACTTTCTTGGGCAAAGCGGAAATATTTATATTTTTATTTTCATTTTTGTAGGAGTTTTTTGGGGTGACGAGTTTGCAGATCAGATATAAAATTTATGGATAAAAATTTGCAGAAATTTTTTATAGATATGGCTTCTTGTTAGAAAATTATATATTACGGAGCAATGGAACAAATAAAATATTGCAGAAATATAAACATAGAAAACGCACAAAACAAGAGAGACACAGATATACGTGGTTCACTCAGTTTGGGCTACGTTGACCCCGAATAGCCAGTCCTTCCTTTCTATTATCCAGCAAAATGAAGAGACACAACCTACAACAAATCCGCTGTAATATCCTCTGTTTTCTCTCACAGTCTCACCTCTCTATTTCTCGCTCACACAGAATACACATCTATCACACAACCTCAAATACAATACCCTCATACAAAGAGAGGGGTTGCCTTCTAGGGAAAAAAACCGTAAACTAAACATAAGTTCTACCGTCAGATCATCCACCTAATGAACAACCCAGATTGACTATAAATTACTATACTTTTACAAGGCAATTTTATAGCTATTTTTAGCTTCGAGGGCACTGCCCCCGAAACCCCCCGCCAGGGGGGGCTCCCAAACGTCACAGCCGCCCCACCTGGACTCCCCTGCAACGAATATTTTACGGGCGGCGTTGCCACACTCATTTCGAACTGGGGTCCTATGTGGCGATACCTTTGAATATAGAAGATAATCAGGCTCCACACCCAACACTTCTTTGTGAAAAAATACCCAAATTCAAAAAAATGATCAGCTGAGTTGGAGTTTGGATGAGGGAGATATTGTTGATTTAAAAATCAATTGTGTTGTAGAAATGTTTATGACAAAAATTCATGGACGTCGAATCTCCAGTGAATTGTTGTAGCTTTTGGTGAATAATTTTTAGAAACTAATTGTAGATCTAGGATCCTCTTGAAAAATTACCCAAATTGAAAAAAAAAAATCTGTTGAATTGGAGTTCAGATGAGGGAGATAGCGTTGATTTAAAATCAATGCTTTTTTTCCAGATTTTTTGTGACAGTGAGACAATTGTAGCACAAATCTAAAATTTTAGAGTGACTAGATCGGGATTTATATCACATGGAAAGATGCAAAATGGTTGTTTCATTTCCAAAAATAGGTTATAATAAGGATTACAAACAATATTGATCAAGTTGTGTCCATTTTAAAGTTTCGCCAAAGTAAGTGATTTTTTTTCAAAACCCTCTTGATGGCTTCTAGCAAGAATTTTTTTACAGGGAAAGGTAATGGTCCTACTATTGAAGAATTCATAAACGATATTAAGAAAACCTTTCTGAAAAATTGGAAAGGCTTCGTACAGTTTGGTTTGAAAGATAAGGCTACCATATGGTGGAGCTCACTTGACAGCAAGAAGTTGTACAAACTTTCGGATGAATAATTTAAAAAACTCCTTTTGGACAAATGGTCTCAAGCTACACAACGTGAGAATGAAACATGGAAAGGGTTATTTTCTGATGATATCTCCTTATTACAGGTTCATGGATGTATTCAGAAAGAGAAGATAATTGTGTCTATCAATCCTAATAGCAAGCATAATTTTATTAATGTTCATTTGGCTAAAAGATTGCAAATCCTAGCCAAACAAATGGAGCGCACACAAGTTAACAATGAGAAGGTGCAAGTTTATAAAGATTGAAGATTTCTATGGATAAGTATGTATTGCATTCTGATTTTTATGCTTAAGATATGGCTAATGTGGATGTTGTTTTGGGATGCCCTTGGATGGAATCTGTTGGTACTATCAATATTGATGTTCAGAAGAAAATCCTGAAGCTCTGGTATAAAAAGAAGAAAGTTACATTATAGGATATTTCCATCAAAATAGGTAGAGTCCAAGGAGACTGAAGTGGAAGATGTTGCAGGTACTGACACATCAGATGAGGAATCCGTTGTTGAAGTCATACTGGAAGATAAGCAACAACCACAGGCGCCACAACATGTACCAGAAATCAATCAGGCTCCATAAGGTGGTGAGTTAAATAAAGATACACCATTGGTTAACACTTCAACATATCACCACCCACATCACCTAGCAAGAAAACAATCAACAAGATGGAAACAAATTAGCCACAAGGTCAACAAACTCCACATGATAGATAAAGAGGTGCGAAGATCCAATCACAACACATCAACACAAAGGAACTGCTAGGATCAACTCCAATCTCAAGTGAGCGATGCACCTGGTAGATCTAGTAATTACCTGTCTCTGGGATGGCTACATGCATGATACCAGTGGACTACTTTTTTGAGTAGATCTTATTATTTGTGTTCTTCTTATGTTTCGGGGACGAAACATGTTTAATGGGGGTGGAATGTAGCATACCTAAGGGGGATAGTATGGGGTACAGAGGTAGATACCCAGGGGAATAATGTAATAATGGGATGGGCCATAGTTAATAAATAAAGTGGTTAACCTGTATAATGTGAGGGACCAAAATTAGTTAGCAATAATGTGATAAGCCCATGGTATTAGATATATGGTATTGAGAGACCCATGGTATTGTATGTATGAAGCATATATAGAGGCTAGAGACTCCCCATTGAGAGATGTGAAGGATTATTATATTAACAAACATATGGCTTATGGAGTGTTCTCCTTCCTTAAAGAGTGATTGTATGGTGTTACCCTACCTTAAGAGTTTGATATTCATAAAGATATGAAGTTTATCTATTTCTCTCTTATTATTTATGAGCATATTTCTATTTTCATATATTTGTAGGTCAGATCTATTACATCCAACATCAGTTTCCAAGATAAGCCAATGTACCTTTAATATCATCAACCTGTGACAAAGTATGCTACATATAGATATCAACTCATCCTCATGATCTCATAAAGATCAACTTGCTTCGTTTTCTTAGTAGAAAGAGCCTAATCATAACCTTCCATGAATCAACTAAGCATATGTCATATCTCCAATAAGTAACACAAAATCATTCACATAATATCATATGTATGTGGAAACACCATAGTCATCATCCATGACTATACCATCATCATCGTACCAAGAATTGTATGATCTTTCCATAACATCCCTTGATATATCAACCATTTATCTTTACTAGGGATTTTTCCAACATCCCACATCTGATAAGCATCAACCATGATAATCAACATATGGGAGAATCAAAGCTATCATCATAAAGTAAGAAGTCATCATCATTATGTGACTAAGTAAGCCATGTCTCCATATATCCATATCTTCAAATAGATATGTCTTCATGAAACCCACAATAACACAATTGTTTTGGCCAACCAACATTATTTATCAATGTGTAATTTAAGTCATCATCCATGTATCTAGCATAACATGTATCCATCATAGAAATATCAATATGTATCTAGCTTCTCATCAATGTGAAAAGAAAACCACGTGCTCAAAGTCATTTGTCAATCGTTCTTGATACCGTCAAGAGCAACAATCCTCAATCAATATACCATGCGAGAGCCAAGAACTATGGGAATCTTGCACCATAATTGAACCATATGAACTTTATGCATCTTTGAAGGCATGATGACAACAACATAAAAGGAATGAATGACTCATCATCAAATAATGAATTTGTGTATTCTAGATTTGTTCTTCTACTTACACTTATGAAGACCACCATGTAAGAAACATATTATATGCATCATCAAAAGAGTCATCCACAATCATCCATAAATCTGATCTAAATAACAACTATGTGGCTCAAGCAATATCTAAGATTTCATAATAGATAACTCATGATTGTAGCATAGCATGATGTATCATTTAAACAATTTAACAACATAAGCGTCCTCACAATTGATAAGAATCGTTATGTACCAAAGACTTCTAAACATCATGCCAATAATGTATTATTTAGAAGCATAACATATTCTCCCCCTGAACCTGTGCCAACTATTCACTGTCAGATCTGATCATTGCATAAATCAGTAAGAATCATCAAGGCATCATCATCAACTAGTTATACATCAAGTCATCAACAACTTATGAGGGTCAAAATCACTTCTACATATCATCAAAAGACTGTAATAATCCTCTATCAGAACAAAAAAGATAATTGATAATTGATTGAACCATATCAGACCCCTTTTCCTGAGTATGTCTCACTACTTCTACATCAAACCAACATACACACAACTGTGAAGTGTCCAACTTGCGTATATACATTACTTGTCTTCATGATAACTTCATATGAGGATTACAACACTAAAATTTCATACTTTCAGTTCCTCCTGAGTCTGTTCCTCCTGAGTCTGTTCTATCTATATATTGAGTTATGCCACATTTTTCTAACTGTAATTCATTCTTCTTCCATACCTTGGAGTGTGATGGTGTTTGCTCCTTTTGGTATGTTGGCCGAAATTTGCTCCTACATTCTTTTTCTATATGCCTAAACTTGTTACAAGAATAACATCTTATATGTTTCATATTCCTTCTAAAGAAATCAATGGCTTTGTGACCAAACATACGGAAAGAAAGATAATATCCCTTAAAATACCTGGAAGCTGATGATCTTTCTGTGTGACGACTATTAGCTTGAACAATTCTACTTCTGCATCTTGCTGCAACATGTCCAAAATTATGACATATAAACCATTCAACCTTATTCATTAGAGGAAAGAATCGATCAACACTTCCATGGTTAGTAAATGATTTTCTTTGAAGACTTTCTTTCCTTGGTTGTTGATGGGGTTGACCTCTTATCTCCTCGTTGGGAATTTCAGATTTTATATTAGAGTTCCTTGCTTCAGTTTGTGAGCTAGATTCATCTTTAATAGTTTCATGAAAACCAAGACTAGATTTGATGGTAGGAGACCTTTGGCTACTAAGAATATCATCCAAAATCTTAGTACTATCTTGAAATCATAAAAATTTATCCTTTTCTTCTAATTTACCTTTTATGATATTTACCTCAACCTGATATTGCTCTTCCTTTTCAAGATATTGTTTCTTCATGATTTCTTCAACTTTTCTTGCTTCTTCCACTTGTTTCCTTAATTCGAGAACTTCATTTTCTTGTTCTTCAAATACTTGAAGTAGTTCTTCATTCTTCTTATTTTAAATTTTTAAGATCTTCTTTTAGAGAGGCGACCACAACTTCAATACCTTCACAGTAATTGGTTCTTTCCATAAGTTCCTTGGTTGGTGTATCCTTTTCATTCACTTCATTTTTCAATGATGTCACTTCATCATGCAAACTTTGACATTGATCTTCCTTTTCCTCATACTATTTCCTTACTTTGTTTCCTTCCTCTAACTGAGCTTTTAACATTGAAATCTCTTCTTTGTAGGTACGCTCCCTTTTGTCAAATAGATATTGTTGATCTCTAATTTTGTCTGTGAGCTTTTTAACTTTTGGCTCTATATTTCATTCACATTTGTTGACACCTAGTCATAGGGATTGGGTGAACAGCTGTAATTAATGTAAATAAATAATAGAGAAGATAGAGAGTCATCGAGAGATGAACCGAACAGTCACTCCCTCTTGTATATAATAATGAACAACCTGAATGAATAATATATAGTTTTGATTTGAGGAGTTACCTCCTGGTCTGACATGGTATCAAAGCAGGCGCCATATTTTGGCTTCCCTTTTAATTTGTAACTCCTATTCTGTTTTTCCTTTGTTTTTCATCTTTTGCAGGCTGGCATCTTTGTCAAAACCTTGTGAAATCTCATTCATTGTTTGTAGGTTTTAACCCCGTACAGAAACTACCTAGATACGAATTCTAAAACACATAAAATAAACAATGTGAGATCATAACACATAAAACACATATACACAGATATTTTCCCACTGGATCCCAAAACCGGGACTACTAGCTTGATTTTTCATTATGTTCCTTTCAACGTTACAATACATATTTATACATGTTGAAGCATCCAATACCATGGACCGAAAACCATCGTGTCCAAAACCATGGACCATAAACCATCGTGTCCAAAACCATGTGTGAAAATCATGCACAAAACCATAGGTATGTCTGCCCAACCTAACATAGGGTCCAAAACCAAAATTTTCCGAGGCGCTGCCTTGGACCCCATAGAGTGGGGTTATCTGCAACCCTCAAACCCCCTATGACTCCCCCCGCTACGCAATCGACACAATGAAGGGAGGGCTCCACTCCCCTTCTAGCCACCCAGTTAACTATGTGGGCTTATCGAGGGGACCACAAGAGAGCTTAGTCATTTATCCAGCCCTGCAACGCCCATTGTTTCTCTACACCAAGAGAACTTCTCCGAGCTCATATATTTTGTCAATGCATCTGTAGTATTCTTGAAAGTGTCCACCTTTACCAGAAACACCTTTTAGTCTTCTATCATATCCCTCACAAAGTGATACTAAACATCAATGTGCTTTGTCTTTGAATGATATGCAGGGTTCTTTGCCAAGAAAATTACACTTTGGCTATTACAGTCTATCCTTATAGCTCCTTTTACTAACCCCATATTTGAACACAATCTCTACAACCAAACTGCTTCCTTGCTTGCATGAGTGGCTACCATGTATTCTGCCTCTATAGTTGATAGTGCCACTACAGATGGTTTCTTACTCATCCAACCAATTGCACCTCCAAATAGGTTAAACATATACCCACTTGTATATTGTCTTTGATCCAGATCTCCAGCCTAGTCTGCATCAACAAAGCCAAGAATATCCAACACTCTATCCATTCCCGGTCTTCCTTGGTAGCACAAACCATAATCACTAGTGCCACACAAATACCTAAAAACCCACTTCACTACTGTCCAGTGCTCCTTCCCTAGCTTTGACATAAACCTGCTCAATACTCCCACTGCATGTGTAATGTCTGGTCTAGTATAAACCATTGCATACATCAAGCTACCGACTGCACTTGCATATGGAACATGGGACACGTCCTCTTCATCTTCTTGTGTCTTGGGACACTGTTCAATAGATAACTTTACACCTATATGAATAGGAATCTTCACCAGTTTACTATCCTGCATATTAAACCTCTTTAATATTGTTTCGACATACTTCCTATGGTTTAACCAGAGCTTCCTCTTTGTCCGATCTCTTTTAATTTCCATGCCCATAATATAGTTTGAAGCACCAAGATCTTTCATGTCAAATTTGGAGGACAAATGGGTCTTTAAATCCTGGATAATTTCTTTGTCATTTCCAACCAACAACATATCATCCACATACAAGACAAGATAAATAACACGGTCTCCAATTAATTTAAAATACACATAGTGATCTGCTTTGCTTCTGGTGAAGCCAAGTCCCTGTATAAATGTATCAATTTCTGGTACCACATCCTTGGTGACTGTTTTAACCCATACATATACTTTTTTAACTTGCATACTAGTTATTTCTTACCCTTCACCGCAAAACCTTCAGGTTGCTTCATGTAGATCTCCTCTTCCAGATCCCCATGAAGAAAGGATGTCTTCATATCCATCTGTTCTACCTCAAAATCAAAAGTAACAACAACAGATAAAAGTAATCTAATAGAAGTTACCTTGGTAACAGGAGAAAAAATATCACCAAAATCAATTCCCGACACCTAGGAATAACCATTTGCTACCAACTGAGCTTTGTATTTCTCCACCTTTCCTTCTGCATTTGTCTTCTTCTTGAACACCCATTTGCTGCCAATGGGTTTCCTTCCAGCCAGCAACTCCACCAAATCCCAAGCCTCAGTTTTGTGCAAAGATGCCATTTCATCAACCATGGCCTCTTTCCAGAGTTTTCCATTATTTGAATCTACTGCTTCCTTCACAGTTTTGGGATCATCATTAGTAATAGATAAAGAAAAATTTGAACAAAAAGAAGATGGACTATACCTTTCTGGCTGCCTTCTTACTCAAACTGATCTTCTTACAACCGGAGTTTGTGGCTCTTCATCTTCTAATTCCTCCTTTGCTGTAGAGTCTGATTCTTCCTCCTTTAGCTCAAACTCTATCTTCTCAGGTTCCTTTGGTGGGACTTCATGTTTAATAACACATTTCACCTCTTTGAACACCACATCTTAGCTGTACACAACCTTCCTTGTTGTAGGGTTCCAAAGCTTATAACCCTTTAAACCATCCTTGTACCTAATAAAGATGCACTTTTTAGATTTACTATCCAACTTGGTTCGTTTCTCCTTTGGAACATGTACATATGCATCAAATCCAAATACCCTTAGATGTGAAAGAGAGGGTTTCTTACCAGTCCATGCCTCTTGTGGAGTCTTATCCTCCAATGTTGATGAAGGTGATCTGTTGACTAGGTAACATGCTATCTCCACCGCCTCTACCTAGAATTCTTGTCCTAACTCAACACCACTGAGCATGCTTCTTGCCCTTTCCATCAACGTCTTGTTCATTCTGTCTGTAGCTCCATTTTGCTGAGGTGTATATGGAGTAGTCTTCTGCCGTGCTATACCACACTTCTTACAGAATTCTTCAAATTCCTTACTACGAAACTCTCCACTGTTATCTATCCTCAACACCTTTATCTTCTTCTCTGTCTGGTTTTCCACCAGAGCCTTAAATTCTTTAAACCTGTCAAAGACTTCAGATTTCTTCTTAAGGAGATATATCCATGTATTCCTTGAGAAGTCATCTATAAATGATACATAGTACACAGACTTACCCAGTGATGGAACCTTCACAGGTCCAAACACATCACTGTGCACAAGCTCTAATATCTGTTTCGCCCTCTTACCACCAGAGGGGAAACTCACCCGATTTTGCTTCCCATATACACAATTTTCACAGAAATTAAAATCCAGAGAGATATTACTCATACCTTCTACCATACCATTACCATGAAGTATTCGAAGGCCCTTCTCTCCAATATGTCCAAGCCTTTGATGCCACAACATGGTCTTCTTTCCAGAGACCACTAAATTTTCTGCTCCACTTTTAGGAACCACAGAACTGTTACACCCATCAACAATAATGCTACCTTATATCTTGTACAAAGTTCCAATCCAAACTCCCTACATATATACCAGTTCTCCCCAAACCATCTTGTAGGTATCCTTCTTGAACACTGTTTTTACACTTTCACCATCGAGCTTGCTTACAGAAATCAGATTTCTAGCGAATGCAGGAATATGTAGGACACCCAAAAGTTTTCTAACCCTTCCCCTTGCAACTTCAACTTTACTTTTCCGCGACCAACGATTATAGCCTTCCTATCATCCCCTAAGAAGACATCACCACCATCGTATTTCTCATACTCGCAAAACCACTCACTATGGGGAGTGAAGTGAAAGGATGCACCTGAGTCAATCAACCATGCCTCATGATCTACATGTGTACTTGAAGAAGCCAAGTACACATCCCCACCTTCATCTGAGGTGGTTTTCACCTCTGTAGAAGGAGCATCATCAGATCCCTTTCCTTTGTCAGGAGCTTTAGATTTACAGTCCCTTTTGTAGTGCCCTTTCTTTCCGCATTTCCAGAACACCACCTTTACAGGTTTTCCTGGAGATTTAGATCTCCCTCTAGATTTAGATCTCCCACTCAATGACTTATTTTTGTTTCTATTCTGGGACTGTTCTCGTACAGACAAGGCATCACCATTCTGGCTCTCCATATTTTTCCATCTCATCTCCTTTGTCAGCAAGGATGAGACTATTTCATCAAACTGCAAGGCAGCTGCATTGCTACCTATTACAATAACCATACTATCCCACGAATCTGGTAGAGAACACAACAAACTAATGCACTTATATTCATTTGAAATTTTGATATCAACAGACAATAACTGACTTACCACAGTATTAAACGCGTTCAAATGCTCTGTCACCGAGTCTCCATCTTTCATCCTCAGGTTATACAATTTTTTTGCTAGAATAGTTTATTCACCAGAGACTTAGATTGGTACAAAGTCCCTAACTTGTCCCACAAAGCCTTCGCCATAGCTTCCCCTGAAACATTCAGCAATACTGAATCTGAGACACACAATCGTATTGTGCTCTTTGCCTTTAGATCCAACTTCTTCCATTCTTCATCAATCACTCCCGTTGATTTAGTACCCAGATCTACCGCGATCCACTGATCTTTATCCACCAACAGATCCTCCATCTTGAGTTTCCACAACTCAAAACTCTGACCATTAAATTTCTTGATCTCTATCTTTCCACTGCTCGCCATCTTCTTTTACCACTAGAATCGATCTCGCAGATCTCCCACTGAACAGGGTCTACCACAGGCGCGAGTGAAACCCATCAGTTACAAGGGTGCCCCCTTGAAGCCAAAACTGCTCCGATACCAAATGTAGGTTTTAAACCCGTACATAAATTACCTGCATACGAATTCTAATACACAGAAAATAAACAATGCGAGAGCATAACACATAAAACACATATACACACAGATTTTCCCGCTGGATCCCAAAACTGGGACTACAAGCTTGATTTTTCATTATGTTCCTTTCAATGTTACAATAAATATTTATACATGTCGAAGCATCCAATACCATGGACCGAAAACCATCATTTCCAAAACCATGGACCGAAAACCATCGCGTCCAAAACCATGTGCGAAAATCATGCACAAAACCATACGTAGGTCCGCCCAACCTAACATAGGGTCCAAAACCAAATTTTCTGGGGGCGTTGCCCCAAACCCCATAGAGTAGGGTTACCTGCAACCCTCAAACCCCCTGTGACTCCCCCCACTACACAATGGGCACAACGAAGGTAGGGCTCCACCTCCCTTCTAACCCCCCGGTTAACTACGTGGGCTAGATGTGGAAAGAATATAACACAACCCAATGACTTGGATTTCCTCCCTTGGGCCAGATCTGAAATGCTATAAACCTGCATATATAAATATCCTCGGGTTCACTTTTCATCGCATATCACAAGTATCCTTGGCTTGATCAATGCCACTACATGTTTGTGCTGTGATCATACCCTTCATTAAAAATTTTCACATCAGGACTTTTTCATTGTATATATTTTTCATATTCACATGGTGATGTCGTAACCCACTCGGACATAGTACCCGAGGTTTAACTTTATTGAGTTCGCTCTCCACCGTTGATTTCCATCCAAGGATCCAATGGCTAACATTGATTTCAGATGGCCTACATGCATGAGAGTTACCCACTAGAAAAGTGTTTTCTCTCTCCACCATTGATCAACGCTCCCACAATCCGACGATCTACAACGATTTCAGGTGGCCTACATGCACAAGAGTTACTTGCCTAAAATGAGCATTTTTTCTCTCTCCTCTATTTTCTATGTGTCATCCATTCAATGGAATCTGGCACTCTCCTTTAAATAACACTTACCATTTTCATCCTCCCGAAATCTCGCTTATCGCTTTAAAACTGCCCTTAGTCTTGGTTAACACCCCGACTTGATTCACTTCTGATGATCGTTGACCTTCTACCATCGATGGCTCCATGACTCAGCCTCCGACAACCGTTGATTCCTTTCCACTTGAACGAAATCTCATCTCCGCCATTCATCTCTTAACACCGTTCATCTTTCCATTGTTCATCTCTTAAACATCAAACTCTAGTATATGGGTGAAAGATGGCAATACCAGGTTGAATGTTGTTGGTATAACAATATGCATTCAATCATATATATTGTGGGAATAGTTCTCATTGGCAAGGAGAACTATCCTGAGTGGTCTTGGAAGATAAAACTCACTCTCATTTTTAACGAGCTATGGAAAGAAGTGTGTGTTGGAGAAGGAGACGGGGCGCCAAAACATCCAACCTCAGACAAGGAGCTCATAATTTGGGAAAATAAGAACAACAAAGCCTATGAGTTGATCACAACATCCATAAGCGAAGAGGTGAGTCAACATATTTCACCATTTTCAAATGCTTTCAAAGCCTTACAAAAGTTGAAGGAACTCTATGACTCACACTTTGCACTTGAAGTTGTTCAACTCATGATTAAACTCTTCACCCTTGAATTACAAAATAATGATCCTCTTGCCCTTGCATCCGAAGTAAAATCTATAATGCATGATATCAAAGTCACTAAGGTTGAATTTGATATTCCTCTAATCGACTTTCTCAAGGCACTTTATCCTACTTACTCCAATTATCTTGAGTCATTGCAAGAAAATGGAAATCTCAAGGATATTACCTTTGACTCCCTTGTAAAAAAATTTGCTGAAAGAGAGAAAGATTTTGGGAAGAAGACAACACCTGAATCTTCTGAAGAGGTTGTGTGCCTTGCTCATAAAGAAAAGAATCTTGGCCAAGATTCTTTCGGAGGAAGAGGTGGTCAAAGAGGAAGAGGAAGATATTTTAGAGGCAGGGTGTTATAGACATTTTTGTGCCCTACAACCCCAAGCATGAAATGTCCATAAACCAAGGGTTCCTAAGTCCCTAAAAGTGTTTTTCTAACCCCTAAAGGAACAAGGTCAACAGATTACAGCTTCTCCCAGAAGTTCTCCATGAGAAACTACTCAGAATTGGTCAAAACAGGATCATTGTTGCTGCTCCACTGGCTAAGTGCGTTGCATCTCACCTAAATACACTGTGAGGGTGCGTTGAATTTCAAAAGTCCATTCTGTGGGGTGCGATGGGCAAGAAATGACAAATGGCAGTGTCATTCCACGAGGTGGAGAGGCAATGGAAGCTTCCAGAATCTTCTCCTGTGACACTTGCCTCACTAAATTCGACCAAGGATGAGTAAGAGGCCCTCAATCTCCAAGTGGAAGCAAGAACTGTCAGAGAGAAGACACTAATGAAATCACAAGCTAACTCATCCTCCTTACAGATATCTATATATGGATCCCTCATCCCAGAGATCCAGAGGCTGGAATTTTTCATATTGTAAGTAATTGCTGTTGGTTTCTAGAGACAAACATCAGATTGTTGGGTGATCTAAGCTTTGTTTGAGGTGAAGAGGGGCTTCTTTGCTGGGAGGTTGATGCTGGGTCGGAACAACTGGTTGTAACTCCTCCTGGATCTTTTCTTGTTTATCAATAAAAACTATTTGAGTTTTCCTCCATGCTTTTGTATCATTAATGCTTATTACATTTGTATGGTCAATTTACATCTGATCCTAGATTGTTTATGATTATAGATCCATGTCTTTGTATAGTGCTATGATTCTGTGATCTTACAGGTACTTTGTGAAGTTGGGCGTGCAAGGGAGCAGGTAGCTGAGGACTATCAAAGAAGAGAGGGATCGAATCGAAGGATGAGAGCAAGACAGATGTTGGTCTTTCTGTTACTCTCTATCTATAGTTCATAAAGGAAAAACAAAAGTAGTTTTTCTCTGTTTGTTTCTAAGGCAGCTGTCACACCTTCGTGGGATAGAGAAGTTCTAAATAGACACTTTTCCCTGTAACAAACTCCGCTGGGGAGCTAATTATTTTGTTTGTTTATCATTATTTGTTGTTTGTTTCATAAACTTACAAGTAGCATTCGAACTGCATTTTCCATAACAAATGCAAAGTAGACAACTGCTACTTCAATCCATCTACTGGATCTATTTATGATTTAAACAACTGATTCACAAACTATCTAATTTCCCTTGTGATAGCTCTTAGATCCTCCTTAGATCTACTCCTGATTGTTGCATTACTGATTGCATTTTACTCTGCCAAAACCCAAGAACTGAACTGCAAACTGTGACCCAGAACCCGAACAGAGTCTCGTTTCTGGCCTAGCGCATGTACTGTTTAGAGATTCTAAATTTTAGCGCACTTCCCGAGTGGACAACCTGCGTTGCATTTCAGATTCTCTATGTTACAGGTGCGCTGATCAGACTAGCTCCGTGCAGTTGTGGCTTCTGTGGATAATTCTTTCCAGTTCTATTCCTGAATTTTGCTGCCTGTGATCAGTATATGTCTGTTTGAAACCCCTTTTCCTTACTATTATTCCGCCTCCTTTGTACAAAAGAACTGTAGATGTTTTTGTGTGTTTTTTGAGTCATTTACAGTTCTCCTTTGCAAAAGTAGCATAGTCGTACTGTCGTCCTTTGATTTGAATCTGTCGCAAGTGTTGATTTCGATCGTAGGAAAAAGTCTGATTACTGTTGACGGCCGATTATCCTATTACTATTGCTTTTGGTCTGAATTTGTAATTTTATAGTGTCAAGAACAAGCATTCAGTTCAAAATCGTAAGTGTTAGGACTCAGAATTGACCATTTTTGACCCTATATTTTGGCCATAATATTATCCTTTTTCAGTTCAATAGTTGAAAGCTTTGATTACATAATGACTTAATCACCTCAAGGTATGAAGTATCTCTCCGCATATCTATATGTTTAATTGTTCATTACATATTCATGATTATATTTATATTTATCTTTGGAAAAGCTAACTAAGTTACCAAGTAACCGTTGAACTGTCTAAAGTCTACAGGAATTATAATTCATAGTTGCTGTAACACCAGAAACAGCAACTACGCAGTTGCTGCAACACCAGAAGCAGCAACTACGCAGTTGCTACAGCCAGCAACGGCAACTATCTAAAGCAGGGGAGTGCTATTTTGCAACAACTGGAAATAACAAACGGCAACTATCTGAAGATCGCCAGAATTCCACGTTGACGCAACATGATCAGCAACTGTCCAAAAAGGGTAAAACACAGTTACAGTTGCTAAAATATTAGGAGCAGCATGGGTTTACTAAATCAGCAACCATGGGGAAACGGCAAAGCATAGTGCGAGGATCCCAAGGAGACGGTCGAGGTTCGGTTACCAGCTGTGTAACAGTAAGAAACCCAAGAAAGAATACACTGTTGTAACAGCATCCTGTAACCCTTATTTTTGACAGAAAGGTTTAACTGAATGAACTGTGATAGTCTATTGTAATAGATGTCTCCTCTATAAAGAAGAGACATCTACATTAGAGGGGGGGTGGGAGAAAAATAGTTTTGTAAGAGAAATTTTGAAGGACAACAGCAAAGTCTGAACTTTCATTGTAACTGGATCTTTTGGCAGATGAATAGAAGATTGTTCTGAGCATCTAATCTAGCATTTGTGTTCTGGGGAATCTTGTGAGAGGGACCGGGCCCACCTTCCTCACAAGATTCACCCATTTACTTTTCTGTCAAGTGTGTAAGTGTGTTTGATAATCTCTTTTTGCTGGTACTCTGTTTTGGATTCTGTAGCATTACCTCTGATGATTTCCTTTTTGCTAGTACTCTGTTTTGTTAATTGCTTGAAGCTGTAAGAGAATATTTCACCGGTGAATTAGAATTGCAGTGTGTATTAGCAATCTGGTTACAGGGGTAGGTGCTGAACGTCCTTACCTGGAGGATAGGGTCCTGATCCTCTGCTAACAGAGCATCCATCACTTTTCTTTTCAAATTTGTAATCTTAAATTAACTGCTTTCATTTTATCTTTACAGTACACTGTTATAACATAACGTGAGAATTATGTATACTACAGCTTTTTAATGCTTTTAGAGTTAAGTACATACAGTACGTGGTAGCCTTTGAAATAAAAGACTTTCCCAGGTTGCCAATTTAATGTGGTACTTGATTGTTAATCAATAAACAATTCAACTAGCCAACATTTTGGCGCCGTTGCTGGGGAAGGCGACTAGAGATTTCTAAAAGCATTAATGATTTCTTTTTGAGAATAACAGGTGCACGAGAGGATGCAGGAAACCTAATTTCACAGGCGGAAAAGGCGGAGGAGGAAGAAAAACATTTATTGACGAAATCATCTCAAAGGCCGAAACATCACAGAGGACAAGTTCCCGGAAACCTCAGATCCAGTATTCCTCACAAACAGATCGACAGATGGAGGAAGTACTGGGACCTGAAAGGAAGCTAGAAGTACCAGAATACACTGAGGAACCGGTAGAAGAACCTGAAGAAACAGAAGATACAGGAGATAAAGCAAGTGATTTAGGAAAAGTACCAATGGAGGATAACAGAACAGAAGGAAGAGGGGAAAATTCACTCTCTACCCTGGAGTTCCCTATTGGGGAGCTCCCGAGAGGAGGAACCCCCATGAAAAACATTCCACTCTCAGCATTACCCAAATTTCATGGGTTATCCTCTGAAGACCCGGATGAATTCCTCTTTGAATTCGATATACTATGTAGGAGTTATGATTATGTCTGCCCTAATCAGAAACTAAAATTGTTTCCAGAAACACTGAAAGGGAATGCGTTAAGGTGGTTTATGAGCTTAGGAGCTCAGGAAATTACTACCTGGGATCAGATGAAAGAAAGCTTTCTGGCCAAGTATCATGATTACTGCCGGACAAGAGAAAGGAAGGAAGAATTGTTTAAAATGGTTCAGAAGGAGGACGAGAATCTGGAAGATTTTGTGGAAAGATTGCAGTATAATCTGCAGCGGTCTAACCACCCTAACATGAGTAAAGATATTCTGAAAACTATATTGCTGAAAGGGGTACGAGATGAATGCTTGGACTTGTTACACATGCTGGGAGAAGGGGACATTTCCAAGGAACCATTTGATGAAATTATCAATCTTTGCATGAGATGTTCAAGAGGAGCAGTGAGCAGATCAAAAAGCAGGGACAATGTATATTCAAGAGTTCAGAAGTCAGCAAGTGGAGGAGCAACAAGGGCTGAAATAGGTAATTTGTTAGAAGAATTAAAAACCGAGATGTTAAGCTCTTTTGCTTCACAAATTGATGCTCTGCAGGTAAAGAAGAAACAGGCAGAAGCAGAAGCTGCCCTAGCTATTTTTTGTTCCAAATGCAGAGAAAAACACCCACTAAGGGAATTCCCACTAGATAAGGTACCAATCTGCACAATCTACGAAAAGGACCATGAGACCGAGAAATGCCCCTCTCTGCCTGGAATTAAAGCAGCATTGCAGCCAACTGAAGAAGAGGCTGAAGCAGTGTACCTGATGACACAGAGGAGGCAATGGCCACAAAAACAAGGTATGAATTCTAACACAGCATTTAGTCATTGGAATAATCATTCTCCTTTTCAAAAAAATTACCCACCCATGAACCAAATGCAATACCCACCCTTTAACACAATGAATTTTCCACCTATGCAGCAACCAAATATTCCTTTTCCTGATCCTACTATATGGAATCCTTGGGCTCCCCAGCAACCATATTTTAATCAATGGAATCCAAACTGGGCAGGCCAACAGATGCCATTTCCTCAACATCAACAGTCTCTTTCCTTACCATCCAATACTCCTCCAAATAACCAGGCAATTAGGCCGCAACTGCCTGTGCAACCCAACCCCAACCCAAATAATAATAAAGCCTTGCAACTAATTGATATTCAAAATCAGCTTGTCTCCCCCATGCAATGTAACGATATCCATCTTCGTTCAGGGAGAATTGTTGAACCCATCATTGATGACATCACTGACTCTGATAAAGAGGAAATTAGAAAAGAAAAACCAGCTAACAATAATGCTGAAACAGTTGAATCAACATCTAACAACAATGATCAAACAGCAGATCCGCCATTCCCTGAACGTCTGGCTCTCACTAAAACACTGGAGCAACCTGCTTTTAACATTTTAGGTGAACTACATAATTTATATGTTAAAATCCCATTGTTGCAAGCGCTAAGAGATGTTCCCGTTTATGCTAGGACTGTTAGAGATATCTGCATAAAAAAACCTGGAAGAAAAGCTAAGGACCCCCTCACAGTTCATGTGATGGGGAGAACTGACTGCTTTAATGACAGAAAAGATCCTCCTGTGAAATATGGTGACCCTGGTCACCCTACAGTAACAGTTCAGGTTGGAAAAACCTTTGTCTCTAAAGTTCTAGTAGATTTAGGAGCTGCAATAAATATTATGACACTTGAAACAACACAATTGCTTCAGTTAAAAAACTTTATTAGGGAAACTCCAACCATCCTAGAATTGGCTGATCGCTCTACAATTAAACCGGAAGGGGTCATTGAAGATTTAATAATTTTTGTAGAATCCTAGAATTACCCAGCTGACTTTGTGGTGTTACAAACTAAAACAAAGTTGGGGGGTCATCCACTGATTCTAGGAAGACCTTGGCTGGCTACAGCAGATGCTTTCATTAGCTGTAGATCAGGATCAATGACCATCTCTAATGGACAGGAAACCAAACAGCTTACCCTTTATCCTCATGCAACACCCATGATTAATAATGACAACTCTGTATGGGTAGATTATGAGGATGAAGAAACCCAACCTATATTGACTATCGGACAAGCCTTAACTTTCAAAGACTCTACCGAAGATGAATTAATCAGCAGCTTCATTTCTGAACCTTCTTCGGTCAACCCAGAAATGTATAATCACTTCACTGCAATCTTAGAATCTGAATCTCAACAGAACCTGAAAGATAAAAGTTTATTTCAGACAACAGTAGGCAGCCCCTCCAAAAGTACAACAATAGAAATTGAGCCTGGCAAAACTTTAAATATAAATCCTAATTTAACTGATAACGAAAAACAACAATTAATAAAGTTACTCCAGGAAAATAAAGAAGCATTTGCATGGGACTATACAGACATGAAAGGGATCTCCCCTGAGCTATGCACTCACCGTATTTATATTAAAGAGGGATCCCGGCCAGTCTGTCAACCCCAGCGGCGAATGAATCCCAACCTAAGGGAAATTGTGAAGGAGGAACTTCAAAAACTCTTGAATGCAGGATTTATATACCCTATATCTGATAGTGAGTGGGTTTCCCCACTTGTAATTGTACCCAAGAAAAATGGCAAATGGAGAGTATGTGTGGATTACAGAGCACTGAATAAAGCCACCCAGAAAGACCATTTCCCTTTACCATTCATTGATCAGGTATTGGATAATTTGGCAGGTAAGAAATTCTTTTCATTTTTGGATGGATTTAGCGGATACAATCAGATTAAGATTGCACCCCAAGACCAGGACAAGACCACATTTACTAGCCCATGGGGGACCTTTTCTTATAGGGTACTTCCATTTGGGCTATGTAATGCTCCAACAACATTTCAAAGAGCAGTGATAGGGATTTTTTCTGATATGCTAAATGATTCATTAGAAATATTTATGGATGACTTTACTCCTTATGGAGTGATTTTTGAGGATGCATTACAGAATCTTGAAAAAGTACCTAAGCGAAGCATAGAAGCACACCTTGCCTTAAGCACTGAAAAGTGTCATATGATGATGAATCAAGGTATTGTATTGGGTCACTTCATCTCATTCCTAGGAATTCAAGTCGATCCAGCTAAAATACAGGTAATTCAGACTCTCCCTATCCCCAAAACACAAACTGATGTAAGAAGCTTTTTAGGACATGCTGGATACTATAGAAGATTTATTAAGAATTTTTCCAAAATAACTTCTCCTCTATTTGTGTTATTAACAAAGAATGCTGAATTTAAGTGGACTGATGATTGTGAAAAAGAATTTTATGAACTTAAACATCAGTTGTCTGCAGCTCCCATTTTGAGAGGACCTGATTGGGCACTACCCTTTCATATATCCTCTGATGCCTCAGACACTGCAATTGGAGCTGTCTTGGGTCAGGAAGAAAATAGTTTTCCCTATGCCATTTATTTTATCATTAAGAATATGACACCAGCTGAATTGAATTATACAGTCACTGAGAAGGAATTCCTAGCAGTTATTTATGCTATCAATAAATTTCGGCATTATATTACTGGCTACACTACTTTTGTGCATACTGATCACTCGGCCATTAAATACTTGATGAATAAATCAGTTACAAATGCCCAAGTCACAAGATGGTTATTACTACAACAAGAATTTAACATCAGAATTGTAGATAGGCCAGGAAAAGAAAATGTAGTTGCTGATTTCCTTTCTCGATTAAAAACTGATGAAAATGCTCCAGTAGATGATTCTTTTTCTGATGAGTATTTATTTGCAGTATCTGCTCACTCACCTTGGTATGCAGACATTGCCAATTATCTAGTTGCAGGAAAATTACCATCACACCTATCACACAGAGAAAGAAGAAATATCATCCAGCAAAGTGCTAGGTACAGCTGGATAAGCGGGTGTCTTTTCCATACAGGAATCGATTAGGAAATCTGAAGGTGCATTGGTGAAGATGAAATTTATGATGTACTAAAAGCTTGTCACGATAGCCCTTGTGGAGGACATTTTGCAGATAAGAGAACAACACACAAGGTACTTAGAATGGGTTACTATTGGCCATCACTCTTCAAAGATGCCAGAAAATATGTCAAGGCCTGTGATAGTTGTCAAAGAATGGGCCAGCCTAATCACAGGGATGAAATGCCACTCAATCCCCAGGTAATTCTTGAACCTTTTGAGAAATGGGCATTAGATTTTATAGGTCCCATCAATGCTCCATCCAATCAAAGAGTGTACATATTAGTATGCACAGATTACATGACTAAATGGGTAGAAGCTAAGGCACTCCTTAAAGCTAATGAAGAAGCAGTACTAACATTTTTATTTGAAGAAATCTTTGTTAGATTTGGATTGCCTAGAGAATTAGTCACAGATGGAGGACCTCCTTTCAACTCTCATGGATTCAAAAATACGCTCCAGAAATATCATATTAAGCACAAAATGACTACACCTTATCACCCCCAAGCAAATGGGCAGGTAGAAAGCACCAATAAAGTCATAGAAGCCATCCTAACAAAAACAATAAAGGAGAATAGAAGGGACTGGTTTCAAAGGTTGCCCGAGGCATTATGGGCCTATAGAACTACTTGGAGGAATACTACAGGCTTTTCACCCTATGAATTAGTTTTTGGAAAGAACGCTATTTTCCCTGTAGAGTTTGAGATCAAAACTTTAAGAACTGCTTTAGCTGTTAACCTTGATTTGACTGATGCACAGACAACCAGGTTGCAGCAACTTCAAGAATTGGACGAGAAAAGACTGGATGCCATCCATCAAACAACCATGATACAACAACAAAGAAGCAGGTGGCATGACAGAACCATCAAGCAAAACCAGTTCCAGAAAGGTAACTGGGCTCTACTTTATGATTCCCGTTTCGAGAATTTCCAAGGTAAGTTAAGAACAAGGTGGTTAGGGCCTTATGAAGTGGATGCTGTTTTTCCAAATGGGACAGTTAGACTTTTAACAATTGATGGAAGCAGAACACCACTACTAGTGAATGGCTATCGACTCCGTTTATATCAGAGGCCTGTTTCTAAAGAAGATTTTAAAGCCACTTGCATGGCAATTAAACAGTATTCTTTTCCAGGGGAACTTGCTGTCCCTCAAGGCATTTAAATTTCTATTTATTTATGCATTTTTTTTTGATTAGATATTCTTTTTTTTAACTACTAATAATCCCTGCCAAGGGTTACCATATTATATTTCAGTATTTTGCAGATTTGAGCTATGGAAAATAGCTGAGAACGAAAGCTTTAAAGGAATCACTTCGTGGACTTGGAAGCCCCGTTGCTGCAACACCAATTCCCGTTGCTGCAACACCATTCCTGTTGCTGCAACACCATTTCCCATTGCTGCAACACCGATCCCTGTTGCTGCAACACCTTTTCACGTTACTACAACATCTTTTCCCAATGATGTAACATCACTTCGAGTGGCTGCTACACCAATCCCGTTGCTGCAACACCACTTCCTGATCCCGTAATACCTTTTTAGCAATTCTCTCATTTATAAAAACACCAGTCTCTTCACCTCAGCCCCCAAGAAACGAATTTTTATAAAATACACCACTTCTTGTGATAATTACAATACTCCACTATCACTTCCCGTCATTATTATTAAAAATCACCGGTATTCTCATGCTCTTAGACCCGCCGTAATCATTATGATCCAGCAAAAGATAAGACAAGACTTTTCGATGCAGCAACCAAAAAGGTAAAACATAAAGGTACGCATGATTATGTATGGACATTAAATAATAGTTAATGCGGAGATGTTGATAGGACTACCGAATAATTGTACTTCCAATCATATCACTTACGCATAGGGGGGGGGATTACCAAAGCGCTCTCATAATTGCATACTAGACCAACTGCCGCTGCCCTTAACTCTCCCGGTAATATGTAAAAGTCAACTTATCACGGCATGTTTACCATTTGCAATGGTTTACTCTAAACTGAACTCAGAAGCTCAGCTCTGAACTGAGAATTTCACTGAAACAAAAGCTATGGGAGGAAATCCCATCACATACGAACCTGGCACAACAACACTTCTTGAGCTCTATCCCGAGGTTTATCAAATCTTTCTGCAAGCGGGATGGCTATATTATTTAAGGAGACTTCTAGACTTCGACGCGCAGCAAGTCCTCGAGTTTGCATGCAATTTAACAGAAGGATTTTCTGTCGTTCAAGGAGTCCAAATCCCAGTCACGGAGGAAGTCATAGCCCAAGTTACCGGGCTACCAGCTAATGGCATACGGTGGTTCAGTAGGAAGCACTTGATCCTTAATGCGCAGCAGGATTTTCTTCAACCAGGCGAGCAGGTAGAACCCAAGGGCAGAGGCGTAGCACTTCAGTCATTGCCTCAACCATGGCCGAAAGTTGCTGAATTTTTGAAGCAATACCTGACGTGCGAAGGCCGGTACCAGGTAATTTACCAGCACGATTTCGTCTTGTTGAATCATTTGAGGAATGGTCAGTTGATAAATATGCCATATTATTTATTGGGATGTCTTAAAAATATGTCACGTTAAACTGTCAACGCAAAGTGTCCGCTTCTTTCCTTGAAACACCACTGTTTAGCTCAATTGATGATAAATAGAGGCCTCGCCTTAAATAACCCTCCACCCCCCATTAATCCCCATCAAGAGGCAGAAATTCCACAGCCGGAGCAGGAAATTCCTCATCACGAAGAGGAAATTCTTCACCAAGCGGAAGACATACCTCAGCCAGATGTAGAGATCCCTCAGCAAACAGAGGACATTCCTGAGCAAATACCCGTAGAAATCCCTCAGCAAGTAGAGGACATTCCTGAGCAAATACCCATAGAAATCCTTCAGCAAGCAGACGACATTCCAGAACAAATGCCCAAAGAAGTCCTCCAGCAACCACCCCCACAAGTTGCTGAAAATGAGCAATCAGCAGTAGAAATACCCACGGAAATAACTCCATCCCCCAATAGAACCAATCCATCCATTCCCATACTTGGTATTTCTACCAATGACTCTGATGATAACATCCCTATTACCTTGCTCAAACGAAAAATGCAGAGGAAAATTGAAACCTCACCAAAAAGAAGAAGAACTAGGGCTTCGGCTAAAGCAGCTGCTATTGCTGCCACTGCCCCTATCTTAAAGAAAGCCAACCTGAAAAGAAAAATCTATGAATTCCCTGCTTCTCTACCAAAGCAAAGGACTCGGTCGCCTACAATAGTTGAATCTCCTAGCCACACCTCTCCCAGCTCACCACCCATCACGTTAAAAACCCGCATTCCCACCAGCCCTGGAAACTCCTCTCCCTCACCCTCGGAGGCTGAGATGCAGAGTGTTCACAGTTTCGTGACATCATATTTTAAGGCAGCTGACACACAAGAACCAGCTGCCGACACCCAAGGTAATATTGGCCAAGAAGCTGCAACACAAGAAACAGCCACTACCCCAGGTGACACACAAGAACCACCTGTCGAGGGTATAAGGGATCAAATCAATGTTGAAGCACAACCTCTGCCTCCACTGGAACCTGCTGCTCCACAAGCTCAGCCTACCATATCTGCTCTGCAGGAAGAAATTGAATTTCTGAAGTCCCAAATCCAGGATTACCAGGAGGAAATAATAAGGATCAAGGAAGCCTACCAAAATGAATTTAGCCTGCACATTTTAGCACGAGTAGCATCTGCGGCAGAGAAGAGTAAGGAGAATGAATATATGTGTGCCAATTGTGGCGAGATATATACTCAAGCAGGATACAAAGTAGTGGCAGAACCAATGTCTGAAGTCCCTGCTGTTGTGGTTGAAACAAAAGAACCTGTTGTTACACAGACGGAAACACCACAACCCTCTGCTGAGACAGAAGAACCTGCTGTCACACAAGAACCAGCAGGCTCTCCAGAAAAGGTGCAGGAGCAGACAGAAGAACCTGTTGTCACACAAGAACCAACAGGCTCTCCAGAAAAGGTGCAGGAGCAGACAGAAGAACCTGTTGTCACACAAGAACCAACAGGCTCTCCAGAAACGGTGCAGGAGCAGACAGAAGAACTTGCTGACACACAAGAACCAGTAAGTTCTCCAGAAACTGCACAAGAGCAAACAGAAGAACTTGTTGACACACAAGAACCAGTAAGTTCTCCAGAAACTGCACAAGAGAAAACAGAAGAACTTGCTGACACACAAGAACCAGTAAGTTCTCCAGAAACTGCACGGGAGCAAACAGAAGAACTTGCTGAAACACAAGAACCAGCAAGTTCTCCAGAAACTATGCAGGAAGTAACAGGGAATAAAGAAGAGGAAAAGTCACCACGGCCTACCCAAACTGCTGTATTGGTCGTAACACAGGAATCAGGAGGAAATAAAGAGGAAAATATAGACTCACCCCGGCCTACCCAAATTTCCATGGAACAAGAGGAGGAAGCAGTTACACAAGAATCAGGAAATGAAGAAGAAAACATAGACTCACCCAGGCCTACTCAAATTGCCATGGAACGAGAGGAAGAAATAGTTACAGGAGGAAATGAAGAAAACATAGACTCACCCAGGCCTATTCAAATTGCCATGGAACGAGAAGAAAAAGAAGGAAATGAAGAAGAAGACATAGACTCACCCAGGCCTACTCAAATTGCCATGGAACGAGAAGAGGAAGCAGTTACACAGGAAATAGGAGGAAATGAGGAAAAAGGCATAGACTCACCCCGGCCTACCCAAATTGCCATGGAACAAGAAAAGGAAGCAGACACACAGGAATCAGTACATAATATAGAACAAGAAGAAGAAACAGTAGCTGGAAATGGAAAGGAAGACATTGGATCATCCTGGCCTACTCCAATTATCACAGAGCAGATTATCCTTGTTGATGCCTTTACACAAACAGAACTTCCCTCTGTTAGTGATGCATGCACAGAAACAGATAGTTTTCAAGAATTAAAAGGAAAATGGTGGAGAGAATATGAGCTGTCACAAGGCAAAGCATTCCAACAGCAAAAGGGGATCTGGTTCAATTATGCATATAAGAACTGGGAAGCACTTGAGCAGTGTAGAGCTCAGTACAAAGAAATTAAGGAACTAAAAGCTAGATTGTCCCAGATGTTTGAGTTATTCCAAAGAACACTTGTCACAAGGAAACCCTCTTTCAATTATGCAACATTTTTTAGGAAAGACTGACATTCTGACAGATAAAGGCAGTCAAAGAAGGTAGACCTCATCAGGTGGTTACATCAGAACAATTTATGCAAACCTTTGCAGAGGCACCTAAAAATGATCAAAATTTGTTATGCGAGCTTTATCTCCATAATGAAGCCATGTCCAAAGAAAGAAACACGAATATGCTACCTGTTGTTGGCGACATACAGTTGAGAGCTTTCATCTCCTTTTTAGCCAACCAACTTACATGGCAGAACGCTTTTACCTCAGCTCAACATAATGAACAGAATTGCCTTCTCTGGATTAGGGCTGAACCTCAGAACGCAGCCACCTTCATTGCATAGCATCAAAGAATGATAAGTGACCCTGAAATGAAGGATCACGTCAGGCAACTACAAGCAGTGGTCCTGCGAGATTGCCAACATTATGTGAAAACCAAAGCACCCTTGGCTATTAAGGCTAATAACTTGTTCTGGGAAAACTGCCCCAAGGAGAGGCAAGAATATCACCCTTATAATCCACCTAATTTACAGGCAGCACTCTCAAGGGTACCTTACTATGTTAGATGCATGCAACACTGTGCTGAAAATTGGATTGGCTACAGATTTAAATTTCCACTTCTATGGTTATCTGGTGAACAATACAAGGGCCAGTTTGGATTATCCAAAAAGGAAGAAGCAGCAACATGGAGGCAAATACAGACTGTCTGTGGGTTCAGAAATAAGTTTGATGCCACTTCCTATAACTATTGTCTCAGTAATCTACACTGTTCATCCCAGTACTCCGACTCAGACTCAGAGTAAGCATTGCATGAGGACATGCAATCTCTTCAGTTGGGGGGGATGTTAGGATTCAGAATTTACCATTTTTAACCCTATATTTTGTTGAAAAGTGTGCAACAAGAAATGCTTGTTGAGAATAAAACAAGATGATGGAGCTTAGTGAAAAGAGTCGCCTTCACTAAGTGGGCCCGCAGGCTATTTTTGGCGCAAGTCTAGTTTTAGACTATGTCTATTTTTAGACATATGGATCATGTCTATGGATTGCAGTTTGCTGTTTATAGATGATTGGTCAAGTTGGGAAAAATAGATGGACTTCTATTTTTGATCAAAATGTGAATGATCACAGTGTGAGTGATCAAAGTCTATTTTTAGACTGGCTGTCAAAAATAGAAAAGTCAAATATTATTGTCTCATAATAATATTTGGACTATAAACTAGATCTTATTCTCTTGGAGCACTTCAGAATGAGCTACGGATGTGGTACATGCAGATCCCACAAGGAAATACATGGTTACCTATGGGATGACTAATATTTGCATGCAATACTTTAGTTAGAACTCAAGTGAGTTGAGTTTAGTGGACTTGAGGTGCAGTTGATGGAGTTGTGTTCAGTTTAGCTTTGTTAAACTGGTTGAATTTAGTCTAACTGATCAATAGACTAGAGATGAGTTGGGTGAATTAGTTATTAATTAATTCACAAGTTATTAACTCATAATACAACTAAAGAATACATCAGTTAACTCAGTTGCATGTCAGTGCATGTTCAGTTCAATAGGGACAAGTGGTAGAGAATTAGATTGCTATCAGTTGTGACTATAGTTGTGCATCAGATCTTGCACAATCAAGGGATTGAGTATGCCAATGAGTTTTCTCATGTATTTGGCCCACATTTTAGCCTTTTCTCACGTCCACAAAGAGTGAGTGACTATTTTGCAGGTGAAAAACGAGTTTGGGAAGCTATTCTCATCAGTTCTTGAGCAGGTATTGAGCAGTGGAGGCAGGCAAGCAGTGGAAGAGATTTGGAGATCAAATCTGAGCTGTATTGTGTGTAACAGGTGGAGATAATTGTGAGAAGTATTATGCTGTGTATTGTTACATGATTCAATCAATATAATATACAGATAGTGTGGGGTTTTTAGCGAGATGCTTTCCCCGGGATACATACTGTGTTTATGAGTTTGATTGATGCTTCTATGTGCGCCTGTGAATGTTTCTGCTTCTGTAAATTGATGATCAACGTAGAGGAGATTATGTATTATACATGTTCCGCTTATAATTGTATGATCAGGATAATCTCTGTGAATATGTGTTAAATTATTCAAAATTTCTACATGGTATCAGAGCTAGATGATTTGTAGAAAAAGTTTCTACATGGTATCGGAGCCCTTTGATTTGTAGGAAAAGTTCTACAGGATATCAAAGCGAGGATTGATCATCAGATCTACTATTCAGAAAGTGTTTACAATTTATTTCTTCAGGCAGAGTCTGTAATCGGGCCAGGTAGCCTCTGGATTCATCCTTCTTTTGGAAGGTGAGATATCCGGTGAATGCCCATACAGTCGATCTCTGTACAAGAAATACTTTGTTCTCACGAATTCTAGATCGGAAGTGGTTGAGTTTTTGAGCTGGTGGAATTCGAATTTAATTCCAAAGCAAGAGATAAAACTCAGAAACATTCAGTGTGAGAATGGAGACAGTATGCCCAGGTATCTCACGAAGTTCACCCAATGCCGGAATGAGCTGGGAAGTGTGGGGATGACTGTCGGATGAGGATGGTGAGTCTAGGACTCCTTGACCTTCCTAAGAGTTGGCATAGCTACCAGGACTCGGTGAATGGAAGGGAGAAACTTCCAGGATGGGAGAGACTTTGGTCGGATCTTGTGTAGGAGGAGATTAGACGGAGCACCAGAGACAGTTCTTCATCCATGCAGGATGAGGAGAACTATGCCTTAGCGAGTAAGGTGAAGAAGGGGAAGGAGGAGGTTTCTCTTTCCAAATCCAGTTCTTCCAATGATGGGAAGAAGGTTGACAAGTCGAAGGTGAGATGCTTTCGTTGTCATGAGATTGGTTCATGGGTCAGGAACCTGTATGCTCTTGAGGTTCAAGATGCATGCAAAGCCTTGAGCAGCAAGGCAACTGATGGAGACTTGGTGGTTGAGAGGGAGCGTATATTACCTCTCAACATGCAGAGCCAGAAGAAGTCTCAGACAATTGTGGAGGAGCCACGATTGGTGCAGCAGCTTCAAGAGGTTGTGGAGGAGCCACAACAGGAGAAGCTGAGAGGAGATAGAGTAGAGACATCTACTCATCCAGAGACCTCCAGTAGCGGGAAACTTCGAGCCAGGTGGGTTGAGGGATCGCATGCAGCCATACCTCCAGGTAGGAGGTGGGGTGATGTGGATTGATTGTCCCAAGGAGGAGGGGCAGGATCCTTGAGGTAGCCAACCTCTTAGATGAGACCTTGCTACGGGAGCCCCGATGTGTAGTAGCAGGAACTGACTGGTTGGGTAGAGACAGATGCGGATGGAGCGGCAGAGAGAGTGACAGTGCAGGGAATCCCAGGACAGCGCATAGCTAGCAGGCTGTAGCAATGCGAGAGGCACAAGTGTTTTGCACAGTGCTAGGTGGCACAGAGAGGTGTGCAATAGTGCGAGCTGCATGGAGATGTTACAGTAGCGCAGATGTCAGAGAGGGAGCACTTGTCAGCAGCAGGTAGAGCTTCAGCATCAGAGGGTGTTTCTATCCCAACAGGGAGGTCAGTTGGGAGGTGCAGTGGGGATGCAATGCTGGGAGATAGAACCAGCAGCAGCACAGATGCAGTCAGAGATCAAAGTGACAGAGGCTAGAGTAGTCAGATACTGAAGAGCACAGAGATGCATAATTTCAGTCGACAGAGGCAATAGCAGTCAGAGACTTTGATGACAGAGCAAGTGGACCAGCCAGATGTGTTGCATGGAGAACATTCCAGAGTTACAGGATCGGGTTTGAGAGGAAGCCTTTCTTGTTGAGAGGGAGTGTTGAAAAGTGTGCAACAAGAAATGCTTGTTGAGAATACAACAAGATGATGGAGCTTAGTGAAAAGAGTCACCTTCACTAAGTGGGCCCGCAGGCTATTTTTGGCGCAAGTCTATTTTTAGACTATGTCTATTTTTAGACATATGGATCATGTCTATGGATTGCAGGTTGTTGTTTATGGATGATTGGTCAAGTTGGGAAAAATAGATGGACTTCCATTTTTTATCAAAATGTGAATGATCACAGTGTGAGTGATCAAAGTCTATTTTTAGACTGGCTGTCAAAAATAGAAAAGTCAAATATTATTGTCTCATAATAATATTTGGACTATAAACTTGATCTTATTCTCTTGGAGCACTTCAGAATGAGCTACGGATGTGGTACATGCAGATCCCACAAGGAAATATGTGGTTACCTATGGGATGACTAATATTTGCATGCAGGACTTCAGTTAGAACTCAAGTGAGTTGAGTTTAGTGGACTGGAGGTGCAGTTGATGGAGTTGTGTTCAGTTTAGCTTTGTTAAACTAGTTGTATTTAGTCTAACTGATCAATAGACTAGAGATGAGTTGGGTGAATTAGTTATTAATTAATTCACAAGTTATTAACTCATAATACAACTAAAGAATACATCAGTTAACTCAGTTGCATGTCAGTGCATGTTCAGTTCAACAGGGACAAGTGGTAGAGAATCAGAGTGCTATCAGTTGTGACTATAGTTGTGCATCAGATCTTGCACAATCAAGGGATTGAGTATGCCATTGAGTTTGCTCACGTATTTGGCCCACATTTTAGCCTTTTCTCACGTCCACAAAGAGTGAGTGACTATTTTGCAGGTGAAAAATGAGTTTGGGAAGCTATTCTCATCAGTTCTTGAGCAGGTATTGAGCAGTGGAGGCAGGCAAGCAGTGAAAGAGATTTGGAGATCAAATCTGAGCTGTATTGTGTGTAACAGGTGGAGATACTTGTGAGAAGTATTATGCTGTGTATTGTTACACGATTCAATCAATATAATATACAGATAGTGTGGGGTTTTTAGCGAGATGCTTTCCCCGAGATACATACTGTGTTTATGAGTTTGATTGATGCTTCTATGTGCGCCTGTGAATGTTTCTGCTTCTGTAAATTGATGATCAACGTAGAGGAGATTATGTATTATACATGTTCCGCTTATAATTGTATGATCAGGATAATCTCTGTGAATATGTGTTAAATTATTCAAAATTTCTACATATTTTGGCAATAATATTATCCTTTTTCAGTTCAATAGTTGAAAGCTTTGATTACATAATGACTTAATCACCCCAAGGTATGAAGTGGCTCTCCGCATATCTATATGTTTAATTGTTCATTACATATTCATGATTATCTTTATATTTATCTTTGGAAAAGCTAACTAAGTTGCCAAGTAACCATTGAATTGTCTAAAGTCTGCAGGAATTGTAATTCATAGTTGCTGTAACACCAGAAACAACAACTACGCAGTTGCTGCAACACCAGAAGCAGCAACTACGCAGTTGCTACAACCAGCAACGACAACTATCTAAAGCAGGGGAGTGCTATTTTGCAACAACTGGAAATAACAAACGACAACTATCTGAAGATCGCCAGAATTCCACGCTGACGCAGCATGATCAGCAACTGTCCAAAAAGGGTAAAACACAGTTACAGTTGCTAAAATATCAGGAGAAGCATGGGTTTACTAAATCAGCAACCATGGGGAAACGGCAAAGAATAGTGCGAGGATCCCAAGAAGACGATCGAGGTTCGGTTACCAGCTGTGTAACAGTAAGAAACCCAAGAAAGAATACACTGTTGTAACAGCATCCTGTAACCCTTATTTTTGATAGAAAGGTTTAACTAAATGAACTGTGATAGTCTATTGTAATAGATGTCTCCTCTATAAAGAGGAGACATATACATTAGAGAGGGGGGGGGGGGAGAAAAATAGTTTTGTAAGGGAAATTTTGAAGGACAACAGCAAAGTCTGAACTTTCATTGTAACTGGATCTTTTAGCAGATGAATAGAAGATTGTTCTGAGCATCTAATCTAGAATTTGTGTTCTGGGGAATCTTGTGAGAGGGACCGAGCCCACCTTCCTCACAAGATTCACCCATTTACTTTCCTATCAAGTGTGTAAGTGTGTTTGATAATCTCTTTTTTCTGGTACTCTGTTTTGGATTCTGTAGCATTACCTCTGATGATTTCCATTTCGCTAGTACTCTGTTTTGTTAATTGCTTGAAGCTGTAAGAGAATATTTCACCTGTGAATTAGAATTGCAGTGTGTATTAGCAATCTGGTTACAGGTGCAGGTGTTGAACGTCCTTACCTGGAGGATAGGGTCCTGATCCTCTGCTAACATAGCATCCATCACTTTTCTTTTCAGATTTGTAATCTTAAATTAACTGCTTTCATTTTATCTTTACAGTACACTGTTATAACATAATGTGAGAATTATGTATACTACAGCTTTTTAATGCTTTTAGAGTTAAGTACATACAGTACGTGGTAGCCTTTGAAATAAAAGACTTTCCCAGGTTGAGAATTTAATGTGGTACTTGATTGTTAATCAATAAACAATTCAACTAGCCAACAGTAAGGTGTTGTAATCGTCTCCATTTTTTGATTTCGAAAAGAAGCTTGTTGATATTTGTCGCTTGAAAAGAAATTCAGATTTGTGCATCAACTTTCTTTTTAGCATCCATATACTAAGAAAGTCGAAAAAAAATACATGCATGTGCATTTGCATATAGACAGTCTGTTTGGCTTGATTTAGGAAAAGTGCATTTACAGTGTGTTCTTTGCTCTTTGTGAAACGATTCTGTCTTTCTTTTCCCTTGTAGCTAGGATTTTCATTGCATAAAGGAGATAAAATGTTTGTTTATCATCTTAGATTGCATTTTAGGAATTACATCTAAATCTTGTGGTGAACCCGAAAGGCAAACTTCATAAACAATATCAACTTAAAATAAATTCAATGAATCTAACAACGCTTTGGACCTTAACGCACAACATTTAGAAGTCTAGGCTAGAGACGTATTCCGGCGTCGTAAAGCCTCGTAACTATTGTTCTCACTGATGGTTGGGTGATTCCTCCACTTTGAGATGATAAGTGCCAGTACGGCTTGTGCTCAAACATACCGTCGAGTATATTTTGGGAGACCCCAATAGGCTTAATCCTTTATCCATAGGAAGCCGTGTCTGCTGCCCTATCGATCGCAATGCATTGAACACAACATTCGGGAAGATTGACTGACGTACCGTAAAAAGTATTCTGCAGTTTTGCGATTGGTTTGGTACTCCCTCTACCTAGACTTCCAGAGTAGTCCCTTTCATTCCTTTTCAGACTCCTTAACGGAAAAAGTCCATTTGAGCACTTGTCACTTCAAGCTCATTAAAAATCGAAGGAGACTAGAGTCATCTTTTGTTTTTTCTCGACTCTTAAAAACTGAAAAAACAAGTTGTGTCAAAGTGTCTAAAATTCATTTAATTCAAAAACATACTTCCCCTTTATTTTAGTTGATTGAGTAATCCACAATCGTGGAAGAAAGTCAATTGAAACCCCATCGTTCGCGGAGGCTTATGAGTCAACCGTCTTTGTCTCCGGAATCGAAACCAGTACGAACAAAGCGAACTCGTTTAACCGGTTCCAAATCTCCTATTAAAGTTAGAACAAGTGTTCCAACGACATCAGAGACTCCGGTTACTCCAAACATTTATGGAATCCCTGCCTCTACAGAAGAAGTTCAGCAGCTATAGAAGGACAGTGATACTGATCCTAGTCTGAGAGTAAACACTTGTGTTACCGAACCAGTTCCATCTACAACCGGTTTGGAGAGTCTTGCTCTTAAAACATCTGTCGCTGCCGATTTCACACCTTATTTGGCACCAGAAATATTCTAGAGACCTGACGGTCTTCCCCTTCCACCTGGTTTGATTGCCATAGAAGAAATTGTAGAATATCCTCCAACAAGTACTCCGTCGCAATTTGGAGTCGGGATCACTCTATATCCTTCTTCGTCAGAAGTTAGTCTACCACCAGCGGAAGCTCCTGTAGAATCGCTAGGTAATCTTTTGGATAGACTACAAATGTTTGAACAACCGTCAACATCTAGGACTGTGTCATCTGACACAACAGCGACAGAACTCCCAGCTATCACTCCGACAATGTTCGCTGGTATACCATCTGTCCCAACTAGCTCTCAATCGCTAGAAGGAGTCCACTCAGGGGCTATCTCGACAGTATGGTCTGTTCCTGTTTGTTCATCCGGAATAATATCCGGAAACTCTTATGTTGAGTCTCAACAAATTGATCCATTTGGAAGTCAATTTGGGCAGTCCGGCCCCCAAGGGCAAACAATTCCCTTGAGTTCTGGATTACCACTGTATGGGGGGCAGTATACCCTTTCATTATCCCCTCCAGGGGGATATCCATACGGGAGTTCACAACCACATTCAGGTTATACTGGAATTACCTCAAGCGGTTGGGTACCTATATTACCTCAACAACCAAGAGTTGTATACTCGATGCAACAATGCTTACCTATGTCAAATATCCCAACTACGCCAGCTATTGTAACGGTGTCGCAAGTTCAAGGGCTGCCTATTGTATGCCAACCTCAGGTTTCTCAGGTTGTAATGCAACAACCCCTTGACCCTGAAACTCAACCACAATCACCGACCGGTGGAACAACACAGGTTCAGACGGGTAGAATTACCCCTCATCTTGGTCAAACTGTTAGTATCGGGCAACAGCACATGGCTTCACAACCAGGTCTGGTGCAATACCAACAACCGCAATTCCAACAAGTATACCAAGGTTCTGAGCAATAAATCTTTGCTAATAGTGGACAGTCGTACATTCAAAACGGTCAAAATCAACCATTTTACAATGGTCATGCCCACCAACCTTACCAAACATACCAGCATCAAATCCAATATGCCGGTATGCAAAGACCAACTGCTCAGGCAATCCCATCTTACGCTGGGTATGCTTCACCTAACCTGAATCAACAGTTACCCTTTGTGGAAAATTTGGAGTTACCTGATTTAAACCGGTTAAAAAACGATCCAATCGCTTACGCCCTTTGGTGGCCAGCGATTCCGCATAAACTTCCATAAGATATTCCTAAATTTAATGGAAATCCGGGTGAAGATCCATCGAATCACGTGATGACCTTTCATCTATGGTGTTCATCAAACACCCTGAATGATGATTCGATAAGACTTCGCCTCTTTCAGAGGATGTTAACAGGTTCGGCGGCAAAATGGTACATCGAATTGCCTAGAGCTTCGTTCGACAACTTCAGTACCTTAGCCACAACCTTTTTAACCCATTTTCAGTTACCAATAAGGTACGAAACGAGAATAGAACTTCTTACCAATTTCAAACACACAACGGCCACTCACATATCTAATCATATACATGAGTGGCGAGGTCGTCGTAGAATGGTAAAAACGTATGTCCCCGATCAGCTCTTAGCTGAATGGTTTATCAAGTCATTACTACCTTCCATTATGGAAGATGTGGCAAAGGGGGGAGTCGTAACAGAAGAGCAAGTCATCACTTGTGCGCAATATCTGGACTTGATTTACACTCAGTCTGGCACGCTCTACGATAAAATACCTGACGCCCCTAGACCGGAATTCTCAATTCCTCCCCCTCCTAAATCGAACAATTACTCTCATGCCGGCGATGGCGCGATTGGCACAAAAAACATGAAATCAACAAAGGCTACATCCAAAAAGACCCGTAAGATTTCAAGTCAAAATGCAAAAGATGAACTTCTTGCTTCGGAAGTAAATGTTGTATCGACAAATAAAGGCAAAGAAACCAAACAACCAGGGAGAAAGAAGAAAGGCAAAGGGAAGAAGAAGAAACAGGAGGAATCATCACCTGAGAAATCTTCTTCAAACCCTCCTGGAGATAGGAAACCAAAGAATCCATGCTTTATATGCGATGAGGATCATTGGACTGCACATTGTCCACACAGAGCTGAGCTTAAGAAATTCTTCAAGAATTCAAAAACCTCTGCAGTGTTAACTGATCCGTTTCCCAATCCAGGAACAAATCTGGTTGAAAGTGGAAATGCTTCCCCATCTCAAGTGCTAATGTTGTCGGTTTCAAAACAACTAAATGATGCTTTGATATCGACAAGGAACAAAGATTATGGGAATACACAGCTGTCGAACAACAAGGATAAAGATCAACCTAGTAGTTCGACAACAACTTCGACAAAAGTTGCGCCACCCATCATTCCTGAATTGACAATAAAACCGCCAAAGGGAGTAGTACACAAGTCGACGTTTAATCCCCGTGCTAGAGCGACATAGCATTATAATATAGTGGAAGATTTGGCCCAATCGCCATCCGCTATGTCGACTCTTGAAGTACTACAAAATTTCTCATCCCAAAGGCAGGCTTTATTATCAGCCATTGGTGGGGTAGACCCAAAGGATTCCAATCTTGTATCCTTCGACCATAAAGGATACGATCCTCAATTACCAACTCAACTAGTTTTCCTTGTTCAAATGAAAGCCCTCAACAAAACTGTTCATCGAAAAGTTATCGATGAGGGAGCATCTACATGCATTATGTCGATGAGTTGCTGGAAAATTTTAGGATCTCCAACCTTGTCACGATCTTTGACGACATTAAAAGCATTCGACGGAAGGACATATACCCCATATGGTATCCTAAGTAACTTGAAATTTGAACTAGGAGGGAAAACGGTAGAAATAGATGTTGAAGTCATCGATGGAAATCTTGATTACAACATCCTACTAGGAAGACCATGGATATATGCTATGGTGGCTGTTGTGTCGACCTATTTTAGGAAGATTGCATTTCCCTTTCAAGGAGGGATTACAATCGTTGATCAACAAAACTTCCTCTCCAATGGTTCTCAAGTTACAAGAAGCATTCCCATGATCCATGGAAGCCCCCATTCGCTTAAAAATATCGGAGTAGGCCTACTAAAAGATCCTATACTAATGGGAAATTTCGCCCTTCCACCTCCAATCAACCTGGCGGAAGTAGCGTCGGTAGGAACCTGTAATATGATATCTTCTAAAAAGATCTCACAAAATGATATCGACATGGATCATGCAGTGGTTTTACCCCCAATCCCAACGGAAATATTGTAGCAATCAATGTTCCTAGCATGGGAGAGAAACCCAAATCAACGCTCATCAAGCGTTTGGATAGATAGGTATAAAGAATATGGTACCCCTTCAGATCCTTGGTCGCGAGTGCATGTCACCGACGAAGGAATTGTCCAATCAATGGAAATTGAAGGGGCACCATGGAATGATTCCCACAATCGTTCCCTTCTTCCGGATTGTGAAGAAGATGCTCAAGATGACCTTTATCATCCTTCAGTCTTTGATTTCCTATCAAATACTGTAAACACGGTGAATTCCGAGAGAAACTTGTCCAATATTGAAGAGACTATCGCCATAAATATCTCGACCAAAACAGATGTTGTAGAGAATATTTATGTTGGCAAATGTTGTTCTCTTTCAGAACTGGAAATATATAACGCTCTTTTTCGCGAATTCAGAGATGTCTTTGCTTGGTCATACAGTGAAATTCCAGGCATCGACTCGAGTATCGTTGAACATGAAATTAAGATGTATCCAGATGTCAAACCAGTACGACAACGGCTAAGGCAGGTGCATCCCAAGAAAGCCGCTGCAATTAAAGAAAAAGTTGAAAAACTTCTCCATGCTGGTTTCATCTACCCAGTTCCTCTAACCGATTGGGTATCGAATATTGTCCCTGTTATGAAAAAACAAGGAACAATTAGAGTGTGCGTCGATTACAGGGATGTAAATCAAGCTTGTCTGAAAGACAACTACCCTACACCCTTCATTGACCAGATAATTGATGAATGCGCCGGATGCGAAATCTTTTCGTTCATGGATGGATTCTCCGGGTATAATCAAATAAATATCCGCCCACAGGACTAGTCAAAGACTGCATTTATTTGTCCATGGGGCACATTTGCATATCGAAAATTACCCTTTGGTTTAAAGAACGCAGGGGCGATGTTTCAGAGGGCAATGAACTATGCCTTCCATGACATCAAAAACATCGTTCAACCATACCTCGACGACCTTCCGGCTCATTCGCGAAAGCGGACTGATCATCCGCAACATTTAAGAGCGATATTTCTACGTTGCCGACACTACAAGATACGACTCAATCCACAAAAATGTGTATTTTGCGTCAGTTCTGGTCGTTTACTTGGATTTGTAGCCTCAAAGGACGGGATTCGTCTTGACCCATGTAAGGTCCAGGAAATCATAAATTTGCCTCCACCTTCGAATTTGCTTCAAATTCAGAAACTCCAAGGGAAAGCAAACTTTCTGAAGAGGTTCATTCCAAATTACGCCGAACTTGCTAAAGGTTATACACGTCTTTTGAAGAAGGAAGTACCCTTTGTCTGGGATCAGGTTGTGCAAGCTTCCTTTGATGCTTTAAAAGAATCACAAATGAAAGCATCATTAATGTACACTCCTGATTATCAAAAATATTTTAACGTGTATCTGGCTGCAGTGGATACGACCATCGCAATGGTTTTAGTTCAAGAAGTCGATGGAATTGAACATCCTATATATTATTTAAGTAAAAACTTAATTGATACAGAAAGAAAATATTCTTACGTTGAAAAGCTAGCACTTGCAGCTGTTCAAGCGATACAAAGATTTCGACACTATGTCCTCTTTTGGAAAACTACCATTCTGTCAGATTGGAACCCTATGACTTATATATTTTCGCGACAGTTGCTGGGGGGCAAATATTCAAAATGGATAGCAATCCTACAAGAGTTTGATCTAGAATTTGTAAAATCCAAGTCAAAGAAAGCTCTAGTTTTCGCAGAATTATTGTGTGATCTCCCATCGTCGTCCAATGATGACACATCCGAAGAAACAATCGTGGACGAAAAATTGTTTCTGATATCTGCAAGCAATGAGTGGTATGGGGATATAATCATTTATCTCCAAACCAAAAAATACAGGCCAAACACCTCCCACTCCAAACAAAAACGTATTCGATACCAAGAAAAAGACTACATGATCGTCCGTGATACACTTTATCGTCGTGGTATCGATATAGTTTTGAGAAGGTGCCTCACCCATGAGGAGGCCGAAAAAGTCCTAAATGATTGTCATTCAGGCGCGTGTGGGGGGGAATCAATCTGGATATGCTACAGTGCAAAAAATCTTATGAGCAGGATACTTCTGGCCAACAATGTTCAAAGATTGCATAACTGCAGTCAGATGTTGCCATGCTTGTCAAATTTTCGATAGCAAAACCAGAAGACCACCCGCACCTCTGCAGCCAATAGTGGCTGTTGGGCCATTTGCCAAATGGGGCATCGATTTCATGACATGTAACCCCACCTCGACCGGGGGGCATGGGTATATCATAGTCGCAGTTGACTATTTTACCAAATGGGCCGAGGCGATGCCTACATTAGATAATACTGGTGAAACAACTGCCCTCTTCTTTTTAATCATGTAGTCGCCAGATTCTTCCTACCACAGGCTATAGTCACAGATCATGGATTGCATTTTCACAATCACATGATGGTCGAATTAGCTGCCAAACTAGGGTTGTCTCACGATAGCTCTACTCCATATTATCCGCAAGCCAACGGACAAGTTGAAGCAATCAACAAAGTCCTAAAGCGCATGCTGCAAAGGATGATTGGAGTTCACAAAAGAAGATGGCACCTAATCCTGTACTCAGCTTTGTGGGCTTACCGAACATCATTAAGGAATGCAACCGGGTTTACACCTTTCCAACTGGTATATGGCCTGGAAGCAGTCTTACCAATCGAGTTTGAAATCTCGTCTGTCAAACTCGCAATTGATCTCCTCCCTGGAACTTCAGAAGAAGAAGCTCATTTCTTGGAATTAATCCAATTGGATGAAACCCGCTGTGATGCCGCTTTGGCTAACGAAGCCCATAAGAAATGAGTCAAGGCGCAGTTCGACAAAAATGTCAAACCCCGTGTCTTCTCAGAAGGTGACTTGGTCTTGCTTTACGACCAAGAATCCAATAAATTGGGAGAAGGTAAATTTAAGTCTTTATGGATGGGCCCTTATATTGTTAAACGAGTGTTAGCAAAAGGAGCCTACGAGTTAATGGATTATGACGGAATTCCACTGGCGCAACCTCGTAATGGGTTGTACCTCAAGCGTTACTATGCGTAATGGTAACCTGTATGCTTTTGTTATGTTTTTGTTTTCGCTAAAGTTTTTATTTTGGTCAAGTAATCCACTTTTTAAATTTATTGCAGATGTTGAACCTATTGGAGTCATGTGTTGGATATGCCGACGGAGCAAGTCATAGTTCGCGGAACCTATCTTCCGCAGCCTGGCCTATTTTTTATCCAAGTGGTAAGTTAGTAAGTCTCAGAGGGGCATGTATTGGTCGATCAATGAATAACATCACTGAATATAGCGCGTTGATAGAACTTCTCTCTGATGCCATCACACATGGTATACGCCGACTAATTGTCAGGCTAGACTCACAACTCGTAATACTACAACTCAATGGTATATATTCCGTCTGAAACCCAGCTATTTATCGCATGTTCCTAAGGGTTAAGATTTTGGAAAGACGATTTGATTTTATTCAATATCAACACATTTCCAGAAACTTAAACACATTAACTGACTCATTAGCAAATTATGTGTTAGATAGACATTTGCGACATTTATAAAAAGAAACATATCATCAATGTCTGCATTTGGATCATGTAACTTAACCAAAATAAAACTCCGAAAATCAAAAATATATATAACTGTTTATGGTTTACACATAATGTTCTGTAACCAAGACAAAATCGGTCAAATGGCCAAAAAACTCAAAATGCTAGGGGGCACCCTAGTCTAATGATGCTCGTGATAGCAAGTCATAGCTTGTGCGATCATGCGTAAGAGATGAGTCCATCGTCTGGGCACACCAGTAGTATGTCGCTGTAACCTCAAAGGTAGCTCGTCAGTCCTCACATCTGGAATACCAAGAGTGAGGCCCTCAACCTGCTCCTGTAATGCTGTGAGAGTCTCGGCCACATCGAGGTCGTGAAGGATAGCCCTTCCGATGGCCTCTCCTGCTGGGGTAGCAGCTGGTACTCTTAGACAGACTACTGGACGAACAGGACCAACATCTACATGTACACATGAGTTTGATTAAAGTCTTGATAGAATAAAGCACAATGACATTATAAATGAAAAACGATAAACAGGAATATGGTCAAAGATTTTACCAATGGTGCCCCACTGTTCGCCATCCGACAGTACTAAATCTGGATCACCCCGGAAGTCCATACCCGCATATGGATACTTGGAATAAACCATCTCCTAACGATCAAACCACCTGAAGAAGGTATCAGAAAATGAAATCTGAGATTGACCTGCATGCCTACACATATGGTCAACCCATCTCTACATACGTGGTTCAGTAGGAGAAGGTAAATTGAGTGCAATATACTGCGGCTGCATCACTGGTATCTTCTCCAAGGCAAAGGCGGTCAAAATAGAACCATACCCAAAGTTCTTCAACCTCACGCTCTTTATCTTGGTCAACTGTTCTTTCATCACAAGAAGTACTGCGTCGCACCAGTTGAACACCTTCGGTTGGAGGCATTCCAAGGCATACTGCATGTAAGATCGGTTGGCTACATGAAGAGCCACACCACCGGCCATCCTACCAAAAGTAAACAGAATAGTCGTGAGGGACCTGTCAGTAACATCACGGATGATGATCTTGCCGTCTTTACTTGGCTGAGATCCTTCTCTGCAGTACCGGCGAACATAATCCCTCACAGAGTCGCCTCCTCGGGCCGAACCTAATAAAGAGATGGGGGCACCCCGCCTCGACAAGCCAGTCAAGAAATAGATGTCTACTACAGTCAAGGGGATAGATTTTCCCCTGATCTGGAAAACCTGGTTGGTAGGATCCCAAGCATCGAGCAAATACTGCAGTAAGTTGATCTGCTGTCTCATGCTAGAAATGCGGAAGAACTTCAGCAAGCCAAAGTTTCGCAGTGCGTTTACCGTAACCGGATCTCATGTCCTCTTCCTCATGCTCATGTTCTCGCCATGTAATAGTCATCTCACTCCAAAGATCTCTGAAAAGCAAATAAGAGAGGAGTTAGATCTTGATTTTGGTAAGAAACAAGCAAAATTTCCATAAAAAATTGTGCATTAAATTCCTTTTCTGCGCCCAACGCACCTGCAGCAGTGTTCTAGGTGCGTTGAATGTCAGATAGCCTTTAGACAGGTCAACATTCAATGCACCTTTCGATACACAGAGGGTGCGCTGAAGGCAGAACGAGTTCTTCAAACCCTAGGGGCTTAGAAAAGCTAGGAATCAAGCTCAAAATGCAAAATGGGAACCATGAAATGAAAGAGCTCAGGTTTAGCTCCTACTTGGTCCAGACGGTGCTGAGAATTGTCCACAGAATCTCCTGAAATCAGCTGATGAAAATCAAGGGGGAAGAGCACCTCCAAAGCTCCAACAAACCAAAGTTCAAATGAAATGGTAAAATGAGAGGTAAAAACACTTTTTCATTACTTTTTACGTAGTTCAAAGTAAAATATTAGTGTTCTAACTCGTTTTCAAGCATATATTGTTCATTTCTGACTAGTTTGATGAAGCAGTTAAAGATACACTATAATCTTTGAAAGAACAAAGCTATTTATGGTAAAATAAAAAAGGGACCATTCAATCGAGCAGTGTTACCGCAAGGTTCAAGCTCATTAAAAAATAAACCCGCATCGAGAAGTTTTAGCACATAGTTCAAGATCGTTAAAAAATAAACATAAGACATGAGCAAATGTTTCCCCCCGCATTTAAGCTCGTTAAAAAATGAACTATTCCCCGGTAAATAACCATCGTGAATGTAGTACTTCAGTCGTTAAAGCCTTGGTCGTGTTTGCACTGTCACCTCCACTTTTTCATTGGCCGATCATTCACCTCCATTTGATTGTTTACCCATTTTGAGGAACAGCTGCGAAGAGTGATTTCACTAGCCATCCTTGTGACACTGCCGTGATTGGAAAATTCCAAACCTTACCTGGAATGAGCTGCTACCCGTTTTATCACTCATTCCTCAAAAGACGAGTCTCCTTTAAGCTCTTTTCAACTGAATCGTAAAATATGAAAATATTGCCAAGCCATTGGCCTCTCCAGCTCGTTAAAGGGACAAGAAGTGCTATCCCTCCTCTAGATTTTAATCTTTTTGGACCTGAGGGATTATTACACAAAAAGATCGAGCGCTTGTTTTGTTCGGCTCGTTAAAAGTATCGAAAATTCATCCCTTCTGTATTGTTTTATACTTTTTTGGACTTAAGGGATTAGATGACGAAAAAGGGATTTTGGAGTTACCTTTATGTTCCTTTTCAGACTCTCTAAAATTGAAAAGGACCGAGTTATCTTTGTCGTTAAACTCGTTAAAAAGATTAATAGCGACAAACTTGTCTATAGACGAGAACGAGTTTCACTATCGCTAGGCTCGTTAAAACATAGCGATGGGTTTGCCCGAAGGGAAAATTATAGAACAAGCATATGTTATCCTCCTCAAGCTTGACAAAAATAAAGAGGTATTGGTCAGCAATGACTGGGGAAAAATTGGGAAGAAAACTCAAAGAAACTTTGTTGGTAGCAAGTCACTCTTGAACATGACACTTCCACTCCATGTCCGAGTCGGGCTGGGTTGTTTCATTCACCGGTCACATCAGCATGGTCACGCCATACCATCCACATTTGGGGTTAATGCTACCAATCCATCACATCAGTGTCGCCGATATGTTCAAGAGAAGTCATTTAGAGAATTCACCTGTGTCTCAGCCACTACCATACATTATACTCCATTCTTTCATGACCGCCACCCTGATCCTTATATCACCATATCGTTTTCACCTCCATTAAAATCATTTGCTCCGTTCCGTGTCATTGATGTGGGATTTATTAAGGCCCTCCTGTGACGGATCACTTCTTATCGACATCAGCTCATTATCCAAAAAGTTGATCTAGGAACACCCCATTCAGTACTTTGAAGCTTGCATGCCTCAATGGCAAGTTTCTCACTTCCGGCGACAGGTTTACATCAATGGCCTTCGACCGAAATATTTTGCGTGGTGTTCGACTCCAAGTCCTTTATTCACACCATGTAAATTGTACTACAGTACCTTGAGGGTCATTATCATTATCGGTGATTCCTCTCGTGCTTGTTAACAGTTTACATCATTGAATGGTAATCAAGCGATGTCATTCCATGTTCGACTTCAGAACATTTCTCACATGGCTTGACTTGTACTTCGAGTGAAGATCAGATGAGATTGAAGACCCCGGATCTAGTTTCATCCATCCAGGCTATGATATATATTCAGGGAAATAAAGACATTAAATGTACATCATTGCAGCACAGATAATCATCCTATCAAAAGGATGATGGCTCTACCAGAATCGTCAGTCTACACTCAGACGATTGTCTGTCCTATGTACATAAAAATGAATTTATAAAGCTGAGAATGGGAATGCCCGCCTCAGCTAGATCATGAAAATATTATGAAGATAATGTATTGTATTGTATCTTATTACAGGTCTCCTCCCAGCATTGAAAGAACTTCGGATCCTCATAATAAAGCATTTCACCCGACACCAAAAGGTTAACGACATCATACTTTAGGGGGCAACTGTTATAGACATTTTTGTGCCCTACAACCCCAAGCATGAAATGTCCATAAACAAAGGGCTCCTAAGTCCCTAAAAGTTTTTTTCTAACCCCTAAAGGAACAAGGTCAATAGATTACAGCTTCTCCCAGAAGTTCTCCATGAGAAACTACTCAGAATTGGTCAAAACAGGATCATTGCAGCTGCTCCACTGGCTAAGTGCATTGCATCTCACCTAAATACACTGTGAGGATGCATTGCATTTCAAAAGTCCCTTATGTGGGTTGCGATGGGCGAGAAATGACAAATGGCAGTGTCATTCCGCGAGGTGGAGAGGCAATGGAAGCTTCCAGAATCTTCTCCTGTGACACTTGCCTCACTGTATTCGACCAAGGATGAGTAAGAGGCCCTTAGTCTCCAAGTGGAAGCAAGAACTGTCAGAGAGAAGAAACTAATGAAATCATAAGTTGACTCATCCTCCTTACAGATATCTATATATGGATCCCTCATCCCAGAGATCCAGAGGCTGGAATTTTGCATATTGTAAGGAATTGCTGTTGGTTTCTAGAGACAAACATCAGATTGTTGGGTGATCTAAGCTTTGTTTGAGGTGAAGAGGGGCTTCTTTGTTGGGAGGTTGATGTTGGGTCGGAACAACTGGTTGTAACTCCTCCTGGATCTTTTCTTGTTTATCAATAAAAACTATTTGAGTTTTCCTCCATGCTTTTGTATCATTGATGCTTATTACATTTGTATGGTCAATTTACATCTGATCCTAGATTGTTTATGATTATAGATCTATGTCTTTGTATAGTGCTATGCTTCTATGATCTTACAGGTACTTTGTGAAGTTGGGCGTGCAAGGGAGCAGGTAGCTAAGGACTATCAAAGAAGAGAGGGATCGAATCGAAGGATTAATGCAAGACAGAGGATGGTCTTTCTGTTCCTCTCTATCTATAATTCATAAAGGAAAAACAAAGTAGTTTTTCTCTATTTGTTTCTAAGGCAGTTGTCACACCTTAGTGGGATAGAGCAGTTCTAAATAGACACTTTTCCCTGTAACACAGGGGGGCAGACAGTCTCAAGGAGAAAAGTTAGATTTGCACAACATACGCTGCAAAAGAGATGGATCACATGATGCCTTGACATGCAAGTTACCTTGGGACAAAATTGAGCAGCAAAGAAACCAACCCAAAGGTAAAAATAATGACAAAGACAAAGGTAAAGCACTTAAGTCCGCTCACTATGTTGTGGCACAATGTAATATTGGAGTAAATGAAGACTTATTTAATGCTTCACTTGCTTCTTCGAAAAATGGTTGGTTGCTTGATTCAGGAGAAACTTGCCACATGACTTTTAGAAGATATTTTTTTGAAGAATTTACTAACAATTTTGATGGAGCAGTATACTTTGTAGACCAATAAAAACTCAAGCCATCAGGGCTTGGCACAATCAAGCTTAAATTACCTGGTCTTCCAGACTTTCTTCTACATCATGTTATATATCTCCCACAGCTGAGGATAAATTTGTTGTCCTTGGTCCACATTAGCCAGCAAGGTCACTCCATTCATATGTTTGATGGAAAGCTTGAGGTGAGAAAAGCATCTGACCACTCACTTGTCATGATGTGAATAGAAGAAGAAAGGCTTCTCAAGCTGCAGGGTACCTCTTCTTGTGCATAACATTTCTCATACAATTCTCATTATGATGAACGTACATTTCCATCAAGTTTATTATGGCATGCTAGATTTGGACGCTTGAACTATGATAGCCTTCGCTTATTGAAGAAAAATGGTGTTACTGGTTTGCCTAAAATTCCTAGGAAACTTAAGTAATGTGATGCTTGCATTCTAGGAAAGCATAGCAAACAGTATTTTCATGATTCACATTCAAGAGCACATAGAAAACTTGAACTCATTCATTCAGATTTATGTGGTCCAATTCATGTTCCTTCTGCAAATGGGAATAAATATATGATGCCATTTATTTATGACTACACCAGAATGTGATGGGTTTATTTATTGAAGAACAAATATGATGCTTTTCAAACATTCAAGAACTTTCATACATGGATTGAAAATGATGCACAATCTCATATTGGCTCTATTCACACTGATAATGGAAAAGAATACACTTCAAATGAATTTGAAAACTATCTTCACCAACATGGGATCAAACATCAAACAACTGTGCCTTATAATCCCCAATAGAACAGTGTAGCTTAAAGAATGAATAGGAAAATCTTAAATATGGTATGCTCCATGTTGTTCTTCAAAAATGTAAAAATGATGTTTTTGGCTGATGCAGTTCTATGTGTTGTATATATAAGGAATATGTTTCCATCTAATGCTATTAGAAACAAGACTCCTTATGAAATGTGGTATGGGCACATTCCTTTGGTAAAGCATCTCAGGGTCCTTGGTTCCACCTATTATGCCTTGATACCAAAGGTACATCGAAACAAACTTGGTGCAAGAAGTCATAAGTGTATCTTCTTGGGGTATTCAAACACCTCCAAAGCATACCATCTCTATGATGAAGTCAACAAAAAGTTTGTTGTATCTAGAGATGTGATCTGTCTTGAATCATCCAAAACTGACAACGTTTTTGAGCAGCAACTTGATCGCTTGGATAGATTCACAAATGAAAAATCATTTCAAGAATTTGATAATCAGATTCCACATCTTGAAGGGGGGATTCCTATACTAGATCAACCTATGGAATCTTCTTCTGAAGCACTCTCTCCCCTGCATAAAACTCCAACAATGGATGATACTTTGAGTGATGTGATTGACAGAATTGGGAGACTCAATCTTGATTCAATCCCAACTCAATCAACGGAGCAGCCTGGACCATCTAAGAAAGGTCCCCCAAAGTGGTTGACAAAGACACTTGAGAGTGTTCATCCTGATGAGGTTGGAAAGACAAGAACTAGAAATTAAAACGAGCAAATGGAGGTGATGTAGATGACTCTGATTCACCTATTGATATGGATGTTTCCTATGATTGTGAATTCAATTTTTCTACAGATTTTGAACCAAATTCCTTCAAAGAAGCTACTTCTCATGATGAATTGAAAGAAGCGATGCAAAAGGAGTATGATACCCTAAGAAAGAATGGCACTTGGAAGCTGGTTGATCTTCCATTCAGAACCAAACCAATTGGCTGCAAGTGGGTCTACAAGAACAAGTATAAAGCTAATGGCTCACTTGACAAGCACAATGCTAGGCTTGTGGCAAAAGGTTTTGCATAGAAGGAAGGGGTCGATTATGAGGAGAGTTTTGCCCCCACAACAAAATGGGCTACCATCTGGACACTCTTTGCCCTAGTAGCTCAAAACGGTTGGAAAGTCCATCAAATGGATGTAAAAAATGCTTTCTTGAATGGAGATCTAAAAGAAAATGTTTTTATGACCCAGCCTGAAGGATTTGCTACGAAAGGACATGAACATAAAGTATGCAAACTCGTGAAATCCTTGTATGGCCTCAAATAAGCACCGCGAGCCTGGTATGAAAAACTAACTGAGCATATTCTGAAACTCAATTTCAAACATTATGATATTGATGATGCAACTCTGTTTGTCAAGAAGGTTGGAAAAATAGTTGTATATCTTGTTGTATACATAGATGATCTTTCGATAACAAGGAACAATGAAAACTACATTGCATCCATAAAGAAGGAATTGAAGAAAGGTTTTGAAATGACTGATTTGGGCTATGTTCATTACTTTCTTGGTATTGGAGTAACTCAACATCCGAAGTCCATATTCCTTTCTCAAAAGAAGTACATTGGAGATATTTTGAATAGGTTTGGCATGACTGGATGCAATCCTATGACTACTCCAATGGAAAAAAACTTAAAGCTTACATCCATGGAAGGAAAAGAATTTGAGGATGCAACAAAGTATAGAGAGCTTGTAGGAAGTCTCAACTACCTAACCACTACCAGACTAGACATTTCATTTGTTGTTGGAATCCTCTCCTTGTGAGGGACATTAGTCTGCTGCAAAAAGAGTTCTAAAGTACTTGAAGGGAACTCAAGACTTTGGAATCAAGTATACACAGGTGGGTGACTTCAGCTTGATTGGATACTCTGATTCAGACTTTGATAGAGACAAAGAAACTGGGGTATCTACTTCAGGTTATGTTATGAGTCTTGGATCAGGAGCTGTCTGCTAGAGATCATGCAAACAATCAGTTCCAGTAGATTCCACAATAGAGGCAGAATATGTGGCAGCAGCTGAGGCAACAAAAGAAATTGTGTGGCATAGGAAAATTCTTGAAGATTTGCAAGTAAACCAAATGCAATCAACTCCACTCATGATTGATAGTACCTCTGCAATAAAGTTGGCCAAGAACCCAAGGTTCCATGATCTAACAAAGCACATCAATACTAAATATCATCTGATTCGACATCTGTTGAGGCCAAAACAATCCATCTCCACCATTGTTCCACCAATGAGCAAATTGCAGAAATCTTCACCAAAGCACTTGGAAGAGAAAAGCTTGAAAGATTTAGAATGATGCTTGGACTCACCAACATCCCTTCAGATTAAGAGGGGGAATGTTGACACCTAATCATAGGGATTGGGTGAACAACTGTAATTAATGTAAATAAATAATAGAGAATATAGAGAGTCATCAGGAGATGAACCGAACAGTCACTCCCTCTTGTATATAATAATGAACAACCTGAATGAATAATATAGAGTATTGATTTGAGGAGTTACCTCCTGGTTTGACAACTTTTACCCATAAGAGCAAATTTAGTTGTTTCACTGTCACTTTCATTATCATCAATATTGAATTAATAGAGAAATGTATCACCAGAAGGCCAAAAATTTGTACCTGATAATTCTTTTGCTTGTTCATATTCAATCTGGAGTGATTTTAAATCTGAATACTTACTTGCACCTAATAGCCAATTTTCTCTCCTACTAACACCCTTCCTTTCAGACATCTTCTTCTTCTTAGGTGCTTTCTTCTTTTGCTTCTTTCCCGTTGTAAAAACAAATCTCCTTCAAGTGATCAAGATTTTTCCAAAAGACCTGATCTGATTCCAATTTTTGGGAATAATACTGAGAGGGGGGGGGGGGGGTGAATCAATATTTACAAATCAATAACTTTTTCATTTCACAATCAAATTTATATGTGCTACTTTAGTGAAGGGAACTTGCATGTGCACACAACTATTCTTAAGGAAACCAACATATATTCAGTTAACTTATGATTTAGTTAATTATGTTGATATTTAATCAGTGCATCAGTACTTTATTAAACATTAAATATTAACCATGTGCAGTAATAGCAAAATAAACCATCACACACAAGAAACACACATGAACACCAAGATTTAAGGTGGAAACCCAATGCGAGAGAAAAACCACTTGCTGCTATTGTCTCTGCCTTCTTTTAATATAAAGAATGATCTGTTTACAATGTTGTACTGGTGCAGGCTCATACCAGTACGCAGGTGTTATAGACATTTTTGTGCCTTACAGATTTGAGCATGAAATGTCCATAATCCAAGGGATCCAAAGTCCCTAAAATTGTTGTTCCTGCCCCTAAAGGAACAAGGTCAACCAATGACAGCTTCTCCCAGAAGTTCTCTGCCAAAAACTACTCAGAATCAGTCAAATCAGGATCAATTCAAGTGCTCCACTAGCTGCCTGCATTGCAAAGCACCCCAGTACACTAGCTAGGTGCATTGAAATGCACCTAAATGCACTACCAGGGTGCGCTGAGCGAGAAATTCCAAATGGCAGTGTCATTCCGCGAGGTGTACAGACAATGGAAGCTTCCAGAATCTTCCTCAATGACACTTGCCTCACTGAGTTCGACCAAAGATGAGTAAGAGGCTCTCAGCCTCCAAGTGGAAGCAAGAACTGACAGAGAGAAGCCACAAGTCAAAACATAAGCTGACTCATCCTCTCTGCTTACATCTATATATGGATCCGTCATCCTAGAGATCCAGAGGCTGGAATTTTGTACTTTGCAGAGAATTGTTGTTGGTTTGAGATTGAGATTAGTGCATTGGGTGATTTATGCTTTGTTGGAGGTGAGGAAGGGATTCCTTTGCTGGGAGGTAGATGCTGGATCGGGACTCACTTGGCTGTATCTCCTCTTGGACTTTCTTATCATATCAATAAAACTATTTGAGTTTCTCCTACATGTTGTGTATCAATGATGATTTGTTATATTTGCATGTTTAGCTTAATCTGATCCTAAGCTTTTTATGAATGTAAATCTATATCTTCGTGTAGTTTCTCTCTTCTGTGATGTTGCAGGAATTTGGTGAAGCTGGGCCGGTAAAGGAGCAGGGAGCTGGGAGCTATTGAAGAGAGGAGTGATTGGATCAACAAACTAGCGCAAGACACAGGTTAGTTTATCCTTCCTCTTCGTTTACATTTCATAAAGAAGAATACTCAAGTAGTTTTCTTTGTTTGTTGCTAAGGCACTGTCACACCTTAGAGTGGGATAGGGGCGTTCTTAATAGATACTTTTCCCAACAACAAAATGGCGACTTCGCTGGGGAACGTATCTAGTTAGTTTATTTGTGTTTCTATTGTTGTTCTTCTCATAAACTTAGGAGTGACGAATCAAACTGCATTTGCCATTTACAAATGCAAAGCAGAGATCTGCTACTCTAGTCCATTCACTGGGCCTGTTTATGATCTGAACAACTGATCCACAAATGCTCTAATTTCCCTTTGTGATAGCTCTTAGTCCTCCTTTAAATCATCCCTCTAATTGTACCTTACTGATAGCTTTTATCCGGCAAAAAACCATAGATTAAACTGCAAACCGTGACCCAGAACCCAGAGAAAATTCTCGTTTCTTCTTCAGCGCAGGCTTTGTGAAGAGGTTCTGCATTTCAACGCAGGTCCCAAGAGGGCTACCTGCGCTGCAATACAATTTCTCTGTGCAACAGGTGCGCTGATCAGCCTTTGCCCTGTGCAGTTGTGGTTCTTTGCTTCATTTTGTTCAGTTTTATCTCTGATTTTTGCAGCCTGTTATCAGTGTGTGTACTTATCTGAAAACCCCTTTTCTTTGCCTTAATTCCGCCTAAGTTGTATAAAAGAAACTATATTTGTTTTTTTGTATTTGTTACATCATTTGCAGTTTCCCATTACAAAAGTAAACTAGTCATATTGTCGCCCTTAGATCTAGACCTGTCGTAAGTGTTGTTTTGATCTTAGGAGTAAATTTGTTTGTTGTTGACAGTTGATTGCACTTTTACTTTTGTCTTTTGGTTTGAATTTGTTAATTTCTAGTGTCGAAACAAGTGTTTACTTCAAAATCATAAAGTGTCGTAATCGTCTTTTTGATTTCAAAAAGAAACTTGTTTGTGTTTTCACTTGAAATCGAATTCAAATTTGTACAACAACTTTATTTTTAGACATCAATATTAAGAAAGTGAAAACAAATACATGCACAAGTGCATTTGCATTTTGACAGTTTGTATGGTTTGATTTAGGAAAAGTGCATTTACAGTGTGCTCTATGCTCTTTGAGAAAAGATTCTATCTTTCTTTTCCCCTTGTAGCTAGGATTTTCATTGTTGAAAAGAGATAAAAGCTTGCTTATCATCTTTAGACTGCATTTAGGAATTGTATCTCCATCTCGTGGTGATCCAAAAAGGCAAACTTCTAAGAAAGATCAACCTAAAATAAATTGAATGAACTTAACAACGCATTGGAACTTAACGCACAACATAGAGGTCTAGGCTAGAGACATGTTCCGGCGTCGTAAAGCCTGGTAACTGTTGTCCTCACTGTTGGTTGGGTGATTCCTCCACTGTGAGACGATAAGTGCCAGTACGGATTGTGCTCCCATGTACCGTCGATTATATATTGGGAGACCCCTATAGGCATAAAACCTTTATCCATAGGAAGCTGTGTCAGCCGCCCTACTGATCGCAATGCACTGAACACAGCATTCGGGAAGATTGACCACCCGTACCCTAAAAAGTATTCTGCGGTTTTGCGATTGGTTTGGCACACCCTCTACCTAGATCTCCAGGGCAGTCCCTTTCGTTCCTTTTCAGACTCCTTAACGAAAAAGGTCCATCTGAGCACTTGTCACTTCAGGCTCATTAAAAATCGAAGGAGACTAGAGTCATCTTTTGCTTTTTCTCGACTCTTTAAATTTGAAAAAGCAAGTTGTGTCCAAGCGTCGTTAAAATTTATTTTAAACAAAATATTCATACCCTTTTTCCTGCATTGATCTTTAGGTTGAGAAAATGGAGCCTACCAACCAAGGAATTCCCCTTGGTGGAAATCCTAGTCCCTTCTCCTCTTGGGGAGATGTTGGTGCGCCCCATATGGCCACATTGTCGCTTCCAGGACTGACAATTGGCTTGCCAGTCTGGCTCTTCTCAACCAATGTCGTTCAGAACACCACTATTCCTGAACAGTCAAATCAGCAATTAGATGAGTCCAAAGTTTCCCACCAACCTTCTACTTCCTCTAATTCTTCCTATCTTCCTTCCTCTTCACTTGACGGGACTGGTAAAGCTAAAAACCAAGTTCCTAAGGAGAAGAAGGAAAAGAAGAAGAAAGAGAAAAAGAAGAAGGAGCCAAAGGCAAATAAGGGAAAACAAGTGTCGTCTAAAGAAAATCCACACACAGCACTGACTAGGCCTAAATCGCCATGTGTCATTTGTAGAGGAGATCACTTTCACAGAGATTGTCCTTGCATCCCTCGGATACTAAGGGACTGGTCTCCTCATTTGCACAATCCAGTGTCGTCAACCTCTGATAGCCATGTTGAAAGCACACCGTCAACTAGCGAAAGTGAAGTTCTAGGACAAAAAGGGAGGGCTAGACCTCCCTGTAGACTGTGCGAAGGCAACCATGCCCTCCACTGTTGTCCCTTCTTAGACAAAGCTAAAAGAGTTTTGGATGATCGTGCGGTTTCACCGTTACAACTTCCTCCTGGATATAAAAAACTCTTGCCAAGTCCTTCCTTAGTTGAGAATCCAACTGGCCCGCTCAAGTGGTCAGCTGAAGTGTCTATCATTGAAGATAAACCAACTGAATCCATACCAGACGAAAGTCAAAAGGTCGAGGCGGCAGTTGACCCGGTTTTGCCTTCAGAGGTTTTATCTTCGAATGATACAGTCACTAAAGAGGATAAGGATGACACCGTCCAAATTCTCTTCATCAACAGAGACTCCGACGAACACGGGGGCAATCCACCCATTCCTTTATCGCAGGAAGGAAGTTCGTCAGAGCCATACCCGACCGTCTACTCGGTCCCACCACCAAGCAACCTAGTTGTATCCTTCGACTGGAACCAACTAGGCAGACCCCGTTTTCCAGCAAGCATACCATTCCGAATTATCGTTCAAATATACAGAATGGTCATGGCTGGCACCATCATTGATGAGGGGGCATCTGTGAGTATCCTTTCCTCTATTGCTTGGAAAGCGCTTGGTTCGCCATCGCTTTTTCCTGAAATGAGAAATCTGACAGGCTTGGATAAAGGAACCAGTCGACCTTTAGGGATCCTCCCCAATGTGCCCATAACATTGAAAGGGAAGATCGTTCAAATGAACGTGATGGTCGTTCAAGGACCCTTGGATTATAACCTACTCCTTGGACGAGACTATATATATTGCATGGGAGCCATCGTCTCCTCACTCTTTAGAGTAATGTGTTTTCTGCACTAAGGAAGAGTGGTCAATCTCGTAGACCAGCTTTCATTTCCCAGATCACGCATCGCAAATAGTCATATACCATCCATAAATGGTCTCTTCACGCAAGAAATGTCTCAACCCACGGTCCGTCCTCCCGATGAGCGCGAGTAATTCAGAAGGATATGACTGGAACCCAGGGGGCATGCGTCCTGGTCTGCTTCGGCAGGAAAACTTTGGGTATAGGGTAGGTTTCTGCGGGAGAATATGACTAGTCTGTACCCCGCCCATGCTGGAAGAGGGTTATTCTAGAATAAGATTCTCTTGTCAAAGTTATGTAAGCTGGGTCGGCGCCGCTTACCTTTGTTTATCTCGGTAGACATCGTCGAAGAAGTGTTTTGTTTGCACCACAAATAAAACAGACTTTGAATAACCTGAAAGAGGTAGGCCTTTCCTGGTAGAACAAATGTTTTATCTGCAAATTGAGGGGTAACCTTGAAATCGTACTTTATACCTGGGGGCATGCAAACCTTTTGGAGTGCAAGCAAGGGGCGGCTATTTATTTTTTAAATTTTTAGGACCTCTAACCCTTTAAACTCGTAGGATTAGTCGTTTCCGAACTTGCATAACAAAAGGATGCGGGGCATAGCTTTGTAAGGCGCAAGCTCCATAAAAAATGGCATCTTATATGAGACATTCTTATCATATGACTGGATTATCGAGCAGTTTTAGCACATAGTTCATGCTCGTTAAAAAATAAACATAAGATCGAGCAGTTTTAGCACATAGTTCATGCTCGTTAAAAAATAAACATAAGATCGAGCAAGTGTTTCAACCCGCGTTTAAGCTCGTTAAAAAATGAACTATCCTCCGATAAATAACCACCGTGAATGTAACATTATCAGCCATTAAAGCCTTGGTCGTGTTTGCACCGTCACCTCCACTTTTCCATTGGCCGATCATTCACCTCCATTTGATCGTTTACCCATTTTGAGGAACAGCTGCAAAGAGTGATTTCACTAGCCATCCTTGTGACACTGCCGTGATTGGAAAATTCCAACCCTTACCTGGAATCAGCTGCTACCCATTTTATCACTCGTTCCTCAAAAGACGAGTCATCTTTAAGCTCTTTTCATCTGACTCGTAAAATATGAAAAGATTGCCAAGTTTTGGCCTTCCAGCTCGTTAAAGCGACCGGAAGTGCTATCCCTCCTCTAGATTTTAATCTTTTTGGACCTGAGGGATTATTGCACAAAAAGATCGAGCGCTTGTTTTGTTCGGCTCGTTAAAACTATCGAAAATTCATCCCTTCTGTATTATTTTATACTTTTTCGGACTTAAGGGATTAGATGACGAAAAAGGAATTTCGGAGTTAACTTTACGTTCCTTTTCAGACTCCCTAAAAAGGAAAAGGACCGAGTTATCTTTGTCGTTAAACTCGTTAAAAACATTAATAGCGACAAACTTGTCTTTAGACGAGAACGAGTTTCACTATCGCTAGGCTCGTTAAAACATAGCGATGGGTTTGCCCGAAGGGCAAATTATAGAACAAGCATATGTTATCCTCCTCAAGCTTGACAAAAATAAAGAGGTACTGGTTAGCAATGACTGGGGAAAAATTGGGAAGAAACTCAAAGAACCTTTATTGGTAGCAAGTCGCTCTTGAACATGACACTTCCACTCCGTGCCTGAGTCGGGTTGGGTTGTTTCATTCACCGGTCACATCACCATGGTCTCGCCATACCATCCACCTTTGGGGTAAATGCTACTGATCCATCATATAAGTGTCGCCGATATGTTCAAGAGAAGTCATCTAGAGAAGTCACCCGTGTCCCATCCACTACCATACATTATACTTCATTCTTTCATGACCGCCACCCTGAACCATATATCATCAGATCGTTTTCACCTCCATCAAAATCATTTGCTCCGTTCCGTGTCATTGATGTGGGATACATCAAGGCCCTCCTTTGACGGATCGCTTCTTGTCGACACCAGCTCATTATCAAAGAAGTTGATCTAGGAACACCCCTTCAGTACTTTGAAGCTTGCATGCCTCAATGGCAAGTTTCTCACTTCCGGCGACAGGTATACATCAATGACCTTCGACCGAAAGATTTTGCGTGGTGTTCGACGCCAATTCCTTTATTCACACCACGTGAATTGTACTGCAGTACCTTGAGGGTCATTATCATTATCGGTGATTCCTCTCGCGTTTGTTAACAGTTTACATCATTGACTGGTAATCAAGTGATGTCTTTCCATGTTCGACTTCAAAACATTTCTCACATGGCTCGACTTGTACTTAGAGTAAAGATCAGACAAGATTGAAGACCCCGGATCTAGTTTCATCCATCCGGGCTGCGATATATATTCAGGAAAAATAAAGACATTGACATGTACAGCACTACAGCACAGATGATCATCCTACCAAAAGGATGATGACTTCATCAGAATCATCAGTCTACCATCAGATGATTGTCTGTCCTATGTACATAAAAATGAATTTATAAAGCTGAGCATGGGAATGCCCGCCTCAGCTAGATCATGAAAACAGTATGAAAAATAATGTATTGTATTGTATCTTATTACAGGTCTCCTCCCAGCATTGAAAGAACTTCGGATCCTCCTAATAAAGCATTTCACCCGATAAATGGCCTCATACTTTAGGGGGCAACTGTTATAGAAATTTTTGTGCCTTACAGCTTTGAGCATGAAATGTCCATAATCCAAGGGATCCAAAGTCCCTAAAAGTGTTGTTCCTGCCCCTAAAGGGACAAGGTCAACCAATGACAGCTTCTCCCAGAAGTTCTCCGCCAAAAACTACTCAGAATCAGTCAAATCAGGATCAATTCAAGTGCTCCACTAGCTGCCTGCATTGCAAAGCACCCCAGTACACTAGCTAGGTGCGTTGCAACACACCTAAATGCACTACCAGGGTGCGCTGAGCGAGAAATTCCAAATGGCAGTGTCATTCCGCGAGGTGTACAGACAATGGAAGCTTCCAGAATCTTCCTCAATGACACTTGCCTCACTGAGTTCGACCAAAGATGAGTAAGAGGCTCTCAGCCTCCAAGTGGAAGCAAGAACTGACAGAGAGAAGCCACAAGTCAAAACATAAGCTGACTCATCCTCTCTGCTTACATCTATATATGGATCCCTCATCCCAGAGATCCAGAGGCTGGAATTTTGTACTTTGCAGAGAATTGCTGTTGGTTTGAGATTGAGATTAGTGCATTGGGTGATTTATGCTTTGTTGGAGGTGAGGAAGGGATTCCTTTGCTGGGAGGTAGATGCTGGATCGAGACTCACTTGGTTGTATCTCCTCTTGAACTTTCTTATCATATCAATAAAACTATTTGAGTTTCTCCTACATGTTGTGTATCAATGATGTTTTGTTATATTTGCATGTTTAGCTTAATCTGATCCTAAGCTTTTTATGAATGTAAATCTATATCTTCGTGTAGTTTCTCTCTTCTGTGATGTTGCAGGAATTTGGTGAAGCTGGGCCAGTAAAGGAGCAGGGAGCTGGGAGCTATTGAAGAGAGGAGCGATTGGATCAACAAACTAGCGCAAGACACAGGTTAGTTTATCCTTCCTCTTCGTTTACATTTCATAAAGAAGAATACTCAAGTAGTTTTCCTTGTTTGTTGCTAAGGCACTATCACACCTTAGAGTGGGATAGGGGCATTCTGAATAGATACTTTTCCCAACAACAGCAGGCACCCACATGGAGAATGCTACAACCTTCTCTTGTTCTCTAGCTTCTACTGGAAGGGAGCTACAACCCCTGGCTCTTGTAATGGCTGGTATGTTTACCAATACATAGGTGCCAACCTACCATCTTCAATCATTCTCCAGCTACTACTGGAAGGGAGCTCCAACCCCCAGATCTAATCACCAACCACTACTGGCAGGAAGCTTTGACTTCCTCACTGAAGGCTCCAACCCTCAGTATCCTCCAGGGACCATGTTTCATAAATTTTCATACTGGACCCATCAGTAACATTGAAGCTCAAAATTAATCACCACTGCAATAAAACCATCAAATACATCTACATCAACCAATAACTGAAACCCAATCATCAATCTCTAATATAGCTGAAACCCAATCATCAATCTCTGAATCAACCACAAGAAACTCAATCATCAATCTATGAATCAACCAATCACTGAAACCTCTATCAACTGAAACTAAATCAAAATTAAACCAATCAAATGGAACAGACAGATCACTGTAACCAATATACAGATCTGAACCCATAACACTACATCAATAACTAGAACCAACTGCTACCTCAAAAATCATATGTCAGAATGTATATGCTACTTCAATGAATCCAACCTACATATATACGCTACTTCAATTAACCCAACCTACTTATACCTGTAAAAGTACTGAATCATAAAACCTATGAATCAAAACTGTACCAACCAATAACATTCTGAAGATCTACTGTCAAATTACAGAGATCTAAATAGACAACAACAAAGATCACCCTTCTCACTTAATCAATCAATCAATCAGACTCAATCTCCTTATGCATTCAGTTCTATTTTCAGATCTAAGAAGACATCATTGAAAAACAATAGTAAAACAACAAAACTGATCAGACAGATCAATCATCTATGAACACCAAGCTTTTCTTTTGCGTACGCTACTTGGAAGAGCCAAACCAGCGTGTATACGCACCTTCACCAAAGAGAACCAGCGTATAGATCTATAAATACTTACTTATAACTTCATAGCTATTCCAGACTTCAGACATACCCAAATAATTTTTTAGCACTCAGATCTAGCCTATCCATTATCATATCACATAATGATAAGTCATTATGATCTTGATCCATCATTAGATCTCATCCATCATCAAACGCTCAGGTTCATACTTAGTTCAGATCAAGAAAAGAATCAAAAACCCATAACAAGCTTCTTTTCTTTTGATCGAAAACTTCATAAGATATTCATTACTTGTGCACTTAGCCCTTTGATCTTCTCCTCCTTATATAGTTTTAGCCTTTCTCAATACCTTGGACCAAAACAACACTTAGAACCTGTGGTATTCTTAGACGGGGTCAAGTAACCGTTATTCCACTCAATATTGTGGGGTAATACCATGGTATTGACCCTTGGTGTTATTTAACCTTAATTTTCCTTAATTTTCCATCCCATACACGCTTTTCCTCTTGTGAAAGTACGTGCATATGTATACGCTCTTTTTGTTCTATGAACCCACATGTATACATTGCTTGGACAAGGTGAATGTGCATATATAACTTAAACTAACTTAAAACATCCCTTTTCTTCAACTTCTTGATTTTGATCAGTAGTCCTTTGTTCCATCATTCTTTTCTTCTATACCATTACTTTGTTACCTCTTAATAGACCTGTTATAATGTGATTTTCCATTGTATATTACTTCTGAATTGATTCCTTTGAACTTCCAAACACAACTACCATGCATTCTGCCACATCCTGTTTATACTTTTATCAATTAGTTCATTCATCAAAGAGAAATTTTTATCAAGGACAACACACACTAATACTCTCCTTGTATCAAACATTTGACCATTATTCTATTCCATCATTTTGTCACATCTGATTTGTCCTATAGATTCATCTAGTTACCATACACTTGTTCTGCTACAATTGGGTTTCCATCAAGTAAAACACATGCATCATAATGCCAAGACTGTCTCTATTCCCCCATTCATACACGATGATACGTTATAGTTTTGTTCATTTTGTCATATTAGGATTGACTTGAATGATTTTCTTTGGCTTAAGTCAATTTCATTTCTTTTTTGGCTTCATATTTTCTTAAGTACAATTTCAAGCTTAACCAGTATTAAGTTCATTGCCAGGTTAGATTTTATTCAAATTTAAGATTATTTGGCATATTCGATCTTGTTCAGGTTCAATTTCCATCCATTTCCTATGTTTGATTTCATTTATCTTCAATTTCAATTAAATTTAATTTTTTAATTCATTTCCCAAGTTCTATTTAGTGTTAGAATTTTGATTGTGATTTGCGCATTTAGTTTGCTACCAGCTTGCCTCCTCTCCATTCTCATAAAATTGGAAACAAATTTATACATATATGTATAAATACATTGTAAATATCTTTATCTACTGCAACTGTAAGTTTTTTTTTTTATGCCCTATATAAAGTTGTGTTTATCCCTTAAATTGGTGTTAAAAAGTTGTCTTTCTCCTTAAATTTGGACAAAGTTGTGTTTCTTCTTAAATTTGGAGTTACTATGGATGAAGTGATGTCACCATACCAGAAGGAGAGAAAATTGAATTAGAACAACTATTTGATATTATTTTGATGAATTATTTTTCATTGATCTATTGTTAATTACAATGTTGATTTATTGCTTTAATTGAGTTTAATTTTTTTATCAATATATTAGTTTTGTATGATTTAGAAAATATTATTAAAGTCTACTATAATAATAAACAAAATAAATATACGCCTATCAGCATATATATCAACTACATTTAATAATGTGGTTGTGCTAGTCTAACCTTTATTAATTACATTTTAAAGTACTAAATCTTACAACCACTTATTTTCTCAAATCCATTTCTAATTACACCTTCCCAATGAGAACCTTTTGATTCTTCAAAAGCTTAGAAGACCAAACTCAATCAATGCAATCAATGTTCCTTTTGTTTTCTTCTCTGGAACATTCCTGTAACTTTTTCTCTTGGTTACAACTCTAATATTGGCTTTGGGTTTGGCTCATGGCTCTAGCTATTAGATTTGGCTTCCGCTCTAGTTTAGGCTCGCAAACTATCTAGTGTAATATTCATGACAATTTACGGATCAAGTGTTAGGATATTCCGACACATAGGATATAGTTAAGTTCAACTTGGTCTAGCATAGAGTTAGGTTAGAGTTAGGTAAAGTGTGTTTCTTTACCGTTGTACATTTTGTAACTTACAATCCGACGGTCATGATATGTAGTGATCCGACGGTTCACTCTCACCTCCGTATTACCGACACTTGATCCGTGGCTTGACACCCGATTGGTCCATGAGTTCTATTTAAAGCGCATGGAGGGTCATTGTTCGGGTAATCCGTGCATGAGAGAAGCTTATGTAAATTTTCATTCTTTGATTAATAAATTGCCTGTAGTACCCACGTTGGGACAGGCCGTGGACTGTTTCCCTCCTTGCACTCTGAGGGTTTTAACCACGTCAAAAATACTGGTGTATTGATTTGAGATCTGGTTGTGAGCGGTGTCCTTTTGGTATTCTTTCTGTGGAACTTACCCTGTAAATTCCTACATGGTATCAGAGCTATTTGAGGGCCGCGTCCGTTGGTGATCCAAATCTGAAGCCGGTAGAACTGCATGCGGCTGTCGTTTCCTAGATCTATTGTTTCTGACTGCTTTCGGGCCGAGAGGACTGCTCTGTTGCGTTCGGAGCATCTGTTCCAGTGAGGAACCCCTTTCGTTTCATGCGAAAAGGTTTCCGGTAGCCCTAGCTGCGTCATTTTTCAGATCGGGAGGTATACAGTGTTTTTTTTTTGCAGTTTACTGTTAATTTCTCTCTGCTTATTTCGGTCTCAGTTTATTTAGCCTTTTTTTTAACCGGATCTATACCTTTCATTTCTGCGTATGCTCTTTGCCCTGCGACTCTGTGCGATCTGGGCAAATCAGAAACAGAAAGGAAGGATTTTTCTCATGCGTATGCTCTTTTCCCTGCACCTTAGTGTGATCTCGGAAAATCAGAAACATTGAGAAAAATATTTAGTTTTTCGGCTAAAGCTAACCTTGAGATTTTTTTTTTTTAAATTTCTAGTTTTTTGGCTAAAGCTAACTTCGAGCCGCAAGGTTCGTTTTTCTTTGCATATTCGTGTTGGGTTTTGTGTTTTGTGTTTTGTAGGGAAAAAGAGCTTTCTCAAGGCAAGCACGCAAACCGAGGCCCCCCCCCCCCCTCTCTCTCTCTCTCTCTCTCTCTCTCTCTCTCTCAAATTTTTTGTATAGATCAATTGGTTCAAAGCTATTTTTAGAGAGTAGAGGTCTTGGGTTCAAGTCTCCATTTTGTGGGGGCGGATTTGTTTCATTCCGGCACATTCCCGCACTTTGCCGGCAACATCAACAAGTTTTTTTTCAAAAAGCCATAACTTCTTCATCCGGAAGCCTTTTTCAGAGCCGGTTTTTTTAAAACCGCCTATTTTTTCGAGATCTATCCGTTGGTACACTTACTTTCAGCATCTTCAGCTTCAGTTTTTTTAAAAAATGGAAAGTCCATGCCAAGTCATTCTTGACAACACTAACTACTTCCAATGGGTAGAATACATGGAAGATTTACTTAGAAGTAAAGGTCTCTTCAGAATAGCCACAAACCAAGAGAAGAAACCAACAGATGAAGACAAGGCGGCAAAATGGGAAAATAGACAAGATCAAGCACGTGGTTTGATAGGGATGTCTATTTCTCCTGATCTTAGATTCCACATTGCAGGACTTGAGACTCCTCATGAAGCATTAGAAAAACTTGCTAAAGTTTTTGGGATTAAAAATGAAATTAGATCCCATCAACTTGAAAATGAGCTGCTTACTTTGGATCCTAATAATTTTTCTTGCATTGAAGATTTCTTGTCCAAATTCAAGACCCTTAGATATCTCTTGGAAGGTGTTAAAGTTAAAAAAGATGATGGTAACCTTATTTATTCCATCCTTACTAAGTTAGGACCAGCCTACTCTGTATTTGTTTCCACTTTCCATTCTACAAGGGAAGCTTTCATTTGTTAAGGACAAGACTACAAGGCCCCTTCCTTTGACTCCTTTTGTGATTCCTTAATAAGAGAACAAGAAAAACTCTTACACCTTGGTCTTCTTAATCTTGGAAACTCTTCCACGAAAGCGTTAGCCGCCCAGCAGCACCCAAATTCAAAGAATCCTAAGAAGTCATATCCTCAAAAGAATGGTCCTAAACCATCTCAACCTCAAAATGAAAGATCATTTCAGCAAAATGATAAGACCAATAAAAACAAATGGAAGAAGACTGATAGACATTGTAACTTTTGTAATCGAGATGGCCACTTAGAATCTAAATGCTTTAAGAAGATGGAAGCCTTGGAAGCCGCAATGAAGAAACATAACATCCATCTGGAGCCTACTTCAACTTCAACTTCCGGAACGACACTTTCTGCATGTCATCGTCAATCATCTCAGTCTGGTTATGCATTAAATGTATCTTCTTCTTCTTCTCATTCTCATGAGTGGCTCATTGATTCTGGAGCCTCTTGTCACATGGCCAAAAACCAAGCCATGTTTTCTTCTTTAAATGATTGTAACACCAAAAATATATATATTGGTGATGATAGATCTCTTAATGTTGTAGGGACTGGTGTCACACGGAATCTGTCAAGGGTGCGGACACGACTGACCTTCCTAGAAGTCTAAGACATTCTAATGACAAACAAGACAAAATGGAGTGATCTTTCTCTAAATACACCTTTTACAACATGAAAACTACAAGTGTTTAGGCTTACCTTATTCCAAAATGCTGTTGTTGAAGTCCGTTCTTGACGATCCGGATGAGCTCCTCCTTCAAGTCAATTCCTGCAACCACAAACAATCAAACAATTACCAAGCACTTGCATTTCATATAATAAAACATATATTCAACATGCAGACCAAGGAACACATGAAATAACTCATTAACACAAGCTATTGAGAAAAATAAACCAGTTTGTATTAATAACGAAACAAAGAAACTCTTACAACCTGGCCTTGGTGTTGTGCAAGTTCCTCCCAGGGTCCATCAAGGGTTTTCCTCTACTTTGACAAAGCTCACCCTCTCCCAAGTAGAATCAAGTGAAGACAATCTCTCCTCACAAAGGCTCTAATGGAAGACCTAAATCCTGCAGCATTTACCCAAAGAAAATGTATAGCTCCAACCTCTCCTCCCTCTGGCTCAATGTCTTTATTTATAGTGCTGTAAAGAGGTTATTCAGGTCCACTATCAATGGGATCATCCCCCTCTTTGGGTGGGATAGCTCCCTTATTGATGGGATAAGTTCCCCCTTAATAGAGATACATGAACCAACTGGAGGCGCATCCAAATCATCAAACCGACCTCTAGAAAGTTCTAGAAGTAACCACAAGTAACTTTTTTAAGATGAAACTCGCGCATTTTGCCTTTTACAGAAGGACGCACCTGTCCCTTAACATACAGAGCGTCCAAGGACGCACCTTTTGTGAACATGGTCAGCGTCCCCGCACGTGAGGCTAGAGAGAACCTGCGACCCCAGAGATAAACATATTTTTTACAAGACTTTCTCTCTTCTTTGAGTTTGAGATGGATAACAGAGGCATAAGACTTGCCTAAGAGGGTAGCATGACTGTTGATTTGAGCCATACTAACTGTAAGTGGTCATGGTGACATTTTTTAGTGTAACAGATTGCCCCCTAAAGTGCGAAGCCTGGAATAGATTTAGGGTTTTGTAATTCTAGGAAGGGTGAAGCGCTTTATCATTTCAAGGATTGTCTTGTGGATGGCCTGGTTGGAACCTGCAATTTTCAACACAAAATACATGGATAAGATTATATCATCACTGAGGTAGGCATTCCCATACTCAGATTCAAAACTTTAACTAATGGACTAACTATTCTGATACAGGAATGATCTTGCAGTACATCATTTTTATAGACTTTTGTAGACACAGTATGGACGCAGCCATCTGTTTATGATTAGTCTACATAGATAATGAATACAAAACTCCTCGCAGCCTGGATGGTAGAAACTAGATCCAGGGTCTTCACTTCTACTTCCCGAATTGGTACAATTCTAGCCATGTGATTAAATGATTCGATGTCGAACATGTTAGAAACCACTTGATTACCAGTCGATGATGTAAACTGTTAACAAGCGTGAGAGAAACCACCAGTAATGTCAATGGTTCTCAAAGTACCAAGCACAACCCGTGAAATGTGAATAGATGTTTTGATGTCGAACACTTCACGGAATCCTTTGATCGAAAGTCAATGATGTAAACTGACGTCAAAGGCGAGAAACCTGCCATTGATGCATGCAGACTTCAAGGTGCTGTCGATTCCTAAGTCATCTTTCTAGATAATGTGTCGATGTCGATAGAAAGCGACCTGTTGCAGGCAAGCCCGCAACACGAAATCATTGTTCAAGTTGAAGAAATGTTGCTGTAAGGACTGACTCAGGGATGGTCAAATGGATGACAAGTATTTTGCAGATGAAAGTTTTTGCTTGCAGAGCTCTTGAACACATAACGACACGACAGATGGCTTGGTGACGAATAACTCAAAGTTAATCCCCGAAACCCGGTTAAAGACTTTCAAAGTGGTTTGGTCAACTGTGAGGTAAAAGATTTCCCAACCCAGGTGAATGAAAAGTGTCGTGTTCAAGAGTGGTAATAAAGTTTCTTTTGAGATAAAAGGTAACAAATAGGCTCATTCTTCTCTCTTTTCCCCCACCATTTCTGGCAAGTACCTCTTTATTTTTAACAAGCTTGAGGAGGATAACATATGCTTGATTATAAGCTCATCCTTCGGACGAGTCCAACCTAGTTTAAATTCGAACCCTAGGAAGGAGTGGTTCGTTCCTGTTTGTAATTGAACAGGTCCTTTACTGTAAAAGTTTAACGAGCCCAGTATAGGAGAAACTCGGCGTTTTTCATTTTTAGAGAGTCAGAAAAAACTAAAGGAGACTCCACGTTGAACTTTTTCGTATATTTGTGTCCCTCAAGCCCGAAAAAGTATAAAATAATACCTGGGGGAACCGCTTGATCTTGCGACCAAGGAGTACTTTCATAATAGTGTCGTTGACCTGAAAAGTAAAAAGCGATCAAGGACACGTCGTTTTATTTCCTTATCGAGTTTGAAACGACAAAAACCCGGCAATCTTTTCCTGATTTTGCGGTTAGAAAAGAGCTAAAAGGGGACCGTCTTTTAATTCCGTTTTAACGAGTGTAAAAGAAACGCTCGGCGATCTTTTCATGTTTTAGGAGTCAGAAAAGGGCTTAAAAGAGAACTCCAAGGTTTCACTTTTTCGTAAGTTTTAACGAGTTCGAAAAAGGGATAAAAATGTACTCATGGTTTTCACTTTTTCGTAAGTTTTAACGAGTTCGAAAAAATGATAAAAATGTACTCATATGGCCGACTTTCAATTTAATTTACGAGTAGGAAAAGACGGAAAGATCTCGGCATTTTCATTTGTTTTACGAGAATGAAAAATAGAAAAATAATCTCGGGATTTTCATGAGTTTAACGAGTCTTGAAAATAACTGAAATTGACTCGAGCTAGGTTTCATTTTTACAAAAGCTTGAAACAGAGTAAAACTATGCTTCATAGTAGTTTCATTTGTACACAAGCTTGAAACAGAGAGAAAACTGTGCTTGATGCCCCCTAAGCGTAACTGCTAGAGCGCATGCCCCCCAACTTCATTTCATTCAACTAAGCACAAGCTGGATGGAATGAAGGTTCATGAATGAGATCATTTGAAAGACTCGACCTAAAACTATAAGAAAATTATGCAAAAAACTGAAATAACTAGCCTAAAAACTTAACATTTATAAGATCTCGTCAATCTCTCGACTCAAGTAGAGGAGGATTTGTTTCATTTTTTAACGAGCTTGACACAGGAAAAGAACTATGCTCAGATTCGGTTTCATGTTTACGCAAGCTTGAAACGAAAAACTATGCTTGCTTCAAGTTCGCATGCCCCCAGCATAATGACGCAAAACTAGGTACATGCCCCCCAAGCTTCATTGCATTCAATGAGGTGGATGGAATGAAGCTTTACTTTCAAGATCTTGGAAAGACTCGTGGGAGTTGTTTCATTTTTTAATGAGCTTGACACAAGACAAGGAACTATGCTCATAACTACTTTCTACAATCTACCTAACAAAAAACTATACTCTAAAAAACCTTGATTCATTTTTTAACGAGCTTGACACAAGACAAGGAACTGTGCTCTAAAATCCTTGATTCATTTTTTAATGAGCTTGACACAAGACAAGGAACTATGCTCTAAAATCCTTGATTCATTTTTTAACGAGCTTGACACAAGACAAGGAACTGTGCTCTAAAATCCTTGATTCATTTTTTAATGAGCTTGACACAAGACAAGGAACTATGCTCTAAAATCCTTGATTCATTCTTTAATGAGCTTGACACAAGACAAGGAACTATGCTCATGACTACTCTCTACAATCTACCTACTTAACCTACCCTTGTTTCATTTTTTAACGAGCTTGACACAAGACAAGGAACTATGCTCAAAAAGTTCGCATGCCCCCAGCATAATGATGCGAAATGAGGTACATGCCCCCCAGGCTTCATTGCATTCAACCGGCTGGATGAAATGAAGGTTTACTTTCAATATTTAACTTGAAAAGGGAGTTGTTTCATTTTTAAAGAGGTTGACACAAGAAAAGAACTATCCTCATACCTGTTTCATTTTTTAACGAGGTTGACTCAGTAACAGGAACTATCCTCAAACCTGATTCATTTTTTAATGAGGTTGACTCAGTAACAGGAACTGTCCTCAAACCCTACTTTCTACAATCTATCTACATATCCTAAAATCTAGCTGATTCATTTTTTAATGAGGTTGACTCAGTAAAAGAACTATCCTCATACTAACTTGTTTCATTTTTTAACGAGGTTGATACAGGAAAAAACTATCCTCGTACACACTGATTCATTGTTTAATGAGGTCGACACAGTAAAAGGAACTTTCCTCGTACTCACTAATTCATTTTTTAACGAGGTCGACACAGTAAAAGGAACTTTCCTCGTGCTCCTTGTTTCATTTTTTAACGAGGTTGATACAGGAAAAAACTATCCTCGCAACATTGATCATGGCTTCCAACTGGAGGAAAGACATGTCAATGGACACACCTTGATCATGGCTTCCAAGAGGTCTTCATCTGAAGGAAGAATACTTCTTGGGAAGGAACACATGTCAAGGGACTCAAAAGGGATAAGAACATCGTGTTCAAGTAATCCCATAGAGTTTTCCATGTCAATTACCGGAGCTAAATCAAAGGAAGATGAGCAAACAGTGAGAGGCTCACTTACATCGGTAACTGAAATCATGGGACCGGTTGCCACATAATTAACCCGTGGCAGGGTAGATACCACTTTAGAATCAGGAACATTTAGGGGTGTCATATTATTGGTAGTTGAAAAAAGACTAGGGAACGAAAGCTGGTCTACAGTCACAATACTGCCATTGTGAGGGAAAGACATCACGCGAAAGAGTGTCGATACGACAGCTTTCATTGCATAAACATAGTCTCGCCCAAGGAGTAAATTGAAATCCAAGGGACCTCGAACTACCATAAGATCAACACAAACAGTTTTACCTTCCAAGGTAATAGAAAACTTAGGAAGGATCCCTAAAGGTTCACTAATGGTTCTGTTAAAAGCTTTCAGATTCTGCGTAATAGGCGCAAGCTGAGGGGAACCCAAAGCTTTCCAAACAGTTGAGGATAAAATACTAACAGAAGCACCTTCATCTACCTGAGTACGATGTATGTCCCTACCACCAGCCTTGACAATGATTTGGAAAGGGATGGAGGAAGGAAGACGAGGTTCTGTCAGTCTATTCCAATCAAAGGAAAAGACCTCAATACTTGGAGGGGGTTCTGTAGAAACAGGTGAAATGCCCCCCGGCATAGAAGAATCTGATGTAACAAGAAGAACCTGAGTGGTATGAAGTTCACTTTCTAAATGGAAAGTGGGATCGACCAAATGTGAAATTGAATCGACCACTTGATCAACTAATGGATCATCAACCTGAGTGACATGAGTTTCACTCTCCAATGGAAGAGTGTGATTGACTGTTCTTGAATTTAGATCAATCACTCTGTCAGTTGACGGCAGGTTGGGAGAAAGTTTACGGTAACCAGTTGGAAATTCTTGCTGTGGAACAGTAAGTTTTTCCAACAATGTTGAGGCTTCATCCATGTGAGGGCAAATATGAGTTTGATGACTCCCTTTGCATAACTTACAAGGAAACCTAACTTTACCCTTTTTCCCAGGAACTTGACTATCATTGGTTGATGGATCAACGGAAAGTTGATGAGATTTTTCTGACCATACTTCCAAGACCTTTGGAATACCAGGACAATTGACAAGGAAGTGGTCACCCTTACAAAGCCTGCAAGGGTATTTGGGTTTACGATGCATGTCGGAATTTTCCTCAACACAACTAACACTTACAGCCATGGTTGGTTGGTTGACTTCTTTCTTATCTTGCTTCTTCTTCTTCTTCTTCTTCTTCTTCCCTTTCTTCTTCTTCTTAGCCTCCTGGTTACTAACATCAAGGCTTTTACCAGGCGAAGAGGAAGAAATGGAGGAAGAAAAATTAGGCGAAGAAGGTAAAGGGTCAACAGAAGGTTGGTGATGTTGAGATGGTGAACTCTGTTGAGGTGAAGCATCCGGTTGAGATGGAACAATTGGAGTATTTTGGGCCAACGAAGTTGAAAATAACCATATCGGTAAACCTATTGTAAATCCAGGTAATGACAAAGTAGCCATATAAGGAGGACCAACATTTCCAAAGTAAGGAAAGGTACTAGGATTCTCATTAGGAGGGGTTCCTAGGTTGATAAATTCCGGAACATTTGCCATTATATTCAACTTCAGTGAATTTTATTAACAATTTAAAACTAAAATTAACAATTCACAATTCACACCTATGGTCTCTAAAAGTAAAAACAAACAAATTAACACGCGCTATCAAATCTAGGAGTCAAACCACACACAAACAGTAAGCTCTCCGGACCGAAAACACTAGTTGGTGATGAAGCCCAACCTCGCAGAATTCAGTACAGAAATGGCGGGTGGAACAGTTACCCCGGCAACCTGCTTAATGAATAGACTGGACCAAGTTCCTCCACTTTAACCGTCTCGAGTGAAGTGAACCCCCCAGAAAATCCAAGTGAGTATAGCCGACGTCTGCTCCAAGTACAGTGGGACCTTCCCTCCACCGTCACCTTGGGTAGAACCCTAAAGATTATGGTCACTAAGGTCACCAACAGTAACAAATACACCTGGGGGAACAGTCTAAACTCCGACAGCACGCAAGGGCAGAGTAGCAAGCTCAATCCCCTTACCGGCTCCTTGACAACAATCCAAGGTTTACCGATAAGTGACCCCTGGCTCCTCGACAATGGTTAATCCGAGGTTTACCGTTTGTAATACGTACTGTCTGGCGTCGTTCCCAACGAGGGGGGAATGATCCCTTCACTGGTTCGGACACGAGCTCGTGCTTCTCCTTTAAGAGGAGCTTTCCCAGAGTGCAATTGAAACAATTGGATTTATTCTACTCAAGATAAACTATCTGTTTGGTTTTGTAGTCTTGGAGAGTTAAGTACTCACCTACTTCAAGACCCTAGCCTAAGCTATGTTGGTGTTTCAGAGCCCTAGAAATGTAAAAATTACTAGATGAATTTTAATTAAGCGCTGTGTTATTAAGGCTGTTATTACTCAAATGGGTAAATGGAGATGAAACCAATGGTGTTATGACCCGACTCAACTGAATGCAATCGAATATGATAATGCAATCCTTTCAATTCGATGAATCCTAACTAGAGTAAGGAGAGAGTTTCCATTCACTTCCAACAATGCAAAAAATTGATCATTAAGAGAAAATTTAACAAATTCTCTAATGCACTAATTTCATCAAGAAAAACTAATGCAAATCAATTCCAAACCAATTTTTATTTTTATTTTTGTGTAAATTCAAATCAAAGAAAGCTGATCTAAATCTACGATTGATTTTTCAGAATGTAAACTATGCAATTGTAATCTATGCACAATTCACATGAAAAGTATGCAAATGTAATCTATGCACATTTTTCATTCATACTCTGAAACTGAGAACTCTAATCATGCAAATGTGATCTATGCAAGAGAATTCTCAAACACAAGACGATTCTAATGTAATCTAAGAACCAATCAAGTGCAAGTTGAGAAAATTGGGTGAGAGTTCCAAAGATCAAAAATAAAAACACTCAAAGGCGATTAACACTCATACACAATTTAGCCCCCCCGGCGAATGAGGGGGAAATTTTTTTGCAAAAACAGAAGCAAAAAGATGCAAAATTGTGAAAAGACTGAGACAAACCTCCAAGTAATGACCAAAGGAAATCAAATCAAGAATTTCTCAAGAAAGAGACTCAAAACACCCAATTGATGAAAGCTAAGAGCAGGAACAAACTTAGGTGGAAATTTTTGACAGGGTACTAAAGGATCTGGGTAGAAAACACTAAGAAAAACCAAAATCTAAAAGCAATTAAAGCAAAAATGGAGTTTTCCTAAATTTTTACAGGAAGACGCAGGCAACCCGTTAGAACAGGCGCGGGCCCGCTCTGTGCAAACGGCAACAGCGCGTCCAAAGACGCACTGTGCAGTACTCAGAGGGTGCGTCCTTCGGGAAAAGTTAAGAAAAACCAAGACTAACCAGATCTAAAGCTAAGCCACCCAAATACTAATTCTCACAGTCAAAAACCAGAAAACAAAAATGATTTTCTCAGAGCAAAGTTCACACAAAGGAAAAGACTCTCTCATTAATGGATTCCCTAGTGGAGTCGCCAATTTGTCACACGGAATCTGTCAAGGGTGCGGACACGACTGACCTTCCTAGAAGTCTAAGACATTCTAATGACAAACAAGACAAAATGGAGTGATCTTTCTCTAAATACACCTTTTACAACATGAAAACTACAAGTGTTTAGGCTTACCTTATTCCAAAATGCTGTTGTTGAAGTCCGTTCTTGACGATCCGGATGAGCTCCTCCTTCAAGTCAATTCCTGCAACCACAAACAATCAAACAATTACCAAGCACTTGCATTTCATATAATAAAACATATATTCAACATGCAGACCAAGGAACACATGAAATAACTCATTAACACAAGCTATTGAGAAAAATAAACCAGTTTGTATTAATAACGAAACAAAGAAACTCTTACAACCTGGCCTTGGTGTTGTGCAAGTTCCTCCCAGGGTCCATCAAGGGTTTTCCTCTACTTTGACAAAGCTCACCCTCTCCCAAGTAGAATCAAGTGAAGACAATCTCTCCTCACAAAGGCTCTAATGGAAGACCTAAATCCTGCAGCATTTACCCAAAGAAAATGTATAGCTCCAACCTCTCCTCCCTCTGGCTCAATGTCTTTATTTATAGTGCTGTAAAGAGGTTATTCAGGTCCACTATCAATGGGATCATCCCCCTCTTTGGGTGGGATAGCTCCCTTATTGATGGGATAAGTTCCCCCTTAATAGAGATACATGAACCAACTGGAGGCGCATCCAAATCATCAAACCGACCTCTAGAAAGTTCTAGAAGTAACCACAAGTAACTTTTTTAAGATGAAACTCGCGCATTTTGCCTTTTACAGAAGGACGCACCTGTCCCTTAACATACAGAGCGTCCAAGGACGCACCTTTTGTGAACATGGTCAGCGTCCCCGCGGGTGAGGCTAGAGAGAACCTGCGACCCCAGAGATAAACATATTTTTTACAAGACTTTCTCTCTTCTTTGAGTTTGAGATGGATAACAGAGGCATAAGACTTGCCTAAGAGGGTAGCATGACTGTTGATTTGAGCCATACTAACTGTAAGTGGTCATGGTGACATTTTTTAGTGTAACAACTGGAACTGTTCATCTAGACAATGGCCAGTTCAATGATGTATTATGTGTTCCAAACTTATCCTGCAACCTTCTATCTGTCTATCAGATAACTCATTCAGGTGAAGGTAAAATTGTTGAATTTTCACCTCATGATGTTGTAATCAAGGATCTAAAAGATCCTAAACAGATTCTAGCTACTGGTCTTGCTGATGATTCCAAAAGGTTGTATAAGTTTCACAACTTTGGGTCATCCCATCTTCCCTCAGTATTTGTTGCTCATAATGATGAAGTGAGCAAACTTTGGCATGAGCGGTTTGGTCACTTAAACTATCGCTCCCTTCAGCATCTATGTAAAGAAAATATGGTGACAGGTCTTCCTATGGTATCTTGCAAAGATGGTGTTTGTTCCGGATGTGTACTCGGAAAACATCATCGGGACAGTTTTGACAAACGTGCCTCTTGGCACGCCTCAGCCCCTTTACAGCTTGTGCACAGTGATTTATGTGGTCCTCTTCCTGTTGCTTCATTCTCTGGCTGCAAGTACTTCTTAACTTTCATTGATGATTTCTCCAGACGCACTTGGGTATACTTCTTAAAACTCAAGAGCGAAGTATTTACCACTTTTTTGGCCTTCAAAGCATTTGTTGAAAAACAATCTGGACATCAAATTCTTAAGCTAAGAACTGATAATGGTGGAGAATATGTTAAAAACGCATTCATCAACTTTTGCACCGAAAATGGAATTCAAATGCAACATACTGTTCCATACACTCCACAACAAAATGGTGTAGTTGAAAGGAAAAATCGCACCTTAAAGGAAATGGCTAATTGTATGCTGCAATCTAAAGGACTCAGTCTTAGTTTTTGGGCCGAAGCAATTAATTGTGCAAATTATATAATCAATCGCACTCCTACTAAGGTTCTAGAGAATATCACTCCAGAAGAAGCTTGGAGTTCCATTAAACCAGATGTAAGTCACTTTCGTGTGTTTGGAAGTGAAGCATGGGCCCATATTCCAGATGAAAAGCATAAAGCTTTAGAACCTAAGAGTGAGAAATGTACTTTTGTTGGATATTCTGAAGATGTAAAAGGTTATAGACTTATTCCATTTAAGTCCAAAAATGTTATCATTAGAAGAGATGTAAAATTTGATGAAAATAAATCGGCCTGCGAGCCTAGTCCGGCGGATGTGCCACCTCTTCCTATCTCTTCTATCTTTGAAAACATTTCTTCTTCTGATGATGAAAGCGAGGATGATAATCCTCCCCCACCTTCTCAGGATCCTCAACTTCCAAGATGGGTCCGTGCTACTCGGGATGCAGCAGGTGATCTTGCCGGTGATCCTACAGATCAGCGACGTACACGTTCTCAGTTTGAAAGAGCCTCTTCTTTACTGGCTCAAGCTCCAGTAAATCATGATCCTCACACTTTTGCAGAAGCTTCAGGCCATCCACATTGGGAAGCAGCTATGAATGAAGAATATCATTCATTGATGACAAATGATACATGGGATCTTGTTCCTCTACCAAAGGGACGCAAACTTGTTAGATGCAAATGGGTTTACAGAACCAAGTATGGACCAGATGGGAAAGTTGATAAACATAAAGCTCGTCTAGTTGCTAAGGGCTTTTCACAGGTTGAAGGCATTGACTACACTGAAACCTTCTCTCCAGTTGCCAAAATGAACTCTATCCGCCTTGTTCTTTCCCTTGCTGCCTCTTTAAAATGGGAAGTCCATCAAATGGATGTTAAATCTGCCTTCTTGCATGGGGACTTGCAGGAAGAAATCTATATGGAACAACCCATTGGCTTCATACAAATAGACTCCAGCCTCGTCTGTCGACTTAAGAAATCCCTTTATGGCCTCAAGCAAGCTCCTCGGGCTTGGTATGCCAAAATGGATAGCTTTCTTTTAGAATCTGGCTTTTCTAGGTGTCATTCTGACAATACTGTCTACACCAAGAAAGTGGGCAACTCTCTTATCATCCTTGTTCTTTATGTTGATGATCTTATTCTTACTGGTAGTGATCCCAACCTTATAAACCATGTGAAGTCCAGCCTTAAAAAGAAATTTGAAATGACAGACTTAGGACACTTACACTATTTTCTCGGTCTTCAAGTCTTGCAATCCCAAGAGGGTATTTTCCTTTCCCAGTCCAAGTATGCTTGTGATATTCTTCATAATTTTCACATGGAAGACTGTAAGCCAGCCCCTTCTCCCTTTCAGTCTGGAGTCAAACTTTCAGTCTCTTGTACTTCTCCTGAAGTTGATGCTACCTTATACCGTCAACTTGTCGGAAAACTCTTGTATTTAACCCATACTCGTCCTGATCTTTCCTTTGCTGTTGGACTTGTTGCTCGTTTTATGCAAAACCCCCGTGAAAGTCATTGGAAAGCAGCTAAAAGAATACTTCGTTATGTTCGAGGTACAGTACAGTTTGGGATTCATTACAGTGCCAAAGCAGCTCCTCTGTTAGTTGGTTTCACTGATTCTGATTGGGCTGGTGACCTTGATGATCGGAAGTCTACTGCCGGTTATGTCTTCACTCTTGGTTCAGGACCTATTACATGGGCTTGTAAGAAACAGGCTGCCATTTCTCTTTCGTCAGCAGAAGCAGAGTATCGTGGTGCCGTGGAAGCTAGTAAGGAAGCCTTGTGGCTTCGTCAGATCCTATCAGAGTTTGGCTTTTAGCAGCAGCATCCAACCACACTTTGGTGTGATAATAAAAGTGCCATTCAGCTATGCAAAGATCCAGTCCAGCATCAGCGCAGCAAACACATTGAACTACACATGCACTTCATCAGAAAGCTCATTCATGACCATGTTCTTGAAGTGCAATATTGTCCAACAGATGATCAGGTTGCAGACATCTTCACAAAGGCTCTCACAGAGGCGAAGTTCACTAAACTTCGATATATGCTTGGAGTTCAGGAAGTTGTCACTAAGGGGGGATAGGCTCTAGTGCCTCCTTCCTTCTCCTATTGTGTCATATTTGTAAATCCTTCAATCCTATCCCAAGTTGTTCTTAAGGGGGGATGTTAGGATATTCCGACACATAGGATATAGTTAAGTTCAACTTGGTCTAGCATAGAGTTAGGTTAGAGTTAGGTAAAGTGTGTTTCTTTACCGTTGTACATTTTGTAACTTACAATCCGACGGTCACGATATGTAGTGATCCGACAGTTCACTCTCACCTCGGTATTACCGACACTTGATCCGTGGCTTGACACCCGATTGGTCCATGAGTTCTATTTAAAGCGCATGGAGGGTCATTGTTCGGGTAATCCGTGCATGAGAGAAGCTTATGTAAATTTTCATTCTTTGATTAATAAATTGCCTGTAGTACCCACGTTGGGACAGGCCGTGGACTATTTCCCTCCTTGCACTCTGAGGGTTTTAACCATGTCAAAAATACTGGTGTATTGATTTGAGATCTGGTTGTGAGCGGTGTCCTTTTGGTATTCTTTCTGTGGAACTTACCCTGTAAATTCCTACATCAAGCATCATTTCTTTTTTAAAATAGGGAATTTAACAAAACATTTTCCCTTTTGAAACAAATCACTTTCTTCTCACAATTGAATATTATTTCACTTTAAAAACACAACATTATTTTCTGTGACAAACGGATAGTTTTCCCTTTTCAAAAGAAGAGTATCTCTTTTCTTAGAAACACGACTTATCTTCTTGAAAACATAGTATTATTTATCTCACGACTAATATGTTTTGTCATCTCCAAAATTATCACTTTTCTTTGAAAAAGAAGTATTTCCCATCGTTCCTTATTGATTAAAAAGAGAGTATCATTTTTAGCACCGTTGAAGGCTTCTCCTCCAAAATAAAACTAACTTCTCAAACTACCTCAAAAATTGGCTCTTTGAATATCTTGAAAACATCTCGTCGACGAGCCAAGTGACAAAATTTGAAAAATTAAATGTTTTTTCGAGATCTATGAAACCATTCAACATAATGTAATCGAGCTACCCATTGTAAAATTTTGTTAAGATAAATTACACATAACATAATTGAAATAACAATTGTTGGTGAGGGCTTAGAAGAACATCCTTCTATTTTTTATGTCATTATGATCAAGGCAAACAATAAGGAGATCTTATGGAAGGAAGGAATCTATAAATCAATCATAGCTTGGAGCTCAACCAAAACAAAGGTGTTATGATAATGGGTAAGGTATGAGAATCAAAAATAGTTATAGCATGTGGGATGACAACCATAGTAGAATAAGGTGATTTATAAGGTTGAAAAAGGTGGATATGACAAGGTAAAACATAAAGGTCACATGTTTATAATAGTTTTTCCATCAAAATTTCCAAAAGTTTAAATTCTAGCTTTACCTCATGTTTATCTTTATGGAAGATTTAGTCAATCATAAGCCAAAGTTGAATATGTTGTCTACTAAGGCTAGAAATGAGGAATGCTAGAGTTGAAAATGATGTGTTGTTGTTTTAATGTCAACCTTATTAGAAAAATATGTTGCTGAAATAAACTTTAAAAGAAGGAAATCATTGAAAGATGTTGTTGATACATAACCTTATAGTCTTCACATATAGCCTCAATTTATATAATTCAATCTATGTGAATGTATTAAGTCGAAGTTGAACATATAGATAATTCATTTGATTATTAGGCATTGGTGACAATAATTAAACAATGTGAGACAACTCACTAATAATGTTAATGAGTGTTAAGGTACAAGAGTGAATTATGATAGGTATGAATAATTGTGTTGAAGTTGAATCACTTGTAGGATTTGACAATCAAGAGACATTGAGGTATTCCCTTGTTTTCATCGAAAAAATATTCCATTGATTGTATGAAAACTCCAAGGCACTAAAAAGAAGATCCAAAGGAGACCAAATCCTAAAGTGCAAGTATGCTCCAGATGGCAGTCAATATTTCCTCTTTTCGAGAGATCAATACACCAACTACTACAAGTATTTGAGAAAATTCTTGACGTAACATTCTTCTTTACTCAACAATTCTCCAACATTCTTGAATTGCTAGTTGATAATCCTTGTCGGATTAGTACATGTGGGCTCTTACAGTACCCAAAATTGATTGAATTCATGCATCCTATTTATCATGATTTTCTTATGCAATTAATTATATGCTTGAATTAGAAACCAAATCATATGTACACTTTCGAGGCAATGACATTAAAATTTTTAGTCAATTCAATTATACTAGAATTCCATTACATTTAAATAATCAATGTGGGTTGGTAAACATGTGAAGTGTAATGCACAATATATGCTACATCTAGTTTCTAACTTAATCTATCAAAATTTAACATGAAAGTAAAACTTTGATCTATGAAAAGAAATTTCAATCTAACTAATTCAATGCATTCATGGTTCTAAAACATTTTTAGATCCTCATACCATGTAGAGATTTGTTATGAAACAAATGCAAGCTTACCAAAATATATAATTTATAAATATATTGTTGAGTTTTGTAAATAAAAATTATACTGGATTGAAAATATGTATGATTAACCTATACTTTATTGAGACACAAGCAAATTAAAGTTGAGAATCAAATTCAAACTACTAGGAATCAATCATCACCAAATTGTAAGCAAATTAGACTGTGAGAAATATGAAGTTTTACCTGAGTGATCACTTATACTAAGTATAAACTAATATATTGAATTGTTAATGAAAACCTTATGCTAATGTACAAAGGAATGGAGCTTGGTCTACAATGAAGTTAAATTAAACGATGTAAACAAATAAAAATAAAAGAGAGAAACATGCTTCCTTGACATAAGGGGCATGTTACACAATATTTTGTCACGCCTACTGCACTTCCCTATGACATACCCTGAACTGCCCAAAACAGGTCATTATACAATATACTCGTCCATATATACAGGTCAGATCCCTCCTTTAAATTTTCTTGGAAAATCTCTGGAGATTTCCTTGAAGAATTTTCTCTTAAAACCTAAAATGAGGGTCATTTCCCTTATGAAGATCAAAACCATGATGATTGATTGTTGCACTATGGTAAGCCAGAGATGGCATCGCTTTGTTCCCTTTCATACTCACTATGGTCTCAAAAAGGAAGTTTTCCCAAAGAGGATGAGAAACTTCGTGATTTAGAAGCTTCAGGAGTGGCAAGATGGAGGTGGTTTCACATAGGTGAGGTCAAATCCTCTTAATTTGACCTCTTGGTCTCATCCCTATGAGCTACCTCCTTTAGATGTGGGCCTAATCCTATCTTTGGAGGAGTCCTAACTCCCTCTCCCAGCCTATAAATTCCTCCTCTCCCATTCCCAAATGGTTGGTCAGGTTAGAGGCTGGTTGGTCTATGTCCATTTGCACCCCTATGCTGAGCTTGTGCTTAGAGGCTATTCATTAGAATTGGAGGAGTGTTTGGAGAGTTTCTTGGCTTGGACTTGGATTACCACTCAAGGAGAGCCTTTCAACATCAAGGCTATGGTTGTAAGCTTCCCTTTATTCTTTAAGTAATATACAATCATTGGTTCATCTTCCCAAAATATATATGTTCATATATGTATTAGCTTGGCATTCCTTGATCAGCAAAGTAGGTTATTATTGGATTTGCTATTGGTTTTGACATGCTTTGTTGTCTCTTTGATTACTTGTGTAGGAAAATAAGCGCTTAGAGAAGCAAGAACAAGTCTGTGACATAAGTAGCTCGAGGATCTCAACAAAAGAAATCAGAATAACATCAGAACGAAGTAGGTCGTCTCTCTCGTTCTACTTTTCAATTATAATCTAGGAAGATGTCTAGTTGATTGTCAATTCAGTTGCTATATCCACTCACAGGGCTAGAGGGATCGTCTTTGTCCATAGAGAGGATTAACCTTTTCAACAGGGCCTTCTTGGGTTTGTTGCATATGATAAAGTAAAACTAGTGCTTTTAGACTGTTTTAGTTACCGTTATGAATTCTTTATGAATAACACATTACATAGGAAATAAGTGACCAACAAAAAAGAGTTGTATTAACTTCAAAATGTTTCCATAGACCAAACTTAAATACCCCATTATAGTCTTGCTTTCATCATTTATACAAAATGAAATAAAACTTCTTAGGCCAAAATATCTCCTAGAGATTGATGAGCCAAAAAACTAAATTGATTTCGGCTTAGAATCAATGATTCCTCCATTATTTGATGGGCAGTTCAAATCTCTACTTCTATTGCTATAGTTGCTAGCTGCAACATAAAATCAGGGAAAATATGGTTTAAAGAATTGAGAAAATCTCGCAGATCCTTCACTTTTTGAGGAAACCGCGTGGGACCTAAATGGGCTCATTATGGAAAAAACATGTTTTATTTTTTTGCGATATGTCTTCATTTGCTCAGAAATCACATCACAAAATCAATGCCTAGAAACTGATAGAAATATTTGGCCAAGAGCTTGATCAAGTGGTGGAGGCTTAGATGTGTGACCTAGTGATTTTAAGCAACATAAATCCATATTGGGGGTTTTGGTACCAAAATCCATGTACATAAATTTATTCTAGAATTGTATTGATATTTTAATAACAAAGGCGATTACCGAAGCTAACTTCAAGATCAACTGGTAAATTGTCATTAGTAAAACCAAGTATAATTCTTCTCTATTCATTACAAATAAAGGAAATAGTGACAATGCACTACATAAACATATACAAGGAATTTTTGGTTTGTTTCTAAAAAAAAGTGGTTAGAAATGGTGATAATCACTAAATGGAATAATACGAAAATTGATGGTTTAAAAAAATTAAAATATGGAAAAATGACAACCCAACACTGGCTAGTTATGAACAAACCCTAATATCATTTTTCTCACAATGGAGCTACTCATACTTGCAGTGCTAGGTCACATCCTTGATTGCACCTTCAGGGTGAGGGTAATGAATCCACCTAAAGAACATGCCAAGCACGATCCTTATCTTGGTATAGGAAAGCATGGCACGATCAAAGATATTTTTGATCCATTTGTAGATGGGTGAGTATTCATATATTGAGAACAACCTCTAAGAGACTGCGACTAAATTAGTGCATTGATTGGTTCAATCAACCAATAGATGATATTGGCCTTCATATTTTCATAAAACCAACCAACTCTAGAAACTATTTGCAAGGAAGTGCATCTTTTTCAGTCTCAATGAGTTCCTAGTATTTCTTAAACTCCTTGATACAGTTCAAGCTCCAAAAAATAACAGGATTAGTGTGCACCAAAAATTTGAATGCATCCAGTCAGATTATCACATTGGAACAAGTCATCATAAAATCATAATCAGGTCGACAGACACATAGAAACAATCCACTAAAACTATACTCTTTGCCTACCTTGATCCCTCTCATGAAGAAGTCGAGCCTAGATAAGCGTTGATGCAAAAATAAGTTGAGAACACTCTACATTAACATCAATGATGTTACATATATTAATACATCAAACTATGTATCATGATAGGAAAACCATCTTGAACATGCAATCAAATAGTTGAGGGAATATCTCAACCACACTCCCATCTAAGAGACTAACTAGATGGAGAGGATCTCTCTACCAACCAGGCCTCAACAACCTGTTAACTAATAGGAGTAGATTCCTCCTAGAATTAATGAGCACACCAAAGACAAATAGAAGTTATATTCTCGAAAAAGAGGAGCATATTTGGACTCAATGTGAGTAAACACAAAATGGGCTCCAACCATATCTAAATCCATTTCCTATAGTGTAAGGCCAAATGTTCCAAATGCATCTCAATCTATTACCTTTAGTGTGAGATAAATATTTTAAATTTTACCTATAGTGTGAGATAAATTCATTTAAAGTTATGGCATACATATACGTACATGTTGAAGTTATATAAGAGAGAAAAATGGAAAGAGCATTTTTAATTTGTCAGTATTCTTACAAAATGTAATTTTATTTATTGTGTCAAGATGAGTTTTACATTTAGCGCGGAAGACATGTTGTAAAGTTAATGTTACTTTAGTGTTATATAATTTTACATGAGAAATAATAAAAAAGCATTTATATTGAAAAAAAAAATGAAAATATAAGTAAAATTTAGAGTAGAAATACAAGTCAATTTTAGAGTTTAAAAAAAAGTTAGTTTTATTCTCTAATGGGTTTGAGTAGCCTACCAGGGGATAGATGGGGAGATTATCTTGCAGAATAAGTATAATATTAAAAATATTATTACTTCCCAATTTAAGGAAAGTTTGTGAAACTAAGAAGAGTGAGAGGGAAAAAGGATAATAAGATATTATAAAGAGATTATCAACCCTAAAAATCAAAATGATGTTTTTTTATGAGTATTAAGAAAAAATTAACATTGAACTAATTCTCATGAGCTGGGGAGTAAAGTTGGGCAGTAAATTCCAAAAACATCGTGGATTAAAGAGTTTGTCACCTATGTGATACTAAGAGGGTTGAAGATGAAAATCAATTTATCTGATATTTCCCATCTTATACTCACATTCTATCTAGTTTTAAAAATATTTATGCAATACAAACCTTTTGGACCTTCTAAGTTAGCAAAACTGTGGTGATTTAGGAATGCTTCTCTCACTTATTTTTTAGCATAGAAATAAAATTTTAAAGTATTTGTTAACCTCTTACCTTCTTATATAGGACTTAATGGATGTTAATATTCGTTATTGTCATCATCATCAATTGGACTTTAAAGTAAATTTAAATTTATACATTTGAATTAAAACTAGAAATAAAAAGATGACTAATTTTAACAAATGACAATAATAATAACATATGCTTACTTAGTTTGTAATAAGAAATGTAATGAGGATTATTGAAGTGTTATACAGCTTGGTAAAGGGGAGATATTATGGTGCGAAAACAAAATAATAAATAAATATATAATTATACATATATACCTATGTAATAATAAAAAAATAAATAATTATATATGTATAAAAAAATAAATTATTATGCATATATATATGACAACATAAATTTTTGTTACACTTATATCTATCTAACATCCAAAATAATTTCAAAGATTAATACATGACATGGAATTAAAAAATTAAGACATTACATCTACTTCTTAAATAAGTGTTTAAAATAAATTACATCGATAATAACTAAATCTCACACTTAATAATAAAATCACAACAAAATATTTTCCATATCTGATTTAATTATAATTAATAATAATTGAAATTCATTTTGAAAATAAAATTAGATATTCTTAAAATATTCCCAAAAAAATTAAAATGATTTTTTCTAACTCACAATTGAAAAATAGTAAGGATTTTAATATTGGTTTCAGCCTATGCATAACATATATTAGACTTTCTAATATTCATTGGTGCATTCCTCAAATATCTATATAATTTATATAAAATGTTTCAAATTGTGTAGGAAGGAAAGTATATTAGGAAGGAGGATAACTCTTTATTTAATATATTACATGTGGAGTAGTCGAAGTAATAATATGTTTGAAATATTTTAATTTAAGATTAATTATATGGATTAGTATAGAATTTATATAATTTTAATTTAATTATTAATAATTATTAAGTAAATGGTAGAATTTTTTTTTGAATATTTTAAAATATTTTAATACAAATTGAAGGTTAAGATTTATTTTTATAATAGTTATGTTTTTTAATTAAATTGACTAATTAAAAAAAAAAATATCATATGAACAAGTGTTATTTGAAATGGGAATGACCATAGTTAAGAATCTTGCTCATGATGTTTTAAATGTATAGATGTTTAACTTATATATTATTTCTTTTATAATAATAATAATAAAGTTAAAATTCAGTTTTAATGATATTTCAATTTTAGTAACATGATATGTATATGTTTTGATGCTTAATATAGATTGATGCTTATCAATGTTTACCAATCATTTAATTTATATGTTTTTTCTGATTTTGATGTTAAATAGAAAAATAATTTATTCAACTATAAAATATTCCAAAATTATACAAAATTTAAATAACCTTAAATATCACTAGAATCTTTGAGCACGACGACCGGAGGGAGAAAAAACGGCGGGAGTGGGTAGCAAGGGTTCAGAGAGTGGCAGCAACTGTTTCTAATGGAGGGCGACAGAGGAGGGAGCTCGACTCCCTCCTACAAGGACGTGGTATCCAACAAAGGCAAGTCACCGGTGAAAAACAACAAAGGCGTAGTTGAGAAAAAAAACAAAGATAATGATAAGGGGACAAAGGGGACTAAGACCAAGGTAAACTGTAGCATAAAAGACAAGGAGGAAGAAGACAAAAATCATGGTTCACGAGACTAAAAGCAAAAGGGACCTTGCAAGCCTAAAGCAGAAATCACTCCCAGAGTAATATTAAATGATCCTGCTCTGCAAGCGCACAGAGAACACATGGGGAACTATGCCATTATTTGTAAATTCATGGGACTATGGCCCACTGAAGAAGATTTACAAACGTGGATCAAGTATCATTGGAAACCCAAAGAAAGCATTGACCTACATCTTGGGTCAAAGAGATTCTTCACAGTAGTGTTCTCAAACATCGAAGACAAAGACAGAATATTCGAAGGAGGACCCTACTTTTATGCGGCAGTTGGTCTCTATATGAGGCCTTGGATGATGAACTTTGTCCCAGAGCGGGAGACCTTCACCTCGGTTCCAGTATGGGTAAGGCTATATTCTCTACCTCTTGATTATTGGCAAACTGAATCATTAGCAGCTATTGGCAATAAACTAGGGTGTTTTGTCAAAATTTCTGAAGCCACAAGAAGAGGGAAATATACCTCCTTTGCAAGAATATGTGTGGAAATGGATCTATCAAAAGCTCTTCCGGATGAAGTTATTTTGGAAGTTTTTGATGAGGAGTGGGTGTAGACAATGGACTATGAGCATATCCCATTCAAATTCCATAGATGCCATGAACATGGGCATCTATTCAGAGATTGCCCTCTCAACAAAGCAGACGACAAAGGGAACCTCAATACTTCGAAGGATACAAAGAGCTTTTAGAAAGTGGCAAGAAGAGGAAAAGGGGGAAAAAGGGAATAAAGCAACAACATAACGAGAGGTAGAAGGTCAGTTAGAACAAGTTTCAAGTGCTGGACGAGAATGAAGAAAACACGAAGGAAAATCAATCTCAGGAGGAAGATCCTAATGAAAAAGAAAAGGAAGAAAACAATAAACAATATCAAGATATGGGTTATCAAAATGAGATTGTTATGAGTGAAACAGAAATGGAGATGGACCAGGAAATGACCCAAATCGAAATAGAGCTGGAAGATCATGAATTACAGGAAATTCTAGACAAGGAAAACCTGGACCTGGAAGGATTCTTGAGGCAGGGATCCAAGGGAGGAATAGAATTAATACCTCTAGAAGAATGCTCCAGAATACAATAGTTATTTTTATGGAAAACCCAGGAAAGAGGATTGGATAAAGGTAAAAGTATTCACAAGAAGGAGCACAAAGGTGTGAAAACTATGAAATCAACTCCAGGATTAGCAACTAGAAAACCAGGGAAGAAAAGGGGCAGGAAGAAGCAAAATGAGCTCTTGATGGAGTGTGGAAAGCTAATGATAGATTCGGGTAAGATGAAAGACCTAACTAGTTACTCTTTCACAAATCTTTAATTATGAATTTCATATCTTGGAATGTCAGAGGTCTAGGTAGTAAAAGAAAACAAAGAATGTTAAGTAACCAAATGAAACTAGCAACACCAGATATAATATTTATTCAGGAAACAAAATGCTCCATTCAAAAATTAAAGCAAATCCATAGCAAATGGATGGATAGATTTGAGTTTCTCGAAGTGAAAGTAGAGAACACAGCGGGAGGCATCCTTACTCTATGGAAACCCCAAAAAGTCAACATATTAGATGCAGAGGCATCAAGAAATTATTTATCTGTTATTATTCAACCAGTGGGAGTCGTGGATACTTTCCTGGTCACAAATGTTTATGGTCCACAAAGAATAGATGAGAAACTAAGACTCTTAAACTCCTTGGCAGAGCTCAGAAGCAGAAATGAAGAAATACCTTGGGTCTTGGGAGGAGATTTTAACATGATTAAATCACTTTCTGAAAAAAAAAGGGAGGCACCAGATTGCTTAATAAAGACTCTGAATTGTTCCAAACCTTCACAGATGATATGAATCTGGTTGACTCGGCAACGCATAATGGCATTTTTACTTGGAACAACAAAAGAGGAGGTGAGGCTCAGGTAGCCTCCAAGTTAGACAGATTTTTGATCTCAGAGGAGCTTATGCTAGCAAATAGAGAAATAACAGCTAAATTTCTCCCCTTTGGAGGTTCTGATCACTGGCTGGTTCAATTATAACTCAAGGGGTTTGATTCTCCTAGGAATAAACCCTTCAGGTTTGAGAATATCTGGCTCTCCCACCCAAACTTCATCAGCAACATTGAAAAATGGTGGATTGAAGATCTGCAGATCCAGGGCACTAATATGTTCATCCTACACAAAAGACTTCAACATATTAAATTCAGACTCAAAGAATGGAACAAGAAGGTATTTGGTAACATTTTTGTGGATAAAAAGGCAATGGAAACCAAACTACAGGAACTCAATCATGCATTGATCACAGAGGGGTTTGACAAAGTCAAAAGTCAGCAAGCTGATAAATATCATCAAGAATGGGAGAAATTATGCAAACAAGAGGAAATCTTTTGGAGACAAAAGTCTTGAATTCAATGGCTCAAAGAAGGTGAACGTAATACTAAATTTTTTCATAGATCCACCATAGCCAATAGAGCTCACAACAGAATCTCTTCGATATTGAATGACAATGGAGAGCTCCAGACCTCTCATAAGAATATCGAAGATGTGTTGGTTCAACATTTCAGAAGTATCACTAAGGAAAATAATCCAGACAGAGAGCAATGCATCACAGAAATTACAAAAAATATCCCTAAGCTGGTGTCAAGAGAGGACAATTTTAACCTGAATAAACCAGTCACCGAAGAGGAAGTCAGTGAGGTTATTAAAGACATGAAAAATGGCAAAGCTCCTGGTCTAGATGGTTTCAATGTGGATTTTTTTAAGGCCTTCTAGAACATTGTCAAACAGGACATTCTGAATGTTGTGGAGGATTCTAGAAGAAGCAGGACTATTCTGAAAGCCCTCAACACCTCCTTCATCTCTTTGATCCCTAAACATGATTCAACCCTGACTGTTGAGAAGTATAGACCCATTTCTTTATGCAATGTGGTATACAAGATTATATCCAAGGTATTGGCTAGCAGACTCAAACCTCTTCTTCCTTCTTTAATCTCAGGTGAACAATTTGGTTATGTAGAAGGTAGACAAATCCTTAATAATATTATTCTAGCCCACGAGATAGTTCACACACTAACCAGCAAAAGACAGGCCGGTATGATCATGCAATTAGATATTGCCAAAGCCTATGACAAGGTAAACTGGATCTATATCAAGAGGATCCTTTCTGCTTTTAGGTTTGATCACAATTGGATCAGATGGGTTATGGCTTTGGTTACCTCTTCTAGCTTTTCTATTCTGGTGAATGGATCTCCCTCAGATATCTTCACTCCTTCTAGAGGCCTCACACAGGGAGATCCACTCTCTCCCTTTCTATTTATCCTCATGACAGAAGGATTGGGAAGAGCCATTAAGCATGCTAAAGCCTTGGGAATAATTAAGGGCCTTAAATTAATGGAGAATGATCAGACAATGACTCACCAACAATTTGTGGATGATACAATGCTGCATGGAATTCCTACAGTAAAAGAAGCTTTAGCGTACAAACAAATCATGAATAACTTTGCCTTTGCTACAGGTATGGAAGTCAATCTCTCCAAATCAATTTTATTTTATTTTATTTTATTTTATTTATTTATTTAATTTAATTTAATGTAATTTAATTTAATTTAATTTATTTATTTATTTTTCCTGAAATACTAACATTACAATTCAGAGAAATATCTCCAGAATTCTGGGCTTTCAAAGGGATTCCCTCCCTTCAAAGTATTTGGGAATTCCCCTTAAAGCCAGGCCCCTGCACAAAAGTATTTGGGAACCAGTGCTCAACAAGATGCAAGACAAAGTTAAAAAATGGACTATCAGATCATTGAACCTGGCCGGTAGGTTGATACTGACAAAATCCATTCTACAGTCAATCTCGTTTTCTTTTTATTAGCCCTCCCAGCTCCCAAAGGTGTCTTATAGCAATTCAGGGATATCCAGAGAGACTTCCTCTAGGGTAAGGAAGAAACAAGGAAGAAATGGGCCCTTTTTTCTTGGGATAAAATTTGCAAACCTAAGAGTCATGGGGGTCTAGGCGTAGATGATCAAGAAATTATAAGTAATGTACTAGGAGCCAAACTCTGGTGGAGATTGGTTAAAGAACTAGAAGCTCAATGGGCTAAAACCTGGAAATAAAAATATGCAAGTTTGTGGCAAACAAATGATCTTATTAGAATGTCTGGAAACATAAAGGGCTCTTACATCTGGAATAAAGCCTGGGAAAACAGAAACCTAGTACAAGACTACAGTTTCTGGGAAATCAAAGCAGGAGATCTTGCTCTCTTTTGGGAGGACAAATGGCAACAAGAACCAATGCTATTAAAAGAGGACTATATGACCCTCAAGCAGGAAACAGATTCCCAGGGATTAACCAAAGTTAAAGATTTCTGGAATCTTCCTCACAACTCTAGAAAATGGAGAAATTGGAGAAGCATAGACTGTAGAGATGACAACCCCCTAAAAATAAAAGCCGAGGAAATTATGAGCATGCTAAGACAAAGGAAAATCTTGGTAATAGAGGGGTAGGATCAGTTAAGATGGGGCATCAATAAAGAAGGCTCCTTTAATCTTAAGGAAGTTAAGAGAATTATCCTGAATCTAGATTCTAGCAATTCAACGAGTTCGTGGCAACAACTCTAGAGCCACCAAGGGTGGATGAAGATTGAGTTATTCATGTGGTTAGTTCACCACAAAAAAATCTTAATTTGGGACAACACTAGGAAAAGAGGGGTTATTGGGCCTTCTAGATGTCAGCGATGTGAAGCTCAAGAGGAAACAATGGACCATATTCTTAACAATTGCACCTTTACCACCTGGTTGTGGGATTCTTTTGCCACAATTTTTCAATAGACAGACAGAGATAAAGGAAGCATCACTAATACCCTGAACAAGTGGAGAAGGAACTTTTTAGAGAATGAGATTCTCAATTTGGCTTGGGCCTTTACGCCAAACTTCATTATCTAGAATGTTTGGAAAGAACGGAATAAAAAAGTTTTCAAGTATGAAAAAACTAGTCCTCTTCACCTGTTGGATCTGATCTTGAAGCAGATTGAGGAGATAGTTATTACCACTATTCGTAATTATCCCAAGAACCCTCCCACAGAAAATGAGATGAGAACTCTCAGTCAACTGAGAATGCAAGAGATCATTACCAATGGACTAAGTAGAAGAGAAGGAAATTTGGGAAAGGAAAAAGATTTTTGGCAGCCTCCACCGAAAGGATACCTGAAATGCAATATTGATGGTGCTTCAAAAGGCAACCCTAGAATAGCCGGATACGGAGGGGTGTTAAGAGATGAAGAAGGATTTATAATCTTCATTTTCCACTGCCAATTAGGTAAAGCCACAAACAATATGGCTGAATTAATGGCCTTAGAACAATGCCTAGAACTGCTAAATCTAAATCATAGCTCAAATGTCATCATAGAGACGGACTCGAAGATCTCCATAAACGTTGTTAAAAGAATTAGTTATAGAGCAGCACCAGAGAAGGTCTCAAAACACTGGAGACTAATACAAGTGTATCAAAGAATTCAAAAACATCTCCTAAGTCTACGAACTATTAGTTTCAGACATGTTAGATGAGAAGCCACAAACTAGCGGACTCTCTAGCTAACCAAGGGGTGATTAATTCAGAGTGAAAATTTGAAATGAAGTGGCAGGAGATGACTCAGGGTAGAGTAAAAGCTCTATGCAAAGAACAAGTGGTAGAAGATAGAGAAATTTTTAAATATTGGGCCAGAGGAAAACGTACTGAATTAAGATGTCTAAATAGGTTCGATCTCAGTTCTTGTTGAAATTTGGTACCGGAGGACAGGTGGTTCCCTTAGGCTTTGATCTTTGGCCTAGGGAAAAGTGTCCAAAAGAATTTAATTTTTCTCCTAAAGTGACTTTATAATTTTATAAAGTTAAATCTAATTTAAAAGTGACTTTAAGTGATATAGTTACTAAGTCTAATTTTAAAGTAAATGAAAAATTAGAAAGGAAAAGTGACTTTGGAAATAAATGACTAAGTGGGTCTTTATTAAAGTGGGGTGAATTAAAAAATAGAAAGTGAGATTTAAATGAGCATTTAATCTCAGCCATTGATCTAAATCTATTTCAGCCATTGGATTTAGAGATCACCCAAAAGTCACTTGGATCACCCAAAAGTCACTTGGAGTTATATTAAAGGAGGAAAATGAGGAAAAGGTCATTCATTCTTTTATGAGAAGATTGGGAGAAGGAGAGCAAGAGAGCAAGAGAGATTTCTGAGCAGGGAGGAGAAGGAGACAACAACTTGGCACACATTCCAAGGTAGTAGTTGAGCAGATTTGTATAGCTGATTCAGCACACAGTGAAAGGCAGATTTTTGCACAAAAATCGAGGAGTAGTTTGCTGATTTTTCTGCACACAAAACAGAGGCCGTACAACATTTATTGTTGTCCTATTTGCTGTAATTTCCAGATTGCTGTGAGGCATGGGAAATGAGATAAGTTGTAAATTTGCTTGCTGATTTTTTTGCTGAATAATTCTCACTGTAAAAAGGCAATTTTCAGAAATAAAGAAGAGCTCTCAAACTGGTTTTCCCCAAGAGTTGTAGGGGGTTTTTCCAGAGTCAAGTTGACCAAAAATATCAGTGTTTTAATGTGTTTTAATGGCTGTTTTTGATTGCTGATTTTTAATTCTGCAATTTCCAGCATTCTGAAAAATTTCCAGAATTTGTGTTTTCAGCAATATTTATTTTTTTCAGTCTGTTAAATGTATGGTTATGGGAATGAGCATTTAACTACATGGGAGAAATAAGGAGAAACTGAAAACCGGGGTGGGAAAACAGAGATTTTTACATGGTATCGGAGCTTGAGTGCTGAAGGGCAGTTTGGGACAGCAAAAGGAAAAATTACAGTTGCTGATTTTTCACTCAGAAAATTCCAGCAAGCTGATTTTTTCATAAACAGCAGTTTTATCTTTACTACAACAATGCTATTTTTCAGTTTTAGGACAGCAGGATGTCATTGGGATTGAGGGTGGAGGATAGGCTAGATGGGCATATAAATTACAGCGTTTGGAAGGAGAGAATGCAGAGTATCTTTGAGGAGGCAGAAGTCTGGGATATCATGGTGCATACCGCACAGAACCCTGTTGTTGTGCCCACTGATGTTACTCAGTTGGATGAGTATAAAAAGAAGAACAATAAGGGTAAGAGGCTGATTCTAGACGGAATCAAAGACCATTGCATTCCTCATGTGAGAGGAAAGAGCAATGCCCATGAGATGTGGACAACATTGTCCAATCTCTACCATAGTACCAATGAGAACCGGAAGATGGTCATGAAGGAGAAGCTGAAGAACATTAAGATGGGGAATGATAGTGCAGCTGGATATCTCACAAAGATTACCAATGTGAGAGATGAGTTGGCAGCGATTGGAGAGGCCATTCCATCCACTGAGTTGGTGCGTATTGCAGTGAATGGCCTCCCCCGTTCATGGTTGAACTTTGCTGATGGGGTTTGTGCATGTGAGACCCTTCCCACATGGGAGAGGTTTTGGGATGATTGTATTCAGACAGAGATCAGGAAAGGACAGCTTGGGGCAGCCAAGCTAGTTGAGCAGGATGAGGACGTAGCACTGATGGCAGGAGGCAAGAAAGGCAAAGGGAAGAAGCAGGCTTCCACAAGCAGTGGTGGGGGAAAAGGCAAAGGTAAAGGTAAACAGGGGAACACACAGAAGGACTATTCCAAGGTGAAGTGTCGGAATTGTCAGAAGATGGGACACTATGCAGTTGTGTTTCCGGAGAAGAAGAAGAAGAAGGGGAAGAACCAGGACGTGGCATATCCTACTTAACTAAACTTACGTACATTTCCTTTAAAAATATAAAGTTCCGGTGTTTACAGGACGTTGATAAAGCAATCCATTTTTGCTTTGAGGCAGTTTTTTCAGTTGGAGGTACTCAGGCTGGAGTTCACTAACATCTCTCTTATTATATAGCTCCCTATTTATTTTTCCCTTCCCCTATTAAAATCATATATATAAATCCCCTATGTAAATACCCCTCCCTGGCAATATAGCCATATTTTCTACTAAGTTCGGGAAATCTCAATCCATCTGGGACTGTTTTTAGCCCATCCGAGTTATTGAGGAACTGGTTTGACATCTGGTCGGCCAACAACCTACCCCTTAGCTCCACAAACCCCCAAAAAACCACATTCCGCCCCTAACCCAAAGTCCCTATACATAAACATTAGCCCGTGCCTTTATTTAACCCCATAAACCCATTTTTCTAAAAGTTTATAACCCATCCGCTGCCCGCATTAATTTCAGAATATTCCCGCGAATATTCCCGCCCGTTAACACCCTGTCCCATCGCATTCGCCGCCAGCCGTCCGATCCACAGCCCCGCAGATCTACGGCTGGCGGGCATCCTCTTCCCCGACGCGCCCAGCCTTTAACGCTCGGGAGTTCGGTGGTTTTGCTACTGTACTCCCGCCACGCATCATGCGTCGGGCTGTGGCGGAGCCCCTCCCACCGAAACCACCATCCCCCATAAGCGGTGCACCATTTACCGCTTACCGCCCTGCCAAGTGACGTCACCACCATGTCACCCCCCTGCACAGTCATGCCCATGTCACCCCCCTGCACAGTCATGCCCACGTCACCCCCCCTGTACAGTCACCCGCCTGCGTGGCCTCCTGCCACGTCACTGCCACGTGTCCCGCCACCGTACCTGCCACGTCATCGACCGTACGTGATGACATCATGCTGACGTCATCCCGCCACGTCGCCCTGCTGACGTCATGCTGACGTCACCTGCCGTACAATGCTGACGTCATCAACCCTTTTTGACGCAGAGGCGCGAAAATCGCACTTTGGAGCCCCGGAATCGAATTCTGAGGCAGTTTTTGATGAGCGATTTGCACCTATCGCTCATCGCAGGATTTTTTGGGCCAGAATGGAGAATCTTCAGGGAATCTTTAAGGAATCTTCGCCCCATGCAGCCCCAGGAAGCCCGAAAAGGCACAGAAATGATCCGTTTTCTTCACAGAGCATACCAAAATGATCAGAAGACAATTCCAGATGATACAGAGGCCGAACAACGGCCATTTACTGGTGATTAGACACGCAACATAGCAGATCAGCAGCCCAGATTTTGTCAGAGAGTATCAGTGGAAGAAAGGACGCTAGAAAGAATCAGTCATAATTTTGTAGGGGCTCGAGGCACTTGAGCATTGATGAAGCCCCCAGAAAATCAAATCGATAAGCATCAACCCATCATTGCCTTCAAATCACTGTTAAAACATTTAAAGCACCAGGACAGCAAGGAAGCAGAGACCCATACCCATTTATTGCAGAAGGCACTGCAGCAAGCCACCGAGGACAGCACCATTCATATAATTTTGACACATCGGCCCTGAGCACGGCCCGAGACATTCTTTGCATTTACTTTTAGAGAGAATTAGGTCAAGTAGTCATTCTTATGACCTCATTAGGTCAAAATGTAATAAAGGAAACTCTGCAAAGAGTTCTTTACCCTATATATACCACACTCTGTATAGTTTTAAGGGTGGGTTAATTGGTATTTTTCACGAGAGACTCGCTGTGTATACCTGAATCTTTCTGTAATCAAAGATTGCTTAAAGCTTGGAGAACGACTGTCTGTTGTTGATGAATGTGTTAAAGAGTTGGAGATGGAATTCTTGCGCTGCGGCTCGAAGCAATAAGTGCCTCTTATCTCTATTTATGCATTTTCCATTATCTAAATAGCAGGAAAAAAGAATAGCCTAGAATTAGTTAACTACTCTCTACACTCAATTCCTGCTGTTTCTTGATGTTTTCTTCTGAATGAATTGGTTATGAACATTGAATTCCTTTTGGCTCATTTTTACCCCAGTTTGCCTGTGTTGGCCAATTATCTAGGAATTCTTAACTGCTCCTAGGTAGCGCCTTGTTACCCCCTTTGCTAATCTGTTGGAGAGATTCTTAACTGCCTCTCTTTCTTTAGCATTCTTGCCATCCCTTGAATCTGAAAGTTGTTTCTGCCTCAGTCACCTTGCTCCATTTTCCCCTCCCTGTTATTAAGGAAAAACAACAGCAGTTCCCCTCCTCGACTCCACGCCCAATGGTTTGAAACATTCAGACTATACTCAACCTCTCTACCTGAAAGTGTCAGTTTTCCCGCCAAAACTCAATCAAACTCTTGTGCATCATATCTAGCCTAAAATCACCCCTTTCAACGAAGCTAAATCATAAAGAGAGAGCCCTCTCTTACCGCAGACAGGCTAGGGCCTGCGGTCCAAAGTTGGTTTGTGGTTACCTCGGCCGTATCCCTTTGGGGAGTCAAAAGGGACAACCTGAGTGATAACACCTTCGAAGAGTGTCTGGTATGCATTGTCGAATTCAAGATCGCTCTTGTAAATATTCGGCCAACCCGAAGTCTCGTGCCCATAGGAGTCGAGCACAGTGATTAGCATCATGACTGGTGGTCGGTTGAGGTAGTCTAGAACATTATTGGTGTTTCCCTTCTTGTACTTAATGTTCAAATTAAATTGTTGCAAGTATGTGGAACATTTCTAATGGTGATCGTTCCGCAACTTCCCTTATGTCTGTATGGATTCCAGGGGTTGGTGGTTTGTGTGGATGACCATTTTCTTCCCCATAATTTAATGCTTCCATTGATGACAGGCCTTCAAAATGGAATACATTCCTTTGTCATGAGTGGGATACTTTTGGACTGTGTCTGAAAGTGTTTCACTGTGGTAAGCCATTGAATGTCCCTGTTGAGTAAGAGATGCACCAATAACATAGTCGGAGACGTCTATCTCAATCTGAAATGGTTGTTACAGGTTTGGTAATGTGGGCACTGGTGCAGAGCAGAGGCGATGCTTCAACTAAAAAAAAAAAACCTTCTATTGGGTTTCAGACCAAAACCCCTTTGCTTTAGCTTCACCCTTGGTGACTTGCCTTAAAGGCCAAGTGATATGAGAGAACCCCAACACAAACATGAGGTAGAAATTGGAAAGACCTAGAAAGTTGCGGAGCTTTGTTAAAGTGGTTGGGGCTGAAAAATCCCAAATGACTTATATCTTGACTGGATCTACATCCTTTTCCACTTCTCAAAGCCGCACCACACGTCAAGGACTAGTGGGAAACCTACTATGAGAAAAAGGGTGAGATGGAATCCTCACTATTTTCAGTCACACCGACTTGGGATTCTTTCCGAGATGCCGGCAAGGAACAATATAACCCTTTCAGGAGCTATGAAGATAAATACATAAAGTGGAACATGATACAGTAGGGAAGGGACCAAGATTTGCCAAATTTGACAAATGTTTTCCATACCCTACACACAAAATTGGGTGTCAAGGATTCGAAGCAGAATTTGGTACTCAAGTACTGTGACTACCTACAAAAGTATATCAAGGATGAGATGGATTTCCTGGGCATCTCCTCACTCATCACGACATACCGATACATTGTCAAGATTAATCATAAGTTTAAATAGAAGAAGCAAGACTTTGGATCTACAAATCTGACGTAAAGAAAAGGCACCCCCAAACCATAGAGCAGAGGCCAAAGCCAAGGTGGGGCGACCTAGGACAACTCGTCCAAGCTGCAAATAAATAAAAACACCCTGAAGATAATGAAGGACATGGGAAAATGGTATGAGTTCCATAAGAGCTCCACTCACAACACAAGTGTGTCGAGCCAAGCAATCACTAGTGCTTGAGCTGAAGGCTTCCAAATTAGATGCATGTTTCGACTCTGAGTCAAAACCCGACAAGGGGAATAAACAAGGAAATAAATGAAAGTGACTGGAGATCTAGGTGGAATAGGCGGGTGGCCACCAATATGTACTTGGATCAACTCTACGGTAGGACATGGAGGCATACACTAGTTGATGAAAAGTTTCTTGTCTGCGAGATCTATCAACTATGATATTACCCATCACTAACCCTTTTACTATGATATTACCCATCATGAACCTTTTTACTCTTATCTCCACACTAGAATGACATGTCGACCATGTTAAGTTATCTTCATTGCACTTCCATGTGTCACCTTATGAGTGGCACCATGTGTCATATGGAAAAGGGCCACTTCGGCACCTGAAAGTGTCAAATCTACATGCCATGTGTTCTTTCCATGTCAAGCCATGTCATCATCATGTTGACTTGTCATGCCAACTAGCTTTTTCATCACCAATGTCCTCAAATCACACTTCACCATTTGTCACTTACCACATCACCATCTAGTACTAAGAAAAGCCTAGGGGGGTCTAGCATTTTTCGACATTTTCTTTTGTTAATTTTAAAAGGACCCTAATGCTAAATTCCCATCACTTACAATGTCTCGCAGAGTCTTTCACTATGAATTTTTTCAACTGTGCAATCATCCTCAAGTGTCAATAAATTTTTTCTTGTTTAGAACCTCCATGTCATGAACATGGAAATAAATGTTAGTTAAGGAAAGGATTTGCTATCCTAAGAAGTTTCTCAATAACAGATTTTTTCAATCACATCCTCCCATCACCTACGAAGTTCGTCACCATGGAGATGTCAATTGTCATGAACATTCCCATCCTGCAAACTATATTAATCACAAAGTCTATCAGCCAAGTGCAAGCATGTGATTTGGAACCTTTCCAAACTTTGAATTGCAATAACACTTAATCCCTTAGGATTTTTTCAAAGTTTCATATATTTGTGGAAAGGTCTATGAGAGTATTATCCAACTATACACTTTGCAAGAGCACCTCACTTGATTTGCTATAAAAAAAATGTCTTCAAATATGGGCCCTTGAATCATGTATGCAACAGTTTGCAAGTAGTACAAGACTCTTCATGCACCAAAAAATGGTGAGTGACAATATCAACAAACTCTCGAACAAACTCCCCTAAATTTGTAGTTCCTTGACACCAATGACTACATTAACTTCAATGAAAATCATCTTGTAATCTACTTGACTATATACATATATGTGTGTGTGTATAATATTTTAGTATCAACCATAAATACAATATTTTAATGTTAGTTTATATATATATATATATATATATATATATATATATATATATATATATATAATGAAAATTAAAAAACTTCACAAATCAAGATAGATTCATGTTAAGCACAATTTTATTAAGTTTCAAAAGGGTTTAAATCTCAAGTTTAAACATCTTTTAAAGTGAAAAAATTGAAAAAATGTTTACACCTTAAAAAATTTAATCACTCTCAACACATTACAAATTATAAATTTTAAGTTAAAATAAATCTATAGTAATATTCTAACATTTATGCCCACGGGGCTTTGGATTAACGGTGAATGGGTGTGCTGTTAAGACACTCCTTGCGATAGGTCACCGATTCAATTCCTCGTGGGTGCTTAGTTTAGTCTTAACATAGAAAAGAAAAAAAAAATATTCGAACATTTATATATTGTGATAATGATTTCATTTCTATTCATTGAATGAAACTATGTTAATAACTATTAGACAATATAAACTTTGAGAAAAAATGATATACATATTACAATTTAATAAATTAGTTTTTATATTATTGAAAATCATGTCTACTACTCTTACATTATTAATGATATATTTCAACTTTTTTTAAGAATATTTTCCATAGGACAATTTTTCCCATTTTAAAAATATTATTATAACATTTATTTTCATACTTTTGATTTAAATTTTTTATTCATATTTCATAATTAAATTAAAAAATATTTGTATAATATAATATAATTTGTTTAAGTAGTGTATAAAATAAAACATTTTATTTGTCTATTTTATTATATATAATAAAGGCTTACTCTAACTTAGAGATAAAATGACTTTTTTTTTACTATTATTTTTCTGGTTAATTTTAATCAAAATCCATTCTAAACAATTGAGTTTAAGTTCTATGCATAATTAGAGTGCTCCGAGGGTTTTGAAAAAGGTTAAATCTATTTATGTATTCAAAAATATATTTTAAACAACAAAAAATTTTGAAATTAAATTGGAAAATTATATTAAAAAAACCCTATAATAATATTTATATAAACATGGCGATTTATAATAAAAAAATAATAACAATTCCACTTAACGATCTCAAATATATATATCCTATTCCATGAAGAAAACCATTTACGTTATTTACATAATTAACTTATAATATTTATAATACTCATTTTATTCGGGACCTTTACAGATACACCAATTAAATGTTCGTTGGAAAGCTGACTTCAATTACTGAATACATCTCCGCTCTCTAAAGGGATGAGATGAGATGAGGTTGCATATGTGAATGGATTTTGCCACCTCTAAAAATATATTTAACACAAATTTTATATTTCAAGTTGCATTTAAAATTTAAGTTGGTCATCCATATTGATTTTCGTGTGAATGGAAACCGTGTTCTTTACTTTTGCACCATATAGACCTGAATCTGTCTTTGGAGTAATAGTCAAATTAATAGTCAGAATTTTTACCGGTCTAAGTGGCGTGTTGCTCTGAGGGCATTAAATACCCAATATATGGCTGGTTAACTCCAGCCTATACCTTTCATCTACTTGCCTGGGCATTAAATACCCAATATATGACTGGTTAACTCCAGCCTATACCTTTCATCTACTTGCCTTCTAGAAATATGTCAACATATAAATATGGAAAATGCAAATATTGAAAAATAAGTTTGTCATCTCAAAATGAGTGGTCACAAGTTTAGGAAGGGGGCTGAGAGTCTTCACCCATACAATTTTGAATGCGAGGGATTTGTCTCAAAATGAGTGGTCATGACTCAGGACTTTGGGCAGAGATTCAGAGTCTTCACCCACTCACTTCACAATTTTCAATCCACGGGATACCTGACGGCATGTGGAATTGTTCAACGCAACTTATTAGAGCTTTTACCTAGGAAGTCATGCTACTAGGTCTAATTGGTGTGTTGACTACACTCTGGCCTCGAAGATGTTTACTTTGAAGCGCTCTCTCCCTCCAAGTCCATCTCCTTCTGTTCCAATTACATATCTGCAAAACCCTTGCATTTTTATATATTCGCCTCCTCAGCTGAAGTCTCCACTCATTCATTTTTATCTTCGACAGAATAGCAGGGCTCGAGAATACGTGTTCTTCTTCGCAAATGCAATGCCTCTCACTGTTCAGCTTTGTGTTCTTCTCTTCCTCTGCTCAATCACATCATGTTTCGGCACTCTGTACGACGATTGTCTTCGGAATACATCTACATGTGGGGACGTTGAATTCGCGTATCCTTTTGGGAGCAATGGCAGCGGCTGCGGCGACCCTGACTTCCAGCTACGCTCATGTGATTACGAGAGCCATACTCTGATGAATATCGGTGGAGACGAATATCACATACTGGAGTCCTCTTTCTTGGAGAATAGTAGTACATATAAAATACTGACAATTGTTAACGACAATCTGTGGGGCGGAAAATGTAATTTTTCAGGAAACTATTCTCAATTCTGGAGGCCTGATTCCCATTTCCAGGTTCTGGAGACATACACTAATCTCACGCTTTGGAAGCAGTGCGATCAAGTTCATGAGAACATTAGTGGATCACAAGTGCATAATTTGAGTTTATGTGGCAGTGATTGGTACTACAGTTTGAATCCCCATTTCAATTTGGAGGGCACAACTTTCTGTAACGTATTTCAACTACCAGTTAGACAGAACTTCTCTCAGCAGCCCATTAATAATAAGACTTTAATAGCTCAGGGTTTTGAGGTAACATGGCGTGTGGACCCGAAGAGAGACCAAAGCTGTGAAGTTTGTTTGAAAAGTAATGGATATTGTGGTTTTAACATATCGAAGCCTGCAACGTTTCTTTGTTACTGTCCCGATGGCACATCTGATCCACAGAAATGCCCCGGCGATGGTAGGTTTCGCGATTCCGTTTTCAAAATTTGATTAGAAAGCTGGTAGGTTTCGCGATTCCGTTTTCAAAATTTGATTAGAAAGCTGAAACCTTAAGTGTTTACGGAAAGTTAGTTTAATTGGTAAGTACTTCTGATATAAACACTTTTTTTTTAATGGAAGGTCACTCAGTCAATTCTTCTCAACACTCTTTAAAGTAAAAATTAGACTCTCCAGCTGGACTGATCCCTTCCGGTCAATGAACAACATTCCCAGAAAGGAAAAACTGTTTGAATCTCTCGCGTTCTGTCAAGTATGTATTCTCTTACCAATCGCTATGGACCATGCAGGTACTCAAGATAAAGGAGGTCGAAACATGTCGGCGATTATAATAGGTAAATATGATTTCTTCATATTCAGTGTCTCTAATTTAATCTAATACGCGAATTTGCATTTTGTTTCCATCAATATTGTCTTCCGGGTTAGACGAAGATCACTTTGATATCAATTTATCTTTATCTACTGCAGGTTGCTCTATCGGGGTTGGGCTGACAGCAATAGCATTAGTGCTGCTCATATTGTTTTATGCAAAGAGTAGAAAACCCTCTCCTGGTAGCTCTACTGCAAAGGTTGAGAAATTCCTAAAGGAATATGCTTATGAAATGCCAACTAGATATACATACTCTCAACTCAAGAAGATCACAAACAACTTTGAAGAAAAGTTGGGAGAAGGAGGTTATGGTGTGGTGTATAAAGGAAAGCTTCCGAACGGAGCCCTAGTGGCTGTTAAGATTCTGGACAGGCATAGGCACAGCGAGACCCAATTCATGAACGAAGTGGCCACCATTGGATGGGTCCATCACATCAATTTGGTTCGGCTGTCCGGGTATTGCTTTGAAAGCATTACAAGTGCTCTAGTATATGAGTACATGGTCAATGGATCTCTGGATAAGTTTATATTTACAAAGAAAAAGGAGCAAGTCTTAAGCTGGGAACAATTGTATTCAATTGCTTTGGGTGCGGCTCGTGGAATTGCATATTTACACCAAGATTGCGAGAAGCGCATCATACACTTCGACATCAAACCTCACAACATATTGCTGGACGCCGACTTCACACCAAAAGTTTCTGATTTTGGTCTCGCAAAACTTTGTGGGAAGGAAGACGACCATATATCAATGACAGCCGGGAGAGGGACACCGGGATATGTTGCGCCAGAGTTGTGTGATGGAGATATGGGCCCTGTTACAGATAAATCAGATGTCTATAGTTTCGGAATGCTTTTGCTAGAGATTGTTGGGGGAAGAAAGAACATTGATTGGAAGGCCAGCCGTTCCAGCCAGTTTTTCTTTCCCGAGTGGGCTTTCAAACTGCTTCAGAGTGGGGAGTTAGCAAGGAGATTGAGAGGGTGGGGAGAAATAGAAGTGGAAGCAGAAGATGAGGAGAAGGCGAGGAGACTCGCAAAAGTTGGATTGTGGTGCATTCAGTACAACCAGAAAGATCGTCCTTCCATGAGCAGGGTTGTTCAAATGATAGAAGGAAATGGAGATGATGTACCCAATCCTCCCCCATGTTTCAATTCCCCACCAACACCTGAAAACCCCTTACTATGTTCCATGGAAAGATCTTGTTCAATTTAGGTTGACTGTTTGATAGCAATTTATTCAAACCAAACATTGCACTGCTGTAAATTTTACGCTTCTTAGTTAATTAGTAGCTTTCTTTGAGATTTTACTTTGAAATATCAAAGACGGGGAGCCCTACAATCAATAAGGTGAAGTTGAAAACATAGATGTATTCATGAAATAAACTTGTCAGGTTTTCACCTTCTAGTTTAAGATATCATTGCTTGTTGGTTGGAAAGTGAACTCATCAAAAAAATAAAAATATATTTGAGATCGTTGAAGAAATTTGAGTACATTATAGGGTGGAAAATGAAATAATTCATCAAAGAATTAAGAATACAAATCTAAATATACTATAACAATGAAAGAAGCTTATTTGTTGAAGCCTTATCTTATGATTTGAGATGTTTTATTGCAAAGTAAACAAACTTCTCCAAAGTTAAGAATGGATGGAGCAGGGTTCTAGGGAAACGCTGTGTTTAGAGTTCTAATTCACCTTCCCCTTTCGTTGTCAATGTGTCTGATTTCAAGACAGATGGGCTATTTTTCTTTATTGCACCCAACCACAACTTGAACGAATTGCGTTGTTTCAATTGACTATTATACTAAAAGTAAACCTCCGTGCCGGTCATGTCAGTGGCTATGCTTGTAGGTAATTTTTTCCACGCGAAGGTAATATTTTTCATGGGATTTATCGGGAAATTTGATGCTGTTATAGCGTTGTTTGAAAGTGTTTGATGCACTCGCTGAATTTAATTTTTTTCCTGTTTGAAAAGAGGTCACTCCTCAAGGTAAGGATTCTCGAGTTGATGATTATTCAACTTATTATAATTCAGTGAACCTTTTTGTTGGTCATGAAAGTAAATCCTTCTTAAGTATTCTCCTACATTATTACTATTTTATTTAAATTCAAAATAAGAATGTAGGTTTCTTGTCACAATTTAAAAAACATTTTTAAAAATAAAAATAAAATAATAATAATTTAACTATAATAAATTTTTAAATATATCAAATAAGAAATAATATTCAAAATTATTGGAAATATTTTTCCAAAATATTGTGTTTGAACCAACAAATCAAATTGGATTTTGAATTTGAGCAAGAGTGATGGTTGCATAGAAGTATAGCCCTAGCTCCCTCTTTTGATTGTTATAGATGTGTAACATTAGGGTAGTGTGGGGTCTCCATTCTGTAGTTATTCAATAATGCTTTGTTTTTGTAATCATTTACACAATTTGTCGTTTTTCCAATCTCCACGCACTTCTTCCATACATCTCTACCTTGCATACGACTTCTTGTGCACATGCACTACTTCACACGATTACTTTTTGTATTTGTTATTTCTTGCATGTGTTCCTACTCAATGCTATTAATTGTTTCTACCCTAGTTGTTGTCATTACAAAGACTTTGTGGTAGGCAACTCCTACCAAACTTGTCCCAGAGTGCACAAATTTCTTCTTGTTCATGCCTAGCCTCATTTGGGCTCTGCACATTCGGGCCTCAACACCACTTGAAACCCAACACCTTAATACCTATAAAAAATATATGTACATGCAATTTTCCCTCACATCTATAATTATTTTTTAGCTCTCCCTGCGCTCATTAAAGCCTCAACACCACTCGAGCCCCTACACATTACTACCTCTACACATTCTATGTACATGGAATTCACCTTGATATCCATAAATATTTTTAAACTCTCCCATTTAGCTCTGGTTGATGAACAATTTAGATGGAAAAATAGTATTGTATTACAGAAGTCTCTCTCAAATTTACATTAGTCTCCCAGCCATGGCATAGCTATGCTCATGTGAAGTGAAATTCCTATATTGTTTATGATATGTCAAGGATGTTGTTAGAAGATGGTTCAAATTTCACTTCAAACTTTTCAAAAGTATGTTTATTACTTTATTTATCACGTTGCAGGATTTTTGGAGATATTTTCATGGGCGTACCACACAATGTTTGATTATGGAATCTCGAGAGGGGGATTTGTTGAAACTATTTGAAGAGAGGCCGATAATGTTACATGGGAGGACAATGCAATATTTCTATTATTCTCTCATGTGCATTGTAGGTTTTATAACAAGAAAGATATAATTATTATACAAAGAGTTTGAATCATCCTACACACATGTATTATTATTACAAAAATGACCATGTATTAGAAATGCTAGCCTATAGACTACCCTCCACGCTAGGTCCATTCCACTGCAAAATGAATGATTATTATTCTCTCAAAATTGAACCATAATCTTAATTGCAATATGTGGACATTGTTGGCCATTCTACATAGATGACAAAATGGTATCATGACGAGAAGTAAATTGTATGGGTATCATACCTTGGGATCATACTTAGTTAAATAATTGAAAACTCTTGACGCCATTTATTTACTCGTAAAAGTGGCTAGAAACCTTATGAAAATTATCACTTGAGTTGCTATAGGGTTTCCTCAGAGTTCGAAGGCGCGGAGGAAGCTTTCATTGCACTTTATTTGCACTCCTGCACCTCTACACTTAAACAAATTGCAAAATTATTTTATTGCGACACACATGAACTTAAGTTGAGCTATTGGTTAACAATAACATTAACCACCTCTTAAATCATGACGAGAAGTAAATTGTATGGGTATTATACCTTGGCATCATACTTAGTTAACTAATTGAAAACTTGTGATGCCATTTGTTTGTTGATCAAAGTAGGTAGCTCGACCTTATGAAAATGATCACTCGAGTTGCTATAAGGTTTTCTTAGGGTGTGGAGGTGAGAAGGACACTTTGTTGAGTTTTCCTCGACACTTTAGAATCATGTCCATGTCTAAGAAATCATCGCGAACACACCAAAATTCCACAACACAAACACTTTACATACCAGAAAACATACAATAGTAAATTAATCTAGTGCACAATATAATTTTTCAACCTAGAACTTGTTTATATTAGAACTTTAATGCAACAATTAGGGCTTGGATTCAACTACTTATGACTACCAATATACCCTAAACATAGTACACTTGACTTACTTACTGAAGGAGTGCTAAACTCAACCCTTTTAGTCTACGTACCTTCACAACTTTTGGCAGGTCCTTTTCTCCCTCTTATGTTTTTTACAAGAATTCCGTGACTTCACAATGCTTCTATTTATTTCTAAAATGACTGAAAATGGGCTCAAAGATCTACCCTCTAATAGTCGTCTTGCTCCTTGAATATGCCTGCTATTGGGGACTTCAACGTCTTCCCCCTCATTGTCTCTCGACTGCTCCAAGGATGACATAACTTAGGGCTTCTAGGTAGCCCAAACATCTATGAATTTACACACCAAATATCATAGAACTTTGGGAATAAAGTTTTCCCTCTTAAAAGTGATAAATCAACTTCGTATTCACTGTATTAGGGCACTCAAATAACATCCCTCACATCAATAAATTGTCACATATGTTAGCTAATAATAGGGGTACAAACAACTTGCCCACCCATAATTGATTTAGGACATCAACCAATATACTTAGGGAGCATAAAATCTTCCCTCTTACTATCTATTGGATACTCAAGAATGATAAATCTATGGTTTGCATAATCATTGCGCTTATCATTGATATGCCTCCTTGCATTCACTGAACTAGGGAACACAAATCATTTTCCCTTACACCAATGAATCCCTTACTGAATTTATTAAACTTAGGGGATCACTAATAGGTCAAACATAATCCTCTTTTCTCCTTCAAAGATAATAGATATAAGGATCAACAAACAACTCTCTTATCATTGGTTTTCCACACATGAAATCTTTGAACTGGGGATCAAAAAACCATCCCCCACAACAGTGATAAGACTACCCTTTATCAATATACTTAGGGCTTGTATATTGTTTACCAAAAACTGGACTTAAACCACTACATCAACCTAGCATAAATCACTTTAAAATCAATCGTTTATCTCTAAAGACACCTCCTCTAGAAGCTTTGAAGGGTGCAATTCTATGCATAAATTACTCAGGTATTTGACAATCTTTGAGGGCTCTTTTACCAGCCATAGGTATGCCCTAATTTGGCCTATACAAGCCTCCAAACACATGCATAAAACCTCATGTCTAGGGATTGAACCCTCTGTGTTGATCCTTGAGGATATGTGACCCTTACGCCTGCAACATACTAGGTATTACAACCCTCCTAAACACACATTACAGGGGTCTCTGCCCTCTTATAAGAGCTAGACCTTTTTCAATCCTATTCATAGAAATTTACCCTTCAACATGTTCCCAGAACTTCATCCAAATCATACATCGAACAACTCCACCTACTCATCCAATCCAGAACTTAGGAAAACAGAAATAAACATGTATTTCGTCACTCTCTAGGTTTTCTCCTTAGCTTTGTGGCTCTTCATACTAGTTTTCACTTTAATTAAAGCTCTTGATATGTTCTACAAACGATAATAACCTCTCCTCTACTTATAATTACTATGAGGGTAACAATAGGCCCTTAAGGGGCATCACTTAAATACATGAAAACTTAACTTTATTTGATAAAACCCAAACTAACATTAAAAAAGGGATTTCTTCCATTTTATTTAGCCACATAATGATGCGCTAGGTGCCCCTTAGCCCATCAAGGGTTCCCCTCATCCATCCATGATTAAAAAATGATTTTCTTGACTTAGTTTCCACGCATAACTTTGGGTAAAAAACCCACTTCTTGGGAACATTTCCCAAAAACCAGTTTTGTGAGTCAACTTCTCATAAACTTAATAACCTAGGGGTTGTGGGAGTACCTCCCAAACTACACAATTCAAGATGCCTTCATTATGCTTCCTCCACACTCCCACAATTCCACACTTAAAAAATTGTGAAATTATTTTACTGCTTTTCCAAGTCACCTCCAGTGATGGCAGAATGGTTACTTCTTACAACATGCCTCCCTCTGATTGAAAATTTTGACAGTCATTTGAAGGAAACCAATTCTAGAAGTAACACAATTAGGACTATCATAAGATCTTATATTTCGAGCAAGTTGCGATGATGTGTATGTGTCTGTGTGAGTGTGTGTGTATGTAATATATATATATATATATATATATATATATATATATATATATATATATATATATATAGATATATAGATACAATACATCTCTCTCTCTCTCTCTCTCTCTCTCTCTATATATATATATATATATATATATATATATATATATATATATATATAGAGAGAGAGAGAGAGAGAGAGAGAGAGAGAGAGAGAGAGAGAGAGAGATATGTATTGTGTGTGTGTGTATAAGTTGTTAGAATAATGATATATTGTATTTATCCTTGTGATATATGTATGTTCGTGCCTTTGTATTAAGAAAAATACAAGTAAATATTTGTTTAAAAAAATGAACAACGAATTGCTCTTTGTTCAAAAGCATGTCCCTAGAAACTTGAAAATGATGTTATCTTTTTTAAATGGGTAAGATATAGTCTTTTGTCTATTATGATGTTATCTTTTGTAGAAGCTTTCATTATGTAGAAGCTTTCTCATTGTGTGGAATGTGAGGTTCATAGAAAAGGTTGTACAATGAAAGCTTCCTATGCACCTCCGCACTCTACATTGCATAAACCAACGGGTCTAGAATATTGTCAATGTAATATTCTAAATGAAATACTATTGGGTAGTAAATGCAATGAAGTGAGATATTCCAAATACAAGTAAATTTAATATTGTAAGATATGTTGAAATACTAATTATTAGTTAGATATCTAGTTATTTTATATGAAAGTGTTCATATTGGCAACAAAAGAAACACATAGTTCATTTTTCTACTCTGCACTTTCATTGAAATGGGGAATGGGAACACTATTTGTGGTGTTCCAATTGAGAAAGGAATGTGAAAATAATTTTTCAAAGTGTTTCAATATTGGAGTCATTGTAGATCTTTTTATTCATACTAAAACCATTTTGATTTATCTCTCATGAATGGAAATTTTATTAGTGCATCATAAGGAATGTATATTCACAGAGTTACTAAAGGATTTCTAGGTTTAGTGTTACTTTTTTTTCCTTTTTCTATTCTCATCTTCATTGGACACTATGGAAATCATAAACTTGACCATTGAAGATAATTCATGGTAGGGAGGTAGTACTAATCAATATTGACTGGGAGAATTTAAAGGTACTCAATTTGGAATTCAGAACAGAAGAATTGACAAGGTTATTCATATGTTTTTTGCATATTTTATGTCGATTTTATGTTTTTTATTATGAATTCTGACAAGTATCTAATTTGAGATTTTTTTGGTTAGTTTTAGATTTGGTTTTAATGTTTATTATGTGCCTCCAAATATCACACAGTTGAAATTATCTTTTACATAATTGGATTGATCTATGAGAAGCTATGAAACTGTTGATGGGATGAAATGTACACCAACAACTAAGAGGGCCTCCGCAGTGTTAAGTCCCAATTAGACCTCACACCGTTTGGGATAGTAGCCCCATCTGGTACGTGGGACCGACTGCCACCATGAATGTTTCCACTCTTGGTTATCAAATGTGAAGGTTTCAGAGTGGGGACAAGAATGAAATGCTCAGGGAGTGAAACAAAATTAGCCCAATATTGAAAAATTGTAGAAAGAGGTACAAACAAGTCTAAGCAACAATAAGAACAAATACGCCATGAGAGGGATGAGTCAGCTAAAACCAAATCATACATACACTAAAAAGAAACATGCAGAATTTAATTGCAAAGTATTTCACAATAGGCCACCGACATGGTGAGGAACAAGTAAAAAGAGATTCAAGAGCAGAACATACATGCAACCACTATGTACGAGTCCATAACATATTATGTGTATGGAAGCTCATATACAAATATAGTGAGGTATGAGACAACTAATACAGCCACCATGAGTAAGCATGGGAATGAGTGCCAAAGATAAAGAACATCTTATTAACATTGTTGCAACTTCAAATACATATAACACAATTGGTCAAAACCCAATAGTGGAACATGGGATGCTCATACCATTTCCTTATGCCAAAACCCTAGCCCCACTGCAAATCCACTCTACTAGCTGCCAAGAGCTGAGTGGCTCTAGTTGTCAAGCATAAATCAACTATTTATTCCTAGTCTCAACTCAAGTGCTAAATTCCCCTATTCAATGAGGCATGAGGGCACATTTATAGAGGTTAGGTGACCGTTCAACTACCGTGACGTTTGACGTTCCCTCATGCCCTTTCAGCTACCCTCATGACTCTTAAGCTTGCCCACTTATTTCTCAAGCATATTACTTAGTACACGCTAAATTGATCTCAACAATAATCGATGGCACCATGATGAGGATCATTGCATACTGATAGAAGAGAGAATTTAAAGAGGAAAGGGAAGGTTTTTAGAAGCCCTAGTGTTGGGTCTCGTTGCCGACACTACTGTGAGCCCAAAAGGCATAAATTGTTGCACTACGTGTCGTTGTGCCTTTCGTACATCCAATCACCTCTTGATGTTGTGTTCTTCATTGAAACCCTAGTTGTGTGGCTTCTGCGAAAACCCTAGTTCCCTTCTTCCAGGTCATATTCCTTCTTTCTCCTATGATTTACAAGAAAACAAATTATATTATCCACATATATATTGAAAACACATGGTCACTTAATAAGGTGTCATATTTAATCAAGAAAATAAGAAACAATTGTTATCAAAAATAATTGATTCCCATAACAACATTAAAACAGAAATGAAGAAGCACCCATAGCCCTAAAATATTTATGTTGAGAATAATCTATTAGGTCTTCTTCGACCCCTCAGTAATATTTAAATTTCCAGCTTTATGGAACCATTCTCGTGCATGAGTATAATAATATGCACCTATTATTTCACACTCGGTTCAAAGTAGATCTGTTATTATTCGGACGACAAGTATCAAATGGAGTTTTTTCGTTTTACCATGTCAAGAGGGCACTGTGACTCTAAGACAACCTTCCCGCCTATATGTTCGTAAATGTTAAATTCGACCTTTCAAGACTACGCATTGGTATAGTGCATCCATCCTATTCCCATTTCCTATTATCACGAAGAAGATGTCTTTGATGAGCGAAGAGTTGGACATACATATTCCTTTGGTCGCAACTCTAGTGAAGAGGTCACGTAGTCAGAGCAGAGGGATAGTTTCATCTGTTGTCAGCTTTGTCACCTGGTCACATTCGAGGGAAGGTCACACTTCTAGTTGCATGTTGGAGTGTGGCTCCATGACTAGGGGTTGTGTGGTCACAGATAATGGTTATTTTCACCCCTCATTGATTTTTCTGAGGCTAGTAGATGCGACTCTACATTGGTCTCCGTTCTGCCATGATAATGCATTCGCTAGACAACCTCTTAGTAACCACCATGTATAATCGAAAGGGTCCCATCACCACTTGCTCCAAGTAGGTGCATGGTATAATGAACAAACTCCATATCAAAAAAAGTCTTTATGAGCCTTAGACTTGTTGCAACAATATTTTTTTCATGTATCCTATACCTTACTAGTTCCGTCCTAGTCTCAAGATGAAATAGTTGTTTCTGTCAAAATCATTAAGCGATCTATCGCAACCCTATGAGAATTTTCAAGTCTGGCCACTGGATTTCTAGTTTCAACATTTGTGGTAGTAAATGAGTAGTCACAGTGCATAATCCTTTGGGATCTGATGAAATGTTTACACAACAAAACAACCCGAGATGACCTATAATAAGTGCCACTGCAACAATAGGAGTAGATGGATGGAAATCCAACTCAAAGAATTTATCTTCCCATTTTGTATCCATTTGTTTCCATCCCTCCATTCTTTCTATGAGCCTCTTGGTATCCTCTATGGATTGAACCTCAACAATGTGCTTTATGCTCATTAGTCTGAACGCATCCTGCGACTAGTCACCCTCAAGGACTGTGACTTATGAGGTCACATGGTTGAATTATAATCGATGTTGCACTTGTGGTTGCATAACTGAGGCTTTAAAATGTGATTGGTGACTGTGAGTGGGAGTGCGACTTCTTGGAGGTCAAAAAGTTGTTGGCATTATGATTCAGGTGTTGTCCTTGATGGCAAACCCATTCAGGTGATAAATCAAGAAGGACGCAGGAAATATGTTCAGCAAGTGCGTCCCCGCAGGTATACCATACAGAACCCGCGTCCAGGGACGCCGGCCAGCCGTTCAGGAGGTGCGTCCGCCCAGTGCACACATTTCAAGGCAGAGAAAAGCACGTGGGGGTTTCTTGCGTGGTATCTAGCCGACGGTTTTGTGTTTCTATGGTGTCGGCTCGTGGTATTGTTCCATGTTTTGGGGAGAAGCTTGCCTATATAAAGGAAAGGAGTTCATTTGGATTAGGCATCATCTTGGTTGAATATCTTTTGGTGAGATCTAGTCCAGATCTATGAAGGCGAATCTTCTAATGGACTGTGATCTCTATGGCGCATGATCAGATCTGTGGATCTGAGTGTTTGGGTTGGTTCTGAAGTCCTCATATCTTTTATATCTGAAGGGACGCAGGTTCAGTGAAGGGAAAGTGCGCCGGGACGCAGTACAGTAAAGGTTCAGGTGCGTCTCTGAGGCAAAGGACGCGGCGCGACTGTGTTATTGGGTGCGTCTCTGAAGAAAAAGACGCGGCGCGATAGTGTTTCTGAGTGCGCCGGTCGCAGCAAAGCATAGAGGAACAGTGCGTCGGCACGCAGAACAGTGGAAGGTAGACTGCGTCCAGTCGCAGGTCACAGAAAGAAAATATGCGTCCCTGTCTTAAGATGATCTGTTGACTGTATATTTCTGTTCATAAGGTGTTCTGGGTTATTTCTGTAATTACTGATCTGATATCTGTAGTGGACTGTATCTGTTGTATACTTGTTGATCATTTGATTCTTCATGAAAAGAAGTAGGGGGTTGTAGCTCCCTTCCAGGAGAGACTGGAAAACGAGAGAGAGTTGTAGCTCTCTGCAGGTTGCAGCCTGCGTGCTGGTAAAGGACTGCACCAGTACAAAATCATTGTAAAAAGAATTTCTTGAAAGAAGATAGAGACATATTGCAGCAGGTGGTTTTCTCCCGCATTGGGTTTCCACCTTACATCTTGTGTTCTTTGGTGTGACTGTCTATTTTCTTTATTCATGCTCATTATTTTATGGTACTGATATGCAAGAATAATTCAAAAGATCAAATAAGGAAGATTTGGTAAATTGCTTGATAATACTGATTCACCCCCCCTCTCAGTATTATTTCCAACAAAAGTTGTATCTTATAATCGTTGCCCTCCTTGGATGCTTGCGAGAGGTGTTAACATGCGACCCAACAATTGTGAGTGGGAGTGCGACTCAATGGAGATCGAATAGTCGCAATATGATGGAGGTCGCATCAGTGGGTGTGCAACTCACGTGCCTGAGGTGTGACCTAACTGCCCAGGTGGAAATGTGACCCATTGGAGGTTGGTAGTCACAACATAGAGCTAGTTTCATTTCAGGATCACCTTCTTGAGCCTTAATTGTATGACTTTCCAACCTTGGTCAAAACAACCCAACAATGCATGGTATGTCCTTGAACTAATGTGATGATGTGTTTCTTTGCTTATTATTTGAGATATGTCTATTTCATCAACTGTGGCTGCCTCCTTTGATCCTTGTGTTTGTAGAATCTTGGACCGTGATTTTCTCTTCATTGTCACCATAGCTCTCAGGCGTTCTGCATCCTCATACACTCGAATCCTAGTGTATTTGCAAATGTGATTTCATATATCCTTGCACTCATGCTTCCTAAGAAGCGATGTCAAAACCAATTCGAAACCATTCTTTGGGTTGTTTTTAGCAGATCCCATGCTTGCAAGACATCTGAAAAAAATAGTTAATACATACCTTAATGAGTATCTTGAAGAAAATTTCTCGACTCACTTTTCCTTTAATGAGTTTGACCGAGGACGAGAGCCAAGGAAGTGTAAATTTGTTGACATGAGGTTCTCCCATGCATCTATTATCACCTGAACGTAGGTAACTTCGCCACACCTTTGAATGAATGTCTCCAGCACATGGTTTGTAATATGGCACATTTAAATATATTGAGGAAGATGCATATTAGAAAGGCCTTCCTCACAACCATTGAACAAAATCTCTTGGTGAGCCTTAGTATATATCCTTCACTCTAACTTGGTTTATTCTTAGGGGTTAAAAACATATTTCTTGTATAAATGTGTGCATTCAGTGTTGCGTTCTCAGTAACACACATACTATTCATAAAATTGTGACTTATGATGTGTAGCATTAATTATTTCTATGTTTTCTCATATAACCCTTTATTCCATGGCATATTTCGATCCGACGTGGCATGATTGGAACTGCATGCAATATTTCAAGGCGGTATGAACTACAACATAAAATAATCAAAATAATAATACAAAAGACAAATCCCTTTATGACTTTAGCGTATTGGCATCTAATGTCGTTTCATATTTTCAATATTAGAGTGAGGTTATCAACTAAAATAAAATACTTTAGTGAGCATGATCAAATTATCCTCACCCTAAGTAAATTTTGCAACGAATGCACCAAAGATATATAAGAAGGCCTGGTAAACAGGTATGACTCGAATGTTGAAATATTAATTGAAATATTAACATGTGAAGCAAAATTCCAAGCTTCACAGGCTATATCTCCCATGCGTAAACAAACCTTACTCTCAGAAATGAATGCCTATGTTCATGAGCATTAAAGGAATGATGGGTGTGGTTGATGCAACTGAGAACCATTAAAACTTGGTTGAGGGAAAGCTGAGTAATGTCAGCCAAAGTAGAGCTTTAAGGGCACTAGGTCTAAACATACATTCTTGGTCACGATAACTTTGGGTTTTATCATATATGGAAAAAAGCATATTTTTTTCAAACCCCACATTATCGCAAATCCAAATTCACATGCAGAGGGGTAAGATAAGTCAATAACCTAGTGGAGAAATGTCCTGTAACGACTCTCATCATGATTCCATGTGTTGCCAATGAGAAAGTACCCCTAGAGGAATGTGAATTAGGTTAAAAAAAGCAGGGGATCACTCTTTTTGAAAATCCAGGGTTTCTCCCAAACCCTAACATTTCCAATCGTAAGGAAATCCAAATTGAATGCATGCTTGTCTAAATATAGGGCAGCTATTGATAACGACACATATCATGCAAAGATGATTTTCAAAATCAAGGGAGATTCTTGACACATCAATGGAGCTATTGATCTTAACAAAGCCCCAAGGTGATCCTAAGGCCTATATCTAAGATAAAACACGATGTGTGGGTGCAATGTATGAAGTGTTAGTGGGCACATAAAAAGGGTTAGGTAGGCAAGGTCACAGGGAGAGTAACTGGTTAAAGGCCTTATTGAAACCCTAGTAGCTTGAGGCGCGTAGTGGGGTACCAAAAATTTTGGATATGCCCGAAACATTTGGGTGGTGTTGTAATGGCTACAACAATTGGAAAATCATTGGTAGAATCAGTATCTTTGTCAACACCCCTGTATACAAGATGCAAAGGTATATTGAATTTTTGTTATGGGCACCTCTTTTGTTGTCTCGACCTTTATAGATATGCCTTCCCTTGATGTCTCATATAGGTCATGTTGGCTAGTAAACACCCAATTAGAAGTTCATGCATGCTGGTAGTTGGCTATGAAGCAAAGAATGAAGTAGAGGGATTATTGTATTCATAATTTTAAAAGTAATTTTATGATGTTTCTCAACTTCCAGTGGGCTTCGACAGTACCCTAGTGGAGCTACTCCAAGAAATCACAAATGTTGCTTTGCAACCAGCGAGCCTAGTCAGTACCCTAGCAGAGTCTTTGCATTACCTCTATGTGTAAGAATCCTTTCTAGATCCTTTACCCTTTATTTAACTTCAGTTTCTTTTATGTGTGATTTTTCACTTATTACTGGGCTCTCTTTGCGCAAGGGTGGATGAGGGATCCCAACTTATTTTATGAGTAAGAGAGGTTGTTTCTTGTTTGAGAGAAACTAAGAGATATCCTCATTTATGTTTCTCCTCGTACCAAGTTTCCACGTCACATTTCCAGTTAACAAGTGAACAAAGAACACAAGTCATTGAAACAATTAACACCACGTTGAGCACAAGTTTCAGGTTATGGGTATAGGTCATTCAAAGTGATTTGGGTTGCCCATAAGCAATTCGTTCTTATTTTCCTTGTTAATAAGTTAGACTCATAGGAGGGGTATTTAGGATGCAACTTTGATGATGGGTTCTAAGAGAAGCTACCTATCGGAGTAACCATTAAAATTGCACACAATCATTAGGGCTAAGGTTTTAATGCTAGGGCAAGGTGACTAGGGAAGCTCTTCTAGGGTTCCGACATGTGCGAGGCTAGCCAAAAATATTCCTTTAAGATTTTATCATGTGCAAATAGGTGTGAGAAAGCTAGTCATTACAAGTGCTCTGGTATATGAGTACATCATGAATGGATCCCTTGAGAATATGAGTACATCGTGAATGGATCCCTTGAGAAGTTTATATTTACAAAAAAAAAAACAAGCAAGCCTTAAGCTAGGAATAATTGTATTTAATTGATTTGGCTTCTGCTCATGGAATTGCATATTTACACCAATACTGCGAGAAGAGGATCATACACTTAGACATAAAACCTCACAACATATTGCTGGACTCTCACTTCACACCAAAAGTTTATGATTTTGGCCTCACAAAACTTTGTGGTAAGGAAGACGACCATATATGAATGACAGCCCAGAGAGGGACACCAGGATATGTTGCATCAGAGTTGTGTGATGGAGATATGGGTCCTGTTACAGATAAATCAGATGTCTACAGTTTCAGAATGATTTTGTTAGAGATTGTTGGGGAAGAAAGAATGTGGATTTGAAGGCAAACCATTCCAACCAGTGTTTCTTCCCCAAGCTAGCTTTCAAACTGCTTCAAAGTGAGGAGTTAGCAAGGAGATTGAGAGGGGGGAAAGAAATTGAAGTGGAAGTAGAAGATGACGAGAAGGCGAGGCGAGTCGCAAAATTTGGGTTGTGGTGCATTCAGTACAACCAGAAAGATCGTCCTTCCATTAGTAGGGCTGTTCAAATGCTAGAAGGAAATGGAGATGATGTACCCAATCCTCCCCTATGTTTCAATTCCACACCAACACCTGAAAACCCCTTACTATGTTCCATGGAAAGAGCTTGTTCAATTTAGATTGATTGTTTGCTAGCAATTTATTCAAAAAAACATTAGACTGCTGTAAATTTTACGCTTCTTCATTAATTAGTAGATTTCTTTGAGATTTTACTTTGAAATATCTTGATGGGGAGCCCTACAATCAATAGGGTGAAGTTAAAAACATAGATGTATTCATGAAATAAACTTGTCAGATTTTCACCTTCTAGTTTAGGATATCACTGCTTGTTGGTTGGAAAGTGAACTACCAATAACTCATCAAAAAAATAAAAATATATCTTGAGATCTTTGAAGAAATTTGAGTACATTATAGGGTGGAAAAGGAAATAATTCATCAAAGAATTAAGAATACAAATGAAGTTAAAAACATAGATGTATTCATGAAATAAACTTGTCAGATTTTCACCTTCTAGTTTAGGATATCATTGCTTGTTGGTTGGAAAGTGGACCACCAATAACTCATCAAAAAAATAAAAATATATCTTGAGATCTTTGAAGAAATTTGAGTACATTATAGGGTGGAAAAGGAAATAATTCATCAAAGAATTAAGAATACAAATCTAAATATACTATAATAATGAAAGAAACTTATTTCTTGAAGCTCTATCTTATGATTTGAGATGTCATCGTTTATTGTAAAGTAAACAAACTTCTCCAAAGTTAAGAATGGATGGAGGAGGGTTCTAGGGAAACACTATGTTTAGAGTTCTAATTCACCTTCCCCTTTCGTTGTTAATGTGTCTGATTTCAAGAAAGATGGGCTATTTTTCTTTATTACACCCAACCATAACTTGAACGAATTGCGTTGTTTCAATTGACTTTTATACTAAAAGTATACCTTCGTGCTGATCATGTTAGTGGCTATGCTTGTAGATTATTTTTTCCACGCGATGGTAATATTTTTCTTGGGATTTATCGGGAAATTTGATGCTGTTATAGCGTTGTTTGAAAGTGTTTGATGAACTGGCTGAATTTATTTTTTTTCCTGTTTGAAAAGAGGTCACTCCTCAAGGTAAGGATCCTCAAGTTGATGATTATGCAACTTATGATAATTCAGCGAACCTTTTTATTGGTCATGAAAGTAAATCCTTCTTAAGTATTCTCCTACATTATTACTATTTTATTTAAATTCAAAATAAGAATATATGTTTATTGTCACAATTTAAAAATGAAAATTAAAAATAAAAATAAAATAATAAATAATTTAACTATAATAAATTTTTAAATATATGAAATAAGAAATAATATTCAAAATTATTGGAAATATTTTTCCAAAATATTGTGTTTGAACCAATAAAATCAAATTGGGTTTTGAATATGAGCAAGAGTGATAGTTGCATAGAAGTATAGCCCTAGCTCCTTCTTTTGATTGTTATATATATGTACCATTAGGGTAGTGTGGGTTCTCCATTTTGTAGTTATTCAATAATGCTTTGTTTTTGCAATCATTTACACAATTTTTTTATTCCAACCTCCACGCACTTCTTCCATACATCTCTGCCTTGCATACGACTTCTTGTGCACATGCACTACTTCGCATGATTACTTTTTGTATTTTTTCTTTCTTGCATGCTTTCCTACTCAATGCTATTAATTGTTTCTACCCTAGTTGTTGTCATTACAAAGACTTTGTGGTAGGAAACTCCTACCAAACTTGTCACACACTGCATAAATTTCTTCTTGTTCATGCCTAGCCTCATTTCGGCTCCGCACATTCGAGCCTCAACACTACTTGAAACCCAACACCTTACTACCTATAAAAAATATATGTACATGAAATTTTCCCTCATATATATAATTATTTTTTAGCTCTCCCTGCCCTCATTAAAGCCTCAACACCAATCGAGCCCCTACACGTTACTACCTCTGCACATTCTATGTACATGGAATTCACCTTGATATCCATAAATATTTTTAAAATCTCCCATTTAGCTCTGGTTGATGAACAATTTAGATGGAAAAATAGTATTGTATTACAGAAGTCTCTCTCAAATTCACATTAGTCTCCCAGCCATGGCATATCTATGCACATCTGAAGTTAAATTCCTATATTGTTTATGATACGTCAAGGATGTTGTTAGAAGATGGTTCAAATTTCAATTCAAACTTTTCAAAAGTATGTTTATTGATTTATTCATCACGTTGCAAGATTCTTGGAGATATTTTCATGGGCATGTACCACACAATGTTTGATTATGGAATCTCGAGACAGGGATTTGTTGAAGCTATTTGAAGAGATATCGATAATGTTACATGGGAGGAAAATGCAATATTTCTATTATTCTCTCTAGTGTGTAGTGTAGGTTTTATAGCAAGAAAGATATTATTATTATACAAAGAGTTTGAATCACCCAACACACATGTATTATTGTTACAACAATGACCATGTATTAGATATGCTAGCCTATTGACTACCCTCCACGCTAGGTCCATTCCACTGCAAAATGAATGATTATTATTCTCTGAAAATTGAACCATAATCTTAATTGCAATATGTGGACATTGTTGGCCATTCCACATAGAAGACAAAATGGTATCATGACGAGAAGTAAATTGTATGGGTATCATACCTTGGGATCATACTTAGTTAAATAATTGAAAACTATTGACGCCATTTATTTCCTCGTAAACGTGGGTAGAACCCTTATGAAAACTATCACTTGAGTTGCTATAAGGTTTCCTCGGAGCGCGAAGGTGGGGAGGAAGCTTTCATTGCACTTTCTTTGCACTCTGGCACCTCTACACTTAAAACAAATTGCATAATTAATTTATTGCAACATACATGAACTTAGGTTGAGCCATTGGTTAACAATAACATTAACCACCTGTTAAATCATGAAGAGAAGTAAATTTTATGGGTATTATACCTTGGCATCATACTTAGTTAAATAATTGAAAACTTGTGATTCAATTTGTTTGTTGGTCAAAGTGGATAGCTTGGCCTTATGAAAATGATCACTCGAGTTGTTATAAGGTTTTCTGGGGGTGTGGAGGTGAGAAGGACACTTTGTTGAGTTTTCCTCGACACTTTAGAATCATGTTTATGTCTAATAAATTATCACAAACACACCAAACTTCCATAACACAAGCACTTTACATACCAGAAAACATACAATAGTAAATTAATCTAGTGCACAATATAATTTTTCAACCTAAAACTTTAATGCAACAACTAGGGTTTGGATTCAACTTCTTATGATTACCAATAAACCCTAAACAAAGTATACATGACTTACTTACTAAAGGAGTGATCAACTCAACCGTTTTAGTCTACGTACCTTCACAAATTTTGGCAAGTCCTTTCCCCCTCTTATGTTTTTCACAAGAATTCCACGACTTCGCAATACTTCTATTTATTTCTAAAATGACTCAAAATGGGCTCAAAGCTCTACCCTATAGTAGTCCTCTTGCTGCTCGAAGATGCCTGCTCTTGGGGACTTCAACGTCTTCCCTCTAATAAAATCTCTCCTCCATCAAATTATGCTACACATAGGGACTTCAACAAACTCCCCCCCATAGAAAATTTTAGGGGCAAATGTTCTCCCTTTGGCGAAATTAAGGGGCTTTAAATTTTTAGTGGGCGAATATTTTGAATCATAGTACATTTTTACAAATCACCTCAAATAGCCCACCTTATTTTAAGGGAGAGGGTAAAAAAGGTAAATTTAACCCTTGAAATTAGGAGTTACAACCTTCCATTTGCCCATTTTCAACAATAGGTTTTATTTAAGTGAATCCATTCGCCCATTTTCAAGAATAGGTTTTATTTAAGTGAATCCTATGGGCCAAAGGCCCAAATACCATATTTATAAAAGAGGTATGGTAAATTAATAAAAATATAAATAAATGAGAGGTATGGTAAATAAATAAAGCATTTTTTATATTTACTCCATAAGTCACCTTATATACATGCAAGGGTGTAAACAAATAAAAATATAAGTAAAGTGGAGGTATGGTAAATAAATAAAACGTATTTTTATACTTACTCAAAAGATATGGTAAATAAATAAAAATATAAATAAACTAGATGCATGGTAAATAAATAAAACCTCTTTTTATATTTAGTCCATAACCCTCGTTCTATTTATGAAGGCTCAAGAAAGAGGTTTTATTTAAGTGAATCCTATGGGCCAAATACCATATTTGTAAAAGAGGTATGGTAAATTAATAAAAATATAAATAAGTGAGAGGTATGGTAAACAAATAAAACATTTTTTTATATTTACTCCATAAGTCACCTTGTATTTATGAATGGTATGGTAAATTAATAAAAATATAAATAAACGAGAGGTATGGTAAACAAATAAAACATTTTTTTTATATTTACTCCATAAGTCACCTTATATTTATACTATGGGACAAATACCATGGACTAGATTGCTATTAATACCATGCAAAAAAACATTATTAACCCTAATATTAGTATTAATAAAAATAAAAATGGCACATGGTATTGACCCATGGTATTCACCAAAATGGCACATGGTATTGACCCATGGTATTCACTTGGAATGTAGCCTATTTAAATGGGGGAATTAAACTAGCATAGATCCATCTTTACTTGATCTACTAACCCCCGAGAGGTATCAAATATCGTGATATGCAAACTAGCATAGAGTGAAAAAATATTTGATCCGATCAAGAGTTAAAATGGATGTTGTAATTTAATGTATGTTAAACATTTTAGCTTGGTTAAAATAAAAATCAACTATTAATTTTATTAATTTTTATAAATTACTAATAGTAATTTTTAAGCTCCAGGTTTATGATAACCCATGGTATTGACCCATGGTATTCATGTGAGCATAAACTATTTAAAGGGGAAATTCTATCTTAGATCCATCTTAATTCTGGGTCTACCAAGTGCTCAAAGGTATAAATAGATTTCATCCCCCTAAGAGTGGTGGATGTGGAGTTAAGATGGATATAGGTTGGTTTTTATGATAATGAAGATATTAAATAGACTTAGGAAATTATATTGTAAAAACATCTTAAGGTGAATGGTTAAAGCATAGACATTGGACAAGTATATTTGTATACTTCTGTTTTAAACTGAAACAAATCCAGGGCTAAAAGGAATGGATTGATTGCACTAGTCATCCTTCTATAACTTTCCAACATATGCTGGAGTAAACAAATTGTAATTTGGGTAATTTTTCTAATTGCAAATAGGAACATACGTGTATTGGCAGGGTGGTTATGAGGTCCCTAGAAGTGGAGTAAACAGATTGTAATTTGGGTAATTTTTCTAATTGCAAATAGAAACATACTTGTGTATTGGCAGGGTGGTTACGAGGTCCCTAGAAGTGATGAATTTGAATTTTTCTTGCTTTTATATATATTATTAGGTTTTTTCTCATGCTTTCTGTGAATGGCACGGGTGAATTTTATCCTACACCCACTAGGTTATCGATATGTAATTTCGGTAATTTTGATTTCAAAAGATATTTTAAAGAAATGCAATGATTTAATTTGTGTATTAAATAAACACAAGATTTTATAATTGAGTAAAATATTCGCCATGCTTGGTGAGAGATTCGCCAAAAAATTATATATACATATCATATTATTGATAAAATCGCCTTCCATTTTTCCTATATACCATGGAGATTCACCCATTTATTATACATGTAAATTTGGGGGGGTTCTTAAAATTTTCCTTGACTACCTCAAAGGGATAAGTCTTTCTCCCATAAGAAGAGGATCCATCTCCCATCCATATTTCCTATATAAACCTCCCTTCTTCCCAAGCACAGACTAGTGACGTAGTTAGAGTGTTGGCTGAGTGTGAGTATACTATTTTGCTTTGACAAGTAAGTTATTACTAGTTGTAGCCATCTAGTTGTGTGAGGGAGAAGTGTGTTTGGTTTGGAGTGAAGCCTAAAGGGAAGAGTCTTTAAACTATTGTTGTTTGAAGCCATCATGAAGTGCTAGCAGAAGTGTGTGGGAACATGGTCTTGTCAGAGGAAGACTACCACGTCAAGACGAATGGTAGTAATCTCTCTTTGATATTAATATATGCAACTATCGATTGATTTCCTACATGTTTTGTAATAATATATATTCATGTCTTGATGCTTCTTGACTCATTAAGTAGGTTGGATTGCAATTTTTCTATCATTATGTTTGTGTGTTGTTGTTGTTTACTTGTTTCAGGAACTTGAAGAAGGAAGTGAGAGATTTCTAGAGCGAGCAAGCAAGGACATCATCAAACCTGATAAGAGACCAAGAGGTAGGCCCTCTTGATTGATCCTAACCTAAGGAAATATTCCATAGAATGTACCTGTTGTGGCTAGACCCATTATCGGGCTAGAGGAATTTGTTTGTGTCCATACTTATAATTTTACTTCACCACAGCGACACAGAGAGATCATTTCCCCCTCCCATTCATCAATCAGGTCCTAGATATTTTGGCAAGGAAGCAATTCTTTTCCTTTTTAGATGGTTTCAGTGGCTACAATCAGATTCAAATCACCCCTGAAGACCAGGACAAAACAACCTTCACCTATCCATGGGGTACATTCACGTACAGAGTATTACCATTTGGCTTGTGTAATGCCCTAGCTACATTCTAGAGATCTATACTCAGCATCTTTGCTGATTTAATAAATGAAGGACTTGAGGTGTATATGGATGATTTTACTCCATATGGGGATGACTTTGACCAAGCATTGCAAAAATTAGAAAAAGTATTAGAACGATGCATTGCTACCAGGTTATGTTTAAGCAATGTCAAGTGCCACATGATGATGACCGAGGGTGTAATCTTGGGACACTACATCTCTGCAGCAGGAATACAGGTAGACCTAGCAAAAATTCAGGTAATTCTTTTACTGCCTACCCCCTGCACTCAGACATAGGTACGTAGCTTCCTAGGATATGCATGCTATTATCGTAGGTTTATTAAAATATTTTCACAAATTGCTGCGTCTCTATATGCTTTGACTGGAAATGTTGATTTCAGTTGATCTGACAAATGTGACACAACTTTTACAAGTTTAAAGAAACTAGTCTCAATAGCACTAGTATTGCGTGGACCAAACTGGGAGTTGCCTTTTCACATATCCACGGATGCATCAGATGTAGCTATAGGCACTGTCCTTGGCCAGGAGGAGGACAATAAACCTTATGCTATATATTATATTAGCAAAAATCTCACTTCTGAATAACTTTATTATACAGTGACAAAAAAAGAATTTTTAGTTGTTATTTATGCAATAACCAAATTTAGACACTATATAACTGGTGCCCAGTCTTTCTATACACTAATCACTCTGCCATTCGGTATTTAGCTAATAAACCTATCACAAATGGTCGAGTAACATGATGGCTATTGATTTTGTAGGAGTTCGATATTACTCTTAAGGATCATTCGAGGAAGGAAAACTCGATTGCAGAATTTCTATCACGAATTCCGAATGTGAATGATCCACTAGAGGTAGACGACCAATTTCGGGATGAACATTTATTTTCCGTGGCTGTCAAAACACCATGGTACGCAGATGTGGCGAATTATTTGGCAGTTGGGAAGCTACCCAGGAATTTGACAAAAAGAGAGAGGTAGTTGATCATTCAACATAGTGCCCGATTCTCTTGGATATGCAGATATCTTTTTCATACAGGAGCCGACATTTGTATACACAGATGCATCCACGAGGATGAAATTCATGATATACTGAAAGCTTGCCATGACGATCCCTGCAGGGGACATTTTATAGATCCAAGGACATGGGATAAGGTATTAGATATGGGCTATTATTGGCCCACTATTTTTAAGGACGCTAAGAAATATGCCCAGGCTTGTGATAGCTGTCAAAGGATGGGCAGGCCTAGCTAATCTGATGAAATGCCTCTGCAACCTTAGTTAGTCATAGAACCCTTTAAAAGGTGGGCTTTAGATTTCGTTGGTCCATTCCATTTGCCATCCAATTAGAAGGTCTATACACTGGTTGCCACAGATTATGTGACAAAATGGGTGGAAACAATAGATTTACCAAGAGCCACATAGGACGCTGTGATTGACTTCCTTTTTGGGTTTTTTTTGTGATATGGGTTACCGTGCGAAGTGATCACAGATGGGGGAGGGCAATTCATAGGACATAAGATTACTGCCACTCTCAGGAATCATCATATTATACATAGGATCACTTCCTCATATCACCCGCAAGCGAATGGGCAGGTCGAAAGCACCAATAAAGTCATTGAAGCAATTCTGACGAAGACAGTCTTAACACACTGACGAGATTGGGCTACTAGACTGCTAGATGCCTTGTGGGCCTATCGCATGACTTGGCGGAATACTACTGGATACTCTTCATACAACTTGTGTTTGGCAATGAACCTATTTTTTCGATCAAAGTCGAAATAAATACTCTAAGGACAACCCAGGAAGTGGGGCTGGATCTAACAGAAGCCTAGAACAAGCGACTCCAACAGATTAACGAACTAGATGAGGCTCTACTTCTTGCTTTGCAACAGACTGCAATTGTTCAACAACAAAGGGAAAAATGGCATGACAACCTTATCAAGAAGAAAACATTTCAAAAATGGGATTGGGCACTACTTTACGATTCCAGATTCCGAGGTTTCCTGGGCAAGTTGCAAACAAGATGGTTCGGCCCTTATGAGATTCAAGAAGTGCATAAAAATGGTACTCTTACCTTGGTTACCATTGATGGATCTGGCCATTATTTTAAGGTGAATGGACACCGAGTATGCCTCTATCACAAACCACTCACCAATGAGTCCTTTTGCGATTAGGTAGGCAAGGACTCCTCCATACAAATTTTAGTTGCAGAAAGTGATGACCCATGAGCTTTTATTCCAAAAAATTTAGATCTCGATAGAAGTTGTAAATAATGTACATACTCTTTTCGATTGATTCGAATTAAGAGTAGACATTAACATGTAAATATGAGAATTTTTCTTGCTTGATAAGTGTTGTTCAAACGATTGAACGATTGTCGTTCAATTTATTGAACAACACATTTTTTGTTTCTTTGATTTTGTTATGCTCTTAACCTGCAAAATGATACCCAATACAAAATATGCGAAGAAAAGATACCCAGAACACAGAATAGCAATGATTTTATTATTCAGAGAGTAATGTTCACTTGCCCCTTCGAGGGGGCAACCTCCAATAGAGCAGAGCTCGATAACAAAATAAGACACGATACTCCTCGCAGGGAGTCTCTATCCTTTATATATGACTCATACATGCAATACCACGGGCCAATACCGTGGGTTTTATTAATACCATCTATCTAATACTACAACCCATTTGCAACTAACTGTGGTCCCGTCATTAATTGCGGGTTAACCACTTACAAATATTAATATGGGCTTTATTGACTCTTGACTATGACGTGATCCCATGACATAAATAAGGGGGTTAGGGTGGGACCCTAACATGCCCTCCCCCTTAAGAGTAGCCTTGTCCTCAAGGTTGAAGCTGCGGAAACTGCTGAAGAATAGTGGTTGGTTCCCAAGTTGCATCTTCCGGAGAGGTGTCTTTCCATTTGACGAGGACTTCCTTAATCATGCGGCCGCGCAGGTGTTTCTCTTGTGTCTAGAACCTGTTCGGGTTGAAGCCAGATTGACCCTTCTTCGTCCAATTCAGGTAGACTGGTTTGAACTCGGCAATTGTTCCCGATCACTTTCTTGAGGCACGATACATGGAAAACTGGATGGATTTTTGCAGTAGGTGGCAAAGCCAACTTGTAAGCCACTTCTCCAATGTGCTGAAGTACTTGGTATGGTCCGTAGAATTTTGGAGATAGCTTCTGACAACCCTTGTCTTTGAGTGATGTTTGCTTATATGGTTGCAGCCTCAAAAAGATCTGATCCCCTTCTTGAAATTGGCACTCTGAGCGATGTTGGTCTACCTATTGCTTCATGCGGTTCTGAGCTTGATGAAGATTCTCTCTAAGATGGGCGAGCATGGTTGCGCGGTGTTGTAGGAGTTGATCCACTGCTTGTACTTTGGAGCACCCCTTGAGATAAGAAGTAGGGGAAGGCGGAAGTTGACCATATACTGCTTCATAGGGAGTCATTTTGGTGGTGGCATGATAGTTGGTGTTATACCACCATTCAGCCAGAGGTAACCACTGTACCCAAAGGTGTTTCTTTTCTGAAGTGAAACACCTAAGGTAGGTTTCTAGACATTTGTTGACGGCTTCAGTTTGACCATCCGTTTGCGGATGATCGGAAGTACTGAGTTTTAGTTGAGTGCCTTGTATCCTGAAGAGTTCCTACCAAAAATTACTGGTGAAGATTGGATCGCGATCGGACACAATAGAAGTGGGCATGCCATGCAATTTGAAAATCTGATCCATGAAATATTGAGCGACCAAAGTTGGTGTCAATGGGTGGGGTAGTGCGCAGAAATGAGCATACTTCGATAGTCGGTCCACAACCACCATGATGACTGACTTGTTCCCAGACTTTGGAAGTCCTGTAATGAAATCCATAGAAACTTCCGTCCAAATGGATGTCGGAATGGGCAATGGTTGTAATGTGCCTAGTGTGTTGACTGTTTCCCCTTTGTGGCGTTGACAGACATCGCATTCTGCTACAAAAGTAAGGATGTCCTTTTTGATGCCTGTCCAAAAAAATGATCTTCTGGTGCGAGCATACGTCTTCTGAAAGCCCGAATGTCCTGCAATGGGCGATGAGTGCAATTCTGCCAAAATGCGACCTTTGAGGGTGGATGTTGGGGATATTACGACTTTGTCCTTGTAGCGAAGAATATCATCCTGCCACGAGTAGCCCTTGGTGGAATTTGGATCTACCTGCAATTGAGAAATGAGTTGGGATAGCCTGGGGCGTGAAAACCATTCCTTGCGAGCCTCTTCAATCCATTCTGGAATGGGGAGGGAAATTGATAGCAGAGTACTTTCTTCCTCAAATTGGCGAGATAATGCATCTGCTACACTATTGTCTTTCCCTTTCTTGTAAATGATCTCATAATCATATCCCAGCATTTTGGCGAGCCATTTATTTTGTTGTGGGGAGGATAGGCGTTGCTCCAAAAAATATTTAAGATTGTGATGATCTGTGCGGATTTGGAAACATCGCCCCAATAAGTAAGGTCACCAGGTCTCGACGGCATGTAAGATGGCCATCATTTATTTTTCGTACGTAGATTGGCCCAGATTCATCCCACTTAGTTGTTGGCTTGTGAAGGCCAAAGGTCGCCCTTCCTGCATTAAGACTGCCCCAATACCGGTCCCCGAAGCATCACATTCAATGACAAAGGATTTGGTGAAGTCAGGTAGTGCTAAGACTGGAGTGGAATACATGGCGTTTTTTAGAACGGTAAATGCCTGTTGTGCTTCCTCATTCCAGAAGAAGGAATTTTTCTTTAGGAGTTGAGTGAGGGGCTTCGCTATGCGGCCATAGTTGCAGACAAATTTACGGTAATAGCCTGTGAGACCCAAAAATCCTCTCAAGCTCTTCAAAGTCTTAGGTTGAGGCCATTCTTGCATTGCATGGATCTTTTTGGGGTCCACCTTGACACCTTCACGCCCCACCATGTGGCCCAAATACTCAACTTCTTCCATGCCAAACGAACACTTGGACATCTTGACAAATAATTTATGCTTGCGGAGCAAGTGTAAGAGTAGATCTACATGCTGAATATGTGCAGCCCAAGTGCCACTATAGATGAGGATGTCATCGAAGAAGACAAGGACAAATTTCCTGAGATATGGTTGGAGAATGTGATTCATAAGGCTCTGAAAAGTAGAGGGGGCATTCCAAAGACCAAATGGCATGACCAGGAACTCATAATGACCTTCATGAGTTCGGAAAGCAGTCTTAGGAATGTCGACTTCCTTCATGCGAATTTGGTGGTAGCTTGAGCGAAGATCCAGCTTAGTGAAGAATTGAGCCCCATTGAGTTCATCCAGCAAATCGTCAACCACCGGAATGGGAAATTTATCTTTGACTGTCAACTTATTGAGGGCCCTGAAGTCGGGACACATCTGCCACTCCCCATCTTTCTTGAGCACCATGACTACTGGGGATGAATAAGGACTAATACTGGGACGAATGACACCTGCTTCGAAAAGTTCCTTGATGATTTTTTCTATTTCATTCTTTTGGGTGAACAGATATCTGTATGGCCGCACATTTGGGGGTTGGGCCCCTGGAACCAAGGTGATGCTATGATCATGTTCCCCTCGCGAGGGTGGAAGCTCATGAGGCTTGTCAAAGACCGGCAGATGGTTATTTAAAATATGTTGCATCTCAGGATGAATTGGCAGAGACTTGGTTTCGACGACCTGGATGGCATTAAATTGAGCTACCACTCCATGATTGCCCTTTTTTAACAATTTTTCCATCCGATGTGAGCTGATGATAGAGGGGGCTCCCGCCTAGAGTCCACGGAGGGTATGTGTGTAGTTGTTCTACTTAAAACTCATATATAACTCCTGAAAATCCATTGTGATTGGCCCAAGCGTGAGGAGCCATTCAACACCAAGGACAATGTCGCAACCCCCCATGTGTATGGCAAACATGTGGGTTTTCAACTGATAATCCCCCATTTGAAGTTTGAAATTTTCACAGCGACCTTCACATTTCATTGTGCCCCCATCCGCAATTTGGACTTGGAAGTTAGAAACTGCAAGTACAAAACAATGCACTGCTTCTGTGATTTTTTTATGTTTGAAATTATGGGTACTTCCACTATCAATCAAGACTACTACTGGGCGATGTTTAAGAAAACCCCTGATTTTGAGAGTTTGAGGGGAAGAAATCCCTGCCAACGCATGCAGCGAAATAACTGGTTCATCAGAGACATTCTCCTTTGGGTTGTCTTCCTCTAGCGCCTCATGTTCCTCAAGTGGTGGATCTTCCTCTGTTGAGCTGTAGTCAGTGGCATCTATTTGAAAAAATTTAGGCTCCTTGCATTTATGACCTGGGGAGTATTTTTCATCACAGTAGTAACATAGTCCTTGCTTCCTTCTTTCGGCCATTTCTGCATGTGACACCTTTTGGGCCTTAAGTGTTTGAGTCGTGTTGTGAGCCTGTGCGAGATGACCTTTAGTGGGGAAATTTGGGCGACTGTATTGGGCTGCTAATGCACGTTCCACGTTACGGGCTACCTTGCAAGCCTCTGTCCAAGTGGGAGAGACCCCAAGTGCGGAAGGCTAAGGCTTCAAAAGCTGTAATATATTCATCCACAGTACCTGTCTGTCGGAGCTTAGTAAGACGACCCAAAAAAGAGTCCTCCTATTCAAAGCGGTCTCGAAGAGCTTTGGTAAATTGGGTCCAAATATTAAAAGTTCCATTGCAACGTTGATGCTGTAGAGCTATAAAAAGGGTCTCTTTCACCTCTAGTTATCCCACATTATAATGTCAATCCAGGAGTGTTTGGTTATTACAAAGAGTGACTCAATCCGAGGCTATTTGTCAGAGTAATGCTAGTAGTACAGTGTTCTTAAAAATACAAGAGTAAACGGATGCTTGCCTATAACTAAATTACTTCAAATGACTAAAGCACACACTCTTAAAACTAGGCAACTGATCAGTCAAGGGTTTGGTGACGATAACCTATCCCTTTGGAAACAGATGGAAAGGAAATAAAAGCAAGGAAAATCACACATTCAGGAAACTAAGCAACTTACGAGTCAAGGGTTTGGCAGCAATATCCCATCCCTTTGGAAACTGATGGAAAGGAGATTAGAGTATGGATCACAGGTCTGGGAGCAAGGTAGTGAATGTCGAGGCTCACTACAACCTTGGATCGTCTCTCACACCAAAATAACAAATGCAAGTAAATGGAGCAACAAATAGAAAAATGGAACAACAAGTAAAGAATTGAACAACAAATCTGAAGTGGAACAACAATAATAAAATGGAACAACAATCAAACAACTAAGTCTCGCGACTCATAACCAGACTTAATCTATTAACCCGAATGCGCTCTTCTCAATCAAATCTCAATCTCTCACTCTTACGGAAATTCAAGCAAGACTCACTAATGGAACAACACTAACTATTGATAAGTTATGGAACAACGCCAATAGGTCATACACACATAACACTTTGAAACAGTAATATGATCAATCCTAATTTAATAGCATCATTTCTGAATACAACTCCGAATGAATCTATGACGTAAATGTTCAGTACAAGAGCTTTGTAAGGAAGCAGTAATAATATTCGGCCAAGACTAATAATCATTCAATCAACTCTTGAAAGGATCAGTAATATGGTGTAGAGTCAATACACAATTCTATCCGTAGAAACCTTAATGAATTAATCTTAATAGAGCATGTAATGGAAATTCATAAAGCATATCAGATTACCAGATAACAACAATAAGCAAACCACGCAGAAATCAAATCGTAGTGGTACAGAAGCAAGTGTCCTCCGGGGCCGGGCCCCTAGCCTCAAGGGTACACCGCTTTGAGTTAATCCAGATGAAGAGATACGGTAATCACCAATTTTTATATTAACACATAAGACAAAAGTACAACGAACCAGTTCTCAACAAGACTCAATGATCAAAGTTGATCTTTTACAGAAGATTACATAAAAAACGTATATCTAGGTTAACAGTGCTGTCCCTTTATATAAAGGTGACGGCGGAGATGTCTAAGTAACAAGATAAATAAAGCAGCGATCCCATACTATCAGTCCTTAATCTTTTCTTTTCTTTTCCACCGAGGTGGTGTCTTCTCCTTCTTTTCTGGGCCGATTTGCTTCGATCTGCTTAGCCTTGTTTGCATTTGGTTTCCCTTCAAAGGGACAGTAGTTATCTCATCTTTATCTTTTCCTTTCAAGGATAATTTTAGGGGCGAATGTTCGCCCTTTGGCGAAATTAAGGGGTTTTAAATTTTTAGTGGGCGAATATTTTGTATCATAGTACATTTTTACAAATCACCTCAAATAGCCCACCTTATTTTAAGGGAGAGGGTAAAAAAGGTAAATTTAGCCCTTGAAATTAGGACTTACAACCTTCCATTTGCCCATTTTCAAGAATAGGTTTTATTTAAGTGAATCCATTCGCCCATTTTCAAGAACAGGTTTTATTTAAGTGAATCCTATGGGCCAAATACCATTTTTATAAAAGAGGTATGGTAAATTAATAAAAATATAAATAAATGACAGGTATGGTAAATAAATAAAACATTTTTTATATTTACTCCATAAGTCACCTTATATACATGTAAGGGTGTAAACAAATAAAAATATAAGTAAAGTGGAGGTATGGTAAATAAATAAAATGTTTTTTATATTTACTCCATAAGTCACCTTATATACATGTAAGGGTGTAAACAAATAAAAATATAAGTAAAGTGGAGGTATGGTAAATAAATAAAACGTCTTTTTATACTTACTCAAAAAGGTATGTAAATAAATAAAAATATAAATAAACTAGACTTATCGTAAATAAATAAAACCTCTTTTTATATTTAGTCCATAACCCTCGTTCTATTTATGAAGGCTCAAGAAAGAGGTTTTATTTAAGTGAATCCTATGGGCAAAATACCATATTTGTAAAAGAGGTATGGTAAATTAATAAAAATATAAATAAATGAGAGGTATGGTAAACAAATTTTTTTATTATTTATTTTTATTTTTTATATTTACTCCATAAGTCACCTTATATTTACGAACACTCAAAAAATGGGTTATATTTAGGTGAAACCTATGGCCAAAATACTATGGGATACTATGGGGATACTATGGGACAAATACCATGGACTAGATTGTTAATAATACCATGCAAAAAACCATTATTAACCCTAATATTAGAATTAATAAAAACAAAAATGGCACATGGTATTGACCCATGGTATTCACCTGGAATATAGCCTATTTAAATGGGGGAATTAAACCAGCATGTAGCTAGTGAAAGACTCGCCAAGATCTTACAAGATTTTATAATTGAGTAAAATATTCGCCATGCCTGGTGAGAGATTCGCCAAAAAATTATATATACATATTATATTATTGATAAAATCACCTTCCATTTTTCCTGTATGCCATGGAGATTCGCCCATTTATTATATTTATAAATTTAGGGGGGGTTCTTAAAATTTTCCATGTTTCCTTTGAAATGACAACTCTTCGTTTTCACCCTTTCCTGCACAGAAGAATAACAATTATCAGTGATTAAGTCTTTGTATATTAATTCACATGTTTTGTTATGATTCTTTATTGTTTTCCGGATTCATGATGCAAAAAGGTTTACAAATTCTACTGAAAATCTATTGAAATGATCATCAAAAGCATACCTTTTTCGTACTCCACAGATGCCATTCCCACCATTACCACCGTTCATTGTCCAAGTACATGCTCCCCAACATAAGCTTAGTCGCATCATCTAAGATATGATTCAGTTTTAAATACTGCTCCACTTGTGCTATCCATGCGGACGGGTGAGAACCGTCAAATTTATGCATATCCAACTTGGGAGGTCGCTGACTGGGTGGTGGGTGGGTGTGCCAGACGTGAGGAGAGTGGCTAGACTCACCCTCATTGTATTCATTGTCATTATACGCCTCCTCGTGGGCTGGATCCTTGCCCTTCAGGAGTAATTGCTGGACCTGGAGAGATAGTCCTGTAAGCTGCTTATTGATGGATGGGACGGATTTTTCAAGTTCGTCCATTCTTTCATTGGCCATTGCTTGAGCTCTAGTTTCTACCATACACCAACCTGATGAAAAATTGGGACCGCCTAAAATTTTTAACTAATAATTGAATGGTACCACCGTGCTCAGCTCGTCGTCCTGATTCTAATGGGCTAGATCACAAATAAGCGCCCGGGAAGATCTCAGACTTTTTTTTTTTAAACTCCTAACGAAGTTTTACTCCTTCCTAATCAATACTGTAGTTGCCAAATCCTCAAAATGTTAATGCGGCCAAAAGTCCTGCGAAAATTATACCTTGGTATAGGAACCCTTCACAACAACTCCGATCTGGTGGATCTGAGAGATCTGAATGGCGGATCGGCTAGCTCTAATAGATCGGAATGACTGATCTGCAAACTCGAGACTGCGGGATTGATGTCGGCTACTTCTGCACCCCTTTGCACCAACGGATCTGGAATAGATGATGTGCGATCCCCCGAGAGAAAAGGGAACTATGGTCTTGAGGAGTGTCAGGTGCTACAGATTGCAATATACATAAGGGTATGGCAGTAGTACTCGGCCCAATGTTTCAGGGCTCTAACTAAGGAGGATCGACCGTACCCTTAGCCGTACAACCCGACTACCCTATCGTACGGGCGAGTAATCTCTCCGAGTGCTGTTCTCGGTGTACTGTAGCCACAAGACGGCCGACGGTTTATCTATGGCGAGGTTTCAAGGGAGCCTAGGGGCTTCCGATATACCCAGAGGGTACGTGGAAAATAGTCTGTGCGCGGTTCTGTCTAATGCGCTACTACTCGAAGGGGTACCCACATGGGTTACAAGGGAGTCCAACAGATGTGATCACCTCTTGTATTTCTTGCGTGCATGCCTCCCTAAATCCGCAGGTTTATGCGCTCAACGACAGATCCCGTGGTTTAAAGATGCCGGAACACGTCTCTAGCCAAAAAATGTTTTTGCTAAGAATTGGCGATCCCACCGGCCCTGGAAAGTGCTCTGATACCACTTGTTATGCTCTTAACCTGCAAAATGATACCCAATACAGAATATGCGAAGAAAAGATACTCAGAACATAGAATAGCAATGATTTTATTATTCAGAGAGTAATGTTCACTTGCCTCTTCGAGGGGGCAACCTCCAATAGAGCAGAGCTCGATTACAAAATAAGACACGATACTCCTCGCAGGGAGTCTCTATCCTTTATATATGAATCATACATGCAATACCACGAGCCAATACCGTGGGTTTTATTAATACCATCTATCTAATACTACGGCCCATTTGCAACTAACTGTGGTCCCGTCATTAGTTGCGGGTTAACCACTTACAAATATTAATATGGGCTTTATTGACTCTTGACTATGACGTGATCCCATGAAATAAATAAGGGGGTTAGGGTGGGACCCTAACAGATTTTGCCGTTCAAACGATTGAACGATTGCCATTTAATTGATTGAACATCACATTTTTTGTTTATTTGAATTTTTCACTCAAACGATTGAATGATTGATGTTCAATCGATTGAACAACACATTTTTTTTTCTTTGATTTTTCCGTTCAAACGATTGAATGATTGCTGTTCAATCAATTAAACATTTTGTTTCTTTGAATTTGCCATTCAAACGATTGAACGATTGTCATTCAATCGATTGAACAACACATTTTTTTGTTTCTTTGAATTGGTCATTCAAACTATTGAACGATTTCCGCTCAATCGATTGAATAACACATTTTTTGTTTCTTTGATTTTGACATTCAATTGATTGAACACCACATTTTTTTTGTTTCTTTGATTTTTCCATTCAAACAATTGGACGATTGTCGTTCAATCATTGAGCAACACATTTTTGTTTCTTTGGTTTTTCCGTTCAAACGATTAAACGATTGCCATTCAATCAATTGAACAACACATTTTTTGTTTCTTTGATTTTGTCATTCAAACGATTGAATGATTGTCGTTCAATCGATTGAACAACACAATTTTTTTTCTTTGGTTTTGCTGTTCAAATGATTGAACGATTGCCATTCAATCAAACGAACAACACTTTTTGCGATTTTTTTTTGCTGTTCAATCGATTGAACAACACTTCTATTTGCAATTTTTGCTGTTCAATCCATTGAACAACCTTTTTTTTATCTTTTTAATAGAATAAATTGTGAATTTTTCTTCATGATCGGGATGTCATCTTTTCTTTCTTTCTCCTTTGTATTATGAATAAACACCATTTCAATGGATTTGTGCTTCATGTATGAAAAAAAACACAAAAATAACAATATCATTATGACTCATGTAGCCGTTTGATGGTTATCTTTGTTCCAAAGCTGATACAGTGTATCTTTATAATCGCTGACTAAATATATCTTCTTTGGACACATCATAAAACAATTCATTATTTTCAAACCATGCTGGCTTATGATTTACACTATCAATTGGATAAATCTCATTAATATGATGATATGGGGATAAGAGTATAAACTTTCATTGGCATATTTTTACTTCTTACACCATCCTTGACTCTTAAGGAGAAAATGGGCCTCCCTCTCTTTAATAAATAAAAATTCCACTAAAAAAATGGACATAATGAGATGAAAAAAATAATCAAACATTGTCTTAAGAAGGATAGGGGGTCTCATCACGAGCCAACCTACCATGATCATCAGGATCTAACAAGTGACATTCCAATTTGGCTACCAAACCAAGGTAATGACCTTCTTGATACTTAAAATTGTCAGAAGGGAAGGGGGTCTCATCGCAAGCCAACTTGATCACTTTGTTATATCCTAGTGAATGGCACTATGGTTATCTGGTCACCTTGCCAGCATAGTGGTCTTTTTATGACAAGAAAAAGAAGAACCATCTACATTCTAAAAGGAGGACTCTGGCTCATTTGTGGGGTTAAAAAGCAACCCTGTCGAGGCTATGAATGCCTGCTGGCAACAGTGGCTCTGCTTATGGTATTGAGGTATCATCTTACATTGCAAAATGTTCTCTAAGATCTTATCACCTATATATTTGTCTCTAAAGGGAATTTTCCATTTGAACAACATTCTTACAAGCCGATTTGCATGGTAAACTTATATCATATATTCATTATATTCTAAATTGTCCAATCATTTTACGTCCATCATTAATATATACCACCGATTATGTCTTTGTCATTAATAACAATTTCAACAAAAATCTTTTGACATAATGTATTAAAATCTCCATTCTAATTTCTTTTCGACCATTTCCCATCCAATGAGGTGTCTTGCTTTAATTGCTTTATTGATTAACATGTTGTTTTTAGAATTGGTTTTCGACATTTATATCTTGTTAATGCTTTCACTTGCTATTAGGATGTGGATACCCTTTTCTAGTCAGAAGGGGGATGGCCTGTGTACGCACGACATGTGTGACAGTTAAGAGAAATTGTGCGATAATCATCTGAATTAACGTCTATGGAAGGATTGGATGATGATTATGAATGAGTAATAATTAATAAGTATTTCTGATTGGGGTAAGGATGACAGCCATTATGGCTGGCATGCAGAATCATGATCCTGCGTTAAGTATGGTTGACGGGACTGATGCCTTAAGTAAATATGATATTAAATCCCAAAATATCGTCATTTCTCTGTTAATTTCTGTAACATTTTTTGCTAATGTTCTGAATTGTGGAAGTGTAAAGAAATTTCATACAAGAAAACCATTTATAGGTACAACAGCCATGGGAGGAAGAGCTATCAGGAATGAACTGCCAACACTTATGGTATTAGATCAAGCTCGTGCAATTCTTGAGCATGTAGGATGGTTGCAATATTTGAATAGGTTGCAGGATTTTCATGAGGGGTTGACGTTGGAATTTCTATAGAATTTGTAGAATGGTAGCACCACAAACAGAGGCAGAAGTATAATCATTTCTAAAGCAGTCATAGTCAAAGTCACTAGACTTTAGGATGAAGGAACCAAATGGACATAAAAACATGTCCTTCTGCATAATGCGATTGAAGTATTCCAGGATCCAGTAGAGCAACTGATGTGCATAGGAAAAAGGATCCATCCTTCGGCGTTAAGGCAGTTGTGGCAAGAACTAGTCATCATCGCGCAAAGATACATTACTTGCGACGGTTGGCAAGATGTGGTAAAGCTTTGTCAACTGAAACTTTTAGCCATTTTCAAAGAGAAAATTTCAGTTAATTTTCCGTTTTACTTGAATTCTCTATTACATGATGTCGCCTATCGAGTTAGGACAACCAAGGATCCACACAAAGTAATTAGCCATCACTGATTGATTAAATTAATCATTATGAATGGACTGGCCCAACAACAGTTAACTTAGGATAATTTTATAAAATCCTACCTTGGCTCCACCCCTAGAAAACATAGTAACATAGCAGCAAGGGCCAAGAACCCCAGGTCCAAGAAAAACACTAAAAAGAAAGAATTCCTCCATGCCCCTGAATCCAACACAGTGTAGGTGCTCTGTGCAAGTGAAAGCTCAGTGAAGCATCCCAATACAAGCAGATGAGGCTGGACCATCCCGCACAACACTTGCAAGTCCACAAAATTCTCCTTTACAAGACTATGAGGAGGAAGTGGCCAGGGTATTGGAAAACACGAGGATATTTGGAGAAGGTAGAGATCAATCCGGGAATGCTGAGGAACAAAAGTGCACTCCCAACCAGTCTACCCCTGCTGGTAGCCTTGGTCATGACAAAAACCTGCCATGCACTGATTCCGTGGAAGAATAGAGGGAAACAATTCCTTCTGGGGAAAAACCTCTTGAAGTGGACACATGAACAAGATATCACTAATGGAGGAAATCAGGCAATGGACACCGGTCCAGTGGACTCCCCAGCTGAAGAACACCCTGTAAATGAAACTCGGTAGATGAAAATCAACTAGGTAACACTATTTTTTCTAAGTTCCCCGAGGACGAGGTCCAACCGGAAGAAAATCTGAAGAATGATAATTGTGGAGGATACACCGTTGTGCTGGGGTCTCCTGAAAGAGAAATCCATGATAAGGCAGAATTAGAAGATGCAACTCCCTGGGGAGATATAGGTCCAAACGGAACCCTCCTTGATGCCGACACATTACCACATGTACAGGAACCATAAGATAATGCAGTTAACCCATCACTGGTCGGAAGTCCCAAGATAAAGAAGTCTTACAGGGATAGGCTTAGAAAATCAATTAGGAAGTATAGGAAAAAAAAGCGAATAATTGGGAAACTAAGGTAGTCATTAATGGAGGCCATTAGAGCCAAGAATATAAAATTAGAAAAAGAGACCACAAGCACATAGGTAGAGCATTGTTCTGGAAGGAACACTGAGACCCAAACTGAGGATCTTTTGGCTTGTCCAAAGGAAACTCAAACAAAGTCGTGCCTCATAGAAGATGCTGAAATGCAAACCAAGAACCCCTCTATTTTCTCACAGAAGACCCAAACGGGCCATCCTACCATGGATATTGTTGTTCAAATAGATGTTGAAGAGGACATTCTAATTGGTCATTGCATGATTCGAGAGGTAGCTGAAGCCGCTGTTCAGACCAATCCCATGGAGACCCATGAAGCAGAAACCCCAAACGAAGAAACACCTACCTATACTCCCTTAATCAAGGAAGCACTTATTAGCAGACTATAGAATGAAGTACCATAGGTGCAGCAGGAATCAGCCTAGTACGAGGAGGATGTATTGACCCTGAAGAGACATCAAGAATTAAAGAAATAGTTTGCAACACTAACCATAACTGAGGATGAAACCTTTGCTTAGTTTAGGGATGAACAAAAAAAGGTTGAGAAAGCATAGGAGAAATTATAGAAGGCTCAAGAGTAGTTGGAAACTATCTGCTCTCTTTATTCAGACACCTTATCATGTAGAGCCCCTGCTACAAATTATGCCCTCTACCTCCTAGAAAGGTTCCTACTGCTAAATATCAAAGATGATAAGGCTGGTAAGCTGGTGGAAAGCAAAACCACCCCGGATTTTGTCAAATGCTTTTGAGAACATAACGAACAGGTACAATGCCTCCTTTGTGAGCTGTATATGAAAAATTTCTTTCTGGAAAATGACAGGGACAGTGACCCTGGCCCCTTTATAGGGGATGTGAAATCCTAGGCATTTTTCTCTTCCCCACTAATCAACTTAAGTGGGCCAAGGCCCACAATACCTTTAGGAGGCGTGAAGAAGAAATTGACTTATGGGTGAGAGGAGAACCAACCAAACCCTTGCAGCTCTTGATTAAACACAAGCAATTCATGAAACAAGCCGGTGTTATAGGCCAACTGGGGCCATTCCATACAGATGTTATACAAGCTGGAAAGGAGTATTTCCAAGAGATTGAGGAGGAAGCCCTATCTATAGCTAGACAAAGGTGGGAAGCCTCCAGCATTACTGTTAGAAATCATGAACCATTCAGATATCAGAAATTTTAAGCTGCCTCCTCTCATTTCTATAAATACAGTAATATGATTTTGACTATGGGACCTGAATGGATAGGATGTCGGTACAGGACTCCAATCATATGGTATCCTCTAGATAAGTATCGCTGTGATTTACCTTGAAGGATCAGGATGTTACCCAGACTTTTATTATATTGAAGAAGAAAAATGGCTTTAGATATTATAAGGAGTAGGTATATTCTGCCTACTCCCTAACTTAGCTACACATCAACTATTTAATTGCATGCGAACATGCAACAAGGTAAGCTAGGGAGTATGTTGGGTCAAGAAAAAGGTATATTTTCTCCTCAGTAATTGCTTTATTTTGTATTTATATTTACACGATTATCTTTCTTTATGAATTGAAATAAAGGAAATTATAGTTAACGTTAGATGAAAGCATGCACTTGATAACATTTTAGATAAATCTAGCACTGGAAATTGACTTTTTACTATCCTTGTGTGCAGAAGATGAAGATTGGTCAATTGCCATTCAGCTGACAAAGTAGCACCAATTCGTAAAAGGGAAAGACAACATCCGACACAGGTAAGACAGTGAGAGACCAGGCAGACCAATACTATTTCATGACAGAATTTGATTATGTATTGTGAAATCCTTAGGATCTCCTGATCCTGAGGATTCACTTTTATCTAGTTTTCCCTCTTACTGTTATATATAAAGCTGAAAGGAAAACGAAGTTTAGTTCAGACTTATGTAATGTATAATCATTCTTTTTTAGACATATCCGACTGTTATCTCAGTGATGCTGTAATCTGGTTACTCATATTAATGAAAGACTGTGTTTGATCTTCACTTATATTCTGAGTATTCCTTAGTAGAGGCTTCTGGTGACTTTGGGCTTGGTCAAGAGAAGTTATACTGCTTCCTTGTGTTATAATCTTTCCATTTGAATGTTTATTGATTGTTAATATTCATTTAATATTATTTTTCTTATTATGAGGATTGACGATTCCAATTTATATTGTTGTTCATTTCGATTTATATGTGATGTATCTCAATAATTCTTTGATTTGATTGGTTACATTAGTTTCAGAATAGATTTTTGTTCCTTCTGAGTTATGATACCATAGATCTTAGAGGTAGTGTCAATCGATTTCCATAAATCTGTTAACAGACACAGTTGTTGCTTAAAAGTCATTTATCGTATTTTCTTGATTGTCGTTCAATCGAGATTGCCATTCAATTGAGAATTGCAATTCAATCGAGATTGCTGTTCAATTAGGATTTGCTGTTCAATTCTAATTTGTGATAGATTAACATTGTTGTTTAATTGTTACAATTCTCTTTCTTAATCGAATGAGTTTGCTTTAATTCCATTTGAAGATTTCCAAGCATGATTCTTTGTATTTGCATTCAGATTCATTTAGTTTTGGAGTAAGTAGACAGAAGTGCAGTGTGTTAAGAGTTATTTCAAATTTATCTTTCCTTAGTTATTTCTTTAAGAAGTTGTGTGACTTAAGTTGAAAAGATAGTTATTAGAGATTGCAACGATTTACCTTTAGCTAACCTCTGAATTCACTGCATAGATTGTGCTAACACACTTGAGATAAAAATACTTACCTGGGTAGACAGTTAATGTAGGAATTAAGATTGCTTAAAAAAATACATCTTAGTGAACCAACACCACCCTCCAAAATTTTTCCTTAACCTATTTTGGATCCTCCCTACCAACCTTGCTAGCAGCTTGCCTTTCTTCGTCAAGTCCTCAAGCTTCAGTGTCTTTCTTGCTCAAAGGTAGTATATTGATCACAGTTTGATCTTTTCCCTTCACAGGCTGCTCATGTGGACTTGGTCCAGCGGCAGGCTGCTCATGTGGACTTGGTCCAGCGGCAGGCTGCTCATGTGGACTTGGTCTAGCGGCAGGCTGAGCATCTTCCCCTTAAAAATTGTGCATTTCTGGAGGGAAACCATCCTTCCCTCCAGAAATTGCGCAGTCCTCTTTGACAGCCTGCTGGGATCCAGGATTGTGCAATCCTGCCAGCCAACCCTCCCAGCAGGATTTGTGCAAATTTTCCCAGCAACAGGCTATTCAGCCTAGGATTTGTGCAAATTTGGGAAGTAGTCAGCTCCTCAGCCTAGAAATTGCGCAAATCTCCTGGGCAGCCAGCCCAGCTCCCAGCCAGAAATGCACATTTTTCTCCAGCAGTCAAACAGTCTCTTGCATGTGTAGCTGAGTTCACTAGTTCACTCTGGGACTGAGCAAAATAGACTTGCATGCATGGGCTATTTCCCTTGTTTTAGGGATCTATGTTTAGCAGTTGGAGGTTACATGAAAGGAACAATTTAGAAACCTCCCTCCAAGTGTCGCTTCCCCTAGATTTGTGGCATGTGTGTCACAACCTCGATGTTATAAAAACTCATCAACCAGATGCTACAAAGCTCATTCCTCACATTAACCTTGTAGCTCTGACATCCCACATCATATCTAAGAGCAGTTTGCACATTCAACTCAACTGTTTTGGGGTAAGCTCGCTTCCCATGCCTTGTGCTGCATTTCTGTCACTTTTCGTGTATTCGCTTGTGTGAGTGATATTTTCTTGATTGCTTAGAATGCTTGTTGTCGTTTACATGTATTCTAGCTTGTCCTAGCTCTTCTTCAATTTTCGCTACTATCTCATTGCTGTCGCATGCATGAAACTGTTTTGCATGGACGTTCTCCCAACCAACGAACTGCCTCACCACATGCATGTTAATCTATTTGTTGAATATTTCATTCATGTTTTGCATGCACTGTCAATCACTTCTGCTATCATTAGTGTTTCCATGCATTTACTGTCTTAGTTGATTTCAGTTGCCCGTCAGCGAGTCAGGCCAACCTTGGCCTAAACTCTGCCTTCACCAAGGCTGCATTGCGCAATTGGGGAATGAAGGCTCACCTTCCTCTCCAGATTTTCACATTCCTACCCAACACTAGCCTCCAGGATTGTTTTAATCATTTATGGAGGATAATGGTTTCTTGGCTCAAGAAATTATGCAAATCTGTCCCTGGGTCAGCAGTCCTTCCCAACTGGAATTACACAATGCACAATCCTAGTAGTCAGTAGCTATATTGGACTGTCCATTGTACAGTTCCATCATCTAGTCAGTCTCTCAGTAGCCCAGACTGTGCCTTGTGCAGTCTTGGTAGTCAGTCTCCCGACCTCTTGGCTGAAATTGCGCAACCTTCATGATCATTTACCCAGGTATGTTGCATGTCAGTTCTCATGTTCATTCTAGTTTTCAACTGACAGATTGCTTGCTATGAGTGTTTCCATGTCTTTAGGTATCGTAGGTGTTCATCTGCCTCTTAGGAGTATAGGTACAATGGCTTCCAAGAGAGCAGAGATGAAGACACCATTTAGAGCATGCTTGGGGATGTAGTCGATCAAGTGTCTATGAGCTTGCCTGCTTAAGAAGATAGCAGGTTGTTTGTGGACAAGGACATCAAGCAACAACATCACAACGAGAAGCATCATGAACAACAACTAAAGGCAACATACCGAATCCAACGAGTGCAGTGAATGAAGCGAATGTATCGAATGCAAGAGGAAGGTTATTGACAACGTAGAGGCAGAGAAAAGTTGCAAGATAAAGAAGATCCACTGATAATGAAAGCAACTTTGGAGAATCAGGCTATGAAGTGACGACATGAAATGAAGATTCCGCGAAGGTAGAAAATGGAACAAAGAAGGAGTTGCATATGCTAAAGAAACAAATCAGGAAGAACATGAAGCTGCACAAACAGTCTGATGGGTTGCAACAAGAATAGGAACAACAGTAGGTGCAACATGCACTCATGGATGAAACTGGCCAGTACAAGTTAAGGATCCATCCTAGCAGCTGACACTGAGCGAACATGGTGAGTAGTGTTGTTGACCGTATGCAAAGGATCCAACAACATGCATGTCATTGAGTGCACACATGCAATCCAACCCATTCAACACACTCACCAAGGCGAAGACAAGAAGCAAGTCCAACTAGGGATGAACATGCACTTCAACAAGTTGATGCACATGACCACCAACACATACTTGAATATCAACATGGACACTATACATCAATGTGTTGCCAATTCAACCATAACCAAGAATACCATGCACATGTTAGAAGATGAGTTGGATGGAGGGGCTGAACCAATGCACCGATTGCAATGGAGGTAAGAGTTCGCTTCAACAAGATGTCACCATGAGGTACATGCACACCATCACGGATGACCAAGCTTGGCATCAACTCACTTGCTTCACCATCACAAGCATGTCAAAGAGTTGGTCTCACCACAACAAATTGAGTGGCAGTGATGTCTTGCAAGGCTTGCTCAAGCCATGTTGTCTCACATGAGTACATGTGCATTGTAATGTTGAGTCATGTCAAGTGTAAGTCGAGTGTCAATAGTTGGATGTAATAGTCATAGAGTAGGTGAAGAGTCATGGGGGTAGTTGAACTGTCACAAAGTGGAATGTCAAGGGTCACCCCACCCTTTGCTATAAATAGTCCCTCATAACTCATTGTAAAGGCTTTTGGTTAGCCAAGCTTCTACTAAGACTATCTTGAAGAAGTCTTGGATAATATTGTAACACGCCTTGGCTTCTCCACTGCACGGAGCTAGTAAATCTCTTTGGAGGAGCACGTGAATGTGGTTGTAACGTTCCACTGTTGGGGCTAGCAGGTTTACATGGTGTATTGTATGATTGTGACTTACACTTCTTTAATAATAAGAGCCAGCACATTTTCATGCATATGTTGTTATTGTAGTTGGACTATTCCAGTTGCCTTAATGATATATTTTATTTAACTTACGTACTTGTATATGAAATGATTTGTATGAAATTATATGCATCTTGTTGTTAATTTGTTGCATATGTTGTTAATGTTGTCGCGTCCATGTTGACTGCTCTGCCAGATATTAGACAAACCCTTATCATGAACCTTACTATATCAACTATCACACTCATCTCAGACTGATCCGTGAGTGCCATTCATGTTATCTTACCTTGTTGTTATGACTGGCACATCCGAGTGGATTGCTCCACCGGAAGGTGTGCATGTCATTTGTGTGGTGTGTTCCTAGCTGAGTTGGGATTGATCCCTTTCAACCTGGAACTCACCTTCACCTTCCTCTCCCTTCAAAGTTTTGGAAAATCTCATACACATTCCTTGACTCTCTGCATCAGTCACACCCTTGCTGCTGACATAGTTATCTTACTTGCTTCTCTGCGACATCGCGGTCAAGGCATTACCTTACGACCCACTGCTGGTACTCCTACACCAAACAGTCTGAGTCTAATTGGGAATTCTTACCTGGGATATCCCCTTGAAATGTTGGTGGGTCTAGGATTGTCAACAAGTATGTACAAATGCTTGAAAAAGAGGACTTGGTGGAGTTCTGATGTAGGAAACACATGTAGTATGCTATGAGTCGAGGAAGCTGGATGTGCATGAGCATAATTAGGTGACTCATGTTCTTGAGTTGGCAACAATTATTCATGCATTGAATATGTGGAGACACTATATTCTTGGTAGGAATTTCATTTTGATGAGTGATCATGATGGGCTAAAGTACATGTTTGACCAACCTAATCTAAATTCTAGGCAAGCTAGGTGGTTGGCTACACTTAGTGAGTTTGACTTTGATGTTAGGTAAGTTAAGGGTAAAAACAAGGTTGCATATGCCATTAGCAGAAGAGTGTAGGTAAATCACATTGCAACTATGAGTTCATATGGGACAGACTTGCAGGAGAAGATCTTGTAGGTAGGAAAACATGATGACATGTACCATCAAATTAAGCACAAGTCATAGCAATAGGGTACAAGTGAATATGATGTGGATTACCATCTCAAAATTGATGGTTTGGTCAGATTTAGGGAAAAGATCTTTGTGCTAGACAACGATGAGCTCAAGAAGTTTATCTTGAAGGAATTTCATGTTAAGCCGTATTCAGGTCACCCGGGATATCAAAAGACATTGACATCAACTAGGAAATTATACCATTGGCCAAACTTTATGAAATAGGTGGTTGAGTATGTTGCAAACTGTTTGGACTGTTAGCAGGTAAAAGCAGAGTGTAAGCATCCAAGTGGTTTACTACAATTGATTCTGATTCCAGCGTGGAAATCGGAGATCATTTCCATGGACTTCATTACAGGTTTTTTGAGGATATGAAAGAAACATGACTCCACTATGGTTGTGGTTGATAGGTTAACCAAGGTAGGTCATTTCATTGTAGTTAAGTCTACGAACTCAAATAGTGACATAGCTCATATTTTGATCAGGGAGGTAGTGAAGTTACATGGTATTCCTAAGAAGATTGTGTTACATAGAGATTCCAAGTTCACTTATAGGTTTTGGAAGGGGTTGTTTGTAGGTTTGGGGACAAGGTTAACTTTTAGTACAACTTATCATCTGCAGACATATGGACAGACAGAGAGGGTCAACAAGATTTTGGATGACATGTTGAGAATGTATGCCATGCATTAGTAGAGGAAGTGGGAAGAGTATCTTCCACTAGTAGCATTTGCATATAACAATGGGTATGGGGAGTATTTGAAGATGAGTTTGTTTGAAGCACTTTATGGGAGGATTTGTAATACTCCTATTAGTTGGAGTGATCCATTGAACTATTGGTCTAAGCAGTTAATCAAACGGGAAAGAAATGAAACTAAATAACTGATCGGAAACCAAATAAAAAAGACACAAGTAAACACAAGATTTTGCATGGTAAAACCTTGACAGTGTGTCAAGGAAACATCCACAGGGTAAGGGACTAGAAATATATTAATCAAAGATGATTCTCCATGATTACAATAGTTCAAGAATTCATCAGTTTTATAAGAGCCTCCTCTGTTACAACTGTTGTTTCGGTATAAAAATAACTTGGCAGTAACTAATACAATTTTTACACATATTTACATAATTAGTTGTCAAATTCTAACAAACTCCACTATGACAACAATTTTTCTAATCCCTTTCCCATGCCCATTCATCATCTCTTCTAAACACCACCGCAAACTTCTCTACTATAATTGGCTTCATGAATATGTCTGCACAATTCTCTTGTGTATGGACCTTCTTGAGGGCTACTTTTCCACCATCGATCACATGTCTCAAAAAATGATACCTTACATCAATGTGCTCGGTCTTGCTATGATAAGTTGGATTTTTAGCCAAACTAATAGCACTCTGATTGTCACAAAATACATTCAATTTATCCTACATCCTTCCAATCTCATCAAGTAGACCCTTTAACCAGATTTCTTCTTTACTGGCATCTGAAACAGCTATATATTCTACTTCGATAGTGGACAATGCAACTGTTTCTTGAAGCTTTGACATCTAACTAATTGATCCACCTGCAAGAGTAAAGACATAACCTATAGTAGATCTCCTTTTGTCCAGATCACCTGCATAATATACATCCACATATCTATAGGCTGATCCTTCACTAACATTAAAGATGATTTAATGATCACTTGTGCCTCTTAAATACCGAAGCACCCATTTCACTGCTCACCAATGTTCTTCACTTAGATTTGTAACTCAAGGTTAAGTAATGCAGTCAATGCCAACACAATACGAATAGAAAAAAGTTTTACAATTGGTGAAAAAATATCATGAAAGTCAATACCTTCAACTTGAGAATACCCTTTTGCTACCAGCCTCACCTTATACCTTTCGATACTTCCATCAAATTTCCATTTCAATTTGAAGACCCATTTGCATCCAAAAACACTTCTCCCTTTAGGAAGTTCTACAAGATCCTAGGCATTGTTCTTGGCTAAGGAATCCATTTCTTCTTCCATAGCCATTTTCTGTTTTTCGCTATCTGTATCATCTACTGATTCCTGATAACAAGAAGGTTCTCCATATTCAGTAATCAAAGCAAAATACGAAGCATAATCTTCATACCTTTTGGGAGTTTTTCTTTCCCTTGTAGACCTTCTTAGAGTGATTGGTTGCTGAAATGGTTTAGAAACTTCAACAGTTTCCTTTGTATCTTCATCACCTTTTCCTCCAGAAGTCTCTCCTTCCTTTCGAATTTCAAGAAAGGTCTAGCCTCCAATTGAATTTGTTTATTTGGCGATACCTGTTCCTGTTCAATTATTTCAAAATTTGATTTTAAAAGAGAAGATTCATCAAATTTTATATCTCTACTAATGACTATCTTCGGCGACATAGGATCCCACAACTTGTATCCTTTCACCGCATAGTCATACCCAATAAAGACATACCATTTTGATTTTGGATCTAATTTTGAATGCTGATTTTTAGGAATAAGAGCATAGGCATCACAACCAAATATCCTTAAATGTGAATAATCACAAAACTGATCTGACCAAACTTCTTCAGAAAATTTACAATTAATTTCCATGGAAGGTGATTTGTTAACTAAATAGCAAGCAGTGGATACTGCTTCTGCCCAAAACTCCTTTTGCAGGTTAGCTGTTGATCATGCTTCTGACTCTTTCCATAAGAGTCCAATTCATATGTTCAGCAACACCAATTTTCTGAGGAGTATATAAAACAATTTTGTGTCTAACAATTCCTTCATCCTTACAATATTGTTCAAATTCTAGAGAAGTGAATTCACCACCATTGTCAGTCGTTAAACATTTAATTGATTTTTCTGTTATTTTTTCTACCATTGCTTTAAATTGTTTAAAGACATTGAATACATCAACTTTCTTTTTCAACATAAAGACCCAAACTTTACGGGAGAAATCATCAATAAACACTAAAAAATATAAAGCACCTCCATATGATACAACACGAGATGGTCCCCACAAATTAGAATGAATAGAGTCCAAAATTTCTTTACTATTATGACTTCCAGTTTTAAACCTATGTTTACATTGTTTTCCGTTCACACAATGTTTACAGAAGACCAACTTCAAGGATTTCAAATCTGGAAGTAATTTACGATTATCAGTACCTAAAGACATTTCTCGCTCATGTGACCCAATCACTGATGCCATAGGTGAGTACCTTATTCTTCTTTCTCTAACAAAATTGCTGCTTCACTGACTTCAGTACTTCCTTTAAATCTGTAAATATTTCTGACCTTTTCTGCTTTCATAACAACTAGGGTGCCTTTTGAGACTTTCAATGCTCCATTATGACCTATAAACTTATAACCATTCGAATCCAACACTCCCAAAGAAATCAAAATTTTCTTCAATTCAGGTACATGTCTAACACTAGTTAATGTTCTAACTGTGTTATCATGCATTTTAATCCCATATTTCCCATCCCAACAGTTTGACATGATACATTATTACCCATAAACACAGAACTACCATTTACAACTTCATATGAAGTAAACCAATTTATGTGTGGACACATGTGATGAGAAGCACCAGAGTCTAACAACCAACTTTCAAAATCTTGAGAGACATTACATACAGGTAAAGTTTCATCTATCATACATAATTCTTCAGTAGATAAAACTTCATCTATCATACCTAAATCATCTTGATTTGATTCCTTCTTTGGGTTATCAGCCTCTTTTCATTTCCAACAGTCTTTCTTGAGGTGTCCAATTTTATTGCAATACCAACATTTCACCTTACACTTCTTTCCCTTTGATTTTGATATGGAAGATCCCCTTGTTTCTTCTCCTCTTTCCTTTGACCATCCTCTAGCTATCATGGCTTCTGGTGCAGCCATTTCCGTACTGGATTTACTTTGAACTTCTTCAGACAAGAGAGCTCCCACAACTGATTCAAATTTGAAAGAATCAGCAGTGCTCAAACTGATTGAAGTTACAAAGTGGTCCTATGACTCGGTCAGAGAACTCAATAAGGTTATATATTTGTATTCTTCCTAAATTTTAACTTCCATATATGATAATTGGCATATAAGTGTATTAAAAACGTTTAAATGTTCTAAAACTTTTGTACCCTCCTTCATCCGAAGACCGTACAATTGTCGTTTCAAATAAATTCTATTGGTTAATTATTTTGTCATATATAGTTTTTCCAGTTTTTCCCATAAACCTGCAGCTGTACTCTCTTCAACAATGTTGAATATAAATTCATCTGCAAGGCATAACCTAATGGTACTAAGAGCCCGGGCATCCAAGTCCTCCCAGTCTGAATCTGTCAAGCTAGCAGGTTTCTTATTCACCCTGTCCAATGCTTTGTGCAACCCTTGTTGCACTAGCAAATCCCTAACTTTCAGTTTCCATAGAGAAAAGTTGTTCTTGCTGCTGAACTTCTTTATTTCCTCCTAGGATTTCAGTCTGTCAACTAGGGTTTCTTAAAAAAAATTATTTGTCTTCTTCCAACAAGGGTTTTCAAAATTTTCTACTCCAAAAAAAATTTCATAATTTTGTTCCTTAAAATTTTTTCTTCAAATTGACTGAAAAAACCTACAATTGTTTTTTGGAAGAATTCCCTTTAATTTTAGTTTCCTGGACAAAAAATATCTGTTCTTCAATGAACCCTTTTAGTTTCAATAATCAATGATTTTCAATTCTGTTCGCTCCAAAATCATAATTCAAAAAATTATAAAGATACCTCTGATTTTTCTTCAACTTACAGATTCAACAATCAATTGCTTTCCAATTTGTAGTCTTTGATTTCTCCTATGGCCACTGATGATTTCTCCTCTACAATGGACCAAAGTTTCTCCTCTGCACCAGACCTCCGATTTTTGTATTGGCTATTAGATCTTTTCAAGACAGGTTCAGTTCAAAAAGAATGTGGCTATCCTCCTCACTTTCTGTGGCAGCCCCTCTTCAAAACAAAAATGGCGGAATCTTTCAACATACATGGGCTCGATGTGGTGCTATCAGGTCTTTTCAAAATAGGTTTGTCAGCCTCTTCAAACAGCAGTTCAAAATGAATGAGACTATCTTGCTCACTTTCGGTGGCAGCCCCTCTTCAACAAAAAAAATAGTGGTGTCTTTCAACATACATGTGCTCGATGTGGGCTCCAATAGTTTTTTTTTTGTGTAATCTTCTCTGCCTGGAAGTGGGCGTGGGTATGGGTATGGGCTCACTATTCCAAGCCCTGACGATTAATCAACTATGGATTTTCCGGGACTGCAAAAAATGGCTTTTGGCGTTTCCAGGACTGCTCGTCTTTCTTATCGAGAGCTAAACTCAACTCAATGCTCTGATACCACTGATCGGTCTGAGCGGTTAATCAAATAAGAAATAAATGAAACTAAATAACTGATTGGAAACCAAATAAAAAAAGACACAAGTAAACACAAGATTTTACGTGGTAAAACCTTAACAATGTGTCAAGGAAACATCCACGGGGAAAGGGATTAGAAATCTGTTAATCAGAGATGATTCTCCATGATTACAATAGTTCAAGCATTCATCAGTTTTATAAGGGCCTCCTCTATTACATAACTGCTATTTTGTATAAAATTAACTTGGCAATAACTAATACAATTTTTACACATATTTACAAAATTAGTTGTCAAATTCCAACATGAAGAGGGTATTGATTGCACTGGACATGTTGGCAGAGATGGAACATGAAATGAAAGTTATCAATAATAATCTAAAGGCAACACATGACATGAAAAAGAGTTATGATCAACATAGGGTATTTAAGGAGTTTCAAGTTGGGGAGCATGTGTACTTACGCATCAAGCCCAAGAGGAGTACCTTGAGGATTGGATCATGTGCCAAGATGGCACCTTGGTATTGTCGGCCTTTCGAGATCCTTGAGAGAATTGGACTTGTGGCCTACCGAATTCCACTCCCTCCAACAGTGAAAGTCCATGATTTTTTCCATGTTTCATTACTTAAAAGATATGTGCAGGATGTTGATCATGTGATTGACTGGTTTATATTATAGGTGGAACCAAAAGGAGAATTCCAACTAGAACCTTAGTGCATTTTGCAGCGAAAGATTCTCATGATCCGGAATCGAGCAATTGAGTAAGTTAAAGTGTAGTGGAAGCACTTTGGGCCCAATGAAGCTACATGGGAGATGGTTGATCAGATGTAGGCTATGTATCGTTCTCTATTTGCTGGCTGAGTGGGTGTATTATGATATATGTTTTAATGTTGTGTTTTGGTTATGCCTATGTATATGCATATGTATGTAAATACCACATCGATTTGTGTTATAAGCTCCAATAAGTGGTATTGTGTTCATGTTATGATGGTCATTGTATCAACGATATGATATGATGTAAATTCTGCATAAAATTGTGTTATAAATCTCCATGGGAAGCATGTGTTTTGTTGGTTTATATGTGTCATTGAACGCTGATGATGGTGTTCCCCCAGGGGGGAGGGGTTTGTAACAACCCCTGGTTGATTTTTTATGTAAATAAAATAAGACCAAGGTCATGGGACACATATTCCAAGCTAAATGTTGGGAAAAACATAGTGATGGTGTATCACTAGTGATTAATTAATGACTATGGAAATTGGCAAAGACATTGAAAAAAGAGAAAAAGGCATTAATTGGAATTTTATTTATGAAACAAAGAAAAATAAGAGAAAAGGAAGGTGAAGAGACACATATTTTCATGAGAGGTAAATTGATGAAAAAATGAAGTAAAATGAAGAAAATAGAGACCTCAATATTAAAATACTTCTGAGAATCAATTCATAGTTGTTGTTAGTTTAGTCTTTGGATCTCTCATTCTCTCATAATCTTGCACACTTAGAGTATTATTAGAGCATTCTTGGAGCAAGTTGACATACATGGGATTTGGAGAAAGAAGGTAAAGGAAAGTAGGAAACTGTAAGGGAATAGGTGGATCAACAACTACTGCTGGATTTCTTTGCAGGTAATACGTTGCATGTGTGATTTCCTTACTGATTTGTGGATGCATGGTATATGAATAAGATTTCCTAGTTATGTGTTATCATTGGCATGGAGGATTTCTTGGATTGACAATGGTTTTATCCTTGCCTTTCTTTTTCCTGGATAGCCATGTTGTCGTGCGCTTTTTTTCACTTGATTGTTTTCTGATTGGTGCTCATAATTACTTATGGTTTTGGTTTGGAACAAACACTCTAGAAGCCCTGAAACAAATTTGGTTGAGTTACTAGTCCTGGAGCCTAGGTTGGGACAAACATTGTGGAGCCCTTGGTTGGTTGAGTTACTGGTCCCTAGAGAAGGGTTGGAAAAGCATTTTAGAGCCCTAGAAGGTTGTGGGTTGAGTTAGTACTAGTTCCTGGAGCACTTGAAAACTTGGGTAGAGACCGATATGGTTGGTCTTAGTGATGTATGACCCTGAGGTGGAATCACTGGTTGAGGGTTGAGGTGGTTTATCCTCTGGAAGTATTGGTTTGGTTTATTCCATGAGATCCCACATTCATGCTTGGAATATGGCACAGAGGGTATTCGCTGAAAGAGAGATTTGGTTCAACCCAATCTATGGTTGGGTGGTAGGTGGAAGTCCCTGACTTGGTTGGTATTTTCATATGTTAATAAGAGTTATTATTCTATTATGATTCATGTATATTTTTAGCGATTATGTTGGCTATATTATGTTAATTTTCCATGGTTTACATGATCGTTATTTTCTGGTTATATGTTGATTATATGTTGTGTATCATTTATGGCTCTTGTCATGAATTGTTTAGTTATTGATCATTTAATGAATGTATGGGCTAATAAATTTTGTTGTAGCTATGTGGAGAGGGTATAGGACCTTCTTGGTGATTCTCAAATGAATCTTAGATCTTTATCATTATATATACATTCATGACTTGTAGCTTACATGTTTTCCATGTGTTTGAAGAAATGCCTAGTATGTTATGGTCAATCTAGGTCAACCTTTTGATTCGAGATTGAATTTTTAGCTTTGTTGTCATGTCAATAATGACTTTGAGAGGTCTCAGGAAGTTATGGGCAGTGATTTAGAGGCTAACCTGGAATTATGGCTCAAATATCATGACTAAACCCTATGAAATGGACAATTTGGGTCACAACTTCACTCATGCAGTGTTGTGCATGTGGTTGGAGGCCTTCAACTACACTCAAGCTTTGTCATGCATGTGGTTGGGATCTTAGGTCAGTGAAAAGGAGCCCCAACTCAAGGTTTCATCACTTGGGGTGGTTCTTTTGCCCCTGAATGTTAGGTAGCCCTGAGATATGTTGTGAGTTGTTCGTTTGTGGTCAGTTTGTAGGCCCCACTTTCTTAACTGGATCTTGGAGGTTAGGTCATGTCATAGTAACTCTTCTTCTCATGTTTACCCTAGTAGGTTGGTGAACTCGGGTAAATGTGGGAGGGGGTGGTTACACATTCTAATACAAGACACCTTGTAATGAATATTTAGATGTCTCCAATGATTGGAGAAGGAAAATACCAAACACTTAATGCATAATGATTTGACAATAGGGTAGTAATGGAGTTTGTGCTTGATTAATTAAATAGTTTCAACTCTTAGCCTAATGTACAACCAAAATAGATGATCATTTTTCTTGAATGGAATGTGTATGACTACACAATTGTGCGTACAAATTCCAAATGTTCAAGAACATTGTGTATAGCTTGTATAATGGTGTGTGCATCCTTCAAAATCTTAGAAACATTGTGTACAACCTATGGTGAGGTTTTGATTGATTGCTAGGTAGAGGATGACATTTGTAATGCTTAGAATAAATAATTGAATCTTTGAAACATAAGAAGATGGTTTGTGGTAACCATGGCAAACAAAAATGACATTGTTTCCACTTCTCCAATAATCAATTAAACAAGAACAATATAAATTGAAACTCTCTACAATAGTGCAACAAATATATGCATTGATATTGAATAGCAAAGACAAACCAATTATGTGCAATCCAAACCTATTGGGATTCTTTAATGGCTAAGGGGAATGAAAACATGAAGAAAAACTCAAAGCATTTCCATTCAACAAGTCTTCACATATTAAAATTACCAAGCAACCATTGGAACACAAAGTATTGATAAAAAATGAATGTCTAAGCATATATAACACGAATTCAATAGGTAATGCTCCATTTTAACCATGAATTCAATTATAGGAAACATAGGAAGCATGGATAAGAACAAAAATGACACATACATAATATTTTCTCATTGCCATTCTTAATTATCACCATTAACACCCTTAGAGAATCATATTAAACAAAATAAGAGCACCTTGTCACACATAGGAATTACTTCATAATTGTAGAGAGATTCATACACATTTACATCATATTTACCATGGAAACCTAAATGGGAAAACTAGCTTCTAATGGTTGCTCAGTGTTATTTTGACAATATCTAGTCACAATGTAGCTCAAGTTTCTTTGTGCATCCTTCTCTCTTTACCCAAAAATCAAAATACATTTGAAGGTAAAATTACAAGAACAAATAGGGAGACATAGGGTAATGGAAAGGTTAATAGATCTAACCTTTCATTTCTCATTCCTTAGTCTTTATCTCATATTTTCATTATTATCATTATTATTTTTTTTTCCATCTCTTTGTCTTTGTTTTTTACTTGTACATTATCCTTCATAGTTTATTACATCAACAAGTGTGGTCAATATTGGAGTTGGGCTTGAGGAATTACATTTTTTCATAAGGAAAAATTGTTTGGATGGTTTGAAAAATATGTGTAATAACCTTTGATTTTTTTTTTATCCAACGTTTCGGACTTTCTAGGTGAGTCCATCATCAGAGAAAATGTTGTCCATAATTTGAGATGCATGAGCATGAATAACAAAGCTTCTTAATCGTCATAGAAAATAAATGTATTTCTTGTCAACTCATAATAATTTAATTTAGTTAATTTTGATTTTTAGAGATGATTAAAATAAATAGGCTTAATAATGATAATTAATTAAATAGTAGTGGTAAATTTTAAAATTGGTTTAATATTTACATTGTTTAATAAATGATTGAAATGTATAATGTAATATTAATAGTTAAATTAATGAAATTCTAATGAAATGTTTGATTGATGATGAAATATTTGATTAGTTATTAATTACAATAATTAATTATGACTTATTATTTTGATTGTTTTTAATATAGGTTTCCAAGTGGTGCTAAGCTTTAAGCCGTCATCCCTATTCATTGTGTTCTTGGGTGGATGGTCTGATTTGGTAAGCTTGGAATAATTTTTGTCTAAGCCACAATTCAACTGATTAGATTAAGGGCTTGAGAAATGAAAGATCACAATTTTCAATTTCAAAGGCAAGAATAAAAAATTAAATTAAATTATTCATTATTTTTCCACTTGTTAAGCAATTTCTTCCATTCTCTTCCATGAACATTTCATCGCACCTTGATCAACTTCATCGACTAGAGATGTTGATCGATTAATCGATCACCTCTAACCTTCATCTGTTTTAATTATCACTTAAATAAGTTAACAAAAAAGCATGTGATTGATCCGTTCTATTTCTATGTGCAATATATAGATGGCATTTTGTATGGGCTCCATCTTGCTTACAAGCCATAAAGATTTCTTTCTTATCAAGGAAAGTAGAAAATAAGACAATGTTGTTTATCGATTACTTGCAGTTTATTTGCATGCAATGAGTTTAAAGAAAAACTTTTCCATGCATCAATAACACTACTTTTCCATGTTCCCATCTTTGAATAATGTTCTTTGATATCTTTGGTTTTCATTGGAAGTATTTTGATACTAGCCAAGCTACTAATTTTCTAAATCAGAGTTGTAAGTTGCTCATGAAACCTATTTGTTGGGAATAATAATGAGAGGGGGGATGGGGGGTGGGGAGGATTGAATCAATATTAACAAATCAATAAATTTTTTGTTTCACAATCATATTTATATACGCTACTTCAGTGAAGGGAACTTGCATGTGCACACAACTATTCTTAAGGAAACCAACGTATATCCGATAAACTTACAATTCGGTTAATTTATCATATGTTGAACTTTAATCAATGCATCCATAGTTTATTAATCATTAAAGAGTAACCATGTCCAATAATAACAGAATAAACCATCACATACAAATAACACACATGACCACCAATATTTAAGGTGGAAACTCAATGCGGGAGTAAAACCACCTGCTGTTGTTGCCTCTCTCTTCTTTTAATATAAATAATAACCTGTTTACAATCTTGTACTGGTGAAAACTCATACCATTATGCAGGCACCCACCTGTAGAAGGCTACAACCTTCTCTCGTTCTCTAGCTTCTACTGGAATGGAGCTACAACCCCTTGGCTCTTGTACTGACTGATATGTTTACCAGTACATAGGTTCTGATCTACCATGTTCACTCATTCTCCAACTATTACTGGAAGGGATATCCAACCCCCTAATCTACTCACCAACCACTAATGGCAGGAAGCTTCGACTTCCTCAATGAAGGCTCCAATCCCCAGTATCCTCCCGGGACCACGTTCCATAAATTTTCATACTCGACCCATTAGTAACATTGAAGCTCAAAATTAATGACCACTGTAATACAACCAACACATACATTTGCATCAACCAATAAATGAAACCCAATCATCAATCTATGATATAGCTGTAACCCAATCATCAATATCTGAATCAACCACAAGAAACTCAATCATCAATCTCTGAATCAACCAATCACTAAAACCTCAATCAACTAAAACTTAATCAAAATTAAACCAATGAACTGGAATAGACAGATCACTATAACCAGTATACATATCTAAACCCAGAACACTACATCAACAACCAGAACCAATTGCAACCTCAAAAATCATATGTCAGAATGTATACGCTACTTCAATGAAGCCAACCTGCATGTATACACTAATTCAATTAACCCAACCTGCATATACCTCTAAAAGTACTAAATCATAAAACCTATGAATCAAAACTGTACCAACGAGTAAAATTTTGAAGATTTACTGTCAAATTACAAAGATATAAACAGACAATATTAATAAAGATCATCCTTCTCAATTAATCAATCAATCAATCAGACTCAATCTCCTTGTGCATTCAATTCTATTTTCAGATCTAAGAAGACATCATTGACAAACAACAGTAAAATAGTAGCACTGATAAGATAGATCAGTCATCTCTGAACACCAAGCTTTTCTTTTTCATACGCTACTTGTAAGAGCTAAACCAACGTGTATACGCACCTTCACCAAAGCGAACCATCTTGTGGATTTGAAAATACTTACTTATAACTTCCCAACTATTCCAGACTTTAGACATACCCAGATCATTTGTTAGCACTCAGATCTAGCCTATCCATTATCAGATCACATAATGATAAGTCACTATGACCCTGATCCATCATTAGATCTCATCCATCATCAAACACTCAGGTGCATACTTAGTTCAAATCAAGCAAAGCATCAGAAACCCATAACATGCATATTTTCTTTTGATCTAACACTTCATAAGATATTCACTACTTGTGCAGTCAGCCCTTTGATCTTCTCCTCCTTATATAGTTTTAGCCTTTCTCAATACCTTGGACCAAAACAACACTTAGAACCTATGGTATTCTTAGACGGGATCAAGTAATTGTTATTTCACTTAATATTGTGGGGTAATACCATGGTATTGACCCTTGGTATTCTTTAACCTTAATTTTCCATCTCATATGCGCTTTTCCTCTTATGAAAGTGCGTGCATACGTATACACTATTTTTGTTCTGTGAATTCATGTGTATACATTGCTTGGACAAGGCGAACATGTGTATACAGCTTAAACTAACAAAACATCCTTTTTCTTCAACTTCTTGATTCTGATGAGTAGTCCTTTGTTCCATTATCCTTTTCTTTTGTACCATTACTCTGTTACCTCTGAATAGACCTGTTATAATGTGATTTTCCATTGTATATTACTTCTAAATTGATTCCTTTGAACCGCCCTCCATTTTTTCACATCTGTAAGCATAAATGTCATGTATTCTATCACATCCTATTTATACTTTTATCAATTATTTCATTTATCAAAGAATACTTGTTATCAAGGAGAACACACACTAATAATCTCCCTATATCAAATCTTTTACCATTATTCTGTTCCATCATTTTGTCACCTCTGATCTGTCCTGTAGATTCATCTGGTTACCATATACTTGTTCTGCTACAAGTGGGTTGCCATCAAGTATAACACATGCATCATAATGCCAACAATCTCCCCCTTTGGACTTGATGGCAACTACTTTGGTGTTTGGTCACCACAACCTGTAAATAAGATAACGACAAGCACCAAGTTGTTCTAAACATCAAGCTACTCTCAAACACAACTCTCCAAACACCAAGCTACTCTCCCCCTTTGACATCAAGGGAAAAGGGATGACTAACCAATGTTAAATGAGGACTTCCATATCTGAGTAGCTAAATATGAAAATTAATCATGCTCCCCCTAGGGACATGTTGACCTCTCTGATCAAACTCCCCCTTAGTACATGATGAGATGCATTATATTGTCCATGCTCCCCCTGAGCATATGTAGAATCTACAGAAATATTTTTGAAAGAATAACATGACTCTCTAACTCAACTATGTGAGTATGACTTTCCTATCACCAATGACTCATACATACATTAATTACCCAGTCAAGTGGGGATACATCAAATGAATCAACCACTCAACCAAGTGGGATTACATATTTGACATGATCTCAAAAGTCCATATATGACTGAATATGACAATTATTACATCATAGGTCTTTACATGACCTTTACATATAATGATATACATGACATTTATAACAAAGACCAAAGATATAAACAAGACCATGATAGTCCACAACAACTATCATACACCATATATGATCTGTACCATAAGCATCTATCAACAACATCTAGACCAACAACCTGTATATGTCCAACATTAGTTTGCAAGATAAGCCAATGTGCCTTTAATATCATCAACCTCTGACAAAGTATGCTTCATATAGATATCAACTCATCCTCACCTCATCAAGATCAACTTGGTCCATTTCCTTAGTAGAAAGAGCCTTATCATAACCTTCCATGAATTAACTAAGCATATGTCATATCTCCAAGCAGGAACACAAAATCATTCACGTCATATCACATGTATGTGAAAACACCATAGTAATCATCCATGACTATACCATCATCATCGTACCAAGAACTGTATGATCTTTCCATAACATCCATCGATATATCAACCATTTATCTTTACTAGGGATTTTTTCAACATCCCACATCTGATAAGCATCAACCATGATAATCAACATATGGGAGAATCAAAGCTATCATCATAAAGTAAGAAGTCATCCTCATTATGTGACTAAGTAAGCCATGTCTCCATATATCCATGTCTTCAAATAGATATGGCTTCACGAAACCTGCAATAACACCTTTCTCTTGGCTAACCAACATTATTTATCAATGTGTAATTTAAGTCATCATCCATGTATCTAGCATAATATGTATCCATCATAGAGATAGAAATATGTATCTAGCTTCTCATCAATGTGAAAATCAAATCATGTGCTCATAGTAATTTGTTAATCATTCTTGATACCATCAAGAGCAAAAATCCTTAACCAATATACCATGTGAGAGCCAAGAACTATGGGAATCCTGCAACATAACTACCCCATATGAACTTTATGCATCTTTGAAGGCATGATGATAGCAACATAAAAGGAATGAGTGACTCATCATCAAATAATGAAGTTGTGTATTCTAGATTTGTTCTTCTCCTTGAACTTATGAAGATCACCATGTAAGCAACATAACTATATGCATAATCAAAATAGTCATCCACAATCATCTATAAATCTGATCTGAATAACAACTATGTCGCTCAAGCAATATTTGAGATTTCATCATAGGAAACTCATGATTGTAGCATAGCATGATGTATGATTTAAACAATTCAACAACATAAGCGTCCTCACCATTGATAAGAATATTTATGTACCAAAGACTTCTAAACATCATGCCAACAATGTATTATTTAGAAGCATAGCATATTCTCCCCCTGAACCTGTGCCAACTGTTCACTGTCCAATCTAATCATTTCGTAAATCAGTACGAATCATCATGGCATCATCATCAACTAGTTATACATCAAATCATCAACAACTTAGGAGGGTCAAAATCACTTCTACATATCATCAATAGACTATAATCATCTTCAATCAGAACACAAAAGATAATTGATAATTGAATGAAACATATTAGACCTATTTTCCTGATTATATCTCATTGCTTCTACATCAAACCAATAGATACATGACTTGGAAGTGTCTAACTCACGTATATACACAACTTGTCTTCATGATAATTGCGTATGAGGATTAGAACACTGAAATTTAATAATTTTAGTTCTTCCTAAGTTTGTTTTGTCTGTATACTGAGTTATGCCACATTTTTTTGACTGTAATTCCTTCTTCTTCCATACCTTGGAGTGTAATGATGTTTGCTCCTATTGGTATGTTGGCCGAAATTTTCTCCTGCATTCTTTTGCTATATGCCCAAACTTGTTACAAGCATAACATCTTATATGTTTCATATCCTTCTAAAGAAATCAATGGCTTTGTGACCAAACATATTGCAAGAAACAAAATATCCCTTAAAATACCTCAAAGCTAATGATCTCTCTGTGTGATTGTTATTATCTTGAACCATTCTACTTCTGCACCTTGCTGCAAGATGTCCAAAATTATGACATATAAAACATTAAACATTATCCATGAGAGGAAAGAATTGATTAACACTTCCATGGTTAGGAGTAAATGCTTTTCTTTGAAGACTTTCTTTCCTTGGTTGTTGATGGGGTTGACCTCTTATCTCCTCGTTGAGCATTTCAGATTTTGTATTAGAGTTCCTTTCTTCAGTTTGTGAGCTAGATTCATCTTTAATAGTTTCATGAAAACCAAGACCAGATTTGATGGCAGGAGATCATTAACTATTAAGAATATCATCCAAAATCTTAGTACTATCTTGAAATCGTAAAAGTTTATTCTTTTCTTCTAATTTACCTTTTAGGATATTTACCTCAACCTAATATTGCTCTTCCTTTTCAAGATATTGCTTCTTCATGATTTCCTCAAATTTTCTTTCTTTTTCCACCTGTTGCCTTAATTCGAGAACTTCATTTTCTTGTTCTTCAAATGCTTGAAGTAGTTCTTAATTATGATTATTTGAATTTTTAAGATCTTCTTTTAGAGAGACGACCACAGCTTCAAGACCTTCACAGTAATTGGTTCTTTCCATAAGTTCCTTGGTTGTTGTATCCTTTTCATTCACTTCATTTTTCAATGATGTCACTTCATCCTGCAACCTTTGACATTGATCTTCCTTTTCCTCATACTATTTCCTTACTTTGTTTCCTTCCTCTAACTGAGCTTTTAACCTTGTAATCTCTTCTTTGTAGGTACACTCCCTTTTGTCCAATAGATCTTGTTGATCTCTAATTTATCTATGAGCCTTTTAAATTCTGCCTCCATATTTCATTCACTTTCACCCATAAGAGAAAATTCACTTGTTTCACTGTGACTTTCATTATCATCAATATTGCATGAACAGAAAAATGTTTCGCCAGAAGGCCAAAAATTTGTACTTGATAATTCTTTTGCTTGTGCATCTTTAATTTGGAGTGATTTTGGATTTGAATACTTACTTGCACCTTATAGCCAATTGTCGCTCCTACTGACACCGCTCCTTTGAGATGTCTTCTTCTTCTGAGGTGCTTTCTTCTTTTTCTTCTTTCCCATTGTTAAAACGGATCTCCTTCAAACAATCAAGCTTTTGCCAAAAGACCTGCTCTGATTCCAATTGTTGGGAATAATACTGGGGGGGGGGGTGAATCAGTATTTACAAATCAATAACTTTTTCATTTCACAATCAAATTTATATATGCTACTTCAGTGAAGGGAACTTGCATGTGCACACAACTATTCTTAAGGAAACCAACATATATCTAGTGAAATTATGATTCAATTAATTCATCATATGTTGATCTTTAATCAGTGTATTAGTACTTTATTAAAAATTAAATAGTAACCATGTGCAGTAATAACAGAATAAACCATCACACACAAGCAACACACATGAACACCAAGATTTAAGGTGGAAACCTAATGCGGGAGAAAAACCACTTTTTGTTGTTGTCTCTGTCTTATTTTAATATAAAGAATAATCTATTTGCAAACTCATACCGGTACGCGGGCACCCACCTATAGAAGGCTACAACCTTCTCTCGTTCTCCAACATCTACTGGAAGGGAGCTCCAACCCTTGATATAATCACCAACCACTACTAGTAGGAAGCTTCGACTTTCTCACCAAAGGCTCCAACCCTTAGTATCCTCTAGGGACCACGCTTCATAAATTTTCATACTAGACCCATCCGTAACATTGAAGCTCAAAGTTAATCACCACTGTAATACAACCATCAGATACATTTACATCAACCAATAACTGAAACCCAATCATCAATCTCTGAATCAACCACAAGAAACTCAGTCATCAATCCCTGAATCAACCAATCACTGAAACCTCAATCAACCGGCACCTAATCAAAATTCAACCAATCAACGTGAACAAATAGATCACTGTAACCAGTACATAGCTCTGAACCTAGAACACTACATCAACAACTAGAACCAACTGCAACCTCAAAAATCATATGTCATAATGTATACGCTACTTCAATGAAGCCAACCTGCATGTATATGCTACTTCAATTAACCCAAGCTGCGTATACCTCTAAAAGTACTTAATCATAAAAACTATGAATCAAAACTGTGCCAACCAGTAACATTCTAATGATCTATACTCAAATTACGAAGATCTAAACAAACAGTAGCAAATATCACCCTTCTCACTTAATAAATCAATCAATTAGACTCAATCTCCTTATGCATTCAATTCTATTTTCATATCTAAGAAGACATCATTGACAAACAGTAGTAAAACCACAACACGGATCAGATAGTTCAATCATCTCTGAACATCAAGGTTTTCTTTTTCATACACTACTTGGAAGAACCGAACCAACATGTATACGCACCTTCACCAAAGTGAACCAACATATAGATTTGCAAATAGTTACTTATAACTTCACAGCTATTCCAGACTTCAGACATACCCAGATCATTTGTTAGCACTCAGATCTAGCCTATCTTTTATCAGATCACATAATGATAAGTCATTATGATCTTGATCCATCATTAGATCTCATCCATCATCAAACACTCAGGTGCATACTTAGTTCAGATCAAGCAAAGCATCAGAAACCCATAACATGCATATTTTCTTTTGATCTAACACTTCATTAGATATTCATTACTTGTGCACTCAACTCTTTGATCATATCCTCCTTATATAGTTTTCGCCTTTCTCAATACCTTGGATCAAAACAACACTTAGAACTTGTGGTATTACTAGACAGGATTAAGTAACCGTTATTCCACTCAATATTGTGGGCTAATACCATGGTATTGATCCTTGGTATTATTTAACCTTAATTTTCCATCACATATGCACTTTTACTCCTGTGAAAGTGTGTGCATACGCATACGCTCTTTTTGTTCTATGAACCCATGTGTATACACTGCTTGGACAAGGTGAACCTGCGTATACAACTTAAACTAACTTAAAACATCCTTTTTCTTCAAATTCTTGATTCTGATTAGTAGTCCTTTGTTCCATCATCCTTTTCTTTTGTACCATTACTCTGTTACATCTGAATAGACCTGTTATAATGTGAGTTTTCATTGTATATTACTTCTGAGATGATTCCTTTGAATTGCCCTGCATTTTGTCACATCTATAAATACAACTACCATGTATTTTGTCACATCATGTTTATACCTTTATCAATTAGTTAATTCATCAAAGAACAAGTGTTTTCAAGGAAAACACACACTAATAATCTCTCTATATCAAACCTTTGACCATTATTCTATTCCATCATTTTGTCACCTCTGATCTATCATGTAGATTCATGTAGTTACCATATACTTGTTCTGCTACAAATGGGTGTCCATTAACTACAACACATGCATCATAATTCCAACAATATCCCCCTTTGGACTTGATGGAAACTACTTTGGTGTTTGGTCACCACAACTTGTAAATAACATCAAGACAAACACCAAGCTATTCTAAACATCAAGCTACTGTCAAACACAACTCTCCAAACACCAAGCTACTCTCCCCCTTTGACATCAAGAGAAAATGGATGACTGACCAATGTTACATGAGGACTTCCATATCTAAACAACTGAATGTTAACATTGATCATGCTTCCCCCTAGGCACATGCTGACTTCTCTGAACAAAATCCCCCTTAGTACATGCTGAGATGCATTATACCGTCCATGCTCCCCCTGAGCATATGTAGAGTCTGCAGAAATATTTTTGAAAGAATAACATGACTCTATAACTTAACTATGTGAGTATGACCTTCCTATAACCAAGGCCTCATACATACATAAATTACCCAGTTAAGCGGGGATACATAAAATGACTCAACCACTCAACCAAGTGGTATTACATATTTGACATAATCTCAAAAGTCCATACACGAATGAATATGAAAATCATTACATATTAGGTCTTTAGATGACCTTTACATCTAATGATATACACGACATTTAAAAAAAAGAGTAAAGATCTAAACAAGACCATGGTAGTAATCAACAACTATCATACACCATATATGATCTGCACCATAAGCATCTGTCAACAACATCCAGACCAACAACCTGTATATCTCCAATGTAGTATACCTAGGGGGGATAGTATGGGGTACATAGGAAGGTACCCAAGGGAATAATGTAATAATGGGATGGGCCATAATTAATAAATAAAGTGGTTAACCCACATCATGTAAGGGACCATAAGTAGTTAGCAATAATGCGATAAGCCCAAGGTATTAGATATATGGTATTGAGAGACCCATGGTATTGTATGTATGTAGCCTATATAGAGGCTAGAGACTCCCCATAAGAGATGTGAATGATTATTGTAGTAACAATAATATGGCTTGTGGAGTGTTCTCCTTCGTTAAGGAGTGATTGTATAGTGTTACCCTACCTTAAGGGTTTGATATTCATAAAGATCTAAAGTTCAGATGCACGTGCATGGTACCAGTGGACTACTCTTTTGAGTAGATCTTATATTTGTGTTCTTCTTATGTTTTGGGGACGAAACATGTTTAAGGGGGGTGGAATGTCGTATACCTAGGGTGAATAGTATGGGGTACAGACGGAGGTACCCAAAGGAATAATGTAATAATGTGATGGACCATAGATAATAAATAAAGTGGTTAACCCACATCGTGTAAGAGACCATAAGTAGTTAGCAATAATGTGATAAGTCCATGGTATTAGATATATGGTATTGAGAGACCCATGATATTGTATGTATGAATCCTATATAGAGGCTAGAGGCTCCCCATTGAGAGATGTGAAAGATTACTGTATTAACAAGCATATGGCTTGTGGAGTGTTCTCCTTTCTTAAGGAGTGATTTCATGGTGTTACCCTACCTTAAGAGTTTGATATTCATAAAGATCTGAAGTTTATCTATTTCTCTTTTGTTATTTCTGGGAATTTTTTTATTTTCATACATTTTCAGGTCAGATCTATTACAAGTGGTATTAGAGCACTTTCTTGGGCAAAGCGGAAAGATTTTTATTTTTATTTTTATTTTTGAAGGAGTTTTTTGGGGTGACGAGTTTGCAGATTAGATATAAAATTTATGGATAAAATTTTGCAGAAAAAAATTATAGATATGGCTTCTTGTTAGAAAATTATATATTACGGAGCAATGGAACACATAAAATATTGCAGAAATATAAACACAGAAAATGCACAAAACAAGAGAGACACAGATATACATGGTTCACCCAGTTTGGGCTACGTCAACCCCGAACAGCCAGTCCTTCCTTTCTATTATCCAGCAAAATGAAGAGACACAACCTACAGCAAATCCGCTGTAATATCCTCTGTTTTCTCTCACAGTCTCACCTCTTTGTTTCTTGCTCACACAGAATACACATCTATCACACAACCTCAAATACAATACCCTCATACAAAGAGAGGGGTTGCCTTCTAGGGCAAAAAACCCTAAACTAAACATAAGTTCTACCGTCAGATCATCCGCCTAATGAAAGGCCCAGATTGACTATAAATTACTATACTTTTACAAGGCAATTTTATAGCTATTTTAGCTTCAGGGGCACTACCCCCAAAACCCCCCGCCAGGGGGGGGCTCCTAAAGGTCATAGCCGCCCCCCCTGGACCCCCCTGGACCCCCCTGCAACGAATATTTTACGGGCGGCATTGCTGCCCCCATTTCGAACTGGGGTCCTATGTGGCGATACCTTTGAATATAGAAGATAATCAGGCTCCACACCCAACACTTCTTTGTGAAAAGAAACCCAAATTCAAAAAAACGATCAGCTGAGTCGGAGTTTGGATGAGGGAGATATTGCTGATTTAAAAATCAATTGTGTTATAGAAATGTTTATGACGAAAATTCATGGACGTCGAATCTCCAGTAAATTTTTGTAGCTTTTGGTGAATAATTTTTAGAAACTAATTGTAGATCTAGGATCCTCTTGAAAAATTACCCAAATTGAAAAAAAAAATCTGTTGAATTGGAGTTCAAATGAGGGAGATAGCGTTGATTTAAAATCAACGCTTTTTTCCAGATTTTTTGTGACAGTGGGACAATGTAGCGCAAATCTAAAATTTTAGAGTGACTAGATCGGGATTTATATCACATGGAAAGATGCAAAATGGTTGTTTCATTTCCAAAAATAGGTTATAATAAGGATTACGAACAATATTGATCAAGTTGTGTCCATTTTAAAGTTTCGCCAAAGTAAGTGATTTTTTTTCAAAACCCTCTTGATGGCTTCTAGCAAGCATTTTTTTACAGGGAAAGGTAATGGTCCTACTATTGAAGAATTCATAAACGATATTAAGAAAACCTTTTTGAAAAATTGGAAAGGCTTTGTACAGTTTGGTTTGAAAGATAAGGCTACCATATGGTGGAGCTCACTTGACAGCAAGAAGTTGTACAAACTTTCGGATGAATAATTTAAAAAACTCCTTTTGGACAAATGGTCTCAAGCTACACAACATGAGAATGAAACATGGAAAGGGTTATTTTCTGATGATATCTCCTTATTATAGGTTCATGGATGTATTCAGAAAGAGAAGATAATTGTGTCTATCAATCCTAATAGCAAGCATAATTTTATTAATGTTCATTTGGCTAAAAGATTGCAAATCCTAGCCAAACAAATGGAGCACACACAAGTTAACAATGAGAAGGTGCAAGTTTATAAAGATTGAAGATTTCTATGGATAATTATGTATTGCATTTTGATTTTTATGCTTCAGATATGGCTAATGTGGATGTTGTTTTGGGATGCCCTTGGATGGAATCTGTTGGTACTATCAATATTAATGTGCAGAAGAAAATCCTGAAGCTCTGGTATAAAAAGAAGAAAGTTACATTATAGGATATTTCCATCAATAAATAGGTAGAGTCCAAGGAGACTGAAGTGGAAGATGTTGCAGGTACTGACACATCAGATGAGGAATCTATGGTTGAAGTCATACTGGAAGATAAGCAACAACCACAGGCGCCACAACATGTACCAGATATCAATTAGGTTCCATAAGATGGTGAGTTAAATAAAGATACACCATTGGTTAACACTTCAACATATCACCACCCACATCACCTAGCAAGAAAACAATCAACAAGATGGAAACAAATTAGCCATAAGGTAAACAACCTCCACACGATAGATAAAGAGGTACGAAGATCCAATCACAACACATCAACACATAGGAACTGCTAGGATCAACTCCCATCTCAAGCGAGCGAGGCACCTGGTAGATCTAGTAATTATCTGTCTCTGGGTTGGCTACATGCATGGTACCAGTGGACTACTTTTTTGAGTAGATCTTATTATTTGTGTTCTTCTTATGTTTCGGGGACGAAACATGTTTAATGGGGGTGGAATGTAGTATACCTAAGGGGGATAGTATGGCGTACAGAGGGAGATACCCAGGGGAATAATGTAATAATGGGATGGGCCATAGTTAATAAATAAAGTGGTTAACCTGTATAATGTGAGGGACCAAAAGTAGTTAGCAATAATGTGATAATCCCATGGTATTAGATATATGGTATTGAGAGACCCATGGTATTGTATGTATGAAGCATATATGTTGTAGGGAAAAGTATCCGACTCGGATGACCCTAACCCACTCTAAGGGTGACAGTTCCTTAGCAACAACTGTAAAACAAACTACTGAAGGTTTACTTCTTTATGAAAGCAAAAGAGGATGGAGGAAGCACTAACCGTTGCCTTGCGCTTAATGTCGAATCCAAACTCTTCTCTTTGGCCGCTTGCTCCTAGCTCTTTGTCCTTCTGCTCGCCCAGCTGCAATGAGATCCTGCACAATGACAAAGAAGGAAACTACAAGAGGCATGCAATCATAACTGGTTCATGGATTAGTGTAAACCAAACATGCAATCATCACAATACATAATTGAAACAAGAGCACATAGAAGAACCTCAATAGCTTTTATTAATGAAGAAATAAAGGTTCTGAGAGGATTACAACCATTGCAGGCTCCAACCCAGCAACACCTCCCAGCAGAAAGAATTGCTCTTCTTCACCTCTCTCAAACAATCACCCAATAACTCAAGAATGAAACCAACAGCATATCATTACTTTGCACAAAATTCCAGCCTCTTGAGCTCATAGGAGAGAGCTCAATATATAGATGAATTGAGAAAGGATGAGTCAGCTTGCAACTGATGTGTAGCTGCCTTGTGTCCTCTCTCTCTTCAGTTAATCTTTAGTTGATCTTCAGTTCTTGAGTCCACTTGGTGAACCTTGCTTCCACTTGGAGAAACAAAGCCTTTGACTCATCACAAGGCGAAATACCTGATCCAAGTGTCATTTTTGGAAGATTCCAAAGCTATGACTCACTCTGCCACATGTCCAAACTCGCCCAACGCAGGTGGGCTTTGTTCTGCCTGCTTTGCAACGCAGGTACACCATGGAGCAGTTGTGTTTCAGCGCAGAAACCCAGTGGAGCACCTGCTTTGATTTCAGGATTGCTTGTTTTTGAGTGTTTTCAGGTGGAGAACTGATCTGAGAGCTGTTGGTTTGCTGACCATGTTCCTCTAGGGGTAGGAACATCATGTTTAGGGAACTTTGGATCCCTTGGATTATTGACAATTCATGCTTGTTGCTGTAAGGCACAAAATTGTCTATAACAGATGCCCCCTAAAGTATGAGGTCGTTTATCGGGTGAAATGCTTTATTGAGAGGACCTGAAGTTCATTCGATCTGCTGAGAAGTGTCCTGTAATAAGATACAATACAATACATTATTTTTCATACATTTTTCATGATCTAGCTGAGGCGGGCATTCCCATGCTCAGCTTTATAAATACATTTTGGTACATAGAGCAGACGATCGTCTGATGCTAGACTGATAATTCTCTGCCGAATTTATCATCCTTTGAAAAGGATGATCATCTGCTACAATGCTGTACATATCAAATGTCTTTGTGTCCTGAATATATATCGCAGCCCGGATGGATGAAACTAGATCCGGGGTCTTCAATCTCTTCCGATCTTCACTCGATGTACAAGTCGATCCATGTGAGAATTTCTTGAAGTCGAACATGGAAAGACATCGCTTGATTACCAGTCAATAATGTAAACCGTTAACAAGCGCGAGAGGAATCACCGATAAGGATGATGACCCTCAAGGTACGGCAGTACAATCTACATGGTGGGAATAAAGGACTTGGCGTCGACCACCATGCAAAATCTTCTGGTCGAAGGTCATTGATGTATACCTGTCGCCGGAAGTGAGAAACTTGCCATTGAGGCAAGCAAGCTTCAAAGTACTGAGGGGGGTGTTCCTAGATCAACTCCTTGGATAATGAGCTGATGTCGACAAGGAGCGATCCGTCAAAGGAGGGCCTTAATGAATCCCACATCAGTGACACGGAACGGAGCTAGTGATTATGATGAGGTGAAAACAAACTGTGATGTATGATTCAGGGTGGCGGTCATGAAGTGGATGAAGGATAATGTATGGCAGTGGGCGGAACAGGGTTGACTCTTTACAGAACCACATCTCTTGAACATATAACGACACTGATGTGATGGATTGGTAGCATTACCCCAATTGTGGACGGTGTGGCGAGGACCATGGTTCTGCGACCGGTGAATGAAACAACCCAACCCGATGCGGACGGAGGACAAAGTGTCATGTTCAAGAGCGACTTGCTACCATTAATACTGTGAGGTTCTCCCAATTTTTCCCCAGTCATTGCTGACCAGTACCTCTTTATTTTTGTCAAGCTTGAGGAGGATAACATATGCTTGTTCTATAACCTGCCCTTCGGGCAAGCCCATCGCTATGTTTTAACGAGCCTAGCGATAGGGAAACTCGTTCTCGTCTAAAGACAAGTTTGTCGCTATCTAATCATTTTAACGAGTCTAACGACAAGGAAAACTCGGTCCTTTTCATTTTTAGAGAGTCTGAAAAGGTACGAAAAGTTAACTCCAAAATTCCTTTTTCGTCATCTAATACCTTAAGTCCGAAAAAGTTTAAAACAATACAGAAGGGATGAATTTTCGGTTGCTTTAACGAGCCGAACAAACAAGCGCTCGATCTTTTTGTGCAATAATCCCTCAGGTCCAAAAAGATTAAAATCTAGAGGAGGGATAGCTTTCCGGTTGCTTTAACGAGCTGGAAGGCCAAAACTCGGCAAAATTTTCATATTTTACGAGTCAGTGAAAAGAGCTCAAAGAAGACTCGTCTTTTGAGGAACGAGTGATGAACAGGGATAGCAGCAGATTCCAGGTACAGGTTGGAATTCTCTAATCACGGCAGTGTCACAAGGATGGCTAAGTGAAATCACTCTTCGTAGCTGTTCCTCAAAATGGGTAAACAAACATATGGAGGTGAACGATTGGCCAAATGAACAGATGGAGGTGATGGCATATAAACACGACCAAGGGCTTTTAATATGGCTTTCAAAGGTTACATTTCTCAAGGTTGTTTACCGGTTCATTTTTTATGCGTGAGCTTGAACTGCTAGGGAAAGATTGCTCACAATCTACGTTTATTTTTTAACGAGCATGAACTTCTGCACAAAAACTGCTCGATTATACCAGTCTTAATACAAGGAATGCTTTTAGGTGAGGTAATCTTATTTAAGGAGCGATACCTCACTAATTACTCCAATTTGGTAGGTTTTAACTTTTTCCCTTCATACTTTCTTTATGCAAGCTAGAAACGGCTAATCCTATGAGTTTAACGGGTTAGAGGACCTAAAAAATTTAAAAAATAAATAGTCGTCCCGTGCTTGCACTCCAAAAGGTTTGCATGCCCCCAGGTATAAAGTATAATTTCGAGATTCTGCCATCTCTTACTTATTATCCGAAAAATGGTTTTGTTTGCTGCCGCAAACTAAACTCTCTTTTCGGCGATGTCTATCATTAGGTTGCTAAGGATGGTGACCACTTGTTGCAACAATTTCATCTCTTTCTTTGAAGACTGCCCCTACTTATCCTTCAAAACAACTTGTTTTAATGGGTGAGGCTTGACATTCAAAGATGGTGGCTTCTTGCTGCCACAAATAGACCCCCTCCTTAGGAGAGCCCACTTCTTTAGACAAAGGGAGCGACCGCTTCGCTTCCATAACTTTGACAAAAGAATTTTATCCTAGAACAACCCTCCCTTCCACTGCCGGACGGGGTACGGACTAGTCCATTCTTCTGCGGAAATTAACTTTATACCTAAGGTTTTCTCTGCCCGAGGCAGGCCAGGGTGCATGCCCCCTGGGTCCCAGTTCTTTCTTTCCGAATTACTCGCATTCATCGGGAAGTAGAACCGGAGGCGGTGGCATTCCTTGAGTGAATAAACCGTTAAGGGATGGTATTTGACTATTTGCAATGCGTGATCCTGGAAACGAAAGTTGGTCTACTAGCTGGACCATTCTTCCTTCGTGCGGAAAACACATGACTCTAAAGAGCGAGGACACTATTGCCTCCATGCAATATATATAGTCTCGTCCAAGGAGTAAGTTATATGCCAAGGGTCCCTGGACGACCATGATGTTCATGCGAACTGACTTCCCTTTCAATGTAAGCGGAACATTGGGGAGAATCCCTAACGGGTGACTGGTTCCTTTATCGAAACCTGATAGATTTCTCATCTCAGGTAAAAGCGCCGGGCAACCCAGTGCTTTCCAAGCAACAGAGGAAAGGATACTCACAGATGCCCCTTCATCAATGATAGTTCCAGCCATCACCATTCTGTAGATTTGGACTATGATTCTGAATGGGATACTGGCTGGTAACCGGGGTTTGCCTAGTTGATTCCAATCAAAGGATACAACTAGGTTGCTTGGTGGTGGGACCGAATATATGGCCGGATACGACCCTGACGATGTTCCTTCCTGCGATAAAGGAATGGGCGCATTGCCCTGATGCTCATCAGAGTCTGTGTTGATGAAAAGAATATGGACGGTGTCATCCTTATCCTCTTCAGTGAGGGTGTCATTTGAAGATGGGTCTTCAATGACGGAGTCATTGGACGATGAAACCTCTGAAGGAAGAACCCGGTTAGCTGCCGTTTCGACCTTTAGACTTTTGTCTGGTCTGGATTCAGTAGGTTCATTCTCAATGACCGACACTTCAGCTGACCACTTGGGCGGGTCAGCTGGATTTTCAACTATCGAGGGATTAGGCGTGAGTTTTTGGTATCCAGGAGGAAGTCGTAACGGCGAAACCGGACGATCTTCCAAAACTCTCTTTGCCTCATCTAAGAATGGACATTTGTGGATGGCATGCTCGCCTTCACACAATATACAGGGTGATCTTGGTCTCCCTCTTCGTCCTTCACTCTCGCTAGTTGACGGACTGCAATCAACATGACTGCCAGAGGTTGATGCTACCGGATTGTGCAATCTTGGGGACCAGTCCCTTAGTATCCGGGGAATACAAGGACAATCACGATGGAAGTGGGCCCCTTCGCAAATGACACATGGCGATTTAGGCCCGGTCGGTGCAGTGTGTGGGTTTTTGTCAGCTGTCTTTTTCTTGCCCCCAGTCGCCTTCGCCATAGGCTCCTTCTGCTTCTTTTCTCTCTTCTTCATTTCCTTCTTCTCCTTGGGAGGCTGACTTTTGCCAGCTCTACCTTGCGAAGATGAGGGATCAGAGGAAGTATTGTAAGAAGTGGAAGGCTGGTGGGTAGTCCTAGACTGGTCTGACTGTTGATTCGACTGCTCAGGATTAGTGGCGATCTGGACTACATTAGTTGAAAAGAGCCATACAGGTAGGCCAATTGTCAATCCTGGAAGTGACAATGTTGCCATATGAGGCGCACCAACATCTCCCCAAGAGGAGAAGGGATTTGGACTTCCGCCAAGGTTGCCTCCTTGGTTGGTGGGCTCCATACTTTTCAACTGAAAGATCAACGTGGGAATAACAGGTGATTTTGTTCCGCTTAAAATAAATTTTATTAACGACGCTTTTAGACACAAACTTGCTTTTTCATGTTTTAAGAGTCGAGAAAAAGCTAAAGATGACTCTAGTCGCCTTCGATGTTTTAACGAGCCCGAAGTGACAAATGCTCGGATGGACTTTTTCAGTTATAGAGTTTGAAAAAGGCCAAAAGAAACTGCTCTGGAGTTCTAGGCAGACGGTGTGCCAAACTTCTCGCGAAACCACAGAATACGTTTTACGGTACGGGTGGTCGATCTTCGTGAATGCTGTATTCACTGCATCACGATCAGTAGGGCGGTCGACACGGCTTCCTATGGATAAAGGATGATTGCCTATAGGGGTCTCCCAATATATACTCGACGGTACGTGGGAGCACAAGTCCGTATTAGTGCCACCGACTCTCAGGAGGAATCACCCACCTTCGTAGAGATCGACAGTCACTATGTTTAACGACGCCGGAACACGTCTCTACCTAGACCTCTAGATGTTTGCATTATGTTACAAAGCGTTGTTATGTAAATTGGATTTATTTTAATGTTGATCTTGCTTAACAGTTTGCCTTTAAGGATCACCACGAGATGTATGCAACAAATTCCTGAATGCAGTCTAAGATGAGAAGCAAACTTTTCAATCTTTCAACTTTGAAAACCTTAACTACTGAGGGAAAAGAAAGGCAAATCTTTTCACACAGATCATAGAGCACACACTAAAATGCAAATTTTTCCTAAATCGTCAAGCACACAGTCAAATGCAAAATGCACAATGCATGTATTTTCTTTTCCCTTTCTTAATGTGGATGGATACAAAAAGAAAGTGGTTATATAACTTTGATTTCGATTTAAAGCGAAAGTAAACAAGTTTGTCCAAAATCAAAAGACACCTTAAGATTCACTTGCTTAATCACTGGAAATACATGAAATCAAACCATACTAACGAAAGTAAAATGACTAATCAGCTATGGACAACAAGCAAGCTAACTCTTTAGACCAGCAAAAACGCCTAACACAGGTTCATATCTAAGAGGCCAAAAGCATGACTAGTTTACTTTTCGTTATGGGAAATTGTAAATGAGCAAGAAATACAAAGAACAAGTACAATTTCGTTATATAACAGAGGTAGAATGATGGCAAGTAATATTGGTTTCAAACAGGTACAAGACTGACACCTAGCAGCAAAACTAAGTGAAAACAGGCAAGAGAAAGGAGGAAACCCCAAATGCACTAAGCAAATTTGGGTCAACGCAGGCTCTGCACAGTCAAACTGGCTCTCAGCGCAGGTAGCTAGTTCGGGACCTGCGTTGCAAAGCAGGTAGCCTGTGTACTACCTGCTTTGGAAAACGAGAGTTGCGTTTTCACAGTTTCCGGGTCATAATTTTCTCAAAAATGCATGGTTTTGCTCAAATCAGAAGCATTCAGTCAAGCACATTCAAAGGGATGATTTAGAAGGTGCAAAGCTATCACTAAGAGCTTACAAGGATCTTTGTAGATCAGCTCTTCAAATCATGAATCTGCTCAGAAAATGAGCAAGAGTAGCAGCCCCTCTACTTCGCTTTTGATATAGTCAAAAGCTTTTCGATTTGGTACTCTTTTCTTCAGGAAATGAATAGCAAAGATACTACAAACACAATCAAATGGATACGATCCCCAGCGGAGTCGCCAGTTTGTTGTAGGGAAAAGTATCCGACTCGGATGACCCTAACCCACTCTAAGGGTGAAAGTTCCTTAGCAACAACTGTAAAACAAACTACTGAAGGTTTACTTCTTTATGAAAGCAAAAGAGGATGGAGGAAGCACTAACCGTTGCCTTGCGCTTAATGTCGAATCCAAACTCTTCTCTTTGGCCGCTTGCTCCTAGCTCTTTGTCCTTCTGCTCGCCCAGCTGCAATGAGATCCTGCACAATGACAAAGAAGGAAACTACAAGAGGCATGCAATCATAACTGGTTCATGGATTAGTGTAAACCAAACATGCAATCATCACAATACATAATTGAAACAAGAGCACATAGAAGAACCTCAATAGCTTTTATTAATGAAGAAATAAAGGTTCTGAGAGGATTACAACCATTGCAGGCTCCAACCCAGCAACACCTCCCAGCAGAAAGAATTGCTCTTCTTCACCTCTCTCAAACAATCACCCAATAACTCAAGAATGAAACCAACAGCATATCATTACTTTGCACAAAATTCCAGCCTCCTGAGCTCATAGGAGAGAGCTCAATATATAGATGAATTGAGAAAGGATGAGTCAGCTTACAATTGATGTGTAGCTGCCTTGTGTCCTCTCTCTCTTCAGTTAATCTTTAGTTGATCTTCAGTTCTTGAGTCCACTTGGTGAACCTTGCTTCCACTTGGAGAAACAAAGCCTCTGACTCATCACAAGGCGAAATACCTGATCCAAGTGTCATTTTTGGAAGATTCCAAAGCTATGACTCACTCTGCCACATGTCCAAACTCGCCCAACGCAGGTGGGCTTTGTTCTGCCTGCTTTGCAACGCAGGTACACCATGGAGCAGTTGTGTTTCAGCGCAGAAACCCAGTGGAGCACCTGCTTTGATTTCAGGATTGCTTGTTTTTGAGTGTTTTCAGGTGGAGAACTGATCTGAGAGCTGTTGGTTTGCTGACCATGTTCCTCTAGGGGTAGGAACATCATGTTTAGGGAACTTTGGATCCCTTGGATTATTGACAATTCATGCTTGTTGCTGTAAGGCACAAAATTGTCTATAACAATATATAGAGGCTAGAGACTCCCCATTGAGAGATGTGAAGGATTATTGTATTAACAAACATATGGCTTATGGAGTTTTATCCTTCCTTAAAGAGTGATTGTATGGTGTTACCCTACCTTAAGAGTTTGATATTCATAAAGATATGAAGTTTATCTATTTCTCTCTTATTATTTCTGAGCATATTTCTATTTTCATATATTTGTAGGTCAGATCTATTACATCCAACATCAGTTTCCAAGATAAGCCAATGTACCTTTAATATCATCAACCTGTGACAAAGTATGCTGCATATAGATATCAACTCATCCTCATGATCTCATAAAGATCAACTTGCTTCGTTTTCTTAGTAGAAAGAGCCTAATCATAACCTTCCATGAATCAACTAAGCATATGTCATATCTCCAATAAGTAACACAAAATCATTCACATAATATCATATGTATGTGGAAACACCATAGTCATCATCCATGACTATACCATCATCATCGTACCAAGAATTGTATGATCTTTCCATAACATCCCTTGATATATCAACCATTTATCTTTACTAGGGATTTTTCCAACATCCCACATCGGATAAGCATCAACCATGATAATCAACATATGGGAGAATCAAACCTATCATCATAAAGTAAGAAGTCATCATCATTATGTGACTAAGTAAGCCATGTCTCCATATATCCATATCTTCAAATAGATATGTCTTCATGAAACCCACAATAACACAATTGTTTTGGCCAACCAACATTATTTATCAATGTGTAATTTAAGTCATCATCCATGTATCCAGCATAACATGTATCCATCATAGAAATATCAATATGTATCTAGCTTCTCATCAATGTGAAAAGAAAACCACATGCTCACAGTCATTTGTCAATCGTTCTTGATACCATCAAGAGCAACAATCCTCAACCAATATACCATGCGAGAGCCAAGAACTATGGGAATATTGCACCATAATTGAACCATATGAACTTTATGCATCTTTGAAGGCATGATGACAACAACATAAAAGGAATGAATGACTCATCATCAAATAATGAAGTTGTGTATTCTAGATTTGTTCTTCTCCTTACACTTATGAAGACCACCATGTAAGAAACATATTATATGCATCATCAAAAGAGTCATCCACAATCATCCATAAATCTGATCTAAATAACAACTATGTGGCTCAAGCAATATCTAAGATTTCATAATAGATAACTCATGATTGTAGCATAGCATGATGTATCATTTAAACAATTAAACAACATAAGCGTCCTCACAATTGATAAGAATCGTTATGTACCAAAGACTTCTGAACATCACGCCAATAATGTATTATTTAGAAGCATAAGATATTCTCCCCCTGAACCTGTGCCAACTGTTCACTGTCAGATCTAATCATTGCATAAATCAGTAAGAATCATCAAGGCATCATCATCAACTAGTTATACATCAAGTCATCAACAACTTAGGAGGGTCAAAATCACTTCTACATATCATCAAAAGACTGTAATAATCCTCTATCAGAACAAAAAAGATAATTTATAATTGATTGAACCATATCAGACCCCTTTTCCTGAGTATGTCTCACTACTTCTACATCAAACCAACATACACACAACTGTGAAGTGTCCAACTTGCGTATATACATGACTTGTCTTCATGATAACTTCATATGAGGATTACAACACTAAAATTTCATACTTTCAGTTCCTCCTGAGTCTGTTATGTCTATATATTGAGTTATGCCACATTTTTCTAACTGTAATTCATTCTTCTTCCATACCTTGGAGTGTGATGATGTTTGCTCCTTTTGGTATGTTGGCCGAAATTTTCTCCTACATTCTTTTGCTATATGCCTAAACTTGTTACAAGAATAACATCTTATATGTTTCATATTCCTTCTAAAGAAATCAATGGCTTTGTGACCAAACATATGGCAAGAAAGATAATATCCCTTAAAATACTTGGAAGTTGATGATCTTTCTGTGTGACGACTATTAGCTTGAACAATTCTACTTCTACATCTTGCTGCAACATGTCCAAAATTATGACATATAAACCATTCAACCTTATTCATTAGAGGAAAGAATCGATTAACACTTCCATGGTTAGTAAATGATTTTCTTTGAAGACTTTCTTTCCTTTGTTGTTGATGGGGTTGACCTCTTATCTCCTCGTTGGGAATTTTAGATTTTGTATTAGAGTTCCTTGCTTCAGTTTGTGAGCTAGATTCATCTTTAATAGTTTCACGAAAACCAAGACTAGATTTGATGGTAGGAGACCTTTGACTACTAAGAATATCATCCAAAATCTTAGTACTATCTTGAAATAGTAAAAGTTTATCCTTTTCTTCTAATTTACCTTTTATGATATTTACCTCAACCTGATATTTCTCTTCCTTTTCAAGATATTGTTTCTTCATGATTTCTTCAACTTTTCTTGCTTCTTCCACTTGTTTCCTTAATTCGAGAACTTCATTTTCTTGTTCTTCAAATACTTGAAGTAGTTCTTCATTCTGCTTATTTTAATTTTTTAAGATCTTCTTTTAGAGAGGCGACCACAGCTTCAATACCTTCACAGTAATTGGTTCTTTCCATAAGTTCCTTGGTTGGTGTATCCTTTTCATTCACTTCATTTTTCAATGATGTCACTTCATCCTACAAACTTTGACATTGCTCTTCCTTTTCCTCATACTATTTCCTTACTTTGTTTCCTTCCTCTAACTGAGCTTTTAACATTGAAATCTCTTCTTTGTAGGTACACTCCCTTTTGTCCAATAGATATTGTTGATCTCTAATTTTGTCTGTTAGCTTTTTAACTTTTGGCTCTATATTTCATTCACTTTTGTTGACACCTAGTCATAGGGATTGGGTGAACAGCTGTAATTAATGTAAATAAATAATAGAGAAGATAGAGAGTCATCAAGAGATGAATCGAACAGTCACTCCCTCTTGTATATAATAATGAACAACCTAAATGAATAATATAGAGTTCTAATTTGAGGAGTTACCTCCTGGTCTGACATGGTATCAAAGCAGGCGCCATCTTTTGGCTTCCCTTTTAATTTGTAACTCCTATTCTATTTTTCCTTTGTTTTTCATCTTTTGTAGGCTGACATCTTTGTTAAAACCCTACGAAATCTCATTCATTGTTTGTAGGTTTTAACCTCGTACAGAAACTACCTAGATACAAATTCTAAAACACATAAAATAAACAATGTGAGATCATAACACATAAAACACATATACACAGAGATTTTCCCACTGGATCCCAAAACCGGGACTACTAGCTTGATTTTTCATTATGTTCCTTTCAATGTTACAATACATATTTATACATGTCGAAGCATCCAATACCATGGACCGAAAACCATCGTGTCCAAAACCATGGACCATAAACCATCGTGTCCAAAACCATGTGTGAAAATCATGCACAAAACCATAGGTATGTCTGCCCAACCTAACATAGGGTCCAAAACCAAAATTTTCTGAGGCGCTGCCTTGGACCCCATAGAGTGGGGTTATCTACAACCCTCAAACCCCCTGTGACTCCCCCCGCTACGAAATCGACACAATGAAGGGAGGGCTCCGCTCCCCTTCTAACCCCCCAGTTAATTATGTGGGCTTATCGTGGAAAGAATATAACGCAACCCAACATTCTCCCACTTGTTGTTTTCTTTCCACAGGGGACCACAAGAGAGCTTAGTCATTTATCTAGCCCTGCAATGCCCATTGTTTCTCTACACCAAGAGAACTTCTCCGAGCTCACAGATTTTGTCAATGCATCTGTAGTATTCTTGAAAGTGTCCACCTTTACCAGAAACACCTTTTTGTCTTCTATCATATCCCTCACAAAGTGATACTAAACATCAATGTGCTTTGTCTTTGAATGATATGCAGGGTTCTTTGCCAAGAAAATTACACTTTCGCTGTTACAGTCTATCCTTATAGCTCCTTTTACTAACCCCATATTTGAACACAATCTTTGCAACCAAACTGCTTCCTTTCTTGCATGAGTGGCTACCATGTATTCTGCCTCTGTAGTTGATAGTGCCACTACAGATGGTTTCTTACTCATCCAGCCAATTGCACCTCCAAATAGGTTAAACACATACCCACTTGTATATCTTCTTTGATCCAGATCTCCAGCCTAGTCTGCATCAACAAAGCCAAGAATGTCCAACACTCTATCCATTCCTGGTCTTCCTTGGTAGCACAAACCATAATCACTAGTGCCACACAAATACCTGAAAACCCGCTTCACTACTGTCCAGTGCTCCTTCCCTAGTTTTGACATAAACCTGCTCAATACTCCCACTGCATGTGTAATGTCTGGTCTAGTACAGACCATTGCATACATCAGGCTACCGACTGCACTTGCATATGGAACATGGGACATGTCCTCTTCATCTTCTTGTGTCTTGGGACACTGTTCAATAAATAACTTTACACCTATAGGAATAGGAATCTTCACCAGTTTACTATCCTGCATATTAAACCTCTTTAATATTGTTTCGACATACTTCCTCTGGTTTAACCAGAGATTCCTCTTTGTCCGATCTCTTTTAATTTCCATGCCCATAATATAGTTTGCAGCACCAAGATCTTTCATGTCGAATTTGGAGGACAAATGGGTCTTTAAATCCTGGATAATTTCTTTGTCATTTCCAACCAGCAACATATCATCCACATACAAGACCAGATAAATAACACGGTCACCAATTAATTTAAAATACACACAGTGATCTGCTTTGCTTCTGGTGAAGCCAAGTCCCTGTATAAATGTATCAAATTTCTGGTACCGCATCCTTGGTGACTGTTTTAACCCATACAGATACTTTTTTAACTTGCATACCAGTTATTTCTTACCCTTCACCGCAAAGCCTTCAGGTTGCTTCATGTAGATCTCCTCTTCCAGATCCCCATGAAGAAAGGATGTCTTCATATCCATCTGTTCTACCTCAAAATCAAAAGCAGCAACCACAGATAAAAGTAATCTAATAGAAGTTACCTTGGTAACAGGAGAAAAAATATCACCAAAATCAATTCCCAACACCTAGGAATAACCATTTGCTACCAACTGAGCTTTGTATTTCTCCACCTTTCCTTCTGCATTTGTCTTCTTCTTGAACACCCATTTGCTGCCAATGGGTTTCCTTCCAGCCAGCAACTCCACCAGATCCCAAACCTCAGTTTTGTGCAAAGATGCCATTTCATCAACCATGGCCTCTTTCCAGAGTTTTCCATCCTTTGAATCTACTGCTTCCTTCACAGTTTTGGGATCATCATTAGTAATAGATAAAGAAAATTTTGAACAAAAAGAAGATGGACTATACCTTTCTGGCTGCCTTCTTCCTCAAATTGATCTTCTTACAACCGGAGTTTGTGGCTCTTCATCTTCTGATTCTTCCTCCTTTAGCTCAAACTCTATCTTCTCAGGTTCCTTTGGTGGGACTTCATGTTTAATAACATATTTCACCTCTTTGAACACCACATCTTAGCTGTACACAACCTTCCTTGTTGCTGGGTTCCAAAGCTTATAACCCTTTAAACCATCCTTGTACCTAATAAAGATGCACTTTTCAGATTTACTATCCAACTTGGTTCATTTCTCCTTTGGAACATGTACATATGCATCACATCCAAATACCCTCAGATGTGAAAGAGAGGGTTTCTTACCAGTCCATGCCTCTTGTGGAGTCTTATCCTCCAATGTTGATGAAGGTGATCTGTTGACTAGGTAACATGCTGTCTCCACCGCCTCTACCTAGAATTCCCGTCCTAACTCGACACCACTGAGCATGCTTCTTGCCCTTTCCATCAACGTCTTGTTCATTCTTTCTGCAACTCCATTTTGCTGAGGTGTATATGGAGTAGTCTTCTACCGTGCTATACAACACTTCTTACAGAATTCTTCAAATTCCTTACTACAAAACTCTCCACTGTTATCTGTCCTCAACACCTTTATCCTGTTCTCTATCTGGTTTTCCACCAGAGCCTTAAATTCTTTAAACTTGTCAAAGACTTCAAATTTCTTCTTAAGGAGATATATCCATGTATTCCTTGAGAAGTCATCTATAAATGATACATAGTACACAGACTTACCCAGTGATGGAACCTTCATAGGTCCAAACACATCACTGTGCACAAGCTCTAATATTTGTTTCGCCCTCTTACCACCAGAGGGGAAAGTCACCCGATTTTGCTTCCCATATACACAATTTTCACAGAAATTAAAATCCAGAGAGATATTACTCATACCTTCTACCATACCATTACCATGAAGTATTCGAAGGCCCTTCTCTCCAATATGTCCAAGCCTTTGATGCCACAACATGGTCTTCTTTCCAGAGACCACTAAATTTTCTGCTCCACTTTTAGGAACCACAAAACTATTGCACCCATAAACAACAATGCTACCTTATAGCTTGTACAAAGTTCCAATCCGAAATCCCTACATATATACCAGTTCTCCCCAAACCATCTTGTAGGTATCCTTCTTGAACACTGTTTTTACACTTGCACCATCGAGCTTGCTTACAGAAATCATATTTCTAGCCAATGCAGGAATATGTAGTACACCCAAAAGTTTTCTAACCCTTCCCCTTGCAACTTCAACTTTACTTTTCCGCGACCAACGATTATGGCCTTCCTATCATCCCCTAAGAAGACATCACCACCATCGTATTTCTCATACTCGCAAAACCACTCACTATGGGGAGTGAAGTGAAAGGATGCACCTGAGTCAATCAACCATGCCTCATGATCTACATGTGTACTTGAAGAAGCCAAGTACACATCCCCACCTTCATCTGAGGTGGTTTTCACCTCTGCAGAAGGAGCATCATCAGATCCCTTTCCTTTGTCAGGAGCTTTAGATTTACAGTCCCTTTTGTAGTGCCCTTTCTTTCCGCATTTCCAGAAAACCACCTTTACAGGTTTTCCTGGAGATTTAGATATCCCTCTAGATTTAGATCTCCCACTCGATGACTTATTTTTGTTTCTATTTTGGGACCGTCCTCGTACAAACAAGGCATCACCATTCTGGCTCTCCATATTTTTCCATCTCATCTCCTCTGTCAGCAAGGATGAGACTATTTCATCAAACTGCAAGGCAGTTGCATTGCCACCTATTACAATAACCATACTATCCCACGAATCTGGTAGAGAACACAACAAACTAATGCACTTATATTCATTTGAAATTTTGATATCAACAGACAATAACTGACTTACCACAGTATTAAACGCGTTCAAATGCTTTGTCACCGATTCTCCATCTTTCATCCTCAGGTTATACAATTTTTTTGCTGGAATAGTTTATTCACCAGAAACTTAGATTGGTACAAAGTCCTTAACTTGTCCCACAAAGCCTTCGCCATAGCTTCCCCTGATACATTCAGCAATACTGAATCTGAGACACGCAATCGTATTGTGCTCTTTGCCTTTCGATCCAACTTCTTCCATTCTTCATCGATCACTCCCGTTGGTTTAGTACCCGGATCTACTGTGATCCACTGATTTTTATCAACCAACAGATCCTCCATCTTGAGTTTCCACAACTCAAAACTCTGACCATTAAATTTCTTGATCTCTATCTTTCCATTGCTCGCCATCTTCTTTTACCACTAGAATCGATCTCGCAGATCTCCCACTGAACACGGTCTACCACAGGTGCGAGCGAAACCCATCAGTGACAAGGGTGCCCCCTTGAAGCCAAAACTACTCCGATACCAAATGTAGGTTTTAACCCCATACTGAAATTACCTGCATACGAATTCTAAAACACAGAAAATAAACAATGTGAGAGCATAACACATAAAACACATACACACAGATTTTCCCGCTGGACCCCAAAACTGGGACTACTAGCTTGATTTTTCATTATGTTCCTTTCAATGTTACAATACATATTTATACATGCCGAAGCATCCAATACCATGGACCGAAAACCATCATTTCCAAAAACATGGATCGAAAACCATTGCGTCCAAAACCATGTGCGAAAATCATGCACAAAACCATAGGTAGGTCCGCCCAACCTAACATAGGGTCCAAAACCAAATTTTCTGGGGGCGTTGCCCCAGACCCCATAGAGTAGGGTTACCTGCAACCCTCAAACCCCCTGTGACTCCCCCCACTACGCAATGGGAACAACGAAGGGAGGGCTCCACCCCCCTTCTAACCCCCCGGTTAACTACGTGGGCTAGTTGTGGAAAGAATATAACACAACCCAATGACTTGGATTTCCTCCCTTGGGCCAGATCTCAAATGCTATAAACATGCATATGTAAATATCCTTGGGTTCACTTTTCATCGCATATCACAAGTATCCTTGGCCTGATCAATGCCACTACATGTTTGTGATGTGATCATACCCTTCATTAAAATTTTTCACATCAGGACTTTTTCACTGTATATCTTTTTCATATTCACATGGTAATGTCGTAACCCACTCGGACATAGTGCCCGAGGTTTAACTTTATTGGGTTCGCTCTCCACCGTTGATTTCCATCCAAGGATCCAATGGCTAACATTGATTTCGGATGGCCTACATGCATGAGAGTTACCCACTAGAAAAGTGTTTTCTCTCTCCACCATTGATCAACGCTCCCACAATCCGACGATCTACAACGATTTTAGGTGGCCTACATGCACAAGAGTTACTTGCCTAAAATGAGCGTTTTTTCTCTCTCCTCTATTTTCTACGTGTCATCCATTCAATGGAATCGGGTGCTCTCCTCTAAATACCACTTACCATTTTCATCCTCCTGAAATCTCACTTATCGCTTTAAAACTGCCCTTAGTCTTGGTTAGCACCCCGATTTGATTCACTTCCGATGATCGTTGACCTTCTACCATCGATGGCTCCATGACTCAGCCTCTGACAACTGTTTATTCCTTTCCACTTGAACGAAATCTCATCTCCGCCATTCATCTCTTAGCACCGTTCATCTTTCCACTATTCATCGCTTAAACATCAAACTCTAGTATATGGGTGAAAGATGGCAATACTAGGTTGAACGTTGTTGGTATAACGATATGCATTCAATCATATATATTGTGGGAATAGTTCTCATTGGAAAGGGGAACTATCCTGAGTGGTCTTGGAAGATAAAACACACTCTCATTTTTAACGAGCTATGGAAAGAAGTGTGTGTTGGAGAAGGAGACGGAGTGCCAAAACATCCAACCTCAGACAAGGAGCTCATAATTTGGGAAAATAAGAACAACAAGGCCTATGCGTTGATCACAACATCCATAAGCGAAGAGGTGAGTCAACATATTTCACCATTTTCAAATGCTTTCAAAGCCTTACAAAAGCTGAAGGAACTCTATGACTCACACTCTGCACTTGAAGTTGTTCAACTCATGATTAAACTCTTCACCCTTGAATTACAAAATAATGATCCTCTTGCCCTTGCATCCGAAGTAAAATCTATAATGCATGATATCAAAGTCACTAAGGTTGAATTTGATATTCCTCTAATCGCTTTTCTCAAGGCACTTTATCCTACTTACTCCAATTATCTTGAGTCATTGCAAGAAAATGGAAATCTCAAAGATATTACCTTTGACTCCCTTGTAAAAAAATTTGCTGAAAGAGAGAAAGCTTTTGGGAAGAATACAACCCCTGAATCTTCTGAAGAGGATGTGTGCCTTGCTCATAAAGAAAAGAATCTTGGCCAAGATTCTTCTGGAGGAAGAGGTGGTCAAAGAGGAAGAGGAAGATATTTTAGAGGCAGGGTGTTATAGACATTTTTGTGCCCTACAACCCCAAGCATGAAATATCCATAAACCAAGGGCTTGTAAGTCCCTAAAAGTGTTGTTCTAACCCCTAAAGGAACAAGGTCAATAGATTACAGCTTCTCCCTGAAGTTCTCCATGAGAAACTACTCAGAATTGGTCAAAACAAGATCATTGCAGCTGCTCCACTGGCTAAGTGTGTTGCATCTCACCTAAATACACTGTGAGGGTGCGTTGCATTTCAAAAGTCCATTCTGTGGGGTGCGATGGGCGAGAAATGACAAATGGCAGTGTCATTCCGCAAGGTGGAGAGGAAATGGAAGCTTCCAGAATCTTCTCCTGTGACACTTGCCTCACTGAATTCGACCAAGGATGAGTAAGAGGCCCTCAGTCTCCAAGTGGAAGCAAGAACTGTCAAAGAGAAGACACTAATGAAATCACAAGCTGACTCATCCTCCTTACAAATATCTATATATGGATCCCTCATCCCAGAGATCCAGAGGCTGGAATTTTGCATATTGTAAGGAATTGTTCTTGGTTTCTAGAGACAAACATCATATTGTTGGGTGATCTAAGCTTTTTTTTAGGTGAAGAGGGGCTTCTTTGCTGGGAAGTTGATGCTGGGTCGGAACAACTGGTTGTAACTCCTCCTGGATCTTTTCTTGTTTATCAATAAAACTATTTGAGTTTTCCTCCATGCTTTTGTATCATTAATGCTTATTACATTTGTATTGTCAATTTACATCTGATCCTAGATTGTTTATGATTATAGATCCATGTCTTTGTATAGTGCTATGCTTCTATGATCTTACAAGTACTTTTTGAAGCTGGGCGTGCAAGGGAGCAGGTAGCTGAGGACTATCAAAGAAGAGAGGGATCGAATCGAAGGATGAGCGCAAGACAAAGGTTGGTCTTTCTATTCCTCTCTATCTATAATTCATAAAGGAAAAACAAAAGTAGTTTTTCTCTATTTGTTTCTAAGGCAGCTATCACACCTTACTGGGATAGAGAAGTTCTAAATAGACACTTTCCTTGTAACAAAATGGCGACTCCGCTGGGGAGCTAATTATTTTGTTTGTTTATCATTCTTTGTTGTTTGTTTCATAAACTTACAAGTAGCATTCGAACTGCATTTGCCATAACAAATGCAAAGTAGACAACTGCTACTTCAATCCATCTACTGGATTTGTTTATGATTTAAACAACTGATTCACAAACTATCTGATTTCCCTTGTGATAGCTCTTAGATCCTCCTTAGATCTACTCCTGATTGTTGCATTACTGATTTCGTTTTACTCGGCCAAAACCCAAGAACTGAACTGCAAAATGTGACCTAGAACCCGAACAGAGTCTCGTTTCTGGCCCAGCGCAGGTACTGTTCAGAGATTCTGAATTTCAGCGCACTTCCCGAGTGGACAACCTGCGTTGCATTTCAGATTCTCTGTGTTACAGGTGCGCTGATCAGACTAGCTCTGTGTAGTTGTGGCTTCTGTGGATCATTCTTTCCAGTTCTATTCCTGAATTTTGCTACCTGTGATCAGTATATGTCTATTTGAAACCCCTTTTCCTTACTGTTATTCCATCTCCTTTGTACAAAAGAACTGTAGATGTTTTTGTGTGTTTGTTGAGTCATTTACAATTCTCCTTTGCAAAAGTAGCATAGTCGTACTGTCATCCTTTGATTTGAATCTGTCGCAAGTGTCAATTTCGATCGTAGGAAAAAGTTTGATTGCTGTTGACGGTCGATAATCCTGTTACTATTGCTTTTGGTCTGAATTTGTAATTTTCTAGTGTCAAGAACAAGCGTTCAGTTCAAAATCGTAAGGTGTTGTAATCATCTCCATTTTTTGATTTCGAAAAGAAGCTTGTTGATATTCGTCGCTTGAAAAGAAATTCAGATTTGTGCATCAAATTTCTTTTTAGCATCCATATACTAAGAAAGTCGAAAACAAATACATGCATGTGCATTTTCATATAGACAGTCTGTTTGGCTTGATTTAGGAAAAGTGCATTTACAGTGTGCTCTTTGCTCTTTGTGAAAAGATTCTATCTTTCTTTTCCCTTGTAGCTAGGAATTTCATTGCATAAAGGAGATAAAAAGTTTGTTTATCATCTTAGATTGCATTTTAGGAATTACATCTACATCTCGTGGTGAACTCGAAAGGCAAACTTCATAAACAAGATCAACTTAAAATAAATTCAATGAATCTAACAACGCTTTGGAACTTAACGCACAACATTTAGAAGTCTATGCTAGAGACGTATTTAGGCGTCGTAAAGCCTGGTAACTGTTGTTCTCACTGATGGTTGGGTGATTCCTCCACTTTGAGACAATAAGTGCCAGTACGGACTTGTGCTCCCATGTACCGTAGAGTATATTTTGGGAGACCCCAATAGGCTTAATCCTTTATCCATAGGAAGCCGTGTCTGCCGCCCTATCGACCGCAATGCACTGAACACAACATTCGGGAAGATTGACTGTCGTACCGTAAAAAGTATTCTGCAATTTTGTGATTGCTTTGGTACTCCCTCTACCTAGACTTCCTGAGTAGTCCCTTTCGTTCCTTTTCAGACTCCTTAACAGAAAAGGTCCATCTGAGCACTTGTCACTTCAGGCTCATTAAAAATCGAAGGAAACTAGAGTCATCTTTTATTTTTTCTCGACTCTTAAAAACTGAAAAAACAAGTTGTGTCAAAGCGTCTAAAATTCATTTAATTCAAAAACATACTTCCCCTTTATTTTAGTTGATCGAGTAATCCGCAGTTGTGGAAGAAAGTCAATTGAAACCCTGTCGTTCGCGGAGGCTTACGAGTCAACCGTCTTTGTCTCTGGAATCGAAGCCAGTACGGACAAAGCAAACTCGTTTAACCGGTTCCAAATCTCCTATTAAAGTTAGAACAAGTGTTCCAATGACATCAGAGACTCCGGTTACTCCAAACATTTTTGGAATCCCTGCCTCTATAGAAGAAGTTCAGCAGCAACAGAAGGACAGTGATACTGATCCTAGTCTGAGAGTAAACACTTGTGTTACCGAACCAGTTCCATCTACAACTGGTTCGGAGAGTCTTGCTCTTTAAACATCTGTCGCTGCCGATTTCACACCTTCTTCGGCACCAGAAATATTCTACGAACCTAATGGTCTTCCCCTTCCACCTAGTTTGATTTCCATAGAAGAAATTGTAGAAGATCCTCCAACAAGTAATCCATCGCAATTTGGAGTCGGGATCACTCTATATCCTTCTTCGTTAGAAGTTAGTCTACCACCAACGGAAGCTCCTGTAGAATCACTAGGTAATATTTTGGATAGACTACAAATGTCTGAACAACCGTCAACATCTAGGACTATGTCGTCTGACACAGCGACGGCAGAACTCCCTGCTATCACTCCGACAATGTTCGCCGGTATACCATCTGTCCCGACTAGCTCTCAACTGCTAGAAGGAGTCCACTTAGGGGCTATCTCAATAGTATGGTCTGTTCCTGTTTGTTCATCCGGAATAATATCCGGAAACTCTTATGTTGAGTCTCAACAAATTGATCCATTTGGAAGTCAATTTGGGCAGTCCGGCCCCCAAGGGCAAACAATTCCCTTAAGTTCTGGATTACCACCATATGGGGGGCAGTATACCCTTTCATTATCCCCTCCGGGGGGATATCCATACGGGAGTTCACAACCACATTCATGTTATACTGGAATTACCTCAAGCGGTTGGGTACCTATATTACCTCAACAACCAAGAGTTGTATACTTGATGCAACAATGCTTACCTATGTCAAATATCCCAACTACGCCAGCTATTGTAACGATGTCGCAAGTTCAAGCGCTGCCTGTTGTATCCCAACCTCAGATTTCACAGGTTGTAATGCAACAGCCCCTTGACCCTGCGACTCAACCACAATCACCGACCGGTGGAACGACACAGGTTCAGAAGGGTACAATTACCCCTCATCTTGGTCAAACTATTAGTATCGGGCAACAACACATGGCTTCACAACCAAGGCTGGTGCAATACCAACAACCGCAATTCCAACAAGTATACCAAGGTTCTAAGCAACAAATCTTTGCTAATAGTGGACAACCGTACATTCAAAACGGTCAAAATCAACCATTTTACAACGGTCATGCCCACCAACCTTACCAAACATACCAGCATCAAATGCAATATGCCGGTATGCAAAGACCAACTGCTCAGGCAATCCCATCTTACCCTGCGTATGCTTCACCTAACCTGAATCAACAGTTACCCTTTGTGGAAACTTTGGAGTTACCTAATTTAAACCTGTTAACAAATGATCCAATCGCTTACGCCCCTTGGTGGCCAGCGATTACGCATAAACTTCCATCAGATATTCCTAAATTTAATGGAAATCCGAGTGAAGATCCATCGAATCACATGATGACCTTTCATCTATGGTGTTCATCAAACACCCTGAATGATGATTTGATAAGACTTCGCCTCTTTCAGAGGACATTAACAGGTCCAACGGCAAAATGGTACATCGAATTGCCTAGAGCTTAGTTCGACAACTTCAGTACCTTAGCCACAACCTTTTTAACCCATTTTCAGTTACCAATAAGGTAAGAAACGGGAACAAAACTTCTTACCATTTTCAAACAGACAATGGCCACTCACATATCTGATCATATACATGAGTGGCAACGTCGTCGTAGAATGGTAAAAACGTATGTCCCCGATCAGCTCTTAGCTGAATGGTTTATCAAGTCATTACTACCTTCCATTATGGAAGATGTGGCAAAGGGGGGAGTCGTAACAGAAGAGCATGTCATCGCTTGTGCGCAATATCTGGACATGATTTACACTCAGTCCGGCACGCTCTACGATAAAATCCTGACGCCCCTAGACCGGAATTCTCAATTCCTCCCCCTCCTAAATCGAACAATGACTCTCATGCCGGCGATGGCGTGATTGGCACAACAGACATGAAATCGACAAAGGCTACATCCAAAAAGGCCTGTAAGATTTCAAGTCAAAATGCAAAAGATGAACTTCTTGCTTCGGAAGTAAATGGTGTATCGACAGATAAAGGCAAAGAAACCAAACAACCAGGGAGCAAGAAGAAAGGCAAAGGGAAGAAGAAGAAACAGGAGGAATCATCACCTGAGAAATCTTCTTCAAACCCTCCTGGAGATAGGAAACCAAAGAATCCATGCTTTATATGTGATGAGGATCATTGGACCGCACATTGTCCACACAGAGCTGAGCTTAAGAAATTCTTCAAGAATTCAAAAACCTCTGTAGTGTTAACTAATCCGTTTCCCAATCCAGGAACAAATCTGGTTGAAAGTGGAAATGCTTCCCCGTCTCAAGTGCTAATGTTGTCGGTTTCAAAACAGCTAAATGATGCTTTGATATCGACAAGGAACAAAGATTATGGGAATCCACAGCTGTCGAACAACAAGGATAAAGATCAACCTAGTAGTTCGACAACAACTTCGACAGAAGTTGCGCCACCCATCATTCCTGAATTGACAATAAAACCGCCAAAGGGAGTAGTACACAAGTCGACGTTTAATCCCCGCGCTAGAGCGGCACAACATTATAATATAGTGGAAGATTTGGCCCAATCGCCATCCGTTATGTTGACTCTTGAAGTACTACAGAATTTCCCATCCCAAAGGCAGGCTCTATTATCAGCCATTGGTGGGGTAGACCCAAAGGATTCCAATCTTGTATCCTTCGACCATAAAGGATACGATCCTCAATTACCAGCTCAACTAGCTTTCCTTGTTCAAGTGAAAGCCCTCAACGAAACTGTTCATCGAACATTTATCGATGAGGGAGCATCTACATGCATTATGTCGATGAGTTGCTGGAAAACATTAGGATCTCCAACCTTGTCGCGATTTTCGACGACATTAAAAGCATTCGACGGAAGGACATATACCCCATATGGTATCCTAAGTAACTTGAAAGTTGAACTAGGAGGGAAAATGGTAGAAATAGATGTTGAAGTCATCGATGGAAATCTTGATTACAACATCCTACTAGGAAGACCATGGATATATGCTATGGTGGCTGTTGTGTCGACCTATTTTAGGAAGATTGCATTTCCCTTTCAAGGAGGGATTACAATCGTCGATCAACAAAACTTCCTCCCCAATGGTTCTCAAGTTACAGGAAGCATTCCCATGATCCATGGAAGCCCCCATTCGCTTCAAAATATCGGAGTAGGCCTACTAAAAGATCCTATACTAATGGGAACTTTCGCCCTTCCACCTCCAATCAACCTGGCAGAAGTAGCATCGGTAGGAACCTGTAATATGATATCTTCTAAAAAGATCTCACAAAACGATATCGACATGGATCATGCAGTGGTTTTACCCCCAAGCCCAACGGAAATATTGTAGCAATCAATGTTCCTAGCATGGGAGACAAACCCAAATCAACGCTCATCAAGCGTTTGGATAGATAGGTCTAAAGAATATGGTACCCCTTCATATCCTTGGTCGCGAGTGCATGTCACCGACGAATGAATTGTCCATTCAATGGAAATTGAAGGGGCACCATGGAATGATTCCCACCATCGTTCCCTTCTTCTGGATTGTGAAGAAGATGCTCAAGATGACCTTTATCATCCTTCAGTCTTTGATTTTCTATCAAATACTGTAAACACGGTGAATTCCGAGAGAAACTTGTCCAATATTGAAGAGACTATCGCCATAAATATATCAACCAAAACAAATGTTGTAGAGAATATTTATGTTGGCAAATGTTGTTCTCCTTCAGAACTGGAAATATATAACGCTCTTTTTCGCGAATTCAGAGATGTCTTTGCTTGGTCATACAGTGAAATGCCAGGCATCAACTCGAGTATCATTGAACATGAAATTAAGATGTATCCAGATGTCAAACCATTACAACAACGGCTAGGGCAGGTGCATCCCAAGAAAGCCGCTGCAATTAAGGCAGAAGTTGAAAAACTTCTCCATGCTAGTTTCATCTACCCAGTTCCTATAACCGATTGGGTATCAAATATTGTCCTGTTATGAAAAAACAAGGAACAATTAGAGTGTGCGTCGATTATAGGGATGTAAATCAAGCTTGTCTGAAAGAGAACTACCCTACACCCTTCATTGACTAGATAATTGATGAATGCATCGGATGTGAAATCTTTTCATTCATGGATGGATTCTCCGGGTATAATCAAATAAATATCCGCCGACAGGACTAGTCAAAGACTGCATTTATTTGTCCATGGGGCACATTCGCATATCAAAAATTACCCTTTGGTTTAAAGAACGCAAGGGCGACGTTTCAGAGGGCAATGAACTATGCCTTCCATGACATCAAAAACATCATTCAACCATACCTCAACGACCTTTCGGCTCATTCGCGAAAGTGGACTGATCATCCGCAACATTTAAGAGCGATATTTCTACGTTGCCGACACTACAAGATATGACTCAATCCACACAAATGTGTATTTTGCGTTAGTTCTGGTCATTTACTTGGCTTTGTAGTCTCGAAGGACGGGATTCCTCTCGACCCATGTAAGGTCCAGGCAATCATAAATTTGCCTCCACCTTCGAATTTGCTTCAAATTCAGAAACTCCAAGGGAAAGCAAACTTTCTGAGGAGGTTCATTCCAAATTACGCCGAACTTGCTAAAGGTTATACACGTCTTTTGAAGAAGGAAGTACCCTTTGTCTGGGATCAGGTTGCGCAAACTTCCTTTGATGCTTTAAAAGAATCACTAATGAAAGCATCATTAATGTACACTCCTGATTATCAAAAATATTTTAACCTGTATCTGGCTGTAGCGGATACAACCATCGCAATGGTTTTAGTTCAAGAAGTCAATGGAATTGAACATCCTATATATTATTTATGTGAAAACTTAAATGATATAGAAAGCAAATATTCTTACGTTGAAAAGCTATCACTTGCAGCTGTTCAAGCGATACAGAGATTTCGACACTATGTCCTCTTTCGGAAAACTACCTGTCATGCGGAAAGAGTCAATTTTATGGACAAAACCGACCTCCCTAGAAGCTAAGGCTTTCTAGTGACAAACAAGACAATTAAACACTACCTTTCTCTAAATATGCATTTAGAATACAAGTAATCAGGTGTCTAGCCTCGCCGATCCGGATGAGCTCCTCCTCCTTCTCTTCGAAACCTGCATTCACTAACAAGCCAAAAGATTACATAGCACCTGAATAACTTATAAAATAAAACATATTCATCATACAGACCAAGGAGTATATGAAGCAAATCATGTATAACAATCTGTTGAGAAAAGTGAGCTTAATTGTATTAAGTGGAAACAAAAGAAACCATTACAACCTGAGTCTTGGTGTTGTGTAGGTCCCTCCCAGGGTCCAGCAAGAGTTCTCCTTTACTTTGATCAGCTCACCCACTTCCAAATAAGGCAAGGAAAGGATGGGAATCTCTCCTCTCAAGCTCTATAAGGGAGTCCTAATTCCAGCAGCATCTACCCTTAGGAATGTTTAGCTTTCAACCTCCCCTCCCTCTGGCCCAATGCCTGTATTTATAGTGCTTTAGAGGAAGTTAATCAGGTCCACCATCAATGGGATAAGCCCCTCTTTGAATGGGATAGCTCCCCTCTTGATGGGATAAGTTCCTCTTTCATAGGGATACATGAACCATCTAGAGGCGCTCAATACACGTCAAACAAACTTCTAGAATGCTCTAGAAATGACCACAAGTAACGTTTTTGAAGTGAAACTTGCGCCTTTTGACCTTTACAGGAGTACGCACCCACCCCTTTACAGACAGAGTGTACAAGTACGCAAGTATTGTGAACTTGGGGTGCGTACACGTAGGTAAGGCTAAGAGAAACTACGTAACCAGAGTTATTTGACTTTTTAAGGACTTTCTCTCTTTCTTGGAGTTTGACATGAAGAGCAGAGGTATAAGACTTGCCAAGGAGGATAGTATGACAGTTGATGGAGCCATACTAACTGCAAATAGTCATGGTGACAAATTTTAGTGTAACAAATTTCCCCCTAAAGTGCGAAGCCTGTAGTAGATTAGGGTTTCATATCATCTAGGAAGGGTGAAGTACTTTATCATTTCAAGGATTATCTTGTGGAGAGCCCAGTCGGAACCTGCAAATATTCAACACAAAATACATATATAAGATCATATCATCGCTGAGGTAGGCATTCCCATACTCAGATTGAAAACTTTAACTAACAAACTAACTACTGCTCTGATACAGGAATGATTTTGCAGTACATCATAATCATAGACTCTGTGTAGACACAGTATGGACGCAGCCATCTGTTTATAGTTGGTCTACTATACAATGAATACAAAACTCCTCGCAGCCTGGATGGTGGAAACTAGATCCAGGGTCTTCATTTCTACTTCCCGAAAAGGTACGATTCTATCCATGCGAATAAATGAGTTGATGTCGAGCATGGTAGAAACCACTTGATTACCAGTCGATGATGTAAATTGTTAACAAGTGTGAGAGAGACCACCAGTGATGTCAATGGTTCTCAAAGTACCCAGTACAATCCATGAGATGTGAATGAATGAGTTGATGTCGAACATTTCACGGAATCCTTCGATCGAAAGTCAATGATGTAAATCGTCGTCAAAGGCGAGAAACCTGCCATTGATGCATGCAGATTTCAAGGTACTGACGATTTCTAGGTCATCTTTCTAGATAATGTGCTGATGTCGATAGAAAGCGACCAGTTGCAGGCAAGCCCACAACACGAAATCACAGATCAAGTTGAAGAAATGTAGATGTAAGTACCGACTCAGGGATGGTCGGGATGGATGACGGGTATTTTGCAGATGAATGGTTTATTTGCAGTGACCTCTTGAACACATAACGACACAACAGATGGCTTGGTGACATTTGACCCAAAGTTAATACCCGGCTGAAGACTTTCAATGTGGTTCAATCAACCGTGAGGCAAAGGATTTCCCAACCCAGGTGAATGAAAAGTGTCGTGTTCAAGAGTGGTGATAAGGTTTCTTCTGAGACAAAGGATAAAAAATAGGCTCATTTTTCTCTCTTTTCCCCCACCATTTCTGGCAAGTACCTCTTTATTTTTTACAAGCTTGAGGAGGATAACATATGCTTGATTATAAGCTCATCCTTCGGATGAGTCCAACTTAGTTTAGATTCGAACCCTAAGAAGGAGTGGTCCGTTCCTGTTTGTAATCGAACAGGTCCTTTACTATGAAATTTTAACGAGTCCAGTATAGGCGAAACTCGGCGTTTTTCAATTTTAGAGAGTCTGAAAAAACTTAAGAAGACTCCAGGGTTGAACTTTTTCGTAAATTTGTGTCTCCCAAGCCCGAAAAGGTATAAAATAATACTTGAGAGAACCGCTTGATCTTGCGACCAAGGAGTACTTTCATGATTAGTGTCTTTGACCTGAAAAGTAAAAAGCGATCAAGGACACGTCGTTTTATTTCCAGTATCGAATTTGAAACGACAAAAATCCGGCAATCTTTTCCTGTTTTTATGGTCAGAAAAGGGCTATAAGGGGACCGTCTTTTAATTTCGTTTTAACGAGTGTAAAAGAAATGCTCGACAATCTTTTCATGTTTTAGGAGTCACAAAAGGGCTTAAAAGATGACTCTGATGTTTTTGTTTGTGAAAAATGACAATTTTCCCTGAAAATCGTTTTATCCTGCACAAAAACCAACACATTACTCATACCTGTTTAAAGATAGATAAAAATACTTTGAAAAATACCTTTTCATGGTGGAAAATAAACAAATTTAACATTTATTTACTCAAAAAACCTATAAAAAGGGCTTTTACCATTTCATTTTTACCATTTTACTGTTGAGGAGAGAAAAAGGGCTTTTGGCAAGAAACTTCCCGTGGACATTGCAGAGAATCCGACCGTCGAAACCGAACGCCGTCTCATCAGGTATTCTACAACATCCTCCTCTTCATTTCCATCCGTTTAGAATTTGTTTTTAAGCTTTAGTTTCATTTTTTGGAGGCCTTGGGGTTTCAAGGTCCGCTTTTCGGGGTACGCAGGTGCTCCATTGGTGACCTGCGTACCCCGACATTTTCTCAGTTGGGAAAATGTCGGGCGTACGTAGCTTGCCTTAAGAGAACCTGCGTACACACGCTCTGTCTCTAAAGGCGGGCTGCGTACACCGCGGAGAGGATTTTCAAACCCCCATTTCTCCAAATGAACCAAAAAAATGTAATTTTATGGACTCTAACAGATGTTTTATGGTGTGTAGATTGCCCACCATGCTTGATTGGCGCAAGAGAGAACACGAAGATGTTGATTTGGCCGCCATTAATCACCAACCTTCCGTTGATGCTTTGAAGGCATGCGGCCTTTACAAATACTGGGCCATACCTAGCATGAGGGCCCAGGTGCGCTTTCTAGAGTGGTTGGTTAAAAGGTGGAACGTTCAGGATTAGTGCTTTTACATTGGAGGGAACCAGCACGAGATAGAGCCCTCAGATATTTACTTTCTCACTGGTTTTCCCAAGAGGGGCAAACAATTGACTCTGTCCGGGACTAGGCCGGGTGGCCAGTCCATTGCTAGTCTCCGACTAGAGTGGTGCAATAATCAGAACTAGGATAAGGGGATAGAGATCAAAAAGATATCCCGACCTGAACTTATGGTAATTGCCTTTACAGTTACCAGACTTTGCGGGGCTGCCGCTTTGCACATTGCCACTAGATCCCAGATGCGGATGGCGATTGATTGCTATCGGGGCACCATTTTCAACTGGTGCGATGTTGTGTTGGCCAACTTAAAGGGCCAACTGACTAGGACCAAAAACGGATAACTGAAGACTTTTGGTTATGGGCCTTTAGTTGTGAGTTTTTCCCTAGAGAGGGTTCCGATGCTGATCCCAGAGCAGCTCACTGTTGAGGTTGGGCCTCCCCGAGAGCCTAAGTTGACGCGATGGGTTGCGGTGATGGCCCGTCATCCTGACGAGGGCACAGAGGTTGTCCGGTTTAGACCAGAGTATTTTCACAGGTTGGAGAACCAGGTCTTCTCAATACAGGATTTTCCTTATGCCAGAGTTGATTTTCGTGGAGATCCGGACATGATTCTTCCACCGGGAGAACAATGGGACGACACAGGTACTTCATTTTTCACAAGTTTTTAAATTATCTATTTTTTTTTGTTTTTATGTCGTCTCAAAGCTGATAGTGACAATTTTCAAAATGCAGATGTAGGCCCACGGCGTCCAGCCAATCTCCGGCTTTTCGAGAGGAGAGTACCAGTTGCACCGGCACTGGCCCCACAGGACGCGGCTGTAGAGACCTTAGCTGAGTTGGAATAAGACCTAGAACGTCTTACGACAGACATACCAGAGACTACTATAGATGATATTCCTATCAGGCTTCAGCGCTATGTCGTCACAGTCCCAGGACCTTTTAGGAGGTTCTTGTGTAGGGTAGCCCGTGCAGTGGTGTCGTATACAGAGCATCACCAGTGATTGGATGGTCGCTTTTGTAGACACATGTGACATTTTGGTTTTTTGTACTTATCATTTTTGCCGATCAGAAGGTGTTTTTCAACCTATGATCGAAGACGATGTATTTTTTGACACACTCCTATCTATATATATCATTATTACCGGCTTATCTTGTTAAACATGTGTGATGAAATGTTTTTAAATTTACATGTATGATTATCGCAAATGTCTGTCTAACATTCGAGAAGCAATTGCATCTGCTAATGTATTTAAAGACCTTGGAATATGCTGATATTCAATGTAATCAAATTCACGTTCCAAGAGACGCACTCTCAAAAATAACCTTAATAACACTGGATTTCTAATGGCATATACTCTGTTAAGCTGTAATATAACGAGTTCAGAATCTAACCTCACTATCAAACTCCGAATCCCAAACGAAATAGATTCAGACAATAATTCAATCACTGCACTATATTCTGCAATGTTGTTTGTTGTTTGAGCGAGGCTCACCCCATGCATAGAAACTAACTCGTCAGAGGGCGAATAGATAACCCAAGCTGTGGAAGAGATATTCCGTGTACTACGACAAGCACCATCAGCGAATCCAATGTACGTTTGGAGAGGCATCGACATCTGCAATATCAAGAGTAAAACCAAGATAAGCCAGAATAACGACGAAAAACACACTTTCTAAGCTAAGCACACTCTCTATACTAACAAACACACCAGCTAGAAAGAAAAACCTAACCTAACTAAAATCTCCATACCCATCAGTTAAGCATAATACCTCTTTAGGTAAAGTCCATTTCTGGGTTTACCCAAAGAGTCCCCGTCAAAATCTACCAGCTCATAGGCCCCTTTTGCTAGCTTTCGCTTAACAATGTAGGGCCCATGCCACATAGGAACGAATTTTCCAACACCTAATTTATCGTTAGCTTGATCATATAATAGCACTAGGTCTCCTTCCGAAAAATTTCGAGGGGTCACGTTTCAATCATACTGAGCTTTCATACGTTTTGCATGAGTCTCGATCACTAATGCAGCGTCACGTCGAGTCTCATCTAATTGAGCTAAGTATAATAAACACTTCTCCTCTTCGGAAGTAGCTGGAAGTAATTCGACAACCATTTGAAGTGACGGGATTTCGCATTCAATGGGCAGCACAGCTTCCAAACCATAAACTAGTTGGAAAGGAGTGAACCCTGTTGATGTTTTCACTAAGGTTCGGTATGCCCAAAGCGCGGAAAATAACATGTTGTGCCAATTCGACCGATGAATACCAATGATTCGTCGGATCATGATAGCTAAAACTTTGTTGATGGACTCAACCAGACCATTCGCTTGTGGATAATAAGGAGTTGAGCTATCGTGACGCAAACCAAGCTGGCCTGTAATTTCTGTCATCATAACGTTTCGAAAATGGCGCCCATGGTCAGTGATTATCACTTGTGGGACACCAAACCTAGCAATAATGTGATTGAATATGAAAATTGCAGCTGTCTTGCCGTCTACCTCGAATGTAGGCATCGCCTCGGCCCACTTAGTAAAATAGTCAACGCAAGGATGATATACGCATGCCCCCCAGCCGAGTGAGGGTTACATGTAATAAAATCGATACCCCATTTGGCAAAAGGACCAATGGCAATTATAGGGTGGAGAGGAGCAAGCGGTGCACGCATCTTGCGATCAAACACTTGACAGTTGTGGCATTTCCGGAACGCAAGAATACAATCTTTAAATAAGGACGGCCAGAAGTAGCCAGCGCGCAATATCTTTTGGGCTGTGGCATACCCAGACATATGACCGCCACACGCTCTAGAGTGACAGTCATTCAAAACCCTTTCAACTTCCTCGTGAGTTAGGCAACGACGAAAAACCAAGTCCGCCCCACAGCGATAAAGAGTATCTCCAATAATTTTGTACTGTTGGGACTGGAATCGAATTTTACGACGTTCCGACTTTGAAACTTTGGGCCGAAAGGAATTGGGTCTGGAGATAGACGATTATATCCCCATACCACGGATCTAAAGTGCTGATGAGAAACAAAGATTCGTCTGCAATGGGTTCCTCTGCCACAGTTTCTGTGTCGGCACACGGGAAGTCACACATTAACTTGACAAAAACTAAAGATTTCCTAGACTTAGATTTTTCAAATTCCAAGTCGAACTCCTCCTGGATAACAATCCATTTGGAGTACTTGCCCCCTAGCAATTGTTTAGTTAAAATGTAGATCATAGGGTTGCAATCCGAAATGACTGTAGTTTTACGGAGTAGAATGTAGTGACGAAAACGTTGGACAGCTTGAACGGCTGCCAATGCCAATTTCTCCACATGTGAATACTTGAGCTCAGTTTGATTTAAGGTCCGACTATGGTAATATATCACATGTTCCGTTCCGAATTCGTCTTCCTGTACTAAGACCATTCCAATGGTGGAATGAGCAGCGGCGAGGTACAAAAAGTAATCCTGGTTGTAGTTGGGAGGATGTAGCAACGGTGCATGGGTTAACACGTCCTTGAGTGCATCAAACGATTTCTGAGCTATCTCATCCCAAGAGAATTGAGCGTTCTGTTTCAACAACCGGGTAAAACCCTTGGTAATCTCGACGTAGTTAGGAATGAATCAGCGTAAAAATTTTGCTTTCCCCTGCAAACTTTGGAGTTGACGAAGACTCGAAGGAGGAGGCAATTTGATGATGCTTCTACCTTCGAGGGATCGACGCGGATGCCGGCTTTTGAAATTACAAATCCCAGCAATCGTCCCACTTCTATACAGAAGACACATTTTTGTGGGTTCAACCGAATCCGATAATGCCTACACCTCATGAAGATTACTCGTAAATGGACAAGGTCATCAGCTTGATGTAAGGAGTGAGCGGGAAAACCATCGAGATACAGTTGCACAATGTGTTTGATGTCATGAAACGCATAAGACATCGCCCTTTGAAAAGTGGCTCCGGCATTCTTCAGCCCAAAAGGTAATTTGCAATAAGCAATTGTTCCCCATGGACAAATGAAAGCCGTTTTTGGTTGATCGGCAAGTAGAATTTTGATTTGTTTATAACCGGAAAAACCGTTCATAAAGGAAAATATTTCACTGCCAGCACAATCATCAATTATTTGATCGATATAGGGTGTTGGGTAGTTGTCCTTGGGACAAGCATGATTGATATCCCTATAGTCGATGCATATTCTTATTGTTCCCTGTTTTTTGTTAACCAGAACAATATTCGATACCCAATCTGTTAACGGGATCGGATAAATGAAACCTGCTTTTAACAGCTTCTCAACTTCTGCTTTAATTACAGCCGCTTTTCGTGGGTGAATCTGATGCAAATGTTGTTGGACGGGTTTAGCGTCCGGGTAAGTCTTGATCTCATGGACAACAATTGCGGGATCAATTCCTGGCATTTCCTCATAGGACCAGGCAAACACGTCGCGGAATTCTTGAAATAGAGCCTTGTATGTCTGAATTTCGTCATCTGAACACGAGGCACCTATATGAATGTGCTCAACAATTCTGGACTTGACTGAAATGTCAATGGGAATAGTGCAAGAAATGTTTCCCAAATTCAGCTCTGAATCAAGATGTTTCATTGGACTCTGAGCTTCTTTGACATATTCAGCTGTAAAGATTGATGAGAAATCATTTTCAAAATGATCATCCTCAGGTAAAAACGAAGATCTATGATGGAGATCTTCCCATGGTAAATCGGCTATGCACAGGAATTCACAAAATTGTTCGTCAGATGACACAACTTCGGGAAACGTTATTAACTCCGAGGTTGAGGTGAAAAGTGATTCCTCACGGACCACATTCATTTGGTCAATTTTGGTTGAACTCGGGTCGGTAAAACACTGCACGGCTTCATAGGCAATTTCATATGGACTCAAAGGCATTGCATCACCAAATGAGTCTATCTCAGATTCAGAAGGAACGATCCAAGGATTGTCATAAACAATGGTGTCTGAAGTAATCATATGAATTGATGAAAATGAAGATACGGCATTGATTGGAGGAAAAGGAAAAGTTCCCAGTAAACCGGCATCTTTAACTAATCATACGCCAACATCCTTATAAGGGATAGTCGTTTTACCGACATGCTGGATACTCTCTGAAGAGGCTGGGTCGGATGAAAAGTAAGCCAGCTGGTCTATGGCTACGATCTTGCCATTATGTGGAAACTTTATTACTCTGAAGACCGACGAAACGACTGCTGTCATAGCGTAAGACCAACTTCGATCCAAGAGAAGGTTGTAGTCTAGAGGGGCGTCAACCACCTCCACATCTAGACTAAAGGTTTTTCCCTCAACCCCTATAGGCAAATCCTGTAGAATGCCAAACGGATGAAACCCACGGCCATCAAAGGCCTTAAGAATTGTCGTGGATTGATTTAGTGAAGGAGAACCAAGCGATCTCCAGCACTGTATTGACATAATACACGTGGAAGCTCCTTCATCAATTACAGTCCGATGAATAGGCATGTTTTTTACTATCACTTGGATCTAGAAAGCCATCTGATGAGGCAAACGCGGTGTACTATTTTCTAGATCAAAGATTATTAGGTTCGGGTCCTGAACATCAACAGCTCCTATAGCCGACAAAAGTAATTTGCACTGTGCTGGGCATGATTGCAGCACTTCTAAAGCCGACATTGCTGAGGGTGAAACAGCTAAATCCTCAACAATGTTGTAATTTTGGGTTGCTCTCGCATGTGGATTGAAAGAAGACCTTCGAAGTACACCCTTGGCGGGTGGTTTGATTACTAAGTCAGAGTTAGGTTTCTCGATCTGTAGTGGATCGGAACCGGGAGCTAAGGTTGATGGATTAGAATGAGAAGATTCTGCTTCTTTCGATCCATCAACAGGACTTTTACTACCATAATCTTGCGATCGAGTCGCAATCCTTACATGAGACATCATTAATATGGGCTCTTCACTGGCACTCGAGGAAGAACCTATCATTTTAATCTCCTGCTTTGGAAATGGATCTTTCAAAACAACAGGAGTTGGGGAACCCTTGACGATTTTTACAACCTCGGCCCGATGAGGGCAATCTCTTGTAAAATGATCCTCTTCACAAATAAGACAAGGATATCGAGGTTTGCGCTTTTCGTCATTGGTTTTCGACTTTTCTGTTTTCTCCTTTGGAGTTTTGTCTGCTTTATTCTTCTTCTTACCTTTCTTCTTCCCATCGTTTTTTGATTTAGCTGTAGATGACTCTACAGCGTGAATATCAGCGGAAACTTCAACAGAAGATTCTCCTGTCGGGGAGTCTGGTAAGGTTATAATGGGCGAAGAATTCTTTGAAGACTTCTTCTTGCTTTTAGTATTCACCGTACCAATCATGCCATCAGCAGCATGAGATCCCAAAGGAGCAGCAACGATTTGATTTGACTTTGGAAGATCTGGGATCTTTTCGTGTAACGTACCTGACTGAGTGTAAACTAAGTCAAGGTACTGCGCTTGAGCAATCACTTGCTCCTCAGTAACTACGTCGGCCTTAGCTACGTCTTCAGTAATCTTCGGTAATAATGATTTAACAAACCATTCAGCCAAGATTTGGTCCGGGATAAAAACTTTCACTAATCACCTTCGACGTCTCCATTCATGTATATGATCGGAAATATAAGTGGACGTCGACTGTTTTAATGAAGTTAGTAACTCCGTACCATTATCATATCTGACCGGCAACTGAAAATGAGTTAAGAACGAGGTAGCTAACTGACTAAAATTATAAAAAGAGGCCCGTGGTAACTCAATGTACCACTTGGCCGCGAGACCAATGAGCGTACGCTGGAAAAGACGTAAGCGGATCGAATCATCCGAGATAGAATTTGAGGCACACCAGAGGTGGTAAGTCATCACATGATTTGACGGATCCTCTCCAGACTTACCCTCGAACTTGGGAATGTCACTGGGAAACTTATTCGGCATTGGCGGCCAAAGCGGAAGATAATTGATCGGATCGTTCGTTAGGCGCGTCAAGTCTGGTAAATCCAAAGTTGCGATAAACAGTAATTGCCAATTAGGATCCCTAAAACTCTGGGTCACAAGACCAATCCCAGGAGGAGGATATCCAGGATAACTTGGAATAGGAATCGCATTCGGGATATTGTATCCTCCTCAAAAACCAGGATTAACCGGACCGTACTGGGGTTGCTGAGGTTGTTGATAAGTGTACCCAGGATACGGTTGATACTGGTAAACTGGCTGTTGGACAGCAGGCCCGTATTGGTACTGTCCCTGGTACGGTTGATAAGCAAATTGTGGTTGACTAGTGACAACCGTACTTAAACCAGGTTGTCCTATAGGAATCTGAACCGTAGTTTGAATCATGGATCCAGACAATGATAAATATGTCTGAGGAGTACTGGCAGAGACAGTAGAAACCGGAGCTGTCGATACTCCAGAAGTAAGTGTGGTGGATGGAACAGATGTTGTGGTAGTTGCAGCAGTCGTTTGAGATGGAGTACTAGGTGCAATGGGCGACTGAGTAACTACTAAAGGTACAAAAGTTTGAACATTAGACTAGACTGGTTGTTGGGGTGAACCAGAAACTAAGGGTTGTCCAGTTTGAGATGACAACTGTACGCTTGGCTGCAACACCTGTTGAAGTTGCAATGGATCCCACACTATGTTCATTCCGGGGTATTGACCCATGACAGGTTGAGGATATTGAGATCCATAACTGGATTGAGGGTAGGATTGATAATTGAAAGGTACATTTCCCGTACCTTGAACATAAGATTGACCTTGGGGTGGTTGATAACCTTGACTCGAGTACTGACCTTGGGGTAGATACCCTTGAGGTAAGTACTGATATTGGGGTTGACCTTGAGGCATAAATTGATACTGAGGTTGACCTTGGGGTACATATTGAGGCTGGGGTTAACATTGAGGAATGTATTGCACTATAGGTACATATTGTCCTTGAGGTTGCCCCCCAGACGTAATTTGTGTACCTTGAGGTTGCCCCCCAGGCGTTAATTGAGGCTGCCCCCCAGGCGGTAACTGGCCACCTTGAGGTTGAGAACCGGGAATTGAACCTGACATCATATAAATGTCTCCTACACCCAACGGTTTATTACCATTGTTTCCAGTTAATAACCCATGTTCAATGGGTTGAGGAGATGCTCCCACAAAAGTACCAAAAAGTGACTGATACCCAGAGGGAACAGAAGGACTGTCGTACAAGAAAGATTCAGGAGATTGAGTGAACACGGACGACTGACCAGACATATTTACAGGAGTATAAATACCTCCGGGTGGATAAGGAGTACGAGGTGGAGAAAAACTTGACCCGGAGTTGTCCAAATAATTAGTTAACGAAAGATACCAAGTAGTACTTCTAGGTGGACTGTAAAAAATGGATTCACGCTCCCTTAGATCAATAGTAGGTTGATCTTCAAGGATAGAGACGCCTATTTCTTCTTCTGGAGCAAGTTCTTCAATAGCTATCAAACTAGAAGGAAGATTTTCGGTGATGACTCTTTCTACCCTAGGTTAATCAGGAGCACTAGAAGTTGGAGTAACAGGTTCAGAGATTTCAGGTTCTTCGCCTATATCACTAGTAGATGAAAAACTACCAGCAAGCTCGGAAACTGCAACAGCTTCTGGATTATAACCTGTTTCTAGACCTTGGTAATCTGGATGGACTACCAATGACGACTCTCCTTCTTCAGGTGAACCTACTTTACTGCCACTAGGAGTTACAAGGACTTTCAAACCTTCGTAATGACCCGGGATGTCTTCAGGAGGTTTGCCCCGAAGTCTACGGGACTTCCTCAACAAATCGGCCACGGTAACAATCTCAGGAGACTGGCCCCGAAGTCTACGGGACTGTCTCGGTAATTCAGCCACAGTTAAAAACTTTTAACTACTGCACACGCAAACAAAGTAAAATCTCAAAGAAAACCGCCTAAAGTATCTAAAGAACCAAACAAATTTGAATCACAGGCCTAAAGAATCTAGGGCCTCAAACCATACACAAACAGTAGCCTTCCGGACCGAAAACACTAGTTGGTGATGAAACCCAACATCGCCGAGTTCAGTACAGAAGTGGTGGGTGGAACAGTTACCCCGGCAACCTGCTTAATGAATAGACCGGCACAAGTTCCTCCACTTTAACCATCTCGAGTGAAGTGAACCCCCCGGAAAATCCAAGTGAGTCTAGCCGACATCTGCTCCAGGTACAGTGGGATCTTCCCTCCACCGTCACCTCGGGTAGAATCCTAAAGATAATGGTCACTAAGGTTACCAACAACAACAAATATACCTAGGGGAACAGTCTATGACCCGATAGCACGCAAGGGCAGAGTAACAAGCTCAATCCCCTTGCTGGATCCTTGACAATAATCCAAGGTTTACCGACAAGTGACCCCAGGCTCCTCGACAATAATCCGAGGTTTACCGTTTGTAGTACATGCGTATCTGGTGTCTTTCCCAATGAAGGGGGATTGATCCCCTCACTGGTTCGGACACGGTCTTGTGCTTCTCCTTTAATAGGAGCTTTCCCAGAGTACAAATGAAACAGTTGGATTTATCCTACCACAAGATGAGCTACTTGTTTGGTTTTACTGTCTTGGAGAGTTAATTACTCTCCTACTCCAAGACACTAGCCTGATCTATATTGATGTTTCAGAGCCCTAGTAAATAAAAAGTTACTAAGTTGATTTTACTTTAAGCGTTAATTTTTTATGGCTTTTCTTTAGGACAAAAGGTAGTGGAGATGAAACTGATGGTGTGTAGACTCGACTCAAATCCACTAGAAAGATGCACTTAGGATGATTTATACTAATTTTCTTTTTCAATGAATTCCCTAGCTAAGAGAGTTGGAGAATGCAAAATTGATATAAAGACAACTTTCTTGGCAATGAAAATCAAAGAAACAGTCTCTTTATCTTTTCCAAAGCATACAACACATGACCACTAATTATTTCACGAAAATTCCTTTTCTTTTCAAAGACTCAAATGCTACTAAAGCAAACTTTTCTTCAAAAGAGATTTTTTGTATTTTTACCTATATTAACAAAGCATATAAAACTACTTTAACAGAAATCAAAGTTAAAAAATCTATGGCAATCAAAGCAACTCAATTTCACCCAAAAGAAAATCTAAGAGAAATTCACCTAAAAGTAAATCTAATGAGGCAAAAGCCTACCAAGTATGATTCCAGGAGGTTTTACTCAGTCATGATTTAACCAAGGACTAGTTAATGCAGAATCAAAAACCAGTCAAAAACAAAAATCAAAATCTTTTGTTCTTTTTCTTAAGAATAAAATTCAAAGCTTTAACTAGCAAGCTTTCTCAAAATTCCGCAAAGAGACAACACAAAGGTAGGTTTCTCACATAGGTGGATTTTATGAAAGGTCCGACTCCTAAGAAGACTGAAAAGACCAAGGAGATCCAAGATTTTACAACTTCTAAAGCCAAAGTCACTACAGGACCAATGGTCGCCATTTTGTCATGCGGAAAGAGTCAATTTTGCGGACAAAACTGACCTCCTTAGAAGCTAAGGCTTTCTAGCGACAAACAAGACAATTAAACACTACCTTTCTCTAAATATCCATTTAGAATACAAGTAATCAGGTGTTTATAACATACCTTTAGTCCAACACTTTGTAGTAGTCCAGCCTCGCCGATCCGGATGAGCTCCTCCTTCTCTTCGAAACCTGCATTCACTAACAAGCCAAAAGATTACATAGCACCTGAATAACTTATAAAATAAAACATATTCATCATACAGACCAAGGAGTATATGAAACAAATCATGTATAACAATCTGTTGAGAAAAGTGAGCTTAATTGTATTAAGTGGAAACAAAAGAAACCATTACAACTTGAGCCTTGGTGTTGTGCAGGTCCCTCCCAGGGTCCAGCAAGAGTTCTCCTTTACTTTGATAAGCTCACCCACTTCCAAATAAGGCTAGGAAAGGATGGGAATCTCTCCTCTCAAACTATATAAGGGAGTCCTAATTCCAGCAGCATCTACCCTTAGGAATGTTCAGCTTTCAACCTCCCCTCCCTCTGGCCCAATACCTATATTTATAGTGCTTTAGAGGAAGTTAATCAGGTCCACCATCAATGGGATAAGCCCCTCTTTGAATGGGATAGATCCCCTCTTGATGGGATAAGTTCCTCTTTCATATGGATACATGAACCATCTGGAGGCGCTCAATACACATCAAACAAACTTCTAGAATGCTCTAGAAATGACCACAAGTAACTTTTTTGAAGTGAAACTTGCGTCTTTTGACCTTTACAGGAGTACGCACCCACCCCTTTACAGACAGAGCGTACAAGTACGCAGTTATTGTGAACTTGGGGTGCGTACACGTAGGTAAGGCTAAGAGAAACTGCGTAACCAGAGTTATTTGACTTTTTAAGGACTTTCTCTCTTTCTTGGAGTTTGACATGAAGAGCAGAGGTATAAGACTTGCCAAGGAGGATAGTATGACAGTTGATGGAGCCATACTAACTGCAAATAGTCATGGTGACAAATTTTAGTGTAACACTACCATTCTGTCAGATTGCAACCCCATGACTTATATATTGTCGCGACAGTTGCTGGGGGGCAAATATTCAAAATGGATAGCAATCATACAAGAGTTTGATCTAGAGTTTGTAAAATCCAAGTCAAAGAAAGCTCTAGTTTTCACAGAATTATTGTGTGATCTCCCATCGTCTTCCAATGATGACACATCTGAAGAAACAATCGTGGACAAAAAATTGTTTCTGATATCTGCAAGCAATGAGTGGTATGGGGATATAATCATTTATCTCCAAACCCAAAAATACAGGCCAAACACCTCCCACTCCGAACAAAAATGTATTCGATACCAAGCAAAAGACTACATGATCGTCGGTGTCACACTTTACCGTCGTGGTATCGATACAGTTCTGAGAAGGTGCCTCACCCATGAGGAGGCCGAAAAAGTCCTGAATGATTGTCATTTAGGCACATGTGGGGGGCATCAATCTAGATATGCTACAGCGCAAAAAATCTTACGAGAAGGATACTTCTGGCCAACAATGTTCAAAGATTGCATAACCGCAGTCAGAAGTTGCCATGCTTGTCAAATTTTCGATAACAAAACCAGAAGACTGCCCGCACCTCTGCAGCCAATAGTGGTTGTTGGGCCGTTCACCAAATGGGGCATCGATTTCATGACATGTAACCCCACCTCGACCGGGGGGCATGGGTATATCATAGTCGTAGTTGACTATTTTACCAAATGGGCTGAGGCAATGCCTACATTAGATAATACTGGTGAAACAGCTGCCCTCTTCTTTTTAATCATGTAGTCGCAAGATTTGACGTACCATAGGCTATAGTCACAGATCATGGATCGCATTTTCGCAATCACATGATGGTCGAATTAGCTGCCAAACTAGGGTTGTCTCACGACAGCTCTACTCCATATTATCCGCAAGCCAACGGACAAGTTGAAGCAATCAACAAAGTCCTAAAGTGCATGCTGCAAAGGATGATTGGAGTTCACAAAAGAAGATGGCACCTAATCCTGTACTCAGCTTTGTGGGCTTACCAAACATCGGTAAGGAATGCAACCGGGTTTACACCTTTCCAACTGGTATATGGCCTGGAAGCAGTCTTACCAATCCAGTGTGAAATCTCATCTCTCAAACTCGCAATTGATCTCCTCCCCGGAACTTCAGAAGAAGAAGCTCATTTCTTGGAATTAATCCAATTGGATGAAACCCATCGTGATGCCACTTTGGCTAATGAAGCCCATAAGAAACGAGTCAAGGCGCAGTTCGACAAAAATGTCAAACCCCATGTCTTCTCAGAAGGTGACTTGGTCTTGCTTTACGACCAAGAATCTGATAAATTGGGAGCAGGTAAATTTAAGTCTTTATGGATGGGCCCCTATATTGTTAAACGAGTGTTAGAAAAAGGAGCCTACGAGTTAATGGATTATGATGGAATTCCACTGGCGCAACCTCGTAATGGGTTGTACCTCAATCGTTACTATGCGTAATGGTAACCTGTATGCTTTTGTTATGTTTTTGTTTTCGCTAAAGTGTTTATTTTGGTCAAGTAATCCACTTTTTACATTTATTGCAGATGTCAAACCTATTGGAGTCATGTGTTGGATATGCCGACGGAGCAAGTCGTAGTTCGCGGAACCTATCTTCCGCAGCCTGGGCTATTTTTGATCCAAGTGGCGAGTTAGTAAGTCTTAGAGGGGTATGTATTGGTCGATCAACGAATAACATCACTGAATATAGCGCGTTGATAGAACTTCTCTCTGATGCCATCACACATGGTATACGCCGACTAATTGTCAGGCTAGACTCACAACTCGTAATACTACAACTCAATGGTATATATTCTGTCCGAAACCCAGCTATTTATCGCATGTTCCTAAGGGTTAAGATTTTGGAAAGACGATTTGATTTTATTCAATATCAACACATTTCGAGAAACTTAAACACATTAACTGACTCATTAGCAAATTATGTGTTAGATAGACATTTGCGACATTTATAAAAAGAAACATATCATCAATGTCTGCATTTGGATCATGTAACTTAACCAAAATAAAACTCCAAAAATAAAAAATATATATAACTTTTTATGGTTTACACATAATGTTCTGTAACCAAGACAAAATCAGTCAAATGGCCAAAAAACTCAAAATGCTAGGCGGCACCCTAGTCTAATGATGCTCGTGATAGCAAGTCACAGCCTGTGCGATCATGCGTAAGAGACGAGTCCATCGTCTGGGCACACCACTAGTATGCCGCTGTAACCTCAAAGGTAGCTCGTCAGTCCTCACATCTGGAATACCAAGAGTGAGGCCCTCAACCTGCTCCTGTAATGCTATGAGAGTCTTGGCCACGTCGAGGTCGTGAAGGATAGCCCTTCCGACGGCCTCTCCTGCTGGGGCAGCAGCTGGTACTCTTAGACGGACTACTGGATGAACAGGACCAACATCTGCATGTACACATGAGTTTGATTAAATTCTTGATAGAATAAAGCACAAGGACATTATAAATGAAAAACGATAAACATGAATATGGTCAAAGATTTTACCAATGGTGCCCCACTGTTCGCCATCCGACAGTACTAAATCTGGATCTCCCCGGAAGTCCATACCCGCATATGGATACTTGGAATAAACCATCTCCTGACGATCAAACCACCTGAAGAAGGTATCAGAAAATGAAATCTGAGATTGACCTGCATGCCTAGACATATGGTGAACCCATCTTTGTATACGTGGTTTAGTAGGAGAAGGTAAATTGAGTGCAATATACTGTGGCTACATCAATGGTATCTTCTCCAAGGGAAAGGCAGTCAAAATAGAACCATACCCAAAGTTCTTCAACCTCATGCTCTTTATCTTGGTCAACTGCTCTTTATCACAAGAAGTACTGTGTCGCTCCAGTTGAACACCTTCGGTTGGAGGCATTCCAAGGCATACTGCATGTAAGATCGGTTGGCTACATGAAGAGTCGCACCACCGACCATCCTACCAAAAGTAAATAGAATAGTCCTGAGGGACCTGTCAGTAACATCACGGATGATGATCTTGCCGTCTTTACTCAGTTGAGATCCTTCTCTGCAGTACCGGCAAACATAATCCCTCACAGAGTCGCCTCCTCGAGCCGAACCTGATAAAGAGATGGGGGCACCCCGCCTCGACAAGCCAGTTAAGAAATAGATGTCTACTGCAGTCAAGGGGATAGATTTGCCCCTGATCTGGAAAACTTGGTTGGTAGGATCCCAAGCATCGAGCAAATACTGCAGTAAGTTGATCTGCTGTCTCATGGTAGAAATGCGGAAGAACTTCAGCAAGCCACAGTTCCACAGTGCGTTTACTGTAACCGGATCATGTAGGGCAATCATGTCCTCTTCCTCATGCTCACATTCTCGCCATGTAATAGTCATCTTACTCCAAATCTCTGAAAAACAAACAAGAGAGGAGTTAGATCCTGATTTTGGTAAGAAACATGCAAAATTTCCATCAAAAATTGTGCATTAAATTCCTTTTCTGCGCCCAACGCACCTGCAGCAGTGTTCTAGGTGCGTTGAATGTCAGATAGCCTTTAGACAGGTCAACATTCAACGCACCTTTCGATACACAGAGGGTGCGCTGAAGGCAGAACGAGTTCTTCAAACCCCAGGGGTTTATAAAAGCAAGGAATCAAGCTCAAAATGCAAAATGGAAACCATGAAATGAAAGAGCTCAAGTTTAGCTCCTACCTGGTCCAGACGGTGCCGAGAATCGTCCATAGAATCTCCTGAAATCAGCTGATGAAAATCAAGGGGGAAAAGCACCTCCAAAGCTCCAACAAACCAAAGTTCAAATGAAATGGTAAAATGAGAGGTAAAAACACTTTTTCATTACTTTTTACATAGTTCAAAGTAAAATATTAGTGTTCTAACTCGTTTTCAAGCATATATTGTTCATTTCTGACTAGTTTGATGAAGCAGTTAAAGATACAATACAATCTTTGAAAGAACAGAGCTATTTATGGTAAAATAAAAAAGGGACCATTCAATCGAGCAATGTTACCGCAAGGTTCAAGCTCGTTAAAAAATAAACCCGCATCGAGTAGTTTTAGCAGATAGTTCAAGCTCGTTAAAAAATAAACATAAGACATGAGCAAATGTTCCCCCCCGCATTTAAGCTCGTTAAAAAATGAACTATTCCCCAGTAAATAACCATCGTGAATGTAGTACTTCAGCCGTTAAAGCCTTGGTTGTGTTTGCACCATCACCTCCACTTTTTCATTGGCCAATCATTCACCTCCATTTGATTGTTTACCCATTTTGAGGAACAGTTGTGAAGAGTGATTTCACTAGCCATCCTTGTGACACTGCCGTGATTGGAAAATTCCAAACCTTACCTAGAATCAGCTGCTACCCGTTTTATCACTCGTTCCTCAAAAGACGAGTCTCCTTTAAGCTCTTTTCAACTGACTCGTAAAATATGAAAAGATTGTCGAGCCATTGGCCTCTCCAACTAGTTAAAGGGATATAAAGTGCTATCCTTCCTCTAGATTTTAATCTTTTTGGACCTGAGGGATTATTACACAAAAAGATCCAGCGCTTGTTTTGTTCGGCTCGTTAAAAGTATCGAAAATTCATCACTTCTGTATTGTTTTATACTTTTTTGGACTTAAGGGATTAGATGACGAAAAAGGGATTTTGGAGTTACCTTTACGTTCCTTTTCAAACTCTCTAAAATTGAAAAGGACCGAGTTATCTTTGTCGTTAAACTCGTTAAAAAGATTAATAGCGACAAACTTGTCTATAGACGAGAACGAGTTTCACTATCGCTAGGCTCGTTAAAACATAGCGATGGGTTTGCCCGAAGGGCAAATTACAGAACAAGCATATGTTATCCTCCTCAAGCTTGACAAAAATAAAGAGGTACTGGTCAGCAATGACTGGGGAAAAATTGGGAAGAAAACTCAAAGAAACTTTGTTGGTAGCAAGTCACTCTTGAACATGACACTTCCACTCTGTGTCCGAGTCGGGTTGGGTTGTTTCATTCACCGGTCACATCACCATGGTCACGCCATACCATCCACATTTGGGGTTAATACTACCGATCCATCACATCAGTGTCACCGATATTTTCAAGAGAAGTCATTCAGAGAATTCACCTGTGTCTCACCCACTACCATACATTATACTCCATTCTTTCATGACCGCCACCCTGAACCTTATATCACCAAATCGTTTTCACCTCCATTAAAATCATTTGCTCCGTTCCGTGTCATTGATGTGGGATTCATTAAGGCCCTCCTGTGACGGATCACTTCTTGTCGACATCAGCTCATTATCCAAGAAGTTGATCTAGGAACACCCCATTCAGTACTTTATAGCTTGCATGCCTCAATGGCAAGTTTCTCACTTCCAGCGACAGGTTTACATCAATGGCCTTCGACCGAAAGATTTTGCATGGTGTTCGACGCCAAGTCCTTTATTCACACCACATGAATTGTACTGCAGTACCTTGAGGGTCATTATCATTATCGGTGATTCCTCTCGCGCTTGTTAACAGTTTACATCATTGACTGGTAATCAAGCGATGTCTTTCCATGTTTGACTTCAGAACATTTCTCACATGGATCGACTTGTACTTCGAGTGAAGATTAGACGAGATTGAAGACCCCGGATCTAGTTTCATCCATCCGGGCTGCGATATATATTCAGGGAAATAAAGACATTAAATGTACATCATTGCAGCACAGATAATCATCCTATCAAAAGGATGATGGCTCTACCAGAATCATCAGTCTACACTCAGACGATTGTCTGTCCTATGTACATAAAAATGAATTTATAAAGCTGAGAATGGGAATTCCCATCTCAGCTAGATCATGAAAATATTATGAAGATAATGTATTGTATTGTATCTTATTACAGGTCTCCTCCCAGCATTGAAAGAACTTCGGATCCTCGTAATAAAGCATTTCACCTGACACCAAAAGGTTAACGGCCTCATACTTTAGGGGGAAACTGTTATAGACATTTTTGTGCCCTACAACCCCAAGCATGAAATGTCCATAAACCAAGGGCTCCTAAATCCCTAAAAGTGTTGTTCTAACCCCTAAAGGAACAAGGTCAACAGATTACAGATTCTCCCAGAAGTTCTCCATGAGAAACTACTCAGAATTGGTCAAACCAGGATCATTGCAGCTGCTCCACTGGCTAAGTGCGTTGCATCTCACCTAAATACACTGTGATGGTGTGTTGCATTTCAAAAGTCCCTTCTGTGGGGTGCAATGGGTGAGAAATGACAAATGGCAGTGCCATTCCGCGAGGTGGAGAGGCAATGGAAGCTTCCAGAATCTTCTCCTGTGACACTTGCCTCACTGAATTCGACCAAGGATGAGTAAGAGGCCCTCAGTCTCCAAGTGGAAGAAAGAACTGTCAGAGAGAATACACTAATGAAATCACAAGCTGACTCATCCTCCTTACAGATATCTATATATGGATCCCTCATCCCAGAGATCCAGAGGCTAGAATTTTTCATATTGTAAGGAATTGCTGTTGGTTTCTAGAGACAAACATCAGATTGTTGGGTGATCTAAGCTTTGTTTGAGGTGAAGAGGGGCTTCTTTGCTGGGAGGTTGATGCTGGGTTAGGACAACTGGCTGTAACTCCTCCTGGATCTTTTCTTGTTTATCAATAAAAACTATTTGAGTTTTCCTCCATGCTTTTGTATCATTGATGCTTATTACATTTGTATGGTCAATTTACATCTGATCCTAGATTGTTTATGATTATAGATCCATGTCTTTGTACAGTTCTATGCTTCTGTGATCTTACAAGTCTTTGTGAAGCTGGGCATGCAAGGGAGCAGGTAGCTGAGGACTATCAAAGAAGAGAGGGATCGAATCGAAGGATTAGTGCAAGACAGAGGTTGGTCTTTCTGTTCCTCTCTATCTATAATTCATAAAGGAAAAACAAAAGTAGTTTTTCTCTGTTTGTTTCTAAGGCAGCTGTCACACCTTAGTGGGATAGAGCAGTTCTAAATAGACACTTTTCCCTGTAACACAGAGGGGGCAGACAGTCTCAAGGAGAAAAGTCAGATTTGCACAGCATACGCTGTAAAAGAGATGGATCACATGATGCCTTCACATGCAAGTTACCTTGGGACAAAATTGAGCAGCAAAGAAACCAACCCAAAGGTAAAAATAATGACAAAGACAAAGGTAAAGCACTTAAGTCCGCTCACTATGTTGTGGCACAATGTAATATTGGAGTAAATGAAGACTTATTTAATGCTTCACTTGCTTCTTCGAAAAATGGTTGGTTGCTTGATTCAGGAGAAACTTGCCACATGACTTTTAGAAGATATTTTTTTGAAGAATTTACTAACAATGTTGATGGAGCAGTATACTTTGTAGACCAATCAAAACTCAAGCCATCAGGGCTTGGCACAATCAAGCTTAAATTACCTGGTCTTCCAGACTTTCTTCTACATCATGTTATATATCTCCCACAGCTGAGGAGAAAGTTGTTGTCCTTGGTCCACATCAGCCAGCAAGGTCACTCCATTCATATGTTTGATGGAAAGCTTGAGGTGAGAAAAGCATCTGACCACTCACTTGTCATGACGTGAATAGAAGAAGAAAGGCTTCTCAAGCTGCAGGGTACCTCTTCTTGTGCACAACATTTCTCATACAATTCTCATTATGAAGAAGGTACATTTCCATCAAGTTTATTATGGCATGCTAGATTTGGACACTTGAACTATGATAGCCTTCGCTTATTGAAGAAAAATGGTGTTACTGGTTTACCTAAAATTCCTAGGAAACTTAAGTAATGTGATGCTTGCATTCTAGGAAAGCATAGCAAACAGTCTTTTCATGATTCACATTCAAGAGCACATAGAAAACTTGAACTCATTCATTCAGATTTATGTGGTCCAATTCCTGTTCCTTCTGCAAATGGAAATAAATATATGATGACATTTATTTATGACTACACCAGAATGTGATGGGTTTATTTATTGAAGAACGAATATGATGCTTTTCAAACATTCAAGAACTTTCATACATGGATTGAAAATGATGCACAATCTCATATTGGCTCTATTCGCACTGATAATGGAAAAGAATACACTTCAAATGAATTTGAAAACTATCTTCACTAACATGGGATCAAACATCAAACAACTGTGCCTTATAATCCCTTGAAGAACGAATATGATGCTTTTCAAACATTCAAGAACTTTCATACATGGATTGAAAATGATGCACAATCTCATATTGGCTCTATTCGCACTGATAATGGAAAATAATACACTTCAAATGAATTTGAAAACTATCTTCACTAACATGGGATCAAACATCAAACAACTGTGCCTTATAATCCCCAATAGAACGGTGTAGCTTAAAGAATGAATAGGAAAATCTTAAATATGGTATGCTCCATGTTGTTCTTCAAAAATGTAAAAATGATGTTTTTAGCTGATGCAGTTCTATGTGTTGTATATATAAGGAACATGTTTCCATCTAATGCTATTAGAAACAAGACTCCTTATGAAATGTGGTATGGGCACATTCCTTTGGTAAAGCATCTCAAGGTCCTTAGTTCCACCTGTTATGCCTTGATACCAAAGGTACATAGAAACAAACTTGGTGCAAGAAGTCATAAGTGTATCTTCCTGGGGTATTCAAACACCTCCAAAGCATACCATCTCTATGATGAAGTCAACAAAAAGTTTGTTGTATCTAGAGATGTGATCTTTCTTGAATCATCCAAAACTGACAACTTTTTTGAGCAGCAACTTGATCGCTTGGATAGATCCACAAATGCAAAATCATTTCAAGAATTTGATAATCAGATTCCACATCTTGAAGGGGGGATTCCTATACTAGATCAACCTATGGAATCTTCTTCTGAAGCACTCTCTCCCCTGCATAAAACTCCAACAACAAATGATACTTTGAGTGATGTGATTGATAGAATTGGGAGACTTAATCTTGATTCAATCCCAACTCAATCAACGGAGCAGCCTGGACCATCTAAGAAAGGTCCCCCAAAGTGGCTGACAAAGACACTTGAGAGTGTTCATCCTAATGAGGTTGGAAAGACAAGAACTAGAAATTCAAACCAGCAAATGGAGGTGATGTAGATGACTCTGATTCACCTGTTGATATGGATGTTTCTTATGATTGTGAATTCAATTTGTGTACAGATTTTGAACCAACTTACTTCAAAGAAGATACTTCGCATGATGAATTGAAAGAAGCGATGCAAAAGCAGTATGATACCATAATAAAGAATGGAACTTAGAAGCTGGTTGATCTTCCATTCAGAACCAAACCAATTGGCTGCAAGTGGGTCTACAAGAACAAGTATAAAGCTAATGGCTCACTTGACAAACACAACGCTAGGCTTGTGGCAAAAGGTTTTGCATAGAAGGAAGGGGTCGATTATGAGGAGAGTTTTGCCCCTACAAAAAAATGGGCTACCATCCGGACACTCTTTGCCCTAGTAGCTCAAAACGGTTGGAAAGTCCATCAAATGGATGTAAAAAATGCTTTCTTGAATGGATATCTAAAAGAAAATGTTTTTATGACCGAGCCTGAAGGATTTGCTGTGAAATGACATGAACATAAAGTATGAAAACTCGTGAAATCCTCGTATGGTCTCAAATAAGCACCGCGAGCCTGGTATGAAAAACTAACTGAGCATATTTTGAAACTCAATTTCAAACATTATGATATTGATGATGCAACTTTGTTTGTCAAGAAGGTTGGAAAAATAGTTGTATATCTTGTTGTATACATAGATGATCTTTCGATAATAGGAAAAATGAAAACTACATTGCATCCATAAAGAAGGAATTCAATAAAGGTTTTGAAATGACTGATTTGGGCTATGTTCATTACTTTCTTGGTATTGGAGTAACTCAACATCCGAAGTCCATATTCCTTTCTCAAAAGAAGTACATTGGAGATATTTTGGATAGGTTTGGCATGACTGGATGCAATCCTATGACTACTCCAATGGAACAAAACTTAAAGTTCACATCCATTGAAGGAAAAGAATTTGAGGATGCAACAAAGTATAGAGAGCTTGTAGGAAGTCTCAACTACCTAACCACTACCAGACTAGACATTTCGTTTGTTGTTGGAATCCTCTCCTTGTGAGGGACATTAGTCTACTGCAAAAAGAGTTCTAAAGTACTTGAAGGGAACTCAAGACTTTGGAATCAAGTATACACAGGTGGGTGACTTCAGCTTGATTGGATACTCTGATTCAGACTTTGATAGAGACAAAGAAACTGGGGTATCTACTTTAGGTTATGTTATGAGTCTTGGATCAGGAGCTGTCTCCTAGAGATCATGCAAACAATTAGTTCCAGTAGATTCCACAACAGACGCAAAATATGTGGCAGCAGCTGAGGCAACAAAAGAAATTGTGTGGCTTAGGAAAATTCTTGAAGATTTGCAAGTAAACCAAATGCAATCAACTCCAGTCATGATTGATAGTACCTCTGCAATAAAGTTGGCCAAGAACCCAAAGTTACATGATCTAACAAAGCACATCAATACTAAATATCATCTGATTCGACATCTGTTGAGGCCAAAACAATCCATCTCCACCATTGTTCCACCAATGAGCAAATTGCAGACATCTTCACCAAAGCACTTGGAAGAGAAAAGCTTGAAAGATTTAGAATGATGCTTGGACTCACCAACATCCCTTCAGATTAAGGGGGGGAATGTTGACACCTAGGGATTGGGTGAACAACTGTAATTAATGTAAATAAATAATAGAGAATATAGAGAGTCATCAGGAGATGAAGCAAACAGTCACTCCCTCTTGTATATAATAATGAACAACCTGAATGAATAATATAGTGTTGATTTGAGGAGTTACCTCCTAGTTTGACAACTTTTACCCATAAGAGAAAATTTAGTTGTTTCACTGTCACTTTCATTATCATCAATATTGAATGAATAGAGAAATGTATCACCAGAAGGCCAAAAATTTGTACCTGATAATTATTTTGCTTGTTCATATTCAATCTGGAGTGATTTTAAATCTGAATACTTACTTGCACCTAATAGCCAATTTTCTCTCCTACTGACACCGTTCCTTTGAGACATCTTCTTCTTCTTAGGTGCTTTCTTCTTTTGCTTCTTTCCCATTGTTAAAACAAATCTCCTTCAAGTGATCAAGATTTTGCCAAAATACCTGATCTGATTCCAATTTTTGGGAATAATACTAAGAGCGGGGGGGGGGGGGGGGCGTGAATCAATATTTACAAATCAATAAGTTTTTCATTTCACAATCAAATTTATATGTGCTACTTTAGTGAAGGGAACTTGCATGTGAACACAACTATTCATAAGGCAACCAACATATATCTAGTTAACTTATGATTCAGTCAATTCATCATATGTTAATAGTTAATCAGTGCATCAGTACTTTATTAAACATTAAATATTAACCATGTGCAGTAATAACAAAATAAACCATCACACACAAGCAACACACATGAACACCAAGATTTAAGGTGGAAACCCAATGCGAGAGAAAAACCACTTGCTGCTATTAACTCTGCCTTCTTTTAATATAAAGAATGATCTGTTTACAATGTTGTACTGGTGCAGGCTCATACCAGTACGCAGGCACCCACATGCAGAATGCTACAACCTTCTCTTGTTCTCCAGCCTCTACTGGAAGGGAGCTACAACCCCTGGCTCTTGTACTGGCTGGTATGTTTACCAATATATAGGTGCCAACCTACCATCTTCACTCATTCTCCAGCTACTACTGGAAGGGAGCTCCAACCCCCAGATCTAATCACCAACCACTACTGGCAGGAAGCTTCGACTTCCTCACTGAAGGCTCCAACCCTCAGTATCCTCCGAGGACCATGTTTCATAAATTTTCATACTGGACCCATCAGTAACATTGAAGCTCAAAATTAATCACCACTGTAATAAAACCATAAAATACATCTACTTCAACCAATAACTGAAACCCAATCATCAATCTCTAATATAGCTGAAACCCAATCATCAATCTCTGAATCAACCACAAGAAACTCAATCATCAATCTATGAATCAACCAATCAATGAAACCTCTATCAACTAAAACTCAATCAAAATTCAACCAATCAACTCGAACAGATAGATCATTGTAACGAGTATACAGATCTGAACCCATATGTTGTAGGGAAAAGTATCCGACTCGGATGACCCTATCCCACTCTAAGGGTGACAGTTCCTTAGCAACAACTGTAAAACAAACTACTTAAGGTTTACTTCTTTATGAAAGCAAAAGAGAATGGAGAAATGCACTAACCGTTGCCTTGTGCTTAATGTCGAATCCAAACTCTTCTCTTTGGCCGCTTGCTCCTAGCTCTTTGTTCTTCTGCTCACCCAGCTACAATGAGATCCTGCAAAATAACAAAGAAGGAAACTACAAGAGGCATGCAATCATAACTGGTTCATGGATTAGTGTAAACCAAACATGCAATCATCACAATATATTATTGAAACAAGAGCACATAGAAGAACCTCAATAGCTTTTATTAATGAAGAAATAAAGGTTCTGAGAGTATTACAACCATTGAAGGCTCCAACCCAGCAACACCTCCCAGCAGAAAGAATTGCTCTTCTTCACCTCTCTCAAACAATCACCCAATAACTCAATAGTGAAACCAACAGCATATCATTACTTTGCACAAAATTCTAGCCTCCAGAGCTCATAGGAGAGAGCTCAATATATAGATGAATTGAGAAAGGATGAGTCAGCTTGCAACTGATGTGTAGTTGCCTTGTGTCCTCTCTCTCTTCAGTTAATCTTTAGTTGATCTTCAGTTCTTGAGTCCACTTGGAGAACTTTGCTTCCACTTGGAGAAACAGAGCCTCTGACTCATCTCAAGGCGAAATACCTGATCCAAGTGTCATTTTTGGAAGATTCCAAAGCAATGACTCCTTGTGCCACTTGTCCCATCTCGCTCAGCGCAGGTGGCCTTTGTCCCACTTGCTTTGCAACGCAGGTACACCATGGAGCAACTGAGTTTCAGCGCAGAAACCTAGTGGAGCACCTGCTTTGATTTCAGGTTTGCTTGTTTTTGAGTGTTTTCAGGTGGAGAACTGATCTGAGAGCTGTTGGTTTGCTGACCTTGTTCCTCTAGGGGTAGGAACATCATGTTTAGGGAACTTTGGATCCCTTGGATTATTGACAATTCATGCTTGTTGCTGTAAGGCACAAAATTGTCTATAACAGATGCCCCCTAAAGTATGAGGTCGTTTATCGGGTGAAATGCTTTATTGAGAGGATCCGAAGTTCATTCAATCTGCTGAGAAGTGTCCTGTAATAAGATACAATACAATACATTATTTTTCATACATTTTCATGATCTAGCTGAGGCGGTCATTCCCATGCTCAGCTTTATAAATACATTTTGGTACATAGAACAGACGATCGTCTGATTGTAGACTGATAATTCTCTGCTGAAATTATCATCCTTTGAGAAGGATGATCATCTGTTGTAATGATGTACATATCAAATGTCTTTATGTCCTGAATATATATCGCAGCCCGGATGGATGAAACTAGATCCGGGGTCTTCAATCTCTTCCGATCTTCACTCGATGTACAAGTCGATCCATGTGAGAATTTCTTGAAGTCGAACATGGAAAGACATCGCTTGATTACCGGTCAATGATGTAAACCGTTAACAAGCGCGAGAGGAATCACCGATAAGGATGATGACCCTCAAGGTACGGCAGTACAATCCACATGGTGGGAAAAAATGACTTGGTGTCGACCACCATGCAAAATCTTCTGGTCGAAGGTCATTGATGTATACCTGTCGCCGGAAGTGAGAAACTTGCCATTGAGGCATGCAAGCTTCAAAGTACTGAAGGGGGTGTTCCTAGATCAACTCCTTGGATAATGAGCTGATGTCGACAAGGAGCGATCCGTCAAAGGAGGGCCTTAATGAATCCCACATCAGTGACACGGAACGGAGCTAGTGATTGTGATGAGGTGAAAACAAACTGTGATGTATGATTCAGGGTGGCGGTCATGAAGTGGATGAAGGATAATGTATGGCAGTGGGTGGAACACGGTTGACTCTTTACAGAACCACATCTCTTGAACATATAACGACACTGATGTGATGGATTGGTAGCATTACCCCAATTGTGGATGGTGTGGCAAGGACCATGGTTATGAGACCGGTGAATGAAACAACCCAACCCGATGTGATACGGAGGACAAAGTGTCATGTTCAAGAGCGACTTGCTACCATTAATGCTGTGAGGTTCTCCCAATTTTTCCCCAGTCATTGCTGACCAGTACCTCTTTATTTTTGTCAAGCTTGAGGAGGATAACATATGCTTGTTCTATAACCTGCCCTTTGGGCAGGCCCATCGCTATATTTTAACGAGCCTAGCGATAGGGAAACTCGTTCTCGTCTAAAGACAAGTTTGTCGCTATTTAATCATTTTAACGAGTCTAACGACAAGGAAAACTCGGTCCTTTTCATTTTTAGAGAGTCTGAAAAGGTACGAAAAGTTAACTCCAAAATTCCTTTTTCGTCTTCTAATCCCTTAAGTCCGAAAAAGTATAAAACAATACAGAAGGGATGAATTTTCGATTTCTTTAACGAGCCGAACAAAACAAGCGCTCGATCTTTTTGTGTAATAATCCCTCAGGTCCAAAAAAGATTAAAATATAGAGGAGGGATAGCTCTTCCTGTCCTTTAACGAGCTGGAAGGCCAAAACTCGACAAACTTTTCATATTTTACGAGTCAGTGAAAAGAGCTCAAAGAAGACTCGTCTTTCGAGGAACGAGTGATGAACAGGGATAGCAGCAGATTCCAGGTACAGGTTGGAATTTTCCAATCACGGCAGTGTCACAAGGATGGCTAAGTGAAATCACTCTTCGCAGCTGTTCCTCAAAATGGGTAAACAAACATATGGAGGTGAACGATTGGCCAAATGAACGGATGGAGGTGATGGCATATAAACACAACCAAGGGCTTTTAATATGGCTTTCAGAGGTTACATTTCTCCAGGTTATTTACCGGTTCATTTTTTCTGGATGAGCTTGAACTGTAGGGAAAGATTGCTCACAACTTGTGTTTATTTTTTAACGAGCATGAACTCTGTACAAAACTGCTCGATTCTTGCGTTTATTTTTTAAAGAGCATGAACATTGCTAAAACTGCTCGATCTTGATGCCCCCAGCATAAAAATGCGGGCGAGGCATATGTCCTCTAATTCTAAAGGGGACATTTCATTTTTTAATGAGGTTGACATCGTGAAGAACTATCCTCTTTACTCTTTATTTCATTTTTTAAACGAGGTTGAGTTGAGATAGGAACTATCCTCGAAACTTTTAGATCCATTAAAAATAGAAGGCTTCATATCCCGTTGCATCCATCTCCGCAAGATTACTTGGCAGTGGTGGGGCGAAAGTGCCCATTAAAGAAGGGCTTTTCAGGAAAATTCCTCCGATATATTGGAGAGGATGATTGCCTCCACGGATCGATGGAATGCTTCTCGTGTTGGATGGCGGCTCAACTTCTGTCGAAGTTGTTGTCGAACTGCCTGGTCGACCTTTTCTTTCGCTATTCAACGGCTGTGGATTCCCATGGCTTTTGTTTAATGTTGAAATTAAAGCATCATCTTGGTGCTTAAAACTTGACAACATCATAACTTGTGATGGGGAAGCATTTCCACTGTCAACCAGATTCTGACTTGGGTCGGGAAATGGATCAGTCAATACGGCTGGAGTGTGCGGATTCTTTACGAATCTCTTAAACTCAGCTTTGTATGGGCAATCTGACGTCCAATGATCATCGTCACATATGTGACATCTCCTAGGTGTTTTCTCCTTTCTACGAGGATTTTTTCGAGGAGATGACTTTCTTTGATCTTTCTTCCCTTCGTTTTGATTTTTCTTGCTTCCTGGTCGATTGGTTTCTTTGCCCTTATCTGTCGATACGGCATTTACTTCCGAAGCAAGAACTTCTTCATGCGCATTTTGATTCGAATCCTTACGGGCCTTCTTTTGATTGGTCCTTTTCGGATTCGTGTTTGCCGTTCCAATCACGCCATCACCGGCATGAGAGTCACTGTTTGATTTAGGAGGAGGAGGGATTGAAAACTCTGGTCTAGGGGCGTCCGGTATTTTGTCATAGAGCGTGCCGGACTGAGTATATACTAAATCCAAGTATTGTGCACGAGCGATAACTTGCTCTTCTGTTACGACTCCTCCCTTTGCTACATCTTCCGTTATGGCCGGAAGTAACGACTTTATAAACCACTCAGCTAAAAGCTGATCAGGAACGTATGTTTTAACCATTCTTCGTCGACGTCGCCACTCATGTATATGATCTGATATATGGGTTGCGGTTGTCTGTTTGAAGTTAGTCAATATCTCTGTTCCCGTTTCATACCTTATTGGTAATTGAAAGTGGGTCAAGAATGTCGTGGCAAGGGAGCCAAAATTGTCGAACGAAGCTCTAGGTAATTCTATATACCATTTTGCCGTTGGACCTGTCAATGTCCTCTGAAAGAGGCGAAGCCTTATCGAATCGTCATTCAAAGTGTTCGACGAACACCATAGATGAAATGTCATCACATGATTCGACGGGTCTTCACCTGGATTTCCATTGAATTTAGGAATGTCGGATGGAAGTTTGTGCGGAATCACTGGCCACCAAGGGGCGTAAGAAATTGGATCGTTGGTTAACCGATGTAAATCAGGCAACTCTAAATTCGCCACGAATGGTAACTGCTGGTTCAAGTTAGGTGAAGCGTAACCAGGATACAATGGAATCGCCTGAACAGTCGGTCTTTGCATACCAGCATAATGGAGTTGATGTTGGTATGATGAATACGGTTGATGGACTTGACCACTATAAAGTGGTTGATTTTGACCATTTTGAATATATGGTTGTCCAGTATTCACAAATATTTGCTGTTCAGAACCTTGGTACACTTGTTGGAATTGCGGCTGTTGGTATTGCATTATCCACGGTTGCGACACCATGGGTTGTTGCGCTACACTAACCATTGGACCAAGATGTGGGGTAGTTGTACCCAACTGTACTTGTGTTGCCCCACCAGTAGGTGATTGTGGTTGGGTCGCGGGGTCAAGGGGCTGTTGCATGAGAACCTGAGAAATCTGAGGTTGACATACAACAGGCATTGTTTGAACTTGCGACATGGTCACAATAGCCGGTGTAGTTGGGATGTTTGTCACAGGTACACACTGTTGCATAGAATATACAACTCTCGGTGGCTGGGATAGCATAGGTACCCAACTACTCATTGCAATTCCGCCATAACTTGAATAAGGTTGAGAACTCCCGTATGGGTACCCTCCCGGAGGGGGTAATGAAAGGGCATACTGCCCCCCATACGGTAGCAACCCAGAACTCAAGGCAATTGATTGTCCTGGAGGACTGGATGGCCTAATTAGATTCCCAAAAGGGTCAATTTGATGAGTCTCACCATGAGAGTTACCAGACATTACTCCGGAACAAACAGGAACAGACCATACTGTCGAGATAGTCTCTTGGTGGACTCCTTTTAGCGACTGAGAGCTAGTTGGGACAGATGGTATGCCGGCGAACATTGTTGGATTTGCAGCAGGTAATTCTGCCGTCGCCGTGTCATTCGACACAGTCCTAGATGTCGACGGTTGTTCAGTCATTTTTAGTCTATCCAATTGATCACCTAGTGATTCTACAGGAACTTCCACTGGTGATGGACAAACTTTTGTTGTAGCAGGAAATAGAGTGACCCCTACTCCAAATTGAATTGGAGTGGATACTTGCGGTTCTTCTATAATTTCCTCTATCGCAATCAGACCAGGTGGAAGAGGAAGACCGTCAGGTCCGTAAAAGATTTCCGGTGCCGAAGAAGGGGTTGTATCGACCGCGACGGATGTTTGAGGAACAAAACTCTCTGGACCGGTTACAGATGGAACTGGTTCAGTCATACAAGTATTTGCCCCCAGACTAGGATCAGTATTACTGTCCCTCCGTGGCGATTGAACTTCTTCTATGGAGGCAGGGTTTCCAGAAATGTTTGGAGTGACCAGAATCTCAGATGTTGTTGGAACACTTGTTCTAACTTTTAAAGGAGATTTTGAACTGGTTCGACGAGCTCGCTTTGTCTGGATTGTTTTCGATTCCGGAGACAAAGACGGTTGACTCGCAAGCCTCCGAGAACGACGGATATTCAATTAACTTTCTTCCACGATTGCGGATTACTCGATCAACTAAAATATAAAGGGGGGAAATTTGTGTTTCCGATTTGAATGAATTTTATTAGACGCTTTTAAACATAACTTTGCTTTTTCATGTTTTAAGAGTCGAGAAAAAGCTAAAGATGACTCTAGTCTCCTTCGATGTATTAACGAGCCCGAAGTGACAAATGCTCGGTTGGACCTTTTCAGTTATAGAGTTTGAAAAGGGCCAAAAGAAACTGCTCTGGAGATCTAGGCAGAGGGTGTGCCAAACCTTTCGCGAAAACACAGAATACGTTTTACGGTACGGGTGGTCGATCTTCGTGAATGCTGTGTTCACTGCATCGCGATCAGTAGGGCAACCGACACGGCTTCCTATGGATAAAGGATAATTGCCTATAGGGGTCTCCCAATATATACGCGACGGTACGTGGGAGCACAAGTCCGTATTAGTGCCACCGACTCTCAGGAGGAATCACCCACCTTCGTAGAGATCGACAGTCACTATGTTTAACGACGCCGGAACACGTCTCTACCTAGACCTCTAGATGTTTGCGTTATGTTTCAAATGCGTTGTTAGGTTCATTCAGTATATTTTAAGTTGATCTTTTTAAAGTTTGCCTTTCAAGGTTCACCACGAGATGTATATGACAAATTCCTAAATGCAGCCTAAGATGAGAAGCAAGCTTTTTCAAATCTTTTTGACTGATGAAAATCTTAACTACTGAGAGAGAAGGAAGGCAAATTCTCTTCACACAGTTCATACAGCACAAACTAATGCACTTTCTCCTAAATCATCATGCAAACTTTTTCAAATGCAAAATGCACAATGCATGTATTTTCTTTTCCCTTTCTTATTGTGGATGGATTACAAAAAGAAAGTGGTTATATAACTTTGATTTCGATTTAGAGCGAAAACAAACAAGTTTGTCCAAAATCAAAAGACACCTTAAGATTCACTTGCTTAATCACTGGAAATACATGAAATCAAACCATACTAACGAAAGTAAAATGACTAATCAGCTATGGACAGCAAACAAGCTAACTCTTTAGACCAGCAAAATGCCTAACACAGGTTCAGATCTAAGAGGCCAAAAGCATGACTAGTTTACTTTTCGTTATGGGAAATTGTAAATGAGTAAGAAATACAAAGAACAAGTACAATTTCGTTATATAACAGAGGCAGAATGATGGCAAGTAATATTGGTTTCAAAACAGGCACAAGACTGACACCTAGCAGCAAAACTAAGTGAAAACATGCAAGAGAAAGGAGGAAACCCCAAATGCACTAGGCAAATTTGGGCCAACGCAGGCTCTGCACAGCCAAACTGGCTCTCAGCGCAGGTAGCCCCTTCGGGACCTGCGTTGCAAAGCAGGTAGCCTGTGTACTACCTGCTTTGGAAAACGAGAATTGCGTTTTCACAGTTTCCGGGTCATAATTTTCTCAAAAATGCACGGTTTTTGCTCAAATCAGAAGCAATCAGTCAAGCACACTCAAAGGGATGATTAAGAAGGTGCAAAGCTATCACTGAGAGCTTACAAGGATCCTTGTAGATCAGCTCTTCAAATCATGAATTTGCTCAGAAAATGAGCAAGAGTAGCTGCCCTCTACTTCGCTTTTGATATAGTCAAAAGCTTTTCGATTTGGTACTCTTTTGTTCAGGAAATGAATAGCAAAATACTACAAACACAATCAAACGGATACGATCCCCAGCGGAGTCGCCAGTTTGTTGTAGGGAAAAGTATCCGACTTGGATGACCCTATCCCACTCTAAGGGTGACAGTTCCTTAGCAACAACTGTAAAACAAACTACTTAAGGTTTACTTCTTTATGAAAGCAAAAGAGAATGGAGAAATGCACTAACCGTTGCCTTGCACTTAATGTCGAATCCAAACTCTTCTCTTTGGCCGCTTGCTCCTAGCTCTTTGTTCTTCTGCTCACCCAGCTACAATGAGATCCTGCAAAATAACAAAGAAGGAAACTACAAGAGGCATGCAATCATAACTGGTTCATGGATTAGTGTAAACCAAACATGCAATCATCACAATATATTATTGAAACAAGAGCACATAGAAGAACCTCAATAGCTTTTATTAATGAAGAAATAAAGGTTCTGAGAGTATTACAACCATTGAAGGCTCCAACCCAGCAACACCTCCTAGCAGAAAGAATTGCTCTTCTTCACCTCTCTCAAACAATCACCCAATAACTCAATAGTGAAACCAACAGCATATCATTACTTTGCACAAAATTCTAGCCTCCAGAGCTCATAGGAGAGAGCTCAATATATAGATGAATTGAGAAAGGATGAGTCAGCTTGCAACTGATGTGTAGCTGCCTTGTGTCCTCTCTCTCTTCAGTTAATCTTTAGTTGATCTTCAGTTCTTGAGTCCACTTGGAGAACTTTGCTTCCACTTGGAGAAACAGAGCCTCTGACTCATCTCAAGGCGAAATACCTGATCCAAGTGTCATTTTTGGAAGATTCCAAAGCAATGACTCCTTGTGCCACTTGTCCCATCTCGCTCAGCGCAGGTGGCCTTTGTCCCACTTGCTTTGCAACGCAGGTACACCATGGAGCAACTGAGTTTCAGCGCAAAAACCTAGTGGAGCACCTGCTTTGATTTCAGGATTGCTTGTTTTTGAGTGTTTTCAGGTGGAGAACTGATCTGAGAGCTGTTGGTTTGCTGACCTTGTTCCTCTAGGGGTAGGAACATCATGTTTAGGGAACTTTGGATCCCTTGGATTATTGACAATTCATGCTTGTTGCTGTAAGGCACAAAATTGTCTATAACACCATAACACTACATCAACAACTAGAACCAACTGCTACCTCAAAAATCATATGTCATAATGTATATGCTACTTCAATGAATCCAACCTGCATGTATATGCTACTTCAATTAAACCAACCTGCTTATACCTCTAAAAGTACTGAATCATAAAACCTATGAATCAAAATTGTACCAATAACATTCTGAAGATCTACTGTCAAATTACAGAGATCTAAATAGACAACAACAAAGATCACCCTTCTCACTTAATCAATCAATCAATCAGACTCAATCTCCTTATGCATTCAGTTCTATTTTCAGATCTAAGAATAAATCATTGAAAAACAATAGTAAAACAACAAAACTGATCAGATAGATCAATCATCTATGAACACCAAGCTTTTCTTTTGTGTACGCTACTTGGAAGAGCCAAACCAGCGTGTATACGCACCTTCACCAAAGAGAACCAACGTATAGATCTATAAATACTTACTTATAACTTCATAGCTATTCCAGACTTCAGACATGCCCAAATAATTTGTTAGCACTCGGATCTAGCCTATCCATTGTCATATCACATAATGATAAGTCATTATGATCTTGATCCATCATTAGATCTCATCCATCATCAAACACTCAGGTTCATACTTAGTCGAGATCAAGAAAAGAATCAAAAACCCATAACAAGCTTGTTTTCTTTTGATCGAAAACTTCATAAGATATTCATTACTTGTGCACTCAACCCTTTGATCTTCTCCTCCTTATATAGTTTTAGCCTTTCTCAATACCTTGGACCGAAACAACACTTAGAACGTGTGGTATTCTTAGACAGGGTCAAGTAACCGTTATTCCACTCAATATTGTGGGGTAATACCATGGTATTGACCCTTGGTATTATTTAACCTTAATTTTCCATCCCATACACGCTTTTCCTCTTGAGAAAGTACGTGCATATATACGCTCTTTTTGTTCTATGAACCCACATGTATACATTGCTTGGACAAGGTGAATGTGCATATATAACTTAAACTAACATAAAACATCCTTTTTCTTCAACTTCTTGATTTTGATCAGTAGTCCTTTGTTCCATCATTCTTTTCTTCTATACCATTACTTTGTTACCTCTTAATAGACCTGTCATAATGTGATTTTCCATTGTATATTACTTCTGAATTGATTCCTTTGAACTGCCCTGCATTTTGCCACATCTATAAACACAACTACCATGCATTATGCCACATCCTGTTTATATTTTTATCAATTAGTTCATTCATCAAAGAGCAATTTTTATCAAGGACAACACACACTAATAATCTCCTTGTATCAAACCTTTGACCATTATTCTATTCCATCATTTTGTCACCTCTGATTTTTCCTATAGATTCATCTAGTTACCATACACTTGTTCTGCTACAATTGGGTTTCCATCAAGTAAAACACATGCATCATAATGCCAAGACTATCTCTATTCCCCCATTCATACACGATGATACCTTAGAGTTTTGTTCATTTTGTCATATTAGGATTGACTTGAATGATTTTCTTTGGCTTGAGTCAATTTCATTTCTTTTTTGGCTTCATATTTTCTTAAGTACAATTTCAAGCTTAACCAGTATTAAGTTCATTGCCCAGGTTAGATTTTATTCAAATTTAAGATTATTTGGCATATTCGATCTTGTTCAGGTTCAATTTCCATCCATTTCCTATGTTTGATTTCATTTATCTTCAATTTCAATTAAATTTAATTTTCTAATTCATTTCCCAAGTTCTATTTAGTGTTAGAATTTTGATTGTGATTTGCGCATTTAGTTTGCTACCAGCTTGCCTCCTTTCCATTCTCATAAAATTGGAAACAAATGTATACATATATGTATAAATACATTGTAAATATCTTTATCTACTACAACTGCAAGTTTTTTTTTTTTTTGATGCCCTATATAAAGTTGTGTTTATCCCTTAAATTGGTGTTAAAAAGTTGTCTTTCTCCTTAAATTTGGACAAAGTTGTGTTTCTTCTTAAATTTGGAGTTACTATGGATGAAGTGATGTCACCATACCAGAAGGAGAGAAAATTGAATTAGAACAACTATTTGATATTATTTTGATGAATTATTTTTCATTGATCTATTGTTAATTACAATGTTGATTTATTGCTTTAATTGAGTTTAATTTTTTTATCAATATTAGTTTTGTATGATTTAGAAAATATTATTAAAGTATACTATAATAATAAACAAAATAAATATACGCCTATCAACATATATATCAACCACATTTAATAATGTGGTTGTGCTAGTCTAACCTTTATTAATTACATTTTAAAGTACTAAATCTTACAACCACTTATTTTCTCAAATCCATTTCTAATTACACCTTCCCAATGAGAACCTTTTGATTCTTCAAAAGCTTAGAAGACCAAACTCAATCAATGCAATCAATGTTCCTTTTGTTTTCTTCTCTGGAACATTCCTGTAACTTTTTCTCTTGGTTACAACTCTTATATTGGCTTTGGGTTTGGCTCATGGCTCTAGCTATTAGATTTGGCTTCCACTCTAGTTTAGGCTCGCAAACTATCTAGTGTAATATTCACGACAATTTACGGATCAAGCATCATTTCTTTTTTAAAATAAAGAATTTAACAAAACATTTTCCCTTTTGAAACAAATCACTTTCTTCTCACAATTGAATATTATTTCACTTTAAAAACACAACATTATTTTTTTGTGACAAACTGATAATTTTCCCTTTTGAAAAGAAGAGTATCTCTCTTCTCAGAAACACGACTTATCTTCTTGAAAACATAGTATTATTTATCTCACGACTAATATGTTGTGTCATCTCCAAAATTATCACTTTTCTTTGAAAAAGAAGTATTTCCCATCGTTCCTTATTGATTAAAAAGAGAGTATCATTTTTAGCACTGTTGAAGGCTTCTCGTCGTTCAAAATAAAACTAACTTCTCAAACTACCTCAAAAATTGGCTCTTTGAATATCTTGAAAACATCTCGTCGACGAGCCAAGTGACAAAATTTGAAAAATTAAATGTTTTTTCGAGATCTATGAAACCATTCAACATAATGTAATCGAGCTACCCATTGTAAAATTTTGTTAAGATAAATTACACATAACATAATTGAAATAACCATTGTTGGTGAGGGCTTAGAAGAACATCCTTCTATTTTTTATGTCAGTATGATCAAGGCAAACAATAAGGAGATCTTATAGAAGGAAGGCATCTACAAATCAATCATAGCTTGGAGCTCAACCAAAACAAAGGTGTTATGATAATGGGTAAGGTATGAGAATAAAAAATAGTTATAGCATGTGGAATGACAACCATAGTAGAAGAAGGTGATTTATAAGGTTGAAAAAGGTGGATATGACAAGGTAAAACATAAAGGTCACATGTTTATAATAGTTTTTCCATCAAAATTTCCAAAAGTTTAAATTCTAGCTTTACCTCAAGTTTATCTTTATGGAAGATTTAGTCAATCATAAGCCAAAGTTGAATATGTTGTCTACTAAGGCTAGAAATGAGGAATGCTAGAGTTGAAAATGATGTGTTGTTGTTTTAATGTCAACCTTATTAGAAAAATATGTTGCTGAAATAAACTTTAAAAGAAGGAAATCATTGAAAGATGTTGTTGATACATAACCTTATAGTCTTCACATATAGCCTCAATTTATATAATTCAATCTATGTGAATGTATTAAGTCGAAGTTGAACATATAGATAATTCATTTGATTATTAGGCATTGGTGACAATAATTAAACAATGTGAGACAACTCACTAATAATGTTAATGAGTGTTAAGGTACAAGAGTGAATTATGATAGGTATGAATAATTGTGTTGAAGTTGAATCACTTGTAGGATTTGACAATCAAGAGACATTGAGGTATTCCCTTGTTTTCATCGAAAAAATATTCCATTGATTGTATGCAAACTCCAAGGCACTAAAAATAAGATCCAAAGGAGACCAAATCCTAAAGTGCAAGTATGCTCCAGATGGCAGTCAATATTTCCTCTTTTCGAGAGATCAATACACCAACTACTACAAGTATTTGAGAAAATTCTTGACGTAACATTCTTCTTTACTCAACAATTCTCCAACATTCTTGAATTGCTAGTTGATAATCCTTGTCGGATTAGTACATGTGGGCTCTTATAGTACCCAAAATTGATTGAATTCATGCATCCTATTTATCATGATTTCCTTATGCAATTAATTATATGCTTGAATTAGAAACCAAATCATATGTACACTTTCGAGGCAATGACATTAAAATTTTTAGTCAATTCAATTATACTAGAACTCCATTACATTTAAATAATCAATGTGGGTTGGTAAACATGTGAAGTGTAATGCACAATATATGCTACATCTAGTTTCTAACTTAATCTATCAAAATTTAAGATGAAAGTAAAACTTTGATCTATGAAAAGAAATTGCAATCTAACTAATTCAATGCATTCATGGTTGTAAAACATTTTTAGATCCTCATACCATGTAGAGAATTGTTATGAAACAAATGCAAGCTTACCAAAATATATAATTTATAAATATATTGTTGAGTTTTGTAAATAAAAATTATACTGGATTGAAAATATGTATGATTAACCTATACTTTATTGAGACACAAGCAAATTAAAGTTGAGAATCAAATTCAAACTACTAGGAATCAAGCATCACCAAATTGTAAGCAAATTAGACTGTGAGAAATATGAAGTTTTACCTAAGTGATCACTTATACTAAGTATAAACTAATATATTGAATTGTTAATGAAAACCTTATGCTAATGTGCAAATGGATGGAGCTTGGTCTACAATGAAGTTAAATTAAACGATGTAAACAAATAAAAATAAAAGAGAGAAACATGCTTCCTTGACATAAGGGGCATGTTACACAATATTTTGTCACGCCTACTGCACTTCCCTATGACATACCCTGAAGTGCCCAAAACAGGTCATTATACAATATACTCGTCCATATATACAGTTCAGATCCCTCCTTTAAATTTTCTTGGAAAATCTCTGGAGATTTCCTTGAAGAATTTTCTCTTAAAACCTAAAATGAGGGTCATTTCCCTTATGAAGATCAAAACCATGATGATTGATTGTTTCACTGTGGTAAGCCAGAGATGGCATCGCTTTGTTCCCTTTCATACTCACTATGGTCTCAAAAAGGAAGTTTTCCCAAAGAGGATGAGAAGCTTCGTGATTTAGAAGCTTCAGGAGTGGCAAGATGGAGGTGGTTTCACATAGGTGAGGTCAAATCCTCTTAATTTGACCTCTTGGTCTCATCCCTATGAGCTACCTCCTTTAGATGTGGGCCTAATCCTATCTTTGGAGGAGTCCTAACTCCCTCTCCCAGCCTATAAATTCCTCCTTTCCCATTCCCAAATGGTTGGTCAGGTTAGAGGCTAGTTGGTCTATGTCCATTTGCACCCCTATGCTGAGCTTGTGCTTAGAGGCTATTCATTAGAATTGGAGGAGTGTTTGGAGAGTTTCTTGGCTTGGACTTGGATTACCACTCAAGGAGAGCCTTTCAACATCAAGGCTATGGTTGTAAGCTTCCCTTTATTCTTTAAGTAATATACAATCATTGGTTCATCTTCCCAAAATATATATGTTCATATATGTATTAGCTTGGCATTCCTTGATCAGCAAAGTAGGTTATTATTGGATTTGCTATTGGTTTTGACATGCTTTGTTGTCTCTTTGATTACTTGTGTAGGAAAATAAGCGCTTAGAGAAGCAAGAACAAGTCTGTGACATAAGTAGTTCGAGGATCTCAACAAAAGAAATCGGAATAGCATCAGGACGAAGTAGGTCGTCTCTCTCGTTCTACTTTTCAATTATAATCTAGGAAGATGTCTAGTTGATTGTAAATTCAGTTGCTATATCCACTCACAGGGCTAGAGGGATCGTCTTTGTCCATAGAGAGGATTAACCTTTTCAACAGGGCCTTCTTGGGTTTGTTGCATATGATAAAGTAAAACTAGTTCTTTTAGACTGTTTTAGTTACCGTTATGAATTCTTTATGAATAACACATTACATAGGAAATAAGTGACCAACAAAAAAGAGTTGTATTAACTTCAAAATGTTCCATAGACCAAACTTAAATACCCCATTATAGTCTTGCTTTCATCATTTATACAAAATGAAATAAAACTTCTTAGGCCAAAATATCTCCTAGAGATTGATGAGCCAAAAAACTAAATTGATTTCGGCTTAGAATCAATGATTCCTCCATTATTTGATGGGCAGTTCAAATCTCTACTTCTATTGCTATAGTTGCTAGCTGCAACATAAAATCAGGGAAAATATGGTTTAAAGAATTGAGAAAATCTCACAGATCCTTCACTTTTTGAGGAAACCGCGTGGGACCTAAATGGGCTCATTATGGAAAAAACATGTTTTATTTTTTTGCGATATGTCTTCATTTGCTCAGAAATCACATCACAAAATCAATGCCTAGAAACTGATAGAAATATTTGGCCAAGAGCTTGATCAAGTGGTGGAGGCTTAGATGTGTGACCTAGTGATTTTTAAGCAACATAAATCCATATTGGGGGTTTTGGTACCAAAATCCATGTACATAAATTTATTCTAGAATTGTATTGATATTTTAATAACAAAGGCGATTACCGAAGCTAACTTCAAGATCAACTGGTAAATTGTCATTAGTAAAACCAAGTATAATTCTTCTCTATTCATTACAAATAAAGGAAATAGTGACAATGCACTACATAAACATATACAAGGAATTTTTGGTTTGTTTCTAAAGAAAAGTGGTTAGAAATGGTGATAATCACTAAATGGAATAATACGAAAATTGATGGTTTAAAAAAATTAAAATATGGAAAAATGACAACCCAACACTGGCTAGTTATGAACAAACCCTAATATCATTTTTCTCACAATGGAGCTACTCATACTTGCAGTGCTAGGTCACATCCTTGATTGCACCTTCAAGGTGAGGGCAATGAATCCACCTAAAGAACATGCCAAGCACGATCCTTATCTTGGTATAGGAAAGCATGGCACGATCAAAGATATTTTTGATCCATTTGTAGATGGGTGAGTATTCATATATTGAGAACAACCTCTAAGAGACTGCGACTAAATTAGTGCATTGATTCGTTCAATCAACCAATAGATGATATTGGCCTTCATATTGTCATAAAACCAACCAACTCTAGAATCTATTTGCAAGGAAGTGCATCTTTTTCAGTCTCAATGAGTTCCTAGTATTTCTTAAACTCCTTGATACAGTTCAAGCTCCAAAAAATAACAGGATTAGTGTGCACCAAAAATTTGAATGCATCCAGTCAGATTATCACATTGGAACAAGTCATCATAAAATCATAATCAGGTTGACAGACACATAGAAACAATCCACTAAAACTATACTCTTTGCCTACCTTGATCCCTCTCATGAAGAAGTCGAGCCTAGATAAGCGTTGATGCAAAAATAAAGTTGAGAACACTCTACATTAACATCAATGATGTTACATATATTAATACATCAAACTATGTATCATGATAGGAAAACCATCTTGAACATGCAATCAAATAGTTGAGGGAATATCTCAACCACACTCCCATCTAAGAGACTAACTAGATGGAGAGGATCTCTCTACCAACCATGCCTCAACAACCTGTTAACTAATAGGAGTAGATTCCTCCTAGAATTAATGAGCACACCAAAGACAAGTAGAAGTTATATTCTCGAAAAAGAGGAGCATATTTGGACTCAATGTGAGTAAACACAAAATGGGCTCCAACCATATCTAAATCCATTTCCTATAGTGTAAGGCCAAATGTTCCAAATGCATCTCAATCTATTACCTTTAGTGTGAGATAAATATTTTAAATTTTACCTATAGTGTGAGATAAAGTCATTTAAAGTTATGGCATACATATACGTACATGTTGAAGTTATATAAGAGAGAAAAATGGAAAGAACATTTTTAATTTGTCAGTATTCTTACAAAATGTAATTTTATTTATTGTGTCAAGATGAGTTTTACATTTAGCGCGGAAGACATGTTGTAAAGTTAATGTTACTTTAGTGTTATATAATTTTACATGAGAAATAATAAAAAGGCATTTATATTGAAAAAAAAAATGAAAATATAAGTAAAATTTAGAGCAGAAATACAAGTCAATTTTAGAGTTTAAAAAAAAGTTAGTTTTATTCTCTAATGGGTTTGAGTAGCCTACCAGGGGATAGATGGGGAGATTATCTTGCAGAATAAGTATAATATTAAAAATATTATTACTTCCCAATTTAAGGAAAGTTTGTGAAACTAAGAAGAGTGAGAGGGAAAAAGGATAATAAGATATTATAAAGAGATTATCAACCCTAAAAATCAAAATGATGTTTTTTTATGAGTATTAAGAAAAAATTAACATTGAACTAATTCTCATGAGCTGGGGAGTAAAGTTGGGCAGTCAATTCCAAAAACATCGTGGATTAAAGAGTTTGTCACCTATGTGATACTAAGAGGGTTGAAGATGAAAATCACTTTATCTGATATTTCCCATCTTATACTCACATTCTATCTAGTTTTAAAAATATTTATGCAATACAAACCTTTTGGACCTTCTAAGTTAGCAAAACTGTGGTGATTTAGGAATGCTTCTCTCACTTATTTTTTAGCATAGAAATAAAATTTTAAAGTATTTGTTAACCTCTTACCTTCTTATATAGGACTTAATGGATGTTAATATTCATTATTGTCATCATCATCAATTGGACTTTAAAGTAAATTTAAATTTATACATTTGAATTAAAACTAGAAATAAAAAGATGACTAATTTTAACAAATGACAATAATAATAACATATGCTTACTTAGTTTGTAATAAGAAATGTAATGAGGATTATTGAAGTGTTATACAGCTTGATAAAGGAGAGATATTATGGTGCGAAAACAAAATAATAAATAAATATATAACTATACATATATACGTATGTAATAATAAAAAAATAAATAATTATATATGTATAAAAAAATAAATTATTATGCATATATATATGACAACATAAATTTTTGTTACACTTATATCTATCTAACATCCAAAAGAATTTCAAAGATTAATACATGACATGAAATTAAAAAATTAAGACATTACATCTACTTCTTAAATAAGTGTTTAAAATAAATTACATGGATAATAATTAAATCTCACACTTAATAATAAAATCACAACAAAATATTTTCCATATCTGATTTAATTATAATTAATAATAATTGAAATTCATTTTGAAAATAAAATTAGATATTCTTAAAATATTCCCAAAAAAATTAAAATGATTTTTTCTAACTCACAATTGAAAAATAGTAAGGATTTTAATATTGGTTTCAGCCTCTGCATAACATATATTAGACTTTCTAATATTCATTGGTGCATTCCTCAAATATCTATATAATTTATATAAAATGTTTCAAATTGTGTAGGAAGGAAAGTATATTAGGAAAGAGGATAACTCTTTATTTAATATATTACATGTGGAGTAGTCTAAGTATTAATATGTTTGAAATATTTTAATTTAAGATTAATTATATGGATTAGTATAGAATTTATATAATTTTAATTTAATTATTAATAATTATTAAGTAAATGGTAGAATTTTTTTTTGAATATTTTAAAATATTTTAATACAAATTGAAGGTTAAGATTTATTTTTAAAATAGTTATGTTTTTTAATTAAATTGACTAATTAAAAAAAAAATATCATATGAACAAGTGTTATTTGAAATGGGAATGACCATAGTTAAGAATCTTGCTCATGATGTTTTAAATGTATAGATGTTTAACTTATATATTATTTCTTTTATAATAATAATAATAATAATAAAGTTAAAATTAAGTTTTAATGATATTTCAATTTTAGTAACATGATATGTATATGTTTTGATGCTTAATATAGATTGATGCTTATCAATGTTTACCAATCATTTAATTTATATGTTTTTTCTGATTTTGATATTAAATAGAAAAATAATTTATTCAACTATAAAATATTCCAAAATTATACAAAATTTAAATAATCTTAAATATCACTAGAATCTTTGAGCACGACAACCGGAGGGAGAAAAAACGGCGGGAGTGAGTAGCAAGGGTTCAGAGAGTAGCAGAGACTGTTTCTAATGGAGGGCGACAGAGGAGGGAGCTCGACTCCCTCCTACAAGGACGCGGTATCCAACAAAGGCAAAACACCGGTGATAAACAACAAAGGCGTGGCTGAGAAAAAAAACAAAGATAATGATAAGGGGACAGAGGGGACTAAGACCAAGGTAAACAGTAGCATAAAGGACAAGGAGGAAGAAGACAAAAATCATGGTTCACGAGACCAAAAGCAAAAGGGACCTTGCAAGCCTAAAGCAGAAATCACTCCCAGAGTAATATTAAATGATCCTGCTCTGCAAGCGCACAGAGAACACATGGGGAACTATGCCATTATTTGTAAATTCATGGGACTATGGCCCACTGAAAAAGCTTTACAAACGTGGATCAAGTATCACTGGAAACCCAAAGGAAGCATTGACCTACATCTTGGGTCAAAGGGATTCTTCACAGTAGTGTTCTCAAACATCGAAGACAAAGACAGAATATTCGAAGGAGGACCCTACTTTTATGCAACAGTTGGTCTCTATATGAGGCTTTGGACGATGAACTTTGTCCCAGAGCGGGAGACCTTCACCTCGGTTCCAGTATGGGTAAGGTTATATTCTCTACCTCTTGATTATTGGCCAACTGAATCATTAGCAGCTATTGGCAATAAACTAGGGTGTTTTGTCAAAATTTCTGAAGCCACAAGAAGAGGGAAATATACCTCCTTTGCAAGAATATGTGTGGAAATGGATCTATCAGAAGCTCTTCCGGATGAAGTTATTTTGGAAGTTTTTGATGAGGAGTGGGTGTAGACAATGGACTATGAGCATATCCCATTCAAATTCCATAGATGCCATGAACATGGACATCTATTCAGAGATTGCCCTCTCAACAAAGCAGACAACAAAGGGAACCTCAATACTTCGAAGGATACAAAGAGCTTTCAGAAAGTGGCAAGCAGAGGAAAAGGGGGAAAAAAGGGAATAAAGCAACAACAGAACGAGAGGCAGAAGGTCAGTTAGAACAAGTTTCAAGTGCTGGACGAGAATGAAGAAAACACGAAGGAAAATCAATCTCAGGAGGAAGATCCTAATGAAAAAGAAAAGGAAGAAAACAATAAACAATCTCAAGATATGGGTTATCAAAATGAGACTGTTATGAGTGAAACAGAAATGGAGATGGACCAGGAAATGACCCAAAGCGAAATAGATCTGGAAGATCATGAATTACAGGAAATTCTAGACAAGGAAAACCTAGACCTAGAAGGATTCTTGAGGCAGGGATCCAAGGGAGGAATAGAATCAATACCTCCAGAAGAATGCTCCAGAATACAATAGTTATTTTTATGGAAAACCCAGGAAAGAGGGTTGGATAAAGGTAAAAGTATTCACAAGCAGGAGCACAGAGGTGTGAAAACTATGAAATCAACTCCAGGATTAGCAACTAGAAATCCAGGAAAGAAAAGGGGCAGGAAAAAGCAAAATGAGCTCTTGATGGAGTGTGGAAAGCTAATGATAGATTTGGGTAAGATGAAAGACCTAACCAGTTACTCTTTCACAAATCTTTAATTATGAAGTTCATATCTTGGAATATCAGAGGTCTAGGTAGTAAAAGAAAACAAAGAATGTTAAGTAACATAATGAAACTAGCAACACCGGATATAATATTTATTCAGGAAACAAAATGCTCCATTCAAAAATTAAAGCAAATCCATAGCAAATGGATGGATAGATTTGAGTTTCTCGAAGTGAAAGTAGAGAACACAGCGGGAGGCATCCTTACTCTATGGAAACCCCAAAAAGTCAACATATTAGATGCAGAGGCATCAAGAAATTATTTATCTGTTATTATTCAACCAGTGGGAGTCGTGGATACTTTCCTGGTCACAAATGTTTATGGTCCACAAAGAATAGATGAGAAACTAAGACTCTTAAACTCCTTGGCAGAGTTCAGAAGCAGAAATGAAGAAATACCTTGGATATTGGGAGGAGATATTAACATGATTAAATCACTTTCTGAAAAAAAAAGGGAGGTACCAGATTGCTTAATAAAGACTCTGAGTTGTTACAAACCTTCACAGATGATATGACTCTGGTTGACTCGGCAATGCATAATGGTATTTTTACTTGGAACAACAAAAGAGGAGGTGAGGCTCAGGTAGCCTCCAAGTTAGACAGATTTTTGATCTCAGAGGAGCTTATGCTAGAAAATAGAGAAATAACAGCAAAATTTCTCCCCTTTGGAGGTTCTGATCACTGGCTGGTTCAATTATAACTCAAGGGGTTGGATTCTTCTAGGAATAAACCCTTCAGGTTTGAGAATATCTGGCTCTCCCACCCAAACTTCATCAGCAACATTGAAAAATGGTGGATTGAAGTCTGCAGGCCCAGGGCACTAATATGTTCATCCTACACAAAAGACTTCAACATATTAAATTCAGACTCAAAGAATGGAACAAGAAGGTATTTGGTAACATTTTTGTGGATAAAAAGGCAATGGAAACCAAACTACAGGAACTCAATCATGCATTGATCATAGAGGGGTTTGACAAAGTCAAAAGTCAGCAAGCTGATAAATATCATCAAGAATGGGAGAAATTATGCAAACAAGAGGAAATCTTTTGGAGACCAAAGTCTTGAATTCAATGGCTCAAAGAAGGTGAACGTAACACTAAATTTTTTCATAGATCCACCCTAGCCAATAGAGCTCACAACAGAATCTCTTCATTATTGAATGACAATGGAGAGCTATAGACCTCTCATAAGAATATCGAAGATGTATTGGTTCAACATTTCAAAAGTATCACTAAGGAAAATAATCCAGACAGAGAAATGCATCACAGAAATTACAAAAAATATCCCTAAGCTGGTGTTAAGAGAGGACAATTTTAACCTGAATAAACCAGTCACCGAAGAGGAAGTGTTATAGACAATTTTGTGCCTTACAGCAACAGACATGAATTGTCAATAATCCAAGGGATCCAAAGTCCCTAAACATGATGTTCCTACCCCTAGAGGAACAAGGTCAGCAAACCAACAACTCTCAGATCAGTTCTCCACCTGAAAACACTAAAAAACAAGCAATCCTGAAATCAAAGCAGGTGCTCCACTAGGCTTCTGCGCTGAAACTCAACTCCTCCATGGTGTACCTGCGTTACAAAGCAAGTGGAACAAAGGCCCCCTGTGCTGAGCGAGATGGGACAAGTGGCACACTGAGTCATTGCTCTAGAATCTTCCAAAAATGACACTTGGATCAGGGATTTCGCCTTGTGATGAGTCAGAGGCTCTGTTTCTCCAAGTGGAAGCAAGGTTCTCCAAGTGGACTCAAGAACTGAAGATCAACTGAAGAGAGAGAGGACACAAGGCAGCTACACATCAGTTGCAAGCTGACTCATCCTTTCTCAATTCATCTATATATTGAGCTCTCTCCTATGAGCTCAGGAGGCTGGAATTTTGTGCAAAGTAATGATATGTTGTTGGTTTCACTATAGAGCTATTGGGTGATTGCTTGAAGGAGGTGAAGAGGAGAAATTCTTTCTGCTGGGAGGTGTTGCTGGATTGGAGCCTTCAATGGTTGTAACCTTCTCAGAACTTTACTTCTTCATTAATAAAAGCTATTGAGGTTCTTCTATATGCTCTTGTTTCAATTATGTATTGTGATAATTGTATATTTGATTTATGCTAATCCGTGAATCAGTTATGATTGCATGCTTCTTGTAGTTTCCTTCTTTGCTATTTTGCAGGATCTCATTGTAGCTGGGCCAGCAAAAGGGCAAGGAGCTGGGAGCAAGCAGCGAAGAGAAGAGTTTGGATTCGACATTAAGCGCAAGGCAACGGTTAGTGCATTCTTTCATTCTCTCTTGCTTTCATAAAGAAGTAAACCTTCAGTAGTTTCCTTTACAGTTGTTGCTGAGGTACTATCACCCTTAGAGTGGGATAGGGTCATCCGAATCGGATACTTTTCCCTACAACAAACTGGCGACTCCACTGGGGATCGTATCTGTTTGATTGTGTTTGTAGTATTTTGCTATTCATTTCCTGAACAAAAGAGTACCAAATCGAAAAGCTTTTGACTATATCAAAAAGCGAAGTAGAGGGCAGCTACTCTAGCTCATTTCTGAGCAGGTTCATGATTTGAAGAGCTGATCTACAAGGATCCTTGTAAGCTCTTAGTGATAGCTTTTCATCCTCCTAATCATCCCTTTGTGTGTGCTTGACTGATTGCTTCTGATTTGAGCAAAAACTGTGCATTTTTGAGAAAATTGTGACCCGGAAACTGAGAAAACGCAACTTTCGTTTTCCAAAGCAGGTAGTACACAGGCTACCTGCTTTGCAACACAGGTCCCAAAGGGGCTACCTGCACTGAGAGCCAGACTGGCTGAGCAGCACCTGCGTTGGCCCAATTTTTCCTAGTGCAGTTGGGGTTTCCTCCCTTTTTCTTGCCTGTTTGCACTATAGTTTCTGCAGCAAGTTGTCTTTCTTGTACCTGTTCTGAAACCAACCTTACTTGCCATCTTTCCACCTCTGTTATATAACGAAATTGTACTTGTTCTTTTGTATTTCTTACTTCATTTACAATTTCCCATAACGAAGAGTAAACTAGTCTTGCTTTGGCCTCTTAGATCTGAACCTGTGTTAGGCATTTTGCTGGTCTAGAGAGTTAGCTTGTTTGCTGTCCATAGCTGATTAGTCTTTTTACTTTCGTCATTATGGTTTGATTTCATGCATTTCCAGTGTTTAAACAAGTAAACCTTAAGGTGTCTTTTGATTTTGGACAAGCTTGTTTACTTTCGCTTTAAATCGAAATCAAAGTTATATAACAACTTTCTTTTTGTAACCCATCAACATTAAGAAAGGGAAAAGAAAATACATGCATTGTGCATTTTGCATTTGACTGTTTGCATGACGATTTAGGAAATTTTGCATTAGTGTGTGCTCTATGATCTGTGTGAAAAGATTTGCCTTTCTTCTCCCTCAGTAGTTAAGATTTTCAAAGTTGAAAGATTGAAAAGTTTGCTTCTCATCTTAGACTGCATTCAGGAATTTGTTACATACATCTCGTGGTGATCCTTAAAGGCAAACTGCTAAACAAGATCAACATTAAAATAAATTCAATTTACATAACAACGCTTTGTAACATAACGCAAACACATAGAGGTCTAGGTAGAGACGTGTTCCGGCGTCGTTAAACATAGTGACTGTCGATCTCTACGAAGGTGGGTGATTCCTCCTGAGAGTCGGTGGCACTAATACGGACTTGTGCTCCCACGTACCGTCGCGTATATATTGGGAGACCCCTATAGGAACAAAGCCTTTATCCATAGGAAGCCGTGTCGGCCGCCCTACTGATCGCGATGCAGTGAACACAGCATTCACGAAGATCGACCACCCGTACCGTAAAACGTATTCTGTGGTTTCGCGAAAAGTTTGGCACACCCTCTGCCTAGAACTCCAGAGCAGTTTCTTTTGGCCTTTTTCAAACTCTATAACTGAAAAAGTCCAACCGAGCATTTGTCACTTCGGGCTCGTTAATACATCGAAGGAGACTAGAGTCATCTTTAGCTTTTTCTCGACTCTTAAAACATGAAAAAGCAAAGTTGTGTCTAAAGCGTCGTTAATAAAATTTATTTTAATCGGAACATAATCACCTGTTATTCCCACGTTGATCTTTCAGTTGAAAAGTATGGAGCCCACAAACCAAGGAAGTCACCTTGGTGGAAGTCCCAATCCCTTCTCCTCTTAGGGAGATGTTGGTGCGCCTCATATGGCCACATTGTCACTTCCAGGATTGACAATTGGCCTACCTGTATGGCTCTTTTCAACTAATGTAGTTCAGATCGCCACTAATCCTGAGCAGTCGAATCAATAGTCAGACCAGTCTAGAGCTACCCACCAGCCTTCCACTTCTTACAATTCTTCCTCTGATCCTTCATCTTCGCGAGGTAGAGCCAGAAAAAGTCAGCCTCCCATGGAGAAGAAGGAAAAGAAGAAGAGAGAAAAGAAGCAGAAGGGGCCTATGGCGAAGGCGACTGGGGGCAAGCAAAAGACATCTGACAAAAATCCACACACTGCACCGACCGGGCCTAAATCGCCATGTGTCATTTGCAAAGGGACCCACTTCCATCGTGATTGTCCTTGTATTCCCCGGATACTAAGGGACTGGTCCCCCAGGTTGCACAATCCGGTAGCATCAACCTCTGGTAGTCATGTTGATTGCAGTCCGTCAACTAGCGAGAGTGAAGGACGAAAAGGGAGACCAAGATCACCCTGTATGTTGTGTGAAGGCGATCACGCCATCCACCGATGTCCATTCTTAGATGAGGCGAAGAGAGTTTTGGAAGATCGTCCGGTATCACCGTTACGACTTCCTCCTGGATACCAAAAACTCGTGCCTAATCCCTCGATAGTTGAAAATCCAGCTGGCCCGATCAAGTGGTCAGCTGATGTGTCGGTCATTGAGAATGAACCTACTGAATCCAGACCAGACGAAAGTCTAAAGGTCGAAACGGCAGTTGACCCGGTTCTTCTTTCAGAGGTTTCATCCTCAAATGACACAGTCATTGAAGACCCATCCTCAAATGACACCCTCACTGAAGAGGATAAGGATGACACCGTCCATATTCTTTTCATCAACACAGACTCTGATGAGCATCAGGGCAATGCGCCCATTCCTTTATCGCAGGAAGGAACATCGTCAGAGTCGTATCCGGCCGTGTATTCGGTCCCACCACCAAGCAACCTAGTTGTATCCTTTGATTGGAATCAACTAGGCAGACCCCGGTTACCAGCCAGTATCCCATTCAGAATCATCGTCCAAATCTACAGAATGGTGATGGCTGGAACTATCATTGATGAAGGGGCATCTGTGAGTATCCTTTCCTCTATTGCTTGGAAAGCACTGGGTTGCCCGGCGCTTTTACCTGAGATGAGAAATCTATCAGGTTTTGATAAAGGAACCAGTCGCCCGTTAGGGATTCTCCCCAATGTTCCAGTTACATTGAAAGGGAAGACAGTTCATATGAACATCATGGTCGTCCAGGGACCCTTAGTGTATAACTTACTCCTTGGACGAGACTATATATATTGCATGGAGGCGATAGTGTCCTCACTCTTCAGAGTTATGTGTTTTCCACACGAAGGAAGAATGGTCAAGCTCGTAGACCAACTTTCATTTCCAGGATCACGCATCGCAAATAGTCAAATACCATCCCTTAACAGTCTATTCACTCAAGGAATGCCTCCACCCCCGGTTCTACTTCCCGATGAATGCGAGTGATTCGGAAGAAAGAACTGGGACCCAGGGGGCATGCACCCTGGCCTGCCTTGGGCAGAGAAAACCTTGGGTATAAAGTTAATTTCCGCAGAAGAACATGACTAGTCCGTACCCCGTCCGAAGGAAGGAAGAGAGGGTTGTTCTAGGGCAAAGTTCTTTTGTCAAAGTTATGTGAGCGAAATAATCGGCTCCCTTTGTCTAGAAATTAGGCTCTCCTGAGGGAGGAGATCCATTTGTGGCGGCAAGTAGCCACCATCTTTGAAGACAAGCCTCACCCATTAAAACATATGTTTTGAAGGATAAGTAGGGGCAGCCTCCAAAGAAAGAGATGAAATTGCTGCAACAAGTAGTCACCATCCTTAGCAACCTAGTAATAGACATCGCCGGAAAAAGAAGAGTTTAGTTTGCGGCAGCAAACAAAACCATTTTTCGGATAATAAGTAAGAGGACGAACCTAGAAATTATACTATATACCTGGGGGCATGCGAACCTTTTGGAGTGCAAGCACGGGACGACTATTTATTTTTTAAATTTTTAGGTCCTCCCTTTAAACCTGTAGGTCTAACCCGTTAAACTCGTAGGATTAGCCGTTTCCAGCTTGCATAAAGAAAGGATGTGGGGCAAAAGTTAAAACTTGCCAAATAGGAGCATAGCTTCGTGAGATAAAGCTCCTTAAAAAATAGCTATCTCACCTGAGGCGTTTCTTGTATTATGATTGGTATAATCGAGCAGTTTTAGCAATGTTCATGCTCGTTAAAAAATAAACGCAAGATCCGAGCAGTTTTAGCACATAGTTCATGCTCGTTAAAAAATAAACATAAGGTTGTGAGCAATCTTCCCCTAGAGTTCAAGCTCACCCAAAAAAAAAAAAAATGAACCGGTAAATAACTCTGGTAAATGTAACCTTTGACTGTTATATTAAAGCCCTTGGTCGTGTTCTTGCAGTCTCACCTCCATCCGTTCATTTGGCCAATCGTTCATCTCCATATGTTTGTTTACCCATTTTGAGGAACAGCTGCGAAGAGTGATTTCACTTAGCCATCCTTGTGACACTGCCGTGATTGGAATATTCCAACCTGTACCTGGAATCTGCTGCTGCCCTGTTCATCACTCGTTCCTCAAAAGACGAGTCTTCTTTGAGCTCTTTTCACTGACTCGTAAAATATGAAAAGTTTGCCGAGTTTTGGCCTTCCAGCTCGTTAAAGCGACCGGAAAGCTATCCCTCCTCTAGATTTTAATCTTTTTGGACCTGAGGGATTATTGCACAAAAAGATCGAGCGCTTGTTTTGTTCGGCTCGTTAAAGCAATCGAAAATTCATCCCTTCTGTATTGTTTTATACTTTTTCGGACTTAAGGGATTAGATGACGAAAAAGGAATTCTAGAGTTGACTTTATGTACCTTTTCAGACTCTCTAAAAATGAAAAGGACCGAGTTATCCTTGTCATTAGACTCGTTAAATTCATTAAATAGCGACAAACTTGTCTTTAGACGAGAACGAGTTTCCCTATCGCTAGGCTCGTTAAAACATAGCGATGGGCTTGCCCGAAGGGCAGGTTATAGAACAAGCATATGTTATCCTCCTCAAGCTTGATAAAAATAAAGAGGTACTGGTCAGCAATGACTGGGGAAAAATTGGGAGAACCTCACAGCTTTAATGGTAGCAAGTCGCTCTTGAACATGACACTTTGTCCTCCGTATCACATCGGGTTGGGTTGTTTCATTCACCGGTCTCATCACCATGGTCCTCGCCACACCATCCACATTTGGGGTAATGCTACCGATCCATCACATCAGTGTCGTTATATGTTCAAGAGATGTTGTTCTGTAGAGAGTCAACCGTGTCCCATCCACTGCCATACATTGTCCTTCATCCATTTCATGACCGCCACCCTGAATCATACATCACAGTTTGTTTTCACCTCATCACAATCACTAGCTCCGTTCCGTGTCACTGATGTGGGATTCATTAAGGCCCTCCTTTGACGGATCGCTCCTTGTCGACATCAGCTCATTATCCAAGGAGTTGATCTAGGAACACCCCCTTCAGTACTTTGAAGCTTGCATGCCTCAATGGCAAGTTTCTCACTTCCGGCGACAGGTATACATCAATGACCTTCGACCAGAAGATTTTGCATGGTGGTCGACGCCAAGTCCTTTATTCCCACCATGTGAATTGTACTGCCGTACCTTGAGGATCATCATCCTTATCGGTGATTCCTCTCGCGCTTGTTAACGGTTTACATCATTGACCGGTAATCAAGCGATGTCTTTCCATGTTCGACTTCAAGAAATTCTCACATGGATCGACTTGTACATCGAGTGAAGATCGGAAGAGATTGAAGACCCCGGATCTAATTTCATCCATCCGGGCTGCGATATATATTCATGATATAAAGACATTTGATATGTACATCATTGCAGCAGATGATCATCCTTCTCAAAGGATGATAATTTCAGCAGAGAATTATCAGTCTATCATCAGACGATCGTCTGTGCTATGTACCAAAATGAATTTATAAAGCTGAGCATGGGAATGCCCGCCTCAGCTAGATCATGAAAAAGTATGAAAAATAATGTATTGTATTGTATCTTATTACAGGACACTTCTCAGCAGATTGAATGAACTTCACATCCTCCTAATAAAGCATTTCACCCGATAAACGACCTCATACTTTAGGGGGCATCTGTTATAGACAATTTTGTGCCTTACATCAACAGACATGAATTGTCAATAATCCAAGGGATCCAAAGTCCCTAAACATGATGTTCCTACCCCTAGAGGAACAAGGTCAGCAAACCAACAGCTCTCAGATCAGTTCTCCACCTGAAAACACTCAAAAACAAGCAATCCTGAAATCAAAGCAGGTGCTCCACTAGGCTTCTGCGCTGAAACTCAACTCCTCCATGGTGTACCTGCGTTGCAAAGCAAGTGGAACAAAGGCCACCTGTGCTGAGAGAGATGGGACAAGTGGCACACTGAGTCATTGCTCTAGAATCTTCCAAAAATGACACTTGGATCAGGGATTTCACCTTGTGATGAGTCAGAGGCTCTGTTTCTCCAAGTGGAAGCAAGGTTCTCCAAGTGGACTCAAGAACTGAAGATCAACTGAAGAGAGAGAGGACACAAGGCAGCTACACATCAGTTGCAAGCTGACTCATCCTTTCTCAATTCATCTATATATTGAGCTCTCTCCTATGAGCTCAGGAGGCTGGAATTTTGTGCAAAGTAATGATATGTTGTTGGTTTCACTATAGAGCTATTGGGTGATTGCTTGAAGGAGGTGAAGAGGAGAAATTCTTTCTGCTGGGAGGTGTTGCTGGATTGGAGCCTTCAATGGTTGTAACCTTCTCAGAACTTTACTTCTTCATTAATAAAAGCTATTGAGGTTCTTCTATATGCTCTTGTTTCAATTATGTATTGTGATAATTGTATATTTGATTTATGCTAATCCGTGAATCAGTTATGATTCCATGCTTCTTGTATTTTCCTTCTTTGCTATTTTGCAGGATCTCATTGTAGCTGGGCCAGCAAAAGGGCAAGGAGCTGGGAGCAAGCAGCGAAGAGAAGAGTTTGGATTCGACATTAAGCGCAAGGCAACGGTTAGTGCATTCTTTCATTCTCTCTTGCTTTCATAAAGAAGTAAACCTTCAGTAGTTTCCTTTACAGTTGTTGCTGAGGTACTATCACCCTTAGAGTGGGATAGGGTCATCCGAATCGGATACTTTTCCCTACAACAGGAAGTCAGTGAGGTTATTAAAGACATGAAAAAGGGCAAAGCTCCTGGTCTAGATGGTTTCAATGTGGATTTTTTTAAGGCCTTCTAGAACATTGTCAAACAGGACATTCTGAATGTTGTGGAGGATTCTAGAAGAAGCAGGACTATTCTGAAAGCCCTCAACACCTCCTTCATCTCTTTGATCCCTAAACATCATTCAACCCTGACTGTTGAGAAGTATAGACCCATTTCTTTATGCAATGTGGTATACAAGATTATATCCAAGGTATTTGCTAGCAGACTCAAACCTCTTCTTCCTTCTTTAATCTCAGGTGAACAATTTGGTTATGTAGAAGGCAGACAAATCCTTAATAATATTATTCTAGCCCACGAGATAGTTCACACACTAACCAGCAAAAGACAGGCTGGTATGATCATGCAATTAGATATTGCCAAAGTCTATGACAAGGTAAACTGGATCTATATCAAGAGGATCCTTTCTGCTTTTAGGTTTGATCACAACTGGATCAGATGGGTTATGGCTTTGGTTACCTCTTCTAGCTTTTCTATTCTGGTGAATGGATCTCCCTCAGATATCTTCACTCCTTCTAGAGGCCTCACGCAGGGAGATCCACTCTCTCCCTTTCTATTTATCCTCATGACAGAAGGATTGGGAAGAGCCATTAAGCAGGCTAAAGCCTTGGGAATAATTAAGGGCCTTAAATTAATGGAGAATGATCAGACAATGACTCACCAACAATTTGTGGATGATACAATGCTGCATGGAATTCCTAAAGTAAAAGAAGCTTTAGCGTACAAACAAATCATGAATAACTTTGCCTTTGGTACAGGTATGGAAGTCAATCTCTCCAAATCAATTTTATTTTATTTTATTTATTTATTTAATTTAATTTAATGTAATTTAATTTATTTTAATTTATTTATTTATTTTTCCTGAAATACTAACATTACAATTCAGAGAAATATCTCCAGAATTCTGGGCTTTCAAAGGGATTCCCTCCCTTCAAAGTATTTGGGAATTCCCCTTACAGCCAGGCCCCTGCACAAAAGTATTTGGGAACCGGTGCTCAACAAGATGCAAGACAAAGTTAAAAAATGGACTATCAGATCATTGAACCTGGCCGGTAGGTTGATACTGACAAAATCCATTCTACAGTCAATCTCATTTTCTTTTTATCAGCCCTCCCAGCTCCCAAAGGTGTCTTACAGCAATTCAGGAATATCCAGAGAGACTTCCTCTAGGGTAAGGAAGAAACAAGGAAGAAATGGGCCCTTGTTTCTTGGGATAAAATTTGCAAACCTAAGAGTCACGGGGGTCTAGGCGTAGATGATCAGGAAATTATAAGTAATGTACTAGGAGCCAAACTCTGGTGGAGATGGGTTAAAGAACTAGAAGCTCAATGGGCTAAAACCTGGAAATAAAAATATGCAAGTTTGTGGCAAACAAATGATCTTATTAGAATGTCTGGAAACATAAAGGGATCTTACATCTGGAATAAAGCCTGGGAAAACAGAAACCTAGTACAAGACTACAGTTTCTGGGAAATCGGAGCAGGAGATCTTGCTCTCTTTTGGGAGGACAAATGGAAACAAGAACCAATGTTGTTAAAAGAGGACTATATGAGCCTCAAGCAGGAAACAGATTCCCAGGGATTAACCAAAGTTAAAGATTTCTGGAATCTTCCTCACAATTCTAGAAAATGGAGAAATTGGAGAAGCATAGACTGTAGAGAAGACAGCCCCCTAAAAATAAAAGCTGAGGCAATTATGAGCATGCTAAGACAAAGGAAAATCTTGGTAATAGAGGGTAGGATCAGTTAAGATGGGGCATCAATAAAGAAGGCTCCTTTAATCTTAAGGAAGTTAAGAGAATTATCCTGAATCTAGATTCTAGCAATTCAACGAGTTCGTGGCAACAACTTTGGAGCCACCAAGGGTGGATGAAGATCGAGCTATTCATGTGGTTAGTTCACCACAAAAAAATCTTAATTTGGGACAACACTAGGAAAAGAGGGGTTATTGGGCCTTCTAGATGTCAGCGATGTGAAGCTCAAGAGGAAACAGTGGACCATATTCTTAACAATTGCACCTTTACCACCTGGTTGTGGGATTCTTTTGCCACAATTTTTCAATAGACAGACAGAGATAAAGGAAGCATCACTAATACCCTGAACAAGTGGAGAAGGAACTTTTTAGAGAATGAGATTCTCAATTTGGCTTGGGCCTTTACGCCAAACTTCATTATCTGAAATGTTTGGAAAGAACGGAATAAAAAAGTTTTCAAGTATGAAAAAACTAGTCCTCTTCACCTGTTGGATCTGATCTTGAAGCAGATTGAGGAGACAGTTATTACCACTATTCATAATTATCCCAAGAACCCTCCCACAGAAAATGAGATGAGAACTCTCAGTCAACTGAGAATGCAAGAGATCATTACCAATGGACTAAGTAGAAGAGAAGGAAATTTGGGAAAGGAAAAAGATTTTTGGCAGCCTCCACCGAAAGGATACCTGAAATGCAATATTGATGGTGCTTCAAAAGGCAACCCTAGAATAGCCGGATATGGAGGGGTGTTAAGAGATGAAGAAGGATTTATAATCTTCATTTTCCACTGCCAATTAGGTAAAGCCACAAACAATATGGCTGAATTAATGGCCTTAGAACAATGCCTAGAACTGCTAAATCTAAATCATAGCTCAAATGTCATCATAGAGACGGACTCGAAGATCTCCATAAACGCTGTTAAAAGAATTAGTTATGGAGCAGCACCAGAGAAGGTCTCAAAACACTGGAGACTAATACAAGTGTATCAAAGAGTTCAAAAACATCTCATGAGTCTACGAACTATTAGTTTCAGACATGTTAGACGAGAAGCCACAAACTAGCGGACTCTCTAGCCAACCAAGGGGTGATTAATTCAGAGTGAAAATTTGAAATGAAGTGGCATGAGATGACTCAGGGTAGAGTAAAAGCTCTATGCAAAGAACAAGTGGTAGAAGATAGAGAAATTTTTAAATATTGGGCCAGAGGAAAAGGTACTGAATTAAGATGTCTAAATAGGTTCGATCTCAGTTCTTATTGAAATTTGGTACCGAAGGATAGGTGGTTCCCTTAGGCTTTGATCTTTGGCCTAGGGAAAAGTGTCCAAAAGAATTTAATTTTTCTCCTAAAGTGACTTTATTATTTTATAAAGTTAAATCTAATTTAAAAGTGACTTTAAGTGATAAAGTTACTAAGTCTAATTTTAAAGTAAATGAAAAATTAGAAAGGAAAAGTGACTTTGGAAATAAATGACTAAGTGGGTCTTTATTAAAGTGGGGTGAATTAAAAAATAGAAAGTGAGATTTAAATGAGCATTTAATCTCAGCCATTGATCTAAATCTATTTCAGCCATTGGATTTAGAGATCACCCAAAAGTCACTTGGATCACCCAAAAGTCACTTGGAGTTATATTAAAGGAGGAAAAGGAGGAAAAGGTCATTCATTCTTTCATGAGCAGATTGGGAGAATGAGAGCAAGAGAGCAAGAGAGATTTCTGAGCAGGGAGGAGAAGGAGACAACAGCTTGACACACATTCCAAGGTAGCAGTTGAGCAGATTTGTACAGCTGATTCAACACACAGTGAAAGGCAGATTTTTTCACAAAAATCGAGGAGCAGTTTGCTGATTTTTCTGCACACAAAACGGAGGCCGTACAACATTTATTGTTGTCCTGTTTGCCGTAATTTCCAGATTGTTGTGAGGCACGGGAAAGGAGATAAGTTGTAAATTTGCTTGCTGATTTTTTTGCTGAATAATTCTCACTGTAAAAAGGCAATTTTCAGAAATAAAGAAGAGCTCTCAAACTGGTTTTCCCCAAGAGTTGTAGGGGGCTTTTCCAGAGTCAAGTTGACCAAAAATATCAGTGTTTTAATGTGTTTTAATGGCTGTTTTTGATTGCTGATTTTTAATTCTGCAATTTCCAGCATTCTGAAAAATTTCCAGAATTTGTGTTTTCAGCGATATTTATTTTTTTTCAGTCTGTTAAATGTATGGTTATGGGAATGGGCATTTAACTACATGGGAGAAATAAGGAGAAACTAAAAACCGGGGTGGGAAAACAGAGATTTTTACATGGTATCGGAGCTTGAGTGCTGAAGGGCAGTTTGGGACAGCAAAAGGAAAAATTACAGTTGCTGATTTTTCACTCAGAAAATTCCAGCAAGCTGATTTTTTCATAAACAACAGTTTTATCTTTACTACAATAGTGCTATTTTTCAGTTTTAGGACAGCAGGATGTCATTGGGATTGAGGGTGGAGGATAGGCTGGATGGGCATATAAATTACAGTGTTTGGAAGGAGAGAATGCAGAGTATCTTTGAGGAGGCAGAAAGTTTGGGATATCATGGTGCATACCGCACAGAACCCTGTTGTTGTGCCCACTGATGTTACTCAGTTGGTTGAGTATAAAAAGAAGAACAATAATGGTAAGAGGCCGATTCTAGACAGAATCAAAGACCATTGCATTCCTCATGTGAGAGGAAAGAGCAAGGCCCATGAGATGTGGACAGCATTGTCCAATCTCTACCAGAGTACCAATGAGAACGGGAAGATGGTCCTGAAGGAGAAGCTGAAGAACATTAAGATGGGGAATGATAGTGCAGCTGGATATATCACAAAGATTACCAATGTGAGAGATGAGTTGGCAGCGATTGGAGAGGCCATTCCATCCACTGAGTTGGTGCGTATTGCAGTGAATGGCCTCCCCCGTTCATGGTTGAACTTTGGTGATGGGGTTTGTGCACGTGAGACCCTTCCCACATGGGAGAGGTTTTGGGATGATTGTATTTAGACAGAGATCAGGAAAGGACAGCTTGGGGCAGCCAAGCCAGTTGAGCAGGATGAGGACGTAGCACTGATGGCAGGAGACAAGAAAGGCAAAGGGAAGAAGCAGGCTTCCACAAGCAATGGTGGGGGCAAAGGCAAAGGTAAAGGTAAACAGGGGAACACACAGAAGGACTATTCCAAGGTGAAGTGTTGGAATTGTCAGAAGATGGGACACTATGCAGTTGTGTGTCCGGAGAAGAAGAAGAAGAAGGGGAAGAACCACGACGTGGCATATCCTGCTTAACTAAACTTACGTACATTTCCTTTAAAAATATAAAGTTCCGGTGTTTACAGGACGTTGATAAAGCAATCCATTTTTGCTTTGAGGCAGTTTTTTCAGTTAGAGGTACTCAGGCTGGAGTTCACTAACATCTCTCTTATTATATAGCTCCCTATTTGTTTTTCCCTTCCCCTATTAAAATCATATATATAAATCCCCTATGTAAATACCCCTCCCTGGCAATATAGCCATATTTTCTACTAAGTCCGGGAAATCTCAATCCATCTGGGACTGTTTTTAGCCCATCCGAGTCATTGAGGAACTGGTTTGACATCTGGTCGGCCAGCAACCTACCCCTTAGCCCCACAAACCCCCAAAAAACCACATTCCGCCCCTAACCCAAAGTCCCTGTACATAAACATTAGCCCGCGCCTTTATTTAACCCCATAAACCCATTTTTCTAAAAGTTTATAACCCATCCGCCGCCCGCATTAATTTCAGAATATTCCCGCGAATATTCCCGCCCGTTAACACCCTGTCCCGTCGCATTCGCCGCCAGTCGTCCGATCGATAGCCCCGCAGATCTACGACTGGCGGGCATCCTCTTCCCTGACGCGCTCGGCCTTTAACGCTCGGGAGTTCGGCGGTTTTGCCGCCGTACTCCCGCCACGCGTCATGCGTCGGGCTGTGGCGGAGCCCCTCCCACCGAAACCACCATCCCCCATAAGCGGTGCGCCATTTACCGCTTACCGCCCTGCCAGGTGACGTCACCACCACGTCACCCCCCTGCACAGTCATGCCCACGTCACCCCCCCTGTACAGTCACCCGCCTGCGTGGCCTCCTGCCACGTCACTGCCACGTGTCCCGCCACCGTACCTGCCACGTCATCGACCGTACGTGATGACATCATGCTGACGTCATCCCGCCACGTCGCCCTGCTGACGTCATGCTGACGTCACCCGCCGTACAATGTTGACGTCATGCTGACGTCATCAACCCTTTTTGACGCAGAGGCGCGAAAATCGCACTTCGGAGCCCCGGAATCGAATTCTGAGGCAGTTTTTGATGAGCGATTTGCACCTATCGCTCATCGTAGGATTTTTTGGGCTAGAATAGAGAATCTTCAGGGAATCTTTAAGGAATCTTCGCCCCATACAGCCCCAGGAAGCCCGAAAAGGCACAGAAATGATCCGTTTTCTTCACAGAGCATACCAAAATGATCAGAAGACAATTCCAGATGATACAAAGGCCGAACAACGGCCATTTACTGGTGATTAGACACGCAACACAGCAGATCAGCAGCCCAGATTTTGTCAGAGAGTATCAGTGGAAGAAAGGACGCTAGAAAGAATCAGTCATAATTTTGTAGGGGCTCGAGGCACCTGAGCATTGATGAAGCCCCCAGAAAATCAAATCGATAAGCATCAGCCCATCCTTGCCTTCAAATCACTGTTAAAACATTTAAAGCATCAAGACAGCAAGGAAGCAGAGACCCATACCCATTTATTGCAGAAGGCACTGCAGCAAGCCACCGAGGACAACACCATTCATACAGTTTTGACACATCGGCCCTGAGCACGGTCCAAGACATTCTTTGCATTTATTTTTAGAGAGAATTAGGTCAAGTAGTCATTCTTATGACCTAATTAGGTCAAAATGTAATAAAGGAAACTCTGCAGAGAGTTCTTTGCCCTATATATACCACACTCTGTATAGTTTTAAGGGTGGGTTAATTGGTATTTTTCACGAGAGACTCGCTGTGTATACCTGAATCTTTCTGTAATCAAAGATTGCTTAAAGCTTGGAGAACGACTGTCTGTTGTTGATGAATGTGTTGAAGAGTTTGAGATGGAATTCTTGCGCTGCGGCTCGAAGCAATAAGTGCCTCTTATCTCTATTTATGCGTTTTCCATTATCTAAATAGCAGGAAAAAAGAATAGCCTAGAATTAGTTAACTACTCTCTACACTCAATTCCTACTGTTTCTTGATGTTTTCCTCTGAATGAATTGGTTATGAACATTGAATTCCTTTTGGCTCATTTTTACCCCAGTTCGCCTATGTTGGCCAATTATCTAGGAATTCTTAACTGCTCCTAGGTAGCGCCTTGTTACCCCCTTTTCTAATCTGTTGGAGAGATTCTTAACTGCCTCTCTTTCTTTAGCATTCTTGCCATCCCTTGAATCTGAAAGTTGCTTCTGCCTCAGTCATCTTGCTCCATTTTCCCCTCCCTGTTATTAAGGAAAAACAACAGCAGTTCCCCTCCTCGACTCCACGCCCAATGGTTTGAAACATTCAGACTATACTCAACCTCTCTACCTGAAAGTGTCAGTTTTCCCGCCAAAACTCAATCAAACCCTTGTGCATCATATCTAGACTAAAATCACCCCTTTCAACGAAGCTAAATCATAAAGAGAGAGCCCTCTCTGACCGCAGACAGGCTAGGGCCTGCGGTCCAAAGTTGGTTTGTAGTTACCTCGGACGTATCCCTTTGGGGAGTCAAAAGGGACAACCTGAGTGATAACACCTTCGAAGAGTGTCTGGTATGCATTGTCGAATTCAAGATCGCTCTTGTAAATATTCGGCCAACCCGAAGTCTCGTGGCCATAGGAGTCGAGCACAGTGATTAGCGTCATGACTGGTGGTCGGTTGAGGTAGTCTAGAAAATTATTGGTGTTTCCCTTCTTGTACTTAATGTTCAAATTAAATTGTTGCAGGTATGTGGAACATTTTTAATGGTGATCGTTCCGCAACTTCCCTTATGTCTGTATGAATTCCAGGGGTTGGTGGTTTGTGTGGATGACCATTTTCTTCCCCATAATGTAATGCTTCCATTGATGACAGGCCTTCAAAATGGAATACATTCCTTTGTCATGAGTGGGATACTTTTGGACTGTGTCTGAAAGTGTTTCACTGTGGTAAGCCATTGAATGTCCCTGTTGAGTAAGAGCTGCACCAATAACATAGTCGGAGACGTCTATCTCAATCTGAAATGGTTGTTACAGGTTTGGTAATGTGGGCACTGGTGCAGAGCAGAGGCGATGCTTCAACTAAAAAAAAAAACCTTCTATTGGGTTTCAGACCAAAAACCCTTTGCTTTAGCTTCACCCTTGGTGACTTGCCTTAAAGGCCAAGTGATATGAGAGAACCCCAACACAAACATGAGGTAGAAATTGGAAAGACCCAGAAAGTTGCAGAGCTTTGTTAAAGTGGTTGGGGCTGAAAAATCCCAAATGACTTATATCTTGACTGGATCTACATCCTTTTCCACTTCTCAAAGCCGCACCACACGTCAAGGACTGGTGGGAAATCTACTATGAGAAAAAGGGTGAGATGGAATCCTCACTATTTTCAGTCACACCGACTTGGGATTCTTTCCGAGATGTCGGCAAGGAACAATATAACCCTTTCAGGAGCTATGAAGATAAATACATAAAGTGGAACATGATACGACAGGGAAGGGACCAAGATTTTCCAAATTTGACAAATGTTTTCCATACCCTACACACAAAATTGGGTGTCAAGGATTCTAAGCAGAATTTGGTACTCAAGTACCGTGACTACCTACAAAAGTATATCAAGGATGAGATGGATTTCCTGGGCATCTCCTCACTCATCACGGCATACCGATACATTGTCAGGATTAATCATAAGTTTAAATAGAAGAAGTAAGACTTTGGATCTACAAATCTGACGTAAAGAAAAGGCACCCCCAAACCATAGAGCAGAGGCCAAAGCCAAGGTGGGGCAACTTAGGACAACTTGTCGAAGCTGCAAATAAATAAAAACACCCTCAAGATAATGAAGGACATGGGAAAATGGTATGAGTTCCATAAGAGCTCCACTCACAACACAAGTGTGTCGAGCCAAGCAATCACTGGTGCTTGAGCTGAAGGCTTCCAAATTAGATGCATGTTTCGACTCTGAGTCAAAACCCGACAAGGGGAATAAACAAGGAAATAAATGAAACTGACTGGAGATCTAGGTGGAATAGGCGGGTGGCCACCAATATGTACTTGGATCAACTCTACGGTAGGACATGGAGGCATACACTAGTTGATGAAAAGTTTCTTGTCTGCGAGATCTATCAACTATGATATTACCCATCACTAACCCTTTTACTATGATATTACCCATCATGAACCTTGTTACTCTTATCTCCACACTAGAATGACATGTTGACCATGTTAAGTTATCTTCATTGCACTTCCATGTGTCACCTTATGAGTGGCACCATGTGTCATATGGAAAAGGGCCACTTCGGCACCTGAAAGTGTCAAATCTACATGCCATGTGTTCTTTCCATGTCAAGCCATGTCATCATCATGTTGACTTGTCATGCCAACTAGCTTTTTCATCACCAATGTCCTCAAATCACACTTCACCATTTGTCACTTACCACATCACCATCTAGTACTAAGAAAAGCCTAGGGGGGTCTAGCATTTTTCGACATTTTCTTTTGTTAATTTTAAAAGGACCCTAATGCTAAATTCCCATCACTTACAATGTCTCGCAGAGTCTTTCACTATGAATTTTTTCAACTATGCAATCATCCTCAAGTGTCAATAAAAATTTTCTTGTTTAGAACCTCCATGTCATGAACATGGAAACAAATGTTAGTTAAGGAAAAGATTTGCTATCCTAAGAAGTTTCTCAATAACAAATTTTTTCAATCACATCCTCCCATCACCTACGAAGTTCGTCACCATGGAGATGTCAATTGTCATGAACATTCCCATCCCGCAAACTATATTAATCACAAAGTCTATCAGCCAAGTGCAAGCATGTGATTTGGAACCTTTCCAAACTTTGAACTGCAATAACACTTAATCCCTTAGGATTTTTTCAAAGTTTCATATATTTGTGGAAAGGTCTATGAGAGTATTATCCAACTATACACTTTGCAAGAGCACCTCACTTGATTTGCTATAAAAAAAATGTCTTCAAATATGGGCCCTTGAATCATGTATTCAATAGTTTGCAAGTAGTACAAGACTCTTCATGCACCAAAAAATGGTGAGTGACAATATCAACAAACTCTCGAACAAACTCCCCTAAATTTGTAGTTCCTTGATACCAATGACTACATTAACATCAATGAAAATCATCTTGTAATCTACTTGACTATATACATATATGTGTGTGTGTATAATATTTTAGTATCAACCATAAATACAATATTTTAATGTTAGTTTATATCTCTCTCTCTCTCTCTCTCTCTCTCTCTCTCTATATATATATATATATATATATATATATATATATATATATATATATATATAAAGAAAATTAAAAAACTTCACAAATCAACATAGATTCATGTTAAGCACAATTTTATTAAGTTTCAAAAGGCTTTAAATCTCAAGTTTAAACATCTTTTAAAGTGAAAAAATTGAAAAAATGTTTACGCCTTAAAAAAAATTCTCTCAACACATTACAAATTATAAATTTTAAGTTAAAATAAATCTATAGTAATATTCTAACATTTATATATTGTGATAATGATTTCATTTCTATTCATTGAATGAAACTATGTTAATAACTATTAGACAATATAAACTTTGAAAAAAAATGATATACATATTACAATTTAATAAATTAGTTTTTATATTATTGAAAATCATGTCTACTTACATTATTAATGATATATTTCAACTTTTTTTAAGAATATTTTCCATAGGACAATTTTTCCCATTTTAAAAATATTATTATAACATTTATTTTCATACTTTTGATTTAAATTTTTTATTCATATTTCATAATTAAATTAAAAAATATTTGTATAATATAATATAATTTGTCTAACTACTGTATAAAATAAAACATTTTATTTGTCTATTTTATTATATATATTAAAGGCTTACTCTAACTTAGAGACAAAATGACTTTTTTTTTACTATTATTTTTTTGGTTAATTTTAATCAAAATCCATTCTAAACAATTGAATTTAAGTTCTATGCATAATTAGAGTGCTCCGAGGGTTTTGAAGAAAATTAAATCTATTTATGTATTCAAAAATATATTTTAAACAACAAAAAAATTTGAAATTAAATTGCAAAATTATATTGCCAAAAAAACCCTATAATAATATTTATATAAACATGGATGTTTATAATAAAAAAATAATAGCAATTCCACTTAACGATCTCAAATATATATATCCTATTCCATGAAGAAAACCATTTACGTTATTTACAAAATTAACTTATAATATTTATAATACTCATTTTATTTTTTATCATTAATAATCGGGACCTTTACAGATACACCAACTAAATGTTCGTTGGAAAGCTGACTTCAATTACTGAAGACATCTCCGCTCTCTAAAGGGATGAGATGAGATGAGGTTGCATATGTGAATGGATTTTGCCACCTCTAAAAATATATTTAACACAAATTTTATATTTCAAGTTGCATTTAAAACTTAAGTTGGTCATCCATATTGATTTTCGTGTCAATGGAAACCGTGTTCTTTACTCTTACACCATATAGACCTTCAAAGAATCTATCTTTGGAATAATAGTCAAATTAATAGTCAAAATCTTTACCTGTCATTAACTGGAAAGAGCTAACCAGTCATATATTGGGTATTTAATGCCTTCAGAGCATCAGGCGACTTAACGCGATAATACGGGAGTGGATAAATTCGGCATTAAATAATATTTACCCACTCCCGTGTTATCGGGCTAAGTGGCTACCCGCTCCCGTGTTATCGGGTTAAGTGGCGTGATGCAGGGTCTTAAATACCCCATATATGGCTAGTTAGCTCCAACCGTCATCAACTTGCCTTTGCAAAAGAAAGCACCTGTTTGATGGTGAATGGGTGTGCTGTTAAGACACTCCTTGCGATAGGTCACCGGTTCAATTCCTCGTGGGTGCTTAGTTTAGTCTTAACATAGAAAAAAAAAAAATATATTCTAACATTTATATATTGTGATAATGATTTCATTTCTATTCATTGAATGAAACTATGTTAATAACTATTAGACAATATAAACTTTGAAAAAAAATGATATACATATTACAATTTAATAAATTAGTTTTTATATTATTGAAAATCATGTCTACTACTCTTACATTATTAATGATATATTTCAACTTTTTTTAAGAATATTTTCCATAGGACAATTTTTCCCATTTTAAAAATATTATTATAACATTTATTTTCATACTTTTGATTTAAATTTTTTATTCATATTTCATAATTAAATTAAAAAATATTTGTATAATATAATATAATTTGTTTAAGTACTGTATAAAATAAAACATTTTATTTGTCTATTTTATTATATATATTAAAGGCTTACTCTAACTTAGAGACAAAATGACTTTTTTTTTACTATTATTTTTCTGGTTAATTTTAATCAAAATCCATTCTAAACAATTGAGTTTAAGTTCTATGCATAATTAGAGTGCTCCGAGGGTTTTGAAAAAGGTTAAATCTATTTATGTATTCAAAAATATATTTTAAACCACAAAAAATTTTGAAATTAAATTGGAAAATTATATTAAAAAAACCCTATAATAATATTTATATAAACATGACGATTTATAATAAAAAAATAATAACAATTCCACTTAACGATCTTAAATATATATATCCTAAGAAAACCATTTAGGTTATTTACATAATTAACTTATAATATTTATAATACTCATTTTATTTTTTATCATTAATAATCGGGACCTTTACAAATACACCAATTAAATGTTCGTTGGAAAGCTGACTTCAATTACTGAAGACATCTCCGCTCTCTAAAGGGATGAGATGAGATGAGGTTGCATATGTGAATGGATTTTGCCACCTCTAAAAATATATTTAACACAAATTTTATATTTCAAGTTGCATTTAAAACTTAAGTTGGTCATCCATATTGATTTTCTTGTGAATGGAAACCGTGTTCTTTACTCTTACACCATATAGACCTGAATCTGTCTTTGGAATAATAGTCAAACTAATAGTGAGAATCTTCACTGGTCTAAGTAGCGTGCTGCTCTGAGGGCATTAAATACCCAATATATGGCTGATTAACTCCAGCCTATACCTTTCATCATTAAATACCCAATATATGGCTGATTAACTCCAGCCTATACCTTTCATCTACTTGACTGGGCATTAAATACCCAATATATGGCTGATTAGCTCCAGCCTATACCTTTCATCTACTTGCCTTATAAAAATATGTCAACATAGAAAATGCAAATATTGAAAAATAAGTTTGTCATGTCAAAATGAGTGGTCACAAGTTTAGGAAGGGGGCTGAGAGTCTTCACCCATACAATTTTGAATGCGAGGGATTTGTCTAAAAATGAGTGGTCATGACTCAGGACTTTGGGCAGAGATTCAGAGTCTTCACCCAGTCACTTCACAATTTTCAATCCACGGGATGCCTGACGGCACGTGGAATTGTTCAACGCAACTTATTAGAGCTTTTACCTAGGAAGTCATGCTACTAGGTCTAATTGGCGTGTTGACTACACTCTGGCCTCGAAGATGTTTACTTTGAAGCTCTCTCTCCCTCCAAGTCCATCTCCTTCTGTTCCAATTACATATCTGCAAAACCCTTCTTGCATTTTTATATATTCGCCTCCTCAGCTGAAGTCTCCACTCATTCATTTTTATCTTCGACAGAATAGCAGTGCTCGAGAATACGTGTTCTTCTTCGCAAATGCAATGCCTCTCACTGTTCAGCTTTGTGTTCTTCTCTTCCTCTGCTCAATCACATCATGTTTCGGCACTCTGTACGACGATTGTCTTCGGAATACATCTACATGTGGGGACGTTGAATTCGCGTATCCTTTTGGGAGCAATGGCAGCGGCTGCGGCGACCCTGACTTCCAGCTACGCTCATGTGATTACGAGAGCCATACTCTGATGAATATCGGTGGAGACGAATATCACATACTGGAGTCCTCTTTCTTGGAGAATAGTAGTACATATAAAATACTGACAATTGTTAACGACAATCTGTGGGGCGGAAAATGTAATTTTTCAGGAAACTATTCTCAATTCTGGAGGCCTGATTCCCATTTTCAGGTTCTGGAGACATACACTAATCTCACGCTTTGGAAGCAGTGCGATCAAGTTCATGAGAACATTAGTGGATCACAGGTGCATAATTTGAGTTTATGTGGCAGTGATTGGTACTACAGTTTGAATCCCCATTTAAATTTGGAGGGCACAACTTTCTGTAACGTATTTCAACTACCAGTTAGACAGAACTTCTCTCAGCAGCCCATTAATAATAAGACTTTAACAGCTCAAGGTTTTGAGGTAACATGGCGTGTGGACCCGAAGAGAGACCAAAGCTGTGAAGTTTGTTTGAAAAGTAATGGATATTGTGGTTTTAACATATCGAAGCCTGCAACGTTTCTTTGTTATTGTCCCGATGGCACATCTGATCCAGAGAAATGCCCCGGCGATGGTAGGTTTCGCGATTCCGTTTTCAAAATTTGATTAGAAAGCTGAAACCTTAAGTGTTTACGGAAAGTTAGTTTAATTGGTAAGTACTTCTGATATAAACACTTTTTTTTATATGAAAGGTCACTCAGTCAATTCTTCTCAACACTCTTTAAAGTAAAAATTAGACTCTCCAGCTGGACTGATCCCTTCCGGTCAATGAACAACATTCCCAAAAAGGAAAAACTGTTTGAATCTCTCGCGTTCTGTCAAGTATGTATTCTCTTACCAATCGCTATGGACCATGCAGGTACTCAAGATAAAGGAGGTCGAAACATGTCGGCGATTATAATAGGTAAATATGATTTCTTCATATTCAGTGTCTCTAATTTAATCTAATACTCGAATTTGCATTTTGTTTCCATCAATATTGTCTTCCGGGTTAGACGAAGATCACTTTGATATCAATTTATCTTTATCTACTGCAGGTTGCTCTGTCGGGGTTGGGCTGACAGCAATAGCATTAGTGCTGCTCATATTGTTTTATGCAAAGAGTAGAAAACCCTCTCCTGGTAGCTCTACTTCAAAGGTGGAGAAATTCCTAAAGGAATATGCTTATGAAATGCCAACCAGATATTCATACTCTCAACTCAAGAAGATCACAAACAACTTTGCAGAAAAGTTGGGAGAAGGAGGTTATGGTGTGGTGTATAAAGGAAAGCTTCGGAACGGAGCCCTAGTGGCTGTTAAGATTCTTGACAGGCATAGGCACAGCGAAACTCAATTCATGAACGAAGTGGCCACCATTGGACGGGTCCATCACATCAATTTGGTTCGGCTGTTGGGGTATTGCTTTGAAAGCTTTACAAGCGCACTGGTATATGAGTACATGGTTAATGGATCTCTGGAGAAGTTTATATTTGCAGAAAAAAAGGGGCAAGTCTTAAGTTGGGAACAATTGTATTCAATTGCTTTGGGTGCTGCTCGTGGAATTGCATATTTACACCAAGATTGCGAGAAGCGCATCATACACTTCGACATCAAACCTCACAATATATTGCTGGACGCCGACTTCACACCAAAAGTTTCTGATTTTGGTCTCGCAAAACTTTGTGGAAAGGAAGACGACCATATATCAATGACAGCCGGGAGAGGGACGCCAGGATATGTTGCGCCAGAGTTGTGTGATAGAGATATGGGTCCTGTTACAGATAAATCAGATGTCTATAGTTTCGGAATGCTTTTGCTAGAGATTGTTGGGGGAAGAAAGAACATCGATTTGAAGGCCAGCCGTTCCAGCCAGTGTTTCTTCCCCGAGTGGGCTTTCAAACTGCTTCAGAGTGGGGAGTTAGCAAGGAGATTGAGAGGGTGGGCAGAAATAGAAGTGGAAGCAGAAGATGAGGAGAAGGCGAGGAGACTCGCAAAAGTTGGGTTGTGGTGCATTCAGTACAACCAGAAAGATCGTCCTTCCATGAGTAGGGTTGTTCAAATGATAGAAGGAAATGGAGATGATGTACCCAATCCTCCCCCATGTTTCAATTCCCGACCAACACCTGAAAATCCCTTACTATGTTCCATGGAAAGATCTTGTTCAATTTAGATTGACTGTATGATAGCAATTTATTCAAACCAAACATTGCACTGCTGTAAATTTTACGCTTCTTCGTTAATTAGTAGCTTTCTTTGAGATTTTACTTTGAAATATCAAAGACGGGGAGCCCTACAATCAATAAGGTGAAGTTAAAAACATAGATGTATTCATGAAATAAACTTGTTAGGTTTTCACCTTCTAGTTTAAGATATCATTGGTTGTTGGTTGGAAAGTGAACTCATAAAAAAAATAAAAATATATTTGAGATCGTTGAAGAGATTTGAGTACATTATAGGGTGGAAAATGAAATAATTCATCAAAGAATTAAGAATACAAATCTAAATATACTATAACAATGAAAGAAGCTTATTTCTTGAAGCCTTATCTTATGATTTGAGATGTCATCGTTTATTGCAAAGTAAACAAACTTCTCCAAAGTTAAGAATGGATGGAGCAGGGTTCTAGGGAAACGCTGTGTTCAGAGTTCTAATTCACCTTCCCCTTTCGTTGTCAATGTGTCTGATTTCAAGACAGATGGGCTATTTTTCTTTATTGCACCCAACCACAACTTGAACGAATTGCGTTGTTTCAATTGACTATTATACTAAAAGTAAACCTCCGTGCCTGTCATGTCAGTGGCTATGCTTGTAGGTAATTTTTTCCACCTGAAGGTAATATTTTTCATGGGATTTATCGGGAAATTTGATGCTGTTATAGCGTTGTTTGAAAGTGTTTGATGCACTGGCTGAATTTAATTTTTTTCCTGTTTGAAAAGAGGTCACTCCTCAAGGTAAGGATTCTCGAGTTGATGATTATGCAGCTTATGATAATTCAGTGAACCTTTTTGTTGCTCATGAAAGTAAATCCTTCTTAAGTATTCTCTTACATTATTACTATTTTATTTAAATTCAAAATAAGAATGTAGGTTTATTGTGAGAATTTAAAAAACATTTTTAAAAATAAAAATAAAATAATAATAATTTAACTATAATAAATTTTTAAATATATTAAATAAGAAATAATATTCAAAATTATTGGAAATATTTTTCCAAAATATTGTGTTTGAACCAACAAACCAAATTGGGTTTTGAATATGAGCAAGAGTGATAGTTGCATAGAAGTATAGCCCTAGCTCCCTCTTTTGATTGTTATAGATATGTAACATTAGGGTAGTGTGGGGTCTCCATTTTGTAGTTATTCAATAATACTTTGTTTTTGTAATCATTTACACAATTTGTCGTTTTTCCAACCTCCACGCACTTCTTCCATACATCTCTATCTTGCATACGACTTCTTGTGCACATGCACTACTTTGCACGATTACTTTTTTGTATTTGTTATTTCTTGCATGCGTTCCTACTCAATGCTATTAATTGTTTCTACCCTAGTTGTTGTCATTACAAAGACTTTGTGGTAGGCAACTCCTACCAAACTTGTCCCAGAGTGCACAAATTTCTTCTATTAATTGTTTCTACCCTAGTTGTTGTCATTACAAAGACTTTGTGGTAGGCAACTCCTACCAAACTTGTCCCAGAGTGCACAAATTTCTTCTTGTTCATGCCTAGCCTCATTTGGGCTCAAATTTCTTCTTGTTCATGCCTAGCCTCATTTGGGCTCCACACATTCGGGCCTCAACACCACTTGAAACCCAACACCTTAATACCTATAAAAAACATATGTACATGCAATTTTCCCTCATATCTATAATTATTTTTTAGCTCTCCCTGCTCATTAAAGCCTCAACACCACTCGAGCCCCTACACATTACTACCTCTACACATTCTATGTACATGGAATTCACCTTGATATCCATAAATATTTTTAAACTCTCCCATTTAGCTCTGGTTGATGAACAATTTAGATGGAAAAATAGTATTGTATTACAGAAGTCTCTCTCAAATTTACATTAGTCTCCCAACCATGGCATAGCTATGCTCATGTGAAGTGAAATTCCTATATTGTTTATGATATGTCAAGGATGTTGTTAGAAGATGGTTCAAATTTCAATTCAAACTTTTCAAAAGTATGTTTATTACTTTATTTATCACGTTGCAGGATTTTTGGAGATATTTTCATGGGCATACCACACAATGTTTGATTATGGAATCTCGAGAGGGGGATTTGTTGAAACTATTTGAAGAGAGGTCGAAAATGTTACATGGGAGGACAATGCAATATTTCTATTATTCTCTCATGTGCATTGTAGGTTTTATAACAAGAAAGACATAATTATTATACAAAGAGTTTGAATCATCCTACACACATGTATTATTATTACAAAAATGACCATGTATTAGAAATGCTAGGCTATAGACTACCCTCCACGCTAGGTCCATTCCACTGCAAAATGAATGATTATTATTCTCTGAAAATTGAACCATAATCTTAATTCCAATATGTGGACATTGTTGGCCATTCTACATAGAAGACAAAATGCTATCATGACGAGAAGTAAATTGTATGGGTATCATACCTTGGGATCATACATAGTTAAATAATTGAAAACTCTTGAATCCATTTATTTACTCGTAAAAGTGGCTAGAAACCTTATGAAAATTATCACTTGAGTTACTATAGGGTTTCCTCAGAGTGCGAAGGTGCGGAGGAAGCTTTCATTGCACTTTCTTTGCACTCCTGCACCTCTACACTTAAACAAATTGCAAAATTATTTTATTGCGACATACATGAACTTAAGTTGAGCTATTGGTTAACAATAACATTAACCACCTCTTAAATCATGACGAGAAGTAAATTGTATGGGTATTATACCTTGGCATCATACTTAGTTAACTAATTGAAAACTTGTGATGCCATTTGTTTGTTGATCAAAGTAGGTAGCTCGACCTTATGAAAATGATCACTCGAGTTGCTATAAGGTTTTCTTAGCGTGTGGAGGTGAGAAGGACACTTTGTTGAGTTTTCCTCGACACTTTAGAATCATGTCTATGTCTAATAAATCATCGCGAACACACCAAAATTCCACAAAACAAACACTTTACATACCAGAAAACATACAATAGTAAATTAATCTAGTGCACAATATATTTTTTCAACCTAGAACTTGTTTATATTAGAACTTTAATGCAACAATTAGGGCTTGGAGTCAACTACTTATGACTACCAATATACCCTAAACATAGTACACTTGACTTACTGAAGGAGTGCTCAACTCAACCCTTTTAATCTACGTACCTTCACAACTTTTGGCAGGTCATTTTTCCCCTCTTATGTTTTTTACAAGAATTCTATGACTTCACAATGCTTCTATTTATTTCTAAAATGACTGAAAATGGGCTCAAAGATCTACCCTCTAATAGTCCTCTTGCTCCTTGAATATGCCTGCTATTGGGGACTTCAACGCCTTCCCCCTCATTGTCTCTCGACTGCTCCAAGGATGACATAACTTAGGGCTTCTAGGTAGCCCAAACATCTATGAATTTACACACCAAATATCATAGAACTTTGGGAATAATGTTTTCCCTCTTAAAAGTGATAAATCAACTTCTTATTCACTGTTTAAAAGTGATAAACCAATGAATCCCTTACTGAATTTATTAAACTTAGGGCATCACCAATAGGTCAAACATAATCCTCTTTTCTCCTTCAAAGATAATAGATATAAGGATCAACAAACAACTCTCTTATCATTGGTTTTCCACACATGAAATCTTTGAACTGGGGATCAAAAAACCATCCCCCACAACAGTGATAAGACTACCCTTTATCAATATACTTAGGGCTTGTATATTGTTTACCAAAAACTGGACTTAAACCACTACATCAACCTAGCATAAATCACTTTAAAATCAATCGTTTACCTCTAAAGACACCTCCTCTAGAAGCTTTGAAGGGCGCAATTCTATGCATAAATTACTCAGGTATTTGACAATCTTTCAGGGCTCTTTTACCAGCCATAGGTATGCCCTAATTTGGCCTATACAAGCCTCCAAACATGTGCATAAAACCTCATGTCTAGGGATTTAACCCTCTGTGTTGATCCTTGAGGATATGTGACCCTTATGCCTGCAACATACTAGGCATTACAACCCTCCTAAACACACATTACAGGGGTCTCTGCCCTCTTATAAGAGCTAGACCTTTTTCAATCCTATTCATAGAAATTTACCCTTCAACAAGTTCCCAGAACTTCATCCAAATCATACATCGAACAACTCCACCTACTCATCCAATCCAAAACTTAGGAAAACAGAAACAAACATGTATTTCGTCACTCTCTAGGTTTTCTCCTTAGATTTGTGGCTCTTCATACTAGTTTTCACTTTGATTAAAGCTCTTGATATGTTCTACAAATGATAACAACCTCTCCTCTACTTATAATTACTATGAGGGTAACAATAGGCCCTTAAGGGGCATCACTTAAATACAGGAAAACTTAACTTTATTTGATAAAACCCAAACTAACATTAAAAAAGAGATTTCTTCCATTTTATTTAGTCACATAATGATGCGCTAGGTGCCCCTTAGCCCATCAAGGGTTCCCCTCATCCATCTATGATTAAAAAGTGATTTTCTTGACTTAGTTTCCACGCACAACTTTGGATAAAAAACCCACTTCTTGGGAACATTTCCCAAAAACCAGTTTTGTGAGTCAACTTCTCATAAACTTAATAACCTAGGGGTTGTGGGAGTACCACCCAAACTACACAATTCAAGATGCCTTCATTGTGCTTCCTCCACACTCCCACAATTACACACTTAAATAATTGTGAAATTATTTTACTGCTTTTCCAAGTCACCTCTAGTGATGGCAGAATGGTTGCTTCTTACAACATGCCTCCCTCTTATTGAAAATTTCGACAGTCATTTGAAGGAAACCAATTCTAGAAGTAACACAATTAGGACTATCACAAGATCTTATATTTCGAGCAAGTTGCGATGATGTGCATGTGTCTGTGTGAGTGTGTGTGTATGTAAATATATATAGATCTCTCTCTCTCTCTCTCTCTCTCTCTATATATATATATATATATATATATATATATATATATATATGATGTTATCTTTTGTAGAAGCTTTCATTATGTAGAAGCTTTCTCATTGTGTGGAATGTGAGGTTCATAGAAAAGGTTGTACAATGAAAGCTTCCTATGCACCTCCGCACTCTACATTGCATAAACCAATGGGTCTAGAATATTGTCAATGTAATATTCTAAATGAAATACTATTGGGTAGTGAATGCAATGAAGTGAGATATTCCAAATACAAGTAAATTGAATATTGTAAGATATGTTGAAATACTAATTATTAGTTAGATATCTAGTTATTTTATATGAAAGTGTTCATATTGGCAACAAAAGAAACACATAGTTTATTTTTCTACTCTGCACCTTCATTGAAATGGGGAATGGGAACACTATTTGTGGTGTTCCAATTGAGAAAGGAATGTGAAAATATTTTTTCAAAGTGTTTCAATATTGGAGTCATTGTAGATCTTTTTATTCATACTAAAACCATTTTGATTTATCTCTCATGAATGGAAATTTTATTAGTGCATCATAAGGAATGTATATTGACAGAGTTACTAAAGGATTTCTAGGTTTAGTGTTACTTTTTTTTTCCTTTTTCTATTCTCATCTTCATTGGAAACTATGGAAATCATAAACTTGACCATTGAAGATAATTCATGGTAGGGAGGTAGTACTAATCAATATTGACTGGGAGAATTTAAAGGTACTCAATTTGGAATTCAGAACAGAAGAATTGACAAGGTTATTCATATGTTTTTTGTATATTTTATGTCGATTTTATGTTTTTTATTATGAATTCTGACAAGTATCTAATTTGAAATTTTTTTGGTTAGTTTTAGATTTGGTTTTAATGTTTATTATGTGCCTCCAAATATCACACAGTTGAAATTATCTTTTACATAATTGGATTGATCTATGAGAAGCTATGAAACTGTTGATGGGATGAAATGTACGCCAACAACTAAGAGGGTCTCCACAGTGTTAAGTCCCAATTAGACCTCACACCGTTTGGGATAGTAGCCCCATCTGGTACGTGGGACCGACTGCCACCATGAATGTTTCCACTCTTGGTTATCAAATGTGAAGGTTTCAGAGTGGGGACAAGAACGAAATGCTCAGGGAGTGAAACAAAATTAGCCCAATATTGAAAAATTGTAGAAAGAGGTACAAACAAGTCTAAGCAACAATAAGAACAAATACTCCACGAGAGGGATGAGTCAGCTAAAACCAAATCATACATACACTAAAAAGAAACATGCATAAGTTAATTGCAAAGTATTTCACAATAGTTCACCGACATGGTGAGGAACAAGTAAAAAAAGATTCAAGAGCAGAACATACATGCAACCACTATGTACGAGTCCATAACATATTGTGTGTATGGAAGCTCATATACAAATATAGTGAGGTATGAGACAACTAATACAACCACCATGAGTAAGCATGGGAATGAGTGCCAAAGATAAAGAGCATCTTATTAACATTGCTGCAACTTCAAATACATATAACACAATTGGTCAAAACCCAATAGTGGAACATGGGATGCTCATACCATTGCCTTATGCCAAAGCCCTAACCCCACTGCAAATCCACTCTACTAGCTGCCAAGAGCTGAGTGGCTCTAGTTGTCAAGCATATAAATCAACTATTTATTCCTAGTCTCAACTCAAGTGCTAAATTCCCCTATTCAATGAGGCATGAGGGCAAATTTATAGAGGTTAGGTGACCGTTCAACTACTGTGACGTTTGACGTTCCCTCATTCCCTTTTAGCTACCCTCATGAATCTTAAGCTTACCCACTTATTTATCAAGCATATTACTTAGTACACGCTAAATTGATCTCAACAATAATCGATGGCACCATGATGAGGATCATTGCATACTGATAGCAGAGAGAATTTAAAGAGGAAAGGGAAGGTTTTTAGAAGCCCTAGTGTTGGGTCTCGTTTCCAACACTATTGTGAGCCCAAAAGGCATAAATTGTTGCACTGCGTGTCATTGTGCCTTTCTTACATCCAATCACCTCTTGATGTTGTGTTCTATGTTGAAACCCTAGTTGTGTGGCTTCTGCGAAAAACCCTAGTTTCCTTCTTCCAGGTCATATTCCTTGTTTCTCCTATGATTTACAAGAAAACAATTTATATTATCCACATATATATTGAAAACACGTGGTCACTTAATAAGGTGTCATATTTAATCAAGAAAATAAGAAACAATTGTTATAAAAAATAATTGATTCCCATAACAACATTAAAACATAAATGAAGAAGCACCCATAGACCTAAAATATTTATGTTGAGAATAATCTATCAGGTCTTCTTCGACCCCTCAGTAATATTTAAATTTTCAGCTTTATGGAACCATTCTCGTGCATGAGTATAATAATATGCACTTATTATTTCACACTCGGTTCAAAGGTATATCTGTTATTATTCGGACAACAAGTATCAAATGGAGTTTTTTCGTTTTACCATGTCAAGAGGGTACTGTGACTCTAAGACAACCTTCTCGCCTATATGTTCGTAAATGTTAAATTCGACCTTTCAAGACTACACATTGGTATAGTGCATCCATCCTATTCCCATTTCCTATTACCACGAAGAAGATGTCTTTGATGAGCGAAGAGTTGGACATACATATTCCTTTGGTCGCAACTCTAGTGAAGAGGTCGCGTAGTCAGAGCAGAGGGATAGTTTCATCTGTTGTCAGCTTTGTCACCTGGTCACATTTGAGGGAAGGTCACACTTCTAGTTGCATGTTGGAGTGTGGCTCCATGGCTAGGGGTTGCGTGGTCACAGATAATGGTTATTTTCACCCCTCGTTGATTTTCCTGAGGCTAGTAGATGCGACTCTACATTGGTCTCCGTTCTGCCATGATAATGCATTCGCCAGGCAACCTCTTAGTAACCACCATGTATAATCGAAAGGGTCCCATCACCACTTGCTCCAAGTAGGTGCATGGTATAATGAACAAACTCCATATCAAAAAAAAGTCTTTATGAGCCTTAGACTTGTTGCAACAATATTTTTTTCATGTATCCTAGACCTTACTAGTTCTGTCCTCGTCTCAAGATGAAATAGTTGTTTCTGTCAAACTCATTAAGCGATCTATCGCAACCCTATGAGAATTTTCAAGTCTGGCCACTGGATTTCTAGTTTCAACATTTGTGGTAGTAAATGAGTAGTCACAGTGCATAATCCTTTGGGCTTTGATGAAATGTTTACACAACGAAACAACCCGAGACGACCTATAATAAGTGCCACTGCAACAATAGGAGCAGATGGATGGAAATCCAACTCAAAGAATTTATCTTCCCATTTAATATCCATTTGTTTCCATCCCTCCATTCTTTCTATGAGCCGCTTGGTATCCTCTATGGATTGAATCTCAATAATGTGCTTTATGCTCATTAGTCCGAACGCATCCTGCGACTAGTCACCCTCAAGGACTGCGACTTATGAGGTCACATGGTTGAATTATAATCGATGTCGCACTTGTGGCTGCATCACTGAGGCTTTAAAATGTGATTGGCGACTGTGAGTGGGAGTGCGACTTCTTGGAGGTCAAAAAGTTGTATCTTATAAACGTTGCCCTCCTTGGAGGCTTGCCAGAGGTGTTAACATGTGACCCAACAACTGTGAGTGGGAGTGTGACTCAATGGAGATCGAATAGTCGCAATATGATGGAGGTCGCATCAGTGGGTGTGCAACTCACGTGCCTGAGGTGTGACCTAATTTCCTAGGTGGAAATGTGACCCATTGGAGGTTGGTAGTCATAACATAGAGCTAGTTTCATTTCAGGATCACCTTCTTGAGCCTTAATTGTATGACTTTCCAACCTTGGTCAAAACAACCCAAAAATGCATGGTATGTCCTTGAACTAATGCGATGATGTGTTTCTCTGCTTATTATTTGAGATATGTCTATTTCATCAACTGTGGCTGCCTCCTTTGATCCTTGTGTTTGTAGAATCTTGGACCGCGATTTTCTCTTCATTGTCACCATAGCTCTCAGGCGTTCTGCATCCTTAGGCACTCGAATCCTAGTGTATTTCCAAATGTGATTTCATATATCCTTGCACTCATGCTTCCTAAGAAGCGATGTCAAAACCAATTCAAAACCATTCTTTGGGTTATTTTTAGCAGATCCCATGCTTGCAAGACATCTGAAAAAAATAGTTAATACATACCTTAATGAGTATCTTGAAGAAAATTTCTCAACTCACTTTTCCTTTAATGAGTTTGACCGAGGACGAGAGCCAAGGAAGTGTAAATTTGTTGACATGAGGTTCTCCCATGCATCCTCACGCATCTATTATCACCTGAACGTAGGTAACTTCGCCACACCTTTGAATGAATGTCTCCAGCACATGGTTTGTAATATGGCGCATTTAAATATATTGAGGAAGATTCATAGTAGAAAGGCCTTCCTCACAACCATTGAACAAAATCTCTTGGTGAGCCTTAGTATATATCCTTCACTCTAACTTGGTTTATTCTTAGGGGTTAAAAACATATTTCTTGTATAAATGTGTGCATTCAGTGTTGCGTTCTCAGTAACACACATACTATTCATAAAATTGTGACTTATGATGTGTAGCATTGATTATTTCTATGTTTTCTCATATAACCCTTTATTCCATGGCATATTTCGATCCGACATGGCATGATTGCATCTGCATGCAATATTTCAAGGCGGTATGAACTACAACACAAAATAATCAAAATAATAATACAAAAGACAAATCCCTTTATGACTTTAGCATATTGGCAGCCAATGTCGTTTCATATTTTCAATATTAGAGTGAGGTTATCAACTAAAATAAAATACTTTAGTGAGCATGATCAAATTATCCTCACCCTAAGTAAATTTTGCAACGAATGCACCAAAGATATATCAGAAGGCTTGGTAAACAGGCATGACTCGAATGTTGAAACATTAATTGAAATATTAACATGTGAAGCAAAATTCCAAGCTTCACAGGCTATATCTCCCATGCGTAAACAAACCTTACTCTCAGAAATGAATGCCTATGTTCATGAGCATTAAAGGAATGATGGGTGTGGTTGATGCAACTGAGAACCATTAAAACTTGGTTGAGGGAAAGCCGAGTAATGTCAGCCAAAGTAGAGCTTTAAGGGCACTAGGTCTAAACATACATTCTTGGTCACGATAACTTTGGGTTTTATCATATATGGAAAAAAGCATATTTTTTTCGAACCCCACATTATCGCAAATCCAAATTCACATGCAGAGGGGTAAGATAAGTCAATAACCTAGTGGAGAAATGTCCTGTAACGACTCTCATCATGATTCCATGTGTTGCCAATGAGAAAGTACCCCTAGAGGAATGTGAATTAGGTTAAAAAAAGCAGGGGATCACTCTTTTTGAAAATCCAGGGTTTCTCCCAAACCCTAACATTTCCAATCGTAAGGAAATCCAAATTGAATGCATGCTTGTCTAAATATAGGGCAGCTATTGATAACGACACATATCATGCAAAGATGATTTTCAAAATCAAGGGAGATTCTTGACACATCAATGGAGCTATTGATCTTAACAAAACCCCAAGGTGATCCTAAGGCCAATATCTAAGATAAAACATGATGTGCGGGTGGAATGTATGAAGTGTTAGTGGGCACATAAAAAGGGTTAGGTAGGCAAGGTCACAAGGAGAGTAACTGGTTAAAGGCCTTATCGAAACCCTAGTAGCTTGAGGCGCGTAGTGGGGTACCAAAAATTTTGGATATGCCCGAAACATTTGGGTGGTGTTGTAATGGCTACAACAATTGGAAAATCATTGGTAGAATTAGTATCTTTGTCAACAACCCTGTATACAAGATGCAAAGGTATATTGAATTTTTGTTATGGGCACCTCTTTTGTTGTCTCGACCTTTATATATATGCCTTCCCTTGATGTCTCATATAGGTCATGTTGGCTAGTAAACACCCAATTAGAAGTTCATGCATGCTGGTAGTTGGCTATGAAGCAAAGAATGAAGTAGAGGGATTATTGTATTCATAATTTTAAAAGTAATTTTATGATGTTTCTCAACTTCCAGTGGGCTTCGACAGTACCCTAGTGGAGCTACTCCAAGAAATCACAAATGTTGCTCTGCAACAAGCGAGCCTAGTCAGTACCCTAGCAGAGTCTTTGCATTACCTCTGTGTAAGAATCCTTTCTAGATCCTTTACCATTTATTTAACTTCAGTTTCTTTTATGTGTGCTTTTTCACTTATTACTGGGCTCTCTTTGCGCAAGGGTGGATGAGGGATCCCAACTTATTTTATGAGTAAGAGAGGTTGTTTCTTGTTTGAGAGAAACTAAGAGATATCCTCATTTATGTTTCTCCTCGTACCAAGTTTCCACGTCGCATTTCCAGTTAACAAGTGAACAAAGAACAAAGTCATTGAAACAATTAATACCACGTTGAGCACAAGTTTCAGGTTATGGGTATAGGTCATTCAAAGTGATTTGGGTTGCCCATAAGCAATTCGTTCTTATTTTCCTTGTTAATAAGTTAGAATCGTAGGAGGGGTATTTAGGATGCAAATTTGATGATGGGTTCTAATAGAAGCTACCTATCGGAGTAACCATTAAAATTGCACACAATCATTAGGGCTAAGGTTTTAATGCTAGGGCAAGGTGACCAGGGAAGCTCTTCTAGGGTTCCGACATGTGCAAGGCTCGCCAACAATCTTCCTTTAGGATTTTATCATGTGAAAATAGGTGTGAGAAAGCTAGTCATTACAAGTGCTCTGGTATATGAGTACATCATGAATGGATCCCTTGAGAATATGAGTACATCATGAATGGATCCCTTGAGAAGTTTATATTTACAGAAAAAAACAAGCAAGCCTTAAGCTAGGAATAATTGTATTTAATAGATTTGGGTTCTGCTCATGGAATTGCATATTTACACCAATACTGCGAGAAGAGGATCATACACTTAGACATAAAACCTCAAAACATATTGCTGGACTCTCACTTCACACCAAAAGTTTATGATTTTGGCCTCACAAAACTTTGTGGTAAGGAAGACGACCATATATGAATGACAGCCCAAAGAGGGACACCAGGATATGTTGCATCAGAGTTGTGTGATGGAGATATGGGCCCTGTTACAGATAAATCAAATGTCTACAGTTTCAGAATGATTTTGTTAGAGATTGTTGGGGAAGAAAGAATGTGGATTTGAAGGCAAACCATTCCAACCAGTGTTTCTTCCCCAAGATGGTTTTCAAACTGCTTCAGAGTGAGGAGTTAGCAAGGAGATTGAGAGGGGGGAAAGAAATTGAAGTGGAAGTAGAAGATGACGAGAAGGTGAGGCGAGTTGCAAAATTTGGGTTGTGGTGCATTCAGTACAACCAGAAAGATCGTCCTTCCATTAGTAGGGTTGCTCAAATGCTAGAAGGAAATGGAGATGATGTACCCAATCCTCCCCTATGTTTCAATTCCACACCAACACCTGAAAACCCCTTACTATGTTCCATGGAAAGAGCTTGTTCAATTTAGATTGATTGTTTGCTAGCAATTTATTCAAAAAACACATTGGACTGCTGTAAATTTTACACTTCTTCATTAATTAGTAGATTTCTTTGAGATTTTACTTTGAAATATCTTGATGGGGAGCCCTACAATCAATAGGGTGAAGTTAAAAACATAGATGTATTCATGAAATAAAATTGTCAGATTTTCACCTTCTAGTTTAGGATATCATTGCTTGTTGGTTGGAAAGTGAACCACCAATAACTCATTAAAAAAATAAAAATATATCTTGAGATCTTTGAAGAAATTTGAGTACATTATAGGGTGGAAAAGGAAATAATTCATCAAATAATTAAGAATACAAATGAAGTTAAAAACATAGATGTATTCATGAAATAAACTTGTCAGATTTTCACCTTCTAGTTTAGGATATCATTGCTTGTTGGTTGGAAAGTGGACCACCAATAACTCATCAAAAAAATAAAAATATATCTTGAGATCTTTGAAGAAATTTGAGTACATTATAGGGTGGAAAAGGAAATAATTCATCAAAGAATTAAGAATACAAATCTAAATATACTATAATAATGAAAGAAACTTATTTCTTGAAGCTTTATCTTATGATTTGAGATGTCATCGTTTATTGTAAAGTAAACAAACTTCTCCAAAGTTAAGAATGGATGGAGGAGGGTTCTAGGGAAACACTATGTTTAGAGTTCTAATTCACCTTCCCCTTTCGTTGTTAATGTGTCTGATTTCAAGAAAGATGGGCTATTTTTCTTTATTACACCGAACCACAACTTGAACGAATTGCGTTGTTTCAATTGACTTTTATACTAAAAGTATACCTCCGTGCCGATCATGTTAGTGGCTATGCTTGTAGATTATTTTTTCCACGCGATGGTAATATTTTTCTTGGGATTTATCGGGAAATTTGATGTTGTTATAGCGTTGTTTGAAAGTGTTTGATGAACTGGCTGAATTTATTTTTTTTCCTATTTGAAAAGAGGTCACTCCTCAAGGTAAGGATTCGCAAGTTGATGATTATGCAACTTATGATAATTCAGCGAACCTTTTTATTGGTCATGAAAGTAAATCCTTCTTAAGTATTCTCCTACATTATTACTATTTTATTTAAATTCAAAATAAGAATATATGTTTATTGTCACAATTTAAAAATGAAAATTAAAAATAAAAATAAAATAATAAATAATTTAACTATAATAAATTTTTAAATATATGAAATAAGAAATAATATTCAAAATTATTGGAAATATTTTTCCAAAATATTGTTTTTGAACCAATAAAATCAAATTGGGTTTTGAATATGAGCAAGAGTGATAGTTGCATAGAAGTATAGCCCTAGCTCCCTCTTTTGATTGTTATAGATATGTACCATTAGGGTAGTGTGGGGTCTCCATTTTGTAGTTATTCAATAATGCTTTGTTTTTGCAATCATTTACACAATTTTTTTATTCCAACCTCCACGCACTTCTTCCATACATCTCTGCCTTGCATACGACTTCTTGTGCACATGCACTACTTTGCATGATTACTTTTTGTATTTGTTCTTTCTTGCATGCTTTCCTACTCAATGCTATTAATTGTTTCTACCCTAGTTGTTGTCATTACAAAGACTTTGTGGTAGGAAACTCCTACCAAACTTGTCACACACTGCATAAATTTCTTCTTGTTCATGCCTATGTTGGCATTATGAGACAAGTATTGTCCTTGATGGCAAATCACACTGATAAAAAATCATAGTGCAGAAGGATAGCAGCAAGGAATTGATGATCAGTCTACAAGTATGAAGAAAAATATATACACGCTGGTTCACTATATACCAAGTCGCATATACAAGCAGGTTCACTATATACCAAGTCGGGTATACGCAGGTTCGCTATATACCAAGTCGCGTGTACATGATGGTTGGCTTCAGTAAAAGTGCGTGTATGTGGAAAACTTATCTTTGGTCCACAGTGGTTATTCCTTGGAAGTTGTGCCTATGGTTTTGGACCTTGGTGTCTCGACGGACGTGTTGATCCCTAGTTTTGAAGATGATGGTATTGGATTTCTATGGTTTTGGCCCTTGGTATTGAACAAGGCCTAAGGCTATATAAGGAGAAGGAAATCATTAGGCAAGTGTATCTGAAATGTCTTGAATATCTGATGAAGTATTAGATCCAGTATGCAGGTTACTGGTTGATGATGTATTGCTTGATCTGAGCTAAGGAGAGATCTCATCGGTTGACGAAGAACAAGATCTAAGGAGAGATCGGGATCAAATGGTTTGAAATGAACTATATTTATATAGTTGATTATGCAATCTGCATACTAACGCAATGTTATGGGTATAGCTGATGTCTGGTACAGCTACAAGTTATGAAAAATTATTTTTAGATCTGTATGCAGGTTGTCTTCGGTAAAACCGCGTGTATACGCGGGTTTCCTTCATTGAAGTAGCGTATATCTTTTGGAGCTTGATTTTTGGGTTGCAGCTGGGTCTGACTGTTATTGCAGAGTTCTGTAGTCTGCTCTGTGTTCTGGTGACTGGGTTTGACAGGGTTTCAGTGGTTCAGTGATTGTTGGTTGTTTTGTAATCTTCTATGAAAGTTGAATGAATTGTGGTCTTCAGATTGTAATGTTGTGCTTCAGGAGTATCCAGTCTGAAAATTGATGAAAAGTGGTACATGAAGGAAATAAGATTGTAGGCCAGCACCTACATACTAGTATCTTAGCTAGTACAAGAGCAAAGGGGGTTGGAGCTCACTTCCAAGGAAGTTTGGAGAACGAGAGAAGGTTGAAGTCTTCTGCAGGTTGTAGCCTGCGTACTGGTATAAGGCTGCACCAGTACAAAAGATTGTAAACTGAAGTTCTTATTAAAGAAAGATAGAGACAACTTGCAGCAGGTGGTTTTCACCCACATTGGGTTTCCACCTTATATCATGGTGTTCATGTGTGTGGCTTTTGTGTGATGATCTGTTCTGCTATACTGCATCTGTTTACTCTTAATATGATGAATAATGTCCTGATGCATTTAACTGGAGATAAACTAACTGAATTGTAAGATTTATGGTTATACGCTGGTTTCTTTAGACACAGTAGCGTGTACACGCTGGTTCACTTAACTGAAGTAGCGTATATGTTTCTGAGCATTGAAAATTTTTTATTGATCTGATAATACTGATTCACCCCCCCCTCTCAGTATTATTTCCAACAATTGGTATCAGAGTAGGTCCTTCAGAGAAGTTTGATCGTTTGAAGGTAGATCGTTCATCATGAGCAACTACGAGAGAGAAGCATCAATCAGGCCACCAGTTTTTGATGGGACAAACTTCAATTATTGGAAGGTAAGAGTTACTGCCTATCTTCAATCTCTTGGTACAGAAGTCTGGGACATCGTGGAGACAGGCTACACTTTTCCTTCAGCTACTCCTACAGATGCAGCTGAGAAAAAGAAATATGAAACAAATGCGAAAGCAGTCAATACTCTATTGGGATGTATATCTCAATCAGAATTCATGAAGGTAATGCACTATAAATCTGCAAAAGAAATATGGGACAAAATTGTCACGAGCTATGAAGGAGACGAACAGGTAAAGCGTGCTAAACTTCAAACTCTCAGGATTAAGTATGAGACTCTCAGAATGTATAATGATGAAAGTGTGGCTAACTATTTCCTTAGGGTAGATGAGATTGTTAATTGCATGAAAAACTTGGGTGAAGAAATAAAAGAGGCTATTGTGGTTGAAAAGGTTCTAAGATCTTTGTCCCCCAAGTTTGAATCTAAAGTGTCTGCCATAGAAGAAAAGGAAAATCTGCAAATTCTTACTATGTCTCAGCTTCACGGAATTCTAACCGCTTATGAAATGAGAAAGGGAGGTCCATCAGACAGAAGAGAAGCTGCCTTCAAGGCTTCAGGCAAAGAAGATTATTATGAAGCAAGTCACGTGCCAGAAGATGAAGAAGAGGAATCAAATTTTGTTAGAAATCTTCAAAGGGGTTCTGGAAGGTTCAGAGGTAAGTTACCTTTTAAATGCTTTACTTGTGGAAGAGTAGGTCATTATGCTGCCAGATGTCCTCACAAAAATAAGAATGACAAGGGAAAGGAACTTGTTAAATGGAACAAGAAACAAAATGAAAAGAAGAAAAGCTATTACACTCATGAAGATAGTGATGGTCTTTCAAATAGTGATGAAGATGAACAAGGTAATAGATATAAACTTTTAATGGCTTTTGAAGATGATGACTATATGGATGCTATAGATGTAGAAGGCTTTTGTGAAGAAATGAAAGATCTCAAAGTTTGCTTAGAAGAGAAGAGTGCTATTATTGATTCTCTACAATGTCAACTAGCTGAAAAGGAAAAACATCTTGAAAAATTGGAATGTGAGATTGTTTGTCTTAGAAAGGAGATTGAGAAAACAAAAGCGATTAATCTTAAATTTGTTAAAGGATCTGAAACCTTGGATGAGATTATCAATGTGCAGCGATCTCCTCTGATCAAGACAGGTCTTGGATATAATGGAGAAACATCTCAAGCCTCTACCTCTAAAAGCTATCTTGATGCAGCAAGGAGAAGAGAGCAAAGGCCAAATAAAAGTCATCAGGTGAATCAGGGACAGTTTACCTCAAGAATAAATAAAGACCATCAAGAAATTTGGGGACAAATTTCCTTAAGGACAAACAAAAGCTACAATCAGCCTCAGGTAAAATCTTCCCAATTTGCTCCAAGAATGAATGTGAATAGAAGGTACAATCGGTTGGATGATAGATCTGATTATCGCATAAGTTTCTTTAATGGCCAATGCTTTTCTTGTCATAACTTCGGTCACAAAGCAGCTCAATGTGTTGCCTACAAGACAATCATGACTAGAGAAGCTCAAAATCAAGGGAGAATGACTGGAACCATGAAAAGGACTTATAACAACTTTTCGGTTCTTGAAAATGAAGTTGAATGCTCTATTTGTAATAACTTTGGTCATGAAGACTCTGAATGCAGGAGTAGGTTCAGGAAGACAACTCAGAAGGAACAAACCTCAAATGTCAGAACATGGAGAATAAAGGAACCGCAACCAGAAATATGTGGGATAGCCTTTTATGCAGAAGGTCAAGAAAGTCTATGGTACATTGACAGTGGATGTTCGAAGCATATGACAGGGGACAAAGAAAAGCTTGAGTCATATACCGCATTAGAAAAGGGGAAGAAAGTTTCTTTTGGAAACGATATCTCTGCAGCCATAAAAGGAAAAGGTGTTGCTCCATTGAAAGAGAAGGTCAAAGCTGGAACTGTTTTGTATGTTGATGGATTGAAGCATAATCTTCTGAGTGTCAGTCAGATGTGCGATCAAGGAACAGAAGTAATATTTAGATAAAATGGATGTTGTGTTTGTGACCTTGACACAGGTAAAACAGTGATCAAAGGAAGAAGGACTCCAAATAATCTATACATATTTGAAGAAGGACCACAACAATGCTATTTGAGCAAGGATGATGAAAACCGGCTATGGCATCGAAGGTTGGGGCATCGAAGCTTTTCACAAATAAGGAAAGCATGCAAATATCAGGCAGTTCGTGGTCTTCCAGATATCAAAATTCCAGACAACACTATATGAAAATCTTGTCAGTTTGGAAAGCAAACCAGAACTAACTTTCTAGAGAAGGAAGGATCAGCCAGCATACCTCTTGAGCTAGTCCATACAGATGTATGTGGTCCATTTAGGAAAAGGACACCTCGAGGAGAAGAATATTTGATATTATTCATTGACGATTTCTCCAGGTTTGTCTGGTTAGGGCTTATGAAGCACAAGGATGAAGCATTCAAAAAATTCAAATCCTTCAAAGCCTTGGTTGAAAATGAATCAGGACACAAAATTAAGTGCCTCAGATCTGACAGAGGTGGGGAGTTTACCTCAAACGAATTTTTCGATTTCTGTGAAGAACATGGGATAAGAAGAGAATTCTCTACAACTAGAACTCCTCAGCAAAATGGGTTTGTGGAAAGAATGAACAGAACAATCCAACAAATGGCTCGTGCTATGCTTGATGAATCAGGTACTCCCGCAACTTTATGGGGTGAGGCTGCACATGCTGCGGTTATTATTCTTAACAAAACAAATTTCTGAGTAAACAACACTCAAACACCTCATGAGCTCTGGAGTGGTGAGACTCCTTCGGTGAAGCATTTCAAAATCTTTGGGAGAAAATGTTATATTAAGAATACTGATGAGCAACTTGGAAAACTTGAACCAAGAGCAGATGAAGGCATTCTTCTTGGTTATTCTCCACATAGCAAAGCATACAAGTGCTACAACAAAAGACTTGGCAGAATTATTGACAGCATTGATGTAGTGGTTGATGAGAAGGGATATATTCCTAGGCAAGTTCATCATGAAGACATTGAAGAAGATGAAGGCTACCCTCAAAGGCAGAATGATGAATAAGAAGAACCTCAAGAAGAAGAAGAACCTCAAGAAGAACCAGAGGAGCAGACAAGAATAGAAGAGAAGACTCCATCTAGATATGTTCAAAAGAATCATCCAGAATCTCAGATTGTGGGGCAGAAAGAAGCAGGAATACAAACAAGAAGAAGAATTGCAGAAGCTTCAATCTATTTGGCATTACTCTCTTCCACTAAACCACAAAATGTGAACGAGGCATGCAAAGATGAATGTTGGGTCAAAGCAATGGATGAAGAACTTGAGCAGATCGAAAAGAACAACACTTGGGAACTGGTTCCTAGACCAAAAGATAAGAATGTCATAGGGACAAAATGGGTCTTCAAGAATAAATTGAATGAAAATGGAGACGTAATTAGAAACAAGGCCAGACTTGTTTGTAAAGGGTATGCGCAGCAAGAAGGGATAGATTTTGAAGAGACCTTTGCTCCTGTAGCAAGACTTGAGGCGATCCGAATGTTCCTTGCTCTCTCAAGCTTTCAAAACTTCAAGATATTTCAAATGGACGTGAAATCAGCCTTTCTGAATGGAGACTTAGAAGAAGAAGTATATATTGAACAGCCAGATGGTTTCATTCTTGGGAATGATCCAAACCTTTTATGCAGATTGGAAAAGGCTCTCTATGGTCTCAAACAAGCTCCAAGGGCTTGGTACTATCGGTTGGACAAATGTCTTCACCAACAAGGCTTTTCAAAAGGATCAGCAGATAGCAATATCTATATAAAAGTTGAAAATAACAAATTGCTAATACTTGTTGTTTATGTAGATGATATTATCTTTGGTAGCAATGAAGAGACTATGAGTCAAAACTTTGCCTTGGTTATGTAGAAAGAATTCGAAATGTCACTACTTGGAGAATTGACATACTTCCTTGGATTGCAAATCCAACAAAATGAAGGAGGCATCTTCTTGTCTCAAACCAAGTACCTCAAGCAGATCTTGAAGAAGTATGGCATGGAAGAGTCAAAGCCAGTATGTACACCCATGGTTACAGGATGCAGCCTCAGTGCAAATGATGAATCAGTAGCAGTTCATCAACCAACTTATAGATCCATGATTGGGAGTTTGCTTTATTTGACAGGTACCCGACTAGACATCATGCATGCAGTCGGAATAGTTGGAATATTTCAAGCAAATCCGAAGGAGACTCATCTTCAGGCAGTGAAGAGAATTTTCAAGTATCTTCAAGGGACACAAAATTATGGCTTATGGTATCCTAGAGATACAGATCTCACACTTCATGCTTATACAGATGCAGATTGGGCCGGAAGCGTGGATGACAGGAAGAGCACAAGTGCTGGTGCATTCTTTATGGGATCTAGATTAGTATCTTGGTTCAGCAAGAAACAGAGCTCGATTGCCTTATCTACAGCTGAAGCAGAATATGTGGCTACGACATCTTGTTGCACACAACTTCTTTGGATGATGCAGACCTTGCAGGATTTTCAAATCACCTGCACTTCACCAGTCTCTATCTTATGTGATAATACAAGTGCAATCAGCATTTCAAAGAATCCAGTCATGCACTCAAAGACCAAACACATACCAATCAAGTACCATTTTCTTCGGGAACAAGTGCTTGAGCAGAAGGTCAAGTTGGAGTATGTTCCTTCTAAGGAACAAGTTGCTGACATTCTCACAAAACCACTGCCCAGGGAAAATTTTGAATATCTCAGACAAAAGCTGGGAGTAGTTGATGCTTCATCCTGCTGTTGAAGCTTGTCTGTTCTACAGAAAAGTTGGTATACACAAGTTACGTAAGGGATATCCGCGTATATACGTCGATCTATGCTGGGAAAGTAGCGTGTATGGTGTACGCGTGTTGCAGAAAGCATATCCGCGTGCATACGTTGTTTTATGCAGGAGAAGTCGCGTATATGGAGTTCTGAACAGCAAGGGCAGACTCTGGTTGGAGAAGGTCTGAGATGGGTATGCCAGAATGCAGCAGGCACAGGTTTAGGGGGAGCAGCTTAAAGTCTCATAAAGCATTGTTGGCATTTAGATGCTTTTGGTTCTAGTACACAACTATTGTTGGTTTCAGGAGAAGGAGCTCAGAAGGAAATCTTGGTTGCTGATCTAAAAATATGTTTATCAGATGCTGCTTGTGATCTTCATAAGTCTTGGTCTAGATCTGTTGTCTCTATGGCATGTATTTTTTTTGTAATATCTCTTTTATGGTGTCAAGGTCATGTAACGGCCTATGTTGGTTTCCCCACTATGCCTGGGATGAATGATGTAATATAATTGGCTGTTTCTGATGTATCCCCTCTTGGTTGGGAATATGGATTGAGTCTCCTGGTGATAGGGAGGTCCCTTATGGTGTATAAGTCTTGGTTCTTTTGAAGAACATATTTTGCAGATCTTGCCTACAGTCAGGGGGAGCATGTTTCAGCACAGCCAAGCAAAGATATCAGCATATACTCAGGGGGAGCACATCCCTTTGCCCTTGATGACAAAGGGGGAGAGTGATTTGATTTGGTGTTGTTGCCATCAAGTTCAAAGGGGGAGATTGTTGTCATTATGAGACAAGTATTGTCCTTGATGGCAAATCACACTGATAACAAATCATAGTGCAGAAGGATAGCAGCAAGGAATTGATGATCAGTCTACAAGTATGAAGAAAAATATATACACGCTGGTTGGCTTCAGTAAAAGCGCGTGTATGTGGAAAACTTATCTTTGGTCCACGACAGTTATTCCTTGGAAGTTGTGCCTATGGTTTTGGACCTTCGTGTCTCGACGGACGTGTTGATCCCTAGTTTGAAGATGATGGTATTGGATTTCTATGGTTTTGGCCCTTGGTATTGAACAAGGCCTAAGGCTATATAAGGAGAAGGAAATCATTAGGAAAGTGTATCTGAAATGTCTTGAATATCTGATGAAGTATTAGATCCAGTATGCAGGTTATTGGTTGATGATGTATTGCTTGATCTGAGCTAAGGAGAGATCTCATCGGTTGACGAAGAACAAGATCTAAGGAGAGATCGGGATCAAATGGTTTGAAATGAACTATCTTTATATAGTTGATTATGCGATCTGCATACTGACGCAATGTTATGGGTATAACTGATGTCTGGTACAGCTGCAAGTTATGAAAAATTATTTTTAGATCTGTACGCAGGTTGTCTTCAGTAAAACCGCGTGTATACGCAGGTTTCCTTCATTGAAGTAGCGTATATCTTTTGGAGCTTGATTTTTGGGTTGCAGCTGGGTCTGACTATTATTGCAGAGTTCTGTAGTCTGCTCTGTGTTCTAGTGACTGGGTTTGACAGGGTTTCAGTGGTTCAGTGATTGTTGGTTGTTTTGTAATCTGCTATGAAAGTTGAATGAATTGTGGTCTTCAGATTGTAATGTTGTGCTTCAGGAGTATCCAGTCTGAAAATTGATGAAAAGTGGTACATGAAGGAAAGAAGATTGTAGGCCAGCACCTACGTACTAGTATCTTAGCTAGTACAAGAGCAAAGGGGGTTGGAGCTCTCTTCCAAGTAAGTTTGGAGAACGAGAGAAGGTTGAAGCCTTCTGCAGGTTGTAGCCTGCGTACTGGTATAAGGCTGCACCAGTACAAAAGATTGTAAACTAAAGTTCTTATTAAAGAAAGATAGAGACAACTTGCAGTAGGTGGTTTTCACACACATTGGGTTTCCACCTTATATCATGGTGTTCATGTGTGTGGCTTTTGTGTGATGATCTGTTCTGTTATACTGCATCTGTTTACTCTTAATATGATGAATAATGTCCTGATGCATTTAACTAAAGATAAACTAACTGAATTATAAGATTTATGGTTATACGTTGGTTTCTTTAGACACAGTAGCGTGTACACGCTGGTTCACTTAACTGAAGTAGCGTATATGTTTCTGAACATTGAAAAAGTTTTATTGATCTGATAATACTGATTCACCCCCCCCCCCCCCCTCTCAGTATTATTTCCAACAGCCTAGCCTCATTTGGGCTCCGCACATTCGAGCCTCAACACTACTTGAAACCCAACACCTTACTACCTATAAAAAATATATGTACATGAAATTTTCCCTCATATATATAATTATTTTTTAGCTCTCCCTGCCCTCATTAAAGCCTCAACACCAATCGAGCCCCTACACGTTACTACCTCTGCACATTCTATGTACATGGAATTCACCTTGATATCCATAAATATTTTTAAAATCTCCCATTTAGCTCTGGTTGATGAACAATTTAGATGGAAAAATAATATTGTATTACAGAAGTCTCTCTCAAATTCACATTAGTCTCCCAGCCATGGCATATCTATGCACATCTGAAGTTAAATTCCTATATTGTTTATGATACGTCAAGGATGTTGTTAGAAGATGGTTCAAGTTTCAATTCAAAATTTTCAAAAGTATGTTTATTGATTTATTCATCATGTTGCAAGATTCTTGGAGATATTTTCATGGGCATGTACCACACAATGTTTGATTATGGAATCTCGAGACAGGGATTTGTTGAAGCTATTTGAAGAGATATCGATAATGTTACATGGGAGGAAAATGCAATATTTCTATTATTCTCTCTGGTGTGTAGTGTAGGTTTTATAGCAAGAAAGATATTATTATTATACAAAGAGGTTGAATCACCCAACACACATGTATTATTGTTACAACAATGACCATGTATTAGATATGCTAGCCTATTGACTACCCTCGACGCTAGGTCCATTCCACTGCAAAATGAATGATTATTATTCTTTGAAAATTGAACCATAATCTTAATTGCAATATGTGGACATTGTTGGCCATTCTACATAGAAGACAAAATGGTATCATGACGAGAAGTAAATTGTATGGGTATCATACCTTGGGATCATACTTAGTTAAATAATTGAAAACTATTGACACCATTTATTTCCTCGTAAACGTGGGTAGAACCCTTATGAAAACTATCACTTGAGTTGCTATAAGGTTTCCTCGGAGCGCAAAGGTGGGGAGGAAGCTTTCATTGCACTTTCTTTGCACTCCGACACCTCTACACTTAAAACAAATTGCATAATTAATTTATTGCGACATACATGAACTTAGGTTGAGCCATTGGTTAACAATAACATTAACCACCTGTTAAATCATGACGAGAAGGAAATTTTATGGGTATTATACCTTGGCATCATACTTAGTTAAATAATTGAAAACTTGTGATTCCATTTGTTTGTTGGTCAAAATGGATAGCTCGGCCTTATGAAAATGATCACTCGAGTTGTTATAAGGTTTTCTCGGGGTGTGGAGGTGAGAAGGACACTTTGTTGAGTTTTCCTCAACACTTTAGAATCATGTTTATGTCTAATAAATTATCACAAACACACCAAAATTCCATAACACAAGCACTTTACATACCAGAAAACATACAACAGTAAATTAATCTAGTGCACAATATAATTTTTCAACCTAGAACTTTAATGCAACAACTAGGGTTTGGATTCAACTTCTTATGATTACCAATAAACCCTAAACAAAGTATACATGACTTACTTACTAAAGGAGTGATCAACTCAACCCTTTTAGTCTACGTACCTTCACAAATTTTGGCAAGTCCTTTCCCCCTCTTATGTTTTTCACAAGAATTCCATGACTTCACAATACTTCTATTTATTTCTAAAATGACTCAAAATGGGCTCAAAGCTCTACCCTATAGTAGTCCTCTTGCTGCTCGAAGATGCCTGCTCTTGGGGACTTCAACGTCTTCCATCTAATAAAAACTCTCCTCCATCAAATTATGCTACACATAGGGACTTCAACAAACTCCCCCCCATAGAAAATTTTAGGGGTGAATGTTCGGCCTTTGGCGAAATTAAGGGGTTTTAAATTTTTAGTGGGCGAATATTTTGAATCATAGTACATTTTTACAAATCACCTCAAATATCCCACCTTATTTTAAGGGAGAGGGTAAAAAAGGTAAATTTAGCCCTTGAAATTAGGAGTTACAACCTTCCATTCGCCCATTTTCAACAATAGGTTTTATTTAAGTGAATCCATTCGCCCATTTTCAAGAATAGGTTTTATTTAAGTGAATCCTATGGGTCAATGGCCCAAATACCATATTTATAAAAGAGGCATGGTAAATTAATAAAAATATAAATAAATGAGAGGTATGGTAAATAAATAAAGCATTTTTTATATTTACTCCATAAGTCACCTTATATACATGCAAGGGTGTAAACAAATAAAAATATAAATAAAGTGGAGGTATGGTAAATAAATAAAACGTCTTTTTATACTTACTCAAAGGGTATGGTAAATAAATAAAAATATAAATAAACTAGATGCATGGTAAATAAATAAAACCTCTTTTTATATTTAGTCCATAACCCTCGTTCTATTTATGAAGGCTCAAGAAAGAGGTTTTATTTAAGTGAATCCTATGGGCCAAATACCATATTTGTAAAAGAGGTATGGTAAATTAATAAAAATATAAATAAGCGAGAGGTATGGTAAACAAATAAAACATTTTTTAATATTTACTCCATAAGTCACCTTGTATTTATGAATGGTATGGTAAATTAATAAAAATATAAATAAACGAGAGGTATGGTAAACAAATAAAACATTTTTTGTTATATTTACTCCATAAGTCACCTTATATTTATACTATGGGACAAATACCATGGACTAGATTGTTATTAATACCATGCAAAAAAATATTATTAACCCTAGTATTAGTATTAATAAAAATAAAAATTGCACATGGTATTGACCCATGGTATTCACCAAAATGGCACATGGTATTGACCCATGGTATTCACTTGGAATGTAGCCTATTTAAATGGGGGAATTAAACTAGAATAGATCCATCTTTACTTGATCTACTAACCCCCGAGAGGTATCAAATATCGTGATATGCAAACTAGCATAGAGTGAAAAAATATTTGATCCAATCAAGAGTTAATATGGATGTTGTAATTTAATGTATGTTAAACATTTTAGCTTGGTTAAAATAAAAATAAAATAAAAATCAACTATTAATTTTATTAATTTTTATAAATTACTAATAGTAATTTTTAAGCTCCAGGTTTATGATAACCCATGGTATTGACCCATGGTATTCATGTGAGCATAGACTATTTAAAGGGGAAATTCTATCTTAGATCCATCTTAATTCTGGGTCTACCAAGTGCTCAGAGGGATAAAGAGATTTCATCCCCCTAAGAGTGGTAGATGTGGAGTTAAGATGGATATAGGTTGGTTTTTATGATAATGAAGATATTAAATAGACTTAGGAAATTATATTGTAAAAACATCTTAAGGTGAATGGTTAAAGCATAGACATTGGACAAGTATATTTGTATACTTCTGTTTTAAACTGAAACAAATCCAGGCCTAAAAGGAATGGATTGATTGCATTAGTCATCCTTCTATAACTTTCCAACATATGCTGGAGTAAACAAATTGTTATTTGGGTAATTTTTCTAATTGCAAACAGGAACATACGTGTGTATTGGCAGGGTGGTTATGAGGTCCCTAGAAGTGGAGTAAATGAATTTGAATTTTTCTTGGTTTTATATATAGTATTAGGTTTTTTCTCATGCTTTCTGTGAATGGCACGGGTGAATTTTATCCTACACCCACTAGGTTATCAATATGTAATTTCGGTAATTTTGATTTCAAAAGATATTTTAAAGAAATGAAATGATTTAATTTGTGTATTCAATAAACACAAGATTTTATAATTGAGTAAAATATTCGCCATGCCTGGTGAGAGATTCGCCAAAAAAATTATATATACATATCATATTATTGATAAAATCACCTTCCATTTTTCCTATATACCATGGAGATTCGCCCATTTATTATACATGTAAATTTGGGGGGGTTCTTAAAATTTTCCTTGACTACCTCAAAGGGATAAGTCTTTCTCCCATAAGAAGAGGATCCATCTCCCATCCATATTTCCTATATAAACCTCCCTTCTTCCCAAGCACAAACTAGTGACATAGTTAGAGTGTTGGCTGAGTGTGAGTATACTATTTTGATTTGACAAGCAAGCTATTACTAGTTGTAGCCATCTAGTTGTGTGAGGGAGAAGTGTGTTTGGTTTGGAGTGAAGCCTAAAGGGAAGAGTCTTTAAACTATTGTTGTTTGAAGCCATCATGAAGTGCTAGCAGAAGTGTGTGGGAACATGGTCTTGTCGGAGGAAGACTACCACGTCAAGACGAATGGTAGTAATCTCTCTTTGATATTAATATATGCAACTATCGATTGATTTCCTACATGTTTTGTAATAATATATATTCATGTCTTGATGCTTCTTGACTCATTAAGTAGGTTGGATTGCAATTTGTCTATCATTATGTTTGTGTGTTGTTGTTGTTTACTTGTTTCAGGAACTTGAAGAAGGAAGTGAGAGATTGCTAGAGCGAGCAAGCAAGGACATCATCAAACCTGATAAGAGACAAAGAGGTAGGCCCTCTTGATTGATCCTAACCTAAGGAAATATTCCATAGAATGTACCTGTTGTGGCTAGACCCATTATCAGGCTAGAGGAATTCGTTCATGTCCATACTTATAATTTTACTTCACCACAGCGACACAGAGAGATCATTTCCCCCTCCCATTCATCAATCAGGTCCTAGATATTTTGGCAAGGAAGCAATTCTTTTCCTTTTTAGATGGTTTCAGTGGCTACAATCAGATTCAAATCACCCCTGAAGACTAGGACAAAACAACCTTCACCTATCCATGGTGTACATTCACGTACATAATATTACCATTTGGCTTGTGTAATGCCCCAGCTACATTCTAGAGATCTATTCTCAGCATCTTTGCTGATTTAATAAATTAAGGACTTGAGGTGTATATGGATGATTTTACTCCATATGGGGATGACTTTGACCAGGCATTGCAAAAATTAGAAAAAGTCTTAGAATGATGCATTGCTACCAGGGTATGTTTAAGCAATGTCAAGTGCCACATGATGATGATCGAGGGTGTAATCTTGGGACACTACATCTCTGCAGTGGGAATACAGGTAGACCTAGCAAAAATTCAGGTAATTCTTTTACTGCCTACCCCCTGCACTCAGACAGAGGTACATAGCTTCCTAGGATATGCAGGCTATTATCGTAGGTTTATTAAAATATTTTCACAAATTGCTGCGCCTCTATATGCTTTGACTGGAAATGTTGATTTCAGTTGATCTGACAAATGTGACACAACTTTTACAAGTTTAAAGAAACTAGTCTCAATAGCACTAGTATTGCGTGGACCAAACTGGGAGTTGCCTTTTCACATATCCACGGATGCATCAGATGTAGCTATAGGTGCTGTCCTTGGCCAGGAGGAGGACAATAAACCTTATGCTATATATTATATTAGCAAAAATATCACTTCTGAATAACTTTATTATAGTGAAAAAAAAAGAATTTTTAGTTGTTATTTATGCAATAAACAAATTTAGACACTATATAACTGGTTGCCTAGTCTTTCTATATACTAATCGCTCTGCCATTCGGTATTTAGCTAATAAACCTATCACAAATGGTCGAGTAACATGATGGCTATTGCTTTTGCAGGAGTTCGATATTACTCTTAAGGATCATCCGAGGAAGGAAAACTCGATTGCAGACTTTCTATCACGAATTCCAAAGGTGAATGATCCACTAGAGGTAGACGACCAATTTCGGGATGAACATTTATTTTCCGTGGCAGTCAAAACACCATGGTACGCAGATGTGGCGAATTGTTTGGCAGTTGGGAAGCTACCCAGGCATTTGACAAAAAGAGAGAGGAAGTTGATCGTTCAGCATAGTGCCCGATTCTCTTGGATAGGCAAATATCGTTTTCATACAGGAGCTGACATTTGTATACGCAGATGCATCCACGAGGATGAAATTCATGATATACTGAAAGCTTGCCATGATGATCCCTGCAAGGGACATTTTATAGATCCAAGGACATGGGATAAGGTATTAGATATGGGCTATTATTGGCCCACTATTTTTAAGGACGCTAAGAAATATTCCCATGCTTGCGATAACTGTCAAAGGATGGGCAGGCCTAGCTAATCTGATGAAATGCCTCTGCAACCTTAGTTAGTCATAGAACCCTTCAAAAGGTGGGCTTTAGACTTCATTGGTCCATTCCATCTGCCATCCAATTAGAAGTTCTATACACTGGTTGCCACAGATTATGTGACAAAATGGGTGGAAACAATAGATTTACCAAGAGCTACATAGGATGCTGTTATTGACTTCCTTTTTGGCTTTTTTTTGTGATATGGGTTACCGTGCGAAGTGATCACAGATGGGGGAGGGAAATTCACAGGACATAAGATTACTGCCACTCTCAGGAATCATCATATTATACATAGGATCACTTCCTCATATCACCCGCAAGCGAATGGGCAGGTCGAAAGCACCAATAAAGTCATTGAAGCAATTCTGACCAAGAGAGTCTCAACACACTGACGAGATTGGGCTACTAGACTACTAGAGGCCTTGTGGGCCTATCGCATGACTTGGAGGAATACTACTGGATACTCTTCATACAGCTTGTGTTTGGAAAAGAACCTATTTTTTCAATCGAAGTCGAAATAAATACTCTAAGGACAACCCAGGAAGTGGGGTTGGATCTAATAGAAGCCCAGACCAAGCGACTCCAACAGATTAATGAACTAGATGAGGCTCGACTTCTTGCTTTGCAACAGACTGCAATTATTCAACAACAAAGGGAAAAATGGCATGACAACCTTATCAAGAAGAAAACATTTCAAAAAGGGGATTGGGCACTACTTTACGATTCCAGATTCCAAGGTTTCCTGGGCAAGTAGCAAAGAAGATGGCTCGGCCCTTAGGAGATTCAAGAAGTGCATAAAAATGGTACTCTTACCTTGGTTACCATTGACGAATCTAGCCATTATTTTAAGGTGACTGGACATCGAGTATGCCTCTATCACAAACCACTCACCAATGAGTCCTTTTGCGAGTAGGTACGCAAGGACTCCTCCATACAAATTTTAGTTGTAGAAAGTGATGACCCATGAGCTTTTATTTCAAAAAATTGAGATCTCGATAGAAGTTGTAAATAATGTACATACTCTTTTCGATTGATTCAAATTAAGAGTAGACATTAACATGTAAATATGAGAATTTTTATTGCTTGATAAGTGTTGTTCAAACGATTGAATGATTGTCGTTCAATTTATTGAACAACACATTTTTTGTTTCTTTGATTTTGTCGTTCAAATGATTGAACGATTGCCATTTAATTGATTGAACATCACATTTTTTGTTTATTTGAATTTTTCACTCAAGCGATTGAATGATTGATGTTCAATCGATTGAAAAACACATTTTTTTTTTCTTTGATTTTTCCGTTCAAACGATTGAATGATTGCTGTTCAATCAATTAAACAACACATTTTTGTTTCTTTGAATTTTCCATTCAAACGATTGAATGATTGTCATTCAATCGATTGAACAACACATTTTTTTGTTTCTTTGAATTTGTCATTCAAACTATTGAACGATTTCCGCTCAATCGATTGAACAACACATTTTTTGTTTCTTTGATTTTGACATTCAATAGATTGAACAACACATTTTTTTTGTTTATTTGATTTTTCCGTTCAAACAATTGGACGATTGTCGTTCAATTAATTGAGCAACACATTTTTGTTTCTTTGGTTTTGCCATTCAAATGATTGAATGATTGCCATTCAATCAAATGAACAACACATTTTTTGTTTCTTTGATTTTGCCATTCAAACGATTGAATGATTGTCGTTCAATCGATTGAACAACACATTTTTGTTTCTTTCGTTTTGTTGTTCAAATGATTGAACGATTGCCATTCAATCAAATGAGCAACACTTTTTGCAATTTTTTTTTGTTGTTCAATCGATTGAACAACACTTCTATTTGCAATTTTTGTTGTTCAATCCATTGAACAACCTTTTTTTTATCTTTTTAATAGAATAAATTGTGAATTTTTCTTCATGATCAAGATGTCATATTTTCTTTCTTTCTCCTTTGTATTGTGAATAAACACCATTTAAATGGATTTGTGCTTGATGTATGAAAAAAACACAAAAATAACAATATCATTATGACTCATGTAGTTGTTTGATGGTTATCTTTGTTCCAAAGCTGATACAGTGTATCTTTATAATCGCTGACTAAATATATCTTCTTTGGACACATCATAAAACAATTCATTATTTTCAAACCATGCTGGCTTATGCTTTACACTATCAATTGGATAAATCTCATTAATATGATGATATGGGGATAAGAGTATAAACTTTCATTGGCATATTTTTACTTCTTACACCATCCCTGACTCTTAAGGAGAAAATGGGCCTCCCTCTCTTTAATAAATAAAAATTCCACTAAAAAAATGGACATAATGAGATGAGAAAAATAATCAAACATTGTCTTAAAAAGGATAGGGGGTCTCATCACGAGCCAACCTACCATGATCATCAGGATCTAACAAGTGACATTCCAATTTGGCTACCAAACCAAGGTAATGACCTTCTTGATACTTAAAATTGTTAGAAGGGCAGGGGGTCTCATCACAAGCCAACCTGATCACTTTGTTATATCCTGGTGAATGGCACTATGGTTATCTGGTCACCTTGCCAGCATAGTGGTCTTTTTATGACAAGAAAAAGAAGAACCATCTACATTCTAAAAGGAGGACTCTGGCTCATTTGTGGGGTTAAAAAGCAACCCCGTCGAGGCTATGAATGCCTGTTAGCAACAATGGCTCTGCTTATGGTATTGAGGTATCATCTTACATTGCAAAATTTTCTCTAAGATCTTATCACCTATAGATTTGTCTCTAAAGGGAATTTTCCATTTTAACAACATTCTTGCAAGCCGATTTGCATGGTAAACTTATATCAGATATTCATTATATTATAAATTGTCCAATCATTTTACGTCCATTATTAATATATACCACCGATTATTTCTTTGTCATTAATAACAATTTCAACAAAAATCTTTTGCATAATGTATTAAAATCTCCGTTCTAATTTCTTTTCGACCATTTCCCATCCAATGAGGTGTCTTGCTTTAATTACTTTATTGATTAACATGTTGTTTTTTAGAATTGGTTTTCGACATTTATATCTTGTTAATGCTTTCGCTTGCTGTTAGGATGTGGATACCCTTTTCTAGTCAGAAGGGGGATGGCCTGTGTACGCACGACATGTGTGACAGTTAAGAGAAATTGTGCGATAATCATTTGAATTAACTTCTGTGGAAGGATTGAATGATGATTATGAATGAGTAATAATTAATAAGTATTTCTGATTGGGGTAAGGATGACAACCATTATGGCTGGCATGCAGAATCATGATCCTGCATTAAGTATGGTTGACGGGACTGATGCCTTAACTAAATATGATATTAAATCCCAAAATATCGACATTTCTCTGTTAATTTCTGTAACGTTTTTTGCTACTGTTCTGAATTGTGGAAGTGTAAAGAAATTGCATACAAGAAAACCATTTATAGGTACAACAGCCATGGGAGGAAGAGCTATCAGGAATGAACTACCAACACTTATGGCATTAGATCAAGCTCGTGCAATTCTTGAGCATGTAGGATGGTTGCAATATTTGAATAGGTTTCAGGATTTTCATGAGGGGTTGACGTTGGAATTTCTACAGAATTTGTAGAACGGTAGCACCACAAATAGAGGCAGAAGTATAATCATTTCTAAAGCAGTCATAGTCAAAATCACTAGACTTTAGGATGAAGGAACCAAATGGACATAAAAACATGTCCTTCTGCATAATGCGATTGAAGTATTCCAGGATCCAGTAGAGCAACTGATGTGCATAGGAAAAAGGATCCATCCTTCAGCGTTAAGGCAACTGTGGCAAGAACTAGTCATCATCGTGCAAAGATACATTACTTGCGACGGTCGGCAAGATGTGGTAAAGCCTTGTCAACTGAAACTTTTAGCCATTTTCAAAGAGAAAATTTCAGTTAATTTTCCGTTTTACTTGAATTCTCTATTACATGATATCGCCTATCGAGTTAGGACAGCCAAGGATCCACACAAAGTAATTAGCCATCACCGATTGATTAAATTAATCATTATGAATGGACTGGCCCAACAACAGTTAACTTGGGATAATTTTATAAATCCTACCTTGGCTCCACCCCTAGAAATAATAGTAACATAGCAGCAAGGGCCAAGAACCCCAGGTCCAAGAAAAACACTAAAAAGAAAGAATTCCTCCATGCCCCTGAATCCATCACAGTGTAGGTGCTCTGTGCGAGTGAAAGCCCAGTGAAGCATCCCAATTCAAGCAGATGAGGCTGGACCATCCTGCACACCACTTGCAAGTCCACAAAATTCTCCTTTACAAGACTATGAGGAGGAAGTGGCCAAGGTATTGGAAAACACAGGGATATTTGGAGAAGGTAGAGATCAATCCGGGAATGCTGAGGAACAAAATTGCACTCCCAACCAGTCTACCCCTTCTGGTAGCCCTGGTCATGAGAAAAACCTGCCATGCATGATTCCGTGGAAGAATAAAGGGAAACAATTCCTTCTGGGGAAAAACCTCTTGAAGTGGAGACACATGAACAAGATATCACTAATGGAGGAAATCGGGCAACGGACACCGGTCCAGTGGACTCCCCAGCTGAAGAAAACCCTGTAAATGAAACTCGGTAGATGAAAATCAACTAGGTAACACTATTTTTTCTAAGTTCCCCGAGGACGAGGTCCACCCAGAAGAAAATCTGAAGAATGATAATTGTGGAGGAGACACCGTTGTACTGGGGTCTCCTGAAAGAGAAATCCATGATAAGGCAGAATTAGAAGATGCAACTCCCTGGGGAGATACAGGTCCAGACGGAACCCTCCCTGATGCCGACACATTACCACATGTACAGGAACCATAGGATAATGTAGTTAACCCATCACTGGTCGAAAGTCCCAAGATAAAGAAGTCTTACAGGGATAGGCTTAGAAAATCACTTAGGAAGTATAGGAAACAAAAGCGAATAATTGGGAAACTAAGGTAGTCATTAATGGAGGGCATTAGAGCCAAGAATATAAAATTAGAAAAAGAGACCACAAGCACATAGGTAGAGCATTGTTCTGGAAGGAACACTAAGACCCAAACTGAGGATCTTTTGGCTTGTCCAAAGGAAACTCAAACAAAGCCGTGCCTCATAGAAGATGCCGAAATGCAAACCAAGAACCCCTCTGTTTTCTCACAGAAGACCCAAACGGGCCATACTACCATGGATACTGTTGTTCAAATAGATGCTGAAGAGGACATTCTAATTGGTCATTGCATGATTCAAGAGGTAGCTGAAGCCGCTTTTCAGACCAATCCCATGGAGACCCATGAAGCAGAAACCCAAACCGAAGAAACACCTACCTATACTCCCTTAATCAAGGAAGCACTTATTAGCAGACTGTAGAATGAAGTACCATAGGTGCAGCAGGAATTAGCCTAGTACAAGGAGGATGTATTTCCCCTGAAGAGACATAAAGAATTAAAGAAATAGTTTGCAACACTAACCATAACCGAGGATGAAACCTTTGCTTAGTTTAGGGATGAACAGAAAAAGGTTGAGAAAGCACAAGAGAAATTATAGAAGGCTCAAGAGCAGTTGGAAGCTATCTACTCTCTTTATTCAGACACCTTATCATGTAGAGCCCCTGCTACAAATTATGCCCTCTACCTCCTAGAAAGGTTCCTATTGCTAAATATCAAAGATGCTAAGCCTGGTAAGCTGGTGGAAAGCAAAACCACCCCGGATTTTGTCAAATGCTTTAGAGAACATAACGAACAGGTACAATGCCTCCTTTGTGAGCTGTATATGAAAAATTTCTTTCTGGAAAACGACAGGGACAGTGACCCTGGCCCTTTTATAGGGGATGTGCAATCCTAGGCATTTCTCTCTTCCCCACTAATCAACTTAAGTGGGCCAAGGCCCACAATACCTTTAGGAGGCGTGAAGAAGGAATTGACTTATGGGTGAGAGGAGAACCAACCAAACCCTTGCAACTGTTGATTAAACACAAGCAATTCATGAAACAAGCCGATGTTATAGGCCAACTGGGGCCATTCCATACAGATGTTATACAAGCTGGAAAGGAGTATTTCCAAGAGATTGAGGAGGAAGCCCTGTCTGTAGCTAGACAAAGGTGGGAAGCCTCCAGCATTACTGTTAGAAATTGTGAACCATTCAGATATCAGAAATTTAAAGCTGCCTCCTCTCATTTCTATAAATACAGTAATATGATTTTGACTATGGGACCTGAATGGATAGGATGTTGGTACAGGACTCCAATCATATGGTATCCTCTAGATAAGTATTGTTGTGATTATACCTTGAAGGATCAGGATGTTACCCAGACTTTTATTATATTGAAGAATAAAAATGGCTTCAGATATTATAAGGAGTAGGTAGATTATGCCTACTCCCTAACTTAGCTACACATCAACTATTTAATTGCATGCGGACATGCAACAAGGTAAGCTAGGGAGTATGTTGGGTCAAGAAAAAGGTATATTTTCTCCTCAGTAATTGCTTTATTTTGTATTTATATTTACACGATTATCTTTCTTTATGAACTGAAATAAAGGAAATTATAGTTAAAGTTAGATGAAAGCATGCACTTGATAACATTTTAGATAAATCTGGCACTGGAAATTGACTTTTTACTATCCTTGTGTGCAGAAGATGCAGATTGGTCAATTGCCATTCAGCTGACAAAGCAGCACCAATCCGTAAAAGGGAAAGATAGAATCCGAAACAGGTAAGGCAGTGAGAGACCAGGCAGACCAATACTATTTCATGACAGAATCTGATTATGTATTGTGAAATCCTTAGGATCTCCTGATCCTAAGGATTCACTTTTATCTAGTTTTCCCTCTTACTGTTATATATAAAGCTGAAAGGAAAACGAAGTTTAGTTCAGACTTATGTAACGTATAATCATTCTTTTTGAGACATATCTGACTGTTATCTCAGTGATGTTGTAATCTGGTTACTCATATTAATGAAAGACTGTGTTTGATCTTCACTTAGATTCTGAGTATTCCTTAGTAGAGGCTTCTGGTGACTTTGGGCTTGGTCAAGAGAAGTTATACTGCTTCCTTGTGTTATAATCTTTCCATTTGAGTGTTTATTGATTGTTAATATTCAGTTAATATTATTTTTCTTATTATGAGGATTGACGATTCCAATTTATATTGCTGTTCATTTCGATTTATATGTGATGTATCTGAATAATGCTTTGATTTGATTGGTTACATTAGTTTCAGAATGGATTTTTGTTCCTTCTGAGTTATGATGCCATAGATCTTAGAGGTAGTGTCAATCGATTTCCATAAATCTGCTAACAGACACAGTTGTTGCTTAGAAGTCATTTATCGTATTTTCTTGATTGCCGTTCAATCGAGATTGCCATTCAATTAAGAATTGCAATTCAATCGAGATTGTTGTTCAATTAGGATTTGCTGTTCAATTCTAATTTGTGATAGATTAACATTGTTGTTTAGTTGTTACATTTCTCTTTCTTAATCGAATGAGTTTGCTTTAATTCCATTTGAAGATTTCCAAGCATGATTCTTTGTATTTGCATTCAGATTCATTTAGTTTTGGAGTAAGTAGACAGAAGTGTAGTGTGTTAAGAGTTCTTTCAAATTTATCTTTCCTTAGTTATTTCTTTAAGAAGTTGTGTGACTTAAGTTGAAAATATAGTTATTAGAGATTGCAATGATTTACCTTTAGCTAACCTCTGAATTCACTGCATAGATTGTGCTAACACACTTGAGATAAAAATACTTACCTTGGGTAGACAATTAATGTAGGAATTAAGATTGCTTAAAAAAATACATCTTAGTGAGCCAACACCACCCTCCAAAATTTTTCCTTAACCTATTTTGGATCCTCCCTACCAACCTTGCTAGCAGCTTGCCTTTCTTCGTCAAGTCCTCAAGCTTCAGTGTCTTTCTTGCTCAAAGGTAGTCTATTGATCACAGTTTGATCTTTTCCCTTCACAGGCTGCTCATGTGGACTTGGTCCAACGGCAGGCTGAGCATCTTCCCCTTAAAAATTGTGCATGTCTGGAGGGAAACCATCCTTCCCTCCAGAAATTTCATAATCCTCTTTGACAGCCTGCTGGGATCCAAGATTGCGCAATCCTGCCAACCAACCCTCCCAGCAGGATTTGTGCAAATTTTCCCAGCAACAGGCTATTCAGCCTAGGATTTGTGCAAATTTGGGAAGTAGTCAGTTGCTCAGCCTAGAAATTGCGCAAATCTCCTGGGCAGCCAGCCCAGCTCCCAGCCAGAAATGCACATTTTTCTCCAGCAGTCAAACAGTCTCTTGCATGTGTAGCTGAGTTCACTGGTTCACTCTGGGACTGAGCAAAATAAACTTGCATGCATGGGCTATTCCCCTTGTTTTAGGGATCTATGTTTAGCAGTTGGAGGTTACATGAAAGGAACAATTTAGAAACCTCCCTCCAAGTGTCGCTTCCCCTAGATTTGTGGCATGTGTGTCACAACCTCGATGTTATAAAAACTCATCAACCAGACGCTACAAAGCTCATTCCTCACATTAACCTTGTAGCTCTGACATCCCACATCATATCTAAGAGAAGTTTGCACATTCAACTCAACTGTTTTGGGGTAAGCTCGCTTCCCATGCCTTGTGCTACATTTCTGTCACTTTCATGTATTCGCTTGTGTGAGTGCTATTTTCTTGATTTCTTAGAACGCTTGTTGTCGTTTACATGTATTCTAGCTTGTCCTAGCTCTTCTTCAATTTTCGCTACTATCTCATTGCTGTCGAATGCATGAAACTGTTTTGCATGGACGTTCTCCCAACCGATGAACTGCCTCACCCACATGCATGTTAATCTATTTGCTGAATATTTCATTCATGTTTTGCATGTACTGTCAATCACTTATGCTATCATTAGTGTTGCCATGCATTTACTGTCTTAGTTGATTTCAGTTGCCCGTCAGCGAGTCAGGCCAACCTTGGCCTGAACTCTGCCTTCACCAAGGCTGCATTGCACAATTTGGGGAAGGAAGGCTCACCTTCCTCTCCAGATTTTCACATTCTTGCCCAACACTAGCCTCTAGGACTGTTTTAATCATTTATGGAGGACAATGGTTTCTTGGCTCAAGAAATTGTGCAAATATGTCCCTGGGTCAGTAGTCCTTCCCAGCTGGAATTACGCAATGCATAATCCTAGTAGTCAGTAGCTATACTGGACTGTCCATTGCACAGTTCCATCATCTAGTCAGTCTCTCAGTAGCCCAGACTGTGCCTTGTGCAGTCTTGGTAGTCGGTCTCCTGACCTCCTGGCTGAAATTGCGCAACCTTCATGATCATTCACCCAGGTATGTTGCAAGTCAGTTCTCATGTTCATTCTAGTTTTCAACTGACAGATTGCTTGCTATGAGTGTTTCCATGTCTTTAGGTATCGTAGGTGTTCATCTGCCTCTTAGCAGTATAGGTACAATGGCTTCCAAGAGAGCAGAGATGAAGACACCATTCAGAGCATGCTTGGGGATGTAGTCGATCAAGTGTCTATGAGCTTGTCTACTTACGAAGATAGCAGGTTGTTTGTGGACAAGGACATCAAGAAACAACATCACAACGAGAAGCATCATGAACAACAACTAAAGGAAACATACCGAATCCAACGAGTGCAGTGAATGAAGCGAATGCAAGAGGAAGGTTATTGACAACATAGAGGCAGAGAAAAGTTGCAAGATAAATCAGGTCCACTGATAATGAAAGCAACTTTGGAGAATCAGGCTATGAAGTGACGACATGAAATGAAGATTGCGCGAAGGTAGAAAATGGAGCAAAGAAGGAGTTGCATATGCTAAAGAAACAACTCAGGAAGAACATGAAGCTGCACAAACAATCTGATGGGTTGCAACAAGAATAGGAACAACAGTAGGTGCAACATGCACTCATGGATGAAACTGGCCAGTACAAGTTAAGGATCCATCCTAGCAGCTGACACTGAGCGAACATGGTGAGTAGTGTTGTTGACCGTATGCAAAGGATCCAACAACATGCATGTCATTGAGCGCACACATGCAATCCAACCCATTCAACACACTCACCAAGGCGAAGACAAGAAGCAAGTCCTACTAGGGATGAACATGCACTTCAGCAAGTTGATGCACATGATCACCAACACACACTTGAATATCAACATGGACACTATACATCAATGTGTTTCCAATTCAACCATAACTAAGAATACCATGCACATGTTAGAAGATGAGTTGGATGGAGGGGTTGAACCAATGCACCGATTGCAATGGAGGTAAGAGTTCGCTTCAACAAGATGTCACCATGAGGTACATGCATACCATCACGGATGACCAAGCTTGGCATCAACTCACTTGCTTCACCATCACAAGCATGTCAAAGAGTTGGTCTCACCACAACAAACTGAGTGGCAGTGATGTCTTGCAAGGCTTGCTCAAGCCATGTTGTCTCACATGAGTACATGTGCATTGTAATGTTGAGTCATGTCAAGTGTAAGTCGAGTGTCAATAGTTGGATGTAATAGTCATAGAGTAGGTGAAGAGTCATCGGGGTAGTTGAACTGTCACAAAGTGGAATGTCAAGGGTCACCCCACCCTTTGCTATAAATAGTCCCTCATAACTCATTGTAAAGGCTTTTGGTTAGCCAAGCTCCTACTAAGACTATCTTGAAGAAGTCTTGGACAATATTGTAACACGCCTTGGCTTCTCCACTGCACGGAGCTAGTAAATCTCTTTGGAGGAGCACGTGAATGTGGTTGTAACGTTCCACTATTGGGGCTAGCAGGTTTACATGGTGTATTGTATGATTGTGACTTACACTTCTTTAATAATAAGAGCTAACACATTTTCATGCATATGTTGTTATTGTAGTTGGACTATTCTAGTTGCCTTAATGATATATTTTATTTAACTTACGCACTTGTATATGAAATGATTTGTATGCAATTATATGCATCTTGTTGTTAATTTGTTGCATATGTTGTTAATGTTGTCACGTCCATGTTGACTGCTCTGCCAGACATTAGACAAACCCTTATCATGAACCTTACTATATCAACTATCACACTCATCTCAGACTGATCCGTGAGTGCCATTCATGTTATCTTACCTTGTTGTTATGACTGGCACATCCGAGTGGATTGCCACATCGGAAGGTGTGCATGTCATTTGTGTGGTGTGTTCCTAGCTGAGTTGGGACTGATCCCTTTCAACCTAGAACTCACCTTCACCTTCCTCTCCCTTCAAAGTTTTGGAAAATCTCATACACATTCCTTGACTCTTTGCATCAGTCACACCCTTGCTACTGACATAGTTATCTTACTTGCTTCTGTGCGACATCGCGGTCAAGGCATTACCTTACGACCCACTGCTGGTACTCCTACACCAAACGGTCTGAGTCTAATTGGTAATTCTTACCTGGGATATCCCCTTGACATGTTGGTGGGTCTAGCATTGTCAACAGGTATGTACAAATGCTTGAAAAAGAGGACTTGGTGGAGTTCTGATGTAGGAAACACATGTAGTATGCTATGAGTCAAGGAAGCTGGATGTGCATGAGCATAATTACGTGACTCATGTTCTTGAGTTGGAAACAATTATTCGTGCATTGAATATGTGGAGACACTATCTTCTTGGTAGGAATTTCATTTTGATGAGTGATCATGATGGGCTAAAGTACATGTTTGACCAACCTAATCTGAATTCCAGGCAGGCTAGGTGGTTGGCTACACTCAGTGAGTTTGACTTTAATGTCAGGTACGTTAAGGGTAAGAACAAGGTTGCATATGCCATTAGTAGAAGAGTGTAGGTAAATCACATTGCAACTATGAGTTCATATGGGATAGACTTGCAGGAGAAGATCTTGTAGGTAGGAAAACATGATGACATGTACCATGAAATTAAGCACAAGTCATAGCAATAGGGTACAAGTGAATATGATGTGGATTACCATCTCAAAATCGATGGTTTGGTCAGATTTAGGGAAAAGATCTTTGTGCTAGACAACGATGAGCTCAAGAAGTTTATCTTGAAGGAATTTCATGTTAAGTCGTATTCAGGTCACCTGGGATATCAAAAGACATTGACATCAACTAGGAAATTATACCATTGGCCAAACTTGATGAAATAGGTAGTTGAGTATGTTGCAAACTATTTGGACTGTTAGTAGGTAAAAGCAAAGTGTAAGCATCCAAGTGGTTTACTACAATTGATTCTGATTCCAGCGTGGAAATCGAAGATCATTTCCGTGGACTTCATTACAGGTTTCCTGAGGATATGAAAGAAACATGACTGATAGAGAGAATTACTCCCCTTGGGCTTTTTGGGTTGAAACCCTAGCAGACTGAAAGTTATCTATTCAAAGAAACATGCATTCATACATCCATTAGGCTATTGTAAGCAAATTCTATGATAAGGGTACGTACCTTTGGTCCTATGTTTGAGAAGGCCTTTAGGGTCCAAACCCTTCTTGGAGTTCCCTTCTTCTCTTTTGGTCCTGCAAAACAACCAATTCAAAGAACACAGTAGTATATGGACAAAAACTTATAAATAAACCATCTTCATGTTACAAAGAAAGGTAGTTAGTTATGAAATCCAAACAACCTTTTATATATGAATTCTAAGCATGAATATCATTAACATAAAGAAGATTCATTTCGGGAACCAAGACATGTGTTTCTTTTATTATAGACAAATAAAGTACATAAAAAGGAATATTTTCACCTGAGTCACCTTCAGCAGGCTCCAAGAAAAGCTTCCTTCCGGATCCGTTCCAGCCTCAAGCCTCTAACAAACTCCTTCTATGACTCTCTCCATGATGTCATAAATGGTGGTTGAACATCAACACACAAGGAAACAAAGGTTTCCTGTACAAAATGGGGGAAGTGCAGAAGGCACAAGGGACTTCAGACCTGGTCAAGGGAAAAATCTGAGCATAACCTTTCTCTCTCTTCTCTCCTCCATTAGGCCTTCCCTTTGAGGTATTTTTATACCATCTCCAAAGTAGTTTTTTAGTTAGGAGTTGGTTGGGAACAGTTGGGCCACGGGCACTAACAGGTGATCAGTAGGTAAAACCCACGATCTCCGCCTGAGAATAAGGAGTTTTATATTTTTTTAAGTGTTTTAATACATACACACGGGTTGTCTATACACATAACCGCGTATACACGCGTTTAACTCAGGGCAATGTCGCATATAAGGGATAAAACACTGTTTTTTAAATTTTAGGACCAGGTCTGGAAGGAGGGGTTGCCCTAGGCCATGAGTACAGCATCACAAACCATAAGAGTGAGATTTGGAGCTATAACAGATGCCCCCTAATATATGAGTTCAAAAGGGGTACATGATGGCCGAAATATATTATGCGAGTACATGGAAAGGAAGTCTGTCAAAAACCAAGGAGGACTTCACCAGAATTCAGCCTGCTAAGCCACCAAAGGAGATCAGAAAGAGACACTATCTGAGGCGGGCATACCCATGCTCAGAAAAAGTAAAGCATGTCCGCATATCAAGTACAAGCGGATCCACTAAGTATACAAGTATAAATGACCGAAAGATACATAATGGATCATCTGATCATAATGAACAAGTATATGTCTGAATATCACATATAAGACTGTCAATGATGCTGAAAGATGCAACAGATCACTGATATCAAAAACTGATCCCAAAAGGTACCACCTGAACATGATGGAATAGGATGGTACTAAACTGTAAACTCAGGTGCCAGCATATAAGATGTCACCATGACTGACTGCAACATATAAAGTGGAGTGGTATCAACTAGCAGCAACAGGAGCAACTGTCAAGTGAACTAATGAATGCTGATACAGCCTGAGGTCTTCACCAACCACCGTGGTACATTTCTACATCATGGGAATAAATGATCTGAAGTCGACCATGTGAGAAATCGTTTGATTACCGGTCATTGATGTATACCGTTAACAAACGCGAGACTACTCACCGATAATGATAATGAGCGTCAAGGTACCCAGTACAATCTAACAAGTGTGAATAGATGAGCTGGAGTCGAACACCTGTAAGAATCTATCGATCAGGAGACAATGATGGTTTCCCACTGTCGATAGCGAAGGATCTGCCACTAATGACTGCAAACCCCAAGGTACTGCCAAATGGACTCTAGATCTTTGCCCCAGAGTAATGAGTCGGAGTCGATAGGGAAAGATCTGCTAGAAGGAAGGCATTAAGGCATCCTTCATCAATGTAGCGCGAGTGTAACCCATAGGCCAATAATGTGGAAGGAATCGGACGAAAAAGATGTAGTAACCCAATCAAAGTACGTTTTCGGCGTACACAAGATGTGGCTAGCGCATGGCAGAAACCCTCTGAACCAACCAATAATGAAAGCTAACACAGAGGCGAGGTATCCACCAATAGGGTCAAATGGAAACCAAGGTACTGCACGAATCCCAATGTGTGATAATGTAAGATGATGTCGAACACAAGGGAAACCACTCAGTCAAAGACCCATGATACTGATCGATGCTGAGCACAAGGTAACCTATCAATAATGAAAATAGGGCCAGGGTGCAGCTCTAGGCCCGTCCTCAGAGCAAGATGTCGTCGTCGATAAGGACAAGACCCGCCAGCAAGAAGTCAATGGGGACCTTCTCAAATTAGCACGAGTAAAGGACCAATATAACTGATGTGATGATAGACATGACACTGACAACCAGGGATGGCCGACTGAAAGATGAGTCAAGAGACACCGCAGAGAGGCCGACTCAGGTTAACTTCCCTTGAACAAAAGCACAACTCAATGTGACTATGTGGCAGCATATGATGACTCTGTATAAGTTCGCCATGCAGGAGGCACGAACGAAGCCTCCATATGATTGGAAGAGGTAACCAATCGGTGGAGAATTGACTCAATAACAAGGTTATGGCGTACCTCAGTCAAACTAAATCCCACCCATACGGAGGAGACTTTGTTTTGAGTGCTTTGTTCAAGGGAGACACGACTGACTCTAGTTGTCAACAATAAATGGAAATAATGTCCCGTTCCCACTCTTTTTGGAATATTTAATCTTTTTGTCTTTTTCTGTTAAGCCGGAAAAAGAATAAAAGAATGCTATGGTACAGTGGAAAGAACGAGTGTCGGTGAAACAGATGATCTAGTTCCTGGGAAAGGAACGTTCCTATGCTCAATGTAGGGAGGTGAAAAATGGTCAGTGACACTCAAAGATATGTTCTTTCCACGGGTCAAGGTGTGTCAAGCTGCAGAACTCAAGGGAATCCAAGGTTGATTTTGCAGATGTCATGGTCAAAAGTTGGCTTAAACACGAGTCCAAGTGAAGCCGGCTCCAGGCCAAAAGGTGCAAGTGGTCAACATGCGATGCAGTAGTACAACTCAACACAAAGGAGCCTCTAGGGTATATGGCCAGAACAAAGCGGAGAAGCTGAGAGGAATGAGTCTTCAACGCATAAGTCATGGCGGGACTACAAAGGACTCCCGAGCCTACTCAAAACGGAGCAGCATGGGAAACAAATGTCAGTGAGGTGCTAACTAGGATGCCCATGTAAAGGATGGCTCTACCATCGTGTCATGATTTAAAGAATTGGCGAGTGAAGATGGCTTACGAACCATAACATGATGGGATCGACCCTATGAGAGATGTATCGGTTAAATGGAGGCTAGTATGCATAATGCGACGGAAAAATGGTGTCCCTAACCTATATGCCAGTGAGAACACGATACCTGCCATGACGGGTCAGCAGTCATGGAACCGTCTCGAACTGTCGAAAAACGTCGAAAATGTCCTAAAAAATAAACCAATCTCGACATTCCAAGCTCCCAAGTTAAAAGTCACATGAGGCCAAACAAAATAAAATTTTGAAAAAATTTTGCATTTTCAAAACTTATAAAAGGCATTTTGGACTCACCATTTTTACCATTTGAGTTTGAGAGAAAAAGGAGCAAACTTCCCACAGCCAAATTCAACCGTTCAAATTCGTCGAATACCTCCAGGTAACCCTTATAATTAACTTGCAATTGATTGTGATAGGTTTTAGGATTTTTGGTTGATGTTTCACCATTGAACTTTTGTCAAAAATTCGCTCGCGGCATATACGTGGGTTGGTAATATTGAACCCGCGTACACGCGGGCCCTATACGCGACTGTGTGCACAGGGACCCGCGTATACGCCGCGAATCATTTTTAAACAAAAACTAACGGTTTAAACTCGATTTTTTCTCAGGATGCCTGTCACGTGGTGTGAAAGAGAACATGCAGCGATAGACAATGAAGTTATGAACAGTCCAGAAGAATTAGATGCACTCTGAGGATGCGGTTTGCTTAAATTTTTCAAATTGCCAAATATGAAAGCGAACACGCGTTTGCTGGAGATGCTCATTGATTATTGGGATGTCGATGAGGAAGCCTTTATGATCGATCAGATGCCGCTCAGGGTAGAAGTGGAGGATATCTATTTTATCACGAGCCTTTCCCGAAGGGGAGAGGTAGTACAGTCCCGAGGCAGGACACGAAGTGCCCTTTCGATAGAGGACTATGTACAGATATACTGCCCGGGACATCCCAAGAAGGTTGGGAGCCAGATTTCCATCACACGTGTGGTGAGTTTATCACTTAGGATAATCTTGTTTACCATGGATCGAGTGAACGGATCATCCTCTCTGCATCAGGCATCACGGCAAAACATGAGCGTGGCAGTTGACTGTCTCACTACTGTGTTCGATTGGTGTACTCCTCTTCTGGCCATCATGAAGAGCCAGCTCACTTCTATCAGGAGGGATCAGACTAAAAACTTTGGATATTGGAGCATCTTGTGTACTTTCTTTTTCGAGAAGGTTCCCGCACTCCACCCCAGGGTAGCAGTTTCCATCAGCACCCCACGCGATCCACGCATGGGCCTGTGGGCTGATCTAATGAAACGTCTGGGGGGTGGGGAGGTCCCAAGGACTGCCTTCTACGATGACTTCTTCACCTAGTGGGATCAGCAGATCATCGCCGTGGATGACTACCCCTATGCTGGGCTGGATTTCCGAGGAGATCCCGATCTAGCGTTACCACCGAATGCAGCATGGGGCAAGAATGGTAAGATTTTTTGATTTTATGATTTTTTTGGATTTTTCAAATATGATGAATTTTGAAAAATACTTTTGATGAGATTCAAATGACTAATATGATGATCATGTTCTAGACATCTGGCCGGTACGACCAGATGGATTCCCGTGGCATGGACAGCACGGCCGAGGAGCCGAATAGGCGGCTGCTGATACACAACGGACTCTGAACAAAGTCCAGCGACACTTGGCGATACTGAGCTGCCGAGTACCGATGGCCGTCATAGAGGACCTTCCTGAGGATATGCAGTGTCATGTGGTTGGCATGCCACGTGACTGGGTTCGCATTTTTCGGCATGTGGCTAATGCTATAGTGACATACTTAGACGCTCATCCTGAGCCGAGGCATTAGATATGCCGGACATGATTATGGGAATTTGAGTCCCAATTTTGTATATTTTTTGGACACACATATGTACACTCGAGACGTTTTACGATATATATATATATATATATATATATATATATATATATAGATATATATATATATATATATAGATATATATACAGTTTGAATTTTGGATGCTTGATTTTATTGTGATGAATGATTGATATGCCAGTCTAATGCTTGATTAGCGATAGAATCAGCTAACCAATTATGAGATCTTGGAATATGAAAATAATTAATATAAGTAAATGATCTTTGCAACAACCTCACCCTCAAATACTGGCGATATAAAGATGGATCCCGTACTCGATAAATGTTATTTAATTGAGACACTATCAATTGAGAATCAAGATATACTACCAATGAGTCGATCCCATAAGAGATTGCCTCGGATAATAAATTAATAACAGCAGTATACTCGGCCATATTGTTTGAAGCAGGATCGATGCACACACCTCTTGATGCCATCAATTGACCAGTTGGATAATGGAGTACCCAAGCTGCAGAAGCAAGATTCCGAGTGTGCCGACTAGCACCATCGACAAACCCAAAATAGACCAAATCATCCATCAACACTTGCCACAGCAGACCAAAAAGTGTTGATACCAGAAAACTCTCGATGATATATGCACAAATATACATAAAATACAAAGAAGCCATTGCCTAGTCAAAACTAAGAAAAGTACTTCCTTAGGTAGAGCCCGTTTCGGGGCTCCGCCAGCTTGTTTCCCTCGAAATCAATTAACTCATACGATCCTTTTTCTAAAACTCATTTAATAATGAAAGGACCGTACCACATAGGCTTAAATTTTCCTGCCCCCAAGGCGTCCTTATTTTGGTCATAGACCAGGACAAGGTCACCTTCAGAAAAGACTCGAGGACGGACAAACTTATCATACTACGTTTTAACCCTTTTCTTATGGGCCTCATTCATCGTGGCGGCATCTCGACGCTGCTCATCGAGATGTTCCAAGTGAACTAGGCGCTCCTCGAGACTCGAAGTCTCCGGAAGAAGCTCAACAGCCAACTTAAGAGATGGAATTTCACATTCAACCGGAAAGATAGATTCCATCCCATAAACCAACTAAAAAGGAGTAAAACCAGCAGCCGTTTTGACGGAGGTTCGGTATGCCCAAAGACCCGAATACAACATAATGTGCCAATTGGACCGATTTTTATCGATTGTCCATTGGAGTATTGCCTTAAGAGTTTTATTGACTGCCTCGACCTGTCCATTGGCCTGAGGATAATAAGGGGACGAATGCTCTTGGCGGAAACCTAATTTAAGAGCCAATTCGGACATCAGTTGATTCTGGAAATGACTGCCATGGTCAGTGACAATCTCTCTTCGGATACCGAATCTTGAGATAACCTTATTGAAAAGAAACAAAGTTGTCGTGTCACTATCGTTCTTATAAGTAGGCATGGCCTCAGCCCACTTCGTAAAGTAGTCTATAGCCACGATAATGTACTTGTGATTTGTCGCTGAAGGTAGATTACAAGTTGTAAAATCAATACCCCACTTAGTAAAGGGACCGGCGGTGACAACAGGAAAAAGGGGAGCTAGATGTGCGCGCATCTTCCGAGTAAAAATTTGACATGAGTGACAGCGTTTGACCGCTTCCACACAGTCTTTAAAAGGTGAAGGCCAAAAGTAGCCGGCACGTAAGATGCGCTGGGCTGTAGCAAGCCCTGATAGATGACCGCCACAAGCTCCACTGTGGCAATCATTGAGCACAGACTCTACTTCCTCTAAGGTTAAACAGCGCTGAAGGATTGAATCAAACCCTCGACGGTATAATGTGTCACCAATGATAACATAGTTTTTAGCCAGGTGACGTAATTTTCGACGTTCATCCTTGGAGAAAGTAGAGGGAAACTTCGAAGTCTGGAGATAGACAATGATATCTCCATACCAAGGGTCGAGTGAAGAGATGAGGAATAAATGTTCGTCAGGAAAACTTTCCTCATAAACAGTATCCTCTCCACAAGGAAGCTCAGAAATTAGCTCCGTGAAAACCATGGATTTCTTAGACTTGGCAGACAAGAACTCGAGATCGAATTCTTGCAAAATGACTATCCATCTATTATATTTGCCCCCAATCACTCGCCTACTAAGGACAAATTGAAATGGATTGACCACCGCTAAGACAAAAGTTTTGCGTAGCAAGATATAATGACGGAGCCTCTGGACAGCATGGACAGCTGCCAAGGCCAACTTCTCCACCGGAGAATAGCGAAGTTCAGGACCTATTAAGCCTCGACTCAAATAATAAATCACGTGCTCGGCGAGAGCATTGTCCTCCTGAACTAGAACCATACCAATGGTTGATTCTACTGTGGCGAGATATAAAAGGAAGTCTCTACCATAATCCGGTGGACTCAAAAGCGGGGCAGAGACTAATGCCTTTTTCAAAGCATCAAACGAGCGCTGCGCAAAGTCATCCCACACAAATGGAACTCCTTTCTGTAGCAAACGCATAAACCCTTTAGTGATCTCGGCATAGTTTTCTATAAACCGTCTTAAGAAATTAGCCTTCCCTAGAAGACTTTGAAGTTGTCGAATTGAGGCCGGGGGAGGCAACTGAACTATTGCCTCAACCTTGAAGGGATCAACCCGAATCCCTTCATTAGACACAATGAACCCTAACAACCGACCGGACGTAACCGCGAAAACGCACCTGTTGGGATTCAACCTGATTTTATAAAAACGACATTGTTCAAAAACCAATCGAAGATGACTAGGATGATCGGTTCTCTTTCGAGAACGAGCAGCGAGATCATCCAAGTATGCCTCGATGACATGTTTGATGTCGTGGAAAGCATATGACATGGCCCGCTGAAAAGTGGCTCCAGCATTTTTAAGACCAAAAGGCATCTTTCTATATGCAAAGGTACCCCAGGGACATATAAAAGTTGTCTTATGTTGATCTTCAGGACGGATAGAGATTTGATTATAACCTGAAAAACCATCCATGAAGGAAAAAATTTCATTACCCGCACACTCGTCGATAATCTGATCAATGAATGGCGTGGGGTAATTATCTTTCGGACAAGCCTTGTTTAGGTCCCTAAAATCGATGCATACTCGGATTGTTCCTTGCTTTTTGTCCACAGGGACTGGATTAGAAACCCAATCAGTAAGAGGAACAGGGTATATAAAACCCGCCTTTAGCAGCTTCTCAACCTCAGCTTTGATAGCTGCAGCTTTCCTAGGGTTAACCGGCCGAAGCCTCTGACGAACTGGTTTCATGTTTTCATATGTCTTGATCTCATGTTGAACTATAGAAGGTTCATTGCCAGACATTTCTTCATAAGACCAAGCAAATACATCACGATATTCCTTGAACAGGTCGGTGTAGATTTGAATTTCTTCAGGGGAACACTCAATTCCGATGAAGATATTCTCGATGACGCTAGGGTCCCTAGAGATGTTTATAGGTATCGTTTTTGAAATTACCGACATATTACCTTCGGCACGAATGTGTGCTGGAGCCAAAGGGTTTGACACCGTACAAACATCACTAGTGAGGAGCTCGGAGAATCTAGATTCTACTTCCTGCAATGGGGGAAGAAAGTATGAACGATGGTGTAAGTCTTCCCAAGGTCAATCTATACCCATCATTACTTCGAGGATTTCTTCTTCAGAAGGTAAAACCGAATCTAAGCAGTCCAAGGCAGAGGTAGAATCAAGGCTCCAAGCTGGGGCCACATGGCCATCTAACTCCTCTTTGGAAAAAGGAGTAGAATGGTTGTCTGCAGAGTCTATGATAAACTGATATCTAAGCTCAGCTGCAGATATAGGGAATTCCATTGCATTTACTTGTCCTTCAACTAATGTGGTCGTAAGTGAAGGCAAGGTCCAAGGGTCTGAAAAATAACGAGTTCAAAAGAACTCTTCTCGAGGAGACTCCTTTGATGATGAAATAGCATTGATTTTAGCGAAAGGAGAGGGAAGATCAAATGTACCCATCAATGAGGAATACATCCCTACCCCTAAATTCTCAGTTGGCGGGCGAGGGTTATCCACTAAAGGGACAATAGAGTCAGAGCTTGCTTGAGGATCGACTGGACAATAGTCCAATTAATCAACCTTAACGATTTTCCCCTCATGAGGAAATAAAATGACATGAAACAGAGTTGAAACAACGACATCCATCTCGTATACCCAGTTCCTTCCTAATAAGATATTATAGTCTAGGTTAGCGTCTACGACCTCTACTTCAATATTGACGACCTTTCCCCCAACACATATAGGAAAGGCCGGGATAATCCCATGCGGCTTGTGAGAATGACCATCAAATGCAGTCAAAATGGTGGGTGAAGGAACAGTCGAAGGTGATCCAATAGCCTTCCAGCATGACATCGCCATAACGCATGTGGAAGCTCCTTCATCTATCACGGTGCAAAAAATATTGATTTTTCGGTATGTAGACTTTATTTTGAAAGCCATATGATGAGGGAGTTGCTTTTTGACATTTAACATGTCAAAAGTGAGCACTAAAGAGTTAGCTGGATCGAATGCTCCAATTGCGGAGAGTAAAGCACTTCTCTGAGCCGGACACGACTGGAGAACCTCTAAAGTGGACATAGCGCACGGACTCTGAGCCAGATCCTCCACAATGGAGTAATTCTGGGCGGCCCTAGCATTAGGATTAATCGTCACGCGTTTAGCGGAACCTTTCGGTATCCGTGGTATAGTCTCGACAGGGGGTCGCTCAATATGAAGGTCAGTACTTCCGGGAACAGTCTTGTCCTTGGAAGTTTCAGCTTCACCATAATCACGTGACCGAGTAGCCACATGGACATTAGAACCCATCATGAAAACATTTGATGATTTTTCCCCTTCCTGGTTGCCCCTAGCGGAGGTTCCAGGGTTTGAACTCGTGCCAGCAAGAAGTTGTTGCCCTTGGGGAAACGGGTTGGTTAACACAGCTTGAGAACTAGAAGTCCCTTGCTGTCCTAACAAGCGCTGAGCATCTTCAATCTTAGGGTAGAGATGAGTTAGATGGTCTCCATTGCACAATTTGCATGGAAACTTAACTTTCTTTCTTGACTCATTTCTACCACCACCAGCGTTGTTGCCGGATTTATTTGCATCAGGCTTCCCATCCCGGTTCCTTTTCTTACCTCGTCCTTTCTTTTTCCCATTGGAATTTTGATTTCCTTTGGGGTTATCATATTGGACGGCATTTATTGAAGAAGTTTGGGAAGCGGGGGGATTAGATGATGTGACTTGGTTGTTAGAAGCAGCTTGCAAAGACAACTGCTGCAATTGATTCAACAAGTTCACCGTAGTTGTATCTACTGACCCAATGATACCATCCGCGTGCGGACCTGGCTTCGACTTAGCTACGTCAACCGTAGATCCAGGAGCATCTGGCAAGTATTTTTGTAGGATCCCAGACTGAGAGTAGATCAATTCTAATTTCTGGGCCCTAAAAATGGCTTGCTCCTCAGAATAGACTCCAGACATGGAGACATCCTTGGAGATCTCGGGTTGTAAAGACTTCAAAAACCACTCGAGATGGTACTCCAGAGGGATTTCGGCTTTGATGAGCCTCTTTCTCTGTCTCCATTCTTGAATATGGTCAGAAATGTGGGTTGCCTTATCCTGACGAAAGGTGGCCAAAAGTTCAGTTCCGGCATCATAGCGGATAGGCAACTGAAAATGATTTAAGAAGATATTGGCTAAGTCAGCGAATGATGTAAAGCTGCCTCCTGGCAACTCTATATACCATTTGGCCGCATTACTAGTCAAGGTGCGCTGAAAGAGTCTCAACCTAATCGAGTCATCGATAAGAGAGTTAGATGAGCACCACAAATGGAATGTGGTTACATGGTCGCCTGGGTCTTCACCACTCTTCGCTTCGAATTTTGGAATGTCCGAAGGGAGTTTGGTTGGGACCGGAGGCCAAGCCAGATTGTACTTGATTGGGTCATTTGTTAACTTAGTGAGATCTGGCAAGTTCAACGTTGCCAGAAATGGAAGCCTAGGAGGACCTTGGGGATTCCACCCGGACTGGGCAGAACTTCCAAAGCTCTGAAAAGATTGTCCTGGAATTTGAGAGGCACCAGGTTGCCCGAAGTAACCAGTAGAACTGGCTGAACCAAAAGGCAAGCCTTGTGATCCAACAAAATTCAGAGTTTGACCAACTCCGGCCGTATAACCTCCATAACCAACAAAGTTTCCTCCTAAAGGATTGTAAGGAGTTGATAACCCCTGATACGGATTCCAAGCCGAAGCTAGAGGAGGAATAGTTTGAAACGAGCTAACCGTGGAGTACGACCTATTCCCTTGTTGGCCGATAAATGGATTCCCAGTTCCCGCGCTACTAACCCCAGGGTTATTCCAACCTTGGAAAGGATTGCTGCTTTGTCCTACAGAAGAAAAAGGCATGGATCCTACTGTCGGGTTGGAATGTGGTATATGACCACTTCCAAAAGGAAAACCTTGGAATGAAGCCGATCCTCCCATCATGGACGTAGCGGCACTAAATGGAATTGATGTAATACCCTGTGTGTGGGTGCCAAATGGGAAGAATCTAGTACCAAAAGCATTGGTTTGGGCATTTCCACTCGTGGACGGAATTGAGGTAGACCCAACTAAAGATGTGCTAGCAAAAGATCCAAACAAGGAAGCAGAGGAGACGGAAATGGTTCCTCCCCCTTGCACCGATGTTGGGGTTTGCATAGTCGTAGCACTTGTAGAAGCCATGCTTCCAGTAGTGGTCATCGATGGTAAGCGCGTAGTGTAACCTGGACTTGACGGTCTATGCGTCGGAGTCCCAACGTATTGCAGTATGTCTGGATGACTAGATGGTAGAGGAGAATTTGGAGCTGCTAACGACTCTGAAAGTTCTTCTACCTCTATGTTATTCTTCGCTTGAAAGAGAACTCGAGAAAGGACTGGAGTGTCCCTCTCTTGTTCAGAAGTGCCAGGCCTTGCTTGGCCGCTAATGCCCCTGAGAGGAGGATCAATCTCCGATGCGTCAACCGGCGTGGGATGGAACCCACTGGTAGTATTGCCTCTGCGCCTTCTAGGAGAAGGCTCTAAACTTGGTGGCGAAATACCACGAAGTCTTCGAGACCGTCTTGGAGATCGGTCAACCACTTTGAGTTTTTTGTTATGATCTAATTAAAGACTCAAAAAATTGAAAGCTAGGCCAACTAGGAGCACAGAGAACACACTATAAAGTCCCTAAAGATACAGCCAGTCAAACAACTTCCAAGTATTTCCGCTCCGGGTGATTAAGACCGGACACCAAAATACTAGAAAGTGAATTAAGGCGCCTTCCGAAGATAGTCTGGGATGATGAGGGCCCAGTCCTATTAGCGAAGGTATCAGAGGAAGTTACGCTGACCTCCTAACAACAGCCTGCACCGGTGCAAGCCCCCAAGCTTCACAAGGGTGCCCTCCAGTAGTACTGTCGAGAGTGATGCAACGTCGACCTCAGGTGCCGCGACATTCCCCTCTACAGCCACCTGTGTAGTTCCCTTGGAGCAGCAACTATGGATACCAACTCGTCGCAGAAGCCATGCGGAACAGTTGTGAGGTAAGTTTGGACAAGTAGGAGAGGGGGTATCTCTCTTCCCTGTCTTCACAGACCCTTGTGCTTAACTCCCAGATCCGAAGCTTTCCTGGTCTTCCTAACGCTATTGGATTTTCTCTCGTTATTCAGACTCCTACGTTTGATGTTTAAGCCTTGGAGAGTTAACTCTCCACTCGCCTAATCCAAGGCCCTAAAATCCTAATCTTGTTGGTGTAACTGACTAAAATAAAAAGTTCTAGTGAATTTTAGTTAGCGCTTGATTTTATTAGGTTGTTCTTTAAGTCACAAGGTAACGGAAGTGAAACTAGAGGTGTTTTTTGACGCAAAAGAAATTAATAAAAACTTAACTACATGCACATGCACTTTTTCGTTTTTCGATGAAGAGAAATTTCTATAGGGTTCAAAGGTACTTCTAATAAAACAAATTTTCCTTTTCTTTTCGTTAATTCACACTTCACACTCACAAAATCTAACAAAGTTATATATGCCTAAAAAGGGGATGCAAATCTATCCTAATGCAACAACTATATGTGGATGCAAGATTTAAAACTACTCTAAAAACAAAAAATGAAAGTTGCTTGCTTATCAATCTTTATCTTTCCATTACAATGTTTGTTGGCATTATGATTCAAGTGTTGTCCTTGATGGCAACTCACTCAGAGGTTAGTACAGGTGCTCAGAGGTTGGTACAAGTAATCAGAGGACAGATCTTAGTACAACATGCCAAGAAAGTTCATATACGCAGGTTCTCTATATATCAAGTCGCGTGTACACGCTGGTTGGCTTCAGTAAAAGTGCGTGTATGTGGAAACCTTCTCTTTGGTCCACGGCGGTTATTCCTTGGAAGTTGTGCCTATGATTTTGGACCTTGATGTCTCGACGAACGTGTTGATCCCTAGTTTTGAAGATGATGGTATTGGATTTCTATGGTTTTGGCTCTTGGTATTGAACAAGGCCTAAGGCTATATAAGGAGAAGGAAATCATTAGGCAAGGGCATCTGAAAAAAAGTCTTGAATATCTTATGAAGTATTAGATCCAGTATGCAGGTTATTGGTTGATGAGGTATTGCTTGATCTGAGCTAAGGAGAGATCTCACCGGTTGATGGAGAACTAGATCTAAGGAGAGATCGGGATCAAATGGCTTGAAATGAACTATCTTTATATGGTTGGTTATGTGTAGTTCTAGATCTGCATACTGACGCAATGTTATGTTCTGGGTATAACTGAAATCTGGTACAGCTGCAAGTTATGAAAAATTATTTTTAGATCTGTACGCGGTTGTCCTTGGTAAAACCGCGTGTATACGCGGGTTGCCTTCATTATAGTAGCGTATATCTTTTGGAGCTTGATTTTTGGGTTGCAGCTGGATCTGACTGTTATTGCAGAGTTCTGTAGTCTGCTCTGTGTTCTGGTGACTGGGTTTGACAGGGTTTCAGTGGTTCAGTAATTCAAAGATTGATGATGCTAGTATTGGTTGTTTCATGATTTGTGAATGAATCATGGTCTTCAGATTGTAATGTTGTGCTTCAGGAGTATCCAGTCTAAAAATTGATGAAAAGTGGTACCTGAAGGAAAGAAGATTGTAGGCCAGCACCTACGTACTAGTATCTTAGCTAGTACAAGAGCAAAGGGGGTAGGAGCTCCCTTCCAAGGAAGTTGGGAGAACGAGAGAAGGTTGAAGCCTTCTGCAGGTTGTAGCCTGCGTACTGGTATAAGGCTGCACCAGTACAAAATATTGTAAACTGAAGTTCTTATTAAAGAAAGATAGAGACGACTTGGAGCAGGTGGTTTTCACCCACATTGGGTTTCCACCTTATATCATGGTGTTCATGTGTGTGGCTTTTGTGTGATGATCTGTTCTACTATACTGCATCTGTTTACTCTTAATATGATGAATAATGTCCTGATGCATTTAACTGGAGATAAACTAACTGAATTGTAAGATTTATGGTTATACGCTGGTTTCTTTAGACACAGTAGCGTGTACACGCTGGTTCACTTAACTGAAGTAGCGTATATGTTTCTGAGCATTGAAATTTTTTTATTGATCTGATAATACTGATTCACCCCCCGTCTCAGTATTATTTCCAACAATTGGTATCAGAGCAGGTCCTTCAGAGAAGTTTGATCGTTTGAAGGTAGATCGTTCATCATGAGCAACTACGAGAGAGAAGCATCAATCAGGCCACCGGTTTTTGATGGGACAAACTTCAATTATTGGAAGGTAAGAGTTACTGCCTATCTTCAATCTCTTGGTACAGAAGTCTGGGACATCGTAGAGACAGGCTACACTTTTCCTTCAGCTACTCCTACAGATGCAGCCGAGAAAAAGAAATATGAAACAAATGCGAAAGCAGTCAATACTCTATTGGGATGTATATCTCAATCAGAATTCATGAAGGTAATGCACTATAAATCTGCAAAACAAATATGGGACAAAATTGTCACGAGCTATGAAGGAGACGAACAGGTAAAGCGTGCTAAACTTCAAACTCTCAGGATTAAGTATGAGACTCTCAGAATGTATAATGATGAAAGTGTGGCTAACTATTTCCTTAGGGTTGATGAGATTGTTAATTGCATGAAAAACTTGGGTGAAGAAATAAAAGAGGCTATTGTGGTTGAAAAGGTTCTAAGATCTTTGTCCCCCAAGTTTGAATCTAAAGTGTCTACCATAGAAGAAAAGGAAAATCTGCAAATTCTTACTATGTCTCAGCTTCACGGGATTCTAACCGCTTATGAAATGAGAAAGGGAGGTCCATCAGACAGAAGAGAAGCTGCCTTCAAGGTTTCAGGCAAAGGAGAGTATTATGAAGCAAGTCACGTGCCAGAAGATGAAGAAGAGGAATCAAATTTTGTCAGAAATCTTCAAAGGGGTTCTGGAAGGTTCAGAGGTAAGTTACCTTTTAAATGCTTTACTTGTGGAAGAGTAGTTCATTATGCTGCCAGATGTCCTCACAAAAACAAGAATGACAAGGGAAAGGAACCTGTTAAATGGAACAAGAAACAAAATGAAAAGAAGAAAAGCTATTACACCCATGAAGATAGTGATGGTCTTTCAAATAGTGATGAAGATGAACAAGGTAATAGATATAAATTGTTAATGGCTTTTGAAGATGATGACTATATGGATGCTATAGATGTAGAAGGCCTTTATGAAGAGATGAAAGATCTCAAAGTTTGCTTAGAAGAGAAAAGTGCTATTATTGATTCTCTACAATGTCAACTAGCTGAAAAGGAAAAACATCTTGAAAAATTGGAATGTGAGATTGTCTGTCTTAGAAAGGAGATTGAGAAAACAAAAGCGATTAATCTTAAATTTGTTAAAGGATCTGAAACCTTGGATGAGATTATCAATGTGCAGCGATCTCCTCTGATCAAGACAGGTCTTGGATATAATGGAGAAACATCTCAAGCCTCTACCTCTAAAAGCTATCTTGATGCAGCAAGGAGAAGCGAGCAAAGGCCAAATAAAAGTCATCAGGTGAATCAGGGACAGTTTACCTCAAGAACAAATAAATACCATCAAGAAATTCGGGGACAAACTGCCTTAAGGACAAACAAAAGCTACAATCAGCCCCAGGTAAAATCTTCCCAATTTGCTCCAAGAATGAATGTGAATAGAAGCTACAATCGGTTGGATGATAGATCTGATTATTGCAGAAGTTGCTTTAATGGCCAATGCTTTTCTTGCCATAACTTCGGTCACAAAGCAGCTCAATGTGTTGCCTACAAGACAATCATGACTAGAGAAGCTCAAAAGCAAGGCAGAATGACTGGAACCATGAAAATGACTTATAACAACTTTTCGGTTCTTGAAAATGAAGTTGAATGCTCTATTTGTAATAACTTTGGTCATGAAGACTCTGAATGCAGGAGCAAGTTCCGGAAGACAACTCAGAAGGAACAAACCTCAAATGTCAGAACATGGAGAATAAAGGAACCGCAACCAGAAAGATGTGGGATAGCCTTTTATGCAGAAGGTCAAGAAAGTCTATGGTACATTGACAGCGGATGTTCGAAGCATATGACAGGGGACAAAGAAAAGCTTGAGTCATATACCGCATTAGAAAAGGGGAAGAAAGTTTCTTTTGGAAACGATATCTCTGCAGCTATAAAAGGAAAAGGTGTTGCTCCATTGAAAGAGAAGGTCAAAGCTGGAAATGTTTTGTATGTTGATGGATTGAAGCATAATCTTCTGAGTGTCAGTCAGATGTACGATCAAGGAACAGAAGTAATATTTAGATCAAACGGATGTTGTGTTCGTGATCTTGATACAGGTAAAACAGTGATCAAAGGAAGAAGGACTCCAAATAATCTATACATATTTGAAGAAGGACCACAACAATGCTATTTGAGCAAGGATGATGAACACTGGCTATGGCATCGAAGGTTGGGGCATCTAAGCTTTTCACAAATAAGGAAAACATGCAAATATCAGGCTGTTCGTGGTCTTCCAGATATCAAAATTCCAGACAACACTATATGCAAATCTTGTCAGTTTGGAAAGCAAACCAGAACTAACTTTCCAGAGAAGGAAGGATCAGCCAGCATACCTCTTGAGCTAGTCCATACAGATGTATGTGGTCCATTTAGGAAAAGGACACCTCGAGGAGAAGAATATTTGATATTATTCATTGACGATTTCTCCAGGTTTGTCTAGTTAGGGATTATGAAGCACAAGGATGAAGCATTCGAAAAATTCAAATCCTTCAAAGCCTTGGTTGAAAATGAATCAGGACACAAAATTAAGTGCCTCAGATCTGACAGAGGTGGGGAGTTTACCTCAAACGAATTTTTCGATTTCTGTGAAGAACATGGGATAAGAAGAGAATTCTCTACAGCTAGAACTCCTCAGCAAAATGGGGTTGTGGAAAGAATGAATAGAACAATACAACAAATGGCTCGTGCTATGCTTGATGAATCAGGTACTCCCGCAACCTTCTGGGGTGAGGCTGCACATGCTGCGGTTATTATTCTTAACAAAACAAATGTCCGAGTAAACAACACTCAAACACCTCATGAGCTTTGGAGTGGTGAGACTCCTTCGGTGAAGCATTTCAAAATCTTTGGGAGCAAGTGTTATATTAAGAATACTGATGAGCAACTTGGAAAACTTGAACCAAGAGCAGATGAAGGCATTCTTCTTGGTTATTCTCCACATAGCAAAGCATACAAGTGCTACAACAAAAGACTTGGCAGAATTGTTGACAGCATTGATGTAGTGGTTGATGAGAAGGGATATATTCCTAGGCAAGTTCATCATGAAGACATTGAAGAAGATGAAGGCTACCCTCAAAGGCAGAATGATGAAGAAGAAGAACCTCAAGAAGAATCTCAAGAAGAAGAAGAACCTCAAGAAGAACCAGAGGAGTAGACAAGAATAGAAGAGAAGACTCCATCCAGATATGTTTCAAAGAATCATCCAGAATCTCAGATTGTGGGGCAGAAAGAAGCAGGAATACAAACAAGAAGAAGAATTGCAGAAGCTTCAAGCTATTTGGCATTACTCTGTTCTACTGAACCACAAAATGTGAAAGAGGCATGCAAAGATGAATGTTGGGTCAAAGCAATGGATGAAGAACTTGAGCAGATCGAAAAGAACAATACTTGGGAATTGGTTCCTAGACCAAAGGATAAAAATGTCATAGGGACTAAATCGGTCTTCAAAAATAAATTGAATGAAAATGGAGAAGTAATTAGAAACAAGGCCAGACTTGTTTGTAAAGGGTATGCGCAGCAAGAAGGAATAGATTTTGAAGAGACCTTTGCTCCTGTTGCAAGACTTGAGGCCATCCGAATGTTCCTTGCTCTCTCAAGCTTTCAAAACTTCAAGGTATTTCAAATGGACGTGAAATCAGCCTTTCTGAATGGAGACTTAGAAGAAGAAGTATATAGTGAACAGCCAGATGGTTTCATTCTTGGGAATGATCCAAACCTGGTATGCAGATTGAAAAAGGCTCTCTATGGTCTCAAACAAGCTCCAAGGGTTTGGTACTATCGGTTGGACAAATATCTTCACCAATAAGGCTTTTCAAAAGGATCAGCAGATAGCAACCTCTATATAAAAGTTGAAAATAACAAATTTCTAATACTTGTTGTTTATGTAGATGATATTATCTTTGGCAGCAATGAAGAGACTATGAGTCAAAACTTTGCCTTGGTTATGCAGAAAGAATTCGAAATGTCATTACTTGGAGAATTGACATACTTCCTTGGATTGCAAATCCAACAAAATAAAGGAGGCATCTTCTTGTCTCAAACCAAGTACCTCAAGCAGATCTTGAAGAAGTATGGCATGGAAGAGTCAAAGCCAGTATGTACACCCATGGTTACAGGATGCAGCCTCAGTGCAAATGATGAATCAACAGCAGTTCATCAACCAACTTATAGATCCATGATTGGGAGTTTGCTTTATTTGACAGGTACCCGACCAGATATTATGCATGCAGTAGGAATTGTTGGAAGATTTCAAGCCAACCCAAAGGAAACTCATCTTCAGGCAGTCAAAAGAATCTTCAAGTATCTTCAAGGGACCCAAAACTATGGCTTATGGTATCCTAGAGATACAGATCTCGCTCTTCATGCTTACACAGATGCAGATTGGGCCGGAAGTGTGGATGATAGGAAAAGCACAAGTGGTGGTGCTTTCTTCATGGGTTCCAGATTAGTATCTTGGTTCAGCAAGAAACAGAGTTCGATTGCCTTATCTACAGCTGAAGCAGAATATGTGGCTGCGGCATCTTGTTGCACACAACTTCTTTGGATGATGTAGACCTTGCAGGATTTTCAAATCACTTGCACTCCACCAGTCTCTATCCTATGTGATAATACAAGTGCAATCAACATTTCAAAGAATCCAGTCATGCACTCAAAGACCAAGCACATACCAATCAAGTACCATTTTCTTCAGGAACAAGTGCTTGAGCAGAAGATCAAACTAGAGTATGTTCCTTCTAAGGAACAAGTTGCTGATATTCTCACAAAACCACTGCCCAGGGAAACTTTTGAATATCTCAGACAAAAGCTGGGAGTATTTGATGCTTCATCCTGCTGTTGAAGCTTATCTGTTCTACAGAAAAGTTGGTATACGCAAGTTACGTAAGGGATATACGCGTATATACGCCGAATTATGCTGGGAAAGTCGCGTATATGGTGTACGCGTGTTGCATAAAGCATATCCGCGTGCATACGCCGTTTTCTGCAGAGGAAGTCGCGTATATGGTGTTCTGAACAGCAAGGGCAGACTCCGGTCAGAGAAGGTCCGAGATGGGTATGCCAGAATTCTTCAGGCACAGGTTCAGGGGGAGCAGCAGGCACAGGTTCAGGGGGAGCAGATTAAAGTCTCATAAAGCATTGTTGGCATTTAGATGCTTTTGGTTCTAGTACAAAACTGTTGTTGGTTTCAGGAGAAGGAGCTCAGAAGAAAATCTTGGTTGCTGATCTAAAAGATGTGTATCAGATGCTGCTTGTGACTTTCATAAGTCTTGGTCTAGATTTGTTGTCTCTATGTCATGTATCTCTTCTGTGATATCTCTTTTATGGTGTCAAGGTCATGTAACGGCCTATGTTGGTTTCCCCACTATGCCTGGGATGAATGATGTAATATAATTGGTTGTTTCTGATGTATCCCCTCTTGGTTGGGAGTATGGATGTATGTATTGAGTCTTTTGGTAATAGGAAGGTCCCTTATGGTGTATAAGTCTTGGTTCCTTTGAAGAACATCTTTTGCAGATCTTGCCTACAGTCAGAGGAAGCATGTTTCAGCACAGCCAAGCAAAGATATCAGCATGTACTCAGGGGGAGCACAGCCCTTTGCCCTTGATGTCAAAGGGGGAGAGTGACTTGGTGTGGTGGTTGCCATCAAGTCCAAAGGGGGAGATTGTTGGCATTATGATTCAAGTGTTGTCCTTGATGGCAACTCACTCAGAGGTTGGTACAGGTGCTCAGAGGTTGGTACAAGTAATCAGAGGACAGATCTTAGTACAGCATGCCAAGAAAGTTCATATACGCAGGTTCTCTATATATCAAGTCGCGTGTACACGCTGGTTGGCTTCAGTAAAACCGCGTGTATGTGGAAAACTTCTCTTTGATCCACGACGGTTATTCCTTGGAAGTTGTGCCTATGATTTTGGACCTTGATGTCTCGACGAACGTGTTGATCCCTAGTTTTGAAGATGATGGTATTGGATTTCTATGGTTTTGGCTCTTGGTATTGAACAAGGCCTAAGGCTATATAAGGAGAAGGAAATCATTAGGCAAGGGCATCTGAAAAAAAGTCTTGAATATCTGATGAAGTATTAGATCTAGTATGCAGGTTATTGGTTGATGAGGTATTGCTTGATCTGAGCTAAGGAGAGATCTCACCGGTTGATGGAGAACTAGATCTAAGGAGAGATTGGGATCAAATGGTTTGAAATGAACTATCTTTATATGGTTGGTTATGCGTAGTTCTAGATCTGCATACTGACGCAATGTTATGTTCTGGGTATAACTGAAATCTAGTACAGCTGCAAGTTATGAAAAATTATTTTTAGATCTGTACGCAGGTTGTCCTTGGTAAAACCACGTGTATACGCGGGTTTCCTTCATTATAGTAGCGTATATCTTTTGGAGCTTGATTTTTGGGTTGCAGCTAGATCTGACTGTTATTGCAGAGTTCTGTAGTCTGCTCCGTGTTCTGGTGACTGGGTTTGACAGGGTTTCAGTGGTTCAGTAATTCAAAGATTGATGATGCTAGTATTGGTTGTTTCATGATTTGTGAATGAATCATGGTCTTCAGATTGTAATGTTGTGCTTCAGGAGTATCCAGTCTGAAAATTGATGAAAAGTGGTACCTGAAGGAAAGAAGATTGTAGGCCAGCACCTACGTACTAGTATCTTAGCTAGTACAAGAGCAAAGGGGGTAGGAGCTCCCTTCCAAGGAAGTTGGGAGAACGAGAGAAGGTTGAAGCCTTCTGCAGGTTGTAGCCTGCGTACTGGTATAAGGCTGCACCATTACAAAATATTGTAAACTGAAATTCTTATTAAAGAAAGATAGAGACAACTTGCAGCAGGTGGTTTTCACCCACATTGGGTTTCCACCTTATATCATGGTGTTCATGTGTGTGGCTTTTGTGTGATGATCTGTTCTGCTATACTGCATTTGTTTACTCTTAATATGATGAATAATGTCCTGATGCATTTAACTGGAGATAAACTAACTGAATTGTAAGATTTATGGTTATACGCTGGTTTCTTTAGACACAGTAGCGTGTACACGCTAGTTCACTTAACTGAAGTAGCGTATATGTTTCTGAGCATTGAAAAAGTTTTATTGATCTGATAATACTGATTCACCTCCCCCTCTTAGTATTATTTCCAACATTTATTAGGTTTTTTTTAAGTCACAAGGTAACGGAAGTGAAACTAGTGGTGTTTTTTGATGCAAAAGAAATTAATAAAAACTTAACTACATGCACATGCACTTTTTCGTTTTTCGATGAAGAGCAATTTCTATAGGGTTCAGAGGTACTTCTAATAAAACAAATTTTCCTTTTCTTTTCGTTAATACACACTTCACACTCACAAAATCTAACAAAGTTATATATGCCTAAAAAGGGGATGCAAATCTATCCTAATGCAACAACTATATGTGGATGCAAGATTTAAAACTACTCTAAAAACAAAAAATGAAAGTTGCTTGCTTATCAATCTTTATCTTTTCACTTACAATGTCTAGATGGAATATGAGATGCTACCATTCATTTCGTCTAAACACTAAAAACAAGTTCTAAGACAAACATAAAGCACTTTCACTTCACTAAAAAGAAACCAAATGAAAAGCAAGTTCAAGAAAGCAAAAATAGGATTTTCAAAAGATTTTCTTCAAAGCAACAAGCAAAAGAGTCTTTTCAAAAGATGCCCTCAACACTGAAACTTGTGATTGAAGAATAGGCAATCAAACACTTTTAAGAATTGACATCACTCAATGGATGAAAACTCAACAAAAATAAGTGTGTTTAAAATCGCTCTTAACAATCAAAAGCAGCAATGAAAGCTTTGGCAATGAAAACCAAAAGATCAAAAAGACAAATTCCAAGAAAGTGTCAAACAACAACTTTCATGAAAGAAAGAAGTGAATGGTCACAAAAAGCGATTTTGTCAAGCAAACAAAAAAGTCACCAAAAGCAAGATTAACACAAATATTTTGATCAATCTCCCTACTCTGATGAATCAGAGCAGCCAAGATTCCTAGCAAGAAATCTTGCGTGCTTTAGCAAAAAATGATGACGCTTGCAATCAACAAAAAATAAGACCAACACTCCTTATACTCAGAGAGAAATCAGAACGAGATGCTTGCTGTAAAACAAATAATTGATACTGGAAAATGACTGTTTCAGACTGACTCAAACCACCAGACAAACCTTCAGAGACTAAAAGATTTATAAATCTTGAAAATTGCAATATATACGCGACTGTATTGAAGTACAGATTGCGTGTATACGCGACTGTGTTTGAGGAAACCTGCGTATATGCGGGTTTACTCAAAGAAACAAGTGTATATACGCCTCTGTATCTAAGAAAAACAACATATATGAAAAGCTTCAAGAAAAATAAAAAAACAAACTGAAGAAACTGACAAAGCTTAAAGTTCAATAACAGACCAAACAGTAATAGCAAGTAGACAAGGCAGCTGAGCCCTGTTTGGCTTGAAAAACACCCAAACTAGGAGTCGCCAATTCTGATAGAGAGAATTACTCCCCTAGGGCTTTTTGGGTTGAAACCCTAGCAGACTGAAAGTTATCTATTCAAAGAAAAATGCATTCATACAGCCATTATGCTATTGTAAGCAAATTCTATGATAAGGGTACATACCTTTGGTCCTACATTTGAGAAGGCCTTTAGGGTCCAAACCCTTCTTGGAGTTCCCTTCTTCTCTTTTGGTCCTACAAAACAACCAATTCAAAGAACACAGTAGTATATGGACAAAAACTTATAAAGAAACCATATTCATGTTACAAGGAAAGGTAGTTAGTTATGAAATCCAAACAACCTTTTATATATGAATTCTAAGCATGAATATCATTAACATAAAGAAGATTCATTTCGGGAACCAAGACATGTGTTTCTTTTATTATAGACAAATAAAGTACATAAAAAGGAATATTTTCACTTGAGTCACCTTCAGCAGGCTCCAAGCAAAGCTTCCTTCCGGATCCGTTCCAGCCTCAAGCCTCTAACAAACTCCTTCTATGACTCTCTCCATGATGTCATAAATGGTGGATGAACATCAACACACAAGGAAACAGAGGTTTCCTGTACAAAATGGGGGAAGTGCAGAAGGCACAAGGGACTTCAGACCTGGTCAAGGGAAAAATCTCAACATAACCTTTCTCTCTCTTGTCTCCTCCATTAGGCCTTCCCTTTGAGGTATTTTTATACCATCTCCAAAGTAGTTTTTTAGTTACGAGTTGGTTGGGAACAGTTGGGCCATGGGCACTAACAGGTGATCGATAGGTAAAACCCGCGATTTCCGCTCGAGAATAAGGAGATTTATATTTTTTTAAGTGTTTTAATACATACACGCAGGTTGGCTATACACATACCCGCGTATACACGCGTTTAACTCAGGGTAATGTCGCATATAAGGGATAAAACACTTTTTTAAATTTTAGGACCAGGTCTGGAAGGAGGGGTTTCCCTAGGCCATGAGTACAGCATCACAAACCATAAGAGTGAGATTTGGAGCTATAACAATGACTCCACTATGGTTGTGGTTGATAGGTTAACCAAGGTAGGTCATTTCATTGTAGTTAAGTCTACGAACTCAAATAGTGACATAGCTCATATTTTGATCAGGGAGGTAGTGAAGTTACATGGTATTCCTAAGAAGATTGTGTTACATAGAGATTCCAAGTTCACTTATAGGTTTTGGAAGGGGTTGTTTGTAGGTTTGGGGACAAAGTTAGCTTTTAGTACAACTTATCATTTGCAGACATATGGGCAGACAGAGAGGGTCAACAAGATTTTGGATGACATGTTGAGAATGTATGCCATGCATTAGTAGAGGAAGTGGGAAGAGTATCTTCCACTACTAGCATTTGCATATAACAATGGGTATAGGGAGCATTTGAAGATGAGTTTGTTTGAAGCACTTTATGGGAGGATTTGTAATACTCCTATTAGTTGGAGTGATCCATTGAACTATTGGTCTAAGCAGTTAATCAAACAAGAAAGAAATGAAACTAAATAACTGATCGGAAACCAAATAAAAAAGACACAAGTAAACACAAGATTTTACATGGTAAAACCTTGACAGTGTGTCAAGGAAACATCCACAGGGTAAGGGAGTAGAAATCTATTAATCAGAGATGATTCTCCATGATTACAATATTTCAAGAATTCATCAGTTTTATAAGAGCCTCCTCTGTTACAACAACTGTTTCGATATAAAACTAACTTGGCAGTAACTAATACAATTTTTACACATATTTACATAATTAGTTGTCAAATTCTAACAAACTCCACTATGACAACAATTTTCCTAATCCCTTTCCCATGCCCATTCATCATCTCTTCTAAACACCACCGCAAACTTCTCTACTATAACTGGCTTCATGAATATGTCTGCACAATTCTCTTGTGTATGGACCTTCTTGAGGGCTACTTTTCCGCCATCGATCACATGACTCAAAAAATGATACCTTACATTAATGTGCTTGGTCTTGCTATGATAAGTTGGATTTCTAGCAAAACTAATAGCACTCTGATTGTCACAAAATACATTCAATTTCTCCTACGTCCTTCCAATCTCATCAAGTACACCCTTTAACCAGATTTCTTCTTTACTGGCATCTGAAACAACTATATATTCTACTTCGATAGTGGACAATGCAACTGTTTCTTGAAGCTTTGACATCTAACTAATTGATCCACCTGTAAGAGTAAAGACATAACCTATAGTAGATCTCCTTTTGTCCAGATCACCTACATAATAGACATCCACATATCTGTAGGCTGATCCTTCACTACCATTAAAGATGATTTAATGATCACGTGTGCCTCTTAAATACCGAAGCACCCATTTCACTGCTTGCCAATGTTCTTCACTTAGATTTGTAACTCAAGGTTAAGTAATGCAGTCAGTGCCAACACAATATGAATAGAAACAAGTTTTACAATTGGTGAAAAAATCTCATGAAAGTCAATACCTTCAACTTGAGAATACCCTTTTGCTACCAGCCTCACCTTATACCTTTCGATACTTCCATCAAATTTCCATTTCAATTTGAAGACCCATTTGCATCCAAAAACACTTCTCCCTTTAGGAAGTTCTACAAGATCCTAGGCATTGTTCTTGGCTAAGGAATCCATTTCTTCTTCCATAGCCATTTTCCGTTTTTCACTATCTGTATCATCTACTGATTCCTGATAACAAGAAGGTTCCCCATATTCAGTAATCAAAGAAAAATATGAAGCATAATCTTCATACCTTTTGGGAGTTTTTCTTTCCCTTGTAGACCTTCTTAGAGTGATTGGTTGTTGAAATGGTTCAGAAACTTCAACAGTTTCCTTTGTATCTTCATCACCTTTTCCTCCAAAAGTCTCTCCTTCCTTTCGAATTTCAAAAAAGGTCTAGCCTCCAATTGAATTTGTTTATTTGGCGATACCTGTTCCTGTTCAATTATTTCAAAATTTGATTTTAAAAGAGAAGATTCATCAAATTTTATATCTCTACTAATGACTATCTTCGGCGACGTAGGATCCCACAACTTGTATCCTTTCACCGCATAGTCATACCCAATAAAGACATACCATTTTGATTTTGGATCTAATTTTGAATGCTGATTTTTAGGAATAAGAGCATAGGCATCACAACCAAATATCCTTAAATGTGAATAATCACAAAACTGACCTGACCAAACTTCTTCAGAAAATTTACAATTAATTGCCATGGAAGGTGATTTGTTAACTAAATAGCAAGCAGTGGATACTGCTTCTGCCCAAAACTCCTTTTGCAGGTTAGTTGTTGATCATGCTTCTGACTCTTTCCATAAGAGTCCAATTCATATGTTCAGCAACACCAATTTTTTGAGGAGTATAAAAAACAATTTTGTGTCTAACAATTCCTTCATCCTTACAATATTGTTCAAATTCTAGAGAAGTAAATTCACCACCATTGTCAGGCGTTAAACATTTAATTGATTTTTCTGTTATTTTTTCTACCATTGCTTTAAATTGTTTAAAGACATTGAATACATCAACTTTCTTTTTCAACATAAAGACCCAAACTTTACGGGAGAAATCATAAATAAACACTAAAAAATATAAAGCACCTCCATATGATACAACACGAGATGGTCCCCACAAATTAGAATGAATAGAGTCCAAAATTTCTTTACTATTAAGACTTCCAGTTTTAAACCTATGTTTACATTGTTTTCTGTGCACACAATGTTTACAGAAGACCAACTTCAGGGATTTCAAATCTGGAAGTAATTTATGATTATCAGTACCTAAAGACATTTCTCGCTCATGTGACCCAATCACTGATGCCATAGGCGAATACCTTCTTCTTCTTTCTCTAACACAATTGCTGCTTCACTGACTTGAGTACTTCCTTTAAGTCTGTAAATATTTCTGACCTTTTCTGCTTTCATAAAAACTAGGATGCCTTTTGAGACTTTCAATGCTCTATTATGACCTATAAACTTATAACCATTCGAATCCAACACTCCCAAAGAAATCAATTTTTTCTTCAATTTAGGTACATGTCTAACACTAGTTAATGTTCTAACTGTGTTATCATGCATTTTAATCCCGATATTTCCCATCCCAACAGTTTGACATGATACATTATTACCCATAAACACAGAACTACCATTTACAACTTCATATGAAGTAAACCAATTTCTGTGTGGACACATGTGATGAGAAGCACCAGAGTCTAACAACCAACTTTCAAAATCTTGAGAGACATTACATACAGGTAAAGTTTCATCTATCATACATAATTCTTCAGTAGATAAAACTTCATCTATCATACCTAAATCAACTTGATTTTCTTCCTTCTTTGGGTTATCAGACTCTTTTCATTTCCAACAGTCTTTCTTGAGGTGTCATATTTTATTGCAATACCAACATTTCGCCTTACACTTCTTTCCCTTTGATTTTGATATGGAAGATTTCCTTGTTTTTTCTCCTCTTTCCTTTGACCATCCTATAACTATCATGGCTTCTGGTGTAGCCATTTCCATACTGGATTTCCTTTGAACTTCTTCAGACAAGAGAGCTCCCACAGCTGATTCAAATTTGAAAGAATCAGCAGTGCTCAAACTGATTGAAGTTACAAATTGGTCCTACGACTCGGGCAGAGAACTCAATAAGGTTATATATTTGTATTCTTCCTAAATTTTAACTTCCATATATGATAATTGGCATATAAGTGTATTAAAAACATTTAAATGTTCTACAACTTTTGTACCCTCCTTCATCCGAAGACCGTACAATTGTCGTTTCAAATAAATTCTATTGGTTAATTATTTTGTCATATATAGTTTTTCCAGTTTTTCCCATAAACCTGCAGCTATACTCTCTTCAACAATGTTGAATAGAAATTCATCCGCCAGTAATAACCTAATGGTACTAAGAGCCCGGGCATCCAAGTCCTCCCAGTCTGAATCTGTCAAGCTAGCAAGTTTCTTATTCACCCCGTCCAATGCTTTGTGCAACCCTTGTTGCATTAGCAAATCCCTAACTTTTAGTTTCCATAGAGAAAAGTTGTTCTTGCTGCTGAACTTCTTTATTTCCTCCTAGGATTTCAGTCTGTCAACTAGGGTTTCTTAAAAAATTTGATTTGTCTTCTTCCAACAAGAGTTTTCAAAATTTTCTACTCCAAAAAAATTTCAGAATTTTGTTCCTTAAAATTTTTTCTTCAAATTGATTGAAAAAATCTACAATTGTTTTTTGGAAGAATTCCCTTTAATTTTAGTTTCTTGGACAAAAAATCTCTGTTCTTCAATGAACCCTTTTAGTTTCAATAATCAATCACTTTCCAATCTGTTCGCTCCAAAATCATAATTCAAAAAAATATAAAGATACCTCTGATTTTTCTTCAACTTACAGATTCAACAATCAATTGCTTTCCAATCTGTAGTCTTTGATTTCTCCTATGGCCACTGATGATTTCTCCTCTACAATGGACCAAATTTTCTCCTCTACACCAGACCTCCGATTTCTGTATCGGCTATTAGATCTTTTCGAGACAGGTTTAGTTCAAAAAGAATGTGGCTATCCTCCTCACTTTCGGTGGTAGCCCCTCTTCAACAAAAAGATGGCGGAATCTTTCAACATACATGGGCTCGATGTGGTTCTATCAAGTCTTTTCAAAATAGGTTCATCGGCCTCTTCAAGCAGCAGTTCAAAATGAATGAGACTATCTTCATCACTTTCGGTGGTAGCCCCTCTTCAACAAAAAAAATAGTGGTGTCTTTCAACATACATGGGCTCGATGTGGGCTCCAATAGTTTTTTTTTGTGTAATCTTCTCTGCCAGGAAGTGGGTGTGGGTATGGGTATGGGCTCACTATTCCAAGCCCTGACGATTAATCAACTATGGCTTTTCCAGGACTGCAAAAAATGGCTTTTGGCATTTCCAGGGCTGCTCGTCTTTCTTATCGAGAGCTAAACTAAACTCAATGCTCTGATAACACTTGTCGGTCTGAGCGGTTAATCAAATAAGAAATAAATGAAACTAAATAACTAATTGGAAACCAAATAAAAAAAGACATAAGTAAACACAAGATTTTACGTGGTAAAACCTTGACAGTGTGTCAAGGAAACATCCACGGGGCAAGGGATTAGAAATCTGTTAATCAGATATGATTCTCCATGATTACAATAGTTCAAGCATTCATCATTTTTATAAGGGCCTCCTCTGTTACATAACTGTTGTTTTGTATAAAATTAACTTGGCAATAACTGATACAATTTTTACACATATTTACAAAATTAGTTGTCAAATTCCAACATGAAGAGGGTATTGCACTGGACATGTTGGCAGAGATGGAACATGAAATGAAAGTTATCAAGAATAATCTAAAGGCAACACATGACATGAAAAAGAGTTATGATCAACATAGGGTATTTAAGGAGTTTCAAGTTGGGGAGCATGTGTACTTACGCATCAAGCCCAAGAGGAGTACCTTGAGGATTGGATCATGTGCCAAGATGGCACCTTGGTATTGTCGGCCTTTCGAGATCCTTGAGAGAATTGGACTTGTGGCCTACCGAATTCCACTCCCTCCAACAGTGAAAGTCCATGATTTTTTCCATGTTTCATTACTTAAAAGATATGTGCAGGATGTTGATCATGTGATTGACTGGTTTATATTATAGGTGGAACCAAAAGGAGAATTCCAACTAGAACCTTAGTGCATTTTGCAGCGAAAGATGCTCATGATCCAGAATCGAGCAATTGAGTAAGTTAAAGTGTAGTGGAAGCACTTTGGGCCCAATGAAGCTACATGGGAGATGGTTGATCAGATGTAGGCTATGTATCATTCTCTATTTGCTGGCTGAGTGGGTGTATTATGATATATGTTTTAATGTTGTGTTTTGGTTATGCCTATGTATATGCATATGTATGTAAATACCACATCGATTTGTGTTATAAGCTCCAATAAGTGGTATTGTGTTCATGTTATGATGGTCATTGTATCAGCGATATGATATGATGTAAATTTTGCATAAAATTGTGTTATAAATCTCCATGGGAAGCATGTGTTTTGTTGGTTTATATGTGTCATTGAACGTTGATGATGGTGTTCCCCCAAGGGGGAGGGGTTTGTAACAACCACTGGTTGATTTTTTATGTAAATAAAATAAGACCAAGGTCATGGACACATATTCCAAGCTAAATGTTGGGAAAAACATAGTGATGGTGTATCACTAGTGATTAATTAATGACTATGGAAATTGGCAAAGACATTGAAAAAAGAAAAAAGGGCATTAATTGGAATTTTATTTATGAAATAAATGAAAATAAGAGAAAAGGAAGGTGAAGAGACAGATATTTTCATGAGAGGTAAATTGAAGAAAAAATGAAGTAAAATGAAGAAAATAGAGGCCTCAATATTAAAATACTTCTGAGAATCAATTCATAGTAGTTGTTAGTTCAGTCTTTGGATCTCTCATTCTCTCATAATCTTCCACACTTAGAGTATTATTAGAGCATTCTTGGAGCAAGTTGACATACATGGGATTTGGAGAAAGAAGCTAAAGGAAAGTAGGAAACTGCAAGGGAACAGGTGGATCAACAACTACTACTGGATTTCTTTGCAGGTAATAGGTTGCATGTGTGATTTCCTTACTGATTTGTGGATGCATGGTATATGAATGAGATTTCCTAGTTATGTGTTATCATTGGCATGGAGGATTTCTTGGATTGACAATGGTTTTAGCCTTGCCTTTCTATTTCCTGGATAGCCATGTTGTCGTGCGTTTTTTTTCACTTGATTGTTTTCTGATTGGTGCTCATAATTACTTATGGTTTTGGTTTGGAACAAACACTCTAGAAGCCCTGAAACAAATTTGGTTGAGTTACTAGTCCTGGAGCCTAGGTTGGGACAAACATTGTGGAGCCCTTGGTTGGTTGAGTTACTGGTCCCTAGAGAAGGGTTGGAAAAACATTTTAGAGCCCTAGAAGGTTGTGGGTTGAGTTAGTACTAGTTCCTGGAGCACTTGAAAACTTGGGTAGAGACCGATATGGTTGGTCTTAGTGATGTATGACCCTGAGGTGGAATCACTGGTTGAGGGTTGAGGTGGTTTATCCTCTGGAAATATTGGTTTGGTTTATTCCATGAGATCCCACATTCATGCTTGGAATATGGCACAGAGGGTATTCGCTGAAAGAGAGATTTGGTTCAACCCAATCTATGGTTGGGTGGTAGGTGGAAGTCCCTGACTTGGTTGGTATTTTCATTGTTAATAAGAGTTATTATTCTATTATGATTCATGTATATTTTTAGTGATTATGTTAGCTATATTATGTTAATTTTCCATGGTTTACATGATGGTTATTTTCTGGTTATATGTTGATTATATGTTGTGTATCATTTATGGCTCTTGTCATGAATTGTTTAGTTATTGATCATTTAATGAATGTATGGGCTAATAAATTTTGTTGTAGCTATGTGGAGAGGGTATAGGACCTTCTTGGTGATTCTCAAATGAATCTTAGATCTTTATCATTATATATACATTCATGAATTGTAGCTTACATGTTTTCCATGCGTTTGAAGAAATGCCTAGTATGTTATGGTCAATATAGGTCAACCTTTTGATTCGAGATTGAATGTTTAGCTTTGTTGTCATGTCAATAATGACTTTGAGAGGTCTTAGGAAGTTATGGGCAGTGGTTTAGAGGCTAACCTGGAATTATGGCTCAAATATCATGACTAAACCCTATGAAATGGACAATTTGGGTCACAACTGCACTCATGCAGTGTTGTGCATGTGGTTGGAGGCCTTCAACTACACTCAAGCCTTGTCATGCATGTGGTTGGGATCTTAGGTCAGTGAAAAGGAGCCCCAACTCAAGGTTTCATCACTTGGGGTGGTTATTTTGCCCCTGAATGTTATGTAGCCCTGAGATATGTTGTGAGTTATTCGTTTGTGGTCAGTTTGTAGGCCCCACTTTCTTAACTGGATCTTGGAGGTTAGGTCATGTCATAGTAACTCTTGTTCTCATGTTTACCTTGGTAGGTTGGTGAACTCGGGTAAATGTGGGAGGGGGTGGTTACACATTCTAATACAAGACACCTTGTAATGAATATTTAGATGTCTCCAATGATTGGAGAAGGAAAATACCAAACACTTAATGCATAATGATTTGACAATAGGGTAGTAATGGAGTTTGTGCTTGATTAATTAAATAGTTTCAACTCTTAGCCTAATGTACAACCAAAATAGATGATCATGTTTTTTGAATGGAATGTGTATGACTACACAATTGTGCGTACAAATTCCAAATGTTCAAGAACATTGTGTATAGCTTGTATAATGGTGTGTGCATCCTTAAAAAGGTTAGAAACATTGTGTACAACCTATGGTGAGGTTTTGATTGATTGCTAGGTAGAGGATGGCCTTTGTAATGCTTAGAATAAATAATTGAATCTTTGAAACATAAGAAGATGGTTTGTGGTAACCATGGAAAACAAAAATGACATTGTTTCCACTTCTCCAATAATCAATTAAACAAGAACAATATAAATTGAAACTCTCTACAATAGTGCAACAAATATATTCATTGATATTGAATATCAAAGACAAACCAATTATGTGCAATCCAAACCTATTGGGATTCTTTAATGGCTAAGGGGAATGAAAACATGAAGAAAAACGCAAAGCATTTCCATTCAACAAGTCTTCACATATTAAAATTACCAAGCAACCATTGGAACACAAAGTATTGATAAAAAATGAATGTCTAAGCATATATAACATGAATTCAATAGGGAATGCTTCATTTTAACCATGAATTCAATTATAGGAAACATAGGAAGCATTGATAAGAACAAAAATAACACATACATAATATTTTCTCATTGCCATTCTTAATTATCACCATTAACACCCTTAGAGAATCATATTAAACAAAATAAGAGCACCTTGTCACACATAGGAATTAATTCATAATTGTAGAGAGATTCATACACATTTACATCATATTTACCATGGAAACCTAAATGGGAAAACTAGCTTCTAATGGTTGCTCAGTGTTATTTTGACAATATCTAGTCACAATGTAGCTCAAGTTTCTTTGTGCATCCTTCTCTCTTTACCCAAAAATCAGAATACATTTGAAGGTAAAATTACAAGAACAAATAGGGAGACATAGGGTAATGGAAAGGTTAACAGATCTAACCTTTCATTTCTCATTCCTTAGTCTTTATCTCATATTTTCATTATTATCATTATTATTTTTTTTCCATCTCTTTGTCTTTGTTTTTTACTTGTACATTATCCTTCATAGTTTATTACATCAACAAGTGTGGTCTATATTGGAATTGGGCTTGAGGAATTACATTTTTTCATAAGGAAAAATTGTTTGGATGGTTTGAAAAATATGTGTAATAACCTTTGATTTGTTTTTTATCCAACGTTTCGGACTTTCTAGGTGAGTCCATCATCAGAGAAAATGTTGTCCACAATTTGAGATGCATGAGCATGAATAACAAAGCTTCTTAATCGTCATAGAAAAGAAATGTATTTCTTGTCAACTCACAATAATTTAATTTTTAATATTTAATTTAGTTAATTTTGATTTTTAGAGATGATTAAAATAAATAGGCTTAATAATGATAATTAATTAAATAGTAGTGGTAAATTTTAAAATTGGTTTAATATTTAAATTGTTTAATAAATGATTGAAATGTATAATGTAATATTAATAGTTAAATTAATGAAATTCTAATGAAATGTTTGATTGATGATGAAATATTTGATTAGTTATTAATTACAATAATTAATTATGACTTATTATTTTGATTGTTTTTAATATAGGTTTCCAAGTGGTGCTAAGCTTTAAGTCGTCATCCCTATTCATTGTGTTCTTGGGTGGATGGTCTGATTTGGTAAGCTTGGAATACTTTTTTTCTAAGCCACAATTCAACTGATTAGATTAAGGGTTTGAGAAATGAAAGATCACAATTTTCAATTTCAAAGGCAAGAATAAAAAATTAAATTAAATTATTCATTATTTTGCCACTTGTTAAGCAATTTCTTCCATTCTCTTCCATGAACATTTCATCGCACCTTGATCAACTTCATCGACTAGAGATGTTGATCGATTAATCGATCACCTCTAACCTTCATCTGTTTTAATTATCACTTAAATAAGTTAACAAAAAAGCATGTGATTGATCCATTCTATTTCTATGTGCAATATATAGATGGAATTTTGTATGGGCTCCATCTTGCTTACAAGCCATAAAGATTTCTTTCTTATCAAGGAAAGTAGAAAATAAGACAATGTTGTTTATCGATTACTTGCAGTTTATTTGCATGCAATGAGTTTAAAGAAAAACTTTTCCATGCATCAATAACACTACTTTTCCATGTTCTCATCTTTGAATAATGTTCTTTGATATCTTTGGTTTTCATTGGAAGTATTTTGATACTAGCAAAGCTACTGATTTTCTAAATCAGAGTTGTAAGTTGCTCATGAAACCTATTTGTTGGGAATAATACTGAGAGGGGGGAGGGGGGGTGGGGAGGATTGAATCAATATTAACAAATCAATAAATTTTTCGTTTCACAATCATATTTATATACGCTACTTCAGTGAAGGGAACTTGTGTGTGCACGAAACTATTCTTAAGGCAACCAACGTATATTCGATGAACTTACAATTCAGTTAATTTATCATATGTTGAACTTTAATCAATGCATCCATAGTTTATTAAACATTAAAGAGTAACCATGTCCAGTAATAACATAATAAAACATCACATACAAATAACACACATGACCACCAAGATTTAAGGTGGAAACTCAATGCGGGAGTAAAACCACCTACTGCTGTTGCCTCTCTCTTCTTTTAATATAAATAATAACCTGTTTACAATCTTGTACTGGTGAAAACTCATACCAGTATGCAGGCACCCACCTGTAGAAGGCTACAACCTTCTCTCGTTCTCTAGCTTCTACTGGAATGGAGCTACAACCCCTTGGCTCTTGTACTTGTTAACACCCAGGTTGTTCCCTATGACTCCCAAGGGAATACGGCCGGGGTAACCACTAACCAATCTTTGGGTTACAGTTCCTAGCCTAACTGCAACCAGAGAGGGCTCTCTCTTTCTGATTTGTCTCTGTTATGATGGTGTTTTAGGCTAGCTATGATGCTCAGGTTTTGTTTATGTTTTTGGTTGAAGGATTTCTTTCAGGTCTTATGATGTAGTGTTTAGATAGTGAGATACCATTGGGCAATGGAGTCTGGATGCTGTGAAGTGATCTGATACGTTGGGTGGTGCTCTAACTGCAAGGCCTATTGTGTACTTAGACAAACAAAATTAAACTTGAATGGTGATGTATGTCAACCAATAGAAAGCAATTGAGAATTTTCTATTAAGTTGGTGAGGTGAAAGTGAACACACTGCACAGGAGCAAAGCTTGAATTCCTGTGACAAAGGCCACTGTGAAAAGGTGTATTCTGAAAGTGCAGCAGTTAATAATTACACTTTATATAGATTACAGCTGAAGAAAACATTTATAAACAACACAGACTGAACTCAGGGTACTTAGTGAGTAAATCCTGAAAGTTATTCTTTTTCTTTGTTGCTTAGTATTGGAAATCAGACAACATATATGGATTATAATACAACAACTAATTGACAGAGAGAGATACAGAGACTTATTGTATGGTGAAATACACAGGAATCCAGCAGTCATCAACAGGCATCAGAACGCATTCAACACTTCAGACATCCGAGAAATTCCATCGCTTTCTTTATTAGACTTTTAGAACAGATTACAGCATAAGAACTTCTTCAGGAGAAATCAACAACAACCCTTGCAATCTCATGCGAAGGGGACTTTATAGGAATGCGTATACAAAATATCTCAGGCATTGAGTCATCTGAGGGAGAAAATATCTTCATTACTACGTTCAGAAAGTAGATAAGAAGTTATTACATCTTTGAATGCAGCGTAAATGCTCTTTATGTCTGTCAGAGGATCGTTTTGACTTTTGAGGGTCACTGAGTCGGTTGCCTCTCTCTGTTTTAATTCTGGAAATACGCTTTTACTTTTGGCTGCGCAGTGCATTCTCGGGTTTGCCAGCTGTGGTCTTCTATCTCTGCTTTGTTGGCCGCTACATCCGCTGAGTTGGCTCAGCTTTGATTTATGCTGCATGCTGACTTTGTTGAACTGTGCTTTTCATAATAATTTGTAAAAAACAGAAATTGGTGAATGCCTCACTGTTTATAAAATTCTCTGTATTGCATCTGTCCACCATTCCTGTGTAGGGAGCTGATGCCTGAGGATGGCCTCCATTGTCTTTTCTGCTTCTGCATATTTGAAAAAATTTGGGGCCACATCAAACAAGTGATTAATTTCATTCATTATAAAAAATAGGTTTTCTATTTTACCATAGAAAACCTGCCCTGTAATAGGCCCTGTGTCTTCTGAAGTGCTGGCCTTCTCATTGATCTGTGCTGAGGCAAAAACATTTACTCTTTTAGCATACTGTTCATGGGTGAATAATTTCCCTCCGCTGTTCAGTAAGCTAGGGAGTCCTCTACTCTGCAATACCTGAAATTTCTCCATGAACCTGTTCACCTCTGTTTGCATATCCTGGGTTCTTCTGTCCAATGTCTGTACCAGATTTCTAAGAGTAAGAACCCTCTTGATCAGTTGAATAGTCTCAGTTCTATTTGTGATTCCAATGGTGGCTAACTGAGAACTTGTTTTGTGGTTAAGCACATTGATCATTCTTGTAGCAACTTCAGGCATATTTCCTAATAAGGCTCTTGATGTTCGGATTTCCTTCTGTGCCTTTGGGATGAGCTCTAGTTGCTCATGGATTGTCTCAATATATGGCCATTGGTTGGTGATGGATTGGCCAATATTGGACCATATCATTGCTTTGATCTCAGATATGATTTTATCTAGCTTGAGCTCATTCTCAAGTTCCTTGATCCTATCTTTAAGGGCTTTGATTTCCTTGCCCTTTTCTGCCACCTCTCTTTTTGTCTTATCATGCCTTTCATTGACCTTGGCCAGCTTATCTCTGGTTTCATGCAGCTCTGTCATCTGAGCTTCCAAGATTTGTATTTCATTCTTTAATTTCTGCATGTCTAGGGTGTGTGCCTGTTCTGTACTTGTAGGTGCTGCTGAAGTGGAAGTAGCTATTTGTTCAGCTTGTTGAGGTGGAGGCACAGTGGTAGGAGCAGCATCCTCAAGATTGATGACTTGAGGAGGCGGCTGAGAAGTCTGACCCTCTTGTCTTTGCTTTAGTGCTCCTTGTAAGGCTGCTTGAGTAGCCTCAGACTCTCCTAATTTCTCTTGTGTCTGCAGGAGCTGCTTATATATAGATATTAGCAGATCTGTGGCATCCTTTTCCATCCTTTGTTGGGCTACCTCATCTGTTTGGGGGTGAATGGTAGCTGGGAGTTTGACTTTTTTCCTTAATGCAGCCATGTCAGCATCCCTTAGTTTCAAGATCTCCTGTATCCCTTTGATGTCATTGGGGTTATGCCCAATTTCCACGATGATGTCCTCTAGGGATCTTATCCTGTTGTCTTTGGCCTGAGATGAAGCCCTCTCCAATTCTAGTTGAGAGGCTGTAGCATTGAGGCTGCTTGTTAATTTGTAATTCTCCAACATTTTGTCTGCCAAGGAGGCATACACCATTTCGCCAGTTTGCTTGTGCAGCTCAATTTTATCCATTGGGTGGATGTCCTTGGCCAGGACCTCTAGATTAGTCCTGAGATAATCTGCAGTAGATTGTGGCTGGAGTGCTGTGGGTATGAAGTGACTCATAGTCAACTTGCCTTCGTCCACATCAAAGGCAGACATTAATCTTTGTTGGTTGGAGGGAGCCATTTTCAACAAATGGTTATATAATTTGACCTTCATGGGTTCACTCCTTCTTTTGATGTCTATAAACTGTTGTTTGATGCCTACCTCTCCTTCCCTCTGCTGGCTGGAGGAAGTGACCTCCCCTCCCATGGTTCTGTCTTGTTCTTGGTGGAAGGAACTGACCGAGGCTTCCCTGCTGGGTGGGCTCATACCCATTGCTTGTCTAATTGCTGCATCATCTTCTGAGAAGTCATTTAATCTCTGTCTCTTCTCCCCTTGGTTAATGGATGAAGTCATGGGTGTTTCTCTGTCCCTTTTTCTACTCAGGTCCTCCTTCTGTGGAGTTTGAAGGACCGAGGCATCAGTAATGTTTTCAGGCCTTGAGTGTTCTACATTTTGGGCCTGCTGCTCAGTGGTAGTTGGGGTATCTACCACTCTTTCTTGCTGTAAGGGCTGCTGTGTTTCAGGTTGCCCTTCTCCTTGCTGTTGTTGTTGCTTTTGGTGTTGCTGCTGCTGCTGCTCCTGCTCTGCCTGTTCTTTCTCTCGCTGCTCTGGCTCAATCTCCATCACCTGTTCTTTTCCCTTCTCTGATATATTTCCAGCAACTCTTGTAGCTTGCTGTTGGGCGGTTGAAGAGGATGCTGCTACTCCAATTTGTATGCTCGGCAGTGAGCTGACCTGTGAATAAAACTCAAGGTCAGCCATTTTCTTTATGTTTCTTAGAGCTCTTTGATTTAGCTCTTCTTGAGTAACAACTTCTTCTAAAGTCCCTCTCCTCCATTTGCTTTGATTGGCATGTTTTTCTATGTGAGGAAGGCTGCAATGATCATAAGCAGACAATTTGTATTTAAGCCTCCTCATGGTAATGAAGTTGTTAGGGTCATAAGGTTTCCATAGGAAGCTGTATTTGAGACCAAGGCCCCCAAGTATTCTATCTGCTTCCTTCCACCCTTCCTCCCTTTCGTTATAGAGGAAATGGCCAAGTTGACTTTTGACCTTTAGCTGTGCCTTCTTACCTTTGCCTGAAAAGTGGAACATATCCACAAAGCCAAACTGCCTAAAGTATTCTAAGGCAAGTAGCCTCATAGGCACAAATCTGGGTAGTCTAAATGGGGGCAACTCACACCCATATATTCTGATGACGGTGTGGTGTTGGTAGAAGTACCAATCCCCAATACTGTATGCTTTTGATAAATGCAGGAGTCTTTGCATCTCATCTGTCAATCTGGGAGGAGGTGAGCCCAAAAGTAGAGTCATGGTTGGATGAATGAAGTGATCAATGAACTCACAGTAGGTGTATGGAGAATGGCAAGTGAGGTGGAAAACAGATGTCCAGTACACCACAGATCTCAGATTTCCCTATGCATCTTCTCTCTTCATTGGGAAGGAGAACTTCTCATGCTGGAAGTATAGAAGCAAATGATATATGTAGGAAGTGTATTTAAATACCCTATCTCTTGATAGGTTCATCAACTGATCATGCATCTTGTCTGAGATGTATGTGGCATAGTCATAGCAGACTGGTTTTCTACCTGGAGCAAACATGAGCATTGTGTGCATAACCGTTTCATCCACATATTCCACTGAATCATATCCCAGGATGGGACTGATCATGTCAACAAGGTCCAGGCCCAATTGGTTGAGGTAGACAGAGTTGATGGGAGGAGTTTGTACAGTGTCAGCTTTGATGAATAACTGGTTAAGCTTTGTAATCTGGGCCTCTGTTATTCTGGCTCCCTCTATTATCAAATCAGCTAGTGATAGAGGGACCAACTTCTTATCTGTTTTGAACTGCAGCATTTCCCTGATGGCTTCAGGGGTAATGAGAAACAGAATTGCACCTGAAGAATCAAGCACCACCCTCTGGGATGCATCATAATACTCAGCACATAGGTGGATGAGTTCTGGGAATTGGTTGACCTGAGGTAGCTTGAAGATTGGGAGAGAGGAATCCCAAATTCCCAAGATGTCTGTCCCATTCTGATGTTTGATTTTAATTTCATTTAGTATTTGGAGATGAAACCTGCTCCTGCTTAGCATTTCTTCTGATATGTTATAGTCTAAGTCAGCTAACGCTTTCCAGCCCAATGCTCTGTGAGGGGCATTCAGAGGAGCTACATTGAGGGCTATGGGAGCCACAGGGGGATCCATGTTTTCTTTAGGATTCTGTTCTTTCTAGGACTGGTGTTACTATGCAGAGTAACACAAAAGGAGCTTTTCTGAGGAAGATGGGAATTTCTGAGGAGAAAGAATGAAATAGGGAAGGATGCAGCAACTGAAATACTGCCTTAGAACCAATAGATGACTTGCAGAACTAAGCAGAGTTTGTTTATGAGGCAAATTTGATTTTTGCGGGTAACTGGTTCACGATTGCGCGAACCAGTGAGGAATTTATGTTCAATTTGCCCAATGTGGCCTCATAAACGTGTAATGGCAGCACTGGTTTGGTATGAATGCTGGTACAGTGTAGTTTAATGGTGAATTTGGAGTTTCAAGGTCTGTTCACAGGCTATTCCCGGAATTACGGAAAAATGGACTTTGCAGAGTGAAAATGGAGAATACCTGGTGAATTTCGTCGGTTTAAACTTGCTATTGCGCGAGTGATGGACGCTCTGGCGGTCTCGAAATTTCTTCAACAGGCTGGTGTAGGTTTTGGACGTAAATTGCATGCAGAACAAACAGCGAAGCTTTTTACCAAAAGTAGCAAAAACGCGAAATTTTGGTCTAAATATGGATTTTGGTGATATTGGCGCGTTTTTGTGCTGACGTCATCATGACGTCATAGGTGGGGTCAGGGTCGGATGACGTCAGCATGACATCATCAGGCCAGGTGGCGGGCTCCGATTGGTCCACGGGGATGGTGAGGTGGCAGGACAGATCAGCCAATGGTTAAGCGCAAAGGTTGACGCGACGGGACAGGTGGCAGTGATGTGAGGTGACGGGAAGCTGACGTATACAGGTGGGATGAGGGAAACCGGAAACCGCCGGCGGTTTCATATCGCACCGCTTATGGTACGGTGGCGGTAAACGTCAGGTGTACCTCCGATGAGCCGTGGAGGGGACGCGTGGCTGCCGCATGACGTAGCCAAAATACGGTCGTCGGAAGATATCCTTCGTACACGGGATCCACTCCGATGCAGCGATGGCCGTCAGATCTGAGGGGGTCTGATCGGACGGCTATCGGAGGGCTGACATGACCGGGGAATAAAGCGGGTAACCAACGGTCGTCGAAAAGGCTCCGATACGATTAAAGCCGTCGGATCTACAATCTTTTAATCGGGCGGTCGTCGGGAGGACGAAGTGATGGACAGATAAGATGAGGGGCGGGGATTATTTAATAATTATTCTCGGGATCTGTGCATGGGCGGAAAACCTTGGATTTGTGGGTTGTTTGTGAATTTTTGTGGAAATGCGCCCGCCCTCTGAACTTTGGGTAAAGGGAAAAAGTGGGTTTTTCACAATTTTTGGCCCTTTTGGAGTGGGTAAGGGTAGACACAAGGCTTTTAGGGGGGTTTTCATGTGCAAATGGGGTTTTAAGGTGAGAAAATGGATTTGTGAAGGGGAGAGGGGTTTTGGGATTAGGTTTATCAAGATGATCAGGTGTCATTTGATCTCTGACACGGGACTTTATTGGCTATAATACCAAGGGGAAGGATATTTACATAAAATTTGGGGTTTTTATACACCATGGTGTTAGTACTAGTAGGGGAAAGGTAATATGAGGGATTTATATAATAGAGTTAGTGTTAGCATGGATGATGGAAGTGAATGGGGGGAGAAACACTAAGTTCATTTGAAACTTACTTAGTTTAGGGAGTAGAGCAAAATGAAAAGATTTTAGACAAGAAATGTGGCTTCTAAGGATAACAATTCAATCATATTACCACAAGTAGTTCCATGAATGTCAATTCAAAGGGGATGTTAGTAAATGACATGAAAAGGGGAAGAGGGGAAATTAGACATGCTTCTTAGCTTTTCCTTTCTCATTTGGACCATCAAGATTGAAATCTGAAGTGAAGACCGCTTCTGCACCTCCTTCTACTTACCCAGCTACTTTGCCTAGCATTTTTTGTTTCTTCTTGGAGGGTGCATTTAGGCTTGCAAACCCTTGCTTGCCTTTTCTTTTCTTTGGCTTTTTCTTTTATTTTTCTATCTACTTCTAACCTTATTGCTTCCAAGGTCCCAGATTAAGCAGTTGGGAGCCTTATTTTCTCTACCTATGCTATTTGTCTGCCAAGATTAAACAGTTTGGACAGACTTCTTTCTCTAGTCTACAACAGGAAATTGAAAGCAAGGCATGATCCAGATTAGACTGTTGGATCATCCATCAAAATAGAAACAAGGCCATCAAAATTGAAACAAGGAGAAGCTCTTTACATGCCTTGTGTTTCTAGGAAATATGGGATCTTTGCATAATCAAAGCAGAGCATATTTGGACTTTCCCTTGCCCATCATGAAATATGAAACCTATTGGTATAGGTATCCAACAGTGGCTCCACATGGGGATGGTTTTTCACTTGAAAGACCAAGAACAGTAGGTCAGATTGCCTTGCTCCATTGGTGCCCATATCATCCTTAAGGTTTGCTACTTTGAAGTACCAAATTTTGTGCTTCCCTTCTTGGTAAACCTCTGATTCTATTTACCTTTTGCTGGTTAGTCAATAACTTGGAAAATTGCATTTTTACAATCTAAACAGAAAATAATATGTACATCTGCATATATACAAGGGAACCTCAGGTTGCACTCATGGGAAATAGTCAAAATAATGCTTCAGCATCCTGCCATTGACAGGACCTTCATCCAAGTCAGCTTCAGTTAGACTTTTGAGGAAATATGTATTATTACCTTGTACTGCTTGGACAGCAAATGGTCCTCTCCATAAGGAATCAAATTTTCCATGTTTTCCTTTCTCTTCTCTTCTTGCATCCCACTTGAGGACTTTATCACCAATATTGAATTTTTCTGCTTTGGTTCTCCTGTCAAAGGCCTTCTTTAATTTTTCTTGTAACCCTTGAACTCTGCTGAAAACCTGATCTCTAGTTTGCTGCAGACATATGATTTGATTTATCCTTCTTTGCATATCATTTGGTTCGGCTTGGTTTTCTTGAAGAAGCTTCATAACAGGCACTCCTATTGATGAGGGAAATTTGGCTTCTAGTCCATAAACCAACTCATATGGGCTGGTCCCAATTGATCTTTTGGTTGTTAGTCTATCTGCCCATAAGGCATTGACTAGTTTCTTGTGCCAATTCTTTTTGTTTTCTTCCAGCACCTTTTTTATGATGTTCACCAGGCTCTTGTTAGATGATTCAGCTAGGCCATTTCCTTGGGGATAGTATGCAGTAGAGTGACCCAAAGTAATATGATATTTGTGGCAGAAGTTCACCATTTTCTTGGATCTGAAAGCAGCAGCATTGTCTGTTATTATTTTGTCAGGACAGCCAAACCTAGCCAGTATGTTGTTCTCCAAAAACTGAATGATTACTGAGTCATTTGCTTGTCTGCATGGGGCAGCTTCAATCCATTTGGTGAAGTAGTCTGTGGCTGTCAAAATCCATCTATGTTGGCCTGAAGATGAGGGATGAATTTCCCCAATGAAATCCAAGCCCCATTGTTGAAAAGGTCTCTCTGTTGCAATGGGTCTTAGGGGGAGTGGCAGCAACTGTCTTTTGCCCTCAAACACTTGGAATTTGTGGCATGAGGTTGTGAATTTCTTGACATCAGAGAACATGGTGGGCCAGTAATAACCAGCCCTCAGTATTTTGTCCACAGTGGACTTCCAGTACAAATGTCCACCACAGTCTCTTGCATGAAAATCTTGCATGATATTGTTAGTTTCATTTTCCATTAAACAGTGCAGCAATATACCTTCATGGTTTTTCCAAAGTAAATTTCCATCCATCACACAAAATCTAGATGTTTTCATTTTTAAGAACCTACACTTAGTTATGGACAGTCCTGGGGGAGCACACAGGTTTTGTAACACATAACAGATGTCAGAGTACCAAGGGGATTGTTCAAAGGCTACATTGATCTTTGGAGTCGCCAGCTCTGTTTCACTATCCAGCTGATTGATATCTAGGGCTTGGAAATTTGCTTCTGTCATTAACTTGGCCAGACCTTGCCCTTTTATTAGCTTTGTAGGTTTTATTTCGATGTCAAATTCTAGTATGTTTGCAATCCATTTTCCTCTTCTGCCCTCTAGGTTTTCTTGAGTGAGTATGTCTTTTACAATAGGACTTGGCACATATGCTATGACATGGGAATAAAGGATATAAATCCTAAAATCCTTAATTGCTTTGACCAAAGCATAAGCTTGCTTTTCCATGATTTGGTATTTCAGAGGTGCGTCTCTAAGGGCTTTGCTAAAGAAAGCAATTGGTTTCTCATTTCCTTGGTCATCTTTTTGCAGCAAAACAACAGCAATAGTATGCTGGGAGGCGAAAGAGAAAATGATAAAGTCTCTGTCAAACTGAGGATTGGTTAACACTGGGGTTTGAGTCAAGGCCAATTTTATACCTTCAAAGGCTTGATTTGCTTCAACAGTCCACTTTACTTTTGAATCCTTTTTTAACATGTTGTTTAATAATCTGATTAGTTCTGCTAAGTTTGGGATAAACCTTCTTAAGAAATTGATTTTTCCTAAGAATCCCTGCAACTCCTTGACATTCCTTGGGTGGGGCATTTGTAGGATAGCTTGTATCCTATCTGGGTCAATTCTTATGCCATCTTTTGAGATAATGTGTCCTAAGAGTTTACCTTCTTCCAAGCCAAATAATGATTTCTTGGGATTTAAGGAAATGCCATATTTCCTGCATGTTAGGAAAATCTGTCTCAAATGTTTCAGATGTTCTTGGTCAGATTTTGAAAAGGGTGTAAGATCATCTAAGTAAATGACTAGGAAGTCATGAATCTCTTTTGCGAAAGCAATATCCATTGCTCTTTGAAATGTTGCCCCTGCATTTTTCAATCCAAAGGGCATTTTTACATATTTGAAAGTTCCCCATGGGGTTGTAAATGCAGTTTTATCTTGGTCATCAGGGTGTACCAAGATTTGATTAAAGCCTGAGAATCCATCAAGCAATGACATCCTTGAAGCCCCCACCACTCTTTGGAGAATGTGATCCATTTTGCGTAAAGGGTAGTTATCTTTGAGTGATACTTGATTTAGATTCCTTAAGTCTACACAGAGTCTAATCTCACCAGTTTTCTTTCTTGTAGGGACTAAATTTGAAATCCACTCAGAGAACCTGATTGGTGCTATGATACCATCTTTGAACATTTTTTGCAATTCCTTTTCAATGGAAGGAAGGAGTATAGGATTGATCCTTCTCAACTTCTGTTTGAATGGTTTTTGATTAGGCTTGAGGGGAATGGTATTTTGGATGACAGAAGTATCATAGCACTTTAGATCCTCATAACCCCATGCAAAGACATCTTGAAATTCTTTAAAGAGGTCAATGTACTTGGGTTTTTGATCAGGGGGCAAAGAAGCAGACAGCTTTATTATTTTAGGCTTGTCAATGGTACCAATATTGCATTCTTCAACGGCTGCATCTAATGGCTGCATTTTTGGCTTCCTAGGGATGTCATTTGAATCAAAGATGTCCTCTAGCGGGGTAAGGCCTGTTGGAAGGAAATTGTCTTTGAGTTCTATGATTTCAGCTTCAGCGGTGGTCACCTCCTCACAGTCAATTTGGTGAATTTGCTGAATGTTTTCGTTGTTGAAAATGGTTGGATTCAGTAACTGTTTTGCTGTTCTAGGTGATATTGGATGAGCAGTCTGTTGAAACTGTATTTGTGATGGACTTTCTCCATCAAGCATTTGTGATTGACTTGCTGACTCAGTGTCAACATTTAATCCTGCAAACTCTTGTTGTAAGGTTAGAAAATTGTTTATTTGCATATCATCCTCAAATACTTGCCATTCTTTGACATTGTTTGGAATGGAGGGTCTGTACTTGACCTCGGCTGTGAAGCAGTTGTTGGATTCCAGTGGAAATTTGAAGGTGCTGGCAAATGTTGCCAAACTGTGTGCATGGAGATTGTGGCTCCTTGAAATTTTTGTGATAAGGAACTCAGAGAAAGTGTCCAATAGTTCAATTACAGCAGATCTGTAAGACCTCAACCTTTTGTCATTGGTGACAAAATTTCCTTTCACTTGTTGAATCACTAGATCAGAATCTCCCATGATCGAGACCCTAGGAGCTTGTAATGACTTTGCTAGCTTGAGACCTAGTAACAGAGCTTCATACTCTGCCATGTTATTAGTGCATCTAAAGTTTAGTCTATAAGCTCTGCCTTCTGCATGGTTTTTCTCTTTGTTATGTATCCAAACTCCAGCTCCTGCCCCTAACTTGTTGACTGAGCCATCAAATTCTAGGACCCACAGGATATCTTGCCGGAAAGGAGATTTAAAGATCTGTTCATGGGATGGAAATGTAAGCAGGAGTTGGGGTTTCTTCTCTAGCTTGTCTTCTAGGACAGTTTCATCACTTGTTTGAAAATCTTTGACAACTAGAGGAGGGGCAGTGTCTAGTGCTTGACTGATTGATGTTTTATGGGTGGTACTTCCTTGATTAATGTTTTGTTCTTGCATGAGTTTTTTAGTCCCAATATCATTGTTTGAGAGACTTGCGCTGTCATTGAAGAGAATAAACGAGTCTATGTCTAAATGGACAGCATATATAGGAAAATTTTGAGGCTTTTCTTCACTGCTGACCATGTATTTCATGAGTGTTTCTCTGTAGAGTCTTTTTGGTTGCCCAAAGACAGAGATGGTGGCATATGACATATCTAATTGCAGGGAGCCTTGGAGTTTAGCTCCCCATGATCTTGATAACAGCATCCCATATTTAGGTGGGATATCAGCGACTACAACATCCATTAGAATGGTTTTGTTAGGGTATTGAACCAGAGACACACATAAATCTTTTATTAGACCCAAAAATTTGACTTGGCTGGAGTCAAAGGAAAACAGGTCCTTGTATGGTCTTGTTATATCCAAGTTCAATCTTTCCATGACTGCTTTTGGCATGAGGTTATGAGAGGCACCTGAGTCGAACATTGCATTATGCAGTATTTTGTCATGAATATGCAAGCTGACATAAAAAGGTAATATCCCTGTGACTATTGTTTTTCCATCTACCTCTGGGCCAAACAGTAATTCCGGAGTGTCATCTAACACATTTACATCATCTTTGCTATTAGTGAGTTGAAGGGATTTCTTGATCTGTTGCTTATAGATGTCATGCTTGGCTAGCTCTGAGAGGGGAATTGCTATCTTTAGCTTGCCAATCTCTGTGCCTAGGTCAAAAGGTTTATCAGCTTGGGTTTTGGAGGTATGGATAGCAGCCCTTTCTTTGTTCATTAAATCTTCTTGTTGGTTTTCATCTTGACTTTGAGACCTGCCCCTTTCACTCATGTCTTGAGGGGTAATATTTAAATCAGGGTGAGAGGACGAAGTTGCCATAGGCTGATGTAGTGGTGACAATAGTTCGGTGACTTCTTCAACCCCTACTTCTTCTGTAGGCAAGTTTGTTTTGTCATTAGGTTCTGTGACTATGGTTCCTTTAGACTGCTGTTTATCCTTTATCTTTTCAGGCTGATTTACATTCACAGTCCTACTCCTTAGCTTGTACTGTTTATGGACTTCATAGACAGCAGTATCATATCCTTGTTTAAAATCAAAGGATTCTCCTGATTTAGTTTGGAATATTTTGATTTCATCATCCTCATGATCCTCTTGTGTTAAGAAAACTTGGCTTTTACCATCTAGACCCATTAGATTAATCTCAGGATCTTCATTGAGTTCATTAGATGTGGAAGTTTCTGCATAATTTTCTTGGAAAGGGGGTCTAATATCTTGGTCAGCACTTGTCTTACCCATGTTTGGGTTTTGAGTTCTCCTAAAATTCGGATTTCTAGGAGGGTTGTTTTGTGGTGCTTCCCATGATGACTTTCTTTCAACCGATTCCACTCTTTCACCCAATCTCTTCATGCTATTTAGTATTGCATCCAGCTTTTGATCAAAGCCCGAGGGTTCTTCTTTGAAGGCAGTCATTTTTTCCAACTTTGCCCTGTTTCTTTTGGCAATTAGGTTAGCTTCCACTGTGACAGCAACCCTTTGAGCTTCTGCAAGGGTTGGAGGATCTCTTTCCTTCAACTGATAGGCCATATCAGGGTCAAAGCCACCAGGGAATTTATATAGGGCTAAATCAGGAGGGGGCCTTAAGTTCTGTGGGATAGCATTATATACATTGTTAAACCTAGCACAATATTCCAAAACTGTCTCTTGGGGACCTCTCTTAATAGTGTCATATTCACCAAGTATGTGGAGAGGATCTTTCTTCTTCTCCCATCTGTTGGTAAAAGCTTGGTAAAGCTCATCAGGAGTTGTAATGGAGTTTGCATTCAGGGATCTAAACCAAGTTCTAACATCCCCAGTTAAGCTTTGAACAAAAATTCTCATTCTGACACTATCATCATCTATTTCATAGGTCTCAAAGTGGTCTTGCATCTTCTTAGCATGCTGAACAGCTGTCAGAGGGCCGTTGGAGTCAAAAAATGAGATTTTGGTTTGGTATTCTTGGGGTAAAGCTGCAGCATTAGCTGGTATCTGCAGAGGGGCATACATGTTAGCCATATTTATGGGATTTAGAGGGTTGATAGGAACAAACGGGACAACAGGGATCACTGGTATAACAAGGTTAATGGGATGAGTGGCTAGTGGGAAACCAGTTAAAGGAGTATGTGCAGTGGATGAAGATGTGGGAGAAGGACTTTGAGATGTTGATGGTGAACTAGGGGAACTAGGGGTGGACCGGAAAAGAACTTTGCAAGGAGTGGGAATGAGGCTGGGATGATCTGAACTTATATTTGAATCAGCAGGCTTCTCCTGCTTTTGCTGTCTCCTAATGTTTCTTCGGATGGTATTTGGATTATCAACAATGATGGGTGGATTAGGGTCAGGATTTGCCCTAGTGTACCTTGGGTTTTTCTTGGGAGCCAGCTTCTAACTATTCTTTAGAACTTGTATACGAAGTTCTATATATGCAAGGACTGGATGAAGATTTTGGAATGGCTATATATGTTTCAAAGCTAAGATGAAGATTCCCTGACTAGCTCTTCCTTAAAGCTGTCACTGTGGTACAGAAACAGTTCTAAGGCCTCTTGGCTGGTTTCAGGCTTGATGGTAGCTTTGGAAGATAGATAGTAATTGAAAAATCCTAAGAAGTCCCCAGTGGAGTCGCCAATTATGTTAACACCCAGGTTGTTCCCTATGACTCCCAAGGGAATACGGCCGGGGTAACCACTAACCAATCTTTGGGTTACAGTTCCTAGCCTAACTGCAACCAGAGAGGGCTCTCTCTTTGTGATTTGTCTCTGTTATGATGGTGTTTTAGGCTAGCTATGATGCTCAGGTTTTGTTTATGTTTTTGGTTGAAGGATTTCTTTCAGGTCTTATGATGTAGTGTTTAGATAGTGAGATACCATTGGGCAATGGAGTCTGGATGCTGTGAAATGATCTGATACGTTGGGTGGTGCTCTAACTGCAAGGCCTATTGTGTACTTAGACAAACAAAATTAAACTTGAATGGTGATGTATGTCAACCAATAGAAAGCAATTGAGATTTTTCTATTAAGTTGGTGAGGTGAAAGTGAACACACTGCACAGGAGCAAAGCTTGAATTCCTGTGACAAAGGCCACTGTGAAAAGGTGTATTCTGAAAGTGCAGCAGTTAAGAATTACACTTTATATAGATTACAGCTGAAGAAAACATTTATAAACAACACAGACTGAACTCAGGGTACTTAGTGAGTAAATCCTGAAAGTTATTCTTTTTCTTTGTTGCTTAGTATTGGAAATCAGACGACATATATGGATTATAATACAACAACTAATTGACAGAGAGAGATACAGAGACTTATTGTATGGTGAAATACACAGGAATCCAGCAGTCATCAACAGGCATCAGAACGCATTCAACACTTCAGACATCCGAGAAATTCCATCGCTTTCTTTATTAGACTTTTAGAGCAGATTACAGCATAAGAACTTCTTCAGGAGAAATCAACAACAACCCTTGCAATCTCATGTGAAGGGGAATTTATAGGAATGCGTATACAAAATATCTCAGGCATTGAGTCATCTGAGGGAGAAAATATCTTCATTACTACGTCCAGAAAGTAGATAAGAAGTTATTACATCTTTGAATGCAGCGTAAATGCTCTTTATGTCTGTCAGAGGATCGTTTTGACTTTTGAGGGTCACTGAGTCGGTTGCCTCTCTCTGTTTTAATTATGGAAATACGCTTTTACTTTTGGCTGCGCAGTGCATTCTCGGGTTTGCCAGCTGTGGTCTTCTATCTCTGCTTTGTTGGACGCTACATCCGCTGAGTTGGCTCAGCTTTGATTTATGCTGCATGCTGACTTTGTTGAACTGTGCTTTTCATAATAATTTGTAAAAAACAGAAATTGGTGAATGCCTCACTGTTTATAAAATTCTCTGTATTGCATCTGTCCACCATTCCTGTGTAGGGAGCTGATGCCTGAGGATGGCCTCCATTGTCTCTTCTGCTTCTGTATATTTGAAAAAATTTGGGGCCACATCAAACAAGTGATTAATTTCATTCATTATAAAAAATAGGTTTTCTATTTTACCATAGAAAACCTGCCCTGTAATAGGCCCTGTGTCTTCTGAAGTGCTGGCCTTCTCATTGATCTGTGCTGAGGAAAAAACATTTACTCTTTTAGCATACTGTTCATGGGTGAATAATTTCCCTCCGCTGTTCAGTAAGCTAGGGAGTCCTCTACTCTGCAATACCTAAAATTTCTCCATGAACCTATTCACCTCTGTTTGCATATCCTGGGTTCTTCTGTCCAATGTCTGTACCAGATTTCTAAGAGTAAGAACCCTCTTGATCAGTTGAATAGTCTCAGTTCTATTTGTGATTCCAATGGTGGCTAACTAAGAACTTGTTTTGTGGTTAAGCACATTGATCATTCTTGTAGCAACTTCAGGCATATTTCCTAATAAGGCTCTTGATGTTCGGATTTCCTTCTGTGCCTTTGGGATGAGCTCTAGTTGCTCATGGATTGTCTCAATATATGGCCATTGGTTGGTGATGGATTGGCCAATATTGGACCATATCATTGCTCTGATCTCAGATATGATTTTATCTAGCTTGAGCTCATTCTCAAGTTCCTTGATCCTATCTTTAAGGGCTTTGATTTCCTTGCCCTTTTCTGCCACCTCTCTTTTTGTCTTATCATGCCTTTCATTGACCTTGGCCAGCTTATCTCTGGTTTCATGCAGCTCTGTCATCTGAGCTTCCAAGATTTGTATTTCATTCTTTAATTTCTGCATGTCTAGGGTGTGTGCCTGTTCTGTACTTGTAGGTGCTGCTGAAGTGGATGTAGCTGTTTGTTCAGCTTGTTGAGGTGGAGGCACAGTGGTAGGAGCAGCATCCTCAAGATTGATGACTTGAGGAGGCGGCTGAGAAGCCTGACCCTCTTGTCTTTGCTTTAGTGCTGCTTGTAAGGCCGCTTGAGTAGCCTCAGACTCTCCTAATTTCTCTTGTGTCTGCAGGAGCTGCTTATATATAGATATTAGCAGATCTGTGGCATCCTTTTCCATCCTTTGTTGGGCTACCTCATCTGTTTGGGGGTGAATGGTAGCTGGGAGTTTGACTTTTTTCCTTAATGCAGCCATGTCAGCATCCCTTAGTTTCAAGATCTCCTGTATCCCTTTGATGTCATTGGGGTTATGCCCAATTTCCACGATGATGTCCTCTAGGGATCTTATCCTGTTGTCTTTGGCCTGAGATGAAGCCCTCTCCAATTCTAGTTGAGAGGCTGTAGCATTGAGGCTGCTTGTTAATTTGTAATTCTCCAACGTTTTGTCTGCCAAGGAGGCATACACCATTTCGCCAGTTTGCTTGTGCAGCTCAATTTTATCCATTGGGTGGATGTCCTTGGCCAGGACCTCTAGATTAGTCCTGAGATAATCTGCAGTAGATTGTGGCTGGAGCGCTGTGGGTATGAAGTGACTCATAGTCAACTTGCCTTCGTCCACATCAAAGGCAGACATTAATCTTTGTTGGTTGGAGGGAGCCATTTTCAACAAATGGTTATATAATTTGACTTTCATGGGTTCACTCCTTCTTTTGATGTCTATAAACTGCTGTTTGATGCCTACCTCTCCTTCCCTCTGCTGGCTGGAGGAAGTGACCTCCCCTCCCATGGTTCTGTCTTGTTCTTGGTGGAAGGAACTGACCGAGGCTTCCCTGCTGGGTGGGCTCATACCCATTGCTTGTCTAATTGCCGCATCATCCTCTGAGAAGTCATTTAATCTCTGTCTCTTCTCCCCTTGGTTAATGGATGAAGTCATGGGTGTTTCTCTGTCCCTTTTTCTACTCAGGTCCTCCTTCTGTGGAGTTTGAAGGACCGAGGCATCAGTAATGTTTTCAGGCCTTGAGTGTTCTACATTTTGGGCCTGCTGCTCAGTGGTAGTTGGGGTATCTACCACTCTTTCTTGCTGTAAGGGCTGCTGTGTTTCAGGTTGCCCTTCTCCATGCTGCTGTTGCTGCTTTTGGTGTTGCTGCTGCTGCTGCTCCTGCTCTGCATGTTCTTTCTCTCGTTGCTCTGGCTCAATCTCCATCACCTGTTCTTTTCCCTTCTCTGATATATTTCCAGCAACTCTTGTAGCTTGCTGTTGGGCGGTTGAAGAGGATGCTGCTGCTCCAATTTGTATGCTCGGCAGTGAGCTGACCTGTGAATAAAACTCAAGGTCAGCCATTTTCTTTATGTTTCTTAGAGCTCTTTGATTTAGCTCTTCTTGAGTAACAGCTTCTTCTAAAGTCCCTCTCCTCCATTTGCTTTGATTGGCATGTTTTTCTATGTGAGGAAGGCTGCAATGATCATAAGCAGACAATTTGTATTTAAGCCTCCTCATGGTAATGAAGTTGTTAGGGTCATAAGGTTTCCATAGGAAGCTGTATTTGAGACCAAGGCCCCCAAGTATTCTATCTGCTTCCTTCCACCCTTCCTCCCTTTCGTTATAGAGGAAATGGCCAAGTTGAATTTTGACCTTTAGCTGTGCCTTCTTACCTTTGCCTGAAAAGTGGAACATATCCACAAAGCCAAACTGCCTGAAGTATTCTAAGGCAAGTAGCCTCATAGGCACAAATCTGGGTAGTCTAAATGGGGGCAACTCACACCCATATATTCTGATGACGGTGTGGTGTTGGTAGAAGTACCAATCCCCAATACTGTATGCTTTTGATAAATGCAGGAGTCTTTGCATCTCATCTGTCAATCTGGGAGGAGGTGAGCCCAAAAGTAGAGTCATGGCTGGATGAATGAAGTGATCAATGAACTCACAGTAGGTGTATGGAGAATAGAAAGTGAGGTGGAAAACAGATGTCCAGTACACCACAGATCTCAGATTTCCCTGTGCATCTTCTCTCTTCATTGGGAAGGAGAACTTCTCATGCTGGAAGTATAGAAGCAAATGATATATGTAGGAAGTGTATTTAAATACCCTATCTCTTGATAGGTTCATCAACTGATCATGCATCTTGTCTGAGATGTATGTGGCATAGTCATAGCAGACTGGTTTTCTACCTGGAGCAAACATGAGCATTGTGTGCATAACCGTTTCATCCACATATTCCACTGAATCATATCCCAGGATGGGACTGATCATGTCAACAAGGTCCAGGCCCAATTGGTTGAGGTAGACAGAGTTGATGGGAGGAGTTTGTACAGTGTCAGCTTTGATGAATAACTGGTTAAGCTTTGTAATCTGGCCTCTGTTATTCTGGCTCCCTCTATTATCAAATCAGCTAGTGATAGAGGGACCAACTTCTTATCTGTTTTGAACTGCAGCATTTCCCTGATGGCTTCAGGGGTAATGAGAAACAGAATTGCACCTGAAGAATCAAGCACCACCCTCTGGGATGCATCATAATACTCAGCACATAGGTGGATGAGTTCTGGGAATTGGTTGACCTGAGGTAGCTTGAAGATTGGGAGAGAGGAATCCCAAATTCCCAAGATGTCTGTCCCATTCTGATGTTTGATTTTAATTTCATTTAGTATTTGGAGATGAAACCTGCTCCTGCTTAGCATTTCTTTTGATATGTTATAGTCTAAGTCAGCTAACGCTTTCCAGCCCAATGCTCTTTGAGGGGCATTCAGAGGAGCTACATTGAGGGCTATGGGAGCCACAGGGGGATCCATGTTTTCTTTAGGATTCTGTTCTTTCTAGGACTGGTGTTACTATGCAGAGTAACACAAAAGGAGCTTTTCTGAGGAAGATGGGAATTTCTGAGGAGAAAGAATGAAATAGGGAAGGATGCAGCAACTGAAATACTGCCTTAGAACCAATAGATGACTTGCAGAACTAAGCAGAGTTTGTTTATGAGGCAAATTTGATTTTTGCGGGTAACTGGTTCACGATTGCGCGAACCAGTGAGGAATTTATGTTCAATTTGCCCAATGTGGCCTCATAAACGTGTAATGGCAGCACTGGTTTGGTATGAATGCTGGTATAGTGTAGTTTAATGGTGAATCTGCAGTTTCAAGGTCTGTTCACAGGCTATTCCCGGAATTACGGAAAAATGGACTTTGCAGAGTGAAAATGGAGAATACCTGGTGAATTTCGTCGGTTTAAACTTGCTATTGCGCGAGTGATGGACGCTCTGGCGGTCTCGAAATTTCTTCAACAGGCTGGTGCAGGTTTTGGACGTAAATTGCATGCAGAACAAACAGCGAAGCTTTTTACCAAAAGTAGCAAAAACGCGAAATTTTGGTCTAAATATGGATTTTGGTGATATTGGCGCGTTTTTGTGCTGACGTCATCATGACGTCATAGGTGGGGTCAGGGTCGGATGACGTCAGCATGACGTCATCAGGCCAGGTGGCGGGCTCCGATTGGTCCATGGGGATGGTGAGGTGGCAGGACAGATCGGCCAATGGTTGAGCGCAAAGGTTGACGCGACGGGACAGGTGGCAGTGATGTGAGGTGACGGGAAGCTGACGTATACAGGTGGGATGAGGGAAACCGGAAACCGCCGGCGGTTTCATATCGCACCGCTTATGGTACGGTGGCGGTAAACGTCAGGTGTACCTCCGATGAGACGTGGAGGGGACGCGTGGCTGCCGCATGACGTAGCCAAAATACGGCCGTCGGAAGATATCCTTCGTACAGGGGATCCGCTCCGATGTAGCGATGGCCGTCAGATCTGAGGGGGTCTGATCAGACGGCTATCGGAGGGCTGACGTGACCGGGGAATAAAGCGGGTAACCAACGGTCATCGGAAAGGCTCCGATACGATTAAAGCCGTCGGATCTACAATCTTTTAATCGGGCGGTCGTCGGGAGGACGAAGTGATGGACAGATAAGATGAGGGGCGGGGATTATTTAATAATTATTCTCGGGATCTGTGCATGGGCGGAAAACCTTGGATTTGTGGGTTGTTTGTGAATTTTTGTGGAAATGCGCCCGCCCTCTGAACTTTGGGTAAAGGGAAAAAGTGGGTTTTTCACAATTTTTGGTCCTTTTGGAGCGGGTAAGGGTAGACACAAGGCTTTTAGGGGGGTTTTCATGTGCAAATGGGGTTTTAAGGTGAGAAAATGGATTTGTGAAGGGGAGAGGGGTTTTGGGATTAGGTTTATCAAGATGACCAGGTGTCATTTGATCCCTGACACGGGACTTTATTGGCTATAATACCAAGGGGAGGGATATTTACATAAAATTTGGGGTTTTTATACACCATGGTGTTAGTACTAGTAGGGGAAAGGTAATATGAGGGATTTATATAATAGAGTTAGTGTTAGCATGGATGATGGAAGTGAATGGGGGGGAAAACACTAAGTTCATTTGAAACTTACTTAGTTTAGGGAGTAGAGCAAAATGAAAAGATTTTAGACAAGAAATGTGGCTTCTAAGGATAACAATTCAACGATATTACCACAAGTAGTTCCATGAATGTCAATTCAAAAGGGGTGTTAGTAAATGACATGAAAAGGGGAAGAGGGAAAATTAGACATGCTTCTTAGCTTTTCCTTTCTCATTTGGACCATCAAGATTGAAATCTGAAGTGAAGACCGCTTCTGCACCTCCTTCTACTTACCTAGCTACTTTGCCTAGCATTTTTTGTTTCTTCTTGGAGGGTACATTTAGGCTTGCAAACCCTTGCTTGCCTTTTCTTTTCTTTGGCTTTTTCTTTTATTTTTCTATCTACTTCTAACCTTATTGCTTCCAAGGTCCTAGATTAAGCAGTTGGGAGCCTTATTTTCTCTACCTATGCTATTTGTCTGCCAAGATTAAACAGTTTGGACAGACTTGTTTCTCTAGTCTACAACAGGAAATTGAAAGCAAGGCATGATCCAGATTAGACTGTTGGATCATCCATCAAAATAGAAACAAGGCCATCAAAATTGAAACAAGGATAAGCTCTTTACATGCCTTGTGTTTCTAGGAAATATGGGATCTTTGCATAATCAAAGCAGAGCATATTTGGACTTTCCCTTGCCCATCATGAAATATGAAACCTATTGGTATAGGTATCCAACAGTACTAACTGATATGTTTACCAGTACATAGGTGCTGATCTACCATGTTCACTCATTCTCCAACTACTACCGGAAGGGAGATCCAACCCCCTAATCTACTCACCAGCCACTAATAGCAAGAAGCTGCGACTTCCTCAATGAAGGCTCCAATCCCTAGTATCCTCCCAGGACCACATTCCATAAATTTTCATACCGGACCCATTAGTAACATTGAAGCTCAAAATTAATCACCACTGTAATACAACCAACACATACATTTGCATCAACCAATAAATGAATCCCAATCATCAATCTATGATATAGTTGTAACCCAATCATCAATCTCCGAATCAACCACAAGAAACTCAATCATCAATCTCTGAATCAACCAATCACTAAAACCTCAATCAACTGAAACTTAATCAAAATTAAACCAATGAACTGGAATAGACAGATCACTATAACCAGTAGACATATCTAAACCCATAACACTACATCAACAACCAGAACCAACTGCAACCTCAAAAATCATATGTCAGAATGTATACGCTACTTCAATGAAGCCAACCTGCATGTATACACTAATTCAATTAACCCAACTGTTACACTAAAAAATGTCACCATGACTACTTACAGTTAGTATGGCTCAAATCAACAGTCATGCTACCCTCTTAGGCAAGTCTTATGCCTCTGCTATCCATCTCAAACTCAAAGAAGAGAGAAAGTCTTGTAAAAAATGTGTTTATCTCTGGGGTCGCAGGTTCTCTCTAGCCTTACCTGCGGGGACGCTCACCATGTTCACAAAAGTTGCGTCCATGGACGCTCTGTATGTTAAAGGACAGGTGTGTCCTTCTGTAAAAGGCAAAATGCGCGAGTTTCATCTTAAAAAAGTTACTTGTGGTTACTTCTAGAACTTTCTAGAGGTCGGTTTGATGAAATGGATGCGCCTCCAGTTGGTTCATGTATCCCTATTAAGGAGGAACTTATCCCATCAATAAGGGAGATATCCCACCCAAAGAGGGGGATTATCCCATTGATGGTGGACCTGAATAACCTCTTTACAGCACTATAAATAAAGACATTGAGACAGAGGGAGGAGAGGTTGGAGCTATACATTTTCTTTGGGTAAACGCTGCAGGAATTAGGACTCCCATTTAGAACCTTGTGAGGAGAGATTGTCTTTGCTTGATTCTACTTGGAAGTGGGTGAGCTTTGTCAAAGTAGAGGAAAACGCTTGATGGACCCTGAGAGGAACTTGCACAACACCAAGGCCAGGTTGTAAGAGTTTCTTTGTTTCGTTATTAATACAAACTGGTTTATTTTTCTCAATAGCTTGTGTTAATGAGTTATTTCATGTGTTCCTTGGTCTGCATGTTGAATATATGTTTTATTATATGAAATGCAAGTGCTTGGTAATTGTTTGATTGTTTGTGGTTGCAGGAATTGACATGAAGGAGGAGCTCATCCAGATCGGCAAGGACGGACTACAACAACAGCGTTTTGGAATAAGGTAAGCCTAAACACTTGTAGTTTTCATGTTTTAAAAGGTATATTTAGAGAAAGATCACTCCATTTTGTCTTGTTTGTCGCTAGAGAGTTTAGACTCCTAGGGAGGTCAGTTGTGTCCGCACAAACGACTTTTTCCGCCACGACAAATTGGCGACCATACTGGGGAATCCATTAATGAGAGAGTCTTTTCCTTTGTGTGAACTTTGCTCTGAGAAAATCATTTTTATTTTCTGGTTTTTGACTGTGAGAATTAGTATTTGGGTGGCTTAGCTTTAGATTTAGTTAGATTTGGTTTTTCTTAACTTTTCCAGAAGGACGCACCCTCTGAGTACTGCACAGTGCGTCTTTGGACGCGCTGTTGCCGTTTGCACAGAGCGGGCCCGCACCTGTTATAACGGGTTGCCTGCGTCTTCCTGTAAAATTTAGGAAAATTCCATTTTTTGCTTTAATTGCTTTTAGATTTTGATTTTTCTTAGTGTTTTCTGCCCAGATCCTTTAGTACCCTGTCAAAAATTTTCACCTGAACTTGTTTTGTGAGCTTTGAGTGTTTTAGTGGATTTCAACGAAGTTTAGGCCTAGGGTTTGATTTTTGGATAGGTCCTGTAGTGACTTTGACGGTAGAAAGTTGTCCAGCCTTAGATCTCTCTGGTTAGTCAGCCTTCTTAGAAGTCGGGCCTGTCGTAAAGTCTCCTTGTGTGAGCAGCTTGCCATTTAAGTTGTTTTGGGTCAAATTTCGAATTACTTGTTTATAAAGTGTTGATTTCCATTTTACAAAAGAACAAAAAGATTAGAGTTTTGTTTTGGCTAGTTTTTGGTTCTGCAATAAGCTAGTCCTTGATTTGATTGTGATCAAGTAAAACACCTTAGAATAATCATTGTTGGTTTTGGCCTCGTTAAGATTGCTTAGAGTAAATTTACCTTTTAGTTTGCTTATGAGTGAATTTTCGTAGATTTTAATAGTTGTTAAGATTGATTTTTGGTTATATTAGATTTATTTGCTTTATTAAAAGAAAAATACAAAAACATCTTCTTTAAAAGTCTTGTTTCAAGTAGCTTTTTGTTTTTGAAAGAGGAAAAGAGTTTTTTCGTGCATGTAAAGAGCGGTCATGTTTTTATGCTTGGAAAAGACAAACGAATTGTTTCTTTGATTGTCTTCAATTAAGAAGTTGCTTTTATAAAGATTGCATTCTCTCAACTTTTTAGTTAAGCAATTCATCGAAAAAGTAAAGTAGTGGGTAAATCATCCTAGGTGCATTTTGTAGTGGTTTCGAGTCGAGTCAACACACCACTGGTTTCACTTCCATCACCTTTTGACTTAAGAAACAACCTTAAAAGTAACGCTTAAATTAAAATCAATCTAGTAATTTTTATTTTCTAGGGCTCTAAAGCACCAACATAGCTTAGGCTAGTGTCTTGGAGTAGGTGAGTACTTAACTCTCCAAGACAGTAAAACCAAACAAGTAGTCGATCTTGTGATAGAATCAAATCCAATTGTTTCAATTACATTCTGGGAAAGCTCCTCTTAAAGGAGAAGCACGAGCTCGTGTCCAAACCAGTGAGGGGATCATTCCTCCCTCGTTGGGAACGACGCCAGACAGTACGTATTACAAACGGTAAACCTCGGATTAACCATTGTCGAGGAGCCAGGGGTCACTTATCGGTAAACCTTGGATTACTGTCAAGGAGCCGGTAAGGGGATTGAGCTTGTTACTCTGCCCTTGCGTGCTGTCGGAGTTTAGACTGTTCCCCCAGGTGTAATTGTGTGTTGGTAACCTTAGTGACCATAATCTCTAGGATTCTACCCAAGGTGACGGTGGAGGGAAGGTCCCACTGTACCTGGAGCAGACGTCGGCTATACTCACTTGGATTTTCTGGGGGGTTCACTTCACTTCGAGACGGTTAAAGTGGAGGAACTTGGTCCAGTCTATTCATTAAGCAGGTTGTCGGGTAACTGTTCCACCCGCCATTTCTGTACTGAATCCTGCGAGGTTGGACCTAATCACCAACTAGCGCTTTTGGTCCGGAAGATACTGTTTGTGTTTGGTTTGACGCTCTAGATTCTTTAGGCGTGTGCTTCAAATTTGTTTGCTTCTTTAGAAGACTTTAGGTGGTTTGATTTGAAATTTTTACTTTGTTTTCGTGTGTTGTAGTTAAAAATCTTTAATTGTGGCGGAATTACCGAGACAGTCCCGTCGACTTCGGGGCAAGTCTCCTGAGATTGTTACCGGAATAGATTTGTTAAGAAAACTCCGTAAATCGCGGGGTGAATCTCCTGAAGACATTCCGGGTCAGTACGAAGGGTTAAAGGTCCTTGTAACTCCTCCTAGTGACAGTAGAGTAGGTTCACCTGAAGAAGGAGAATCTTCCTTGGTAGTCCATCCAGATTACCAAAGTTTAGAAACAGGTTACAATCCCGAAACTGTTACAGTTTCCGAGCTTGCTGGTAGTTTTTCATCTGCCAGTGAAACAGGCGAAGAACCTGAAATTTCCGAACCTGTTACTCCAACTCCTAGTGTTCCTGATTCACCAAGAATAGAAAGAATTATCACCGAAAATCTTCCTGTTGGTTTAATTGCTATAGAAGAACTTGTTCCAGAGGAAGAAATAGGCGTCTCTGATCCTGAAGATCAAATTACCCTTGATCTAAGGGAGCGTGAATCCATCTTTTACAGTCCTCCTAGAAGTACTTCTTGGTACCTTGCGTTAACCAATTTTTTAGACAACTCAGTAGGTTTTTCTACACCTCGTACTCCTTTTCCACCTAGAGGAATTCATACTCCTGTAAATATGTCTGGTCAGTCATCTGTGTTTACACAAAGTCCTGAATCTTTTTTACATGGCGGTCCTTCTGTTCCTACTGGGTATCAATCACTTTCTGGTACCTTTGCGGGAGCATCTCCTCAACCCATTGATCATGGGTTATTAGTTGGAAACAGTGGTAATGTACCATTGAGTATAGGTGACATTTACATGATGTCAGGTTCAGTTCCCGTTACCCAACCTCAAGGTGGCCAATTACCGCCTGGGGGGCAACCTTCGTTAATGCCTGGGGGGCAACCTCAAGGTACTTCATTCGTGTCTGGGGGGCAACCTCAAAGTCAGTACGCTCCTATGGGGCAATACATACCTCAAGGTCAACCCCAGCCTCAATATGTACCCCAAAGTCAACCTCAGTATCAATATCAACCTCAAGGATGGCAACCTCAAGGATGGCAACCCCAAGGGTATCAACCCCAAGGGTATCAACCTCAAGGATACCAACCTCAAGGTCAAGGTCAACCCCAGTACCCGTATTTACCTCAAGGTTATCAACCTACGGGTCAATACTCTGGTCAAAGTTATCAACCACCTCAAGGGCAATCATATGGGACTGCACCTTACAATTATCAACCCTATCCTCAATCCGGCTATGGATCTCAGTATCCTCAACCTGTTACGGGTCAATACCCTGGAATGTTAGTGTGGGATCCGTCACAGGGTCAACAGATGTTGCAACCAAGTATACAGTCGGTACCTCAAGCAGGACAACCTGTAGTTCCTGGTCCACCCCAGCAACCGCAACCTGTCCAGTCAAGTGTTCAGACCCCTGTAACTTCGGTAGTTACTCAGCCGCCAGTTGCACCTGGTACTCCATCTCAAACGGCTGCAGCAACTACCGCCACATCTACCATACTTACTTCTGGAGTATCGGCAGCTCCGGTTTCTACTGTCCCTGTAACCACTCCTCAGACATCTGTACCGTTGTCTGGATCTACGATTCAAACCACAGTCCAGATGCCTGTAGGCCAACCTGGTATAAGTACGGTTGTTACTACTCAACCTCAATTTGTTCAACCTCCGTACCAGGGACAGTATCAACCTGGGCAAGCTGCCCAACAACCGGTTTACCAGTATCAACCGTATCCTGGGTACACTTATCAACAACCTCAGCAACCCCAGTACGGTCCGGTTAATCCTGGTTTTCCAGGAGGATATAATATCCCAAATGCGACTCCTGTTCCTAGTTATCCTGGATATCCTCCTCCTGGGGCTGGTATTGTGACCCAGAGTTTTAGAGATCCTAACCGGCAGTTACCGTTTATTGCAACTTTGGATTTACCCGACTTGACGCGCCTAACGAACGATCCAATTCAATATCTTCAGTTCTGGCCGCCAATGCCAAATAAGTTGCCCAGCGATATACCCAAGTTCGAAGGTAAGTCTGGAGAGGATCCGTCCAATCACGTGATGACTTACCACCTCTGGTGTGCTTCAAATTCCATCTCAGATGATTCCATCCGCTTACGTCTTTTCCAGCGTACACTCATTGGTCTCGCGGCCAAGTGGTACATTGAGTTACCACGGGCCTCTTTTTACAACTTTAGCCAGTTAGCTACCTCGTTCTTAACTCATTTTCAGTTACCAGTCAGATACGATAATGGTACAGAGTTATTAACTTCACTAAAACAATCGACCTCCACGTATATTTCAGATCACATCCATGAGTGGAGACGTCGAAGAAGATTAGTGAAAGTTTTTATCCCGGACCAAATCTTAGCTGAATGGTTTGTCAAATCATTATTACCAAGAATTACTGAAGATGTAGCTAAGGCCGGAGTAGTTACTGAGGAGCAAGTCATTGCTCAGGCACAATACCTTGACTTAGTTTACACTCAGTCGGGTACGTTACACGAGAAGATTCCGGATCTTCCAAAGTCGAACCAAATCGCTGCTGCTCCTTCGGGATCTCATGCCGCTGATGGTATGATTGGTATCGTGACTACGAAGAGCAAGAAGAAGTCTTCCAAGGCTTCAACTACTCCAATTATCACTTTGCCTGATTCTCCGACAGGAGAGTCTTCTCCTGAACTTACCGCCGACATTCACGCTGTAGAGTCATCTACGGCCAAATCAAAAAACGGTGGAAAGAAGAAAGGAAAGAAGAAGGCTAAAGCAGACAAGGCTCCAAAGGAGAAAACTGAAAAGTCGGAAACCAATGACGAAAAACGCAAACCTCGATATCCTTGTCTTATTTGTGAAGAGGATCATTTTACGAGAGACTGCCCTCATCGGGCCGAGGTAGTGAAAATAGTCAAAGGTTCTCCCACTCCTGCTGTGTTAAAAAATCCATTTCCGGAGCAGGAGAATAAGATGATAGGTTCTTCTTCGAATGCCAGTGAAGAACCCATTTTGATGATGTCTCATGTGAGGATTGCGACTCGATCGCAAGATTATGGTAGTAAGGCTCCTGTTGATGGCAAGGAAGCAGAATCTTCTCACTCTAACCCATCAACCTCAGCTCCTGGTTCCGATCCACTACAGATCGAAAAACCTAACCCAGACTTAGTGATTAAGCCGCCCGCCAAGGGTGTACTTCGAAGGTCTGCTTTCAATCCACATGCGAGAGCAGCCCAGAATTACAACATTGTTGAGGACTTAGCTGTTTCACCTTCAGCAATGTCGGCACTCGAAGTGCTGCAATCATGTCCAGCACAACGAAAATTGCTTTTGTCGGCTATCGGAGCTGTCGATGTTCAGGACCCGAACCTAATGATCTTTGATCTAGAAAATAGTACACCACGTCTCCCCCATCAAATGGCTTTCCAAATTCCAGTGATAGTCAAAAACAGGCCTATTCATCGGACTGTGATTGATGAGGGAGCTTCTACGTGTATTATGTCGATTCAATGTTGGAGATCGCTTGGTTCTCCTTCGTTGAACCAATCCCCCACCATCCTTAAGGCCTTTGATGGCCGTGGGTTCCGTCCGTTTGGTATTCTACAAGAATTGCCTATAGGGGTTGAAGGTAAAACCGTTAGTCTGGATGTGGAAGTGGTTGATGCCCCTCTAGACTACAACCTTCTTTTGGGTCGAAGTTGGTCATATGCTATGACAGCGGTCGTTTCATCGGTCTTCAGAGTAATTAAGTTTCCACATAACGGTAAGATCGTGACTATTGATCAGCTGACATACTTTTCATCCGACCCAGCCTCTTCAGAGAGTATCCAGCATGTTGGTAAGACGACAATCCCTTATAAGGACGTTGGTGTAGGTTTAGTTAAGGATTCCGGTTTACTGGGAACTTTTCCTCTCCCTCCACTCAGCGTAGAACCTTCGTTTGCAACAATTCATATGATCACGTCAGAAAACATTATTTATGATGATCCTTGGTATGTTCCATCTGACTCTGAGATAGACTCATTCGGTGATGTTATGCCGTTGAGTCCGTATGAAATTGCTTATGAAGCTCTTATGTCTTTTACCGACTTTCATTCAACCGAAGTCGACCAAATGAATGTGGTCAGTGAAGAGTCACTTTTCACCTCACCCTTAGAACGGATAACGTTTCCCGAAGTCGTGTCATCTGACGAACAACTTCGCGAAATCCTAAGTGTAGATGATCTACCATGGGAGGATCTCCATCACAGATCTTCGTTTTTACCTAAGGACGATGCATTTGAAAATGATTTTTCATCTATCTTTACCGCTGAATATGTCAAAGACGCTCAGGATCCAACGAAACATTCTGATTCAGAGTTGAATTTAGGGAATATTTCTCGTACTATTCCCATTGATATTTCAGTGAAGCCCGGAATCGAGGAGAACATTCATATAGGTGCCGCATGTACTGAAGAAGAAATCCAAACTTACAAGGCCCTATTCCAAGAATTCCGCGACGTGTTTGCCTGGTCTTACGAGGAAATGCCGGGAATCGATCCTGCCATTGTTGTTCATGAAATCAAAACCTACCCGGATGCTAAACCCATTCGGCAACGGTTGCGTCAGATTCACCCTCGAAAAGCGGCTGCGATTAAAGCAGAAGTCGAAAAGCTGTTGAAAGCAGGTTTCATTTATCCGATCCCGTTAACGGATTGGGTATCGAATATTGTTCCCGTCAATAAAAAACAAGGAACAATAAGAATCTGTATCGACTATAGGGATATCAATCGAGCTTGTCCAAAAGACAACTATCCTACGCCTTATATCGATCAAATTATTGATGATTGTGCCGGAAGTGAAATGTTTTCCTTCATGGATGGTTTCTCGGGCTATAATCAAATCAATATTCTACCTGCCGACCAACCAAAAACGGCATTCATTTGTCCATGGGGACATTTGCTTATTGCAAATTACCTTTTGGGCTCAAGAATGCCGGGGCCACTTTTCAACGGGCGATGTCTTATGCATTTCATGACATCAAGCACATTGTGCAACCCTATCTCGATGATTTGCCTGCTCATTCTTTACATCGAGCTGATCACCTTGTCCACCTACGAGCAATCTTTATGAGGTGTAGGCATTATCGAATTCGGTTGAATCCCCACAAGTGTGTTTTCTGTATAGAAACAGGTCGATTGCTGGGATTTGTTGTTTCAAAAGCCGGCATTCGCGTCGATCCCTCGAAAGTCGAGGCTATCATCAAATTGCCTCCTCCTTCGAGTTTGCGCCAACTCCAAAGTTTGCAAGGGAAAGCGAACTTTTTACGCCGATTCATCCCAAACTACGCCGAGGTCACTAAAGGTTTTACACGGTTGTTGAAACAGAACACACAATTCTTTTGGGACGAGATTGCCCAACAATCTTTTGATGCACTTAAACACGCGTTGACCCATGCACCGTTATTGCATCCTCCCAACTACAACCAGGACTACTTCTTATACCTCGCAGCTTCGCATTCCACCATTGGAATGGTGTTAGTTCAAGAAGATGAATTCGGAGCGGAGCATGTGATATATTATCTTAGTAGGACCTTAAATCCCACTGAGCTAAAATATTCGCATGTGGAGAAATTGGCCCTGGCAGCCGTTCAAGCTGTCCAGCGTTTCCGTCACTACATTCTTCTCCGCAAAACTACAGTTATTTCGGATTGCAACCCTATGATTTATATTTTGACAAAACAACTGCTAGGGGGCAAGTACTCTAAATGGATTGTCATCCTGCAAGAGTTCGACTTGGAGTTCGAGAAGTCCAAGTCTAAGAAATCCTTAGTTTTTGCGGAATTGATGTGTGATTTCCCGAGTGCTGACACAGAGACTGTGGCAGAGGAGTCCATTGCGGACGAATCTTTGTTTCTTATCAGTACTGTAGATCCGTGGTACGGGGATATAATCATTTATCTCCAAACCCAAACCTTTCGGCCTGAAGCTTCCAAAGCGGAACGTCGAAAAATTCGGTTTCAATCCCAGCCATACAAAATTATTGGAGATACACTTTATCGCCGGGGGGCAGACTTAGTTTTTCGACGTTGTTTAACTCACGAAGAGGCTGAGAGGGTTTTGAATGATTGTCACTCTGGAGCATGTGGCGGTCATATGTCTGGGTATGCCACAGCTCAGAAGGTGTTGCGCGCTGGCTATTTCTGGCCGTCTATGTTTAAAGATTGTATCATTGCAGTCAGGAAGTGCCACAACTGTCAAGTGTTTGATCGCAAGATGCGCGCTCCACCTGCTCCTCTCCACCCTATAATTGCCGTTGGTCCATTCGCCAAATGGGGTATCGACTTTATTACTTGTAACCCTCACTCGGCCGGGGGGCATGCGTATATCATCCTTGCGGTTGATTATTTTACTAAGTGGGCCGAGGCGATGCCTACATTCGACGCAAGCGGCAAAACAGCTGCAGTTTTCGTATTCAATCATATCATAACTAGGTTTGGTGTCCCACAAGCAATCATTACTGACCATGGGAGCCATTTTCGAAACGTCATGATGACTGAGCTTACAAGCCAGCTTGGTTTGCGCCACGATAGCTCTACTCCTTATTATCCGCAAGCCAACGGTTTGGTTGAGTCTATCAACAAAGTTCTAGTTATCATGATCCGACGAACCATTGGTGTTCATCGGTCGAATTGGCACAACATGTTATTTTCAGCGCTATGGGCATACCGAACCTCAGTGAAAAATTCAACAGGGTTCACTCCTTTCCAGCTAGTTTATGGCTTAGAAGCTGTGTTACCCATTGAATGCGAAATCCCATCACTTCAAATGGCTGTCGAATTACTTCCAGCTACTTCCGAAGAGGAGAAACGTTTATTGTACTTGGCTAAATTAGATGAGACTCGACGTGACGCTACATTGGCAATCGAGACTCACGCGAAACGAATGAAAGCTCAGTATGATAGAAATGTAACCCCTCGAAGTTTTTCGGAAGGAGACCTAGTACTATTATATGATCAAGCTAACGATAAGCTAGGTGCCGGAAAATTCGTTCCCATGTGGCATGGGCCCTACATTGTAAAGCGAAAGCTAGCAAAAGGGGCTTATGAGCTAGTTGATTTTGATGGGGACTCTTTGGGTAAACCCAGAAATGGACTTTACCTAAAGAGGTATTATGCTTAAAATGATGGGTATGGAGAAATTTTTAGATAGGTTAGATTTTCTTTCTAGCTAGCAAGTGTGTTAGTTTAGTCAGTGTGCTTAGCTTAGAGAGTGTGGTTTTTCGTCGTTATTCTGGCTTATCTTGGTTTTACTCTTGATATTGTAGATGTCGACGCCTCTCCAAACATACATTGGATTTGCTGATGGTGCTTGTCGTAGTACACGGAATATCTCTTCCGCAGCTTGGGTTATCTATTCGCCCTCTGACGAGTTAGTTTCTATGCATGGGGTAAGCCTCGGTCAAACAACGAATAACATTGCAGAATACAGTGCAGTGGTTGAATTATTATCCGAATCTATTTCATTTGGAATTCGACGTTTGATAGTGAGGTTAGATTCTGAACTTGTTGTATTACAGCTTAATAGAGTTTATGCCATTAGAAATCCTGTGTTATTAAGGTTGTTTTTGAGAGTGCGTCTCTTGGAACGTGAATTTGATTACATTGAATATCAACATATTCCAAGGTCTTTGAATACATTAGCAGATGCAATTGCTTCTCGAATGTTGGACAGACATTTACGATAATCATGCAAGTAAATTTAAAAACATTTCATCATACATGTTAAACAAGATAAGCCGGTAATAGTGATATATATAGATAGAAGTGTGTCAAAAATATATACATCGTCTTCGATCATAGGTTGAAAACACCTTATGATCGGCAAAATGATAGTACAAAAAGTCAAAATGTCACATGTGACTACAAAAGTGACTAGTCAATCACTGGTGGTGCTCTCTGTATGACACCACTGCGCGGGCTACCTTACGCAAAAATCTCCTAAACGGTCCAGGGACCGCGACTACGAAACGCTGAAGCCTGATAGGAATGTCGTCCATAGTAGTCTCAGGTATATCTGCCGTGAGACGCTCTAGATCATGCTCCAACTCAGCTAGTACTTCTGCTGCCGCGTCCTGTGGGGCCGGTACCGGTGCAGCTGGATGTAGTCTATCAAAAGGCCGGAGGTTGGCTGGACGCTGTGGACCAACATCTGCATTTTGAAAGTTTTACTGTTAGTTTTGAGACGATATATATGAAAAATAAAAAATACATAATTAGAAAACTTGTGAAAATAAAAGTACCTCTGTCGTCCCATTGTTCTCCCTGTGGAAGAACCATGTCCGGATCACCTCTAAAATCCATTCCGGCATACGGAAAGTCCTGTATCGAAAAAACTGGTCCTCTAACCAGTGAAAGTAACTATCTGAGAATCGAACCACTGTCGCACCCTCGTCAGGATGCCGGGCCATCACCGCAACCCATCGTATCAGCTTTGGCTCCCGAGGACCCAAGATATCAACAGTGAGTTGCTGAGGGATCAGCATTGGAACTCTCTCCAAGGCAAAGCTCACGACTAGAGGCCCATATCCAAAAGTCTTTAGTCGTCCGTTCTTTGCCTTGGTCAGTTGGCTCTTCATATGAGCCGACACAGCTTCACACCAGTTGAAAATGGTGCCTTGGTAACAGTCAATTGCCATCCGCATTTGGGATCCGGAAGCAATGTGTAAAGCGGCCGCGCCGCAAATTCTGGTAACCGTGAACGCTATGACTTTGAGTTCAGGCAGAGTGATGTGTTTTATCTCTATGCCTTTTGAATGGTGAGCCCCAGGTGTGCACCACTCGTCGCGGAGACTATCAAGGGATTGGCCACCCGGCCTAGTCCCCGCAAGACTGAGTTGCTCACCTCTGTTCGGCAAGCCAGTGAGAAAGTATACATCCGAGGGCTCTATCTCGAGCTGGTGCCCTCCTATGTAAAAGCATTGTTCTTGAACGTTCCATCGCTCAACCAGCCATTCCAAGAATCTTACCTGGCCCCTCATGCCCGGTATGGTCCAATATTTGTATAATCCGCATGCTCTTAGGGCATCCAGGGAAGGTTGATGATTTATTGCAGCTTCATCTTCCTCTACATGCTCTCTTTCTCTCCAATCTAACATGGTTAATGCCCTGCACATCAAAAATAGCAATTAGAAATTGATTTGGGAATTTTTGGTAGTTTTTTGAGGGAGTTGGGGTTTTGAAATGCGCACTTCTCGGAAGACGCACCCCGGCTTTGTAGCACAGGGCGCCCGGACGCGGCTGGCCTGAAGGCGGGCCGCGTCTTCCGACCATTTTCCCGTATGAGAAAAAGTCGGGGGACGCGGGTCACCCGAAGGGCACCTGCGTCCGCCGAGAGGCGCATTCCAAAACCAAAACCCCCCCAAAAAATGAAACTAAGACCTAAAAATTAATTCTAAACGGATAGAAATGCAGAGTAGGATGTGTAAAATACCTGGATAAGACGGCGTTCGATTCCGACGGTCAGATTTTCCGCAGCGACCACGGGAAGTTTCTTGTCAAAAGCTCCTTTTTCAACCTCAAAAGTCAAACGGTAAAAATGACATGGTAAAAGGTCTTTTTATAGGTTTTTTGGATGAATTAGTTCATTTTTTACCATGAAAAGATGTTTTTCGATGTATTTTTGCCTATTTTAAACAGGTATGAGTAATGTGTTGCTTTTGTGCAGGACAAAGGGATTTCGAGGGAAATTGTAATTTTTCACAAACAAAAATATCAGAGTCATCTTTTAAGCCCTTTTCTGACTCCTAAAACATGAAAAGATCGCCGAGCGTTTCTTTTACACTCGTTAAAACGGAATTAAAAGACGGTCCCCTTTTAGCTCTTTTCTGACCGCAAAATCAGGAAAAGATTGCCGGGTTTTTGTCGTTTCAAACTCGATAAGGAAATAAAACGACGTGTCCTTGATCGCTTTTTACTTTTCAGGTCAACGACACTATTATGAAAGTACTCCTTGGTCGCAAGATCAAGCGGTTCCCCCAGGTATTATTTTATACTTTTTCGGGCTTGAGGGACACAAATATACGAAAAAGTTCAACGTGGAGTCTCCTTTAGTTTTTTCAGACTCTCTAAAATTGAAAAACGCCGAGTTTCTCCTATACTGGGCTCGTTAAACTTTTACAGTAGAGGACCTGTTCAATTACAAACAGGAACGAACCACTCCTTCCTAGGGTTCGAATTTAAACTAGGTTGGACTCGTCCGAAGGATGAGCTTATAATCAAGCATATGTTATCCTCCTCAAGCTTGTTAAAAATAAAGAGGTACTTGCCAGAAATGGTGGGGGAAAAGAGAGAAGAATGAACCTGTTTGTTACCTTTTGTCTCAAAAGAAACTTTATTACCACTCTTGAACACGACACTTTTCATTCACCTGGGTTGGGAAATCTTTTACCTCACAGTTGACCAAACCACTTTGAAAGTCTTTAACCGGGTTCCAGGGATTAACTTTGAGTTATTCGTCACCAAGCCATCTGTCGTGTCGTTATGTGTTCAAGAGGTCTGCAAGCAAAACTTTCATCTGCAAAATACTTGTCATCCATTTGACCATCCCTGAGTCAGTCCTTACAGCAACATTTCTTCAACTTGAACAATGATTTCGTGTTGCGGGCTTGCCTGCAACGGGTCGCTTTCTATCGACATCGACACATTATCTAGAAAGATGACTTAGGAATCGACAGTACCTTGAAGTCTGCATGCATCAATGGCAGGTTTCTCGCCTTTGACGTCAGTTTACATCATTGACTTTCGATCAAAGGATTCCGTGAAGTGTTCGACATCAAAACATCTATTCACATTTCACGGGTTGTGCTTGGTACTTTGAGAACCATTGACATTACTGGTGGTCTCTCTCACGCTTGTTAACAGTTTACATCATCGACTGGTAATCAAGTGGTTTCTAACATGTTCGACATCAAATCATTTAATCACATGGCTAGAATCGTACCAATTCGGGAAGTAGAAGTGAAGACCCTGGATCTAGTTTCTACCATCCAGGCTGCGAGGAGTTTTGTATTCATTATCTATGTAGACTAATCATAAACAGATGGCTGCGTCCATACTGTGTCTACAAAAGTCTATAAAAAATGATGTACTGCAAGATCATTCCTGTATCAGAATAGTTAGTCCATTAGTTAAAGTTTTGAATCTGAGTATGGGAATGCCTACCTCAGTGATGATATAATCTTATACATGTATTTTGTGTTGAAAATTGCAGGTTCCAACCAGGTCATCCACAAGACAATCCTTGAAATGATAAAGCGCTTCACCCTTCCTAGAATTACAAAACCCTAATCTATTCCAGGCTTCGCACTTTAGGGGGCAATCTGTTACACTAAAAAATGTCACCATGACTACTTACAGTTAGTATGGCTCAAATCAACAGTCATGCTACCCTCTTAGGCAAGTCTTATGCCTCTGCTATCCATCTCAAACTCAAAGAAGAGAGAAAGTCTTGTAAAAAATGTGTTTATCTCTGGGGTCGCAGGTTCTCTCTAGCCTTACCTGCGGGGACGCTCACCATGTTCACAAAAGTTGCGTCCATGGACGCTCTGTATGTTAAGGGACAGGTGCGTCCTTCTGTAAAAGGCAAAATGCGCGAGTTTCATCTTAAAAAAGTTACTTGTGGTTACTTCTAGAACTTTCTAGAGGTCGGTTTGATGAAATGGATGCGCCTCCAGTTGGTTCATGTATCCTATTAAGGAGGAACTTATCCCATCAATAAGGGAGCTATCCCACCCAAAGAGGGGGATTATCCCATTGATGGTGGACCTGAATAACCTCTTTACAGCACTATAAATAAAGACATTGAGCCAGAGGGAGGAGAGGTTGGAGCTATACATTTTCTTTGGGTAAATGCTGCAGGAATTAGGACTCCCATTTAGAACCTTGTGAGGAGAGATTGTCTTTGCTTGATTCTACTTGGAAGTGGGTGAGCTTTGTCAAAGTAGAGGAAAACCCTTGATGGACCCTGGGAGGAACTTGCACAACACCAAGGCCAGGTTGTAAGAGTTTCTTTGTTTCGTTATTAATACAAACTGGTTTATTTTTCTCAATAGCTTGTGTTAATGAGTTATTTCATGTGTTCCTTGGTCTGCATGTTGAATATATGTTTTATTATATGAAATGCAAGTGCTTGGTAATTGTTTGATTGTTTGTGGTTGCAGGAATTGACTTGAAGGAGGAGCTCATCCGGATCGGCAAGGACGGACTACAACAACAGCGTTTTGGAATAAGGTAAGCCTAAACACTTGTAGTTTTCATGTTTTAAAAGGTATATTTAGAGAAAGATCACTCCATTTTGTCTTGTTTGTCGCTAGAGAGTTTAGACTCCTAGGGAGGTCAGTTGTGTCCGCACAAACGAATTTTTCCGCCACGACAAATTGGCGACCATACTGGGGAATCCATTAATGAGAGAGTCTTTTCCTTTGTGTGAACTTTGCTCTGAGAAAATCATTTTTATTTTCTGGTTTTTGACTGTGAGAATTAGTATTTGGGTGGCTTAGCTTTAGATTTAGTTAGATTTGGTTTTTCTTAACTTTTCCAGAAGGACGCACCCTCTAAGTACTGCACAGTGCGTCTTTGGACGCGTTGTTGCCGTTTGCACAGAGCGGGCCCGCACCTGTTATAACGGGTTGCCTGCGTCTTCCTGTAAAATTTAGGAAAATTCCATTTTTTGCTTTAATTGCTTTTAGATTTTGATTTTTCTTAGAGTTTTCTGCCCAGATCCTTTAGTACCCTGTCAAAAATTTTCACCTGAACTTGTTTTGTGAGCTTTGAGTGTTTTAGTGGATTTCAACGAAGTTTAGGCCTAGGGTTTGATTTTTGGATAGGTCCTGTAGTGACTTTGACGGTAGAAAGTTGTCCAGCCTTAGATCTCTCTGGTTAGTCAGCCTTCTTAGAAGTCGGGCCTGTCGTAAAGTCTCCTTGTGTGAGCAGCTTGCCATTTAAGTTGTTTTGGGTCAAATTTCGAATTACTTGTTTATAAAGTGTTGATTTCCATTTTACAAAAGAACAAAAAGATTAGAGTTTTGTTTTGGCTAGTTTTTTGGTTCTGCAATAAGCTAGCCCTTGATTTGATTGTGATCAAGTAAAACACCTTAGAATAATCATTGTTGGTTTTGGCCTCGTTAAGATTGCTTAGAGTAAATTTACCTTTTAGTTTGCTTATGAGTGAATTTTCGTAGATTTTAATAGTTGTTAAGATTGATTTTTGGTTATATTAGATTTATTTGCTTTATTAAAAGAAAAATACAAAAACATCTTCTTTAAAAGTCTTGTTTCAAGTAGCTTTTTGTTTTTGAAAGAGGAAAAGAGTTTTTTCGTGCATGTAAAGAGCGGTCATGTTTTTATGCTTGGAAAAGACAAACGAATTGTTTCTTTGATTGTCTTCAATTAAGAAGTTGCTTTTATAAAGATTGCATTCTCTCAACTTTTTAGTTAAGCAATTCATCGAAAAAGTAAAGTAGTGGGTAAATCATCCTAGGTGCATTTTGTAGTGGTTTCGAGTCGAGTCAACACACCACTGGTTTCACTTCCATCACCTTTTGACTTAAGAAACAACCTTAAAAGTAATGCTTAAATTAAAATCAATCTAGTAATTTTTATTTTCTAGGGCTCTAAAGCACCAACATAGCTTAGGCTAGTGTCTTGGAATAGGTGAGTACTTAACTCTCCAAGGCAGTAAAACAAACAAGTAGTCGATCTTGTGATAGAATCAAATCCAATTGTTACATTTACACTCTGGGAAAGCTCCTCTTAAAGGAGAAGCACGAGCTCGTGTCCGAACCAGTGAGGGGATCATTCCTCCCTCGTTGGGAACGACGCCAGATAGTACGTATTACAAACGGTAAACCTCGGATTAACCATTGTCGAGGAGCCAGGGGTCACTTATCGGTAAACCTTGGATTACTGTCAAGGAGCCGGTAAGGGGATTGAGCTTGCTACTCTGCCCTTGCGTGCTGTCGGAGTTTAGACTGTTCCCCCAGGTGTACTTGTGGCCGTTGGTAACCTTAGTGACCATAATCTCTAGGATTCTACCCAAGGTGACGGTGGAGGGAAGGTCCCACTGTACCTGGAGCAGACGTCGGCTATACTCACTTGGATTTTCTGGGGGGTTCACTTCACTTCGAGACGGTTAAAGTGGAGGAACTTGGTCCAGTCTATTCATTAAGCAGGTTGTCGGCGTAACTGTTCCACCCGCCATTTCTGTACTGAATCCTGCGAGGTTGGACCTAATCACCAACTAGCGCTTTTGGTCCGGAAGATACTGTTTGTGTTTGGTTTGACGCTCTAGATTCTTTAGGCGTGTGCTTCAAATTTGTTTGCTTCTTTAGAAAACTTTAGGTGGTTTGATTTGAAATTTTTACTTTGTTTTCGTGTGTTGTAGTTAAAAATCTTTAATTGTGGCGGAATTACCGAGACAGTCCTGTCGACTTCGGGGCAAGTCTCCTGAGATTGTTACCGGAATAGATTTGTTAAGAAAACTCCGTAAATCGCGGGGTGAATCTCCTGAAGACATTCCGGGTCAGTACGAAGGGTTAAAGGTCCTTGTAACTCCTCCTAGTGACAGTAGAGTAGGTTCACCTGAAGAAGGAGAATCTTCCTTGGTAGTTCATCCAGATTACCAAAGTTTAGAAACAGGTTACAATCCCGAAACTGTTACAGTTTCCGAGTTTGCTGGTAGTTTTTCATCTGCCAGTGAAACAGGCGAAGAACCTGAAATATCTGAACCTGTTACTCCAACTCCTAGTGTTCCTGATTCACCAAGAATAGAAAGAATTATCACCGAAAATCTTCCTGTTGGTTTAATTGCTATAGAAGAACTTGTTCCAGAGGAAGAAATAGGCGTCTCTGATCCTGAAGATCAAATTACCCTTGATCTAAGGGAGCGTGAATCCATCTTTTACAGTCCTCCTAGAAGTACTTCTTGGTACCTTGCGTTAACCAATTTTTTAGACAACTCTCTAGGTTTTTCTATACCTCGAACTCCTTTTCCACCTAGAGGAATTCATACTCCTGTAAATATGTCTGGTCAGTCATCTGTGTTTACACAAAGTCCTGAATCTTTTTTACATGGCGGTCCTTCTGTTCCTACTGGGTATCAATCTCTTTCTGGTACCTTTGCGGGAGCATCTCCTCAACCCATTGATCATGGGTTATTAGTTGGAAACAGTGGCAATGTACCATTGAGTATAGGTGACATTTACATGATGTCAGGTTCAGTTCCCGCTACCCAACCTCAAGGTGGCCAATTACCGCCTGGGGGGCAACCTTCGTTAATGCCTGGGGGGCAACCTCAAGGTACTTCATTCGTGTCTGGGGGGCAACCTCAAAGTCAGTACGCTCCTATGGGGCAATACATACCTCAAGGTCAACCCCAGCCTCAATATGTACCCCAAAGTCAACCTCAGTATCAATATCAACCTCAAGGATGGCAACCTCAAGGATGGCAACCCCAAGGGTATCAACCCCAAGGGTATCAACCTCAAGGATACCAACCTCAAGGTCAAGGTCAACCCCAGTACCCGTATTTACCTCAAGGTTATCAACCTACGGGTCAATACTCTGGTCAAAGTTATCAACCACCTCAAGGGCAATCATATGGGACTGCACCTTACAATTATCAACCCTATCCTCAATCCGGCTATGGATCTCAGTATCCTCAACCTGTTATGGGTCAATACCCTGGAACGTTAGTGTGGGATCCGTCACAGGGTCAACAGATGTTGCAACCAAGTATACAGTCGGTACCTCAAGCAGGACAACCTGTAGTTCCTGGTCCACCCCAGCAACCGCAACCTGTCCAGTCAATTGTTCAGACCCCTGTAACTTCGGTAGTTACTCAGCCGCCAGTTGCACCTGGTACTCCATCTCAAACGGCTGCAGCAACTACCGCCACATCTACCATACTTACTTCTGGAGTATCGGCAGCTCCGGTCTCTACTGTCCCTGTAACCACTCCTCAGACATCTGTACCGTTGTCTGGATCTACGATTCAAACCACAGTCCAGATGCCTGTAGGCCAACCTGGTATAAGTACGGTTGTTACTACTCAACCTCAATTTGTTCAACCTCCGTACCAGGGACAGTATCAACCTGGGCAAGCTGCCCAACAACCGGTTTACCAGTATCAACCGTATCCTGGGTACACTTATCAACAACCTCAGCAACCCCAGTACGGTCCGGTTAATCCTGGTTTTCCAGGAGGATATAATATCCCAAATGCGACTCCTGTTCCTAGTTATCCTGGATATCCTCCTCCTGGGGCTAGTATTGTGACCCAGAGTTTTAGAGATCCTAACCGGCAGTTACTGTTTATTGCAACTTTGGATTTACCCGACTTGACGCGCCTAACGAACGATCCAATTCAATATCTTCAGTTCTGGCCGCCAATGCCAAATAAGTTGCCCAGCGATATACCCAAGTTCGAAGGTAAGTCTGGAGAGGATCCGTCCAATCACGTGATGACTTACCACCTCTGGTGTGCTTCGAATTCTATCTCAGATGATTCCATCCGCTTACGTCTTTTACAGCGTACACTCATTGGTCTCGCGGCCAAGTGGTACATTGAGTTACCACGGGCCTCTTTTTACAACTTTAGCCAGTTATCTACTTCGTTCTTAACTCATTTTCAGTTACCATTCAGATACGATAATGGTACAGAGTTATTAACTTCACTAAAACAATCGACCTCCACGTATATTTCAGATCACATCCATGAGTGGAGATGTCGAAGAAGACTAGTGAAAGTTTTTATCCCGGACCAAATCTTAGCTGAATGGTTTGTTAAATCACTATTACCAAGAATTACTGAAGATGTAGCTAAGGCCGGAGTAGTTACTGGTTGAAGGGAAAATACCCCTAGGGTCCTTTGGGCTAAGACTCTACCAGACTGAAAATTGCTTATACAAAGAAACACACACACACAGCCATCTTTTTTACTTTTAAGCAAATTCTAATGTTTAGGGTACATACCTAAGGTCCTACGTTCGAGAAGACCGTTAGGGTGCAAACCCTTCTTGGAGTTCCCTTCTTCTTTCTTTGACCTGCAAGACAAACAAATCAAAGAATACAACAGTACATGTATAGAAGTTTATATATAAATCATCTTTATGCTATAAAGTTAGTTATAAAAAATCTTTAAGTAACCACTTTCATAAGAATTCAACACAAGAATCTCATAAGCATAAAGAAAGATTATTCGGGAACAAAGATGTGTTTCTTTATATATAAAGGCAAATAAAGTACATATATCGGAAAGATATCACCTGAACACCTTCAGCAGGCTCCAAGCAAGCTTCCTCCCGGATTCGTTCCAGCCTCCAGCCTCCAACAAGAGCTCCTTCCAAGTCTTACTCAATGATGATGTCAAGGATGAATGATCACCAATACACATGGAAACAAGGGTTTCCTATGCAAAATGGGGGAAGTGCAGAATGCACCAAGGACTTCAGACCTGGTCTAAGGGAAAAATCTCAGCATAATAATCTTGCTCTCCTTTCTCTCTCCCCTTGGCCTTCCCTTTGATGTCTTTTTATACCCTCTCCAAAGTAGTTTTTTAGTTAGGAGTTGGTTGGGAACAGTTGGGCCACGGGCACTAACAGGTGATCCAGTAGGTAAACCCGCGATCACCGCCCGAAAAAGAGGAAATTATATTTTTTTAAGTGTTTTAATAGATACACGCGGGTTGGGTATGACAGACCCGCGTGTACACGCGTTTAACACAGGGCAAAGTCGCGTATAGGGAATAAAACACTGTTTTTTAAATTGTTGGACCAGGTCTGGAAGGAGGGGTTGCCCTAGGCCATAAATGCAGCATCACAAACCATAAGAGTGAGATTTGGAGCTATAACAGATGCCCCCTAATGTATGAGGTCAGAAGGGGAACATGATGGCCGAAATACATTAAGTAAGTACAAGGAAAGGAACTCTTTCGAAAAACCGAGGAGGACTTCACCAGAATTCAGCCTGCCAAGCCACCGAAAGGAGATCAGAAAGAAACACTGTCTGAGGCGGGCATACCCATGCTCAGGAAAAGTAAAGCATGTCCGCATATCAAGTACAAGCGGATCCACTAAGTATACAAGTATAAATGACTGTAAAATACATAATGGATCATCTGATCATAATGAGTAAGTACATGTCTGAATGTCACATATAAAACTGTCAATGATGCTGAAAGATGCAACGGATCACTGAAATCAAAGACTGATCCCATAAGGTACCAACTGAACATGATGGAATAGGATGGTACTACACTGCAAACTCAGGTGCCAGCATATAGAATGTCGCCATGATTGACTGCAACATATAAGGTGGAGTGGTATCAACTAGCAGCAACAGGAGCAACTGTCAAGTGAACCAATGAATGCTGATACAACCTGAGGTCTTCACCGACCGCCGTGGTACATTTCTACACCATGGGAATAAATGATCTGAAGTCGACCATGTGAGAAATCGTTTGATTACCGGTCATTGATGTATACCGTTAACAAACGCGAGACTACTCACCGATAATGATAATGAGCGTCAAGGTACCCAGTACAATCTAACAAGTGTGAATAGATGAGCTGAAGTCGAACACCTGTAAGAATCTATCAATCAGGAGACAATGATGGTTTCCCACTGTCGATAGCGAGGAATCTGCCACTAATGACTGCAAACCCCAAGGTACTGCCAAATGGACTCTAGATCTTTGCCCCAGAGCAATGAGTCGGAGTCGATAGGGAAAGATTCGCTAGAAGGAAGGCATTAAGGCATCCTCCATCAATCTAGCGCGAGTGTAACCCGTAGGCCAATAATGTGGAAGGAATCGGACGAAAAAGATGTAGTAACCCAACCGAAGTACGTTTCCGGCATACACAAGATGTGGCTAGCGCACGGCAGAAACCCTCTGAACCAACCAATAATGAAAGCTGACACAGAGGCGAGGTATCCACCAATAGGGTCAAATGGAAACCAAGGTACTGCACGAATCCCAATGTGTGATAATGTATGCTGATGTCGAACACAAGGGAAACCACTCAGTCAAAGACCCATGATACTGATCGATGCTGAGCACAAGGTGACCTATCAATAATGAAAATAGGGCCAGGGTGCGGTCTCTAGGTCTGCCCTCAGAGCAATGTGTCGTCGTCGATAAGGACAAGACCCGCCAGCAAGAAGTCAATGGGGACCTTCTCAAACCGGCACGAGTGAAGGACCAATATAACTGATGTGATGATAGACATGACACTGACAACCAGGGATGGCCGACTGAAAAATGAGTCAAGAGACACCGCAGAAAGGCCGACTCAGGCTAACTTCCCTTGAACAAAAGCACGACTCAATGTGACTATGTGGCAGCATATAATGAATCTATATATGTTCGTCATGCAGGAGGCACGAACGAACCCTCCATATGATTGGAAGAGATAACCAATCGGGGGAGAACTGACTCGATAACAAGGTTATGGCTTACCTAAGTCAAACTAAATCCCACCCATGCGGAGGAGACTTTGTTTTGAGTGCTTTGTTCAAGGGCGACACGACTGACTCTAGCTGCCAACAATAAATGGAAATAATGTCCCTGTTCCCGCTCTTTTTGGAATATTTAATTTTTTTGTCTTTTTCTGATAAGCCGGAAAAAGAATAAAAGAATGCCATAGTACAGTGGAAAGAACGAGTGTCGGTGAAACAGATGATCTAGTTCCTGGGAAAGGAACGTTCCTATGCTCAATGCAGGGAGGTGAAAACTGGTCGGTGACACTCAGAGGTATGTCCCTTCCACGGATCTGGGTATGTCAAGCTGCAGAGGTCAAGGGTATGCAAGGTTGATTTTTGCAGACGTCATGGTCAAAAGTGGGCTTAAACACGAGTCCAAGTGAAGCCGGCTCTAGGCCAAAAGGTGCAAATGGTCAACATGCAATGCAGAAGTACAACTCGACACACATAGGAGCCTCTAGGGTATAAGGCCAGAACGAAGCGCAGAAGCAAAGAGGAATGAGTCTTCAACGCATAAGTCATGGCGGGACTACAGAGGACTCCCGAGCCTATGGATGAAAAATCAGCATGAGTGCCAAGTGACAACAAGGTACTAACTAGGGCACCCATGATAAGGTAGGCTCTACCACACAAGTCATGACACTTCTAAGCAATGAGAAGGTTCCGCACCATAACTTGGTGGGGTCGATCCTAAGGCCAGATGGGAAAGGAAACTGATAAGTGGACAATGCAGGCAGAAGAACCTAACCTATATGCCAGTTTCGAGAACCAATACCTGTCAGAACGGACCAACCATAAACTTCCAAAGGAGAAATCTTCCAAGTTCTGTAAACATAAATAGGAACACTAGACACGAAGTTAATACATCCCACATATAAACTCCATATAAAATCTTTGTGTTATAAGATACAAAACTTGAAAATGCGTACCTCATATATACAATATGGTACAGGGAACCACACAGCCTTGCGGCTTACGTATAATAGTTCTGTTGAACAAACCCCTTGCAGGGCTCAGGCCAAGGGCTCCTTTGGTAGTCATAACTCATGGCTTCAAAGAATTCCTCCTGTGAAGGCAAAACAAGATCTGAGAAATCATGAGAACTACAAGGATCAAAAGAGGGAATTAAAGGGTCCCATGTCCCTATAGGAAGAATCTCTCGGTCAACTGCCGAGACCAAGTCCCAAGAAGGAGAATAATAAGTCAAAGGATCCTTCTTAGAAGCAATTGAACATTGAGGACTCAATGCCACATAATTGACCCGTAGCGGGGTAGAGTCTACTTGAACACTTGGAACAAACCAAGGGGCATTCTGCAGTAAAGTCGAATTAGGGTGGTGATTATCAGATGCAAGCTGATCAATAGTGACAATATTCCCGTTATGAGGAAAGCACATTACTCGAAAGAGTGAAGACACCACAACATTCATAGCATAGATATAATCACGCCCAAGTAGCATATTAAAGTCTAAAGGGCTATCAACCACCATCATATCGATTAAGATAGTCTTCCCACCTAAAGTGATAGGCACTCGAGGAAGAACACCCATAGATTCACCAGGTCTTCTATCATAGGCTAACAACTGACTCTGAGCTGTCAACAACTTTGGGGAACCCAAAGCTTTCCAAGTCAAAGAGGATATAATACTTGTAGAGGATCCTTCATCCACCATACATCGATAGACATTTGTGGAATTAACTCTGACCTTTATTTGGAAAGGTGCAGCGGAAGGAAGACGAGGCTCAACAAGACTATCCCAATCAAAGGAAACACTCTTAGCACTTGGAGGGGGAACATTCGAAGAAACCGGAATGCCCCCTATACCAGAAGACTCTGTACTAGAGATCAAACAGACTCTTTTGTTAGGCACTTCACCCCCCAAAAGAGGAGTGTAATCGGCCAGCGATTGCACTGGCTGCACCACATTATCAACCAATGGTTGATGGGATTGATGAGAAACCATATCAGGTCTAGGAGCAGAAGTACTTTCAGACTCGGACCATATCCTTTGAACCTCTGGAATACCAGGGCATAAATGAGTAAGATGGTCTCCCTTGCATATCTTACAAGGGAACTTAGGTTTAAAACTTCTACGTCCAGGTTTCTTATCAACCTCCATTCCACCAACATAACTAGCAGTGGTTTGCGGAGAGTCCTGAACATGACTTGCAGAGGTCGGTGACTCATTGCTAGTATGACTCGCAGTGACTAGACTCGTGCCCCCAGCATGACTCGCAGCGGCTGAAGACTCATCTCCAACATGACTCGCAGAGGTTGAAGATGAAGTGCTAGTATGACTTGCAGTGACTAGACTTGTGCCCCCAGCATGACTAGCAGTGGCTGAAGGCTCATCTCCAACATGGCTTGCAGAGGTTGAAGACTCATCTCCAACATGACTCGCAGAGGTTGAAGATGAAGTGCTAAAATTATTCTTCTTCTCTGACTTCCTTTTTCTCCTCTTTTTAGATTTCTTGTTACAAGAAGGAGAAGAAGAAGGAATCCCAGATTTCTCTTTGAAAGAAGATGAACAATTAGCACCCATATGATGCCCCTGAAATAAAGCATTTAACGGAGAAGCTTCAAGAGCATTCGGAATATTCGGAGTGGACCACAGCCAAACGGGTAGTCCAACATTCAACCCAGGAATATTCAAAGTGGCCATCAAGGGAGTACCAACGTTTCCAAAGAAAGGAAAAGCACAAGGATCCCCTTTTGGGAGGGCACCTTGGTTGGTTTCCACAGGAATATTGGCCATATCTAACTGATCCAAAGACCCTTCCCTTGCGGGAATATAGAAATAACCCTTCAAAGAATATGGATAAGCAATCAAAACCTTTGCCCTTGAGGAGGCAACTCCACAACTTCTGAAAGAACGACCAAAAGCCTTTCAAGATCGATAGAGTGGCAAGCCAGTCACTCAGAACACAAAGTCCAAATGTGACTAGACAAAAATACCTAAAGCCAACTATATACAAGGAGCAAAGAGCACTCACTATAAAGTCCCTAAAGAAACAGCCAGTCAAACAACTTCCAAGTATTTCCGCTCCGGGTGGTGAAGACCGGACACCAAAATACAAGAAAGTAGAGTCAGGGGCCTTCCGAAGATAGTCTGGGATAATGACGGCCCAGTCCTATCAGCGAAGGTATCAGAGGAAGTTACGCTGACCTCCTAACAACAGCCTGTGCCGGTGCAAGCCTCCAAGCTTCGCAAGGGTGCCCTCCAGAAGTACTGTCGAGAGTGATACAACGTCGACCTCAGGTGCCACGGGATTCCCCTCCGCAGCCACCTATGCAGATCCCTAGGAGAGGCAACTATGGGTACCAACTCGTCGCAGAAGCCAGGCGGAACAGTCGTGAGGTGAGCTCGGACAAGTAGGAGAGGGGGTATCTCTCTTCCCTGTCTTCACAGACCCTCGTGCTTAACTCCCAGATCCGGAGCTTTCCTGGTCTTCCTAACGCTGTTGGATTTACTCTCTTTAATCAGACTCTTATGTTTGATGTTTTATGTGGCCTTGGAGAGTTAACTCTCCACTCGCCTAATCCAAGGCCCTAAAATCCTAAACTTGTTGGTGTAATAACTAAAACAAAAAGTTCTAGTGGATTTTAATTAAGCGCTTGATTTTATTAGGCTGTTCTTTAAGTCAAAGGTAACGGAAGTGAAACTTGTGGTGTTTTTAGGACGCAAAAAGAAACTATCCTAACTACATGCACATGCACTTTTTCGTTTCGATGAAGAGCAATTTCTATGAGGTTCAGATGTACTTCAAATTAAACAAAGGTTTTTGCTTTCTTTTCAAACTCCACACTCACAAAAGCTAACAAAACTATGCATGCCTAAAAGAGGATGCAAAGCTATGCTAATGCAAGAACTATATGTGAATGCAAGATTTTAAGACTACTCTGCAAACAAAGAAGGAAAGTTGCTGCTTTACCAAATTTTGTCTTGCCACTAAAATGCTTAGATAGAAGATGATGTGTTACCAATCATTTCGTCCAAACAATAAAAACAAGTTTTAAGATAAAAACAAAGCACTTTCACTTCGCAAAAAAAAAAGGAAATCAGATGAGAAGCAAGTTTAAGAAAGCGAAACTCAAAAACTTTCAAAAGATTTTCTTTCAATCAAACCAAAAAGTCTTTTTCAAAGGAAAAACTCTCAAAAATACTGACACCAATGATTGATAAACAAGCAACCAAACACTTTTGTGAATTGACACCAATGAAATGATGAGAACTCAACAAAAATAAAATGTGTTCGAAATCGCTTTTGACAATCAAAAGCAGCAATGAAAGTCCAAGAAATCAAAAGACAAGTTTCAAGAAACTGGTAACAAACAAATTTCCCGAAACAAAGGAGTAAATGGTCATAAAAACGATCTCGTTAAGCAAACATAAATGTCATGAAAACAAAATGGACACAAAGATTTGAAGACAATCTTCCCACTCTGCCGAAACAGAGCAATCAAGATTCTTAAACAGAAACCTTGTGTGTCAAAAATCAATGACGCTTGCAATCAACGAAAAACAAGACTAGCACTCCTTATAACTAGAGAGAGTTCGAAACAAGATGCCCCCTGTTAAACAGAGAACTATCACTGGGAATTGACTGCTTTAAACTGACCCAAACCACCAGACAGACATTCAGCAAAAGAAAAATTATAAATCTTGAAAATTATGTGATATACGCGCCTGCAATTATTTGCAGAATGCGTGTACACGCGACTGTAACTAAGGAAACCTGCGTATACGCGGGTTTACTTAGTGCAACTTGCGTATATACGCTTCTGTAATCCAGAAAAAGTGCGTATATGAAGTGTTTCAAGAAAAATAAAAAACACAAACTGAAAAACTAGAAAAGCTTGGAGTTCAAGAAAATATCAGACAGTCAGAACCAACAAACAGAGGGACTGAGCCTTGATTGGCTTGAGGACTACCCAAACTAGGAACAACAAGAGTGTTGTCCCCAGCGGAGTCGCCAATTCTGGTTGAAGGGAAAATACCCCTAGGGTCCTTTGGGCTAAGACTCTACCAGACTGAAAATTGCTTATACAAAGAAACACACACACACAGCCATCTTTTTTACTTTTAAGCAAATTCTAATGTTTAGGGTACATACCTAAGGTCCTACGTTCGAGAAGACCGTTAGGGTGCAAACCCTTCTTGGAGTTCCCTTCTTCTTTCTTTGACCTGCAAGACAAACAAATCAAAGAATACAACAGTACATGTATAGAAGTTTATATATAAATCATCTTTATGCTATAAAGTTAGTTATAAAAAATCTTTAAGTAACCACTTTCATAAGAATTCAACACAAGAATCTCATAAGCATAAAGAAAGATTATTCGGGAACAAAGACGTGTTTCTTTATATATAAAGGCAAATAAAGTACATATATCAGAAAGATATCACCTGAACACCTTCAGCAGGCTCCAAGCAAGCTTCCTCCCGGATTCGTTCCAGCCTCCAGCCTCCAACAAGAGCTCCTTCCAAGTCTTGCTCAATGATGATGTCAAGGATGAATGATCACCAATACACATGGAAACAAGGGTTTCCTATGCAAAATGGGGGAAGTGCAGAATGCACCAAGGACTTCAGACCTGGTCTAAGGGAAAAATCTCAGCATAATAATCTTGCTCTCCTTTCTCTCTCCCCTTGGCCTTCCCTTTGATGTCTTTTTATACCCTCTCCAAAGTAGTTTTTTAGTTAGGAGTTGGTTGGGAACAGTTGGGCCACGGGCACTAACAGGTGATCCAGCAGGTAAACCCGCGATCACCGCCCGAAAAAGAGGAAATTATATTTTTTTAAGTGTTTTAATAGATACACGCGGGTTGGGTATGACAGACCCGCGTGTACACGCGTTTAACACAGGGCAAAGTCGCGTATAGGGAATAAAACACTGTTTTTTAAATTGTTGGACCAGGTCTGGAAGGAGGGGTTGCCCTAGGCCATAAATGCAGCATCACAAACCATAAGAGTGAGATTTGGAGCTATAACAGTTACTGAGGAGCAAGTCATTGCTCAGGCACAATACCTTGACTTAGTTTACACGCAGTCGGGTACACTACACGAGAAGATTCCGGATCTTCCAAAGTCGAACCAAATCGCTGCTGCTCCTTCGGGATCTCATGCCGCTGATGGTATGATTGGTATCGTGACTACGAAGAGCAAGAAGAAGTCTTCCAAGGCTTCAACTACTCCAATTATCACTTTGCCTGATTCTCCGACAGGAGAGTCTTCTCCTGAACTCACCGCCGACATTCACGCTGTAGAGTCATCTACGGCCAAACCAAAAAACGGTGGAAAGAAGAAAGGAAAGAAGAAGGCTAAAGCAGACAAGGCTCCAAAGGAGAAAACTGAAAAGTCGGAAACCAATAACGAAAAACACAAACCTCGATATCCTTGTCTCATTTGTGAAGAGGATCATTTTACGAGAGACTGCCCTCATCGGGCCGAGGTAGTGAAAATAGTCAAAGGTTCTCCCACTCCTGCTGTGTTAAAAAATCCATTTCCGGAGCAGGAAAATAAGATGATAGGTTCTTCCTCGAATGCCAGTGAAGAACCCATTTTGATGATGTCACATGTGAGGATTGCGACTCGATCGCAAGATTATGGTAGTAAGGCTCCTGTTGATGGCAAGGAAGCAAAATCTTCTCACTCTAACCCATCAACCTCAGCTCCTGGTTCCGATCCACTACAGATCGAAAAACCTAACCCAGACTTAGTGATTAAGCCGCCCGCCAAGGGTGTACTTCAAAGGTCTGCTTTCAATCCACATGCGAGAGCAGCCCAGAATTACAACATTGTTGAGGACTTAGCTGTTTCACCTTCAGCAATGTCGGCACTCGAAGTGCTGCAATCATGTCCAGCACAACGAAAATTGCTTTTGTCGGCTATCGGAGCTGTCGATGTTCAGGACCCGAACCTAATGATCTTTGATCTAGAATAAATGATGAGATGATTTTGAACAAAGTCAAAATTTTGATAAATCGAAGGAAGAATTTGAAGATTCATAAGGTAAAATTTACAGACAAATTCCTTTCAGGTACGCATTTACAAGTTTATTCTCATCCATTATTAGTTCATATTTTCCTTAGTTTATTTTTTATTTGTGTTTTGTTTTATTCACAAGTTTTCATTTGTTTTCAAAACTTGAAGTAAGCAGCAAACCCAATTCAAATTTGCAATAGGCTCAGGGAAATTTTATTTGTGATGCATTAGAATTTAAGCATTTTTAATTTTGCTTTTATTCACTTAGAAAACCCAATTGAAATTCCAAGGAATATCATAAGACCATTCGCATCATAAGATTTCATCAGAAGTAGTTCTTAGCATTTCTTTGCCCATCAAAGATCTCCGATGTATTATCTTACTCATATGCCATATCGCATTTCTCATATCGGAGGTTTGCAAGTGAAGTATACTTCCATGATCAGTGAATCGCTGATCTCCGATAAATGACTTTACCGATGTTGCGATTAATACATAATTCCGGACCCGATATGAAATTCAAATCAAAGTCATAAAATTATCACGTCCGTTTAATCGCAATAATGGTAAGAGCATAACTTTTAAAGGGCCGATGTCTCAGATCCGATATGTTATCAAATTTTCATCATAAAATTATCGGGTCCACTCTTCATCACATATCGGCATATTGAAAATTGTTATATCATGCACTTAAGATTGCCGATTAGTTATGTCATTCATCGCATCGCCAATATCGCAATCGCTTCCTTGCAGTTTTATTTATGGCGGATATCCCGGATCCGATATGTTATTAAAATCCCATCATAAAAAATTATCGGGTCCGCTCTTCATCGCATATCGGCATTGCAAAAAATATATTGTGTTACATCAGGTACCCAAAGTTGCCGATTGCCGATTAACTACGACATCCATCGCATCACCGATAGTGCAATCATTTCATCACATTTATTATGCTCACGTCACTTCTCTGAATCTACGATGTGCGAAACACAATGTAAATATTTTCTGATCCCCGATATAATGTTTCTTTAATGATGCGATCTCTTCATTTCATTGCACATGTTCTTATAAGCAATTTGCCATTGCAATCTCCGATGCGATAGCTTCCAATGCATGCCTTTGAGCCATTAACATTTAATCGATATATGGCATAGCAATAAAGGTGAAGTTCTGCACATTAAATTTGAAGCATGGTGAAGAAACATGTTATGTAAATCATCCGATACGGCAATGTGTTATTTTAAAAAGCGAGCTTGGGTAACCACTATGGTAAGAAAGCAGTTAATGACCAATTTGCAGCATATTCGAATTATTTCAATTTCTCATACATTTTAGTTTAAATATATAATTCCATAATTAAAAATGGAATTCAAGACCTCTCTATCTTCATATTTAAATTTTATTATCGTAGATTTGGTCTTGATTCTGGACAATTTATAAAATCATGGGGTTTATATGAAACTTATAATATTATGAGGAATAGTCATTACTGCAAATTCTCATTCTCATTTCTGATGCATTTGTTTTAATTTCAATTCCCTTGAGCACTAAGCATTCCATTTTTACTGCTTGCTTTAGCTTAAATAAAATAAATAATGATTTTGGGGTTATATGATTTTGGTTAGTTTGACTTCTTCATGTTTTTAATATTAATTAAAATAAGAAGTCAGCCACTTTGGAGAAACTGATACCTTTCAGGAAAGATCAAAATCAATGATCCAATGGTAAGATTAATGTACCCACTTTCATTAATTTCCATTTCATCACTCTAGTTTCATTTTTGTTTTTTAAATTATGCTGATATAAAACTCTGTTTTGCAGCTCTTCACAAAATTTTTCAATCTTCTGCCGAATCATATTTTCAAAGTCCATACTCTTCTCCTGGCTTTATTTCAATAAGCAGCGATAAGCTTCATCGAAACAGCTACACCAGGAAGTTTCTGAACCTTTAATCTGTTTCTTTAAACATTCCTTTTCTTTTAGAAAATGATTAAGATGATGCTTGGGAACAAGAAGACTCATATCAAACAGAAATTATTCATTATGGCTGAATTTTACGATCACTGTTATCTAAAAGCCTAAAGCATTCACAACTCTGCAAGGTATGTTTTTCTAAATCTCAACATAAGAAGGAATGATTACATGCTTATTTTCTTTTTCTTAATATTGTTGGAGACATTGATATAAACATTCTTGTTTGAGTTTACCTTGTGAAACTTGGATTTTCCTTCATTTTTCACATGTCTTCATTTTAATTTCGTTTGTTGATTTCTTTTCTCACTTTAGCATAAGACTTCTTTTCTTTTGGTTTTCAGTTTTGATTTTGGTGACTTTGCCGTGATTTATATGGAAGGTCTTCTTGTTACCTAACAATGGTCAGGATAGTGGAGGAAAATTGTTAATAGTCACCTATTAGCTTTTTCTTAAATCTCTTAGTAAAGTTTGATTTTCTTATTATAAAGGTAGACATACTTAAGGAAGAGATTACCAATCAAGAGAAGTTGGCAAAGTATCATAAAATCTGAAAAATTTCTTTTTCATCAAATTGTAATCATTTTGAGATTTCAAAATTTCATTAAGATCTTTCAGAATTCTATTATCAGTCAAGAAAAGTTATTTTTAACCAAGTAAAGACACTTTACAGCAAAGCACCTTTAAACTCTGAAATTGTCATTCTTAACTCTTAAGGAGTCAATGATTCTCCCTGTCCCAAAGAGTCTTATTTTTCTAGAGAATAATCCTGAAATATATTTAAACTTAGAAGATAAGAGGTCTCATCATGAGCCTGCTTACCATGATCATAGGGAAAAAAATAGGCTGACATTACCAATACTGCTAAACAAACCAGGGTAATGGCTTATGATTGTAAACAATTATAAGACAAGAGGTCTCATCACGAGCCAGCTTGTTCAGTCCAATTTTAACCAGTGAATGGCATTGTCAACTATCTGGCTACCATACTAGGACAATGGCTTTTAAGATTTAATAAAAAATAAAAAAAAATAAAAAGTAATACATATATAAATGGATTTATCTCTAGGTCAATAATTCTTCTAAAGATGGGATTCTGAATCATTGATGATTGAAAAAGTAACCCTGCCGAGACTATAGATGTTTGCTGGCAGCAGTGGCTCTACTTGTGACAAATGAGTATATTCTAAAAGCTAAGCTGTAAAGTGACCCCTGCTTTATCTCTACAACTAATTAAGGACTGATGTAGAGTTTTGAAATATTTTAATTTATGAGAAATTTTGAGGAAAATTACAGTTAGATGATTCTTGCTTTTCGCCAGACTAATGAACCTAGTCAAGCATTTCACGCAAAATTTTCTCTTCTTTAATTATTTTTACTTTAATTTTAGGAAAATCTCATTCATAACAAAAAGAGATAACTGGTTCTTCTCCCGTGTGTCGCCAATTGTTGTGGTAAAAATACAACACCCCCCATTATTGATGCGTCCACTTCGAATAATGGGGACCCTTTCTATAAAAATTTTGGCTAAGCACCTTTTTGGATTTTTATTTTAGTTGATTGCCCTACGCTTTTGTTAATTTTTAGTTTTCTTTGGATTCTTGTTTTGATTGTTTTCTTAGAATCGATTTTTTACAAGCTTCCCATTGACGCTCGTTTCGCCTCATTTGGTCAACTGGTTTGAAAATGGCACTCCTTTGAAGTCTCATCATTTATCTAGCCTGGGTTAAAATTGCATAAAATGTACAATATTGCATTTTGTAAATAAATTAGTTCAATAAGGCATTCATTTTAAATATTAACCTGTAGCGAGTTTTTACTAACATTTTTCATTTTTAGTTATGCAGCCAAATTATTAATTATCAGGATTTTAAGAAATTCACTCCAATTTCCAAATCAAATCCTAATCCCAAAATCCAAACATTCAAGTGGCTGTAGTTTATTTTTCATTTATTTTCCAAAGTAGCTGTAGTTTAATTAATTTCATAACTAAATTTCATTAAAATAAAATCAAAACAAAACATTAATTTTATATATTAAATTTCAAAATAATTAAATTAATTATTATATAAAATATAATTAATTTAATTAAAATTTAATATATAAAATTAATATATATAAAATAAAATTAATCGCGTCGGAACTTTTTATCGCATCGCAAGTTTGGTTCGCAACATATTTTAAAAACCATAAACCACCCCCCGATGCGATATCAGGTCGCAAGTTTGATTGGCAACATATTTCAAAATTTCATAAGCCACCCCGATGCGATATCGCATCGGGATTTCGCATTGTATTAAAAGGGCCGACACCCCTCCTTCCCGATTCGCCGATGCGATGGAGTATAACCCATTAACTCAAGTATCATTAAAAGGTTTGAATTTTGTTTTTTTATCATACGTTTTAAATTTTTGTTTTTAATCACTCACGTATGAGTGAAGTGTGAGTTAAGTGGGTATATATTAGTATAATATATTAAAGTAGATATTTAATATTTTAAAATTAATTAATATATATTATTTAATTAATAAATTTTAAATTAATCATATTAATTAATTTATAACAGTTAATTAATTTGATTAATTTAAATTTAAATATCATTTAGATTAATATTAATTAGTTTTTTTTAATTAGATTAAACTCGTTTATAAATAGTTAATTAAATATCAGTTAGTTAGATTAATAAATAGTTCATTAATAATTAGTTTAATTCATAAATTAACAATTAATTAGAATTCTAATTTAGGATTAGATTTTTAATTCAAATTCTGATTTTTAGCCCAGCAACAGAATTTCCAGATTCATGCCAGATTTGACCCATCAACTTTGAAAGCTCATAAATTGAGTTATACTTGACCAAATGAGGCCCAGGACGGCTCATTGGAAAGAGAAAATCAAGGATAACATTTTGGAGGAGGTTTCACCAACAGATTTACTCATTTATTGGGTCAAAAATCAGGCAGAAGAGCAGGCTCCGAATTTTGAAAAACAAAATCAATTTTCTGAGTTATTTTCTTCAATTTCATTTATCCAAAGCCTCTTCTAATTGCAGATCCATTGGTCAATAATATCCTTTGCCAATCAAATCATTCCAAGAATCAACGCAGAGCTTATATTTTATTTTCAATTATTTATTTAAAATAGAATTTGATTGGGTTTGATTTAATTGCAAGAAAGAATATTTTGATTGCATTTTTAATTTATTTTGATTTCTTTTACAGGAAAACAGTGGAAAAGATATGGAGAAAATGATTTCAAGCAATGAGAATGCTCCAGCAATTGAAGATCAAAATTAGGAGCAAGTAAAATTATATTTGGCAGATCTCTCTTCAACAAACTCTCCTCTCCAAAATTTCTTCACAAATATTATAAATAACAGATTGCAGAATGTAAAAGGGGCTGCTCTCCTCTGCAATTTTAGACTCCATGAAAGCACTATTGTAATTGGAATTTAGAGTTGTAGGAGGGAGGAGTGAAAAATCTCAGATCTGGGGATTATTGAGGATTTCCCTTTGTATATTGAATTATGCATGAAGAACAAAGCTTGCACTATTGTGGCTCTAGTTTTGAAAGCAGAAGTTCAAGCAATGTAAAGGGTTGTTGGAGACCAAGGACAGAGAAATGGATGCAATAAATTGGTATTTCTAATACTATTGTTTCAAATATCAGTTTTAATTTTAAGGTGACAGGAATGTGTCATTTTATTCATGTTTGTGCACTATTGTCAATATGGGTAATTTGTCTCAATCTTGTTATTATGTATCTCTGTTTTTATGGATTAATTTCTCATTTTTGAGTAACTACTTACTCTGAAATCTGTCTTATGAAACTGATTTATTGAATGATAATGTGTTGTGAACTATTTCCACATATCATTATTCAATTATTGGATTTATTGATTTGATAATCAATATCATTTTGTGAACGACTTCCTGAATGTTGTTGGTTTATTATTTTAGTTTTAAGGTCTCAATAGAATGTGTTTTGGTAACCATAATATCAGTTAATTTAACTACTTCATTAACTTGATATGCATCATAAACAAGACATATTTAAATCCCAATGTTTTGATTATCTTGCTCTTAGTTGGGTTAGATCTATATCTACCTAATTAAGATAGGATTTAGATTAGTTTCTTTTGCTTGCATCATAGAATAAGCTTGCATTTAGAGTAAATTCTACATTCTTTTAAGTCCTCTCCTCAAAGAGGCAAAACTTTAGTTGTGGCTTGGCTGAACCCAAATCAGCTTAAGGGTCATTCTCTTGCCTGATCAGCAAGAAGAAGTGATCTGATGTCCCTGTCTATTGGTAGTTAAAGGTACATTATAAACCAATAGCAATAGGGAGAAGGTAACTGGACCTAGTTGAACAGTCGGAGCCACCACACCAAACGGAAAAGGAGCTTCTTTTAAGGTCCGGACCGGGTGGTTATCCCCCAATGTTGTTGCAGCGATTTTCGAGGCATCAACAATGCCCAAACTTGTTACAAGAATAACATCTTATATGTTTCATATTCCTTCTAAAGAAATCAATGGCTTTGTGACCAAACATATTGCAAGAAAAAAAATATCCCTTAAAATACCTGAAAGCTAATGATCTCTCTATGTGACTGTTATTATCTTGAACCATTCTACTTCTGCACCTTGCTGCAAGATGTCCAAAATTATGACATATAAAACATTCAACATTATTCATGAGAGGAAAGAATTGATTAACACTTCCATGGTTAGGAGTAAATGATTTTCTTTGAAGACTTTCTTTCCTTGGTTGTTGATGGGGTTGACCTCTTATCTCCTTGTTGAGCATTTCAGATTTTGTATTAGAGTTCCTTGCTTTAGTTTATGAGCTAGATTCATCTTTAACAGTTTCATGAAAACCAAGACCAGATTTGAAGGCAGGAGATCATTAACTATTAAGAATATCATCCAAAATCTTAGTACTATCTTGAAATCGTAAAAGTTTATTCTTTTCTTCTAATTTACCTTTTAGGATATTTACCTCAACCTGATATTGCTCTTCCTTTTCAAGATACTGCTTCTTCATGATCTCCTCCAATTTTCTTTGTTTTTCCACCTGTTGCCTTAATTCGAGAACTTCATTTTCTTGTTCTTCAAATGCTTGAAGTAGTTATTAATTATGATTATTTGAATTTTTAATATCTTCTTTTAGAGAGACGACCACAGCTTCAAGACCTTCACAGTAATTGGTTCTTTCCATAAGTTCCTTGGTTGTTGTATCCTTTTCATTCACTTCATTTTTCAATGATGTCACTTCATCCTGCAACCTTTGACATTGATATTCCTTTTCCTCATACTATTTCCTTACTTTGTTTCCTCCTCTAAATGAGCTTTTAACCTTGAAATCTCTTCTTTGTAGGTACACTCCCTTTTGTCCAATAGATCTTGTTGATCTCTAATTTTGTCTATGAGCCTTTTAAATTCCGCCTCCATATTTCATTCACTTTCACCCATAAGAGAAAATTCACTTGTTTCACTGTCACTTTCATTAACATCAATATTGCATGAACAGAAAAATGTTTCACCAGAAGGCCAAAAATTTGTACCTGATAATTCTTTTGCTTGTTCATCTTTAATATGGAGTGATTTTGGATTTGAATACTTACTTGCACCTTATAGCCAATTGTCGCTCCCACTGCACCGCTCCTTTGAGATGTCTTCTTCTTCTGAGGTTCTTTCTTCTTTTGCTTCTTTCCCATTGTTAAAAGGGATCTCCTTCAAACAATCAAGCTTTTGCCAAAAGACCTACTCTGATTCCAATTGTTGGGAATAATACTCGGGGGGGGTGAATCAGTATTTACAAATCAATAAATTTTTCATTTCACAATCAAATTTATATACGCTACTTCAGTGAAGGGAACTTGCATGTGCACACAACTATTCTTAAGGAAACCAACATATATCTAGTGAAATTATGATTCAATTAATTCATCATATGTTGATCTTTAATCAGTGTATTATTACTTTATTAAAAATTAAATAGTAACCATGTGCAGTAATAACAGAATAAACCATCACACACAAGAAACACACATGAACACCAAGATTTAAGGTGGAAACCTAATGCGGGAGAAAAAACACTTTTTGTTGTTGTCTCTGTCTTATTTTAATATAAAGAATAATCTATTTGCAATCTTGTACTGGTGCAAACTCATACCGGTACGCGGGCACCCACCTATAGAAGGCTATAACCTTCTCTCGTTCTCCAACATCTACTGGAAGGGAGCTCCAACCCTTGATCTAATCACCAACCACTACTAGTAGGAAGCTTCGACTTTCTCACCAAAGGCTCCAACCCTCAATATCCTCTAGGGACCACGTTTCATAAATTTTCATACTAGACCCATCTGTAACATTGAAGCTCAAAGTTAATCACCACTGTAATACAACCATCAGATACATTTGCATCAACCAATAACTGAAACCAAATCATCAATCTATGACATAGCTGAAACCCAATCATCAATCTATGAATCAACCACAAGAAACTCAGTCATCAATCCCTGAATCAACCAATCACTGAAACCTCAATCAACCGGCACCTAATCAAAATTCAACCAATCAATGGGAACAAATATATCATTGTAACCAGTACATAGCTCTGAACCTAGAACACCATATCAACAACTAGAACCAACTGCAACCTCAAAAATCATATGTCAGAATGTATACGCTACTTCAATGAAGCCAACCTGCATGTATATGCTACTTCAATTAACCCAACCTGCGTATACCTCTAAAAGTACTTAATCATAAAAACTATGAATCAAAACTGTGCCAACCAGTAACATTCTAATGATCTATAGTCAAATTACGGAGATCTAAACAAACAATAGCAAAGATCACCCTTCTCACTTAATAAATCAATCAATCAGACTCAATCTCCTTATGCATTCAATTCTATTTTCATATCTAAGAAGACATCATTGACAAACAGTAGTAAAACCACAACACGGATCAGATAGATCAATCGTCTCTGAACATCAAGATTTTCTTTTTCATACGCTACTTGGAAGAACCGAACCAACATGTATACGCACCTTCACCAAAGTGAACCAACGTATAGATTTGCAAATACTTACTTATAACTTCACAGCTATTCCAGACTTCAGACATACCCAGATCATTTGTTAGCACTCAGATCTAGCCTATCCATTATCAGATCACATAATGATAAGTCATTATGATCTTGATCCATCATTAGATCTCATCCATCATCAAACACTCAGGTGCATACTTAGTTTAGATCAAGCAAAGCATCAGAAACCCATAGCATGCATATTTTCTTTTGATCTAACACTTCATTAGATATTCATTACTTGTGCACTCAACTCTTTGATCATCTCCTCCTTATATAGTTTTCGCCTTTCTCAGTACCTTGGATCAAAACAACACTTAGAACTTGTGGTATTACTAGACAGGATTAAGTAACCGTTATTCCACTCAATATTGTGGGCTAATACCATGGTATTGACCCTTGTTATTATTTAACCTTAATTTTCCATCACATATGCACTTTTACTCTTGTGAAAGTGTGTGCATACGCATACGCTCTTTTTGTTCTATGAACCCATGTGTATACACTGCTTGGACAAGGTGAACCTGTGTATACAACTTAAACTAACTTAAAACATCATTTTTCTTCAAATTCTTGATTCTGATTAGTAGTCCTTTGTTCCATCATCCTTTTCTTTTGTACCATTACTCTGTTACATCTGAATAGACCTGTTATAATGTGATTTTTCATTGTATATTACTTTTGAGCTGATTCCTTTGAAATGCCCTGCATTTTGTCACATCTATAAATACAACTACCATGTATTTTGTCACATCATGTTTATACCTTTATCAATTAGTTCATTCATCAAAGAACAAGTGTTTTCAAGGAAAACGCACACTAATAATCTCTCTGTATCAAACCTTTGACCATTATTCTATTTCATCATTTTGTCACCTCTGATCTGTCACGTAGATTCATGTAGTTACCATATACTTGTTCTGCTACAAATGGGTGTCAATTAACTACAACACATGCATCATAATGCCAACAATATCCCCCTTTGGACTTGATGGAAACTACTTTGGTGTTTGGTCATCACAACCTGTAAACAACATCAAGACAAACACCAAGCTATTATAAACATCAAGCTACTCTCAAACACAACTCTCCAAACACCAAGCTACTCTCCTGTTATAGACATTTTTGTGCCTCGCAGCATGGAGCATGAAATGTCGATAATTACAGGGATCCAAAGTCCCTAAACATGTTGTTCTTACCCCTAGAGGAACAAGGTCAGCAAACCACAGCACTTCCTATCAGTTCTCCACCTGAAAACACTCAAAAACAGGCTATTTTTGGATCATGTCAGCTGCTCCACTGAGCATCTGCGCTGAATGTCAACTGCTCCTCCTTGTACCTGCGCTGAAAGTCAAAACCAATGAAGGCTACCTGCGCTGGGCGAGATTGGCCAAGTGGCACAGTCATTCTGCAAGGTGTCAACTGCCCAGGAAGCTTCCAAACTGATACTTGGTTCAAGGAATTCGCCCTATGATGAGTAAGAGGTACTTGATCTCCATGTGGAAGCAAGGATCTCCAAGTGGACTCAAGAACTGAAGTTTAACTGAAGAGGGAGAGGACACAAGGCAGCTTTATGTCAGTCTCAAGCTGACTCATCCTTTCTCCTTCTACCCTATATATAGAGCTCTTCTATGAGGTCTAGAGAGGCTGGAATTTTGTGCAAAGCAAGGAAGTGCTGTTGGTTTACAGTTAGAGTTATTGGGTGATTGCTTTTATAGAGGTGAAGAGGAGATTTCTTGCTGCTGGGGAGGTGCTGCTGGATTGGAGCCATTGATGGTTGTAACCTTCTCAGAACCTTTTACTTCTATCAATAAAGCTTTGAATGTTCTCCTATATACTTGTATTGCATTGATGTATTGTATTTACTTGTATATCTGATTCACTCTAATCCATGCATCAGTTATGAGTACATGTTTCTTGTAGTTTCCCTCTCTTGTTTGTGCAGGATCTTTGTGTAGCTGGGCCGGCAAGAGAACAAGGAGCTGGAAGCAAGGGACGAAGAGAGAAGACAAGATCGAAAAAAGCGAAGGATATCGGTTGGTCAATCTTTTCTTCCTTCTCTGTACTTTCATAAAGGAAAATATCAAAGCTTTACTTTCAGTTGTTGCTAAGGAATTATCACCCTTAGAGTAGGGATAGGGTCATTCCGAGTCGGATACTTTTCCCCACAACAAACTGGCGACTCCACTGGGGAGCCTAGTATCTTGTTGGTGTTTGTAGTATCTTTGCTATTCATTTCTTGAAGAAAAGAGTACCAAATCGAAAAGATTTTGACTATATCAAAAGCGAAGTAGAGGGGCTGCTACTCTTGCTCATTTTCTGAGCAGATTCATGATTTGAAGAGCTGATCTACAAAAGACTCTTGTGCTCTTTGTGATAGCTTTTCATCCTCTTGATCATCCCTTAGCTTGTACTTGACCTATAGCTTTTTATTTCAGCAAAAACAGTGAATTTTTGAGCTTTTTATGACCCGGAAATCCTTGTAAACGCAACTCTCGTGTCTCAGTGCAGGCTGTCCAAAGGCAGTCTGCATTTCAGCGCAGGTACTCCCTTCGGGAACTGCGCTGAGAGTCAGTTTGACAGACCAGAGCCTACGCTGGACCAGTTAGCCAATGTCTTGCTGAGGTTTCCTACTGAGTCTTAGCCCTGTTTTCACTGTTATTTTGCTGCTGATTGCTTGTCATTTGTACTTGTTGTAAACCAACTTTCCTTGACATTATTCCGCCTCAGTTGTGTGATGAAACTGTGATTGTTCTTTCAGTATTTCTTGTTTCGGTTACAGTTTCCCATTGTGAAAAGCAAACCAGTATAGCTGTGGCCTCTTAGATCCTGAACTGTAGAAGTGTCTTTGTGATCTTAAGAGCTAGTTTTATTACTGTTCATGGCTGTTTGAGTTTGTTTGTTTTTCATCTTGTGGTTTGAACCTATACATTTCCAGTGTCTAAACAAGTCGATCTTAAGGTGTCTTTTGATTTTGGACAAGCTTGTTTACTTCCGCTTGAAATTAGATTCAAAGTTACACAACAGTTTCCTTTTTGTCTTACATCAACATTAAGGATAAAGAAAAGAAATATCTGCATTGTGCATGTGCATTATTGACAGTTTGCATGTTGATTTAGGAAAAAGTGCATTTAGTGTGTGTTCTATGATCTGTGTGAAAAGTTGATGTCTTTCTTTTCCCTTAGTAGATTAAGGTTTTCAAAGTTGAAAGATTGAAAAGTTTTGCTTCTCATCTTAGATTGCATTTAGGAAGTTGTATATATACATCTCGTGGTGATCCTTAAAGGCAAACTGCTAAGCAAGATCAACATTAAAATAAATCCAATTTACATAACAACGCTTTGTAACATAACGCAAACATCTAGAGGTCTAGGTAGAGACGTGTTCCGGCGTCGTTAAACATAGTGACTGTCGATCTCTACGAAGGTGGGTGATTCCTCCTGAGAGTCGGTGGCACTAATACGGACTTGTGCTCCCACGTACCGTCGCGTATATATTGGGAGACCCCTATAGGCAATTATCCTTTATCCATAGGAAGCCGTGTCGACTGCCCTACTGATCGCGATGCAGTGAACACAGCATTCACGAAGATCGACCACCCGTACCGTAAAACGTATTCTGTGGTTTCGCGAAAGGTTTGGCACACCCTCTGCCTAGATCTCCAGAGCAGTTTCTTTTGGCCTTTTTCAAACTCTATAACTGAAAAAGTCCAACCGAGCATTTGTCACTTCGGGCTCGTTAAAACATCGAAGGCGACTAGAGTCATCTTTAGCTTTTTCTCGACTCTTAAAACATGAAAAAGCAAGTTTGTGTCTAAAAGCGTCGTTAATAAAATTTATTTTAAGCGGAACAAAATCACCTGTTATTCCCACGTTGATCTTTCAGTTGAAAAGTATGGAGCCCACCAACCAAGGAGGCAACCTTGGCGGAAGTCCAAATCCGTTCTCCTCTTGGGGAGATGTTGGTGCGCCTCATATGGCGACATTGTCACTTCCAGGATTGACAATTGGCCTACCTGTATGGCTCTTTTCAACTAATGTAGTCCAGATCGCCACTAATCCTGAGCAGTCGAATCAACAGTCAGAACAGTCTAGAACTACCCACCAGCCTTCCACTTCTTACAATACTTCCTCTGATCCTTCATCTTCGCAAGGTAGAGTTGGCAAAAGTCAGCCTCCCAAGGAGAAGAAGGAAAGGAAGAAGAAAGAAAAGAAGAAGAAGGAGCCTAAGGCGACTGGGGGCAAGCAAAAGACATCTGACGAAAACCCACCCACTGCACAGACCAGGCCTAAATCGCCATGTGTCATATGTAGAGGAGACCATTTCCACAGAGATTGTCCCTGTATTCCCCGGATACTAAGGGACTGGTCCCCTCGTCTGCACAATTCGGGGGCATCAACCTCTGACAATCAGGTTGATGGCTTTCCGTCAACCAGCGAAAGTGAAGGATCAAGACAAAAAGGGGGAGTAAGATTCCCCTGTAAGTTGTGTGAAGGCAGTCATGCCATCCACCGTTGTCCCTTCTTAGACGAAGCGAAGAGAGTTTTGGAAGATTGTCCGGTTTCACCGGTAAAACTTCCTCCTGGATACAAAAAACTCGTGCCAAGTCCTTCGTTGGTTGAAAATACAGCTGGCCCGCTCAAGTGGTCGGCTGAAGCGTCAGTCACTAAAAATGAACCTACTGAATCCAGACCGGACGAAAGTCCAAAGGTCGATACGGCAGTTGACCCGGTTCTACCTTCAGAAGTTTCATCTTCAAATGACACCGTCGCCGAAGAGTCATCTTCATGCGACACCCTCACTGAAGAGAATAAGGATGACACCATCCAGGTTCTTTTCATCAGCACCGACTCTGATGAGCGTCAGGGCAATGCGCCCATTCCCTTATCGCAGGAAGGAACATCATCAGGGTCATATCCGGCCGTATATTCGGTCCCACCACCAAGCAACCTGGTTGTATCCTTTGATTGGAATCAACTAGGCAGACCCCGGTTACCAGCCAGTGTACCATTCAGAATCATTGTCCAGATCTATAGAATGATCATGGCTGGTACTATCATTGATGAAGGGGCGTCTGTGAGTATCCTTTCCTCTGTTGCTTGGAAAGCACTGGGTTCCCCGGCGCTTTTACCTGAGTTAAGAAATCTCTCAGGTTTTGATAAAGGAACCAGTCGACCATTAGGAATCCTCCCCAATGTGCTTGTTACATTGAAAGGGAAGACCGTTAATTTGAACGTGATGGTCGTCCAAGGACCCTTGGATTATAACCTACTCCTTGGACGTGACTATATTTATTGCATGGGAGTGATAGTCTCCTCACTCTTTAGAGTAATGTGTTTTCCACACGAAGGAAGAATGGTCAAGCTCGTAGACCAACTTTCATTTCCGGGATCTCGCATCGCAAATAGTCAAATACCATTCCTAAATGGTCTGTTCACACAAGATTCGCCTCCGCCCCCAGTCCTCCTTCCCGATGAGTGCGAGTGATTCGGAAAGAAAGACTGGAACCCAGGGGGCATGCACCCTGGTCTACTTCGGGCAGAAGAAACCCTGGGTATAAGGTAGAATTTCCGCAGAAGAATATCACTAGTCCGTACCCCGTCCGTGGATGGAAGAGGGGTTGTTCTGGAATAGTATTTTTTTGTTAAAGTTATGTGTTTGGCAAAAGAGTCATTCACCTTTGTCTAAAGAGGTGGGCACTGCCCAAGTAGGAATTCCCTTATTGCGACAAGTAGTAACCATCTTTGGGGAAAAGCAAGCCTCACCCATTAAAACAAATGTTTTGAAGGATAAGTAGGGGCAGCCTCCAAAGAAGGAGATTCTATTGTTGTGACAGAGGGTAACCATCTTTGAGTAACCCAATGATAGACATTGCCGAAGAAAGAGATTGATTTGCGGCAGCAAATAGAACCCTCTTCGGATAATAAGTAAGAGATGGCGGTATCTCGAAATTATACTTTATACCTGGGGGCATGCAAACTTTTGGAATGTGAGCGAGGGACGACTATTTATTTTTTAAATTTTTAGGTCCTCCCTTTAAACCTGTAGGTCTAACCCTTTAAACTCGTAGGATTAGCCGATTCCGACCTTGCATGAAGAAAGTCTGTGGGGCAAAGGTAAAACTTGCCAAAATTGGAGCATAACTTCGTGAGATAAAGCTCCTTAAAAAATAGCTATCTCACAGGAGGCGTTCTTATTCTATGACTGGTATATCGAGCCGTTTTAGCACATAGTTCATGCTCGTTAAAAAATAAACGCGAGATCCGAGCAGTTTTAGCGCATAGTTCATGCTCGTTAAAAAATAAACATAAGTTTATGAGCAGGCTTTCCTTTAGAGTTCAAGCTCATTCAGAAAAAATGAACCGGTAAATACCTTTTTGAGATCGTAAATTCATCAGCCATAAAAGCCTTGGTCGTGTTTGTGCACCGTCACCTCCACCGTCATTTGGCCGATCATTCACTTCCATTTGTGTGTTTACCCATTTTGAGGAACATCTGCGAAGAGTGATTTCACCTAGCCATCCTTGTGACACTGCCGTGATTGGAGAATTCCAACCTGTACCTGGAATCTGCTGCTATCCCTGTTCATCACTCGTCCCTCAAAAGACGAGTCCTCTTTGAGCTCTTTTCAGACTCGTTAAAAGGACCGGAAGAGCTATCCCTCATTTAGACTTTAATCTTTTTGGACCTGAGGGATTATTACACAAAAAGATCGAGCGCTTGTCTTGTTCGGCTCGTTAAAAGTACCGAACACCCATCCCTTCTGTATTGTTTTATACTTTTTCGGACTTAAGGGATTAGATGACGAAAAAGGAATTATGGAGTTAACTTTCTGTACCTTTTCAGACTCTCTAAAAATGAAAAGGACCGAGTTTTCCTTGTCGTTAGACTCGTTAAAATGATTAAATAGTGACAAACTTGTCTTTAGACGAGAACGAGTTTCCCTATCGCTAAGCTCGTTAAATCATAGCGATGGGCTTGCCCGAAGGGCAGGTTATAGAACAAGCATATGTTATCCTCCTCAAAGCTTGACAAAAATAAAGAGGTACTGGTCAGAAATGACTGGGGAAAAATTGGGAGAACATCAAAGCTTAATGGTAGCAAGTCGCTCTTGAACATGACACTTTTCTTCCGTACCACATCGGGTTGGGTTGTTTCATTCACCGGTCTCATCACCATGGTATTCGCCAAACCATCCACATTTTGGGGTAATGCTACCGATCCATCGCATCAGTGTCGTTATATGTTCAAGAGAGGTCATTCTGAAAGTGTCAACCGTGTCCCATCCACTGCCATACATTATCCTTCATCCATTCATGATCGCCACCCTGAATCATATGTCACAGTTTGTTTTCACCTCCACTAAAATCATCAGCTCCGTTCCATGTCATTGATGTGGGATTCATTAAGGCCCTCCTTTGACGGATCGCTTCTTGTCGACTTCAGCTCATTATCCAAGAAGTTGATCTAGGAACAACCCCATCAGTACTTTGAAGCTTGCATGCCTCAATGGCAAGTTTCTCACTTCCGACGACAGGTATACATCAATGACCTTCGACCAGAAGATTTTGCGTGGCGTTCGACGCCAAGTCCTTTATTCACGCCACGTGAATTGTACTGCAGTACCTTGAGGGTCATTATCATTATCGGTGATTCCTCTCGCGCTTGTTAACGGTTTTCATCATTGACCGGTAATCAAGCGATGTCTTTCCATGTTCGACTTCAGCGAAATTCTCACATGGATCGACTTGTACTTAGAGTGAAGATCGAACGAGTTTGAAGACCCCGGATCTAGTTTCATCCATCCGGGCTACGATACATATTCAGGAAATATAAAAGCATTTGTCATGTACATCATTGCAGCAGATGATCATCCTACTCAAAGGATGATAATTTCAGCAGAAAATTATCAGTCTACCATCAGACGATCGTCTGTTCTATGTACCAAAATGTATTTATAAAGCTGAGCATGGGAATGCCCGCCTCAGCTAGATCATGAAAACAGAATGAAAAATAATGTATTGTATTGTATTCTATTACAGGGCACCTCTCAGCACTTGAATGAACTTCGGACCCTCTGGATAAAGCATTTCACCCGATAAACGGCCTCATACTTTAGGGGGCAACTGTTATAGACATTTTTGTGCCTCGCAGCATGGAGCATGAAATGTCGATAATTACAGGGATCCAAAGTCCCTAAACATGTTGTTCTTACCCCTAGAGGAACAAGGTCAGCAAACCACAGCACTTCCTATCAGTTCTCCACCTGAAAACACTCAAAAACAGGCTATTTTTGGATCATGTCAGCTGCTCCACTGAGCATCTGCGCTGAATGTCAACTGCTCCTCCTTGTACCTGCGCTGAAAGTCAAAACCAATGAAGGCTACCTGCGCTGGGCGAGATTGGCCAAGTGGCCCAGTCATTCTGCAAGGTGTCAACTGCCCAGGAAGCTTCCAAACTGACACTTGGTTCAAGGAATTCGCCCTATGATGAGTAAGAGGTACTTGATCTCCATGTGGAAGCAAGGATCTCCAAGTGGACTCAAGAACTGAAGTTTAACTGAAGAGGGAGAGGACACAAGGCAGCTTTATGTCAGTCTCAAGCTGACTCATCCTTTCTCCTTCTACCCTATATATAGAGCTCTTCTATGAGGTCTAGAGAGGCTGGAATTTTGTGCAAAGCAAGGAAGTGCTGTTGGTTTACAGTTAGAGTTATTGGGTGATTGCTTTTATAGAGGTGAAGAGGAGATTTCTTGCTGCTGGGGAGGTGCTGCTGGATTGGAGCCATTGATGGTTGTAACCTTCTCAGAACCTTTTACTTCTATCAATAAAGCTTTGAATGTTCTCCTATATACTTGTATTGCATTGATGTATTGTATTTACTTGTATATCTGATTCACTCTAATCCATGCATCAGTTATGAGTACATGTTTCTTGTAGTTTCCCTCTCTTGTTTGTGCAGGATCTTTGTGTAGCTGGGCCAGCAAGAGAACAAGGAGCTGGAAGCAAGGGACGAAGAGAGAAGACAAGATCGACAAAAGCGAAGGATATCGGTTGGTCAATCTTTTCTTCCTTCTCTGTACTTTCATAAAGGAAAATATCAAAGCTTTACTTTCAGTTGTTGCTAAGGAACTATCACCCTTAGAGTAGGGATAGGGTCATTCCGAGTCGGATACTTTTCCCCACAACATCTCCCCCTTTGACATCAAGAGAAAATGGATGACTGACCAATGTTACATGAGGACTTTCATATCTAAACAACTGAATGTTAACATTGATCATGCTTCCCCTTAGGCACATTTTGACTTCTCTGAACAAAATCCCCCTTAGTACATGCTGAGATGCATTATACCGTCCATGCTCCCCCTGAGCATATGTAGAGTCTGCAGAAATATTTTTGAAAGAATAATATGACTCTATAACTTAACTATGTGAGTATGACCTTACTATCACCAAGACCTCATACATACATAAATTACCCAGTTAAGCGGGGATACATAAAATGACTCAACCACTCAACCAAGTGGGATTACATATTTGACATAATCTCAAAAGTCCATACACGAATGAATATGAAAATCATTACATATTAGGTCTTTAGATGACCTTTACATCTAATGATATACACGACATTTACAAAAAAGAGTAAAGATATAAACAAGACCATGGTAGTAATCAACAACTATCATACACCATATATGATCTGCACCATAAGCATCTGTCAACAACATCCAGACCAACAACCTGTATATGTCCAATGTAGTATACCTAGGGGGGATAGTATGGGGTACATAGGAAGGTACCCAAGGGAATAATGTAATAATGGGATGGGCCATAATTAATAAATAAAGTGGTTAACCCGCATCATGTAAGGGACCATAAGTAGTTGGCAATAATGTGATAAGCCCAAGGTATTAGATATATGATATTGAGAGACCCATGGTATTGTATGTATGTAGCCTATATAGAGGCTAGAGACTCCCCATAAGAGATGTGAATGATTATTGTAGCAACAAGAATATGGCTTGAGGAGTGTTCTCCTTCGTTAAGGAGTGATTGTATAGTGTTACCCTACCTTAAGGGTTTGATATTCATAAAGATCTAAAATTCAGATGCACGTGCATGGTACCGATGGACTACTCTTTTGAGTAGATCTTATTATTTGTGTTCTTCTTATGTTTTGGGGACGAAACATGTTTAAGGGGGGTGGAATGTCGTATACCTAGGGTGAATAGTATGGGGTACAGATGGAGGTACCCAAAGGAATAATGTAATAATGTGATGGACCATAGATAATAAATAAAGTGGTTAACCCACATCGTGTAAGAGACCATAAGTAGTTAGCAATAATGTGATAAGTCCATGGTATTAGATATATGGTATTGAGAGACCCATGATATTGTATGTATGAATCCTATATAGAGGCTAGAGGCTCCCCATTAAGAGATGTGAAAGATTACTGTATTAACATGCATATGGCTTGTGGAGTGTTCTCCTTTCTTAAGGAGTGATTTCATGGTGTTACCCTACCTTAAGAGTTTGATATTCATAAAGATCTGAAGTTTATCTATTTCCCTTTTGTTATTTCTGGGAATTTTTTTATTTTCATACATTTTCAGGTCAGATCTATTACAAGTGGTATTAGAGCACTTTCTTGGGCAAAGTGGAAAGATTTTTATTTTTATTTTTATTTTTGTAGGAGTTTTTTGGGGTGATGAGTTTGCAGATCAGACATAAAATTTATGGATAAAAATTTGCAGAAAAAAAAATTATAGATATGGCTTCTTGTTAGAAAATTATATATTATGGAGCAATGGAACACATAAAATATTGCAGAAATATAAACACAGAAAATGCACAAAACAAGAGAGACACAGATATACATGGTTCACCCAGTTTGGGCTACGTCGACCCCGAACAGCCAGTCATTCCTTTCTATTATCCAACAAAATGAAGAGACACAACCTACAACAAATCCGCTGTAATATCCTCTGTTTTCTCTCACAGTCTCACCTCTCTGTTTCTCGCTCACACAGAATACACATCTATCACACAACCTCAAATACAATACCCTCATACAAAGAGAGGGGTTGCCTTCTAGGGCAAAAAACCCTAAACTAAACATAAGTTCTACCATCAGATCATCCGCCTAATGAACGGCCCAGATTGACTATAAATTACTATACTTTTACAAGGCAATTTTACAGCTATTTTTAGCTTCGGGGGCACTGCCCCCGAAACCCCCTGCCAGGGGGGCTCCCAAAGGTCGCAGCCGCCCCCCCTGGACCCCCCCTGCAACGAATATTTTACGGGCGGTGTTGCCGCCCCCATTTCGAACTGGGGTCCTATGTGGCGATACCTTTGAATATAGAAGATAATCAGGCTCCACACCCAACACTTCTTTGTGAAAAAATACCCAAATTCAAAAAAACAATCAGCTGAGTCGGAGTTTGGATGAGGGAGATATTGCTGATTTAAAAATCAATTGTGTTATAGAAATGTTTATGACGAAAATTCATGGACGTCGAATCTCCAGTAAATTTTTGTAGCTTTTGGTGAATAATTTTTAGAAACTAATTGTAGATCTAAGATCCTCTTGAAAAATTACCCAAATTGAAAAAAAAATATGTTGAATTGGAGTTCAGATGAGGGAGATAGCGCTGATTTAAAATCAACACTTTTTTCCAGATTTTTTGTGACAGTGGGACAATTGTAGCGCAAATCTAAAATTTTAGAGTGACTAGATCAGGATTTATATCACATGGAAAGATGCAAAATGGTTGTTTCATTTCCAAAAATAGGTTATAATAAGGATTATGAACAATATTGATCAAGTTGTGTCCATTTTAAAGTTTCGCCAAAGTAAGTGATTTTTTTTCAAAACCCTCTTGATGGCTTCTAGCAAGCATTTTTTTACAGGGAAAGGTAATGGTCCTACTATTGAAGAATTCATAAACGATATTAAGAAATCCTTTCTGAAAATTGGAAAGGCTTCGTACAGTTTGGTTTGAAAGATAAGGCTACCATATGGTGGAGCTCACTTGACAGCAAGAAGTTGTACAAACTTTCGGATGAATAATTTAAAAAACTCCTTTTGGACAAATGGTCTCAAGCTACACAACATGAGAATGAAACATGGAAAGGGTTATTTTCTGATGATATCTCCTTATTACAGGTTCATGGATGTATTCGGAAAGAGAAGATAATTGTGTCTATCAATCTTAATAGCAAGCATAATCTTATTAATGTTCATTTGGCTAAAAGATTGCAAATCCTAGCCAAACAAATGGAGCGCACACAAGTTAACAATGAGAAGGTGCAAGTTTATAAATATTGAAGATTTCTATGGATAAGTATGTATTGCATTCTGATTTTTATGATTCAGATATGGCTAATGTGGATGTTGTTTTGGGATTCCCTTGGATGGAATCTGTTGGTACTATCAATATTAATGTGCAGAAGAAAATCCTGAAGCTCTGGTATAAAAAGAAGAAAGCTACATTATAGGATATTTCCATCAATAAATAGGTAGAGTCCAAGGATACTGAAGTGGAAGATGTTGCAGGTACTGACACATCAGATGAGGAATCTGTGGTTGAAGTCATACTGGAAGATAAGCAACAACCACAGGTGCCACAACATGTACCAGATATCAATCAGGCTCCATAAGGTGGTGAGTTAAATAAAGATACACCATTGGTTAACACTTCAACATATCACCACCCACATCACCTAGTAAGAAAACAATCAACAAGATGGAAACAAATTAGCCACAAGGTCAACAACCTCCACACGATAGATAAAGAGGTGTGAAGATCCAATCACAACACATCAACATAGAGGAACTGATAGGATCAACTCCCATCTCAATTGAGCGAGGCACCTGGTAGATCTAGTAATTACCTGTCTCTGGGATGGCTACATGCATGGTACCAGTGGACTAATTTTTTGAGTAGATCTTATTATTTGTGTTCTTCTTATGTTTCGGGGACGAAACATGTTTAATGGGGGTGGAATGTAGTATACCTAAGGGGGATAGTATGGGGTACAGAGGGAGATACCCAGGGGAATAATGTAATAATGGGATGGGCCATAGTTAATAAATAAAGTGGTTAACCTGTATAATGTGAGGGACCAAAAGTAGTTAGAAATAATGTGATAAGCCCATGGTATTAGATATATGGTATTGAGAGACCCATGGTATTGTATGTATGAAGCATATATAGAGGCTAGAGACTCCCCATTGAGAGATGTGAAGGATTATTGTATTAACAAACATATAGCTTATGGAGTGTTCTCCTTCCTTAAAGAGTGATTGTATGGTGTTACCCTACCTTAAGAGTTTGATATTCATAAAGCTATGAAGTTTATCTATTTCTCTCTTATTATTTCTGAGCATATTTCTATTTTCATATATTTGTAGGTCAGATCTATTACATCCAACATCAGTTTCCAAGATAAGCCAATGTACCTTTAATATCATCAACCTGTGACAAAGTATGCTGCATATAGATATCAACTCATCCTCATGATCTCATAAAGATCAACTTGCTTCGTTTTCTTAGTAGAAAGAGCCTAATCATAACCTTCCATGAATCAACTAAGCATATGTCATATCTCCAATAAGTAACACAAAATCATTCACATAATATCATATGTATGTGGAAACACCATAGTCATCATCCATGACTATACCCTCATCATCGTACCAAGAATTGTATGATCTTTCCATAACATCCCTTGATATATCAACCATTTATCTTCACTAGGGATTTTTCCAACATCCCACATCTGATAAGCATCAACCATGATAATCAACATATGGGAGAATCAAACCTATCATCATAAGTAAGAAGTCATCATCATTATGTGACTAAGTAAGCCATGTCTCCATATATCCATATCTTCAAATAGATATGTCTTCATGAAACCCACAATAACACAATTGTTTTGGCCAACCAACATTATTTATCAATGTGTAATTTAAGTCATCATCCATGTATCCAGCATAACATGTATCCATCATAGAAATATCAATATGTATCTAGCTTCTCATCAATGTGAAAACAAAACCACGTGTTCACAGTCATTTGTCAATCGTTCTTGATACCATCAAGAGCAACAATCCTCAACCAATATACCATGTGAGAGCCAAGAACTATGGGAATCTTGCACCATAATTGAACCATATGAACTTTATGCATCTTTGAAGGCATGATGACAAAAACATAAAAGGAATGAATGACTCATCATCAAATAATGAAGTTGTGTATTCTAGATCTGTTCTTCTCCTTACACTTATGAAGACCACCATGTAAGAAACATATTATATGCATCATCAAAAGAGTCATCAACAATCATCAATAAATCTGATCTAAATAACAACTATGTGGCTCAAGCAATATCTAAGATTTCATAATAGATAACTCATGATTGTAGCATAGCATGATGTATCATTTAAACAATTAAACAACATAAGTGTCGTCACAATAGATAAGAATCGTTATGTACCAAAGACTTCTGAACATCATGCCAATAATGTATTATTTAGAAGCATAACATATTCTCCCCCTGAACCTGTGCCAACTGTTCACTGTCAGATCTGATCATTGCATAAATCAGTAAGAATCATCAAGGCATCATCATCAACTAGTTATACATCAAGTCATCAACAACTTATGAGGGTCAAAATCACTTCTACATATCATCAAAAGACTGTAATAATCCTCTATCATAACAAAAAAGATAATTGATAATTGATTGAACCATATTAGACCCCTTTTCCTGAGTATGTCTCACTACTTCTGCATCAAACCAACATACACACAACTGTGAAGTGTCCAACTTGTGTATATACATGACTTGTCTTCATGATAACTTCATATGAGGATTACAACACTAAAATTTCATACTTTCAGTTCCTCCTGAGTCTGTTCTGTCTATATATTGAGTTATGCCACATTTTTCTAACTGTAATTCATTCTTCTTCCATACCTTGGGGTGTGATGATGTTTGCTCCATTTGGTATGTTGGCCGAAATTTGCTCCTACATTCTTTTGCTATATGCCTAAACTTGTTACAAGAATAACATCTTATATGTTTCATATTCCTTCTAAAGAAATCAATGGCTTTGTGACCAAACATATGGCAAGAAAGATAATATCCCTTAAAATACCTGGAAGCTGATGATCTTTCTGTGTGACGACTATTAGCTTGAACAATTCTACTTCTGCATCTTGCTGCAACATGTCCAAAATTATGACATATAAACCATTCAACCTTATTCATTAGAGGAAAGAATCGATTAACACTTCCATGGTTAGTAAATGATTTTCTTTGAAGACTTTCTTTCCTTGGTTGTTGATGGGGTTGACCTCTTATCTCCTCGTTGGGCATTTCAGATTTTGTATTAGAGTTCCTTGCTTCAGTTTGTGAGCTAGTTTTATCTTTAATAGTTTCACGAAAACCAAGACTAGATTTGATGGCAGGAGACCTTTGACTACTAAGAATATCATCCAAAATCTTAGTACTATCTTGAAATCGTAAAATTTTATCCTTTTCTTCTAATTTACCTTTTAGGATATTTACCTCAACCTGATATTGCTCTTCCTTTTCAAGATATTGTGTCTTCATGATTTCTTCAACTTTTCTTGCTTCTTCCACTTGTTTCCTTAATTCGAGAACTTCATTTTCTTGTTCTTCAAATACTTGAAGTAGTTCTTCATTCTGCTTATTTTAATTTTTTAAGATCTTCTTTTAGAGAGGCGACCACAGCTTCAATACCTTCACAGTAATTGGTTCTTTTGATAAGTTCCTTGGTTGGTGTATCCTTTTCATTCACTTCATTTTTCAATGATGTCACTTCATCCTGCAAACTTTGACATTGATCTTCCTTTTCCTCATACTATTTCCTTACTTTGTTTCCTTCCTCTGACTGAGCTTTTAACATTGAAATCTCTTCTTTGTAGGTACACTCCCTTTTTTCCAATAGATATTGTTGATCTCTAATTTTTTCTGTGAGCTTTTTAACTTTTGGCTCTATATTTCATTCACTTTTGTTGACACCTAGTCATAGGGATTGGGTGAACAGCTGTAATTAATGTAAATAAATAATAGATAAGATAGAGAGTCATCGAGAGATGAACCAAACAGTCACTCCCTCTTGTATATAATAATGAACAACCTAAATGAATAATATAGAGTTTTGATTTGAGGAGTTACCTCCTGGTCTGACATGGTATCAAAGCAGGCGCCATGTTTTGGCTTCCCTTTTAATTTGTAACTCCTATTCTGTTTTTCCTTTGTTTTTCATCTTTTGCAGGCTGACATCTTTGTCAAAACCCTGCGAAATCTCATTCATTGTTAGTAGGTTTTAACCCCGTACAGAAACTACCTAGATACGAATTCTAAAACACATAAAATAAACAATGTGAGATCATAACACATAAAACACATATACACAGAGATTTTCCCACTGGATCCAAAAACCAGGACTACTAGCTTGATTGTTCATTATGTTCCTTTCAATGTTACAATACATATTTATACATGTCGAAGCATCCAATACCATGGACCGAAAACTATCGTGTCCAAAACCATGTGTGAAAATCATGCACAAAACCATAGGTATGTCTGCCCAACCTAACATAGGGTCCAAAACCAAAATTTTCCGAGGCGCTGCCTTGGACCCCATAGAGTGGGGTTATCTGCAACCCTTAAACCCCCTATGACTCCCCCCGCTACAGAATCGACACAATGAAGGGAGGGCTCCGCTCCCCTTCTAACCCCCCAGTTAACTATGTGGGCTTATCGTGGAAAGAATATAACACAACCCAACATTCTCCCACTTGTTGTTTTCTTTCCACAGGGGACCACAAGAGAGCTTAGTCATTTATCCAGCCCTGCAATTCCCATTGTTTCTCTACACCAAGAGAACTTCTCCGAGCTCACAGATTTTTTCAATGCATCTGTAGTATTCTTGAAAGTGTCCACCTTTACCAGAAACACCTTTTTGTCTTCTATCATATCCCTCACAAAGTGATACTAAACATCAATGTGCTTTGTCTTTGAATGATATGCAGGGTTCTTTGCCAAGAAAATTACACTTTGGCTGTTACAATCCATCCTTATAGCTCCTTTTACTAACCCCATATTTGAACACAATCTCTGCAACCAAACTGCTTCCTTGCTTGCATGAGTGGCTACCATGTATTCTGCCTCTGTAGTTGATAGTGCCACTACAGATGGTATCTTACTCATCCAACCAATTGCACCTCCAAATAGGTTAAACACATACCCACTTGTATATCTTCTTTGATCCAGATCTCCAGCCTAGTCTACATCAACAAAGCCAAGAATATCCAACACTCTATCAATTCCTGGTCTTCCTTGGTAGCACAAACCATAATCACTAGTGCCACACAAATACCTCAAAACCCGCTTCACTATTGTCCAGTGCTCCTTCCCTAGTTTTGACATAAACCTGCTCAATACTCCCACTGCATGTGTAATGTCTGGTCTAGTACATACCATTTCATACATCAGGCTACCGACTGCACTTGCATATGGAACATGGGACACATCCTCTTCATCTTCTTGTGTCTTGGGACACTGTTCAATAGATAACTTTACACCTATAGGAATAGGAATCTTCACCAGTTTACTATCCTGCATATTAAACCTCTTTAATATTGTTTCGACATACTTCCTCTGGTTTAACCAGAGCTTCCTCTTTGTCCGATCTCTTTTAATTTCCATGCCCATAATATAGTTTGCAGCACCAATATCTTTCATGTCGAATTTGGAGGACAAATGGGTCTTTAAATCCTGGATAATTTCTTTGTCATTTCCAACCAGCAACATATCATCCACATACAAGACCAGATAAATAACACGGTCACCAATTAATTTAAAATACACACAGTGATCTGCTTTGCTTCTGGTGAAGCCAAGTCCCTGTATAAATGTATCAAATTTCTGGTACCACATCCTTGGTGACTGTTTTAACCCATATAGATACTTTTTTAACTTGCATACCAATTATTTCTTACCCTTCACCGCAAAGCCTTCAGGTTGCTTCATGTAGATCTCCTCTTCCAGATCCCCATGAAGAAAGGATGTCTTCATATCCATCTGTTCTACCTCAAAATCAAAAGCCGCAGCAACAAATAAAAGTAATCTAATAGAAGTTACCTTGGTAACAGGAGAAAAAATATCACCAAAATCAATTCCCAACACCTAGGAATAACCATTTGCTACCAACTGAGCTTTGTATTTCTCCACCTTTCCTTCTGCATTTGTCTTCTTCTTGAACACCCATTTGCTGCCAATGGGTTTCCTTCCAGCCAGCAACTCCACTAGATCCCAAGCCTTAGTTTTGTGCAAAGATGCCATTTCATCAACCATGGCCTCTTTCCAGAGTTTTCCATCCTTTGAATCTACTGCTTCATTCACAGTTTTGGGATCATCGTTAGTAATAGATAAATAAAAATTTGAACAAAAACAAGATGGACTATACCTTTCTCGCTGCCTTCTTCCTCAAATTGATCTTCTTACAACCGAAGTTTGTGGCTCTTCATCTTCAGATTCCTCCTTTGCTGTAGAGTCTGATTCTTCCTCCTTTAGCTCAAACTATATCTTCTCAGGTTCCTTTGGTGGGACTTCATGTTTAATAACATATTTCACCTCTTTGAACACCACATATTAGTTGTACACAACCTTCCTTGTTGCTGGGTTCCAAAGCTTATAACCCTTTAAACCATCCTTGTACCTAATAAAGATGCACTTTTCAGATTTACTATCCAACTTGGTTCGTTTCTCCTTTGGAACATGTACATATGAATCACATACAAATACCCTCATATGTGAAAGAGAGGGTTTCTTACCAGTCCATGCCTCTTGTGGAGTCTTATCCTCCAATGTTGATGAAGGTCATCTGTTGACTAGGTAACATGCTGTCTCCACCGCCTCTACCTAGAATTCCTCTCCTAACTCGACACCACTGAGCATGCTTCGTGCCCTTTCCATCAACGTCTTGTTCATTCTTTCTGCAACTCCATTTTGCTGAGGTGTATATAGAGTAGTCTTCTACCGTGCTATACCACACTTCTTACAGAATTCTTCAAATTCCTTACTACAAAACTCTCCACTGTTATCTGTCCTCAACACCTTTATCTTCTTCTCTGTTTGGTTTTCCACCAGAGCTTTAAATTCTTTAAACCTGTCAAAGACTTCAGATTTATTCTTAAGGAGATATATCCATGTATTCCTTGAGAAGTCATCTATAAATGATACATAGTACACAGACTTACCCAGTGATGGAACCTTCACAGGTCCAAACACACCACTGTGCACAAGCTCTAATATCTGTTTCGCCCTCTTACCACCAGAGGGGAAACTCACCCGATTTTGCTTCCCATGTACACAATTTTCATAGAAATTAAAATCCAGAGAGATATTACTCATACCTTCTACCATACCATTACCACGAAGTATTCGAAGGCCCTTCTCTCCAATATGTCCAAGCCTTTGATGCCACAACATGGTCTTCTTTCCAGAGACCACTAAATTTTCTGCTCCACTTTTAGGAACCACAGAACTATTGCACCCATCAAAAACAATGCTACCTTATAGCTTGTACAAAGTTCCAATCCGAACTCCCTACATATATACCAGTTCTCCCCAAACCATCTTGTAGGTATCCTTCTTGAACACTGTTTTTACACTTGCACCATCGAGCTTGCTTACAGAAATCAGATTTCTAGCCAATGCAGGAATATGTAGGACACCCAAAAGTTTTCTAACCCTTCCCCTTGCAACTTCAACTTTACTTTTCCGTGACCAATGATTATAGCCTTCCTATCATCCCCTAAGAAGACATCACCACCATTGTATTTCTCATACTCGCAAAACCACTCACTATGGGGAGTGAAGTGAAAGGATGCACCTGAGTCAATCAACCATGCCTCATGATCTACATGTGTACTTGAAGAAGCCAAGTACACATCCCCACCTTCATCTGAGGTGGTTTTCACCTCTGTAGAAGGAGCATCATCAGATCCCTTTCCTTTGTCAGGAGCTTTAGATTTACAGTCCCTTTTGTAGTGCCCTTTCTTTCCGCATTTCCAGAACACCACCTTTACAGGTTTTCCTGGAGATTTAGATCTCCCTCTAGATTTAGATCTCCCACTCGATGACTTATTTTTGTTTATATTCTGGGACCGTCCTCGTACAGACAAGGCATCACCCTTCTGGCTCTCCATATTTTTCCATCTCATCTCCTCTGTCAGCAAGGATGAGACTATTTCATCAAACTGCAAGGCAGTTGCATTGATACCTATTACAATAACCATACTATCCCACGAATCTGGTAGAGAACACAACAAACTAATGCACTTATATTCATTTGAAATTTTGATATCAACAGACAATAACTGACTTACCACAGTATTAAACGCATTCAAATGCTCTGTCACCGAGTCTCCATCTTTCATCCTCAAGTTATACAATTTTTTTGCTGGAATAGTTTCTTCAGCAGAGACTTAGATTGGTACAAAGTCCCTAACTTGTCCCACAAAGCCTTCGCCATAGCTTCCCCTGATACATTCAGCAATACTGAATCTGAGACACACAATCGTATTATGCTCTTTGCCTTTCGATCCAAATTCTTCCATTCTTCATCGATCACTCCCGTTGGTTTAGTACCCGGATCTACTGCGATCCACTGATCTTTATCCACGAACAGATCCTACATCTTGAGTTTCCACAACTCAAAACTCTGACCATTAAATTTATTGATCTCTATCTTTCCACTACTCGCCATCTTCTTTTACCACTAGAATCGATCTCGCGGATCTCCCACTGAACAGGGTCTACCACAGGCGCGAGCGAAACCCATCAGTGATAAGGGTGCCCTCTTGAAGCCAAAACTACTCCGATACCAAATGTAGGTTTTAAACCCGTATAGAAATTACCTGCATATGAATTCTAAAACACAGAAAATAAACAATGCGAAAGCATAACACATAAAACACATATACACACAGATTTTCCCGCTGGATCCCAAAACTGGGACTACTAGCTTGATTTTTCATTATGTTCCTTTCAATGTTACAATACATATTTATACATGCCGAAGAATCCAATACCATGGACCAAAAACCATCATTTCCAAAACCATGGACCGAAAACCATCGCGTCCAAAACCATGTGCGAAAATCATGCACAAAACCATAGGTAGGTCCGCCCAACCTAACATAGGGTCCAAAACCAAATTTTCTGGGGGCGTTGCCCCAGACCCCATAGAGTAGGGTTACTTGCAACCCTCAAACCCCCTGTGACTCCCCCCACTAGGCAATGGGCACAACGAAGGGAGGGCTCCATCCCCCTTCTAACCCCCCGGTTAACTACGTGGGCTAGTTGTGGAAATAATATAACACAACCCAATGACTTGGATTTCCTCCCTTGGGCCAAATCTCAAATGCTATAAACCTGCATATATAAATATCATTGGGTTCGCTTTTCATCGCATATCACAAGTATCCTTGGCCTGATCAATGCCACTACATGTTTGTGATGTGATCATACCCTTCATTAAAATTTTTCACATCAGGACTTTTTCACTATATATATTTTTCATATTCACATGGTGATGTCATAACCCACTCGGACATAGTGCCCGAGGTTTAACTTTATCGGGCTCACTCTCCACCGTTGATTTCCATCCAAGGATCCAATGGCTAACATTGATTTCGGATGGCCTACATGCATGAGAGTTACCCACTGGAAAAGTGTTTTCTCTCTCCACCATTGATCAACGCTCCCACAATCTGACGATCTACAACGATTTCAGGTGGCCTACATGCACAAGAGTTACTTGCCTAAAATGAGTGTTTTTTCTCTCTCCTCTATTTTCTACGTGTCATCCATTCAATGGAATCGGGCGCTCTCCTCTAAATACCACTTACCATTTTCATCCTCCTGAAATCTCGCTTATCGCTTTAAAACTACCCTTAGTCTTGGTTAACACCCCGACTTGATTCACTTCCGATGATCGTTGACCTTCTACCATCGATGGCTCCATGACTCAGCCTCCGAAAACCGTTGATTCCTTTCCACTTGAACGAAATCTCATCTCCGCCATTCATCTCTTAACACCATTCATCTTTCCACTGTTCATCTCTTAAACATCAAACTCTAGTATATGGGTGAAAGATGGCAATACCAGGTTGAACGTTGTTGGTATAACGATATGCATTCAATCATATATATTGTGGGATAGTTCTCATTGGCAAGGAGAACTATCCTGAGTGGTCTTGGAAGATAAAACACACTCTCATTTTTAACGAGCTATGGAAAGAAGTGTGTGTTAGAGAAGGAGACGGAGCGCCAGAACATCCAACCTCAGACAAGGAGCTCATAATTTGGGAAAATAAGAACAACAAGGCCTATGCATTGATCACAACATCCATAAGCGAAGAGGTGAGTCAACATATTTCACCATTTTCAAATGCTTTCAAAGCCTTACAAAAGCTAAAGGAACTCTATGACTCACACTCTGCACTTGAAGTTGTTCAACTCATGATTAAACTCTTCACCCTTGAATTACAAAATAATGATCCTCTTGCCCTTGCATCCGAAGTAAAATCTATAATGCATGATATCAAAGTCACTAAGGTTGAATTTGATATTCCTCTAATCGCTTTTCTCGAGGCACTTTATCCTACTTACTCCAATTATCTTGAGTCATTGCAAGAAAATGGAAATCTCAAAGATATTACCTTTGACTCCCTTGTAAAAAAATTTGCTGAAAGAGAGAAAGCTTTTGGGAAGAAGACAACCCCTGAATCTTCTGAAGAGGTTGTGTGCCTTGCTCATAAAGAAACGAATCTTGGCCAAAATTCTTTCGGAGGAAGAGGTGGTCAAAGAGGAAGAGGAAGATATTTTAGAGGCAAGGTGTTATAGACATTTTTGTGCCCTACAACCCCAAGCATGAAATGTCCATAAACCAAGGGCTCCTAAGTCCCTAAAAGTGTTGTTCTAACCCCTAAAGGAACAAGGTCAACATATTACAGCTTCTCCCAGAAGTTCTCCATGAGAAACTACTCAGAATTGGTCAAAACAGGATCATTGCAGCTGCTCCACTAGCTAAGTGTGTTGCATCTCACCTAAATACACTATGAGGGTGCGTTGCATTTCAAGAGTCCATTCTGTGGGGTGCGATGGGCGAGAAATGACAAATGGCAGTGTCATTCCGTGAGGTGGAGAGGCAATGGAAGCTTCCAGAATCTTATCATGTGACACTTGCCTCACTGAATTCGACCAAGGATGAGTAAGAGGCCCTCAGTCTCCAAGTGGAAGCAAGAACTGTCAAAGAGAAGACACTAATGAAATCAAAAGTTGACTCATCCTCCTTACAGATATCTATATATGGATCCATCATCCCAGAGATCCAGAGGCTGGAATTTTGCATATTGTAAGGAATTGATGTTGGTTTCTAGAGACAAACATCAAATTGTTGGGTGATCTAAGCTTTGTTTGAGGTGAAGAGGGGCTTCTTTGCTGGGAGTTTGATGCTGGGTCAGAACAACTGGTTGTAACTCCTCCTGGATCTTTTCTTATTTATCAATAAAAACTATTTGAGTTTTCCTCCATGCTTTTGTATCATTGATGCTTATTACATTTGTATGGTCAATTTACATCTGATCCTAGATTGTTTATGATTATAGATCCATGTCTTTGTATAGTGCTATGCTTCTGTGTTCTTACAGGTACTTTTTGAAGCTGGGCGTGCAAGGGAGCAGGTAGCTGAGGACTATTAAAGAAGAGAGGGATCGAATCGAAGGATGAGCGCAAGACAGAGGTTGGTCTTTCTGTTCCTCTCTATCTATAATTCATAAAGGAAAAACAAAAGTAGTTTTTCTTTGTTTGTTTCTAAGGAAGCTATCATACCTTAGTGGGATAGAGTAGTTCTAAATAGACACTTTTCCCTGTAACAAAATGGCGACTCCGCTGGGGAGCTAATTATTTTGTTTGTTTATCATTTTTTGTTGTTTGTTTCATAAACTTACAAGTAGCATTCGAACTGCATTTGCCATAACAAATGCAAAGTAGACAACTTCTACTTCAATCCATCTACTGGATCTGTTTATGATTTAAACAACTAATTCACAAACTACCTGATTGCCCTTGTGATAGCTCTTAGATCCTCCTTAGATCTACTCCTGATTGTTGCATTACTGATTGCTTTTTACTCGGCTAAAACCCAAGAACTGAAATGCAAACTGTGATCCAGAACCCGAACAGAGTCTCGTTTCTGGCCCAGCGCAAGTACTGTTCAGAGATTCTGAATTTCAGCGCACTTCCCAAGTGGACAACCTGCGTTGCATTTCAGATTCTCTGTGTTACAGGTGCGCTGATCAGACTAGCTCTATGCAGTTGTGGCTTCTGTGGATCATTCTTTCCAGTTCTATTCCTGAATTTTGCTGCCTGTGATCAGTATATGTCTGTTTGAAACCCCTTTTCCTTACTGTTATTGTTACACAGTAATTTGTCAATGTCTCCTTGTCAGTCACCCTACTGTGTCAAAATCCACAATCATCAAGTTCATGCCTTCTGAACTGGCCCAAAACCCACTTTTCTAAAGTTTTCCTCATCAGCGCGTCTGTTTCTAAAATATCCGCGCTAACTGGCGGCTCTTAGTGTATTCAGTGCGCTGCCAGCGCGGAAGCACATCACTTTTCCGCGCTGGTCACATTTTATGAGCCAGTGCATCTCTCCTGTGTATTGGGTCGCGCTGACATGACTTTTACCGTTATTGAGGCGCGACGTCAGCGCGTCAGTCACCTTATAAACCGCGCTGATCCCCTTTGGGCGAATTTGTTCCAACAGCTAGCCTTCCAGATTATTCCAGGCTTGGTTGTTGGCTTTGTGAGTATCAACTCTCTTCTATGGCATGTCTGTTCGACTCTTTGCAACCACTTCCCTCAAGGATAAGCTCATCCTTCCACCTTTTTAGGAGGCTCCTTCTCCTATATAAACTTCCACCATGACCATGAGCAGCTAGCTGGGAATAGCTTGGATTGTGTAGAGCTTATAGTGCTCAGATTGCTGCTACTATAGGGGTTTGGTGTGCTAAGTGTGGAAGTGATTGATAGCTTAGGGAAGGTTGTTTTGTGTTGCTTGTGTGAGAGAGAGTTCCTTGTCTTGGGAGAATCATTTCCAAAGGTGAATGTTTGAGACGCTTGCTAACTGGCCCCTCCTGAGAAGGATACCAATGTCAGAACATTTGGTTGTACTCTTCTCTATTTTGATTAATAATAGATGACTGCTACTATTGTTCCATTCTCATTTGTACATGCAATGGTTAAATCTGAATTACATCTTTTCTGACTGGTGTATGGTTGCTTTTACTAGATTTCACGCTTGCGTTTGTTTCCTCTTCGTGTGTGCAGGTGTCTATTCGCAGGGATCGCGGAGCATCGTGACCAGCCAAAGCGAAGGAGCGAAGGCAGCATCTCTTCGTCAAACGACAGCGCAGGAATCCAAGTAGGTGCTCTTTACCTCTTGTTTAATTGTAATTAGGAACATGCATAGCAGCATTGTGTGATTGTTGCTAGACCCTTGCTGGGCTAGTAGGGATCGCCTCTATCCGTAGAGGGGATTTACCTCTCCAACAATTTGGCGACTCCACTGGGGATCAGCCCTTTTGTCTCTTGAGTCCACTTTTGTGTTTGAATTTGATTGTTCTCCCTTTTCGAGATTCTGGGATTGTTTCTCTGTTTATAAACTTTCTGGGTGCATCTGGGAAGTGTTTTCACTATTAAAAGGTCTCTACCTTTGGTTTGGGAAGTTTTTGTCTTGGCTTCACTTGTTTTTACCCTCAGCGCGCTTTAATTCAAAACAGACGTGCTGACGTCGCGTCCCTTCTTTTGTGTTGTCCTTGTCATCGCGCCTGTACGATCCATAGTCGCGCTGACCTCGTTTTTAGAGACAGCGCGCTTTATCCGTGTGCTTCCACGCTGACGTCGCACACTTGCTTCTTTGTCCTTCCTGTCATCGCGACTGTGTGGTTTATAGCCGCGCTGACCTTGTTTTTCTGAGACAGCACGTTTTATCCGTGTATTTCCGCACTGACGTCGCAAAGTTGCTACGGGACCCCTCCTGTCAGCGCCGAGTTGCTGAAGGCCACCCGCGCTGATCCTGTAAAACTTGATTTTGTCCAGATTAGCCTCCTGAACTTGTTGCTTTAGCTTTCCCCTCTTCTCTCCACTTGATTGGTGACTTGTTTTTCATTATCTGAACTCTGAGCTGCTTGTCTTGTTCCACAAGGTTTCGTTTTGCTCATTTTTCGGGTTTGCAAATACCTTCCTCTTTGCTTTCGCTGCTTGGTTTGTGTTTTCACCATCACTTTTACAGTTGCTGGATTGTGTTGAGTCTCTAATTGACTGGTTGTAACTCTCATCCTTCGGGTGTTTGCCTTTCTCCATTGATTTCGCACCCTAGCCCTAGGGCATCTAGTGGCCGTGTGTGTGTCAAGCCTTCCGTAAGGGTCTTGTTTGCTTGTTTGACCAGCCAACTTCAGATTTGTTGTTGCACTTGTTCGGTGATTGTTGAAGTGTTTTGGGTTGTGTTTCCGAGTGGTTTTCGCTTCCTACTTGCTTGCAATCCTTGCTTGTCTTGCCGAGCTTAGATCACATAGCTCGTGCAGAACTTACTTTTTCCTTTTGATTTGGAAGCCTTTGTTGGATTTTTTGGGAACTTTGTGTGCTTTCATTAAGTGATTTGCTTGGTGTTCCGGTTCCTCCAAATTCATTTAGATGCTTTGTGCCATTGAAAGAAAATCAAACTAGTAGCTTTGCTTTTGGAAATTGAAAAGGAAAAGAACATTTCGTTGATTTGCATTTTCAAAAAGAAAAAGTTTCCTTTCCTCGCTTTAGCTGCATTAGGTTGCTTGTTTGCTTGTATTTGTTTTGTTTGATCAAGATTCTTTACCTTCTCATAGCTAGAATTCATCGAACAAAATGAAATTCTTTGGCATGTAGTTTGCATCTAGGTAATTGTGAGAGAACATACGATAGAGCCTGAAATCGAAACTTAATTTCAAGATCAACTATAAAATGAACCGAATGAATCTAAAAACGCATTGGAACTAAACACAAATATCTAGAGGTCTAGGTTAGAGACGTGTTCTGGCGTCTTTAAACATAGTCACTATTGTTTCACATTAGGTTGGGTGATTCCTCCTTCTGTGACTCGATAGTGGTCTAACACGGACTGCGCTCCCACGTACCGTCGCGTATATAGGGAGACCCCACTAGGCTTTTATCCTTTATCCATAGGAAGCCGAGTCTGCCGCCTTGTGAACCGTAACACACCGAACACAGCATTCGGGAAGATTGACTGCAGTACGGAAAGTCCTTGGCTCTCATACGATTGCTGAGGTGTATAAGCAGTTTTACGGGTTGCTTGGTAAACCTTATACCTAGAGTCTCCAGAGCAGTCAGTTTTGATCCTTTTCGGACTCCATAAATGAAAAGGTGCCTGTGAGCGTCTTGTCACTTCGTGCTCATTAAACATTCGAAGGAGACTGGAGTCATCTTTTCGTCCTTTTCTCGACTCCTAAAACATGAAAAGGTCAAGTTTGGTTCTTGTGTCTAAAAATTAATTCGGCCACGATAACATCACCTGATTAGATCTTGTGTGCGATAGTTTTGGGTAGGGTTTTATCTTTAGTTTCCTTTAGGTTTTCTAAGGGGTCTGGTCATCCTGGCTGACCCGTCAACTCCCGGTCCAAGTGATCAAGGTTCTCCATCTTCTGTTGCTCCAGAGGTACCAGTTGTAAGCGGTACTCTTCCCATTGTTCCGAGTATCCAGCCTATCAACGTACGTGCCCCAGGCGACGAAGATTACATAGAAGATTGGAATCCTATCTGGGAGCCCGATTATACCCCTCGTACCCCTCGTACTCCTCTCGGTATGTCGTCTCCAATGTCTACTTCCCCCATGGATGAGACAGCTTCCAGCACCGGTGAGACACCCGTGGTGACGGACATCGAGACTCCGATCCCGGCTTCCTCTCCCCTCCCTCCACGATATCAATCAGTGAGGGATAGGATAGCCGCTAGAACTACTTCTACGACTATATGGGATCCTAGTCTTATTGCCTCCACCGGGCCCTTTGTTTCGCAACCCCTTAGTACACCCCTTACGTCAGGGCTTAACACGCCCGTTACCTCAGTTCCCACTAGACCCACCGTCTGTGTAGCACGTCTGACTACGGTTGTCAGTGCTGAACCGACGTCCTCATCTGCAAACCCTGAAGCTGGTCCCTTTTCTGGGGGCATTCCAGGAGCGGGGCCATATGATGCTTTTGGGCAACCCATTACGGACCCAGATTACGAAGGTCCCCTCTTTTACTATGATGAGAACGGTGAGTACCTCGAGACCATTTCGGTCCTTCCTCATCGTCCTTTCGAAGAAAACGAGGAACCGTTGAACGTTACGTATGATCCCGCTACTCACATTCTCCGTGGGAACCGGGATCCTCCCAGACAGCCCCAAGGACCACCCAATCAAGGCCAACCACTCTATGTGCAAACCCCTCAGGGGCAACCACTTTATGGCCCGCCTTACCCAGGACAATCTGGGGGCCCACAGGGTCAACCCTTCCAGGGACAACCCTCGGGCATTGGAGGTCCGTCGTATTCATATCAAGGTCAACCTACTGGCTATCCAGGGCAACCTGGTACCCAGCAGGGTTACCCAACTGGACAACCTGGGCAGCCTTACGTTCAGCAAGGCCAACCCGGTTTCCAGCAAGGGTACCCATCTGGACAAACTGGGACAGTTTATAATCCTCAAAATCAACCGGCAGTCCAGCAGGGATATCCTCTTGGGCAGGGGGGGCAACCCTATGTTCAGCAGGGTCAACCCACTGCTCAATCCATGAATCCTTTTGGGCAAGGGGGGCAACCTGCTATACAGCAAGGCCAACCCTCTGCTCAGCCTGTGCACCATGGAGGGCAGCCTGCCATGCAGCAAGCCCAGCCCTCTTCTCAATCTGTTCACCCTGGGGGGCAAACGGGCCAACCTTCTTTACAGCAAGGTCAACCCGCTGCCCGCCCTAATCGTCAATCTGGACAAGCTGGCCAACCTCGGCGTCAACCAGCTATCCAGCCAACCCAGTCATCCGTTCCGCAAGGACAACCCTTGGTGGCGCATGGACAACCTGGTGCCCAGCAACTCTATCCTGCTGGCCAACCAGGTCCATCTCAAATCCAGCCAAGTCAACCTTCGGGACAGATGGTTCAACCCCAGCCGGTTCAAGGACATTACCCTGGGCCTCAAACTCAAACAGGTTATCAACCTTCTTACCAAACGCAACCTGCCTATCAGGCTCCGTATGGGGCCCAGCAACCATATGGCTACCAGCAACCCCAGGGGCAAAATCAGTTTGCTCCTTATCAAAATTACCAGCAACCACAGGTCACTCCTTACCAAAATTATCAATATGGTGCACCTACGGGGCAAGCTGCTAATACGTGGGGAGCTGGGGGGCAGACACAGGGACAGCCGTCCGCATACGGCCAGAATCCGTACGGACAGAACCCCTATGGGCAAACTCCCTATGCGCCAGGCCCTTTTGGGCCAGGTCCATCGGGGCAAAGTTCTTACGCACCAGGCCCTTTTGGGCCAGGTCCGTCCAGACAAAGTTCGTGGGGGCAACCACCATCTGGTTGGAACCCTAATGTCGCCTCGAATCCGCAGCCACAAATGTCTTTCAACCCGCAGCTACCATTCTTAGCAACATTGGAACTGCCTAATGTGTCCAAGTTAACAAATGATCCTATTTTGGATAATCCATATTGGCCACCGGTTCCAACAAAAATACCAGGTGACTGTCCAAAGTTTGATGGCAAAGCTGGTGAAGATCCTCAAGCCCATGTAATGACTTATCACCTTTGGTGCTCATCTAACTCGTGGCTTGATGATTATATCCGGCTTCGCCTCTTTCAGAGGACACTCACTGGTTCAGCTGCTAAATGGTACATCGAACTCAATCGCGACATGTTTTCAGATTTCAACTCGTTGGCTATGGCCCTTTTTACTCATTTTCAGTTACCCATTCGGTATGAGACTGGGACCCATCTGCTCACGTCTCTCAAACAGGATACGGCTACGTACATCTCTGATCATATACATGAATGGAGAAGGCGTCGTTGCTTGATTAAATTTTGGATTCCTGATCAACTCCTGACCGACTGGTTCACGACTTCCTTTGTCCCTAAAATTGCAAAAGATATCGCAATGGGAGCGTGTGTAACTGAAGAGCAAGCGATCGCGCGAGCTCAGTACCTTGACTTAGTGTACTCTCAATCAGGTACTTTGTATGAGTATTTACCAGATGCCCCGAGGCCTGGACAACCCAAAGCTCCACCAAAGCCTTTTGTTGATGGAGTCATTGGTTCTATGAATTCGTCATCTAAGAAATCGGTCGCGAACCCTCGGAAGCAGAAACAGAACGCCTCTAACGAAAATGCTCCTCAGGGCCAATCAATACCTCCGAGGTAAACGCCGTCCAGTCCACCGCGGCGGATAAATCCTCGAAAGGCAAAAAGAAAGGAAAGGCTAAAGATAAATCTGGACAGCCCAAGCAGAACCCTCCTAAACCTCCCTCCGAGGAAGGAGCCAAACGAAAGCCTAAGTATCCTTGTCTTATCTGCGAGGAGGATCACTACACCAAGGATTGCCCTAGGCGGTCCGAGGTTAGTCGGCTTTTGAAAGGTGCTCCAGGGCCTCCTGCTGTGCTTAAAGAGCCTTTCCCTTCCCAGCAGATGCATCAGGTGGTAGATCCCTCCCAATCCTCTTCCTCGTTCGGTTCTCAAGTGTTCATGGCTGGAACGATTCCCATCCATGTTTCGCCTCGAGCGAAAGATTATCCATCTCCAGCCGGGAAAGAGCTGGAGGTTCCCTCCAGCGCTCCCCCGTCCAGTTCTAGTCCCCTTCATATCGAACGGCCCAGCACTGAGACGATCCCCCGACCCCCTCCCAAAGGTGTACTCAGGAAGTCATCTTATAACCCCAATGCTCGTGCTGCCCAGCACTATAGCATTGTCGAGGACTTAGCTCAGGCTCCCTCTGCTATGTCCGCATTAGAAGTCCTCCAGAGCTGCCCCTCCCAGAGGAAGTCCCTGCTATCAGCGATTGGTGGCATAGACCCGGCAGATTCGGATTTAATTTCTTTTGATCTCGAGGGTTTCACACAGAGACTGCCTCATCAGGTGGCCTTCCTTATATAGGTTCTCATCAACGGCAAAACGATCCATCGTACAGTCATTGATGAAGGTGCCTCAACCTGCATCATGTCAGTTGCTTGCTGGAAGGCTATTGGTTCTCCTGCTCTGAGCCAGTCTCCTACGACCATGGAGGCTTTCGATGGAAGAGAATCTCATCCATATGGTATCCTCCCGCGATTGCCTATCTCTTTAGAGGGGAAAACCGTAGAAGTAGAGGTTGAAGTCGTTGACGCTAATCTCACTTACAACCTCCTCCTCGGACGAAGCTAGACATATGCCATGCAAGCCGTGGCTTCCTCCTTGTTCCGTGTCGTTCGCTTCCCCCATCAAGGAAGAATCGTCACAGTGGACCAGCTGTCCTTTTTTGCTTCCTCTTCTGAAGGGAATGTGCCATTCGTGGAGCATACCTCCAAGTCATTAGTGAGTGTGGGTGCCGGATTGTTCAAAGATCCCTCATTGATGGGAGTCTTCCCCCTCCCACCTCCAAATCTCGCCCCTGTTAACATGATTTCAGTGCGTTCTGATCCATGGGTTCTTCCTCCCTTGAATCAGGAAGACTCTTGGGGTGAGATGATGTCGTTGAGTCCCGCCGAGCTCAACTACATCGAGATTGTCGCTGCATCGGCTCCCCCTCCTGAACCTGCTTTTCCAAGCAGCATTCCCGATTCATATGATCACTTCCCTTGGTTAGGAGATGAGGCCACTTCGGATCCTTTGAAGGAATCATTCCCCTTTGATGAGGCTATCATTGAGACTATGTCTCTCGAGGAGCTCCCTTGGTTAGATCACCACCATCGCTCTTCGTTTCTCCCTCCACATTCGGAAATGGTCGCATGTCTCGAGCGGTTTGCTTCATGTGTCCCATCTCCACCTCTCCAAACGCCTGTTCAGCTATATCAAGTGTCTTCGGAAGGAAATATGGGTAACATCACACAGACCCAGGCCATCGACATCTCTGTCAAATCAGGGATTGTCGAGAATATTTTCATTGGAGTCACGTGCACTCCTGAGGAAGTTCAACTTTACACCGCTTTATTTCGTGAATTCCGTGATGTTTTCGCATGGTCTTACGAGGAAATGCCCGGCATCGACCCTAGTATTGTGGTGCACGAAATTCCTACTTATCCCGGCGCTAAGCCTGTTCGTCAGCGTTTACGTCCGGTGCACCCTCGAAAGGCTGCCGCTATCAAGGCCGAAGTTGAAAAGCTCCTTCGAGCTGGTTTCATCTATGCCATTCCCCTCACGGAATGGGTATCCAATACAGTCCCTGTGAATAAAAAGCAGGGCACTATTCGGGTCTGTGTTGACTACCGCGATATCAATCGCGCCTGTCCAAAAGATAACTTTCCTACGCCTTTTATTGATGAGCTTATTGATGACTGTGCAGGAAGCGAGATTTACTCGTTTATGGACGGCTTCTCTGGTTACAACCAGATCAACATAGCCCCCGCAGACCAGCATAAGACAGCTTTCATTTGTCCTTGGGGCACCTTCGCTTATAAGAAGCTACCTTTCGGTCTCAAAAATGCCGGTAACACTTTCCAGCGTGCGATGTCGTATGCTTTTCATGATATCCGACAGATCGTACAGCCTTACCTGGATGACCTTCCAGCTCATTCAGCTAAACGTCAAGACCATCCATCTCATTTATGCGAAATCTTTCTCCGCTGTCGACACTACCGTATTCGACTCAATCCGCATAAGTGTGTCTTCTGCGTAGAATCTGGCTGACTACTCGGGTTCATCATCTCCCGGGAAGGCATCCGTTTGGATCCCCTCAAAGTCGAGGCCATTTTGAATCTTCCTCCCCCTGCCTCTTTGCAGCAATTGCAGAGCCTGCAGGGTAAAGCTAACTTTCTCAGACGATTCATTCCAAATTATGCCGAGGTGGCTAAGGGTTTCACACGGTTGTTAAAGCGAGACACACCCTTTCGTTGGGATGCTATCGCCCAGGAATCTTTCGAGCGTCTTAAAGACCTTCTTGTCTCAGCTCCGCTCTTAAGACCTCCGAATTACCACCGCGACTATACCCTCTATCTTGCCGCCGCTGACACCACCATCGGCATGGTTTTAGTGCAGGATGATGATGCTGGCACCGAGCACGTTGTCTATTATCTTAGCCGCAACCTTCTGGATACGGAAACTCGCTACGCATATGTCGAGAAGTTGGCATTGGCAGCTGTCTGTGCCGTCCAACGATTCCGTCATTATATCCTATTGCGCACAACGACCGTGATCTCTGATTGCAACCCCATGACCTACATTTTGTCACGTCAGCTGCTGGGGGGCAAATACTCGAAGTGGATTGTAATCCTCCAAGAGTTCGACTTGGAATTCACTGCAGCCAAGTCTAAGAAATCTCTGGTCTTTGCTGAACTGCTCTGTTCCTTACCATCTCATTCTGCACCATCTCGCTCAGAGGAACATATCTCGGATGAAACACTGTTTCTCATCAGCACCCTCGACCCGTGGTACGGGGACATTATCGTATATTTACAGACGTCTTCCTTCCGTCCAAATGCATCGAAAGATGCTCGACAACGAATTCGTCACCAAGCTCAACCCTATCGCATCTTAGGCGATACCCTGTACTGCCTCGGCGTTGATTCTGTTCTCCGTTGTTGCTTGACTCTCGAGGAGGCTGAGCAGGTTTTGAATGACTGCCACTCCGGCGCTTGTGGCGGCCACATGTCGGGATATGCTACCGCCCAGAAGATCCTCCGTGCTGGTTATTTCTGGCCTTCCATCTTCAAGGACTGCATCCTTTCTGTACGTGCATGTCACGAATGCCAAGTTTACCACCGGAAGATGCGTGCACCTGTTGCACCACTGCACCCTGTTGTCACCGTAGGTCCATTTTCCAAGTGGGGCATCGATTATACATCCTGTAACCCTCGTTCGGCCGGGGGGCATGGGTACATCATCGTTGCTGTGGATTATTTCACCAAGTGGGCCGAAGCGATGCCTACATTAAACGAAGATGGTTACACAGCGGCGCAGTTTTTATTCAATCATGTCATTACTCGTTTCGGAGTCCCTCAGGCTATCGTCACAAATCACGGAAAGCATTTCCGTAATCACATGATGACAGAACTAACGACCCAGCTAGGCCTGTGTCAGGATAGTTTGACACCGTACTATCCACAATCTAATGGTCAGGTCGAAGCCGTGAACAAAGTTTTGATCACTATGCTTCAACGCACCGTCAATACGCACAAGTCTAATTGGCATCTGATGTTGTTCCCAGCCTTGTGGGCCTACCGGACTTCTGTGAAGGATGCCACCGGCTTCACTCTGTTTCAATTGGTTTATGGGATGGAGGCTACCCTACCCGTCGAGTGTGAGATTCCTTCGTTGAAACTAGCTGTCGAGTTGCTTCCCAACACCACTCCGGTGGAGGAACGGCTTCTGTACCTAGAACGGTTAGACGAGACTCGTCGTTTAGCCTCTCTGGCTATCGAAGCGCAAAAGAAGAGAGTCAAAGCTCACTTTGACCAGAACATTCATCCTCGTTCCTTCGTTGAGGGAGATCTAGTACTGCTCTACAATCAAGCTAAAGATAAGCTGGGGGCAGGAAAACTCGAATCCATGTGGCTAGGCCCCTATATCGTGAAAAGAGTTTTACAAAAGGGTGCATATGAGTTGATCGACTACGAAGGAAATCCTCTTGACAAGCCCCGCAACGGGCTTTATCTGAAGAAATATTATGCATGACTTCGTGCACTCAGTTTGTACATACGCGTGTTTAGTGTGTTTGGTGTGCATGATTTCATGTGTTTCTTTGGTGTGAAAGCGTGTTTGCCTCTTATTGTGTTTTCTTCTTCTCGTGCAGATGTCTAGTGCACCTTATGTTGGTTTCGCTGATGGCGCCTGCCGTAGTACCTGCAATTTGTCTTCTGCGGCATGGGCGATCTACGATCCTCACGGAGAGTTGCTAGATCTTCAAGGAGTCTGTCTCGGTCGTACCACTAATAATGTTGCTGAATACAGTGCCGTAATTGAGCTACTAGCCGAAGCAGTTGATCTCGGCATTCGAGCAATGATGGTAAACCTGGACTCCCAACTGGTTGTTCATCAACTTAACGGGCGATATTCCGTCAGAGACCAACGTATCCTAAGGTTGTATCTACGTGTCAGATTGTTGGAAAGGAATTTTGACTATATCACATATCAACATATTCCGAGACGATTAAACACGTTGACTGATGCATTGGCAAATCATGTGTTAGACAGACATTTGCGAAATAGATAACATCATACAAGAAGGCATAGAAAGCATAATAGAGTAAAGCATATGTAAATATTTTCTCAAGCATAGTTTGCATGCGTGCTGTGTGTGCTTTTAAGCTTGCATTAAAAACAATAAAATACATGGGTCATGTGTTGTGCAATTCATACATAAGATCACATTTGTACTGAAAATTTGCATAACATAAAAGAAAACATCATCATATGTAAACGAGATCCATCCAAAAATCGGTATGTATATATATATATATCGTGTGGCGCACTGAGGCGCTCAAAAAATAAGTGTATGTGTCAAAATATAAGAGTCACTGTTCTCCATACATCGAGACAGATGTCTCGCAAAACATCAAAAAGAAACCTAGGCGACTACTGTGCTGGGTTGTGCTCTCTATAGCACACAGTCGCTCGTGCCACCCGCCTCAACAGGCGGTGCACCCTGGGTACCACCCCCACTGTATGGATCTGGTGCTCTATGGGAACCTCCTCGACTCCCTGATAGTCCGGCACACCCTCCAGCAACCCCTCAAGGTTGCGAGCTATGGTCTCTGAAGTATCAACTCCTGGAGGGAACAAGGCAAGGACATTAGCTCCCTGCCCCTCTCTCCGTGCCTCTGGGGCTAAGTCGACGGGTCTGACAGGTCCCACATCTGCACACGGTGACATTTGTTAAGACATATACATTAAAATCAAAAACATTAAAAAACTCAGAAAAATCAAAGTGTCATACCTCCATCATCCCAGTGGTCTCCCGGCGGTAATGGCATGTCAGGATCGTTGCGGAAATCCATACCAGCGTATGGCCAATCCTCAACGAAAACGATCTGCTGCTCCAACCACTCTCGAAAAACCACTCCCCAATTAGCTGGCCGGCCACCGCCCCCGCGTGGCATGATGCGAGCCCATCGAGTGGCCCTCGTCTCCCGCGGACTCCTGGGAGGATCCACGGCTATAGTCTGCAGCCGCATGACTGGCACCCGCTCCAGAATAAGTGGAAGTAAGAGCGACCCATAGCCAAACTGTTTCGACTCTCCGCGTCGACAGTTGTTGAGTTGTCTCTTCATGCTGTTGGTCACTGCAGTAGCCCAGTCAAACACAGTAGGCTGTAGGCAATCAAGAGCCAGCAGCAGATGGGTCTTCGAGGCCTCGTGGTTGGCCAAGCTTCCCGCTGCCCGGGTCACCATAAAAAGAATGGTGCGAAGAACTATGTCTCTCACCGTGGGAATTGACACCTTCCCACTCCGCGTTTTCTCTGCCTCTGGACATACTCGAGCCATGAGCTGGTCGAGAGTCTCGCCGCTGGGCCGCTGCCCCTCCAGAATGGGCCTCGCCCCCCGGCGCGACAAACCGGTCAAGAAATATATGTCCATATAGTCAAACTCGATGTCTTTACCGCGGATGGTAAATTTTCCGTCTATTGGGTTCCATGCCCGGATCAGGAACTCAAGCAAGTCATGATGAGCTCTCAAGCGTGGAGTCAGGAAGAATTTTAGAAATCCACACGCCCGCATGGCATCTCGACAATCCGCTCTTGCAAAAGCGGCTATATCCTCAACATCATGAGCCCTCTCTTGCCACTGGAAGGCCATTGCGTCCTGCATGAACATTAAAACCATTTAGAATGCTGGCTAATAAAAATTTCACGTCCAAATTGTAAAAATTGAAATTTGACTGCGCCAGCGCGGCTGTTTTTAAAACAGACGCGCTGAAAATGGCGGTCCCTTTGTATTTTCTCCAGGTCAGCGCGGAAGAACACGGGTTTTCCGCGCTGACCCGAAATTTGGTACGTGTAATTTTCATCGGTCAGCGCGGTCCCGAGCGGGAAACCCGCGCTGACCGAGAGTGCACCAATGGCTCAAAAAATCGCCCAATTGGGCCAATCCCACCGTCAAATTACAAATAAAAAGGCTCAAAAAAGGGCGCGTGGCAAGAGGAACCTACCTGGAGCAAGCCGTTCGCCAAATGGTGTCCGCACGAGGAAGAATTGGCTCCGTCAACTTCACAGCTTCACAACGTTCTCAATGGCTCAATTTGGTAACAATGGTGAAAATGACTATTTACCTTTCTATTTATAGTAAAAATGACTTAATTGACTATAATTTTTACAAATATGGGTTTATGGTCATACTTTTACCATGGATTTAGCGTTGCTGTCAATATTTTAATATGTTTTTGACATGTCGAACGGATTTATGCGGGTATTTTTATTGTGCAGGTCCTTCAAAACTGTGAAAATCATAATGATCCTAAAATCACTTGATCGCAACCATGTCGTCTTTGAGCTCTTTTCCGGCACGAAACAAGAAACGATGGCCGAGTCTCCTTTCAGCTCGTTAAAAGGAATGAGAGGCAGTCATTTTAAGCTCTTTTTCCGACCGTGTAACTTAAAAAGATTGCCGGGTGTTTGTCGTTTCGCACTCGTTATCGGCTCTAAAACGATGTGTTTCCGACCGCTTTTTACTTTTTCAGGTCGAAAGCACTATTTACGAAAAATACTCCTCGATTGTAATGATCGGGCAGTTCTTCCAAGCATTGTTTTATACTTTTTCGGGCTCGGGAGACAGAACTGTACGAAAAAGGACCCCCCCTGGAGTCTCCTTTTCCGATGTCTTTTCAGACTCTCTAAACAAGAAAAGCCACCGAGTTTTTCCTTTGTCAGGCTCGTTAAACACTTGGTGACATCGGGCATTGTCGAAATGACACTCTTCAAGCATATGCTATCCCCGTCAAGCTTGTCATCCAAAAATAATCGGGGTACCTGCCAGAAATGGTGGGGAAAATGGAACTGTAATCATAATCATGTCGGCAGTATGTCGCTCTTGAACATGGCACTCTTCTGCTTCGTGTCTGGGTGGGACCATCTCATTTTGCTTTTCGCTGGCTTCCGTGGGTTTGGGTTATCCTATTTGGCCTATCATCTGCTCATTGCCATCGTTATCATACCCTTTGCTCATTTGATGTCAAATACTGCCAAATCCGCTATAGTGTCGCTGATATGTTCAAGAGAAGTTGACCTCTGCCATAATACACCCTCATCTCCTGTCTCACACAAATCATCTGTTACCTCTGTCTCGTGTCGATGATGTGGGAACCATTATGGCCCACCTTCGATCAAAGTCACTTCCTGTCGACTTCGACTCATTATCCAGGAAGGTGATTTAGAGACTCCCTTCAGGTGCCTTAGAGCCTGCATGCCTCAATGGCAGGTTCTTCGTGTTCGACGCGAGGTTTTCATCATTGGCCTCCGATCGGATGATTCTGCGGGTGTTCGACACCAACTCATTGATTCGCATGCCGCAGATTGTACCTATAGTACCTTGAGGGCCATTGACATTATTGGTGGTACCTCTCGCGTCTGTTAACAGTTTACATTATTGACTGGTAATCAGACGATGTTCATGCGTGTTCGACTTCAACTCATGTATTCACATGCTTGAACTTGTACTTTGTTCGGGTCGAGACGGAGCGCAAGACCCTGGATCCCTGTCTGTCGTGGTCCAGGTTGCGATTTTGTGGATGATCATTACATGACTCATTGATGGATGGGTGCACCCATACCTGAGTCTTCATGGATGGCTGCGACCATACCTTATCATTATTCTGGTCTCTTTAGCTGGGTGGCTGCATCCATTCCACAGACCTTTTCACATGTCTTTTGGATTGATGCGCCCATGCCTAGACTGCATGTACTTGATTATCAGAGATATTCGGTCCTTCCTGGTGGTGCTCCAGTTCGGCAAAGTGTTGTAAAGCATTTCACTCCTCCCACTCTCTCGGTCTTCATGCTTTAGGGGGCATCTGTTACACAGTAATTTGTCACTGTCTCCTTGTCAGTCACCCTACTGTGTCAAAATCCACAATCATCAAGTTCATTCCTTCTGAACTGGCCCAAAACCCACTTTTCTAAAGTTTTCCTCATCAGCGCGTCTGTTTCTAAAATATCCGCGCTGACTAGCGACTCTTAGTGTATTCAGTGCGCTGCCAGTGCGGAAGCACGTCACTTTTCCGCGCTGGTCGCATTTTATGAGCCAGCGCATCTCTCCTGTGTATTGGGTCACGCTGACATGACTTTTACCGTTATTGAGGCGCGACGTCAGCGCGTCAGTCACCTTATAAACCGCGTTGATCCTGTTTGGGCGAATTTGTTCCAACAGCCAGCCTTCCAGATTATTCTAGGCTTGGTTGTTGGCTTTATGAGTATCGACTCTCTTCTATGGCATGTTTGTTCGACTCTTTGCAACCACTTCCCTCAAGGATAAGCTCATCCTTCCACCTTTTTAGGAGGCTCCTTCTCCTATATAAACTTCCACCATGACCATGAGCAGCTAGTTGGAAATAGCTTGGATTATGTAGATCTTATAGTGCTCAGATTGCTGCTACTATAGGGGTTTGGTGTGCTAAGTGTGGAAGTGATTGATAGCTCAGGGAAGGTTGTTTTGTGTTGCTTGTGTGAGAGAGAGTTCCTTGTCTTGGGAGAATCATTTCCAAAGGTGAATGCTTGAGACGCTTGCTGACTGGCCCCTCCTGAGAAGGATACCGACGTCAGAACATTTGGTTGTACTCTTCTCTATTTTGATTAATAATAGATGACTGCTACTATTGTTCCATTCTCATTTGTACATGCAATGGTTAAATGTGAATTACATCTTTTCTGACTGGTGTATGGTTTCTTTTACTAGATTTCACGCTTGCGTTTGTTTCCTCTTCGTGTGTGCAGGTGTCTATTCGCGGGGATCACGGAGGATCGTGACCAGCCAAAGTGAAGGAGCGAAGGCAGCATCTCTTCATCAAACGACAGCGCAGAAGTCCAAGTAGGTGCTCTTTACCTCTTGTTTAATTGTAATTAGGAACATGCATAGCAGCATTGTGTGATTGTTGCTAGACCCTTGCTGGGCTAGTAGGGATCGCCTCTATCCGTAGAGGGGATTTACCTCTCAACCATTTATTCCGCCTCCTTTGTACAGAAGAACTGTAGATGTTTTTGTGTGTTTGTTGAGTCATTTACAGTTTTCCTTTGCAAAAGTAGGATAGTCGTACTGTCATCCTTTGATTTGAATCTGTCGCAAGTGTCGATTTCGATCGTAGGAAAAAGTTTGATTTCTGTTGACGGTCGATTATCCTGTTACTATTGCTTTTGGTCTGAATTTGTAATTTTCTAGTGTCAAGAACAAGCATTCAGTTCAAAATCGTAAAGTGTTGTAATCGTCTCCATTTTTTGATTTCGAAAAGAAGCTTGTTGATATTCGTCGCTTGAAAAGAAATTCAGATTTGTGCATCAAATTTCTTTTTAGCATCCATATACTAAGAAAGTCGAAAACAAATACATGCATGTGCATTTGCATATAGACAGTTTGTTTGGCTTGATTTAGGAAAAGTGCATTTACAGTGTGCTCTTTGCTCTTTGTGAAAAGATTCTGTCTTTCTTTTCCCTTGTAGCTAGGATTTTCATTGCATAAAGGAGATAAAAAGTTTGTTTATCATTTTAGATTGCATTTTAGGAATTACATCTACATCTCGTGGTGAACCCGAAAGGAAAACTTCATAAACAAGATCAACTTAAAATAAATTCAATGAATCTAACAACGCTTTGGAAATTAACGCACAACATTTAGAAGTCTAGGCTAGAGACGTATTCCGGCGTCGTAAAGCCTGGTAACTGTTGTTCTCACTGATGGTTGGGTGATTCCTCCACTTTGAGACGATAAGTGCCAGTACGGACTTGTGCTCCCACGTACCGTCAAGTATATTTTGGGAGACCCCAATAGGTTTAATCCTTTATCAATAGGAAGCCGTGTCTGCCACCCTATCGATCGCAATGCACTAAACACAACATTCGGGAAGATTGACTGTCGTACCGTAAAAAGTATTCTACAGTTTTGCGATTGGTTTGGTACTCCCTCTACCTAGACTTCCAGAGTAGTCCCTTTCATTCCTTTCCAGACTCCTTAACGGAAAAGGTCCATCTGAGCACTTGTCACTTCAGGCTCATTAAAAATCGAAGGAGACTAGAGTCATCTATTGTTTTTTTCGACTCTTAAAAACTGAAAAAACAAGTTGTGTCAAAGCATCAAAAATTCATTTAATTCAAAAACATACTTCCCCTTTATTTTAGTTGATCGAGTAATCCACAATCGTGGAAGAAAGTCAATTGAAACCTCGTCGTTCGCGGAGGCTTACGAGTCAACCGTCTTTGTCTCCGGAATCAAAGCCAGTACGGACAAAGCGAACTCGTTTAACCGGTTCCAAATCTCCTATTAAAGTTAGAAAAAGTGTTCCAATGACATCAGAGACTTCGGTTACTCCAAACATTTCTGGAATCCCTACCTCTACAGAAGAATTTCAGTAGCTACAAAAGGACAGTGATACTGATCCTAGTCTGAGAGTAAACACTTGTGTTACCAAACCAGTTCCATCTACAACCGGTTCGGAGAGTCTTGCTCTTCAAACATCTGTCGCTGCCGATTTCACACCTTCTTTGGCACCAGAAATATTCTACGGACCTAACGGTCTTCCCCTTCCACCTGGTTTGATTGCCATAGAAGAAATTGTAGAAGATCCTCCAACAAGTACTCCGTCGCAATTTGGAGTCGGGATCACTCTATATCCTTCTTCGTCAGAAGTTAGTCTACCACCAGCGGAAGCTCCTGTAGAATCGCTAGGTAATCTTTTGGATAGACTACAAATGTCTGAACAACCGTCAACATCTAGGACTGTGTCGTCTGACACAGCGATGGCAGAACTCCCTGCTATCACTCCAACAATGTTCGTCGGTATACCATCTGTCCCGACTAGCTCTCAAACACTAGAAGGAGTCCACTCAGGGGCTATCTCGACAGTATGGTATGTTCCTGTTTGTTCATCCGGAATAATATCTGGAAACTCTTATGTTGAGTCTCAACAAATTGATCCATTTGGAAGTCAATTTGGGCAGTCCGGACACAATTCCCTTGAGTTCTGGATTACCACCGTATGGGGGGCAGTATACCCTTTCATTATCCCCTCCGGGGGGATATCCATACGGGAGTTCACAACCACATTCAGGTTATACTGGAATTACCTCAAGCAGTTGGGTACCTATATTACCTCAACAACCAAGAGTTGTATACTCGATGCAAAAATGCTTACCTATGTCAAATATCCCAACTACGCCAGCTATTGTAACGGTGTCGCAAATTCAAGCGTTGCCTGTTGTATGCCAACATCAGGTTTCTCAGGTTGTAATGCAACAACCCCTTGACCCTGCGAGTCAACCACAATCACCGACCGGTGGAATGACACAGGTTCAGACGGGTACAATTACCCCTCATCTTGGTCAAAATGTTAGTATCGGGCAACAACACATGGCTTCACAACCAGGGCTGGTGCAATCCCAACAACCGCAATTCCAACAAGTATACCAAGGTTCTGAGCAACAAATCTTTGCTAATAGTGGACAACCATACATTCAAAACGGTCAAAATCAACCATTTTACAATGGTCATGCCCACCAACCTTACCAAACATACCAGCATCAAATACAATATGCCGGTATGCAAAGACCAACTGCTCAGGCAATCCCATCTTGCCCTGGGTATGCTTCACCTAACCTGAATCAACAGTTGCCCTTTGTGGAAACTTTGGAGTTACCTGATTTAAACTGGTTAACAAACGATCCAATCGCTTAAGCCCCTTGGTGGCCAGCAATTCCGCATAAACTTCCATCAGATATTCCTAAATTTAATGGAAATCCGGGTGAAGATCCATTGAATCACATGATGACCTTTCATCTATGGTGTTCATCAAACACCCTGAATGATGATTCGATAAGACTTCACCTCTTTCAGAGGACGTTAACAGGTCCGGTGGAAAAATGGTACATCGAATTGCCTAGAGCTTCGTTCGACAACTTCAGTACCTTAGCCACAACCTTTTTAACCCATTTTCAGTTACCAATAAGGTATGAAACGGGAACATAACTTCTTACCAATTTCAAACAGACAACGGCCACTCACATATCTGATCATATACATGAGTGGCGACGTCATCGTAGAATGGTAAAAACGTATGTCCCCAATCAGCTCTTGGCTGAATGGTTTATCAAGTCATTACTACCTTCCATTATGGAAGATGTGGAAAAGGGGGGAGTCATAACAGAAGAGCAAGTCATCGCTCGTGCACAATATCTGGACTTGATTTACACTCAGTCCGACACGCTCTACGATAAAATACCTGACGCCCCTAGATCGGAATTCTCAATTCCTCCCCCTGCTAAATCGAACAATGACTCTCATGCCGGTGATGGCGTGATTGGCACAATAGACACGAAATCGACAAAGGCTACATCCAAAAAGGCCCGTAAGATTTCAAGTCAAAATGCAAAAGATGAACTTCTTGCTTCGGAAGTAAATGTTGTATCGACAGATAAAGTCAAAGAAACTAAACAACCAGGGATCAAGAAGAAAGGCAAAGGGAAGAAGAAGAAACAGGAGGAATCATCACCTGAGAAATCTTCTTCAAACCCTCCTGGAGATAGGAAACCAAAGAATCCATGCTTTATATGTGATGAGGATCATTGGACCGCATATTGTCCACACAGAGCTGAGCTTAAGAAATTCTTCAAGAATTCAAAAACCTCTGCAGTGTTAACTGATCCGTTTCCCAATCCAGGAACAAATCTGGTTGAAAGTGGAAATGCTTCCCCGTCTCAAGTGCTAATGTTGTTGGTTTCAAAACAGCTAAATGATGCTTTGATATCGACAAGGAACAAAGATTATGGGAATCCACAGCTGTCGAACAACAAGGATAAAGATCAACCTAGTAGTTAGACAACAACTTCGACAGAAGTTGCGCCACCCATCATTCCTGAATTGACAATAAAACCGCCAAAGGCAGTAGTACACAAGTCGACGTTTAATCCTCGTGCTAGAGCGGCACAACATTATAATATAGCGGAATATTTGGCCCAATCGCCATCCGCTATGTCAACTCTTGAAGTACTACAGAATTGCCCATCCCAAAGGCATGCTTTATTATCAGCCATTGGTGGGGTAGACCCAAAGGATTCCAATCTTGTATCCTTCGACCATAAAGGATACGATCCTCAATTACCAGCTCAACTAGCCTTCCTTGTTCAAGTGAAAGCCCTCAACAAAACTGTTCATCGAACAGTTATCGATGAGGGAGCATCTACATTCATTATGTCGATGAGTTGCTGGAAAACTTTAGGATCTCCAACCTTGTCGCGATCTTCGACGACTTTAAAAGCATTCGATGGAAGGACATATACCCCATATGGTATCCTAAGTAACTTGAAAGTTGAACTAGGAGGGAAAACGGTAGAAATAGATGTTGAAGTCATCGATGGAAATATTGATTACAACATCCTACTAGGAAGACCATGGATATATGCCATGGTGGCTGTTGTGTCAACCTATTTTAGGAAGATTTCATTTCCCTTTCAAGGAGGGATTACAATCGTCGATCAACAAAACTTCCTCCCCAATGGTTCTCAAGTTACAGGAAGCATTCCCATGATCCATGGAAGCCCCCATTCGCTTCAAAATATCAGAGTAGGCCTACTAAAAGATCCTATACTAATGGGAACTTTCGCCCTTCCACCTCCAATCAACCTAGCGGAAGTAGCGTCGGTAGGAACCTGTAATATGATATCTTCTAAAAAGATCTCACAAAACGATATTGACATGGATCATGCAGTGGTTTTACCCCCAAGCCCAACGGAAATATTGTAGAAATCAATGTTCCTAGCATAGGAGACAAACCAAAATCAACGCTCATCAAGCGTTTGGATAGATAGGTCTAAAGAATATCTTACCCCTTCAGATCCTTGGTCGTGAGTGCATGTCACCGACGAAGGAATTGTCCAATCAATGGAAATTGAAGGGGCACCATGGAATGATTCCCACCATCGTTCCCTTCTTCCGGATTGTGAAGAAGATGCTCAAGATAACCTTTATCATCCTTCAGTCTTTGATTTCCTATCAAATACTGTAAACATGGTGAATTCCGAGAGAAACTTGTCCAATATTGAAGAGACTATCGCCATAAATATCTCGACCAAAACAGATGTTGTAGAGAATATTTATGTTGGCAAATGTTGTTCTCCTTCATAACTGGAAATATATAACGTTGTTTTTCGCGAATTCAGAGATGTCGTTGCTTGGTCATACAGTGAAATGCCAGGCATTGACTCGAGTATTGTTGAACATGAAATTAAGATGTATCCAGATGTCAAACCAGTACGACAACGACTAAGGCAGGTGCATCCCAAGAAAGCCGCTGCAATTAAGGCAGCAGTTGAAAAAATTCTCCATGTTGGTTTCATCTACCCAGTTCCTCTAACCGATTGGGTATCGAATATTGTCCCTATTATGAAAAAACAAGGAACAATTAGAGTGTGCGTTGATTACAGGGATGTAAATCAAGCTTGTCTAAAAGACAACTACCCTACACCCTTCATTGACCAGATAATTGATGAATGCGCCGGATGTGAAATCTTTTCATTCATGGATGGATTCTCTGGGTATAATCAAATAAATATCCACCCACAAGACCAGTCAAAGACTGCATTTATTTGTCCATGGGGCACATTCGCATATCAAAAATTACCCTTTGGTTTAAAGAACGCAGGGGTGACGTTTCAGAGGGCAATGAACTATGCCTTCCATGACATCAAAAACATCGTTCAACCATACCTCGATGACCTTACGGCTGATTCACGAAAGCGGACTGATCATCCGCAGCATTTAAGAGCGATATTTCTACGTTGCCGACACTACAAGATATGACTCAATCCACACAAATGTGTATTTTGCGTCAGTTCTGGTCGTTTACTTGGCTTTGTAGTCTCGAAGGACGGGATTCGTCTCGACCCATGTAAGGTCCAGGCAATCATAAATTTGCCTCCACCTTCGAATTTGCTTCAAATTCAGAAACTCTAAGGGAAAGCAAACTTTCTGAGGAGGTTCATTCCAAATTACGCCGAACTTGCTAAAGCTTATACACGTCTTTTGGAGAAGGAAGTACCCTTTGTCTGGGATCAGGTTGCGCAAGCTTCCTTTGATGCTTTAAAAGAATCACTAATGAAAGCATCATTAATGTACACTCCTGATTATCAAAAAGATTTTAACCTGTATCTGGCTGCAACGGATACGACCATCACAATGGTTTTAGTTCAAGAAGTTGATGGAATTGAACATCCTATATATTATTTAAGTAAAAACTTAAATGATACAGAAAGCAAATATTTGTACGTTGAAAAGCTAGCACTTGCAGCTGTTCAAGCCATAGAGAGATTTCCACAATATGTCCTCTTTCGGAAAACTACCATTCTGTCAGATTGCAACCCCATGACTTATATATTGTCGAGACAGTTGCTGGGGGGAAAATATTCAAAATGGATAGCAATCCTACAAGAGTTTGATTGGGAATTTGTAAAATCCAAGTCAAAGAAAGCTCTAGTTTTCGCAGAATTATTGTGTGATCTCCCATCGTCGTCCAACGATGACACATCCGAAGAAACAATCGTGGTCGAAAAATTGTTTCTGATATCTGCAAGCAATGAGTGGTATAGGGATATAATCATTTATCTCCAAACCCAAAAATACAGGCCAAACACCTCCCACTCCGAACAAAAACATATTCGATACCAAGCAAAAGACTACATGATCGTCGGTGATACACTTTACCATCATGGTATCGATATAGTTCTAAGAAGGTGCCTCACCCATGAGGAGGCCGAAAAAGTCATGAATGATTGTCATTCAAGCGCGTGTGGGGGGCATCAATTTGGATATGCTACAGCGCAAAAAATCTTACGAGCAGGATACTTCTGGCCAATAGTGTTCAAAGATTGCATAATCGCAGTCAGAAGTTGCCATGCTTGTCAAATTTTCGATAGCAAAACCAGAATACCACCCGCACCTCTGCAGCCAATAGTGGCTGTTGGGCCATTCGCCAAATGGGGCATCGATTTCATGACATGTAACCCCACCTCGACCGGGGGGCATGGGTATATCATAGACGCAGTTGACTATTTTACCAAATGGGCCAAGGCGATGCCTACATTAGATAATACTGGTGAAACAACTGCCCTCTTCTTTTTAATCATGTAGTCGCCAGATTCGGCGTACCACAACCTATAGTCACAGATCATGGATCGCATTTTCGCAATCACATGATGGTCGAATTAGCTGCCAAACTAGGGTTGTCTCACGACAGCTCTACTCCATATTATCCACAAGCCAATGGACAAGTTGAAGCAATCAACAAAGTCCTAAAGTGCATGCTGCAAAGGATGATTGGAGTTCACAAAAGAAGATGGCACCTAATCCTGTACTCAGCCTTGTGGGCTTACTGAACATCGGTAAGGAATGCAACCGGGTTTACACCTTTCCAACTGGTATATGGCCTGGAAGCAGTCTTACCAATCCTCTCAAACTCGCAATTGATCTCCTCCCCGGAACTTCAGAAGAAGAAGCTCATTTCTTGGAATTAATCCAATTGGATGAAACCCGTCGTGATTCCGCTTTGGCTAACGAAGCCCATAAGAAACGAGTCAAGGTGCAGTTCGACAAAAGTGTCAAACCCCGTGTCTTCTCAGAAGGTGACTTGGTCTTGCTTTACGACCAAGAATCCGATAAATTGGGAGCAGGTAAATTTAAGTCTTTATGGATGAGCCCCTATATTTTTAAACGAGTGTTAGCAAAAGGAGCCTACGAGTTAATGGATTATGACAGAATTCCACTGGCGCAACCTCGTAATGGGTTGTACCTCAAGTGTTACTATGCGTAATGGTAACCTGTATGCTTTTGTTATGTTTTTGTTTTCGCTAAAGTGTTTATTTTGGTCAAGTAATCCACTTTTTACATTTATTGCAGATTTCGAACCTATTGAGGTCATGTGTTGGATATGCCGACGGAGCAAGTCGTAGTTCGCGGAACCTATCTTCCACAGCCTGGGCTATTTTTTATCCAAGTGGCGAGTTAGTAAGTCTCAGACGGGTATGTATTGGTCAATCAACAAATAACATCTCTGAATATAGCGCATTGATAGAACTTCTCTCTGATGCCATCACACATGGTATACGCCGACTAATTGTTAGGCTAGAATCACAACTCGTAATACTACAATTCAATGGTATATATTCCGTCCAAAACCCAGCTATTTATCGCATGTTCCTAAGGGTTAAGATTTTGGAAAGACGATTTGATTTTATTCAATATCAACAAATTTCCAGAAACTTAAGCACATTAACTGACTCATTAGCAAATTATGTGTTAGATAGACATTTGCGACATTTATAAAAAGAAACATATCATCAATGTCTGCATTTGGATCATGTAACTTAACCAAAATAGAACTCCGAAAATCAAAAATATATATAACTGTTTATGGTTTACACATAATGTTCTGTAACCAAGACAAAATCGGTCAAATGGCCAAAAAACTCAAAATGCTAGGGGGCACCCTAGTCTAATGATGCTCGTGATAGCAAGTCACAGCCTGTGCGATCATGCGTAAGAGACGAGTCCATCGTCTGGGCACACCAGTAGTATGTCGCTGTAACCTCAAAGGTAGCTCGTCAGTCCTCACATCTGGAATACCAAGAGTGAGGCCCTCAACTTGCTCCTATAATGTTGTGAGAGTCTCGGCCACGTCAAGGTCGCGAAGGATAGCCCTTCCAATGGCCTCTCCTGCTGGGGCAGCAGCTGGTACTCTTAGATAGACTAGTGGACGAACAGGACCAACATCTGCATGTACACATGAGTTTGATTAAAGTCTTGATAGAATAAAGCACAAGGACATTATAAATGAAAAACGATAAACAGGAATATGGTCAAAGATTTTACCAATGGTGCCCCACTGTTCGCCATCCGGCAGTACTAAATCTGGATCACCCCGGAAGTCCATACCCACATATGGATACTTGGAATAAACCATCTCCTAACGATCAAAGCACCTGAAGAAGGTATCAGAAAATGAAATCTGAGATTGACCTGCATGCCTAGACATATGGTCAACCCATCTCTGCATACGTGGTTCAGTAGGAGAAGGTAAATCGAGTGCAATATACTGCGGCTGCATCAGTGGTATCTTCTCCAAGGCAAAGGCGGTCAAAATAGAACCATACCCAAAGTTCTTCAACCTCCTGCTCTTTATCTTGGTCAACCGTTCTTTCATCACAAGAAGTACTGCGTCGCACCAGTTGAACACCTTCGATTGGAGGCATTCCAAGGCATACTGCATGTAAGATCAGTTGGCTACATGAAGAGCCGCACCACCGGCCATCCTACCAAAAGTAAACAGAATAGTCCTGAGGGACCTATCAGTAACATCACGGATGATGATCTTGCCGTCTTTACTCTACTGAGATCCTTCTCTGCAGTACCGGTGAACATAATACCTCACAGAGTCGCCTCCTCAGGCCGAACCTGATAAAGAGATGGGGGCACCCCGCCTCGACAAGCCAGTCAAGAAATAGATGTCTACTACAGTCAAGGGGATAGATTTGCCCCTAATCTAGAAAATCTGGTTGGTAGGATCCCAAGCATCAATCAAATACTGCAGTAAGTTGATCTGCTGTCTCATGCTAGAAATGCGGAAGAACTTCAGCAAGCCACAGTTCTGCAGTGCGTTTATCTAACCGGATCATGTAGGGCAAGCATGTCCTCTTCCTCATGCTCACGTTCTCGCCATGTAATAGTCATATTACTCCAAAGATCTCTGAAAAAAAAAAAAAAAGAGGAGTTAGATCTTGATTTTGGTAAGAAACAGGCAAAATTTCCATCAAAAATTGTGCATTAAATTCCTTTTCTGTGCCCAACGCACCTGTAGCAGTGTTCTAGGTGCGTTGAATGTCAGATAGCCTTTAGACAGGTCAACATTCAATGCACCTTTCGATACACAGAGGGTGCGCTGAAGGCAGAACGAGTTCTTCAAACCCCACGGGCTCAGAAAAGCTAAGAATCAAGCTCAAAATGCAAAATGGAAACCATGAAATGAAAGAGCTCAGGTTTAGCTCCTACCTAGTCCAGATGGCGCCGAGAATCGTCCACAGAATCTCCCGAAATCAGCTGATGAAAATCAAGGGGGAAAAGCACCTCCAAAGCTCCAACAAACCAAAGTTCAAATGAAATGGTAAAATGAGAGGTAAAAACACTTTTTCATTACTTTTTACGTAGTTCAAAGTAAAATATTAGTGTTCTAACTCGTTTTCAAGCATATATTGTTCATTTCTGACTAGTTTTATGAAGCAGTTAAAGATACAGTGCAATCTTTGAAAGAATAGAGCTATTTATGGTAAAATCAAAAAGGGACCATTCAATCAAGCAGTGTTACCACAAGGTTCAAGCTCGTTAAGAAATAAACCCGCATCGAGTAGTTTTAGCACATAGTTCAAGCTCGTTAAAAAATAAACATAAGACATGAGAAAATGTTTCCCCCCGCGTTTAGGATCGTTAAAAAATGAACTATTCCTCGGTAAATAACCATCGTGAATGTAGTACTTCAGCCGTTAAAGCCTTGGTCGTGTTTGCACCGTCACCTCCACTTTTTCATTGGCCAATCATTCACCTCCATTTGATTGTTTACCCATTTTGAGGAACAACTGTGAAGAGTGATTTCACTAGCCATCCTTGTGACACTTTCGTGATTGGAAAATTCCAAACCTTACCTGGAATCAGCTGCTACCCGTTTTATCACTCGTTCCTCAAAAGACGAGTCTCCTTTAAGCTCTTTTCAACTGACTCGTAAAATATGAAAAGATTGCCAAGCCATTGGCCTCTCCAGCTCATTAAAGGGGCAGGAAGTGCTATCCCTCCTCTAGATTTTAATCTTTTTGGACCTGAGGGATTATTACACAAAAAGATCGAGCGCTTGTTTTGTTCGATTCGTTAAAAGTATAGAAAATTCATCCCTTCTGTATTGTTTTATACTTTTTTGGACTTAAGGGATTAGATTACAAAAAAGGGATTTTGGAGTTACCTTTACGTTCCTTTCCAGACTCTCTAAAATTGAAAAGGACCGAGTTATCTTTGTCGTTAAACTCGTTAAAAAGATTAATAGCGACAAACTTGTCTATAGACGAGAACGAGTTTCACTATCACTAGGCTCGTTAAAACATAGCGATGGATTTTCCCGAAGGGAAAATTATAGAACAAGCATATGTTATCCTCCTCAAGCTTGACAAAAATAAAGAGGTACTGGTCAGCAATGACTGGGGAAAAATTGGGAAGAAAACTCAAAGAAACTTTGTTGGTAGGAACTCACTCTTGAACATGACACTTCCACTCCGTGTCCGAGTCGGGTTGGGTTGTTTCATTCACTAGTCACATCACCATGGTCATGCCATACCATCCACATTTGGGGTTAATGCTACCGATCCATCACATCAGTGTCGCCGATATGTTCAAGAGAAGTCATTCAGAGAATTCACCTGTGTCTCACCCACTACGATACATTATACTCCATTCTTTCATGACCACCACCTTGAACCTTATATGACCAGATCGTTTTCACCTCCATTAAAATCATTTGATCCGTTTCGTGTCATTGATGTTGGATTCATTAAGGCCCTCCTGTGACGGATCACTTCTTGTCGACATCAGCTCATTATCCAAGAAGTTGATCTAGGAACACCCCATTCAGTACTTTGAAGCTTGCATGCCTCAATGGCAAGTTTCTCACTTCCAGCGACAGGTTTACATCAATGGCCTTCGACCGAAAGATTTTGTGTGGTGTTCAATGCCAAGTCCTTTATTCACACCACGTGAATTGTACTATAGTACCTTGAGGGTCATTATCATTATCGGTGATTCCTCTCGCGCTTGTTAACAGTTTACATCATTGACTGGTAATCAAGCGATGTCTTTCCATGTTCGACTTCAGAACATTTCTCACATGGAGCGACTTGTACTTCGAGTGAAGATCAGACGAGATTGAAGACCCCGGATCTAGTTTCATCCATCCGGGCTGCGATATATATTCAGGGAAATAAAGACATTAAATGTACATTATTGCAGCACAGATAATCATCCTATCAAAAGGATGATGGCTCTACCAGAATCATCAGTCTACACTCAGACGATTGTCTGTTCTATGTACATAAAAATGAATTTATAAATATGAGAATGGGAATGCCCGCCTCAGCTAGATCATGAAAATATTATGAAGATAATGTATTGTATTGTATCTTATTACAGGTCTCCTCCCATCATTGAAAGAACTTCAGATCCTCATAATAAAGCATTTCACCCGACACCAAAAGGTTAACGGCCTCATACTTTAGGGGGAAACTGTTATAGACATTTTTGTGCCCTACAACCCAAAGCATGAAATGTCCATAAACCAAGGGCTCCTAAGTCCCTAAAAGTGTTGTTCTAACCCCTAAAGGAACAAGGTCAACAGATTACAGCTTCTCCCAGAAGTTCTCCATGAGAAACTACTCAGAATTGGTCAAAACAGGATCATTGCAGCTACTCCACTGGCTAAGTGCGTTGCATGTCACCTAAATACACTGTGAGGGTGCATTGCATTTCAAAAGTCCCTTCTGTGAGGTGCGATGGGCGAGAAATGACAAATGGCAGTGTCATTCCGCGAGGTGGAGAGGCAATGGAAGCTTCCAGAATCTTCTCCTGTGACACTTGCCTCACTGAATTCGACCAAGGATGAGTAAGAGGCCCTCAGTCTCCAAGTGGAAGCAAGAACTGTCAGAGAGAAGACACTAATGAAATCACAAGCTGACTCATCCTCCTTACAGATATCTATATATGGACCCCTCATCCCAGAGATCGAGAGGCTGGAATTTTGCATATTGTAAGGAATTGCTGTTGGTTTCTAGAAACAAACATCAGATTTTTGGGTGATCTAAGCTTTGTTTGAGGTGAAGAGGGGCTTCTTTGCTGGGAGGTTGATGCTGGGTTGGAACAACTAGTTGTAACTCCTCCTGGATCTTTTCTTGCTTATCAATAAAAACTATTTGAGTTTTCCTCCATGCTTTTGTATCATTGATGCTTATTACATTTGTATGGTCAATTTACATCTGATCCTGGATTGTTTATGATTATAGATCCATGTCTTTGTATAGTGCTATGCTTCTGTGATCTTATAGGTACTTTGTGAAGCTGGGCGTGCAAGGGAGCAGGTAGCTGAGGACTATCAAAGAAGAGAGGGATCGAATCGAAGGATTAGTGCAAGACAGAGGTTGGTCTTTCTATTCCTCTCTATCTATAATTCATAAAGGAAAAACAAAAGTAGTTTTTCTCTATTTGTTTCTAAGGCAGCTGTCACACCTTAGTGGGATAGAGCAGTTCTAAATAGACACTTTTCCCTGTAACACAGAGGGGGCAGACACTCTCAAGGAGAAAAGTCAGATTTGCACAGCATATGCTGCAAAAGAGATGGATCACATGATGCCTTCACATGCAAGTTACCTTGGGAAAAAATTGAGCAGCAAAGAAACCAACCCAAAGGTAAAAATAATGACAAAGACAAAGGTAAAGCACTTAAGTCCGCTCACTATATTGTGCCACAATGTAATATTGGAGTAAATGAAGACTTATTTAATGCTTCACTTGCTTCTTCGAAAAATGGTTGGTTGCTTGATTCAGGAGAAACTTGCCACATGACTTTTAGAAGATATTTTTTTGAAGAATTTACTAACAATGTTGATGGAGCAGTGTACTTTGTAGACCAATCAAAACTCAAGCCATTAGGGCTTGGCACAATCAAGCTTAAATTACCTGGTCTTCCAGACTTTCTTCTACATCATGTTATATATCTCCCACAGCTGAGGAGAAAGTTGTTGTCCTTGGTCCACATCAGCCAGCAAGGTCACTCCATTCATATGTTTGATGGAAAGCTTGAGGTGAGAAAAGCATCTGACCACTCACTTGTCATGACGTGAATAGAAGAAGAAAGGCTTCTCAAGCTGCAGGGTACCTCTTCTTGTGCACAACATTTCTCATACAATTCTCATTATGAAGAAGGTACATTTCCATCAAGTTTATTATGGCATGCTAGATTTGGACACTTGAACTATGATAGCCTTCGCTTATTGAAGAAAAATGGTGTTACTGGTTTGCCTAAAATTCCTAGGAAACTTAAGTAATGTGATGCTTGCATTCTAGGAAAGCATAGAAAACAGTCTTTTCATGATTCACATTCAAGAGCACATAGAAAAATTGAACTCATTCATTCAGATATATGTGGTCCAATTCCTGTTCCTTCTGCAAATGGAAATAAATATATGATGACATTTATTTATGACTACACCAGAATGTGATGGGTTTATTTATTGAAGAACGAATATGATGCTTTTCAAACATTCAAGAACTTTCATACATGGATTGAAAATGATGCACAATCTCATATTGGCTCTATTCGCACTGATAATGGAAAAGAATACACTTCAAATGAATTTGAAAACTATCTTCACCAACATGGGATCAAACATCAAACAACTGTGCCTTATAATCCCCAATAGAACGGTGTAGCTTAAAGAATGAATAGGAAAATATTAAATATGGTATGCTCCATGTTGTTCTTCAAAAATGTAAAAATGATGTTTTTGGCTGATGCAGTTCTATGTGTTGTATATATAAGGAATATGTTTCCATCTAATGCTATTAGAAACAAGACTCCTTATGAAATGTGGTATGGGCACATTCCTTTGGTAAAGCATCTCAGGGTCCTTGGTTCCACCTGTTATGCCTTGATACCAAAGGTATATAGAAACAAACTTGGTGCAAGAAGTCATAAGTGTATCTTCCTGGGGTATTCAAACACCTCCAAAGCATACCATCTCTATGATGAAGTCAACAAAAAGTTTGCTGTATCTAGAGATGTGATCTTTCTTGAATCATCCAAAACTGACAACGTTTTTGAGCAGCAACTTGATCACTTGGATAGATTCACAAATGAAAAATCATTTCCAGAATTTGATAATCAGATTCCACATCTTGAAGGGGGGATTCCTATACTAGATCAAGCTATGGAATCTTCTTCTGAAGCACTCTCTCCCCTGCATAAAACTCCAACAACGGATGATACTTTGAGTGATGTGATTGACAGAATTGGGAGACTCAATCTTGATTCAATCCCAACTCAATCAACAGAGCAGCCTGGACCATCTAAGAAAGGTCCCCCAAAGTGGCTGACAAAGACACTTGAGAGTGTTCATCCTGATGAGGTTGTAAAGACAAGAACTAGAAATTCAAACCAGCAAATGGAGGTGATGTAGATGACTCTGATTCACCTGTTGATATGGATGTTTCTTATGATTGTGAATTCAATTTGTCTACAGATTTTGAACCAACTTCCTTCAAAGAAGCTACTTCTCATGATGAATTGAAAGAAGCGATGCAAAAGGAGTATGATACCCTAATAAAGAATGGCACTTGGAAGCTGGTTGATCTTCCATTCAGAACCAAACCAATTGGCTGCAAGTGGGTCTACAAGAACAAGTATAAAGATGATGGCTCACTTGACAAGCACAACGCTAGGCTTGTGGCAAAAGGTTTTTCATAGAAGGAAGGGGTCGATTATGAGGAGAGTTTTGCCCCCACAACAAAATGGGCTACCATCCGGACACTCTTTTCCCTAGTAGCTCAAAACGGTTGGAAATTCCATCAAATGGATGTAAAAAATGCTTTCTTGAATGGAGATCTAAAATAAAATGTTTTTATGACCCAGCCTGAAGGATTTGCTGTGAAAGGACATGAACATAAAGTATGCAAACTCGTGAAATTCTTGTATGGCCTCAAATAAGCACCGCGAGCCTGGTATGAAAAACTAACTGAGCATATTCTGAAACTCAATTTCAAACATTATGATATTGATGATGCAACTCTGTTTGTCAAGAAGGTTGGAAAAATAGTTGTATATCTTGTTGTATACATAGATGATCTTTCGATAACAGGGAACAATGAAAACTACATTGCATCCATAAAGAAGGAATTGAAGAAAGGTTTTGAAATGACTGATTTGGGCTATGTTCATTACTTTCTTGGTATTGGAGCAACTCAACATCCGAAGTCCATATTCCTTTCTCAAAAGAAGTACATTGGATATATTTTGAATAGGTTTGGCATGAATGGATGCAATCCTATGACTACTCCAATGGAACAAAACTTAAAGCTCACACCCATTGAAGGAAAAGAATTTGAGGATGCAACAAAGTATAGAGAGCTTGTAGGAAGTCTCAACTACCTAACCACTACCAGACTATACATTTCGTTTGTTGTTGGAATCCTCTCCTTGTGAGGGACATTAGTCTGCTGCAAAAAGAGTTCTAAAGTACTTGAAGGGAACTCAAGACTTTGGAATCAAGTATACACAGGTGGGTGACTTCAGCTTGATTGGATACTCTGATTCAGACTTTGATGGAGACAAAGAAACTGGGGTATCTACTTCAGGTTATGTTATGAGTCTTGGATCAGGAGCTGTCTCCTAGAGATCATGCAAACAATCAGTTCCAGTAGATTCCACAACAGAGGCAGAATATGTGGCAGCAGCTGAGGCAACAAAAGAAATTGTGTGGCTTAGGAAAATTCTTGAAGATTTGCAAGTAAACCAAATGCAATCAACTCCACTCATGATTGATAGTACCTCTACAATAAAGTTGGCCAAGAACCCAAAGTTCCATGATCTAACAAAGCACATCAATACTAAATATCATCTGATTTGACATCTGTTGAGGCCAAAACAATCCATCTCCACCATTGTTCCACAAATGAGCAAATTGCAGACATCTTCACCAAAGCACTTGGAAGAGAAAAGCTTGAAAGATTTAGAATGATTCTTGGACTCACCAACATCCCTTCAGATTAAGGGGGGGAATGTTGACACCTAATCATAGGGATTGGGTGAACAACTGTAATTAATGTAAATAAATAATAAAGAATATAGAGAGTCATCAGGAGATGAACCGAACAATCACTCCCTCTTGTATATAATAATGAACAACCTGAATGAATAATATAGAGTGTTTATTTGAGGAGTTACCTCCTGGTTTGACAACTTTTACCCATAAGAGCAAATTTAGTTGTTTCACTGTCACTTTCATTATCATCAATATTGAATGAATAGAGAAATGTATCACCAGAAGGCCAAAACTTTGTACCTGATAATTCTTTTGCTTGTTCATATTCAATCTGGAGTGATTTTAAATCTGAATACTTACTTGCACCTAATAGCCAATTTTCTCTCCTATTGACACCGTTCCTTTGAGACATCTTCTTCTTCTTAGGTTCTTTCTTCTTTTGCTTCTTTCTCGTTGTTAAAACAAATCTCCTTCAAGTGATCACGATTTTGCCAAAAGACCTGATCTGATTCCAATTTTTGGGAATAATACTGAGAGGGGGGGGGGGTGAATCAATATTTACAAATCAATAACTTTTTCATTTCACAATCAAATTTATATGTGCTACTTTAGTGAAGGAAACTTGCATGTGCACACAACTATTCTTAAGGCAACCAACATATATCCAGTTAACTTATGATTCAGTTAATTCATCATATGTTGATATTTAATCAGTGCATTAGTACTTTATTAAACATTAAATATTAACCATGTGCAGTAATAACAAAATAAACCATCACACACAAGCAACACACATGAACACCAAGATTTAAGGTGGAAACCCAATGCGAGAGAAAAAACACTTGCTATTATTGTCTTTGCCTTCTTTCAATATAAAGAATGATCTGTTTACAATGTTGTACTGGTGCAAGCTCATACCAGTACGCAGGCACCCACATGCAGAATGCTACAACCTTCTCTTGTTCTCCAGCTTCTACTGGAAGGGAGCTACAACCCCTGGCTCTTGTACTGGCTGGTATGTTTACCAATACATAGGTGCTAACCTACCATCTTCACTCATTCTCCAGCTACTACTGGAAGGGAGCTCCAACCCCCAGATCTAATCACCAACCACTACTAGCAGGAAGCTTTGACTTCCTCACTGAAGGCTCCAACCCTCAGTATCCTCCGGGGACCATGTTTCATAAATTTTCATACTGGACCCATCAGTAACATTGAAGCTCAAAATTAATCACCACTGCAATAAAACCATCAAATACATCTACATCAACCAATAACTGAAACCCAATCATCAATCTCTAATATAGCTGAAACCCAATCATCAATCTCTGAATCAACCACAAGAAACTCAATCATCAATCTATGAATCAACCAATCACTGAAACCTCTATCAACTGAAACTCAATCAAAATTCAACCAATCAACTGGAACAGACAGATCACTGTAACCAGTATACATATCTGAACCCATAACACTACATCAACAACTAGAACCAACTGCTACCTCAAAAATCATATGTCATAATGTATATGCTACTTCAATGAATCCAACCTGCATGTATACACTACTTCAATTAACCCAACCTGCTTATACCTCTAAAAGTACTGAATCATAAAACCTATGAATCAAAACTATACCAACCAATAATGTTATGAAGATCTACTGTCAAATTACAGAGATCTAAATAGACAACAACAAAGATCACCCTTCTCACTTAATCAATCAATCAATCAGACTCAATCTCCTTATGCATTCAGTTCTATTTTCAGATCTAAGAAGATATCATTGAAAAACAATAGTAAAACAACAAAACTGATCAGATAGATCAATCATCTATGAATACCAAGCTTTTCTTTTGCGTACGCTACTTGGAAGAGCCAAACTAGCGTGTATACGCACCTTCACCAAAGAGAACCAGCGTATAGATCTATAAATACTTATTTATAACTTCATAGCTATTCCAGACTTCAGACATACCCAAATGATTTTTTAGCACTCAGATCTAGCCTATCCATTATCATATCACATAATGATAAGTCATTATGATCTTGATCCATCATTAGGTCTCATCCATCATCAAACACTCAGGTTCATACTTAGTTCAGATCAAGAAAAGAATCAAAAACCCATAACAAGCTTGTTTTCTTTTGATCGAAAACTTCATAAGATATTCATTACTTGTGCACTCAGCCCTTTGATCTTCTCCTCCTTATATAGTTTTAGCCATTCTCAATACCTTGGACCAAAACAACACTTAGAACCCGTGGTATTCTTAGACGGGGTCAAGTAACCGTTATTCCACTCAATATTGTGGGATAATACCATGGTATTGTCCCTTGGTATTATTTAACCTTAATTTTCCTTAATTTTCCATCCCATACATGCTTTTCCTCTTATGAAAGTACGTGCATATGTATACGCTCTTTTTGTTCTATGAACCCACATGTATACATTGCTTGGACAAGGTGAATGTGCATATATAACTTAAACTAACTTAAAACATCCTTTTTCTTCAACTTCTTGATTTTGATCAGTAGTACTTTGTTCCATCATTCTTTTCCTCTATACCATTACTTTGTTACCTCTTAATAGACCTGTTATAATGTGATTTTCCATTGTATATTACTTCCGAATTGATTCCTTTGAACTGCGCTGCATTTTGCCACATCTATAAACACAACTATCATGCATTCTGCCACATCCTGTTTATACTTTTATCAATTATTTCATTCATCAAAGAGCAATTGTTATCAAGGACAACACACACTAATAATCTCCTTGTATCAAACCTTTGACCATTATTCTATTCCATCATTTTGTCACCTCTGATTTGTCCTATAGATTCATCTAGTTACCATAACTTGTTCTGCTATAATTGGGTTTCCATAAAGTAAAACACATGCATCATAATGCCAAGACTGTCTCTATTCCCCCATTCGTACACGATGATACCTTAGAGTTTTGTTCATTTTGTCATATTAGGATTGACTTGAATGATTTTCTTTGGCTTGAGTCAATTTCATTTCTTTTTTGGCTTCATATTTTCTTAAGTACAATTTCAAGCTTAACCAGTATTAAGTTCATTGCCCAGGTTAGATTTTATTCAAATTTAAGATTATTTGGCATATTCGATCTTGTTCAGGTTCAATTTCCATCCATTTCCTATGTTTGATTTCATTTATCTTCAATTTCAATTAAATTTAATTTTATAATTCATTTCCCAAATTCTATTTAGTGTTAGAATTTTGATTGTGATTTGCGCATTTAGTTTGCTACCAGCTTGCCTCCTCTCCATTCTCATAAAATTGGAAACAAATGTATACATATATGTATAAATACATTGTAAATATCTTTATCTACTGCAACTGCAAGTTTTTTTTTTTGATGCCCTATATAAAGTTGTGTTTATCCCTTAAATTGGTGTTAAAAAGTTGTCTTTCTCCTTAAATTTGGACAAAGTTGTGTTTCTTCTTAAATTTGGAGTTACTATGGATGAAGTGATGTCACCATACCAGAAGGAGAGAAAATTGAATTAGAACAACTATTTGATATTATTTTGATGAATTATTTTTCATTGATCTATTGTTAATTACAATGTTGATTTATTGCTTTAATTGAGTTTAATTTTTTTATCAATATATTAGTTTTGTATGATTTAGAAAATATTATTAAAGTCTACTATAATAATAAACAAAATAAATATACGCCTATCAGCATATATATCAACCACATTTAATAATGTGGTTGTGCTAGTCTAACCTTTATTAAATGTACTAAATCTTACAACCACTTATTTTCTCAAATCCATTTCTAATTACACCTTCCCAATGAGAACCTTTTGATTCTTCAAAAGCTTAGAAGACCAAACTCAATCAATGCAATCAATGTTCCTTTTGTTTTCTTCTCTGGAACATTCCTGTAACTTTTTCTCTTGGTTACAACTCTAATATTGGGTTTGGGTTTGGCTCATGGCTCTAGCTATTAGATTTGGCTTCCACTCTAGTTTAGGCTCGCAAACTATCTAGTGTAATATTCACGACAATTTACGGATCAAGCATCATTTCTTTTTTAAAATAGGGAATTTAAAAAAACATTTTCCCTTTTGAAACAAATCACTTTCTTCTCACAATTGAATATTATTTCACTTTAAAAACACAACATTATTTTCTGTGACAAACTGATAATTTTCCCTTTTGAAAAGAAGAGTATCTCTCTTCTTAGAAACACGACTTATCTTCTTGAAAACATAGTATTATTTATCTCACGACTAATATGTTTTGTCATCTCCAAAATTATCACTTTTCTTTGAAAAAGAAGTATTTCCCATCGTTCCTTATTGATTAAAAAGAGAGTATCATTTTTAGCACTGTTGAAGGCTTCTCCTCCTTCAAAATAAAACTAACTTCTCAAACTACCTCAAAAATTGGCTCTTTGAATATCTTGAAAACATCTCATCGACGAGCCAAGTGACAAAATTTGAAAAATTAAATGTTTTTTCGAGATCTATGAAACCATTCAACATAATGTAATCGAGCTACCCATTGTAAAATTTTGTTAAGATAAATTACACATAACATAATTGAAATAAAAATTGTTGGTGAGGGCTTAGAAGAACATCCTTCTATTTTTTTATGTCATTATGATCAAGGCAAACAATAAGGAGATCTTATGGAAGGAAGGCATCTACAAATCAATCATAGCTTGGAGCTCAACCAAAACAAAGGTGTTATGATAATGGGTAAGGTATGAGAATCAAAAATAGTTATAGCATGTGGGATGAAAACCATAGTAGAAGAAGGTGATTTATAAGGTTGAAAAAGGTGGATATGACAAGGTAAAACATAAAGGTCACATGTTTATAATAGTTTTTCCATCAAAATTTCCAAAAGTTTAAAATCTAGCTTTACCTCAAGTTTATCTTTATGGAATATTCAGTCAATCATAAGCCAAAGTTGAATATGTTGTCTACTAAGGCTAGAAATGAGGAATGCTAGAGTTGAAAATGATGTGTTGTTGTTTTAATGTCAACCTTATTAGAAAAATATGTTGCTGAAATAAACTTTAAAAGAACGAAATCATTGAAAGATGTTGTTGATACATAACCTTATAGTCTTCACATATAGCCTCAATTTATATAATTCAATCTATGTGAATGTATTAAGTCGAAGTTGAACATGTAGATAATTCATTTGATTATTAGGCATTGGTGACAATAATTAAACAATGTGAGACAACTCACTAATAATGTTAATGAGTGTTAAGGTACAAGAGTGCATTATGATAGGTGCGAATAATTGTGTTGAAGTTGAATCACTTGTAGGATTTGACAATCAAGAGACATTGAGGTATTCCCTTGTTTTCATCGAAAAAATATTCCATTGATTGTATGCAAACTCCAAGGCACTAAAAAGAAGATCCAAAGGAGACAAAATCCTAAAGTGCAAGTATGCTCCAGATGGCAGTCAATATTTCCTATTTTCGAGAGATCAATACACCAACTACTACAAGTATTTGAGAAAATTCTTGACGTAACATTCTTCTTTACTCAACAATTCTCCAACATTCTTGAATTGCTAGTTGATAATCCTCGTCGGATTAGTACATGTGGGCTCTTACAGTACCCAAAATTGATTGAAATCATGCATCCTATTTATCATGATTTCCTTATGCAATTAATTATATGCTTGAATTAGAAACCAAATCATATGTACACTTTCGAGGCAATGACATTAAAATTTTTATTCAATTCAATTATAATAGAACTCCATTACATTTAAATAATCAATGTGGGTTGGTAAACATGTGAAGTGTAATGCACAATATATGCTACATCTAGTTTCTAACTTAATCTATCAAAATTTAACATGAAAGTAAAACTTTGATCTATGAAAAGAAATTGCAATCTAACTAATTCAATGCATTCATGGTTCTAAAACATTTTTAGATCCTCATACCATGTAGAGAATTGTTATGAAACAAATGCAAGCTTACCAAAATATATAATTTATAAATATATTGTTGAGTTTTGTAAACAAAAATTATACTGGATTGAAAATATGTATGATTAACCTATACTTTATTGAGACACAAGCAAATTAAAGTTGAGAATCAAATTCAAACTACTAGGAATCAAGCATCACCAAATTGTAAGCAAATTAGACTGTGAGAAATATGAAGTTTTACCTGAGTGATCACTTATACTAAGTATAAACTAATATATTGAATTGTTAATGAAAACCTTATGCTAATGTACAAATGAATGGAGCTTTGTCTACAATGAAGTAAAATTAAACGATGTAAACAAATAAAAATAAAAGAGAGAAACTTTCTTCCTTGACATAAGGGGCATGTTACACAATATTTTGTCACGCCTCCTGCACTTCCCTATGACATACCCTGAAGTGCCCAAAACAGGTCATTATACAATATACTCGTCAATATATACAGTTCAGATCCCTCCTTCAAATTTTCTTGGAAAATCTTTGGAGATTTCCTTGAAGAAATTGCTCTTAAAACCTAAAATGAGGGTCATTGCCCTTATGAAGCTCAAAACCATGATGATTGATTGTTGCACCATGTTAAGCCAGAGATGGCATCGCTTTGTTCCCTTTCATACTCACTATGGTCTCAAAAAGGAAGTTTTCCCAAAGAGGATGAGAAGCTTCGTGATTTAGAAGCTTCAGGAGTGGCGAGATGGAGGTGGTTTCACATAGGTGAGGTCAAATCCTCTTAATTTGACCTCTTGGTCTCATCCCTATGAGCTACCTCCTTTAGATGTGGGCCTAATCCTATCTTTGGAGGAGTCCTAACTCCCTCTCCCAGCCTATAAATTCCTCCTCTCCCATTCCCAAATGGTTGGTCAGGTTAGAGGCTGGTTGGTCTATGTCGATTTGCACCCCTATGCTGAGCTTGTGCTTAGAGGCTATTCATTAGAATTGGAGGAGCGTTTGGAGAGTTTCTTGGCTTGGACTTGGATTACCACTCAAGGAGATCCTTTCAACATCAAGGCTATGGTTGTAAGCTTCCCTTTATTCTTTAAGTAATATACAATCATTGGTTCATCTTCCCAAAATATATGTGTTCATATATGTATTAGCTTGGCATTCCTTGATCAGCAAAGTAGGTTATTATTGGATTTGCTATTGGTTTTGACATGCTTTGTTGTCTCTTTGATTACTTGTGGGAAAATAAGCGCTTAAAGAAGCAAGAACAAGTCTGTGACATAAGTAGTTCGAGGATCTCAACAAAAGAAATCAGAATAGCATCAGAACGAAGTAGGTCGTCTCTCTTGTTCTACTTTTCAATTATAATATAGGAATATGTCTAGTTGATTGTCAATTCAGTTGCTATATCCACTCACAGGGCTATAGGGATCGTCTTTGTCCATAGAGAGGATTAACCTTTTCAACAGGGTCTTCTTGGGTTTGTTGCATATGATAAAGTAAAACTAGTGCTTTTAGACTGTTGTAGTTACCGTTATGAATTCTTTATGAATAACACATTACATAGGAAATAAGTGACCAACAAAAAAGAGTTGTATTAACTTCAAAATGTTTCCATAGACCAAACTTAAATACCCCATTATAGTCTTGCTTTCATCATTTATACAAAACGAAATAAAACTTCTTAGGCCAAAATATCTCCTAGAGATTGATGAGCCAAAAAACTAAATTGATTTCGGCTTAGAATCAATGATTCCTCCATTATTTGATGGGCAGTTCAAATCTCTACTTCTATTGCTATATTTGCTAGCTGCAAAATAAAATCAAGGAAAATATGGTTTAAATAATTGAGAAAATCTCGCAGATCCTTCACTTTTTGAGGAAATTGCGTGGGACCTAAATGGGCTCGTTATGGAAAAAACATGTTTATTTTTTTGCGATATGTCTTCATTTGCTCAGAAATCACATCACAAAATCAATGCCTAGAAACTGATAGAATATTTGGCTAAGAGCTTGATCAAGTGGTGGAGGCTTAGATGTGTGACCTAGTGATTTTTAAGCAACATAAATCCATATTGGGGGTTTTGGTACCAAAATCCATGTACATAAATTTATTCTAGAATTGTGTTGATATTTTAATAAGAAAGGCGATTACCGAAGCTAACTTCAAGAGAAACTGGTAAATTGTCATTAGTAAAACCAAGTATAATTCTTCTTAATTCATTACAAATAAAGGAAACAGTGACAATGCACTACATAAACATACACAAGGAATTTTTGGTTTGTTTCTAAAGAAAAGTGGTTAGAAATGGTGATAATCACTAAATGGAATAATACGAAAATTGATGGTTTAAAAAAATTAAAATATGGAAAAATGACAACCCAACACTGGCTAGTTATGAACAAACCCTAATATCATTTTTCTTACAATGGAGCTACTCATACTTGCAGTGCTAGGTCACATCCTTGATTGCACCTTCAGGGTGAGGGTAATGAATCCACCTAAATAACATGCCAAGCACGATCCTTATCTTGGTATAGGAAAGCATGGCACGATCAAAGATATTTTTGATCCATTTGTAGATGGGTGAGTATTCATATATTGAGAACAACCTCTAAGAGACTGCGACTAAATTAATGCATTGATTGGTTCAATCAACCAATAGATGATATTGGCCTTCATATTGTCATAAAACCAACCAACTCTAGAAACTATTTGCAAGGAAGTGCATCTTTTTCAGTCTCAATGAGTTCCTAGTATTTCTTAAACTCCTTGATACAGTTCAAGCTCCAAAAAATAACAGGATTAGTGTGCACCAAAAATTTGAATGCATCCAGTCAGGTTATCACATTGGAACAAGTCATCATAAAATCATAATCAGGTCAACAGACACATAGAAACAATCCACTAAAACTATACTCTTTGCCTACCTTGATCCCTCTCATGAAGAAGTCGAGCCTAGATAAGCGTTGATACAAAAATAAGTTGAGAACACTCTACATTAACATCAATGATGTTACATATATTAATACATCAAACTATGTATCATGATAGGAAAACCATCTTGAACATGCAATCAAATAGTTGAGGGAATATCTCAACCACACTCCCATCTAAGAGACTAACTAGATGGAGAGGATCTCTCTACCAACCAGGCCTCAACAACTTGCTAACTAATAGGAGTAGATTCCTCCTAGAATTAATGAGCACACCAAAGACAAGTAGAAGTTATATTCTCAAAAAAGAGGAGCATATTTGGACTCAATGTGAGTAAACACAAAATGGCCTCCAACCATATCTAAATCCATTTCCTATAGTGCAAGGCCAAATGTTCCAAATGCATCTCAATCTATTACCTATAGTGTGAGATAAATATTTTAAATTTTACCTATAGTGTGAGATAAAGTCATTTAAAGTTATGGCATACATATATATACATGTTGAAGTTATATAAGAGAGAAAAATGGAAAGAGCATTTTTAATTTGTCAGTATTCTTACAAAATTTAATTTTATTTATTGTGTCAAGATGAGTTTTACATTTATCGCGGAAGACATGTTGTAAAGTTAATGTTACTTTAGTGTTATATAATTTTACATGAGAAATAATAAAAAAGCACTTATATTAAAAAAAAATGAAAATATAAGTAAAATTTAGAGTAGAAATACAAGTCAATTTTAGAGTTTAAAAAAAGTTAGTTTTATTCTCTAATGGGTTTGAGTAGCCTACCAGGGGATAGATGAGGAGATTATCTTGCAGAATAAGTATAATATTAAAAATATTATTACTTCCCAATTTAAGGAAAGTTTGTGAAACTAAGAAGAGTGAGAGGGAAAAAGGAGAATAAGATATTATAAGGAGATTATCAACCCTAAAAATCAAAATGATGTTTTTTTATGAGTATTAAGAAAAAATTAACATTGAACTAATTCTCATGAGCTGGGGAGTAAAGTTGGGCAGTCAATTCCAAAAACATCGTGGATTAAAGAGTTTGTCACCTATGTGATACTAAGAGGGTTGAAGATGAAAATCACTTTATCTGATATTTCCCATCTTATACTCACATTCTATCTAGTTTTAAAAATATTTATGCAATACAAACCTTTTGGACCTTCTAAGTTAGCAAAACTGTGGTGATTTAGGAATGCTTCTCTCACTTATTTTTTAGCATAGAAATAAAATTTTAAAGTATTTGTTAACCTCTTACCTTCTTATATAGGACTTAATGGATGTTAATATTCGTTGTTGTCATCATCATCAATTGGACTTTAAAGTAAATTTAAATTTATACATTTGAATTAAAACTAAAAATAAAAAGATGACTAATTTTAACAAATGACAATAATAATAACATATGCTTACTTAGTTTGTAATAAGAAATGTAATGAGGATTATTGAAGTGTTATACAGCTCGGTAAAGGGGAGATATTATGATGAGAAAACAAAATAATAAATAAATATATAACTATACATATATACCTATGTAATAATAAAAAAATAAATAATTATATATGTATAAAAAAATAAATTATTATGCATATATATATGACAACATAAATTTTTGTTACACTTATATCTATCTAACATCCAAAAGAATTTCAAAGATTAATACATGACATGGAATTAAAAAATTAAGACATTACATCTACTTCTTAAATAAGTTTTTAAAATAAATTACATGGATAATAATTAAATCTCACACTTAATAATAAAATCACAACAAAATATTTTCCATATCTGATTTAATTATAATTAATAATAATTGAAATTCATTTTGAAAATAAAATTAGATATTCTTAAAATATTCCAAAAAAATTAAAATGATTTTTTCTAACTGACAATTGAAAAATAGTAAGGATTTTAATATTGGTTTCAGCCTCTGCATAACATATATTAGACTTTCTAATATTCATTGGTGCATTCCTCAAATATCTATATAATTTATATAAAATGTTTCAAATTGTGTAGGAAGGAAAGTATATTAGGAAGGAGGATAACTCTTTATTTAATATATTACATGTGGAGTAGTCGAAGTAATAATATGTTTCAAATATTTTAATTTAAGATTAATTATATGGATTAGTATAGAATTTATATAATTTTAATTTAATTATTAATATTTCTTTTTTCTTTTTTCTTTCTGAGTAAAGACTATTCTATTATGTATAAATAAAAGAGGAAAATATTTACAAAGAGGTTGGAACCTCTGAGGGGGCTAAAGCCAGCGCTCTGTCAAAAAAACTTCTGCCATCAGCTCTTAACTGTCTATTTACATAGATAAAAAACGAGAGCCCAAGACTCTGTAGAACTAGACACCACCACCAAAAACAAAAAACTAGAAGACGATGGAGAATTATACAGAAAAATGCGGACGTGGACAACTATGGCAGCATAAAACCGCTTAGCCTAAACCGCCAGCATATCGGGCTGCCGTCGACCAGCAAGCAGTTTCCGTATGAACGAGCCCGATATAATCTCCTGTTGACGCGTGGCTCTCTACATACGTCATCATTTCTGACTTTTTGGGACGTAAAGTTCAGCAAAAAGGGGCCTTCCGAAATCCTCCACCGCCGTCCGATCTGCTCCATCATTCTCCGCCGTTGATTGTTTCAACCTGAGGTGGTAATTCTGCATCTGCATCGTTGGCTTTGCAAGGAGAGCTGACCCATTCAATCATCACATTGTCTTCGACATCCATAATATTGTGACCAGGAGGCATCACCGGATACAGAACAGTGCCTGAGAACTGCGCCGATGCAGAAGGAATGAGCTCCTCGTGTGAAGGAGTCTGCTAAAGACGCGCGTCCTCTTCATGACCTTCGGCCTGCTGCACCTCTGGAAGATTGAGGATATCCTCTGCCATGCTTCCTTGAGAATCCTTAGAATTCTGAGAGAGAGTCCTGTCCATGGATTGTTCATCAGAGCCAGAGAGGTCATCTTCTTCCTCTGAGAAGATGACTGTGATAATAGCAGAGATAGTAGGCTTGTTTAGCTTGCTTTTAAATGTGAAACGGGAGGAGTGGAAAGAACTGTAGAGGGACGGACCAGAGTGGTCGGATGATGGTGAGGCTGGTGAGACAGAAGCTAGCGGGGAAATGCGTCGTGGAACAGGACCTCCCCTTCCTCTAACACCCCCACGAGTGCCTGAACTACTACCCCTCCGGGAAATTCCTCGACGTCGGGCCATAGCATCAATGATTGATAAACTGAGAGAACAAAAGGGTTGCAGGAGGAAGAAGAACGACCCACCCCAATTTGAAATAAACAGAGGATAACAGTACTCAGAGTAGAGAGCGCCCAGGGAAAGCACCGCACAGATAGAAATCAGAACCCCTAAATAAATTCCAGAATTGTCTGAATGAGTCCCACACCCTGCCCAAGCAGCTTCAACAGACACCGTAACACGACCTATTACAGTTATATACCAAAAGAAAAAACATTGACCATACCAGATGCGAGCCAGAAGAACCGTAATTAAATGCTTGAGGCTGGCCAGATGCGGGCTTCTATGGAGCCATGATGGCTTCCAAATGCTCAGCTCTGCACCTAACTCCTGTGAACCAATTCGACCGGGAATGTCTCTGCTAGAATGAGCCAGAGAGAATGTCGAGCTCTGGGCAATTGAAATGAATCGTATGCTCATCATCTTGAAGAACTTACTCCGCATGTTGTACATCCAATTCCTCATTAATGGGATTTAATGGGCTGCCATAAATCGCCTACTTGCTCCATGATGATGCCCGATGCCGGCGTCGCTCGTATGGGCATTAACGACTCATTAAATCACCCGCATCTGGGTAATTTAATTATTAATAATTATTAAGTAAATGGCAGATTTTTTTTTTTAATATTTTAAAATATTTTAATACAAATTGAAGGTTAAGATTTATTTTTAAAATAGTTATGTTTTTTAATTAAATTGACTAATTAAAAAAAATATCATATGAACAAGTGTTATTTGAAATGGGAATGACCATAGTTAAGAATCTTGCTCATGATGTTTTAAATGTATAGATGTTTAACTTATATGTTATTTCTTTTATAATAATAATAATAATAAAGTTAAAATTCAGTTTTAATGATATTTCAATTTTAGTAACATGATATGTATATGTTTTGATGCTTAATATATATTGATGCTTATCAATGTTTACCAATAATTTAATTTATATGTTTTTTCTGATTTTGATGTTAAATGGAAAACTAATTTATTCAACTATAAAATATTCCAAAATTATACAAAATTTAAATAATCTTAAATATCACTAGAATCTTCGAAGGAGCACGACAACCGGAGGGAGAAAAAACGGCGGGAGTGAGCAGCAAGGGTTCAGAGATTGGCAGTGACTGTTTCTAATGGAGGGCGACAGAGGAGGGAGCTCGACTCCCTCCTACAAGGACACGGTATCCAACAAAGGCAAGTCACCGGTGAAAAACAACAAAGGCGTAGTTGAGAAAGAAAACAAAGATAATGATAAGGGGACAAAGGGGACTAAGAACAAGGTAAACTGTAGCATAAAGGACAAGGAGGAAGAAGACAAAAATCATGGTTCACGAGACCAAAAGCAAAAGGGACCTTGCAAGCCTAAAGCAGAAATCACTCCCAGAGTAATATTAAATGATCCTGCTCTGCAAGTGCACAGAGAACACATGGGGAACTATGCCATTATTTGTAAATTCATGGGACTATGGCCCACTGAAAAAGCTTTACAAACGTGGATCAAGTATCACTGGAAACCCAAAGGAAGCATTGACCTACATCTTGGGTCAAAGGGATTCTTCACAGTAGTGTTCTCAAACATCGAAGACAAAGACAGAATATTCAAAGGAGGACCCTACTTTTATGCAGCAGTTGGTCTCTATATGAGGCCTTGGATGATGAACTTCGTCCCAGAGCGGGAGACCTTCACCTCGGTTCCAGTATGGGTAAGGCTATATTCTCTACCTCTTGATTATTGGCAAACTGAATCACTAGCAGCTATTGGTAATAAACTAGGGTGTTTTGTCAAAGTTTCGGAAGCCACAAGAAGAGGGAAATATACCTCCTTTGCAAGAATATGTGTGGAAATGGATCTATCAAAAGCTCTTCTAGATGAAGTTATTTTGGAAGTTTTTGATGAGGAGTGGGTGTAGACAATGGACTATGAGCATATCCCATTCAAATTCCATAGATGCCATGAACATGGACATCTATTCAGAGATTGCCCTCTCAATAAAGCAGAAAACAAAGGGAACCTCAATACTTCGAAGGATACAAAGAGCTTTCAGAAAGTGGCAAGAAGAGGAAAAGGGGGAAAAAGGGAATAAAGCAACAACATAACGAGAGGCATAAGGTCAGTTAGAACAAGTTTCAAGTGCTGGACGAGAATGAAGAAAACACGAAGGAAAATCAATCTCAGGAGGAAGATCCTAATGAAAAAGTAAAGGAAGAAAACAATAAACAATATCAAGATATGGGTTATCAAAATGAGATTGTTATGAGTGAAACAGAAATGGAGATGGACCAAGAAATGACCCAAATCGAAATAGATCTGGAAGATCATGAATTACAGGAAATTCTAGACAAGGAAAACTTGGACCTGGAAGGATTCTTGAGGTAGGGATCCAAGGGAGGAATAGAATTAATATCTCCAGAAGAATGCTCCGAAATACAACAGTTATTTTTATGGAAAACCCAGGAAAGAGGGTTGGATAAAGGTAAAAGTATTCACAAGCAGGAGCACAGAGGTGTGAAAACTATGAAATCAACTCCAGGATTAGCAACTAGAAATCCAAGGAAGAAAAGTGGCAGGAAGAAGAAAAATGAGCTCTTGATGGAGTGTGGAAAGCTAATGATAGATTCAGGTAAGATGAAAGACCTAACTAGTTACTCTTTCACAAATCTTTAATTATGAATTTCATATCTTGGAATGTCAGAGGTCTAGGTAGTAAAAGAAAACAAAGAATGTTAAGTAACCGAATGAAACTAGCAACACCAGATATAATATTTATTCAGGAAACAAAATGCTCCATTCAAAAATTAAAGCAATTACATAGAAAATGGATGGATAGATTTGAGTTTCTCAAAGTGAAAATAGAGAACACAGCGAGAGGCATCCTTACTCTATGGAAACCCCAAAAATTCAACATATTAGATGCAGAGGCATCAAGAAATTATTTATCTTTTACTATTCAACCAGTGGGAGTCGTGGATACTTTCCTGGTCACAAATGTTTATGGTCAACAAAGAATAGATGAGAAACTAAGACTCTTAAACTCCTTGGCATAGTTCAGAAGCAGAAATGAAGAAATACCTTGGGTATTGGGAGGAGATTTTAACATGATTAAATCACTTTCTGAAAAAAAAAAAAGGAGGTACCAGATTGCTTAATAAAGACTCCGAGTTGTTACAAACCTTCACAGATGATATGACTTTGGTTGACTCGGCAACGCATAATGGTCTTTTTACTTGGAACAACAAAAGAGGAGGTGAGGCTCAGGTAGCCTCCAAGTTAGACAGATTTTTTATCTCAGAGGAGCTTATGCTAGAAAATAGAGAAATAACAGCAAAAGTTCTCCCCTTTGGATGTTTTGATCACTGGCTGGTTCAATTATAACTCAAGGGGTTGGATTCTTCTAGGAATAAACCCTTCAGGTTTGAGAATATCTGGCTCTCCCACCAAGACTTCATCAACAACATTGAAAAATGGTGGATTGAAGATCTGCAGATCTAGGGCACTAATATGTTCATCCTACACAAAAGACTGCAACATATTAAATTCAGACTCAAAGAATGGAACAAGAAGGTCTTTGGTAACATTTTTGTGGATAAAAAGGCAGTGGAAACCAAACTACAGGAACTCAATCAAGCATTGATCACAGAGGGGTTTGACAGAGTCAAAAGTCAGCAAGATGATAAATATCATCAAGAATGGGAGAAATTATGCAAACAAGAGGAAATCTTTTGGAGACAAAAGTCTTGAATTCAATGGCTCAAAGAAGGTGAACGTAATACTAAATTTTTTCATAGATCCACCATAGCCAATAGAGCTCACAACAGAATCTCTTCAATATTGAATGACAATGGAGAGCTACAGACCTCTCATAAGAATACCGAAGATGTGTTGGTTCAAAATTTCAGAAGTATCACTAAGGAAAATAATCTAGACAGAGATAAATGCATCACAGAAATTACAAAAAATATCCCTAAGCTGGTGTCAAGAGAGGACAATTTTAACCTGAATAAACCAGTCACCGGAGAGGAAGTCAGTGAGGTTATTAAAGACATGAAAAAGGGCAAAGCTCCTAGTCTAGATGGTTTCAATGTGGATTTTTTAAAGGCCTTCTAGAACATTGTCAAACAGGACATTCTGAATGTTGCGGAGGATTCTAGAAGAAGCAGGACTATTCTGAAAGCCCTCAACACCTCCTTCATCTCTTTAATCCCTAAACATGATTCAACGCTGACTGTTGAGAAGTATAGACCCATTGCTTTATGCAATGTGGTATACAAGATTATATCCAAGGTATTGGCTAACAGACTCAAACCTCTTCTTCCTTCTTTAATCTCAGGTGAACAATCTGGTTATGTAGAAGGCAGACAAATCCTTAATAATATTATTCTAGCCCACGAGATAGTTCACACGCTAACTAGCAAAAGACAGGTCGGTATGATCATGCAATTAGATATTGCCAAAGCCTATGACAAGGTAAACTGGATCTATATCAAGAGGATCCTTTCTGCTTTTAGGTTTGATCACAACTGGATCAGATGGGTTATGGCTTTGGTTACCTCTTCTAGCTTTTATATTCTGGTGAATGGATCTCCCTCAGATATCTTCACTCCTTCTAGAGGCCTCATGCAGGGAGATCCACTCTCTCCCTTTCTCTTTATCCTCATGACAGAAGGATTGGGAAGAGCCATTAAGCAGGCTAAAGCCTTGGGAAAAATTAAGGGCCTTAAATTAATGGAGAATGTTCAGCCAATGACTCACCAACAATTTGTGGATGATACAATGCTGCATGGAATTCCTATAGTAAAAGAAGCTTTAGCGTACAAACAAATAATGAATAACTTTGCCTTGGCTACAGGTATGGAAGTCAATATCTCCAAATCAATTTTATTTTATTTTATTTTATTTATTTATTTAATTTAATTTAATTTAATTTAATTTAATGTAATTTAATTTATCTATTTTTCCTGAAATACTAACATTACAATTCAGAGAAATATCTCCAAAATTCTGGGCTTTCAAAGGGATTCCCTCCCTTCAAAGTATTTGTGAATTCCCCTTAAAGCCAGGCCCCTACACAAAAGTATTTGGGAACCGGTGCTTAACAAGATGCAAGACAAAGTTAAAAAATGGACTATCAGATCATTGAACCTGGCTGGTAGGTTGATACTGACAAAAGCCATTCTACAGTCAATCCCGATTTTCTTTTTATTAGCCCTCCCAGCTCCCAAAGGTGTCTTATAGCAATTCAGGGATATCCAAAGAGACTTCCTCTAGGGTAAGGAAGAAACAAGGAAGAAATGGGCCCTTGTTTCTTGGGATAAAATTTGCAAACCTAAGAGTCATGGGGGTCTAGGCGTAGATGATCAGGAAATTATAAGTAATGTACTAGGAGCCAAACTCTGGTGGAGATCGGTTAAAGAACTAGAAGCTCAATGGGATAAAACATGGAAAGAAAAATATGCAAGTTTGTGGCAAACAAATGATCTTATTAGAATTTCTGGAAACATAAAGGGATCTTACATCTGGAATAAAGCCTGGGAAAACAGAAACCTAGTACAAGACTACAGTTTCTGGGAAATCGAAGCAGGAGATATTGCTCTCTTTTGGGAGGACAAATGGAAACAAGAACCAATGTTGTTAAAAGAGGACTATATGAGCCTCAAGCAGGAAACAGATTCCCAGGGATTAACCAAAGTTAAAGATTTATGGAATCTTCCTCACAATTCCGGAAAATGGAGAAATTGGAGAAGCATAGACTGTAGAGATGACAACCCCCTAAAAATAAAAGCCGAGACAATTATGAGCATGCTAAGACAAAGGAAAATCTTGGTAATAGAGGGGTAGGATCAGTTAAGATGGGGCATCAATAAAGAAGGCTCCTTTAATCTTAAGGAAGTTAAGAGAATTATCTTGAATCTAGATTCTAGCAATTCAACGAGTTCATGGCAACAAATCTGGAGCCACCAAGGGTGGATGAAGATCGAGCTATTCATGTAGTTATTTCACCACAAAAAAATCTTAACTTGGGACAACACTAGGAAAAGAGGGGTTATTGGGCCTTCTAGATGTCAGCGATGTGAAGCTCAAGAGGAAACAATGGAGCATATTCTTAACAATTGCACCTTTACCACCTGGTTGTGGGATTCTTTTGCCACAATTTTTCAATAGACAGACAGAGATAAAGGAAGCATCACTAATACCCTGAACAAGTGGAGAAGGAACTTTTTAGAGAATGAGATTCTCAATTTGGCCTGGGCCTTTACGCCAAACTTCATTATCTGGAATGTTTGGAAAGAACGGAATAAAAAAGTTTTCAAGTATGAAAAAACTAGTCCTCTTCGCTTGTTGGATCTGATCTTGAAGCAGATTGAGGAGACAGTTAGTACCACTATTCGTAATTATCCCAAGAACCCTCCCACAGAAAATGAGAGGAGAACTATCAGTAAACTGAGAATGCAAGAGATCATTACCAATGGACTAAGTAGAAGAGAAGGAAATTTGGGAAAGGAAAAGGATTTTTGGCAGCCTCCACCGAAAGGATACCTGAAATGCAATATTGATGGTGCTTCAAAAGGGAACCCTGGAATAGCCAGATACGGAGGGGTGTTAAGAGATGAAGAAGGATTTATAATCTTCATTTTCCACTGCCAATTAGGTAAAGACACAAACAATATGGCTGAATTAATGGCCTTAGAATAATTCCTAGAACTGCTAAATCTAAATCATAGCTCAAATGTCATCATAGAGACAGACTTGAATTAGTTATGTAGCAGCACCAGAGAAGGTCTCAAAACACTGGAGACTAATACAAGTGTATCAAAGAATTCAAAAACATCTCCTGAATCTACGAACTATTAGTTTCAGACATGTTAGACGAGAAGCCAACAGACTAGCAGACTCTCTAGCCAACCAAGGGGTGATTAATTCAGAGTGAAAATTTGAAATGAAGTGGCAGGAGATGACTCAGGGCAGAGTAAAAGCTCTATGCAAAGAACAAGTGGTAGAAGATAGAGAAATTTTTAAATATTGGGCCAGAGGAAAAGGTACTGAATTAAGATGTCTAAATAGGTTCGATCTCAGTTCTCGGGTTGGTACCTGGAAGATGGACATCCTCAAAGCAGTCATTTAACACCTTGGCGGAAAGTGACCAGATCCCTTTCCCTTCAGATTGTACTATAGGGTTCTATCCACAGTCAGCGGCAGTCTCTGTTGCATGTACTGAGGTGAGCTTGTGTGGATAAGGGCGGTTCTAGTTTTCCGGCGACGGTGGTTCCCCTACATTCCTCTCACTAGTCGGAAAACCAGGCTCAAGCGGTTTACGGGTGATCGCGCAGCTTTGGTACGGTAAGTAGTTTAGTTCTTTTGGGAGCGATTCCATTAGGCTCCTGCCACGTGGCTAGGGAGGGGTAATGAAGCCACCCTTCATTGCACGTTAAGTTTCGCACATCTTAAGCGGTGCGATATTTCGCCGTGCCATTCGATTTCGTAGGTTGATTTAACGGTCAAATTTGTAAGTGCTTTTTTGGGGGGCCACGGGTCTTATCGGGCTTGTCGCGATAAAGATGTGGGGGGTTAGTGGAGCCTTTGATTAGGCTTTTGATTTTTATTGTTCAACCTAAGGTTTGATTTGAGAGTTTAATATTGTATGTTGTAAAGAGGTGGGGCTTTACTAAGGCAGCACACCCTTGGCTTTCCTGAGCCTTTGCAGGGGTCATGGTTATTGTATATTCTGTAAATTTATTTTTGGTTTAATGAAATAGAAGGAAGAACTCTTGCTTAAGAAAAAAATATATCACTAGAAACTTAATGCAACCATATAAATTAAATGACTTACTAATTTAGAATTAAATAATAAAAATTAAAAGAAATATCAATCTTCACCTTAAAATCTAAAATATACACACCTACCTAAACTAATAAATTTTAAAATAACTTTTATTTATTCAACCACATCTTTCAATGGTGAGGTTGACTACAACATTAGATTATCAAGTGAGAATGGTCTATATCTCACGACTAGTCAAATACACCTATTTATTTATGCAACTACATCGTTCAATGGTGATGTTGACTACACCAATGGATTATCTGGTGAGAATGGTCTATATCTCATGACTACTCTAAGCTGTGATTCATATATTTTGGCTGGTTCGGTGAACCGTGTAAATAAATAAATGGATTCATGCGAACTACATGGGTTAAAAGTGTAATCCTAATAAGTTTTAAGCTATTATGATTGTGGAATGGTAATTAATATTAATATTAATATATTTATTGTGATTGAGCAGTGAAGTTAATAAAAAAATTATATCATTAAAGTGCTAAGTAATTATTTTTAAATATTTAAGTAAGAAATGAGTAATGTTTGATTGTTTTTTGTTTTTTGCTTTTGGAATAAGATTGAGTTTAGGTTGGGTTAGTTTTAATGTTGGATGGAAAAACGATTTGTTCACCAATGAGATGTTATCAATAGGATTGTGTGAAGCTTGTTGGGATAGTTTAATTCCTCCAAAGGTGACTCCCACCCTCAACTCCTCCACATGTGATTTGAACTGTTGAGCTCGTGAGGGCTAAATCCCACTAGTCATGTGAGGTTATTCAAAAGGATATGGTTATTGTTATCACCCCAAGAAACTCTCCTAGGTTGTATCTCAGAGATGCTCGGGAACATTACAAACTCAACAAAATGTTGGATAAATGGTGGATGAATGAAAGAAATGTTTTATTTTCAAGCCAGATAACCACTTCTACTAAGATTGACCCCATACATGGGTGAACACCCCCAGACTACAAGGCTTTAGACCACCAATTACTCACAGTTTAAGGAAAATGTGATGATGGAGAAGACTGATCACACCAGTAGATACACACGACCCTGTGATGGCCAGCTACAACCAATTAAAAGGTCTGTAAATTTGTCTTTTAATACACAGACAGGATGACAGCTCTCTGGTATTAAAATAATAGAAACCTGCAAACAAATTCAATGATACATGCTAAATCCTAACACAGAGGTGGGATGACAGCCACTCTAATGCTAAACATTAACAACACATGAATAAATGCAAAACAGGCACAACCTAGAACAAGAAAGAGAAGTGGACAGTGAGCAGTTAACAACAAAAGAAGCTTGCATTAGCTGGAAATGTAGACCAGAAGCTATAGGTTACATAGTAGTTACAGTCTCCAGAAGTTGAAGCTTACAAAAGAATAACACTCATCAACCTGATTACATCGTTTTTCCAAGTATATATAGAATATGTTTACAAAAATTACTCTGTTGTTAAGCGTGGAGGGGTCATAATGGACCACCAACCACATTTACAATTAGATATGGGTCTCTGATAACAGTTTGATGGTTTTTAATGAACAAAATGGCTCTTTCTGTACTTTGATGTCCTTTCTGAGCAAATGGAATGTAATGTGTACAAGGCTCCATGACTGATTCATATTTGGATCTGCTCGAAGCCGTCCTTCTTGTCCTTGACCGTGGTGTCTTTGAATGCAGGTAGTTGAGGAATTAATGTGCCCATTGTTGTATTATCACTCCCTTCTTTGCGTGCATGAGCCGAGCCAAAAACAGTGAAAAACGCCTTGAAAATGGACGAAGAGCCGAGAATGAATGATGGCCGTTGGATGGTTCAAATGGACGGCCTGGATCTGATAGTGGGAAGCAATGGAAGACACAGAGGCAGATTAAACAGCGGAACAGATCTCAGCCGTCAAATGATAAAATCAACAACGGAGATTGCGCAGGTGGAGCTATCAGGAAATGACAAAGAAGATAAAATGAGGGCCGTCAGATCAAGCTCGGGGAGATCCGACAGTTGACGGGCGGTGGAGTTGAACACGCGATAACGGGCAGGGGGCCGTACCGGAAGGGCAGTAAACGTCTCCTTGTACCGCTCTTTTGGGAGAGGCGGTTTACATACAAGGGCATACGATCAAGTTATATGATGACGCGTGGCAGGTAGGTCTGGGGGGAAACCGCTTTCCCCACTGCCTAACGTATGCACAAGTTACGAGAGTAGGGACTGCGACTATCGTTGGATCATCAAGCAGGCGAGATCAGACGGTTGAGGTAACAAACATGTGCTCCAGGGTTGATGTGACAGGCACAGGTGGGCCCGAGCTTTATTAAAGCTTAGGGTTATGATTTGTTATCATATGCGCGGGGTTATAATGTCTTTAAAAAGGTTAGCGTCGGGGATTAAATAAAAATAAAAATGCATTTAAATGAGGTTTTAGAGGTTTATGCGGGGTTTAAGGTTATCGGGCTTTTATGAAGGGTTAGCGGGGCTTAGTAGTGTTAAAACACAATATGACCCAGGAGCTGGTTAAACAGGGTTTAGGTGGGGTTTATAAAAGCAAACAAAAATAATGATGATAGGGAGAGTAAAGAGAAAGGAAGGGAAGGAGGAAATGAAGGTGGCAGGAGTTATAAGGGTAAAGCAAATGGAAGGGGAAAGATTGAATGAACTGCTGCTAGCCCCTCCTTTTCAGAAAACACCATAGCTAAGCTGTCCCTGACCCTAAAAAATGCTCAAACATGAAGCAGAGCTAACACTAGCTCCTTCTAGGGATGAGATCCTCCTCGCAAGGTCTCAAGAACCTGCAGACCACTGCCTTTCTAGCTGAAAACGAACTAGCCAAAATTCCTAGTGTTCCATTGGGCATGGAGTCTACTGTGCCTGCACAAAACTGATAAAAATAAAATATTTACAGCCTTTAAGGCCAACAGACCTTAAACAACATAAACTTTCAAAAATCGCCCATTAACTGGGCCATCAAAAACTATCTCTCCTCCCATACTTTTCAATATGAAGGTGTTGCTCCCTTCAACCTGTGAAATGATGAAAGGCCCTGTCCAGAAAGCATCAAATTTCCCATGATTTCCTTTCTCCTCCTTTAGTGCATACCATTTCAAAACCAAGTCGCCAATCTGAAAATTATTTGTTTTTGCCTTCTTATCAAAGGTTTCCTTAATCCTTTTCTGATGTGCTACAACCTTTTCAACCAACTTTTCTCTAATCTGATGTATTTCTGCTAAGTCAGTGATTCTCCTTGCCATATCTTCTTCCTCATCTTGCCCTTCCTGAAGGAATTTTGCCGCTAGGAGAGTTAATTGAATTGGAAATACAGCCTCAGTGCCATATACTAGCTTGAAAGGAGAATTGCCTGTGGATTTTTTAATGGTCACCCTGTCAGCCCAAAATGCATACTTGAGCTTGGAATCCCAAGTCTTCTTATTGTCCTCTAACAACTTTTTAATTATCCTGATCAGACTTTTATTAGAGGATTCTACTAGACCATTTCCCTGTGGGTAATATGAGGTGGAATGAACAAGTTTAATACCCATTGAATCACAAATTTCCACCAGATCTTTTGCCCTGAAGGCTGCTGCATTATCTGTAATTAATTTATGTGGGCAACCAAATCTGCTGAAGATATTTTTTGTCAAAAACTTCCCATGATTTCCTTTCTCCTCCGTTAGTGCATCCCATTTCAAAACCAAGTCGCCAATCTGAAAATTATTTGTTTTTTTCCTTCTTATCAAAGGCTTCCTTAATCCTTTTCTGATGTGCTACAACCTTTTCAACTAGCTGTTCTCTAATCTGATGTATTTCTGCTAGGTTAGTGATTCTCCTTGCCATATCTTCTTCCTCATCCTGCCCTTCTTGAAGGAATTTTGCCACTAGGAGAGTTAGTTGAATTGAAAATATAGCCTCAGTGCCATATACTAGCTTGAAAGGAGAATTGCCTGTGGATTTTTTAATGGTCACCCTGTCAGCCAAAAATGCATACTTGAGCTTGGAATCCCAAGTCCTCTTATTATCCTCTAACATCTTTTTAATTATCCTGATCAGACTTTTATTAGAGGATTATGCTAGACCATTTCCCTGTGGGTAATATGAGGTAGAATGAACAAGTTTAATACCCATTGAATCACAAATTTCCACCAGATCTTTTGCCCTGAAGGTTGTTGCATTATTTGTAATTAATTTATGTGGGCAACCAAATCTGCTGAAGATATTTTCTGTCAAAAACTTCCCATGATTTCATTTCTCCTCCTTTAGTGCATCCCATTTCAAAACCAAGTCGCCAATCTGAAAATTATTTGTTTTTTCCTTCTTATCAAAGGATTCATTAATCCTTTTCTGATGTGCTACAACCTTTTCAACCAGTTGTTCTCTAATTTGATGTATTTCTGCTAGGTCAGTGATTCTCCTTGCCATATATTCTTCCTCATCCTGTCCTTCTTGAAGGAATTTTGCCACTAGGAGAGTTAATTGAATTGGAAATACAACCTCAGTGCCATATACTAGCTTGAAAGGAGAATTTCCTGTGGATTTTTTAATGGTCACCCTGTCAGCCCAAAATGCATACTTGAGCTTGGAATCCTAAGTCTTCTTATTGTCCTCTAACAGTTGTTTAATTATCCTGGTCAGAATTTTATTAGAGGATTCTGTTGTACGATTTCCCTGTGGGTGATATGAGGTGGAATGAACAAGTTTAATACCCATTGAATCAAAAATTTCCACCAGATCTTTTGCCTTGAAGGCTGCTGCATTATCTGTAATTAATTTATGTGGGAACCAAATCTGTTGAAGATATTTTCTGTCAAAAACTTCATGACCACATCATGATCAGCCTTCCTTGTAGGAACTGCTTCAATCCACTTAGTGAAATAATCAGTGGCTACTAATATCCACCTGTGCTGGCCACTGGAATGTGGATTGATTTCTCAAATGAAATCCAAACCCCACTGCTGAAAAGGTCCTTTTTCCTGAATTGGTTTTAGGGGCAGGGACTTCAACTACTATTTTCTTTCAAATCTTTGGCACCTGTCACAAGATTTAACAAAAGAAAATACATCAGAAAATAAAGTGGGCCAATAGTACCTAGCTTTGAGAATTTTGTGGGCTATAGTTTTCTGATAATGGTGCCCTCCACACATGCTGTTATGAAATTGTTGCATAACTTCTTTTGATTGTTCTTTGTCTAGACACCTCAAAAATATTCCAGATGGATCCCTCCAGTAGAGCAGATTTTCATTGATACAATACTTTGCTACTCTAAGTTTTAAAGTTCTAGCTTGACTTTGATTAAATTCTGAAGGGATCTCTGGCTTCAGCAAGAAATTAATTATTTCAGCATACCAGTTACATGAAGCTAGATTTTCAGTCACTAACTAATTTCTCTCTGTTTAACTATTTTTTCCTCTTCTTCCTGACCATTTTCTGCCATTATGCATAGGAAGTCAACATCTAAAGACCTACAATTTTCTTCAACCAATAACTTGGCAAGCCCCTGACCTCTAACCAGCTTGGTGGGTTTTAGCTCAATGTTAAATTCTATCATCTTTGCAATCCATTTTTCCCTTTTCCATCAGCATCAGGTTGTGTCAAAACATCTTTTATTGCTGCAGAAGGCACATATGCAATTACTTTTGAATGCAAGATATAAACTTTGAAAGCATTCAAGGATTTAATAAGAGCATATACCTGTTTTTCTATAATATCATACCTCAGTTCAACATCCCTTAAGTTCTTGCTGAAAAATGCTACTGGATGTTCTGAACCTTCTTCATCTTGCTGCAATAAAACTGCTGCAATTGGTGTCCTCAGAGGCAAAAGAAAATATGCAGAACTCCTTGCTGTAATATGGACTTATTAATGTTGGAACCTCCATAATAGCTTTCTTATTAGACCCAAATGATTGTCTTGCTGTATCCGTCCATCTTACCTCTGCTCCTTTCTTCAACATGGAGATCACATGCTTAACCAATTTTGCAAAATTTGGAATAAACCTCCTGACAAAATTTATTTTGTCCAAAAAAGACTGAATATCTTTCTTTGATCTTGGGACAGACAAAGTCTGAATGGCTTTTACTCTTTCTGGGTCAATCGTAACACTTGCAGCAGACACAATATGTCCTAATAGCTTGCCTTCATTTAAAGAAAATTGAGATTTTTTGGGATTGACTAATATTCCAAACCTCCTGCACTTCAAGAATACTTTTTTCAAATGCTGTAAGTGATTTTGATGACTGTTGGAGTAAATTGTTATATCATCAAGGTAGATAAGCACAAATTTGTCCTTCTCTCCCATAAATGCTATGTCCATAGCTCTCTGAAAGGTGGATCCAACATTCATCAGTCCCAATGGCATTTTGGCATACATAAAAGTGCCCCAAGGAGTGGTAAATGCAATCTTTTCTTGATCATCTAGGTGCACAACAATCTGATTGAAGACTGAAAATCCATCCAAAAATGACATCACTTTAGCTCCTGAGACCTTTTGCAACAAGTGGTCCATCTTTGGCAAAGGATAGTTGTCTTTCTTTGAGCATTTGTTTAAATTTCTGAAATCAACACAAAGTCTAATTTCTCCACTCTTCTTCCTCACCACCACTAGATTGGCCACCCACTTTGAATATCTGAGAGGAACAATGATCTTGGCAGCCAACAACTTTTTAATTTCTTTCTCAATCAGTGGAAGAAGCATGGGATTTATTGGTCTCAGCTTCTGTTTGAATGGTATGGTGTCTTTTTCCAGAGGGATTTTATGCTGAATTATGTTCTTGTCATATGTTTTCAGATCACTATACTCCCAGGCAAACACATCAGCAAATTGCCTCATTAAATTATAGTATTCAACACTTTGATCAGCAGACAAATGAGTGGACAAATTCACATACCTAGGTTGACCTGGACTTCCTATATCATGCTTACATACTGCAGATTGGTCTTCTTTTTGGGTAGCTTTGTAAGGCACATCATTCTGGTCAAACAGTCTTTCATGAGGAATTAGGCCCTTAGGAATATGGTTACTAGGAAGCTGGACAATGCTGTCTTTACCAATTTTATTTCTAAGTTGGGATTGAGAATTTTCTTCCAAGGCATCATTTTCTTGGTCAATTTGCATTTCAGAAAATTCATCAATGACTTGCAAGAACCTATTCAATTCATCATCATCTTCAAAAACCTTCCAATGGTGGACATTGTCAGGCAAGGAAGGTCTATATTTTATTTGGACTTCATAAACTAATCTGGGAGGCATGGGAGGTATAAATAGACTAGCAGAAATAGCAAGTGAATCAACAAGCTGATTTTGACCTCTAGGAATATATGAAATATAGAAATAATCAAAGGAATCCCTGATTCTCCATACCTCATGTCTGTATGCCTTCAACCTTGGGTACTTTGCTTGAAATTTTTTATTTATTTGCTGAATAATCAGATCAACGTCTCGAAATACCTTTAGATTCTTGATTCCTCTGTCTTTTGCTGCATTAAGGCCCAACAACAAAGCCTCATACTCTGCTATGTTATTTGTGACTTGAAAAACCAGCTTAAAAGACAGCTAAATCATTTCTTGCTGTGGAGATACTAGCACCACCCCTGCTCCTGCAGTCTCCATGGAACATGCTCCATCAAAGAACATCTCCCAAACCTGACTTCCTTGCTCTTCTTTGGCCTGAACTGTTGGTTTCCTGAGCTGCATTACGGCCTTCTGAGACTCTTCTATTTGGAGAATGCATGCTCCAAAATTAGTGTCCACTACATATATAGGATGATTTGTAGGGTTCTTCTCATCACTAATGATATATGCCAACTGTTCTTCTCTATATAACCTCTTGCTTTCTCCTCCAAACACTGGGCCAGTAGCATAAGATAAATCATTCTGTAATGTTCCACCTAGTCTCTTAATCCAGCCTCTGGACAACAGCATGCCAAACTTAGGAGGGACATCTGCCACCACAATATCCATCATCATACTCTTCATGGGTAGCTGAGTTAAGGTAATAGCCAGATCCTTAATCAATCCAAGGCATTTCACTTTCCTTGAATCAAAAGAAAATAAATCATGATAGGGTCTAGTGATGTCAAGGCCTAACTCTTCCATGATAGCTTTAGGCATTAGATTGTGGCTGGCCCCTGTGTCTAGTAGGTAATTATGGAGGATTTTATCATGAATAGTCATGGAGACATAAAAAGATGGAGAATTATTATCAGTAGGTTCAATCATGGGACTGAGCATAATGGCAAGCTTGTCATCTTGCAAATTAACAGAGTCAGTGGAGGCATGTTTGGTTTCTAGCTCAAGTGCTTCAAGGATAGGCTTCCTAAATACTTCATTCTTAACCAACTCAACCAGAGGCACAGATATTTTCAATTTCTGAACTTCTGACTCAAAGTTGAAAGAAGAAGATGATTTATCAGAACTTTTTACCTCTTGAACTGGAGCTTTGAGGATGACTGGATCAATTGCTGGTCCTCTTTGCCTGATATTCTGTGGTTCTGTTTGGACAGTAGCTCTTTGGGTAGGATTCTCCTTGGCATTTTTTGCATTGGACCTCAGATTATATCTCTGTTGGTCACCAGTTTGTAGAACAGCTCCTCTGTCCCATTCTTGGTTGTCTTGTTCATGCAACAATGATTGCTCATACTCAGCCAATGTCAAAAATGCAGCACTGCCTTTATCTTCCATGCAATCAATTTCATCCTCATCTTCTTCAAATTGTTCCTCCTCCATGACTACATTTTGGAAAGGAGCCTTTATTTTCTGTTCCTCTTTTGTTTCTTCACCCCTCTACATAATTTGTAACTGCTCATTTGCTCTTTTGAATGGATTCTGATTTCTTGGAGAAAATGTGTTTTGTTGCCTTGTTTTTCCTGAATTCTACTCAACCTCTAGCTTAGGTACCTTAGCAGCCAATGACTCTATCATTTTAGTCTTTTTTATCAAATTTGGGGTTAGAATATGATGCAGAAGAAGTAGAAGCTTGATTTCTCTATCTCCTTCTGTTAGCTTGGCTTTTAAGCTTTTCTACTGCCATAATATTGGACTCTACTTCGCATCCTGCATGTTTGCCACTGTAGCACATCTCCTTTATTTCAAAAACAGGCAGAAATCAGAGTCAAAAGCATTGGCCTAAGTGAGTTTGGTAGAGATAGGAGTAGGATTTACCTCAGCTGGTATCTTACTATACATTTGATTGAATCTTTTATTAAAATCAAGTATTGATTCCCCATTTTCCCTCTTCAGATTACCAAACTCTGTGTGGTAATACAACAAATCCTTTTTATCTCCCCACTGCTTCAAAAATAAATCATCTAATGCTTCAATATCTGTTATAGATCTCTTGGGTAATTCTCTAAACCACTTCCTAACCTCTCCATCAAGGCTCTGGACAAAAACTCTCATCCACACATCATTTTCACTTATATCTAAATTATCAACATAACTGTAAAAAGCTTCAAGATTCTCTTTTGCTGTCACTCCCTCTGTTCCAGTGAGTTTAGGCATATATTTTTGATATTCTCCCACAGGCATAGGATTTAAGGGCACAGGCAATACCAATGGTCCATATCTGGTTGCTACAATTCTTTCTATCATCGTACGTGCTTGATGTCCTGCCATGATTGAAATATTTGGAAGAATACTAAAAGATTGAGTGGTAGGGAGTAATGTGATGGATGGCAGAGATAAAGGGATATTTTGGACTAAATGGAAAGCCTTCTTTGGACTAAGATTTAAAGGGGAACTAACTGTACAAGGGGCTGAACTAATCTTTGTAGATTTTTCCTTATTAACAACGTTTTTCTCTAAATCTTGAAACTGTAAATCTTCAGCAATAACTTTATCTTTCAGAGATGAATGAGACTTCTTAGGCTTACCTGATCCTGATGCCCCTTTCTGTGAAGATTTCCTCGATTTAGCAGTCCTCTCAGGTTTAGGCACTGGTTCAGTTGGTGATTTCTGAGGATTGAGTATGTCTCACAAACTGAGCCAGAACTTCAATGTGGAGCTACTAAATGATGGTCTTCCTCCAATGGAGTCGCCAGACAGATGATTACAACCAGAAATTGTGTTCAAACCTTGTCTGTCATCAAAGCTTGAAGCTGTGTCATTCTCCTAGGGACGCTGAGCTTCAATTCTCCTCTCCCCAGCAACGACGCCAATTAATGTTATCACCGCAAGAAACTCTCGTATGTTGTATCTCAGAGATGCTCGGAAACATTACAAACTCAACAAAATGTTGGATAAATGGTGGATGAATGAAAGAAACGCTGTATTTTCAAGCCAGATAACCACTTTTACTAAGATTGACCCTAGACATGGGTGAACACCCCTAGACTACAAGGTTTTAGACCACCAATTACTCACAGTTTAAGGAAAATGTGATGATGGAGAAGACTGATCACACCAGCAGATACACAGGACCCTATGATGTCCAGTTGCAACCAGTTAAAAGGTCTGTAAATATGTCTTTTAATACACAGACAGGATGACAACTCTCTGGTATTAAAATAACAGAAACTTGCAAACAAATTCAATGATACATGCTAAATCCTAACACAGAGGTGGGATGACAGCCCCTCTAATGTTAAACATTAACAACACATGCCTAAATGCAAAACAAGCACAACCTGGAACAAGAAGGAGAAGTGGATAGTGAGAAATTAACAGCATAAGAAGCTTGCATTAGCTGGAAATGCAGACCGGAAGCTACAGGTTACACAGTAGTTACAGTCTCCAGAAGTTGAAGCTTACAACAAAATAACACTCATCAACCTGATTACATCATTTTTCTGGGTATATATAGAATCTGTTTACAAAAATTGCTCTGTTGTTAAGCGTGGAGGGGTCATAATAGACCACCAACCACATTTACAATTGGATATGGGTCTTTGATAACAGTTTGATCGTTTTTAATGAACAAAATGGATCTTTATATAATTTGATGTCCTTTCTGAGCAAATGGAATGTAATGTATACAAGGCTCCTGACTGATTCATATTTGGATCTGCTCGAAGCCGTCCTTCTTGTCCTTGACCGTGGTGTCTTTGAATGGAGGTAGCTGAGGAATTAATGTGCCCACTGTTGTATTATCACTCCCTTATTTGCGTGCATGAGCCGAGCCAAAAAAAGTGAAAAACGCCTTGAAAATGGACGAAAAGCCGAGAATGAATGATGGTTGTTGGATGGTTCAAATGGACGGCTTGGATCTGATAGTGGGAAGCAATGGAAGACATAGAGGCAGATTAAACAGCGGAACAGATCTCAGCCATCGGATGATAAAATCAACAGTGAAGATTGTGCAGGCGGAGCTATCGGGAAATGACAAAGAAGATAAAATGAGGGCCGTCGGATCAAGCTCGGGGAGATCTGATGGTTGACGGGCGATGGAGTTGAACACGCGATAATGGGCAGGGGGGCATACCGGAAGAGCGGTAAGCAGTCTCCCCACACTGCTCTTTTGGGAGAGGCGGTTTACGTACAAGGGCATGCGATCAAGTTATATGATGACGCGTGGCAGGTAGGTCTAACGAGAAACTGCTTTCCCCACTGTCTACAATACGTGCAAGTTACGAGAGCGGGGACTACGACTATCGTTGGATCATCAAGCGGGTGTGATCAGACGGTTGAGGTAACAAACATGTGCTCTGGGGTTGATGTGATAGGCGCAGGTGGGCCCGGGCTTTATTAAAGCTTAGGGTTATGATTTGTTATCATATGCACGGGGTTATAATGTCTTTAAAAAGGTTAGCGCCGGGGATTAAATAAAAATAAAAATGCGTTTAAACGAGGTTTTAGAGGTTTATGCGGGGTTTAAGGTTATCGGGTTTTTATGAAGGGTTAGCGGGGCTTAGTAGTGTTAAAACACAATATGACCTAGGAGGTCCTTAAACAGGGTTTAGGCGGGGTTTATAAAAGCAAACAAAAATAATGATGATAGACGGAATAAAGAGAAAGGAAGGGAAGGAGGAAATGAAGGTGGTGGGAGTTATAAGGGTAAAGCAAATGGAAGGGGAAAGATTGAATGAACTACTGCTAACCCCTCTTTTTTAGAAAACACCACAGCCAAGCTGTCCCTGACCCTCAAAAATGCTCAAACATGAAGCAGAGCTAACAGTTACCTATTATACATTTTGGAAATTTTCTAGTATATTTTCAGGTTGAATTTGCCTAAAATCTAATGGGGATTTGTTGAAATCACTAGTTTGAGTTCTGAATTCTCTACAATCCAAGTGCCCCAAAAAAATTCTAGGGTACAAAATCCATATACAAACAAAAAACACTTTAACAAAAATTCTTTCACTAAATTTAGACCAAAAACATATAATTATTACAACATGCCTTTTATAATTAACAAGATTAATAACTGCAATTCAACATAATTCCTATAATTAATTGTTTAAGGCTATAAAAAATTACAAAAAAAACACAATAAAGGATTCCTCCACACTTCTTCACTCTACACAATGAAAATTGTTTTCAATCCACGTTTTGTTGTTATTTGACGGCACTTTATTTCCATACATCACACAATATTCAAATCTCCACATTAAAATGACACAAATTCCGCATAGAGTAACAACCATCGTGAGTTCCAATAGCCTTCACACGATATTCAAATCTCCACAAATTAAAATGACACAAATTCTGCACAGAGTAACAACCATTGTGAGTTCCAATAGCCATCATAGTGAGTGAAGTCAAGACACCTAAATTACCACATCTAGAGATGTGGATTTGACAAGTAACCTCATGGAAAAAAATGTAATGAGTCATGAAATTACAAATTAGCAAGAGGAATTTCTGTTATTTTTTATCATTTTGTTCTAAATGAAGATCATGAACTAGTAGGAATTTCTGTGATTTTTTATCATTTTGTTTTAAATGAACATTATAAATAGGAGCAATTTATGCTATTTGTTTTTTATTTTGAATGAGTGTTCTTTGAGTTTTTATTTGTTTTTTAGGAAGAAGAGGAACCAGTAAAGGGAAATCACAGATGTAGATCCTATAGTGGTCCTCCGGTATTGTTTATGTGAAGGTAGAGCTCGAGAGAGTGGCTACGTGAGCTTGAAAATAAGAAAAAGCCTCCCATGTTAATGGTCCTATGCAGAGGTGTAGAACTTAACTCCGTGAATTCAGTGGCGCAGAGCTGCACAAAAGAAATCATGGAGTTTAGTGTAAGTATGTGTTTGAATTTGTATGGGACTAAGAACATGAACTTACACATTGCATCGGAGAAGAATTCATAGCAGATGAAGTTCTTCTTATATGGAATTTTGTTATCAAGTAAGTTGTTATAAACAAACCTTTTAAACTTGGTCTCTTTTCTATATATTTACTAATCTAGCAAATATAATATAACTCTTTGTTGTATATTTGTTTCAAAAAGCAAATTATTATTGTTATATAAGTTTATATCAATGAATTGTAATAAATATGATTTAAAATGTATATTTCCAGAGTCATAAAGTATGTTTACAATCTATAAAGATTGATAGATGAATAACGTGCAGATGTGCAATCGAATCCACCACACACAATATCTGCATTTGTAGCCTAATGAATAAATGGAAAATAATCTATAGAACTTTCTAAGTTAGTGATTATTCATGTTATTATATGACATTATCATCAAGCAAAGAGCCATTGAAAAGAGAGCCATTGAAAAGAGTTCGGCCAGTTATTCATTACCATGCTTTAATTTTATTATTATTATTATTATTTATTTTATTATTATTATTTTTTTTTTTGAGTTTGTATAAGTTATGAATTTTTTTTTAATGCCATGAGAATCAATTATGAAATCTGAAATGTTTTGGGAGTATTTTAGTGTGATTTTTCCATTCGAAATATTCTCTGATTTCCATATCCTTAAAATCAAGGTTAGTGATTTAAAAAAAAAATCATGGAAAGTTTGATAAAATATAGAATTGTTTTAATTGACTTGATTCAAGTGTAATTTTTAATTGTGTGAAGGCTTCCATTGTGCAGAGGTGTGAAGGTGGTTATATGTGTGATGGTTCTTACTCCGCACCTCTGCACAATGAAAGCATCTATATAATTAAAAATATGTGGAGTGTGAAAGTGCAAGCGATGGTAAAGTTTGGTGGCAAAGCCTAACTTGATAAAAGCCTCCACACATGCACACTCTACACAATAAAAGCCACCTCTGTACAACTTCTTTTTTCATTTGGTGATTTTTGGTTGCCTAGTTATAATATCATTGAGAGTTGTGATGGATCCAGCCTTGCTGACGTCTCAAGAAGAGCCATTCAATCCATATTATGCAATCAACTAAAAAAATAGAAGAAGAGATATATCAATGACTTCAAAATTATCCTCTTCGAGGGGTCAACTTCCTTTACATTACACAAATGAACAATTCTTTGATGATTCAAATTAAAAGACCTCCTTTCTATATATAGGAGTCTAATGGGTCACAATATAATCAAAGTCGACATAACAATAATAATGTAAAGGCACAACAATAACAATAGTGGGCTTATATGGGGCACAATAATAACAATATGGGGACTACATGGGCAAAACAATAACAATAAAGGGGCTACACTGACAATAAAAATGAGGGAATACACTAGTATTATAGAGACCTAACATGCCCCTCTCCTTCAAAAAAGTGTTGTCCTCAATGCTTGAGTAGTTCTTGATGCATCTGTATAAAATTCTCATCCTCCCATGTGGAATATTTCACACGTAAGTTCTTCCACTTGATGAGATATTATGAAATTAATCGATTTCATAGCTATTCAGTTCTTATTTCCGTGATTGCTTCAGGTTCCAATATGATTTTTCCTTCCTCATCAAGTTTTGGCAATATTGTTTGAACTGGGAGATTGTCACCTATAACCTTCTTTAAGCATGAAACATGGAAAACTGGGTGCACTCGGGAAGATGCAGGAAGCTCCAATTTGTATGCCATAGTACCAATCTTTTACAACACCTTGTAAGGACCATGATACTTTGGTGATAGTCTATTATCCTTCTTATCTTGCTTGAGGAACATTTGTTTTATGGTTGTAGCCGTAAAAATATTGAGTCACCTACATCAAAGCTTCTTTCGCTATGATGTTGATATCTCTGTTGTTTCATTCTATTCTGTGCCAAAGTGATGTTATCCTTTAAGAGTTGGAGAACTTGTTGATTCTTGATGTGATCTTCCACTACTTGAACCTTAGATTTTTCTCTTAAAGATGATGTGATGGATGTTGGATGATATCCATAAAGTGCCATAAATGGGGTCATTTATGCTGCAATATGGAACGAAGTGTTATACCACCATTCATCTAGAGGTAACCACTAGACCCATTGTGTCTGTTTATCATATACAAAGAAATGAAGATATCCTTCCAAACATTTGTTCACTATCTCAGTTTTCCTATTTGATTGAAGATGACAAGATGAGCTATGAGCCAATTTAGTACCCATACAAGAAAATAATTTCGTCCAAACATTTCCAGTGAAAATAGGATCTCTGTCACTTACAATAATATTTGGGTTTCCATTTATCTTTTGAATTGTTTCCATAAATGTAATAGAAATTGTACTAGCTTTAAATGTATGAGATAATGCACAAAATTGTGCATACTGTTACACTAAAAAATGTCACCATGGCTATTTACAGTTGGTATGGCTCTATCAACAGTCATACTACCCTCTTAAGCAAGTCTTATGCCTCTGCTATCCATGTCAAACTCCAAGAAAGAGAGAAAGTCTTTATAAATATGTTTATCTCTGGGTACGCAGGTTCTCTCAAACCTTGCCTGCGGGTATGCACCTATTGTTCATAAGGTCTGCGTCCAAGGACACTCTGTATCTAAAGGGGCAGGTGCGTCCCTCTGAAAAGGTTAAAATGCGCAAGTTTTATCTTCAAAAACTTACTTGTGGTCATTTGTAGAGCATTCTAGAAGGTTGTTTGACGTGTATTGAGCGCCTCCAGATGGTTCATGCACTCCTACCAAAGAGGAACTTATCCCATCAATAAGGGAGTGATCCCATCCAAAAAGGGGACTATCCCATTGATGGTGGACCTGATTAACTTCCTCTTGAGCACTATAAATACAGGCATTGGGCCAGAAGGAGGGAGGTTGAAAGCTATACATTTCTAAGGGTAAATGCTGCAGGAATTAGGACTCCCATTTAGAAGCTTGTGAGGAGAGATTGCCATCTTTGCTTGTTCTATTTGGAAGTGGGTGAGCTTTGTCAAAGTAGAGGAAGACTCTTGTGGACCCTGAAAGGAGCTTGCACAACACCAAGGCTCAGGTTGTAATGGTTCCTTTTGATTACCTTTAATGCAAATTGGTCCATTCTTCTCAATAACTTGTTGTTTATGGGTTATTTCATGTACTCGGTCTATATGTTGAATATGCTTTGTTTTATGTTATAATCAGATGCTATTTAATTGTTTGACTGTTGGTGATTGCAGGTTTTGGAGAAAAGGAGGAGCTCATCCGGATCAACAAAGCTTGGACTTCTACAACAGCGTTTGGACAAAGGTAAGAACGAAACACTTGATTTCTCATATCATAATGCATGTTTAGAGAAGGATAGCTCTAGTTTGTTTTGTTTGTCATTAGAATGTCTTAGACTTCTAGGAAGGTCGGTTGTGTCCGCACTCTTGACTGATTCCGTGTGACAAATTGGCGACTCCGCTGGGGAAACTATTGATGAGAAAAGTCTTTTCCTTTGTGTGAACTTTGCTTTGAGAAAATTGGTTTATTTTTCTGGTTTTGGCTCTGTGATTCTGTCTCTAGGTGGGTTAGCTTAGGATTAGTTTCATTTTGGTTTTTCTTGAGTTTTTCAGAAGGACGCACCCTCTGAGTGCTGCACAGTGCGTCCCTGGACGCACTTTTGCTGTGTGCACAGAGCGGGCCCGCACCTGTGCTAACGGGTTGCCTGCGTCCCCTGCCAAAATTTGAGAAAATTCCATTTTTTACACTTTTTGCTCTTAGATTTTGTTTTTTCTTAGTTTTTTCTGCCCTGATTCATTAGTCCCTTGCCAAGAATCTTCACCCAAACTTGTTTCGATAGCATTGAGTGTTTTAGTGGATTTCATCGAAGTGTAAGCCCTAGGGTTTGATTTTGAGTAGGTCTTGTAGTGACTTTGGCGGTAGGAGTTGTCAAGCCTTAGATCTCTCTGGTTTTGTCAGCATTCTAAGAAGTCAGACCTGTCATAAAGTCTACCTGTGAGAGCAACTTACCATTGAGTTGTCTCTTGGGCCACTTTCGAAGTGCTTGTTGTTTAAGTCTTGAATTCCATTTTACAAAAGAACAAAAAGATTTGAATTTTGTTTTGACTAGTCTTTTGATTCTGCATTAGCTGGTCCTTGATTTGATTTTGATCAAGTAAAACAACCTAGAATCATCTTTGTGAGCTTTTGCCTTGTTAGGTTTGCTTAGAGTAATCTCTCTTTTGATTTGCTTGTGAGTCAAGTTTTCATAGTTTTGTAGCTTTTGAGATTGTTTTTTGTTAAGATAGGTTTATATGCTTTATTAAAAAGAGAAAATACAAAAACATCTCCTTTGAAAAGTTTTGTTTCAAGTAGCTTTGAAAGTTTTGAAAGAAAAAGAGTTTTTCGTGCAAGTAAAGAGTGGTCATGTTTGTGTGCTTGAAAAGAAAAAGAGAATTGTTTCTTTGATTGTCTTTCTAAGGAAGTTGTTTTCTCTAAAACTTGCATTCTCTCAACTCTCTTAGTTAAGAATTTCATTGAAAAAAGCAAAGTAGCATAAATCATCTTAGGTGCATCTTTGTAGTGGTTGGAGTCGAGTCTACACACCATTGGTTTCACTTCCACTACCTTGTGACTTTAAAGAACAACCATAAAAGTAACGCTTAAAGTAAAATTGAAATAGTAACTTTTATTTACTAGGGCTCTGAAGCACCAATTTAGATTAGGCTAGTGTCTTGGAGTAGGTGAGTAATTAACTCTCCAAGACAACAAAACCAAACAAGTAGCTTATCTTGTGATAGAATAAATCCAATTGTCTCACTTGTACTCTGGGAAAGCTCCTCTTAAAGGAGAAGCACGAGCTCGTGTCCGAACCAGTGAGGGGATCATTCCCCCCTCGTTGGGAACGACGCCAGACACGCACGTATTACAAACGGTAAACCTCGGATTAACCATTGTCGAGGAGCCAGGGGTCACTTGTCGGTAAACCTTGGATTATTGTCAAGGAGCCGGCAAGGGGATTGAGCTTGCTACTCTGCCCTTGCGTGCTGTCGGAGTTTAGATTGTTCCCCCAGGTGCATTTGTTGCGGTTGGTAACCTTAGTGGCCATTATCTTTAGGATTCTACCGAGGTGACGGTGGAGGGAAGGTCCCACTGTACCTGGAGCAGACGTCGGCTATACTCACTTGGATTTTCTGGGGGGTTCACTTCACTTGAGACGGTTAAAGTGGAGGAACTTGGTCCAGTCTATTCATTAAGCAGGTTGTCGGCGTAACTGTTCCACCCGCCATTTCTGTACTGAATCCAGCGAGGTTGGGCTTAATCACCAACTAGCGCTTTTGGTCCGGAAGACTACTGTTTGTGTTTGGTTTGACGCCCTAGATTCTTTAGGCGTGTGATTCAAATTTGTTTGGTTCTTTAGAGACTTTAGGTGGTTTGATTTGAAATTTTATTTTGTTTTCGTGTGTAGTAGTTAAAAGTTTTTAGCTGTGGCGGAATTACCGAGACAGTCCCGTAGACTTCGGGGCCAGTCTCCTGAAGTTGTTTCTGTGGCCGAATTGTTGAGAAGATCCCGTAGACTTAGGGGTGAACCTCCTCAAGATGAGTCCAGTCATTTAGAAGGTTTAAAGGTCCTTGTAACTCCTCCTAGTGGCAGTAGAGTAGGTTCACCTGAAGAAGGAGAATCTTCCTTGGTAGTCCATCCAGATTACCAAAGTTTAGAGACAGGTTATAATCCCGAAGCTGTTACAGTTTCTGAGCTTGTTGGTAGTTTTTCGTCTGCTAGTGATACAGGCGAAGAACCAGAAATATCCGAACCTGTTACTCCGACTCCTAGTGTTCCTGATTCACCGAGAATAGAAAGAATTATCACCGAAAATCTTCCTGTTGGTTTGATTGCTATTGAAGAACTTGTTCCAGAGGAAGAAATAGGCGTCTCTGATCCTGAAGATCAAATTACCCTTGATCTAAGGGAGCGTGAATCTATCTTTTACAGTCCTCCTAGAAGTACTACTTGGTACCTTTCGTTAACCAATTATTTAGACAACTTTGGGCTAGGTTTTTCCACACCTCGTACTCCTTTTCCACCTGGAGGTATTCATACTCCTGTAAATATGTCTGGTCAGTCGTCTGTGTTTACACAAAGTCCTGAATCTTTTTTACATGGCGGTCCTTCTGTTCCTACTGGGTATCAATCTCTTTCTGGTACATTTGCGGGAGCGTCTCCTCAACCCATTGATCATGGGTTATTAGTTGGAAACAGTGGTAATGTACCATTGGGTGTAGGAGACATTTACATGATGTCAGGTTCAGTTCCGGTTTCCCAACCTCAAGGTGGCCAATTACCGCCTGGGGGTGATCCAGATTTAAGCAGGAACGCAACAAATTACAGAGATAACCATATACACAAAGATGCAGCGGAAATAATACTTCATTTCATTAATGGAAAATACTGCCATATGCTTACAAACAGAAATGGCAATAAACTAGCTAGGGCGATGGTAGCTTATCTCTGAGAAGAGATGTGATGGCTACATGCCTCTGAACTGTATTACAATGAGGCTCGAAGGCCTATTTATTGTTGAGAAACAATGGAAAACCCTTCACATACCGAAACCTAACCCTAGAAGATGAAACGCCAAATTGTGGGCCCCGTTTGGGTAAATTGGTACATCAATTTCCCGGGGTCGTAACTTTGGCATACGATCTCCGTTTGACGCGTACGATAGCTCGTTAGAAAGATCTATCCGAGTACTACCACTTTGGGAGGCAACATATGGCTCGGTCGCCCCAGAATTCCAAAAAAAACGTCGTTTAGGGCCTCAAAACGGCTCCGGAAGTTCAGGACCCGAAAAACTGCTAAAAATAGTAAACTGTGCTACAATTAAGGAAACTGAAAATGCTGAGAAAGACAATGGTGGGGGTCCAGGTGGACCTGGCAGGTGGCCACCAATATCCACCTGGATCATTCCTCCCCCCTTAGGAAGCAATGGTCCCCATTGCGTTGAGCTCCTCCATGAGATGAGGAAACCTCTGCTGAACTTGTTCCCTGGTGAGCCACTTGCCCTGCTGAAGGAGTTGGCCTGCTTTGACAACTCGATACAGTTGGATATGTTGTTGGCGAGTGTTCTTGATCTGTGTGTCCATGATCCGATCAGTTGCAGCTTGTTCCATGCAATCTGGATTTAATTCTGTGGGTTTGAGCTGTTCTGCAATGTCGGATGTGTCTAGCAATGGTGGAAAGTATGGCCGAAGGCGGTCCACATTGAACACTGGGTGCAGGCCAAGGAATGGGGGAATGCTGAGCTCAAATGCATTGTCTCCCATAGCCTTAGTAATGGTGTAAGGACCATATCGAAGTGGTCTCAATTTCCGATAGGCTCCAGTAAGGCGTTCCTTTTGCAAATGCAACCAGACTTTGTCGCCCACCTGAAACTTGTGTGGCACCCGGTGTTGATCATGTCGCTGCTTGTACTTGGCATTTGATTTCTCAAGAATGTCATGGACCTGCTGGCGAATATGTTGGATGCGCTCAATGAAGCTGGTGGCCTTATCTGTTTCGGACTGGACATGAGCTGAATTCATGTGAGTAGCTGCAAGTGGCATGGCCACATCAATGGGGCATAGTGGCTGGAATCCTAAACCCACCTGAAAAGGGCTATGGCCAGTGGAGCTGTGAAGAGCTCGGTTGTAGCTGTGCTGAACATAGGGGAGGCTCTCGTCCCATGTGCGTGGATGCTTTGAGTTATACATGCGCAGAATGTGCACAATCATCCTGTTGACAACCTCTGTCTGGCCATCAGTTTGAGGATGGAAGGCTGTGGACTTCGTGAGTTTGGTGTCCAGCATTGACCAGAGACTGGACCAAAATGTGCTGAGAAACCGACTGTCCCGATCTGAGATGATAGACTGTGGGATCCCAAAGTGCACCCACACTCGTTCAAAGAAGAGTTTAGCAGTGGCTTCTGCTGTGATATTCTTCTTGCAGGCCATCATAATGGCCATCTTTGAGAACCTGTCGACGACCACAAAAACACAGTCATTTCCATGCTTAGTGGAAGGAAGGCCTGACATGTAATCCATGGAGATGGATTCCCAAGGTCGACTAGGGGTAGGCAACGGGGTATAGAGGCCTTGCTTCTTAATGGTCGGTTTGGCAATGGCACAGGCAGTACATGATCGGATGTACTTCCCAACATCCTGTCGAAGATTCGGCCAATAGAAATAGTTTTGCAGTACTGCCACTGTTTTCTCGACCCCGAAATGCCCAGCAGCCCGACTGTAGTGTGCTTCCCAAATCATCTTGGCACGCTCGCTTGAAGGAACACAAAGGTGACCGAGGTGGCATAATAGGGCATCCTGGAGGTGAAAATCTGCAACCTGCCGACCCTCCAAGAGTGTCTGGTATGTGTGGCCGAATTCTGGGTCGCTTTTGTAGAGAAGTGGCCAATCAGAAGTCTCGTGCCCGCAAGAGTTGAGCACGGTGGTTAGCGCCATGATCGGTGGTCGACTGAGGCAATCTGCAACATTATTGGTGCTGCCCTTTTTATACTTGATATTCAAGTGAAACTGTTGCAGGTATGTAGACCACTTCTGATGGCGATCATTCTGCAATTTCCCTTGGGTCTGTATGAATTGCAGAGGTCGGTGGTCTGTGTGGATGACCGTTTCCTTCCCCAAAATGTAATGCTTCCATTGTCGGCAGGCCTGTACAATGGAATACATCTCTTTATCATAAGTGGGGTACTTCCGGACTGTGTCTGAAAGTGTTTCACTGTGATATGCCACTGGATGTCCATGTTGAGTAAGGACTGCCCCAATAGCATAGTCAGAGGCATCTGTCTCGACCTCAAATGGTTGTTGTAAATCTGGTAACGCGAGCACTGGTGCCGTGCAGAGGCGATCCTTCAACTCCCTGAATGCCTTCTGTTGAGATTCAGACCAAAAGAATTTTGCTTTCGCCCCGCCCTTGGTGACTTGACTCAAGGGCCAAGAAATATGAGAAAATCCCAACACAAACCTGCGGTAGAAGTTGGCAAGACCTAGAAAGCTGCGGAGCTCTGTTAGAGTGGTTGGAGAGGGCCAATCCCGAATGACTTGGACCTTGGCTGGATCGACATGCACCCCCTGTTCATCAATGATGTATCCCAGATACTGGACCTCGGTCATGCCAAAAGTGCATTTCTCCAAATTGGCACATAGCTTGTGTTGCCGCAGTGTTTGGAGAACCTGTCGGATGTGGTGGAGGTGCTCTTCCCAACTCTGGCTGAAGATCAGAATGTCATCCAAGTATACTACTACAAAGGAGTTGGTGAATGGCCGCAAGATGTCATCCATTAGCCTCATAAAGGTTGCAGGAGCATTCGTCAATCCGAAAGGCATGACCAACCATTCGAAGAGGCCCTCCTTGGATTTGAAGGCAGTCTTCCACACATCTGAGGGTTCAATTGGTACCTGGTGATATCCTGACTTCAGATCGATCTTGCTGAAATATTTCGCCCCCTTTAGTTGGTCTAGGAGGTCATCAATCCGCGGGATCGGGTACCTATTACGGACAGTGATCTTGTTCAGCGCCCGATAGTCAATACAGAGTCTCCACGTCCCATCCTTCTTCTGTACCAACACTATCGGGCTCCCACAGGGCGAAGAACTCGGACGGATGTGACCTTTCTGTAGGAGCTCCTGAATCTGCCTCTTGATTTCATTGTTCTCCAGAACGGAGCGCCGATAAATTGGTCCATTGGGTAGCGGCGCACCTGGGGTCAGATCAATGGAGTGCTTGACTTGACAGTGCAGAGGAACCCCTGCCGGGGAGGTGAAGATGTCTTTGTACTCCTCCACAATCTTGTCCATTTGTAGCTGCCGTGCAGAGGGACCTCGTTTGGAGGCCGCGGCCACTGTCTTCTTCTTCCCTTGAGGGCGTATCATCAGGAAAACAAATTTCCTGGTTTTGGAAATGATCTTACTGCATTGTTTTGCAGTAATCAAAGAGATGGCGGCAGGTGGTGGTACCTCTGGTATCCTGAACAACTTATTTCCCAATGTAATAATAACAGCACGGGGCCTTGATTCATACACAGCATGTCGCTTCCACAAGTATGGTTGTCCTAGTAATACATCACAAACTTCAAGGGGAGCAATGTCACACAATACCTCATCCGTGAAGGGCTTGATGTTGTATGGAAGGCGACACTGCTGGCTCACGCGAAGATCTCGCCCTTGGTAAAGCCACCCAATGGTGTATGGTTGTGGATGTGCTGTGGTCGGTAAGCCCAACCGCTTCACGACCTCTGCCGAAATGAGGTTCTTTTGACTCCCGCTATCAACAATGAACTGTATCGGGGAGCCCTTGACCCACATCTGGGAGTGGAAGAGACGCTCCTCCTCCTCTGGATCTTCGGGTTCATTTTTCTGGATCTTTGCGGTAGCAACAGTGGCGCTGGGATCCGCATCAATGATCTGCTTCCCTTTTTCATACCCCTTATCGGGTTCTGACTCAGAGTCGGAACATGCATCTGATTCTGAAACCTTTAGCTCAGCCACCAGTGACTGTTTGGCCCGACACTCACTTGTGTTGTGAGTGGAGCTCTTATGGAACTCGCACCATTTTCCAGTGTCCTTTCTCGGCTTCGCGGCGTTGCTCTTTGCTTGCAGCTTCAGCTGGTTGTCTTGGGCTGTCCCGCCTTGGCTTTGTCCTTTGTTCTGTGGTTTAGGGGCACCTTTCCCCTGCTTTGGATTCGCAGATCCAAAGTCTCGCTTCTTTTGTTTAAACTTCTGCTCGACTTTGACGGCATACCGGTATGCTGCGCCGAGCGAGGGGATGTTTAGGAACTGTATTTCTTCCTGGATGTACTTGTGCAGGCAGCCACGGTATTTGAGTATCAAATGTTGCTCCGAATCCTTGATACCCAACTTTGTGCGAAGGGTATGGAAAAGATTGGTGAACTCCGGCACATCTTGGTCCCTTCCCTGCCGCAGCGTGGTCCACTTTATGTATTCATCCTCATAGCTTCCGACAGGGTAGTACTGCTCCTTGATGGCATCCTGGAACGAATCCCAGGTGGGTGCGGCTGAAAATAGTGAGCCAGTACTTTCATCCTTCTGCTCGCAGTAGGTTTCCCACCAGTCCTTGACGTGGGGGGCTGCTTTGAGAAGAGCAAAAACAATCTTTTCCCGACTCGAAAATTCATGAACAAAAAAATAACCCTCTAGCAGATTTAACCATTTATCTACGGCATCGGCGTCTATCTGACCCTCGAATATGGGGATTTCAAAATTAACTTGTACCTTAAAGGGTGTGGCGTTTCCAGAGGAGCTGCTGGAAGCCGATGCGCCGCTTCTGGGTAGCCGCTGAAGGATCTGCGCAAAGCTGTCCATCATCGCGTTCCGTTGTCGCTCGAGCGCTTCTTCGAGCAAGATTTTGATGGGATCTCCTGCCCCCTCGTCTTTCTTCTCGTCCGCCATGGGAGGCCGTCGGGATTTGCGAGGCTGGTCTTGCAAAGGTTCAACCAGTTCAAGCCCTAACTCCTTATATCCCGACCTTGTTGGGGACATGCAAAGAAAAACAGAGAAAAAGCAGACCGCTCTGATACCACTGATCCAGATTTAAGCAGGAACGCAACAAATTACAGAGATAACCATATACACAAAGATGCAGCGGAAATAATACTTCATTTCATTAATGGAAAATACTGACATATGCTTACAAACAGAAATGGCAATAAACTAGCTAGGGCGATGGTAGCTTATCTCTGAGAAGAGATGTGATGGCTACATGCCTCTGAACTGTTCTGAACTGTATTACAATGAGGCTCGAAGGCCTATTTATTGTTGAGAAACAATGGAAAACCCTTCACATACCGAAACCTAACCCTAGAAGATGAAACGCCAAATTGTGGGCCCCGTTTGGGTAAATTGGTACATCAATTTCCCGAGGTCGTAACTTTGGCATACGATCTCCGTTTGACGCGTACGATAGCTCGTTAGAAAGATCTATCCGAGTACTACCAATTTGGGAGGCAACATAGAGCTTGGTCGCCCCAAAATTCCAAAAAAACGTCGTTTAGGGCCTCAAAATGGCTCCGGAAGTTCAGGACCCGAAAAACTGCTAAAAATAGTAAACTGTGCCACAATTAAGGAAACTGAAAATGCTGAGAAAGACAATGGTGGGGGTCCAGGTGGACCTGGCAGGTGGCCACCAATATCCACCTAGATCAGGGGGGCAGCCTCCGTTAATGCCTGGGGGGCAACCTCAAGGTACTTCATTCGTGTCTGGGGGGCAACCTCAAGGTCAATACGCTCCTATAGGGCAATACATACCTCAGGGTCAACCCCAGCCTCAATATGTACCCCAAGGTCAACCTCAGTATCAATATCAACCTCAAGGATGGCAACCTCAAGGATGGCAACCCCAAGGGTATCAACCTCAAGGATACTAAACTCAAGGTCAAGGTCAACCCCAGTACCCATATTTACCTCAAGGTTATCAACCTCAAGGTCAATACTCAGATCAAGGTTATCAACCACCTCAAGGTCAATCATATGGTCAAGGTATGGGAACTGCACCTTACAGTTATCAATCCTATCCTCAATCCGGCTATGGATCTCAGTACCCTCAACCTGTTATGGGTCAATACCCTGGCATGTTAGTGTGGGATCCGTCACAGGTTCAACAGATGTTGCAGCCAAGTATACAGTCGGTACCTCAAGTGGGACAACATGTAGTTTCTGGTCCACCCCAGCAACCGCAACCTGTCCAGTCAAGTGTTCAAACCTCTGTAACTTCGGTAGTTACTCAGCCGCCAATTGCACCTAGTACTCCATCTCAAACGGTTGCTGCAACTACCGCCACATCTACCATACTTACTTTTGGAGTATCGACGGCTCCGGTTTCTACTGTCTCTGTAACCACTCCTCAGACATCTGTACCGTTGTCCGGATCTACGATTCAAACCACGGTCCAGATGCCTGTAGGCCAGCCTGGTATAAGTACGGTTGTCACTACTCAACCTCAATTTGTTCAACCTCCGTACCAGGGACAGTACCAACCTGGGCAAGCTGTCCAACAACCAGTTTACCAGTATCAACCGTATCCTGGGTACACTTATCAACAACCTCAGCAACCCCAGTACGGTCCGGTTAATCCTGGTTTTCCAGGAGGATATAATATCCCAAATGCAACTCCTGTTCCTAGTTATCCTGGATATCCTCCTCCTGGGGCCGGTATTGTGACCCAGAGTTTTAGAGATCCTAACCGGCAGTTACCGTTTATCGCAACTTTGGATTTACCGGACTTGACGCGCCTAACGAACGATCCAATTCAATATCTTCCGTTCTGGCCGCCAATGCCAAATAAGTTGCCCAGCGATATACCCAAGTTCAAAGGTAAGTCTGGAGAGGATCCGTCCAATCACGTGATGACTTACCACCTCTGGTGTGCTTCAAATTCTATCTCGGATGATTCGATCCGCTTACGCCTTTTCCAGCGTACACTCATTGGTCTCGCGGCCAAGTGGTACATTGAGTTACCACGGGCCTCTTTTTACAATTTTAGCCAGTTAGCTACCTCGTTCTTAACTCACTTTCAGTTACCAGTCAGATACGATAACGGTACGGAGTTATTAACTTCACTAAAACAATCAACCTCCACGTATATTTCAGATCACATTCATGAGTGGAGACGTCGAAGAAGGCTAGTGAAAGTTTTTATCCCGGACCAAATCTTAGCTGAATGGTTTGTTAAATCATTATAACCAAGGATTACTGAAGATGTAGCTAAGGCTGGAGTAGTTACTGAGGAGCAAGTCATTGCTCAGGCGCAATACCTTGACTTAGTTTACACTCAGTCGGGTACTTTACACGAGAAGATTCCGGATCTTCCAAAGTCGAATCAAATCGCTGCTGCTCCTTCGGGATCTCATGCCGCTGACGGTATGATTGGTATCGTGAATACAAAGAGCAAGAAGAAGTCTTCCAAGGCTTCAACTACTCCTATTATCACTTTGCCCGATTCCCCGACAGGAGAGTCTTCTCCTGAACTTACCGCCGATATTCACGCTGTAGAGTCATCTACAGCCAAATCAAAAAACGGTGGAAAGAAGAAAGGAAAGAAGAAGGCTAAAGCAGACAAGGCTCCGAAGGAGAAAACTGAAAAGTCGGAAACCAATGACGAAAAGCGCAAACCTCGATATCCTTGTCTTATTTGTGAAGAGGATCATTTTACGAGAGATTGCCCTCATCGGGCCGAGGTAGTGAAAATAGTCAAAGGTTCTCCCACTCCTGCTGTGTTAAAAAATCCATTTCCGGAGCAGGAGAATAAGATGACAGGTTCTTCCTCGAATGCCAGTGAAGAACCCATTTTGATGATGTCTCATGTGAGGATTGCGACTCGATCGCAAGATTATGGTAGTAAGAATCCTGTTGATGGTAAGGAAGCAGAATCTTCTCACTCTAACCCATCAACCTCAGCTCCTGGTTTCGATCCACTACAGATCGAGAAACCTAACCCAGACTTAGTAATTAAACCGCCCGCCAAGGGTGTACTTCGAAGGTCTGCTTTCAATCCACATGCGAGAGCGGCCCAGAATTACAACATTGTTGAGGACTTAGCTGTTTCACCCTCAGCAATGTCGGCGTTAGAAGTGCTGCAATCATGCCCAGCACAACGAAAATTTCTTTTGTCGGCTATAGGAGCTGTTGATGTTCAGGATCCGAATCTAATGATCTTCGATCTAGAAAATAGTACACCACGTCTCCCCCATCAAATGGCTTTCCAAATTCCAGTGATAGTCAAAAACAGGCCTATTCATAGAACTGTGATTGATGAGGGAGCTTCTACGTGTATTATGTCAATTCAATGTTGGAGATCCCTTGGTTCTCCTTCGTTGAACCAATCCCCCACCATCCTTAAGGCCTTTGATGGCCGTGGGTTCCGTCCGTTTGGTATTCTACAGGAATTGCCTATAGGGGTAGAAGGTAAAACCGTTAGTCTGGATGTGGAAGTGGTTGATGCCCCTCTAGACTACAACCTTCTTTTGGGTCGAAGCTGGTCATATGCTATGACAGCGGTCGTTTCCTCGGTCTTCAGAGTAATTAAGTTTCCACATAACGGTAAGATCGTGACTATTGATCAGCTGACATACTTTTCATCCGACCCAGCCTCTTCAGAGAGTATCCAGCATGTCGGTAAGACGACAATCCCTTACAGGGACGTTGGTGTAGGTTTAGTTAAGGATTCCGGTTTACTGGGAACTTTTCCTCTCCCTCCACTCAGCGTAGAACCTTCATTTGCAACAATTCATATGATTACATCAGAAAATATTATTTATGATGATCCTTGGTTTGTCCCATCTGACTCTGAGATAGACTCATTCGGTAATGCTATGCCCTTGAGTCCATATGAAATTGCTTATGAAGCTCTCATGTCTTTTACCGACTTTCATTCGACCGAAGTCGACCAAATGAATGTGGTCAGTGGAGAGTCACTTTTCACCTCAACCTTAGAACGGATAGCGTTTCCCGAAGTCATGTCATCTGACGAACAACTTCGCGAAATCCTAAGTGTAGACGATCTACCATGGGAAGATCTCCATCACAGATCTTCGTTTTTACCTAAGGATGATGCATTTGAAAATGATTTTTCATCTATCTTTACCGCTGAATATGTCAAAGACGCCCAAGATCCAACGAAACATTCTGATTCAGAGTTGAATTTAGGGAATATTTCTCGTACTATTCCCATTGATATGTCAGTGAAGCCCGGAATTGAGGAGAACATTCATATAGGTGTCGCATGTACAGAAGAAGAAATCCAAACTTACAAGGCCCTATTCCAAGAATTCCGCGATGTGTTTGCCTGGTCTTACGAGGAAATGCCGGGAATCGATCCTGCCATTGTTGTTCATGAAATAAAGACCTACCCGGATGCTAAACCCATCCGGCAACGGTTGCGTCAGATTCACCCTCGAAAAGCGGCTGCAATTAAAGCAGAAGTCGAAAAGTTGTTGAAAGCAGGTTTCATTTATCCGATCCCGTTAACGGATTGGGTATCGAATATTGTTCCCGTCAATAAGAAACAAGGAACAATAAGAATCTGTATCGACTATAGGGATATTAATCGAGCTTGTCCAAAAGACAACTATCCTACGCCTTATATCGATCAAATTATTGATGATTGTGTCGGAAGTGAAATGTTTTCCTTCATGGATGGTTTTTCGGGCTATAATCAAATCAATATTCTACCTGCCGACCAACCAAAAACGGCATTCATTTGTCCATGGGGGACGTTTGCTTATTGCAAATTACCTTTTGGGCTTAAGAATGTCGGGGCCACTTTTCAACGGGCGATGTCTTACGCATTTCACGACATCAAGCACATTGTGCAACCGTATCTCGATGATTTGCCTGCTCATTCTTTACGTCGAGCTGATCACCTTGTCCACCTACGAGCAATCTTTATGAGGTGTAGACATTATCGAATTCGTTTGAATCCCCACAAGTGTGTTTTCTGTATAGAAACAGGTCGATTGCTGGGATTTGTTGTTTCAAAAGCCGGCATTCGCGTCGATCCCTCGGAAGTCGAGGCTATCATCAAATTGCCTCCTCCTTCGAGTTTGCGCCAACTCCAAAGTTTGCAAGGGAAAGCGAACTTTTTACGTCGATTCATCCCAAACTACGCCGAGGTCACTAAAGGTTTTACACGGTTGTTGAAACAGAACGTTCAATTCTTTTGGGACGAGATTGCCCAACAATCTTTTGATGCACTTAAACACGCGTTGACCCATGCACCGTTGTTGCATCCTCCCAACTACAACCAAGACTACTTCTTATACCTCGCAGCTTCGCATTCCACCATTGGAATGGTGTTAGTTCAAGAAGATGAATTCGGAGCGGAACATGTGATATATTATCTCAGTCGGACCTTAAATCCCACTGAGCTAAAATATTCGCATGTGGAGAAATTTTCCCTGGCAGCCGTTCAAGCTGTCCAGCGTTTTCGTCACTACATTCTTCTTCGTAAAACTACAGTTATTTCGGATTGCAACCCTATGATTTATATTTTGACAAAACAACTGCTAGGGGGAAAGTACTCTAAATGGATCGTTATCCTGTAAGAGTTCGACTTGGAGTTCGAGAAGTCCAAGTCTAAGAAATCCTTAGTTTTTGCGGAATTGATGTGTGATTTCCCGCGTACTGACACAGAGACTGTGGCAGAAGAGTCCATTGCGGACGAATCTTTGTTTCTTATCAGTACTTTAGATCCGTGGTACGGTGATATAATCGTCTATCTCCAAACCCAAACCTTTCGGCCTGAAGCTTCCAAGGCGGAACGTCGAAAAATTCGGTTTCAATCCCAGCCATACAAAATTATTGGAGATACACTTTATCGCCGTGGGGCAGACTTAGTTTTTCGACGTTGTTTAACTCACGAAGAGGCTGAGAGAGTTTTGAATGATTGTCACTCTGGAGCATGTGGCGGTCATATGTCTGGGTATGCCACAGCTCAGAAGGTGTTGCGTGCTGGTTACTTCTGGCCATCTATGTTTAAAGATTGTATCATTGCAGTCCAGAAGTGCCACAACTGTTGAAAAGTGTGCAACAAGAAATGCTTGTTGAGAATACAACAAGATGATGGAGCTTAGTGAAAAGAGTCGCCTTCACTAAGTGGGCCCGCAGGCTATTTTTGGCGCAAGTCTATTTTTAGACTATGTCTATTTTTAGACATATGGATCATGTCTATGGATTGCAGGTTGCTGTTTATGGATGATTGGTCAAGTTGGGAAAAATAGATGGACTTCTATTTTTGATCAAAATGTGAATGATCACAGTGTGAGTGATCAAAGTCTATTTTTAGACTGGCTGTCAAAAATAGAAAAGTCAAATATTATTGTCTCATAATAATATTTGGACTATAAACTTGATCTTATTCTCTTGGAGCACTTCAGAATGAGCTACGGATGTGGTACATGCAGATCCCACAAGGAAATACGTGGTTACCTATGGGATGACTAATATTTGCATGCAGGACTTCAATTAGAACTCAAGTGAGTTGAGTTTAGTGGACTGGAGGTGCAGTTGATGGAGTTGTGTTCAGTTTAGCTTTGTTAAACTGGTTGTATTTAGTCTAACTGATCAATAGACTAAAGATGAGTTGGGTGAATTAGTTATTAATTAATTCACAAGTTATTAACTCATAATACAACTAAAGAATACATCAGTTAACTCAGTTGCATGTCAGTGCATGTTCAGTTCAGCAGGGACAGGTGTTAGAGGATCAGATTGCTATCAGTTGTGACTACAGCTGTGCATGATGATTTGCACAATCAAAGGATTGAGTATGCCAATGAGTTTGCTCACGTATTTGGCCCACATTTTAGCCTTTGCTCACGTCCACAAAGAGTGAGTGACTATTTTGCAGGTGAAAATCGAGTTTGGGAAGCTATTCTCATCAATTCTTGAGCAGGTATTGAGCAGTGGAGGCAGGCAAGCAGCGGGGGAGATTTGGAGATCAAATCTGAGCTGTATTGTGTGTAACAGGTGGAGATACTTGTGAGAAGTATTATGCTTTGTATTGTTACATGATTCAATCAATATAATATACAGATAGTGTGGGGTTTTTAGCGAGATGCTTTCCCCGGGATACATACTGTGTTTATGAGTTTGATTGATGCTTCTATGTGCACCTGTGAATGTTTCTGCTTCTGTATCCGAAACCTTAAATCCCACTGAGCTTAAATATTCGCATGTGGAGAAATTTGCCCTGGCAGCCGTTCAAGCTGTCCAGCGTTTTCGTCACTACATTCTTCTTCGTAAAACTACAGTTATTTCGGATTGCAACCCTATGATTTATATTTTGACAAAACAACTGCTAGGGGGAAAGTACTCTAAATGGATCATTATCCTGTAAGAGTTCGACTTGGAGTTCGAGAAGTCCAAGTCTAAGAAATCCTTAGTTTTTGCGGAATTGATGTGTGATTTCCCGCGTACTGACACAGAGACTGTGGCAGAAGAGTCCATTGCGGACGAATCTTTGTTTCTTATCAGTACTTTAGATCCGTGGTACGGTGATATAATCGTCTATCTCCAAACCCAAACCTTTCGGCCTGAAGCTTCCAAGGCGGAACGTCGAAAAATTCGGTTTCAATCCCAGCCATACAAAATTATTGGAGATACACTTTATCGCCGTGGGGCAGACTTGGTTTTTCGACGTTGTTTAACTCACGAAGAGGCTGAGAGAGTTTTGAATGATTGTCACTCTGGAGCATGTGGCGGTCATATGTCTGGGTATGCCACAGCTCAGAAGGTGTTGCGCGCTGGTTACTTCTGGCCATCTATGTTTAAAGATTGTATCATTGTAGTCCGGAAGTGCCACAACTGCCAAGTGTTTGATCGAAAGATGCGCGCACCGCATGCTCCTCTCCACCCTATAATTGCCGTTGGTCCATTCGCCAAATGGGGTATCGACTTTATTACTTGTAACCCTCACTCGGTCGGGGGGCATGCGTATATCATCCTCGCGGTTGATTATTTCACTAAATGGGCCGAGGCGATGCCTACATTCGACACAAGCGGCAAAACAGCTGCAGTTTTCATATTCAATCATATAATAACTAGGTTTGGTGTCCCACAAGCAATCATTACTGACCATGGGAGCCATTTTCGAAACACCATGATGACTGAACTTACAAGCCAGCTTGGTTTGCGCCATGACAGCTCTACTCCTTATTATCCACAAGCCAACGGTTTGGTTGAGTCTATCAACAAAGTTCTGGTTATCATGATCCGACGAACCATTGGTATTCATCGGTCGAATTGGCACAACATGTTGTTTTCGGCGCTATGGGCATACCGAACCTCAGTGAAAACCTCAACAGGGTTCACTCCTTTCCAGCGAGTTTATGGCTTGGAAGCGGTGTTACCCATTGAATGTGAAATCCCATCACTTCAAATGGCTGTCGAATTACTTCCAGCTACTTCCGAAGAGGAGAAACGTTTATTGTACTTAGCTAAATTAGATGAGACTCGACGTGACGCTGCATTGGCAATCGAGACTCACGCGAAGCGAATGAAAGCTCAGTATGATAGAAATGTGACCCCTCGAAGTTTTTCGAAGGGAGACCTAGTGCTTTTATATGATCAAGCTAACGATAAGCTAGGTGCTGGAAAATTCGTTCCTATGTGGCATGGACCCTATATTGTAAAGCGAAAGCTAGCAAAAGGGGCTTATGAGCTGGTAGATTTTGATGGGGACTCTTTGGGTAAACCCAGAAATGGACTTTACCTAAAGAGGTATTATGCTTAAATGGTGGGAATGGAGAATTTTTAGTTAGGTTAGGTTTTCTTTCTAGCTAGTATGATTGTTAGTTAGTCAATGTGCTTAGCTTAGTGAGTGTGTTTTTTGTCGTTATTCTGGCTTATCTTGGTTTTACTCTTGATATTGTAGATGTCGACGCCCCTCCAAACATACATTGGATTTGCCGATGGTGCTTGTCGTAATACACGGAATATCTCTTTCGCAGCTTGGGTTATCTATTCACCCTCTGACGAGTTAGTTTCTATGCATGGGGTAAGCCTCGGTCAAACAACGAACAACATTGCAGAATACAGTGCAGTGGTTGAATTATTATCTGAATCTATTTCATTTGGAATTCGACATTTGATAGTGAGGTTAGATTCTGAACTTGTTGTATTACAGCTTAATAGGGTTTATGCCATTAGAAATCCTGTGTTATTAAGGTTGTTTTTGAGAGTGCGTCTCTTGGAACGTGAATTTGATTACATTGAATATCAGCATATTCCAAGATCTCTAAATACATTGGCAGATGCAATTGCTTCTCGAATGTTAGACAGACATTTACGATAATCATGCAAGTAAATTTAAAAACATTTCATCACATATGTTAAACAAGATAAGCCGGTAATAGTGATATATATATAGATAGGAGTGTGTCAAAAAATATACATCGTCTTCGATCATAGGTTGAAAAACACCTTATGATCGGCAAAAATGATAGAGTACAAAAAGTCAAAAATGTCACATGTGTCTACAAAGTGACTAGTCAATCACTGGTGGTGCTCCCTGTACGACACCACTGCACGGGCTACCTTGCGCAAAAACCTCCTAAACGGTCCAGGGACCGCGACTACATAGCGCTGAAGTCTGATAGGAATATCATCCATAGTAGTCTCAGGTATATCTGCCGTCAGACGTTGTAGATCATGCTCCAACTCAGCTAGTACCTCTGTAGCCGCCGCGTCCTGTGGGGCCGGTACCGGTGCAACTGGATGTCTCCTCTCAAAAGGCCGGAGGTTGGCTGGACGCTGTGGACCAACATCTGCATTTTGAAAATTTTACTGTCAGTTTTGAGACGATATATATAAAAAACAAAAAAAATACATAATTTGAAAACTCGTGAAAAATAAAGTACCTCTGTCATCCCATTGTTCTCCCTGTGGAAGAACCATGTCCGGATCTCCTCGAAAATCTACTCCGGCATACGGAAAGTCCTGAATCACAAACACCTGGTCCTCTAACCAGTGAAAATATCTGTCAGTGAATCGAACAACTGCCGCACCCTCGTCCGGATGCCGGGCCATCACCGCAACCCATCGTACCAGCTTTGGCTCCTGAGGACCCAAAATATCAATAGTGAGATGTTGAGGGATCAGCATCGGAATTCTCTCTAAGCCAAAGCTCACGACTATAGGCCCATATCCAAAGGTCTTTAATCTCCCGGTCTTTGCCCTGGTCAGTTGAGCTTTCACATTAGCCGACATCGCATCACACCAGTTGAAGATGGTGCCTTGGAGACAGTCAATTGCCATCCGCATTTGGGACCCAGTAGCAATATGTAAAGTGGCTGAGCCACATATCCTGGTCACAGTGAAAGCTAAGACCATGAGTTCACGCCGAGAGATGTATTTGATCTCTATGCCTTTCGCATGGTGTCGATCAGGTAGGCACCAATCTGCTCGGAGACTATCAAGGGATTGGCCACCCGGCCTAGTCCCAGCCAGATTGAGCTGCTCGCCTCTATTCGGCAAGCCAGTGAGAAAGTAAATATCAGCGGGCTCTATCTCGAGTTGTTGCCCGCCGATATAAAAGCATTGCTCTTGAACGTTCCATCTCTCGACCAGCCACTCCAAGAATCTTACCTGAGCCCTCATGCCAGGTATGGCCCAGTATTTGTATAATCCACATCCTCTTAGGGCATCGAGGGAAGGTTGATGATTGATTGCAGCTTCATCAACCTCCTCATGCTCTCTTTCTCTCCAATCCAGCATGATAAGTGCCCTACACATGAACAAACAGGCATTAAAATCAATTTTGGGTAAATTCAATGGTTAATTTGGGAGCTTGGGGTTTCAAAATCCACGTTTTGCGGAGGACGCACCCCGCGTTTGGCGCACAGTGCGCCGGGACGCAGGTGGCCTGAAGGTAGCCTGTGTCCCCCGACCTTTTCCCTGTGTAGGAAAAAGTCGGGGGACGCAAGCCAGCCTTTAGGGAACCTGCGTCCCCCGCAGAGCGGTTTTCAAAACCCAAAACCCCCCAAAAATCAAAAATGAAACCTAAAATAAAATTCTAAACGGATGAAATTGACAAGGAGAATGTTGTGAAATACTTGGAAGAGACGGCGTTCGTTTCTAACGGTCGTATTTTCCGCAGCGATCACGGGAAGTTTCTTGTCAAAAGCTCCTTTTTCAACCTCAACAGTCAAACGGTAAAAATGACATGGTAAAAAGTCTTTTTATAGGTTTTTTGGATGAATTTGTTCATTTTTCACCATGGAAAGATGTTTTTCGATGTATTTTTGCCTATCTTAAACAGGTATGAGTAATGTGTCGCTTTTGTGCAGGACAAAGGGATTTAGAGGGAAAATTGTCATTTTTCACGAACAAAATATCAGAGTCATCTTTTAAGCCCTTTTCTGACTCCTAAAACATGAAAAGATTGCCGAGCATTTCTTTTACACTCGTTAAAACGGAATTAAAAGACGGTCCCCTTATAGCTCTTTTCTGACCGTAAAATCAGGAAAAGATTGGCGGGTTTTTGTCGTTTAAAACTCGATACGGAAATAAAACGACGTGTCCTTGATCGCTTTTTACTTTTCAGGTCGGTGACACTAATTATGAAAGTACTCCTTGGTCGCAAGATCAAGCGGTTCCCCCAAGTATTATTTTATACTTTTTCGGGCTTGAGGGACACAAATCTACAAAAAAGTTCAACTTGGAGTCTTCTTAAGTTTTTCAGACTCTCTAAAATTGAAAAACGCCGAGTTTCTCCTATACTGGACTCGTTAAACATTTCACAGTAAAGGACCTGTTCAATTACAAACAGGAACGAACCACTCCTTCCTAGGGTTCGAATCAAAACTAGGTTGGACTCATCCGAAGGATGAGCTTATAATCAAGCATATGTTATCCTCCTCAAGCTTGTTAAAAATAAAGAGGTACTTGCCAGAAATGGTGGGGGAAAAGAGAGAAGAATGAGCCTATTTGTTACCTTTTGTCTCAGAAGAAACTTTATTACCACTCTTGGACACGACACTTTTCATTCACCTGGGTTGGGAAATCTTTTACCTCACAGTTGATCAAACCACTTTTGAAAGTCTTCAACCGGGTTCCGGGGATTAACTTTGAGTTATTTAGCACCAAACCATCTGTCGTGTCGTTATGTGTTCAAGAGGTCTGCAAACAAAACTTTCATCTGCAAAATACTTGTCATCCATTTGACCATCCCTGAGTCAGTCCTTACAGCAACATTTCTTCAACTTGAACAATGATTTCGTGTTGTGGGCTTGCCTTTAACGGGTCACTTTCTATCGACATCAACACATTATCTAGAGAGATGACTTAGAAATCGTCAGTGCCTTGAAGTCTGCATGCATCAATGGCAGGTTTCTCGCCTTTGACGTCAGTTTACATCATTGACTTTCGATCGAAGGATTCCGTGAAATGTTCGACACCAACTCATTCATTCACATCTCATGGAGTGTACTGGGTACTTTGAGAACCATTAACATTACTGGTGGTCTCTCTCACGCTTGTTAACAGTTCACATCATCGACTGGTAATCAAGTGGTTTCTACCATGTTCGACATCGACTCATTTATTTGCATGGCTAGAATCGTACCAATTCGAGAAGTAGGAATGAAGACCATGGATCGAATCTTTACCATCCAGGCTGCGAGGAGTTTTGTATTCATTATCTAAGTAGACTAACCATAAACAGATGGTTGCACCCATACTGTGTCTACAAAAGTCTATGATTATGATGTACTGCAAAATCATTTCTGTATCAGAGTAGTTAGTCATTAGTTAAAGTTTTAATCTGAGTATGGGAATGCCTACCTCAGTGATGATATAATCTTATACATGTATTTTGTGTTGAAAATTGCAGGTTCTGACCAGGTTCTCCACGAGATAATCCTCGAAATGATAAAGCGCTTCACCCTTCCTAGATAATACAAAACCCTAATCTATTCCAGGCTTCGCACTTTAGGGGGCAATCTGTTACACTAAAAAATGTCACCATGACTATTTACAGTTGGTATGGCTCTATCAACAGTCATACTACCCTCTTAAGCAAGTCTTATGCCTCTGCTATCCATGTCAAACTCCAAGAAAGAGAGAAAGTCTTTATAAATATGTCTATCTCTGGGTACGCAGGTTCTCTCAAACCTTGCCTGCGGGTACGCACCTATTGTTCATAAGGTCTGCGTCCAAGGACGCTCTGTATCTAAAGGGGCAGGTGCGTCCCTCTGAAAAGGTTAAAATGCGCAAGTTTTATCTTCAAAAACTTACTTGTGGTCATTTCTAGAGCATTCTAGAAGGTTGTTTGACGTGTATTGAGCACCTCCAGATGGTTCATGCACTCCTACCAAAGAGGAACTTATCCCATCAATAAGGGAGTGATCCCATCCAAAGAGGGGACTATCCCATTGATGGTGTACCTGATTAACTTCCTCTTGAGCACTATAAATACAGGCATTGGGCCAGAAGGAGGGAGGTTGAAATCTATACATTTCTAAGGGTAAATGCTGCAGGAATTAGGACTCCCATTTAGAAGCTTGTGAGGAGAGATTGCCATCTTTGCTTGTTCTATTTGGAAGTGGGTGAGCTTTGTCAAAGTAGAGGAAGACTCTTGTGGACCCTAGAAGGAGCTTGCACAACACCAAGGCTCAGGTTGTAATGGTTCCTTTTGATTACCTTTAATGCAAATTGGTCCATTCTTCTCAATAACTTGTTGTTTATGGGTTATTTCATGTACTCCTTGGTCTATATGTTGAATATGCTTTGTTTTATGTTATAATCAGGTGCTATTTAATTGTTTGACTGTTGGTGATTGCAGGTTTTGGAGAAAAGGAGGAGCTCATCCGGATCAACAAAGCTTGGACTTCTACAACAGCGTTTGGACAAAGGTAAGAACGAAACACTTGATTTCTCATATCATAATGCATGTTTAGAGAAGGATAGCTCCAGTTTGTTTTATTTGTCATTAGAATGTCTTAGACTTCTAGGAAGGTCGGTTGTGTCCGCACTCTTGACTGATTTCGTGTGACACATACTTGGTAAGTCTATCAACTACCACCATGATGACACTCTTTCCTTCGGACTTGGGTAGACCTGTGATAAAAGCCATTGAAGCCTCTTCCCAACATTGACTTGAAATGGATAAAGGTTGTAACAGACCTGGGGTCTTAATTGTCTCAACTTTATTTTGTTGGAAAACCAAACATTCCGCCACAAAATCTTGAATATCAGATTTAAGGCCATCCCAAAATAATTCCTTCTTAACCACGTGACAAGTTTTTAAAAATCCTGAGTGCCCTCCTAAGGGAGAAGTGTGCAATTCCAGAATAATCTTTTGTTTGAGTTGGGAATTCTTAAAAAGGTATAAGCGATCTTTGTACCATAATGAATAATTTTTCCAACTAAATGTGTCAGATGTACTATGATCTTAATGCAAGTTTTGAATGAGTTCCCACACTTCTTCATCATTCTTCCATTCATCCCTTGCTTCTTTAATCCAATCTGGTTGGATAATAGAAATGGCACAAAACAATGCTTCCACATCCTCATCCTTTCTTGAGAGTGCATCTGCAACAACATTTTTCTTCCCTTTTTGTAGATGATTTTGAAGTCATAAACCAACATCTTTGTGACCCATTTTTTCTACTCTTCTGAAGATAATCTTTGTTCTAAAAAGTATTTAAGACTATCATGATCTGTTTTTACCTTAAAATGTCTTCCCATTAGGTAAGGTTTCCATTTCTTAAGTGCATGTAGTATTTCCAACATTTCCTTCTCATAAATAGCTTTGTGTAAATACTTTCCTTTGATTGGATGACTTTCAAAAGTAATGGGTCTTCCTTCTTGCATTAAAATAACACCAACTCCATTAACTGAGGCATCACATTCCACAACAAGGGTTTTTGTGAAGTCTAGAGTAGCTAAGACCGATGCTTGGCACATTGCTTCTTTAAGATGTTCAAAGGCCTTAGTTGCTTCTGGAGTCCATGAAAATGCATCTTTCTTCAATAATGTTATTAGAGGTGCTATTATTCTCCCATAATTCTTAACAAACTTGCGATAATACCCTATCAACCTGAAAAATCATCACAAATGCTTTATAGATGTGGGCATATTCCATTCCTTATTGACTTTAATTTTGTTAGGGTCTACCTTAACACCCTGATGAGATACAATATGACCCAAATATTCCACCTCTTATACTCCAAAGAAACATTTGGAGGTTTTTTCATATAATTGTTTCTCCTCCAACAATTTGAGCACCCTGTCAAGATGTTGAACATGACCCTTTCAATACTTGCTGTAGATTAATATATCATCAAAAAATACTAACAAAAATTTTCTAAGGAAGGGTTTGAAAATGGAATTCATCAACCTCGAAATATAGAAGGTGCATTGGTAAGGCCAAAAGGCATGACCAAGAATTCATAATGAACCTCATGAGTTCAAAATGATATTTTTGGAATGCCTTCAATCTTGTTGATGGTGCTGGACCCGCCAACATGTCAGGGGGTCTCCCTGGTAAGAAGTCCCAATTAGACCTCAGGTTGTTTGGTGTAGGAGTCCTAGTAGTGGGTTGTATGGTAATGCCTTGACCACGATTTCACACAGAGGCAAGTAAGATGACTCTATTGGTAGCAAGGGTGTGACAACTCTAGTGAGTCAAGGAAGGTGCATGAGAGGTTCTAACACACATGGGTTGAGATGAGTGCGCCCCTTGGAAACTTGTGATAGCACACAGTTCATAAGGGAACACAGGAGCAGAGATACATCACAACATGGAAGACAAGTTATCTAGAAATCCAAAGTGATGGCTAAACCAACAACACATTTCAGAAATATTTATACATATATACACAGATATCTATACATGCATGCGCAAGTAAACAGATACATATATCATTTAGAGTAAACTAGATAGCATAGAATACAATACAACATATGCATGAAATGTGCTGGCTCTTGTTATATTAAGAAGTGTAAGTTCCAGTCATACAATACATCCATATCCAACCACTAGTCCCGATAGTGGAACATTACAACCACAACCGCCTACTCCTCCAAAGAGATGTACTAGCTTTGCGTAGTGGAGAAGCCAAGGCTCATTACAATATTGTCCAAGCTCTCTCCAAGATAGTCTTAGTGGAAGCATGGATGACCAAAAGCCTTTATATTGAGTTATGAGGGACTATTTGTACCAAAGTGTGGGTGAACCTTGACATTCCCCTTTGTGACAGTTCATCTACCCACATGACCCTTCATCTACTCTATCACTATTACATCCAACTATCGACAGTTGACTTACATTTGACAAGACAATGCATTACAATGCAGATGTAACCATGTGAGACAAAATGGCTCGACTAAGCCATGCTAGACATCACTACGAATTAGAAAACCATGGAAGTCCAACTCTTCAACATCCTCGTAATGATCAATAGTAACATACTGATGCCAAGATCAATTGTCTGGGATGGTGTCTGTGTGCTCCAAGCTGACATCTTTATGGAACCTGACTCTTGCCTCCATACAATTTGGGTACACTGCTCGGGCTCCTCTGTCCAACTCATCTAAAAGCATGCACATCATTGTCTTCAATGCGGTCGGATCAACAACAGACTTGTGCATGATGTCTGCATTGATGGGCAAGTATGGGCTGGTGAAAATGCACATTAACTCGTCGAAGTACCAGTCAAGCTCTAGCTGGACCTGTGCCTTTGCCTTCGCCTAGGTGAGAGACCCAATAGATGGGATCTCATGTGCGCACACCACAACATCCATACTCTCGAATACACATGCATGGGAAGCCTATATATTAGTGATGAGTTGCGGGAGCTCTTCATAGTTCTAGATCTGACTTTGGATATGTGCCTTCAGCTCGATCGCACTGGCCTTCATCATATTAGGTAAGTGAAGTGGGGCTCCCTTGTATTTCATCTTCCATGTTTACATGTAATCAATGATAACATGCAAGTTTGCCAAGATACGTGATCTTCTAACACATCATTGCTGCCATCCATTGAGATGGACAACTGCCTTATGCACAATACCAAACTTGGAGTACAACACTCCCATAACTATGTCAAGGGAAAATACTTCATCCATTATTGCCTTATTTAGTTCATCTTGGGCGGACACTATCACCAACTCTCCTCCTTTCTTGACTGTCTGAATTTCCTTAGCCATTCACTCATTCTCAGCTATCAGAAAGTGAACACTTGATCTAGTGGCTTTGGCATACACTTTCGTAACATCGTCCAAGGCTGTTGTATTTTTGTGAACATCAGACACGATCACTCATTCCTAAACTTGAACAGGAGATGTATGATCATCCAAAGTCGACACTCTATGAGACTGCACAACTCTATGTTGAGACTCGTCGAATGAGGATGTTGTGCATCTTTCCTTTCGACTAATCTCTAAGGATATCAGTGCCTCCATGGTCGCTTGAGATTTGCTCATCTTCTAGATGTGGTGAAGTGGGTAAGTCGAACTCTTGGTGGTGAGGCATAAGGTTGATGTCATGTTCCAATTCATGTTACTCCATATCTGTATCCAACTGTTGAAGTGCTTGCTCTATCTCATGAGAAAAGTCCTACTCCTGGGATGGTTCACCCTGTCTTCCTGATGCCAGTTGTTATGATGAGTCCACTAGTTGTACGGGTGTTTTTCATCTGTTTGAACATGTTGCGCCCCCTACTGTGCCTATTGCTGTTGTTCTTCCCTCTCTTGTTTTGCCAACTCTTGTTCCATCTGGAGTTGCTCCTTTAGCTCATGCAACTCATTCTCTCTTTCCTCCATTCTTCTCTTCTCCTTCTACCTTTGCATGATTCACCTGTCGTGTTGTTGCCTCTTTGCCTCTATAGCCAAATATGCTTTCTCCACAAGTGCATCTGCTTGGAACTTGTAGAGTTTCTCTTCCTCCATGTGATCGACAATCTTCCTCTTGCCTTGTCGCACACTAGTATGATTACTTCTGCTGTTGTTGCTACTGCTTCTGGTGCTAGTGCTCTCCAAGATGCTGCTTCACGTTGCTTCTCTAACCACTCCACAACGAAGCCAACCTGTTCATTGGGTCTAGATAAACTATAGAAATATATCCATGGGTCTTCCTCCGCCCAATGAAATTCCCCGTAGATCCAGTTGAACTGTACTCTCGTGCAATGATCTTTCACAAGACAATGTGGGTCATACGGATTGTACTTTGGAGGTCAAATGGATACTTCTTCATCTGTTCTTCTTCTATATCCACTTTCTTGAAACTCCAAATCTCTTATAACCCAATTTGTAATGGAAGAGCGGGCTAAGGTGCCTTTGTCTTCCAGTGTAGTCTAGCTATCAATCCTACCGAGATGTGATATGCTACTTCATGCATGATAAGTATGTCCAAAGAAAACTTTGATAGAACATGTAGAGGTTTCTCCATGCTAAACATCCGTATGGAAGTTCTAGATGGTGAGGCATACCAATCAACAATGTCTATCAGTGCCTCGATTGCTGCCTTTGACATGTAGGGTGGATCCTGTTCGAATATCATCTGATGAGACAGTCATGTGATAACTCCTCTAAAGCTACATTCAGACAACAACTTATAATAAGTGTTCACTGTAGTCTCCACCGGTGACCATACCCGCTCCAAGCCCTAGAACTCTTGTCAAGCACAGATTGCATCTAATATGTAGGCAGACATGTAGACCTCGGCTTGCATAACTTTGGGTGACTGTCGAGCCTTTGTTACTGGTTGCTTCAGCTGAGGAGCCAACATGTTGGACCAATTACATGGTTTTCCCTCTTTGGCCAGTCGTTCCAGCGCGATCACCCAACTATATGGGAAGGTTTTTGTGCTTTCTTGGCCATATAGTCGACATGAAAATATGACCAAGTATTGATATGCCTTTTGCAATATCTTCATCTTGTAGATCTGGTTGGGTGTCATCCTAAATCTAGCCGAATCCTTTACCCAGTTCTTCAGAATGTCTCTAGAGTTGGCACTGCTACTGGGTAAGATGAAGGGAGTCTCCATGATAGTCACGGGATCTGACATCTGATACATCTCATCATAATCCTGTGCCCAAAAGGTTGCAATATTCATCCAACAGACACTACTCAAAGTCATTGTCTTAGGATCAGTGTGTGAGACGATCCAGTGTATCATGTCCACGCATGGGAACACGAGGTATCTGCATGCAATCTGGTACAAGCCAGACTTGTGAATGTTCACATACACTAGGTGGTCTTCGAGGTCTTCCCTAAAAGTGCTTGCAAATGATTCATTGACCTCTTGCCATTTTAACTTGATGTCCTTGTCTTGAAACAACTTTGTATCTTCATAGATCAGTAGATGTGCGAACACCCGCTCAACTACTGCTCCAGTTGCACTTCCGTTAGTGTCCTTTGATCCTGATCCCTTGGAGGCCATTGATCATGTAATTCTAAGAGGCAGATGAACACATAAAATATCTGGAGACAAAGCGACATGCATGGAAATAAATCTGTTAGCGAAAACCAAAGAAAATTCAGGGAATGACATAACACATACCTGGGAATGATAGGTAGAGATTGCACAATTTCTTCTAGGAGGCTAGAGACTAGCTACCAGAATTATGCAAAATGAATTCTGGGCTATCTGGGGGGGTTGACTCACTGCTATATTTTCATAATGCACAATCGATGGTGACTATTGACTACTGGAATTGTGCAATGCATAATTCCAACTGGCAATGACTATAGGCTCAGTGACTGCATTGAGCAATTTTCTGGGCCAGCAATTACTATCCCTTAGAAATGAGAAAATATATCTCGGAGGATAGTTCTTGGGTAGAAATTCATATTTCTGGAGAGGAAGACAGAGCCTTCCTTCCCTAGATTGCATAGTGTTGTCTTGGTGAGGCAAAGTCGGGGCCAAGGCTGCCAACACTCACCGACGGGCGACTGAAAGCAAATGCGAAAATGAAAGCATGGAGATACTGAGTGTAAGAATAAGTGATTGATCATGCATGAAAACATCAAAATAAAGATTCATGAAATAGAACAACATGCATGTGGGTGAAGCGATTCGCCGAATTGACGACCGTTCGTGCAAAACAATTTCATGCATGCGACAATAGTGAGATAGCAACGAAAAATGAAGCGGTGCTAGTACAAGCTAGTATGCATGTAAACAACATCAACCATTCAAATAAATCAAGAAAACAACACTTGCACAAGTGAAAACACAAGAAGCGATAGAAATGCTGAAAAAGACAAGTTGAGACCACTTACTCATGAATCACTGAGCCGGATGTGTCAAAGAGTCCTGGATGTGCTGTGGGATGTCAGGCCTCCAATATCGATGTGAAATACTAAGCTCTGATGCGTAGAATAAATAAGTTTGGGCTCATGACACGCATGCCACAAATCTAGGAAAAATTGACACTTAGAGGAAAGATTCTAAAACTATCTTTGCATGCTGCCTTTTTTTATTTCGAGAAAAGCAAGCCATGCATGCAAGTCAAGTTTCCTTGGTCCCGGGTGGAACTAGTCAACCCAGCTGCACATGTAAGAGGTTGCTCAACTGCTGGGAGAAAATGAGCATTTCTGGATGGGAGCTGGGCTGGCTGCCCAAGAGATTTGTACAATTTCTAGGCAGAGCAGCTGATTGTTACCCAGGATTACAAAATTACTGGGCTGAGCAGCCCCGCTGGGAGGAATTGTGCAATTTTCTGGATGAACCTTGACTGGCAGGATTACGCAATTCTAGAGCCCAATAGGCTGCCAAAAATTTTTCACAATTTATGGAGGGAAAGTTGGTTGCCCTCCAGAATTGTGCAATTTCTTGAAGGAGCTGCGAAGCCTATAGCTGGACCAAGTCTGGAGGAAAAACCTGTGAGGGGAATGCATCAAGCTTTGATTGATAGGAAGTTTTTGTGAAAGAAAAATACTAAAGCTTGTGTACTTGATGAAGCAAGACAAGGTGCTATGAAAGGTTGGTAGGGAGGCTCCAAAATGAAGCTAGGGAAAAATTTTGGAGGGTGGTTTTAACCACTACAACACTTGGCGACACATTGGTAGAACTCCAGCTCTTTGAATGGACCTTGTTCGTGGAAAGCAAGTCTAACACCTCGAGAAGTATAGTTCAGTTCTTCGCTCGTCTTGGTTTCACACTAGCTTGATTGTAAGACATAGCATCTACTAAGCTCTTGGTCGATTGACACATTCCAAGCCAAGGCAACACAGTTGTTTTGATTGGGGTTGAGGGGTGTATTGGTGCACAAGAAGTATAGTCATCAACGTCTTAGTGACATCTCTGGTGTTGCTCTGCTCCCAGTAAGCCTAGACAGTGCCTCGACGGATTCACACTAGAATACAAGCATGGCTCTGTTGCTAGCGAGCCTAGTCAGTACCTCAGTGGAGTTACTTGCATCACCTCTTTGCACATGAAGCCTTTCTCTTCTTTCACCTTATTCATTTTTCATTTTGTTTTTTTTTTTTACTTTTCATTTTTTTCATAACTATGCATAACACTTATTCATTTTAGAGACGGAAGAGCGATCCTGACTTATTGAGATCATAAGAGGTTGTTCTAGTAGAGAATTAGTTTATTATACCTTTGACGTGCTTGTTAAGGTTTCTCCCCTCATCTTACTCTACTTGACTTAGCTAACGAGGGTTAACCCAAAAACAACCGACTAGAGTAGGTGACACTAGTTAGCACGCAAGCATTGTGCTTTCACCAAGGTTCACTTCGAACAATACGTATTTTCCTTCGACGTATCATGGACTAAAATTAACAAGTTCTTCATACAGAGTCAAGATGACAGATACCAAGTAGTGATAGTTGCACAAGGCCTCTTGTACTTTAGCTAACTTGATTCAAGATTCATACATGGTTTCATGTGAAACTAACCTACGAACAAAACAAGCAAACAAAAAAACAACAAAGCAAAGCAGAAGTAGAAGCTCAAGTGAAAGAAAAGCTAGTAAGCAAACAAGCAAGCAATCAAACAAACAAACAAATAAAGTAAGCAAACAAGCATGCAAGAAAATTGACTGAAAGCAAACACTACTCCTACTCCTAAACTAACGGTGCATGGGCCTAATCACGTGAAGTGATATTTCTAATGTAGCCACAGGCACATTGGCTGACCCATGTTGGTGAAGGCTTGGTCTGTGAGCAACCCAGTTGTGCGAACCAACAAGCAAGAAATATATAACAATGAAGACAACCACACTTCGTGTTTCAAAGTGCTGACGTGACATAAGTGAGTGCAAGTGCATGACGAGTAGCCTTTGGACTTACTATGTTTTTGTACGACATGACGTGCAACCTTGAAACATATGCACACTCTTGATTGTGACATGCAACCAAACAAGAGAAACAAAGACAATTTTGCGTCATGTACGTGTGCTTACAATGCAAGATTCCTCCAATGCATGGGCAATAGGATTGTGGAATTCGAGTGGAGGAAGTATGATCTATGTGTGAGATTGATCTTCAATGCATACATATGGGTGATGAGGAGCCTTTGGTGATTGATCAATTTCCTGGTCGGAAGTGAAACTGACCTTCAGACAATGAGGGCCTAACATAGCCATCAACTTGGGCTGAAGTGCCTTGAGAGCCTGGAGTGTTTCAACTTCATCGTTAGATAGATCTTCATAGACAACCGACTTTGAAAAATCAACTGTGATAGAATCATGATCATGATCGAATATGGGAGAAAATGGATCATGACATCCATGATCAGAAAGATCAATGATTTCATCGACATCCTTATGATTTGATGAATCATATATAGGGGTAGATAATAAGCGGAAAAATTCATCCTCTGTGTTTCTAGAAAAGGTAGATGAAAAATTGAGTGGATTTTCAATGAATAACGTATCCTCTCTATTGTTGGCTGATGGACTAACATCCAGTGTGTCCTGCGAGTGATCAATGATGAGTGCATCTATGGATGAAGATACACATGTGAAATCATGGATGGCAGGTTCACCAAAGATGTCAGGAAGGAATCGAGGGTGCTTGGATGGAAGGGGGTCATCCTTCGTCGAGTGTTGATGCTCAAGCTCCAACTCATACTCTTCATGAATGAAAACGCATGTTGATTGTGCAACACTAACCCCATCAGTGGCTTGCTCCTCATTCACAGCAAGTGTAGAGTCCAGAATGGAAGAACACAAGAAATTATCATCCGGAGGAATAGCCGTGTGTGAAGATGGAGGTTATGGAACATAATTCATATGACATGTTGGGTAGTGCAAGCCCCGCGAAACGAGTATGGGGTGCGAAGCCCAAAATTTTGGGTAATATTAGGATAAAAGACTCTGTGGAAAGTGCAGAGCGTGAACTATAGGAGGTTGAGTCAAAGGGTAGTCCACCCGAAAATAATGTAAATAAATAGTAATAGAGTTGGCCCTCGAAGGGATCGTGGGCCAAGGGAAAGTATAAATAGGGTGTGGCTCTATGAGGGAAAAGTATTTCTTTTGGAAGATGGAATGTAATGGGTTCTTAAAGGAAATAACCTAGAAGCATGTGTAAGTCCGAGTCAAGAGAGTATGATAGAAGGTAGAGGCTCTATAGCTGTGTCTGCAGAGACCTAGAAAGTTTGCAGCTGTGTGCGCGGACCCCTGTAGCTGAGTGCACAGGGTGGAACAGGATGTATTGTTGAGGATTGGTAATAAAGATAAGTTTCTTCTGAATTCTGTGTTAATTGTGACTCTACTCTTTTATAATAAATGAACTGTTATGATATTTGCATTTGCTACTATTGCATACATGTGAACTGGGTTAATCTTGATGTGCGAAGTAACCAAAAAGTAATAAATGTTTTCTTAAAGACTACGTTACCTAGATCAAAATAGTAATAAGGGATTCAATCTGTAATAAGCACAATAAGGGTATTCTGATCCAGGCGGATATGGCGCAACACGGGGTTGCAAGATAGCACGCAAGGCCCAAACCACATCCAAGACATCCCCAGGGTGTGAAAACCTGGTTCTAACACCCTCCCCTACTACCTTGGGTGAGACCTTAGTCTCCGCTTCACGGATTATTGTTGAAAGGGTTGGTAGCTGTGGGATTTGTTTGGCTAAATAATTCTTCCGAACTTGGGTCAGGCCCCAGTAAGCCAACATGACAACTCGATGGACTCACAACCAGATCTACATGAAAATCAAGTGAAGTGATGTGGGGAGGATGTGACAGCTGAATAGGTGTGTGATCATGACCCTCAACATCACTCTGTATTGGTGGAGCTGTTTGATGAGGGGATGGCGAATAGTCTCTTTTGACAGTGACCATATCCTTCTAAAATTGTGTAGCTCCATCACTGAAGAATGCTGAGTGAGGCTTGATTTCAAATTTCTTCTAGGGACGAGCAAATTTCTTAACACGGTACATGAATCAGTCCCAAAGATAGAATAAATTCATTTGGATCTTCAGAGCTTGAAACTGTAAATCACGGAAGGGCTGCCAAAAATCCATAGTCGATTCATGTGGAGCCTTCCGTTGTTGTAATAGTTTTTTTTCAAGATGTTTTGGATCAAAATGATAGAAAGTGTCTTCAATGAGATCACATAAGTGCTCAAGTGAGTGCACGCTGTCAGCCGGTAGGCTGCATAACCACTGATGTGGGGATTCGCGAAGTGTGTATGCAAGCAAAAAACTGGCATGTTCGTTAGAACATCCATCTTCCTCATGAAGCATGGAAAGAAAGTCATGTAAGAACTCAAGCCATGCCACTTCACCTTCACCATCATATGTGTAAGTGGACAAGTGATCGAAAAACTCCCTCGTGATGGTGACATCTTCGTGATTCGAAAAACATCACGGAGGGAGAAGAGTGAAAGAATCCATGATAGATATGCAAAGGTTCAAAATAGGATGAGAGGAAACATCTTGTCATCTGGCCCTCCTTTTAGTGCCAGAAATGTTGACGGTGTTGGACCCATGAACATGTTAGGGGATCTCCCCGGTAATAAGTCCCAATTAGACCTCAAACCGTTTGTTGTAGGAGTCCCAGCAGTGGTTCGTATGGTAATGCCTTGGCTGAAATTTCGCACAGAGGCAAGTAAGATAAGTCTATTGGTAGCAAGGGTGTGACAGTTGTAGTGAGTCAAGGAAGGTATATGAGAGGTTCTAACACACGGGATTTGAGATGAGTGTGCCCCTTGGAAACCTGTGATAGCACGTAGTTAAGAAGGGAACACACGATCAGAGATGCATCACAACATGGAAGGAAAGTTAGCTAGCAATCCAAAGTGATGGTTAAACCAACAACACATTTCAGAAAGATTCATACATACATACACAGATAGCTATACATGCATGCGTAAGTAAACAGATACATATATCAGTTAGAGTATGCTAGATAGCATAGAATACAATACAACATATGCATGAAATGTGCTAGATCCTTTTATATTAAGAAGTGTAAGTTACAGTCATATAATACATCCATGTCCAACCACTAGTCCCGACAACGGAATGTTACAACCACAACTGCTTGCTCCACCCAAGAGATGTACTAGCTCTGCGTAGTGGAGAAGCCAAGGCTTGTTACAATACTGTCCAAGCTCTCTCCAAGATAGTCTTATCAGAATCTTGGCTAACCAAAAGCCTTTACAATGAGTTATGAGGGACTATTTATAGCAAAGGGTGGGGTGACACTTGACATTCCCCTTTGTGACAGTTCATCTACCCTCATGACTCTTCATCTACTCTATGACTATTACATCCAACTATTGACACTTCACTTACACTTGACAAGACAATACATTACAATGCACATGTACTCATGTGAGACAAAATGGCTCGAGGAAGCCATGCTAGACATCACTATGACTTAGACAACCATGGAAGTCCAACTCTTGAACATCTTCATGATGATCAACAGTAACATAATGATGCCAAGGTCGGTAGTCTGCAATGGTGTCTATGTGCTCTAAGGTGACAACTTTCTGGAACCTCACTCTTGCCTCCATAGAATTCAGGTACATTGCTCGGGCTCCTCTATCCAACTCGTCTGAGAGCATGCAGCATGCACATCATTGTCTTCAATGCGGCCGGACTACCAATATACTTGTGCATGACGTCTACACTGATGGGAAAGTCTGGCCTGTTGATAATGTGCATCAACTCGTCAAACTAGGAGTCAAGGGCCTAGTCGTACCTGTGCCTTTGTCTTCACCTCGGTGAGAGTCCCAACAAATGGGATCGCATGTGCGCACACCACAACATCCATACTCTTGAATACACGTGCATGGGAAGCCTATATACTACTAATGAGCTGCGGGAGCTCTTCATAGTTCTGGATCTTACTCCAGATATGTGCCTTTAGCTCGACCACATTAGCCTTCATCATCTTAGGAAAGTGAAGCAGGGATCCCTTGTATCTCATCATCCATTTTTGCATGTAATCAACAATAGCATGAAAGTTCGCCAAGATACGTGCTCTTCTAGCACATCGTTGCTGCCATTCGTTGAGATGGACGACTACCTTATGCACGATACCAAACTTGGAGTACAACACTTGCATAACTATGTCAAGGGACAATATTTCATCCAGTATTTCCTTCTTCAGCTCAGCTCTAGCGGATGCTATCACCAACTCTCCTCCTTGCTTGGCCATTTGAAGTTCCTTAGCCATTCACTCATTCTCAGCTATTAGGAAGTGAACACTTGAGTTAGTGGCTTCAACATACACTCTGGTAGCATCAGCCAAGGCTGCTAGATGTTTTCACATGTCATAAACCATCACTCATTCCTCAACTTCCGCAAGAGATGTATGATCATCCATAGTCGACACTCTATGATACTGCACAAATCTATGTTGAGACTCATCGAATGAGATGTTGTGAATCTCTCCTTCTAGCTGATCTCCAAGGATATCAGTGCCTCCTTGGTCGCTTGAGACTTTCTCATCTTCTAGATACGGTGAAGTAGGTAATTCAACCTCTCGGTGGTGAGACATAAGGTCGATGTCCTGTTCCAATTCCTGTTGCTCGATATCCATATCCAACTGTTGAAGTGCTTGCTCTATCTCACGAGCTAAGTCCTGCTCCTGCAATGGTTCACCCTGTCTGCCTGATGCCTACTATTCTGATGAGTCCACTACTTGTACGGGCACTGTTTCATCTATTTTCACATGTTGTGCCCCCTGCTATACCTGTTGCTACTGTGTTTCCCTCTCCTATTTGTGCAACTCTTGTTCCTTCTGGAGTTGCTTCTTTAGCTCATGCATCTCCTCTCTTTCCTCCATTCTTCTCTTCTCCTTCTACCTTTGCACAATTCGCTTCTTGCACTGTTGCCTTTTACCTCTATAGCTAAAGCTACTTTCTCCACAAGTGGATATTCTCAGAACTTGCAGCTTTTCTCTTCCTCCATGTGATCGACAATCTTCCTCTTGCCCTTGTCATGCACTGGTATGCTTACTTCTACTATTGGTGTTGCTTCTGGTGCTAGTGCTCTTTGGGATGCCGCTTCATGTTTCTTCGCTAACCACTCCACAATGAAGCCAAAATGTTCATTGGGTCTGGAGAAATAGTAGCAATATCTCCATGGGTCCTCCTCTACCCAATGAAATGCCTTGTGGATCCAGTTGAATTGTACTCTTGTGCAGTGATCTTTCACAAGACAATGTGGGTCATACAGATTGTAACTTTAGAGGTCATATGGATACTTCTTCATCTGTTCTGATTCAACTTTTTCTTTCTTGAAACTCCAAATCTCGTATCCCCAATCCACAAGGAAAGTGCGGGCCAAGGTGCCTTCTTCTTTCAGTGCAGTCTAGCTGTCAATCGTATCGAGATGTGGTATGATACTTCTTGCATGACGAGCATGTCCAAGGAAAACTTCGGTAGAACATACGAAGGTTTCTCTGTGCTGAACATCCTTATGAAAGTGTTAGATGGTGAGGCATACCAATCAGCGATGTCTATTAGTGCCTCCGTTGCTGCCTTCCACATGCAAGGTGGATCCTGTTCAAATATCATCTCGTAAAACAGGGTGATAAAATGATCAAAAAATCATGTGATAACTCCTCTAAAGCTGCATTTGGACAACAACTTACAATAAGTGTCCACGGCAATCTCCGCCAGTGACCATGCCCACTCCAAGCCTGGGAACTCCTATCAAGAACATATTGCAACTAAGATGTAGGCAGACATGCAGACCTCTGGCTGCATACCTTCAGGTGATTGTTGAGCCTTTGTTACCTATTCCTTCAGCTAATGAGCGAACATGCTGAACCAGCGTGATCACCCAACTCTGTGGGAAGGTTTCCATGCTTTCTTGGCCATACAGTCGACATGTAAATATGACCAAGTATTCATACGCCTTCCATAGTATCTTTGTTTTGTAAATCTGGTTGGGTGTCATCCTGAATCTAGCCAACTCCTTTACACAGTTCTTCAAAATTTCTCTGGAGTTGGCACTGCTTGTTATAAAACCAGCTCACAAAAAGATAGAAAATATAGATCAACACCTTAGAAATAAGCCTCTTCGAGGGGGCAACCTCCTTTACATTACAAAAATGAACAATTATTCAATGATTCAAATGCCAAAACCTCCTTTCTATATTTAGGAGTCTAAGGGGTCACAATATAACCAAAGCCGACCTAACAATAATGATATAAAGGCACAAAAAAAACAATAGTGGGATTCTATGGGGCACAATAATAACAATGTGGGGACAATAGGGGCACAACAATAATAGTAAGGGATACAACAAAAATAGTAATGGGGGAATCACTAGTATTATAGGGACCTAACACACCCCTCTCCTTCAAAAAGGTATTGTCCTCAATGCTTGAGCAGTTCTAGATGCTTCTGTATAAAATTCTCATCCTCCCATGTGGAATCTTCAATGGGTAAATTCTTCCACTTGATGAGATACTCTAAAATTGATCGATTTCGTAGCTGTCGAGTTCTTGTTTCTTTGTATTCTTCAGGTTCCAATATGATTTTTCCTTCCTCATCAAGTTCTAGCAATATTGTTTGAACTGGAAGCTTGTCACCTATGACCTTCTTTAAGCATGAAACATGGAAAACTGGGTGCACTTGGGAAGCTGCAGGAAGCTCCAATTTGTATGCCATGGTACCTATCTTTTGCAAAACCTTGTATGGACCATAATACTTTGGTGATAATTTATTATCCTTCTTAGCTTGCTTGAGGGACATTTGTTTATTTGGTTGTAGCCGTAGGAATACCCAATCACCTACATCAAAACTTCTTTTGCTGCGATGTTGACATGCCTGCTGTTTCATTCTATTCTGTGTCATGGTGTTGTTATCCTTTAAGAGTTGGAGAACTTGTTGTTGATGCTCGATGTGATCTTCCACTGCTTGAACCTTAGAATTTTCTCTTAAATATGATGTGATGGATGTTGGATGATATCCATAATCGTCATAAATGGGGTCATTTTTGTTGCAGTATGGAAGGAAGTGTTTACCACCATTCAGCTAGACGCAACCATTTGACCCCTTGTGTTTGTTTATCAGATACAAAGCAACAAAGATATCCTTCCAAACATTTGTTTACTATCTCAATTTTCCCATTATATTGAGGATGATAAGATGAGCTATGAGCTAACTGAGTACCAAGACAAGAAAATAATTCTGTCCAAAAATTTCCAGTGAAAATGGGATCTCTGTCGCTTACAATAATCTTTGGGTTTCCATGTAGCTTTTGAATTGTTTCCATAAATGTAGTAGAAACTGTACATGCTTTAAATGGATGAGATAATGCACAAAAGTGTGCATACTTGGTAAGTCTATCAACTACCACCATGATAACACTCTTTCCTTCAGACTTGGGTAAACCTGTGATAAAATCCATTGAAACCTCCTCCCAACATTGGCTTGGAATGGATAAAGGTTGTAATAGTTCTGGGGTCTTAATTGTTTCAACTTTATTTTGTTGGCAAACCAAAAATTCCACCACAAACTTTTGAATACCCAATGTAAGGCCATCCCAAGAAAAATCCTTCTTAACCCTATGGTAGGTTTTTAGAAATCCTGAGTGCCCTCCTAAGGGAGAGGTGTGCAATTCCGTAAGAATATTTTGTTTGAGTTGTGAATTCTTACATAGGTATAACTGATCCTTGTATCATAAAGAATCATTTTTCTAGCTAAATGTATAAGATGTACTGTGATCTTGTTGTATCTTTTGAATGAGTGCTCAACACTTCCTCGTCATTCTTCCATTCATCCCTTGCTTCATTTATCCAATCTGGTTGGATAATAGAAATGGCACAAATAAATGCTTCCACATCCTCATCCTTTCTTGAGAGTGCATCTGCCACAACATTTTTCTTCCCCTTTTTGTAGATTATTTCAAAGTCATAACCCAACATCTTTGTGACCCATTTTTGCTACTCTTCTGAAGATAATCTTTGTTCTAAAAAGTATTTAAGAGTATCATGATCTATTTTTACCTTGAATTGTATTCCCATTAGGTAGGGTCACCATTTCTTAAGTGCATGTAGTATTGCCAACATTTCCTTCTCATAAATAACTTTGTGTAAATACCCTTTGATTGGACAACTTTCGAAAGCAATGGGTCTTTCTTCTTGCATTAAAACAACACCAATTCCATTTCCTGAGGCATCACATTCCACAATAAAGGTTTTTGTTAAGTCCGGTGTAGCTAAGACTGGTTCTTGGCACGTTGCCTCTTTAAGATGTTCAAAGGCCTTCATTGCTTCTGGAGTCCATGAAAATGCATCTTTCTTCAATAATGTTGTTAGAGGTGCTTCTATTCTCCCATAATTCTTAACAAACTTGCGATAATACCCTGTCAACCCGAGAAATCCTCGTAGATTCTTTATGGATGTGGGAATTTTCCATTCCTTAATGGTTTTAATTTTTACAGGGTCTACCTTAACACCTTCATGAGATACAATATGACCCAGATATTCCACCTCTTGTACTTGAAAGAAACATTTGGATATTTTTGCATATAATTGTTTCTCCTCCAATAGTTTGAGCACCATGTCAACATGTTGGACATGATCCTTCCAAGACTTGCTGTAGATTAGTATATCATCAAAAAATACTAACACAAATTTTCTAAGGAAGGGTTTGAAAATGGAATTCATCAAACCTTGAAATGTAGAAGGTGCATTAGTAAGGCCAAAAGACATGACCAAAAATTCAAAATGACCTCATGAGTTCTAAATGTTGTTTTTAGAATGTCTTCAGTCTTCATTCTGATTTGATGATATCCTGAATGAAGATCCAACTTGGTGAAGTAAATTGATCCATGCAATTCATCAATGACAAGAATGGGAAATTTATCTTTAATAGTGAGCTTGTTGAGCTCCCTATAATCTGGACACATGCACCATGATCCATCCTTCTTGTGAACCAATACTACTGGAATAGAGAAAGAACTTTGACTAGGTTGAATTATACCGGCCTCTAGCATTTATGGAACCATATGTTCAATTTCACTCTTTTGGACATAAGGATATCTGTAAGGCCTAATGTTTGGAGGAACACTTCCTAGAATCAAATTAATAGCATGATCATGATCACGAATAGGTGGGAGGCCTTTGGGAATCTCAAATACCTTGGAATGATTGTCCAAGACTTTTTGCAGATCTAGAGAAATGGATGATTTCGATGTGGGAGCCTCTAGTGAACATAACTGTGCAATTATGCCTCGTTGTTCTTTCTTTAGAATCTTTGTCATTCTGTTAGAGCTGGTTATCTTTCCCAGTTTCCCTACGATACCCCTTAATTCAACTTCCTTTCCTTCTAAAGAGAATTTCATGAAAAGTTCTAGAAAATTAAAAGCTATTGTACCCAAGGATTGTAGCCATTGGACTCCTAGTACAACATCAACACCACCCATTAGAATGGAAAGCATTGGGCTATTCAATACATATTCTCCCATGGATAGCTTGATATTATGGCATTTTCTTGAGAAATTTATGGTTCCTCCACTTGCAACCATCACTTGAGACTCTGGTGCTAGATATAGGAAGCAATTCAATTCCATGGCTATTTTACAATGAATAAAATTATGGGTACTTCCCGAATCAATCAACACTATTACCTTTTTCTTCTTGTTATGCCCTTCTATCTTGATAGTTTGAGGAGTGCTAAATTAGCCAACGCATTACAAGATATGGTTGGATTCATTTCTTCTTTTTCTAGGGTTTGTTCCTGGTATATATCCTCTTCTTTTGACATTTCTTGTTCCTTTTCTTCCTCCTCTTCACAATCTATGTAAAATAATTTTTTCTCGGCACACTTATGACCTTTAGTGTATTTTCTATCACAACTGTAACAAAGCCCTTTTGCTCTTTTTTCTTCCAATTTTTGTGGTGTCAAACTTGTAGGTTGTGGATGGCTAGGTGTGGCAACACTTTCATCTTTATGATTGTGAGTGGTAGGCTTCCTTGTTGCCAAATTTTTGCTTTCCATTTTTCTTGCCAACTTGAATGCCTTCTCCAATGAATTTGGTTCCCAAAGGCGAACCTCGTGTTGGATGTTATCTTTTAAATTCCCTATGAACACATCAATCTTATGCTCCTCTGGAATATCTTTTACCCTTATATTCAATTTTTGGAAGTCCTCAATGTACTCCATCATTGAACCCTTTTGTTTGAGATTAATTAATTGGCTAAAAAAAGTGTTGCTTTTTGTATCCTCATAATGTGCTATCATTTCATCCGTAAAAATAACCCAAATGACAATTTGTTTATGAGAGCAAAGCCATCGATACCATACAAACTGATTTTGTTCCAAATATAAAGTTGCAATGCATACCTTTTGTGTGTTTTGCACATTATGCAAATCGAAAAATTTCTCCATCTATAGTATCCATGTTCTAGGATCCTTGCCATCAAACTTCCTCATATCAATATTTGGAACATGGTGGTTCTTTGATCCAATGTTAGAGTCTATGAAATCATGATTAACATTTATTTTGTTTTCATCATGCGTTTCCTTTACTACCCTTTCGCCATTAGTAAGCATTTCTTGTAGAAAATTTTCCAAATCTATCTTCAAATTTGTCTTCAAATCTTCCATTCCTTTCTTTAAATCATCCATCATATTTTCCATTCCATCCATCTTAGCTTCCATGTCGTCCATCTTAGCTTCCACATCATCCATCCTAGCTTCTACGCCTTTCTTTAAGCCATCCATCTTAGCTTCTATGCGTTTCTTTAAACCATCCATCTTAGCTTCCACACCATACATCTTAGATTCTACATCTTTCTTTAAACCATCCATCTTAGCTTATATTACTTTTTTTGCGAGTGAAATTTGTTGCACTTGGTCTCGTAATTTTGATACATCATGTTGCATTTCTTCCTCTTCTTCATGAGTCATGCTAGAGCTTTCAAGTTGCTTACTAGGTGTTTCCATTTTCTTTCTTCGGGGCATTAATTACCGATAATAATGTTTCACTATGCCCTTTGAATTCCTTCAAAATAGTTTTTCAAACCCAGCTTATGCAAAAACTTAAAAAAAACTACAAACCTTTTTTCACTTTGTAGGAGCTCGATATTGAATCTGACATATCTCTGTAATTTTGGATCTCTAAGGTCTGAAATTTCTTCTTGCAGTAACCCTCAGAGTAATATTTCTAACCCAGCAAGTCTGATCAAGATTGGATTCTCCAATGAAGAGTTATGCCAAATCTCCCACGATGACCTGAGTATAGACGGGTTCCATAGAGCAAACTTGTATGACATGCCACGGGTCACCATTTTAACCTTAGGTTCTAAAAATGATACCCAAAAAATCTATAATCCATCCAATTTCTGTAACTTCTTACGAAAATTCAATCTAATGCTTAGAGCGAAAGTTATGACAATTTTCCCAAGGTCACCTGTTTGGAATGTAATTTAGGGGTTTGCAAAATCCTAACTTCCTCAGATTATATCTCCAAAAATATAGCGAGACAAGATCTAAAATTCAGGCTTGAGGTTCAGCAAGATTTCATCTCAAATGGTTCTTTTTTTAGTTTCTGAAACATCATAGAAAAAACATTATAATGAAACTTCCATGCTGGCTTGTTTGGAGCAGTGAAACCCTAGAATCCAAAGCTCTGATACCAAATGTTATGAAACAAACTCACAAAAAGATAGATCAATGCCTTAGAAATAAGCCTCTTCGAGGGGGAAACCTCTTTTACATTACACAAATGAACAATTCTTCTATGATTCAAATGACAAAACCTCCTTTCCATATATAGGAGTCTAAGGGGTCACAATATAACCAAAGCCGACCTAACAATAATAATATAAAGGCACAAAAATAACAATAGTGGGATTCTATGGGGCACAATAATAAAAATATGGGGACAATAGGGGCACAAAAATAACAATAAGGGATACAACGATAATAGTAATGGGGGAATCACTAGTATTATAGGGACATAACACTACTGTTGGGTAAGTTGAAGGGAGTCTCCATGATAGTCATGGGCTCTGACATATGATACATCTCATCATAATACTATTCGCAAAAGGTTGCAATCTTCGTCCCGCTGACACTGCTCAGAGTCATTGTCTCGGGATCAGTGTGCGAGATGATCCAGTGTATCATGTCCGTACATGGGAACGCGGGCTATCTGCATGCAATCTGGTAGAAGCCAGACTTGTGAATGTTCACATACACCTGGCGGCCTTCGAGGGCTTCCCTAAAATTTCCTTCAAATGCTTAATTGACCTCTTTCCATTTCATATTGATGTCCTTGTCTAGAAACAACTTGATATCTTCATAGATCGGTAGACGTGTGGACACTCGCTCAAATACTGCTCTAATTACACTTCCATCAGTGTCCTTTGATCCTGCTCTCTTGGAGGCCATTGACCCTGTACTACTAGGAGGTGGATGAACACCTGAAAGATATGCAGACAAAGTGACATGCATGGCAAGAAATATGTCACCAAAAACCAAAGAAAATTTGGGGAATGACATAACACATACCTGGGGAATGATAGGCAGAGATTGGGCAATTTCTTCTGGGAGGCTGGGAGACTGGCTACCAGACTTGTGTAAAAAGTAGTCTAGGCTATCTGGGGAAGCTAAATGGCTATTAGATTTTCACAATGTGCAATCTAGGATGATTACTTCCTACTGGAATTGCACAATGCACAATTACAACTAGCAATGACTACAGGCTCAATCACTGCATTGTGCAATCTTCTGGGCCAACAGTCACTGTCCCTAAGAAATGTGAAAAGTAGTCCTAGAGGACAATTCCTAGGAAGAAATGCACATTTTTGGAGAGGAAGACAGATCCTTCCTTCCCCAAATTGCGCAATGTTGTTTTGGTGAGGCAGATTCCGGGCCAAGGCTACCCAGACTCGCCGATGGGCAACTGAAAGAAAATGTGAAAATGAAAGCATGGGGATACTGAGTGTAAGTAGAAGTGATTGATTGTGCATGAAAAAGTTGAATGAAATATTCATAAAACATAACAACATGCATGTGGGTGAAGCGAGTTTCTGAATCAACGACCGTTCATGCAAAACAATTTCATGGATGCGACAATAGTGAGATATCAACGAAAACTGAAACAGTGCTAGTAAAAACTAGTATGCATGTAAACTACAACAAGAATTCAAAGAAATCAAGCAAAAAACACTCACACAAGAAAAAACACAAAAAGCGACAGAAATGGTGAAAATGACAAGTTGAGACCACTTACCCGTGAATAACTGAACCAGATGTGTCGAAGAGTCTTGAATGTGCTATGGGATGTCAGAGCTCCAAGATCGATGTGAAAGAGTGAGCTCTGATGCGTTGAATAAATAATTTTGGGCTCATGACGTGCATGCCACAAATCTAGGAAAAAGTGACACTTGGAGGAAAGATTCTAAAACAATCTTTGCATGCAACCTCCAGCTGCTAAAAACAGCTCCCTAAATCAAGGGATGCTTTTTGCATGCTACCTTTTGCTATTCTGGGAAAAGCAAGCCATGCATGCAATTCAAGTTTCCTTGGTTCTAGGTGGAACCGATCAACCCAACTGCACATGCAAAAGGATGCTCAAATGGTAGGAAAAAATGCGCATTTCTTGATGGGAGTTGGGAAACTGACTGCTGCCCAAAATTGCATAATTCCTTGGCTAAGAAGCCCTGCTGGGAGGAATTGCAAAATTTTCTAGATGAAGACTAACTAGAAGGATTACGCAATTCTGGAGCTCAGTAGGCTGCCAGACAAAATTCCACAATTTATGAAGGGATGGCTGGTTTCCCTCCAAAATTACACAATTTCTTGAAGCAGCTACTGAACCTGCAACTGAACCAAGTATGGAGGAACAACCTATGAGGGGAATGCATCAATCTTTGATTGACAGGCTGTCTTTGTGCAAGAAAAACACTAAAGCTTATGTACTTGATGAAGCAAGACAAGGTGCTGTGAAAGGTTGGTAGGGAGGCTCGAAAAAGAAGCTAAGGAAAAATTTTGGAGGGTGGTTTTAGTCTCTATAACAAGTATTCATTGTTATTTGATGATATCCTGAACAAAGATCCAAGTTGGTGAAGTGAATTGCTCCATGTAATTCATCCAATAATTCATTAATGACAGGAATGGGAAATTTATCTTTAATAATGAGATTGTTGAGCTCCCTATAATCCAGACACATGCGCCATGATCCATACTTATTATGCACCAATATTACTGGAATAGAGAAAGAACCTTGACTAGGTTGAATTATACGATTTCTGCAACCATACGTTCAATTTCACTCTTTTGGTGATAGGGATATCTGTAAGGCTTGATGTTTAGAGGAACACTTCCTGGAATCAAATGAATAGCATTATCATGATCAAAAATAGGTGGAAAGTCTTTGGGAGTCTCAAATACCTTGGAATGCATTGGGTAGCGGAAGCCCCGCACAACGGTCATGGGGCGCAAAGCCCGCAATTTTGGGAAAGGTAACGGTAAAGATTCTGCAAGAAGCGCAATGGGTAGTAGGTCAAAGTCAAAGGGTAGTTTGCCCGAAAATAATGTAAAGAAATGTAAGTTGAGTTGGCCCACCCATGGATCACGGTCCATGGAAAGGTATAAATAGAGTGAGGCTCTATGGGTAGAGGGAGCTAAGCTTTTGGTTATAATCTTAATGTAATGGGTTTTTGAGAAGAGCAATCGGTAAGTGTCTGTAAGTCCAAGTTGAGAGTGTGGGTAGTGGATAGAGGCTCTGCAGCTATGTGCGCAGAGGCCTGGAAGAGTCCATAGCTGTGTGCGCGGACCCCTACAGCTGAGTGTGAAGGGTAGATCTGGATGTATTGGTGAAGGAAGTGAATAAAGATAAGTTTCTTTGATACAATTCTGTGTTAATATGAAGTATTTTAGATCTAGCTTTTTGAATAATTGATATTACTGTTTGATCTATGCGCCAATATTTACATTTTGAATACATGTGAATCTATGGTTAATCTAGGTATGCGAAATGAGTAAAGCTAATAAATGTTTTCTTAAAGACCTTTCTCTGTAATACCTCATCAGCTAGAGTAGATCTAATAACTAGAAAAGAGTGTTTCGGGTTTAGATCTACGCGAAATAGGCCAGTACAATGCTGTGAAAGGTTGTGCGAATCCTCCAAATCACATCTAGACACCCCAAGGGTGCGGAAACCTGTTTCTAGCACCCTCCCCTGCTACCCCACGTGAGACCTCAGTCCGCGCTCTGCGAACTGTTGCCGAAAGGACTGGTAGCTACGATATTTGCTTGGCTAAATATTTCTTCTGAAGATGGGTTAGGCCCATATAAGCTAACAAATGGTTCCATTGCTAGGACTGGGATCTACCTAAAGGGTGTCTATTGTGAAACACGGGGACTCAAAGAAATCATGGATAGTAGTAGTTCAAGGGTAACAATGACGAGCGCGATCTAGTTACCATATTCAAAGGAGCAGGAGTTGAAGAACCAGAACAATTCAGGTTCATATTAACATTAGTATGGAATGCATAGTGAATTACGGATGATAATATCAAGAAGGCTACCTTAGTCAGCGCGCTATAGGACCGAGCACTGACATGGTACATAGAGTACTAAAGCGATCATCTAATGGTGAGGACAACAGATATCCAGACTAAATTGAAGAAGGAATTTAGCTGACCAAAGTCAGAAACACAGTCGATTATAGGGTTCAAAGAGATTGCAATGATGCCTGGTGAAACCCCATGGGATTTAGACCAAAGACTGAAAAGCACTATTCGCGAGGCTAAAATGACATTGATGGATGCACAACGCTACGCTTGGTTTATGGCATCCTTATCACCACATCTAAGGACAACTTTATCACAACATAAGATCTCAACCCAGGCCGAAGCACTAGGCACAGTCATGAGGTTACATGAAACTCCATTACAAGACCTGGGGTTGGGAGTTCAGCAAATCCAAGCACAGATCCAAAACTTGCGTTTGGAAATGACGAAGTTAAAAGAAGAACAGGTGCCACGACTAGTAGTCCGGGAGGAAGTATGGTGTATAAAGTGAAGAAGCCAGGGACACGACAAAGATCACTGCTCGGTCTTAGTCAATCTTGTGACAATAGGGGGACCAACACTACTGTGACTAGAGGCATAGGCAGGATCAGGCACCGTAGCCCCACTCTGGTGTGAAATTTGTCAGGTGGTAGGAAAGCACAACACGGACAACTTCCATCTACTACCACAATACAACCAAACCCCCCAGTAGCTATTTTGCAACTTTTGCAATTCGGTAGGCCACGAGGAAAGAGATTTCCATAGCTACCAGTTGTTAATAGACCAGTCATCTATGTACAAAATGTAGACTGAGGCGCAAGTTCAGGATCCAACCATGGCGATTGTGTGCAGTGGGTTCCAGGGCCATGGACGAGGATGAGGTGGAATGGGGCTAGGAAAGGGTTGTGGGCAGCTAATCTACTACAACTGCAGGGGACCAGGACATTATGCGTGGGATTGTACCAACCCCACAATAATTTCATGCAGTTATTGTGAGTAATTCGATCATGAGCTAATAGATTGCCCAACACTGATAGCACATATTCGTGAAAAAATGGCAGCACAACCACCAACGACCTAGAATGTACAGATGATGAGGTCCGAACCTCGCGAGGAAGATCCCAATGTCAACATGGTACTGAGAAGTGGCACGAACACAAGTACATATAGAAGGAATTTAAGTAAGGAAGACGTAGGGGTGGGTAAAGAGGCATATTTGGAAGCTTGGGAAAGCTTCATGGAAGTCTCTACCCCAAGTAGTAGGGATCATCCTGAACTAGTTAGGGATCCCTCGATGATAACTACCTTTTTTGAGATGTGTATAAAATTGCTTTATGACAGTAGGGCAGTTAAAGGCTTACAAGAATTGATAAATAGATGTGCAGGATGGAGTGAACCTCACATAGTTCGAAAGTTAGGAAGACATGTGTCGCGGACTGGGAGGGAACTGTGACTCACAGCGCAGATTGGCGAATATAAAATGGATCAGGTCATTTTGGATCTAGGATCAGATGCCAACGTACTGCCTAAATAGACTTGGGAACACATGGGTAAGCCTAAGCTACAATGGTCCCCTATCCAACTGCAGATGGAAAATCAGTAGAAGGTGCTGCCCATATGAAGGCTGTAAGGAGTAAAGTTAGACCTTGATGACACAAGTACTCAGACGGACTCTGAAGTTATTGAACTCATGGAGGAAAGAACACCCTATTCTACATTGTTAAGAATAGATTGGACCACCGACATGAATAGAGTTATCAATTTAAAGGAGCAAACAATGGTGTTTGAAACAAAGTCGCTCCACGTAGTTATTCCACTAGATTCGGATGAAGGACCGCGCTACGTTGAACTTGTGCACGACAGAGAAAGCGATAGTGACATAGGTTGTAGCTACAGAGTGTTTGCATAAAGGCAAGAAAGCGGCAAGACAATGGAGAATAACTGAATCTTACGAGGCTATGAAGAATCTTGCGCTTCCGAGTCAGAAGACGAGCGATGGCACAATAGGTGGAATGGGGTAACTATGCTACGTTGCAACATGATGACTAAATCTCTATACTGCGTGAGGATCCAAGATTGCGAAATGCTAACGTAAGATGGGCTGACAATAGTAGATGAATTCTTGACTAAATTTGAAGTCGAGTACCAGAGCACCAACAGTTTGATGCGTTGTGATGGGCATTATGCGCGATGCCTGCGTTATGGTGGGGAACACATGAAGGACCTTTCGATGATTGGCGTGCTCGCAGGCGTATGATGAAGATCAGATTTGGAAAGATAGAATTATGCCTAATGGAGAAATACAATGGACGTGATGTGTTATAGACATTTTTGTGCCTCGCAGCATGGAGCATGAAATGTCAATAATTACAGGGATCCTCAGTCCCTAAACATGTTGTTCTTACCCCTAGAAGAACAAGGTCAGCAAACTACAGCACTTCCTATCAGTTCTCCACCTGAAAACACTCAAAAACAGGCTATTTTTGGATCATGTCAGTTGCTCCACTGAGCATCTGCGCTGAATGTCAACTGCTCCTCTTTCTACCTGCGCTGAAAGTCAACTCCAATGAAGGCTACCTGCGCTGGGCAAGATTGGCCAAGTGGCACAGTCATTCTGCAAGGTGTCAATTGCCCAGGAAGCTTCCAAGCTGACACTTGGTTCAAGAGATTCGCCCTGTGATGAGTAAGAGGGTCTTGATCTCCAAGTGGAAGCAAGACTCTCCAAGTGGACTCAAGAACTGAAGATTAACTAAAGTGGGAGAGGACACTAGTCAGCTTTATGCCAGCCTCAAGCTGACTCATCCTTTCTCCAAATCTCCTATATATAGAGCTCTTCTATGAGGTCTAGGGAGGCTGGAATTTTGTGCAAAGCAAGGAAGTGCTGTTGGTCTACAGTTAGAGCTATTGGGTGATTGCTTTTATAGAGGGGAAGAGAAGATTTCTTGCTGCTGGGGAGGTGCTGCTGGATTGGAGCCATTTATGGTTGTAACCTTCTCAGAACCTTTTTCTTCTATCAATAAAGCTTTGATGTTCTCCTATATACTTGTATTGCAATGATGTATTGTTTTTACCTGTATATTTGATTCATTCTAATCCATGCATCAGTTATGAGTACATGTTTCTTGTAGTTTCCCTCTCTTGTTTTTGCAGGATCTTTGTGTAGCTGAGCCGGCAAAGGGAGCAAGGAGCTGGGAACAAGAGACAAAGAGAGAAGACAGGATCGACAAAAGCGAAAGACATCGGTTGGTCAATCTTTTCTTCCTTCTCTGTACTTTCATAAAGGAAAAATATCAAAGCTTTACTTTCAGTTGTTGCTAAGGAACTATCACCCTTAGAGTAGGGATAGGGTCATTCCGAGTCGGATACTTTTCCCCACAACAAACTGGCGACTCCACTGGGGAGCGTATCCGTTTGATTTGTGTTTGTAGTATCTTTGCTATTCATTTCCTGAACAAAAGAGTACCAAATCGAAAAGCTTTTGACTATATCAAAAGCGAAGTAGAGGGGTTGCTACTCTTGCTCATCTTCTGAGCAGATTCATGATTTGAAGAGCTGATCTACAAAGACTCTTGTGCTCTTTGTGATAGCTTTTCATCCTCTTGATCATCCCTTAGCTTGTACTTGACCTATAGCTTTTTATTCCAGCAAAAACAGTGAATTTTTGAGCTTTTTATGACCCGGAAATCCTTGTAAACGCAACTCTCGTGTCTCAGTGCAGGCTACCCAAAGGCAATCTGCATTTCAGCGCAGGTACTCCCTTCGGGAACTGCGCTGAAAGTCAGTTTGACAGACCAGAGCCTGCGCTGGACCAGTTAGCCAGTGTCTTGCTGAGGTTTCCCACTGAGTCTTGGCCTTGTTTTCACTGTTATTTTGCTGCTGATTGCTTGTCATTTGTACTTGCTGTAAACCAACTTTCCTTGACATTATTCCGCCTCAGTTGTATGATGAAACTGTGATTGTTCTTTCAGTATTTCTTGTTTCAGTTACAGTTTCCCATTGTGAAAAGCAAACCAGTATAGCTGTGGCCTCTTAGATCCTGAACTGTAAAAGTGTCTTTGTGATCTTAAGAGCTAGTTTTATTACTGTTCATGGCTGTTTGAGTTTGTTTGTTTTTCATTTTGTGGTTTGAATCTATACATTTCCAGTGTCTAAACAAATCGATCTTAAGGTGTCTTTTGATTTTGGACAAGCTTGTTTACTTTCGCTTGAAATTAGATTCAAAATTATACAACAGTTTCCTTTTTGTCTTACATCAACATTAAGGATAAAGAAAAGAAATATCTGCATTGTGCATGCGCATTATTGACAGTTTGCATGATGATTTAGGAAAAAGTGCATTTAGTGTGTGTTCTATGATCTGTGTGAAAAGTTGATGTCTTTCTTTTCCCTCAGTAGATTAAGGTTTTCAAAGTTGAAAGATTGAAAAGTTTTGCTTCTCATCTTAGATTGCATTTAGGAAGTTGTATATATACATCTCGTGGTGATCCTTAAAGGCAAACTGTTAAGCAAGATCAACATTAAAATAAATCCAATTTACATAACAACGCTTTGTAACATAACGCAAACATCTAGAGGTCTAGGTAGAGACGTGTTCCGGCATCGTTAAACATAGTGACTGTCGATCTCTACGAAGGTGGGTGATTCCTCCTGAGAGTCGGTGGCACTAATACGGACTTGTGCTCCCACGTACCGTCGAGTATATATTGGGAGACCCCTATAGGAAATCATCCTTTATCCATAGGAAGCCATGTCGACCGCCCTACTGATCGTGATGCAGTGAACACAGCATTCACGAAGATCGACCACCCGTACCGTAAAACGTATTCTATGATTTCGCGAAAAGTTTGGCACACCCTCTGCCTAGAACTCCAGAGCAGTTTCTTTTGGCCTTTTTCAAACTCTATAACTGAAAAAGTCCATCCGAGCATTTGTCACTTCGGGCTCGTTAATACATCAAAGGCGACTAGAGTCATCTTTAGCTTTTTCTCGACTCTTAAAACATGAAAAAGCAAGTTTGTGTCTGAAAGCGTCGTTAATAAAATTTATTTTAAGCGGAACAAAATCACCTGTTATTCCCACGTTGATCTTTCAGTTGAAAAGTATGGAGCCCACCAACCAAGGAGGCAACCTTGGCGGAAGTCCAAATCCCTTCTCCTCTTGGGGAGATGTTGGTGCGCCTCATATGGCAACATTGTCACTTCCAGGATTGACAATCGGCCTCCCTGTATGGCTCTTTTCAACTAATGTAGTCCAGATCGCCACTAATCCTGAGCAGTCGAATCAACAGTCAGAATAGTCTAGAACTACCCACCAGACTTCCACTTCTTACAATACTCCCTCTGATCCTTCATCTTCGCGAGGAAGAGCTGGCAAAAGTCAGCCTCCCAAGGAGAAGAAGGAAAAGAAGAAGAAAGAAAAGAAGCAGAAGGAGCCTATGGCGAAGGCGACTGGGGGCAAGCAGGAGACAGCTGACAAAAACCCACACACTGCACCGACCGGGCCTAAATCGCCATGTGTCATTTGCAAAGGGACCCACTTCCATCGTGATTGTCCTTGTATTCCCCGGATACTAAGGGACTGGTCCCCAAGGTTGCACAATCCGGTAGCATCAACCTCTGATAGTCATCTTGATTGCAGTCCATCAACTAGCGAGAGTGAAGGACGAAGAGGGAGACCAAGATCACCCTGTGTATTGTGTGAAGGCAAGCATGCCATCCACAAATGTCCATTCTTAGATGAGGCAAAGAGAGTTTTGGAAGATCGTCCGGTTTCACCGTTACGACTTCCTCCTGGATACCAAAAACTCGCGCCTAATCCCTTGATAGTTGAAAATCCAGCTGACCCGCCCAAGTGGTCAGCTGAAGTGTCGGTCATTGAGAATGAACCTACTGAATCCAGACCAGACGAAAGTCTAAAGGTCGAAATGGCAGTTGACCCGGTTCTTCCTTCAGAGGTTTCATCGTCCAATGACTCTGTCATTGAAGACCCATCTTCAAATGACACCGTCGCCGAAGAGTCATCTTCATGCGACACCCTCACTGAAGAGAATAAGGATGACACCATCCAGGTTCTTTTCATTAGCACTGACTCTGATGAGCGTCAGGGCAATGCGCCCATTCCTTTATCGCAGGAAGGAACATCATCAGGGTCATACCCGGCCGTATATTCGGTCCCACCACCAAGCAACCTGGTTGTATCCTTTGATTGGAATCAACTAGGCAGACCCCGGTTACCAGCCAGTACACCATTCAGAATCATTGTCCAGATCTATAGAATGATTATGGCTGGTACTATCATTGATGAAGGGGCGTTTGTGAGTATCCTTTCCTCTGTTGCTTGGAAAGCACTGGGTTCCCCGGCGCTTTTACCTGAGTTAAGAAATCTCTCAGGTTTTGATAAAGGAACCAGTCGACCATTAGGAATCCTCCCCAATGTGCCTGTTACATTGAAAGGGAAGACCGTTAATTTGAACGTGATGGTCGTCCAAGGACCCTTGGATTATAACCCACTCCTTGGACGTGACTATATTTATTGCATGGGAGCGATAGTCTCCTCACTCTTTAGAGTAATGTGTTTTCCACACGAAGGAAGGATGGTCAAACTCGTAGACCAACTTTCATTTCCGAGATCTCTCATCGCAAATAGTCAAATACCAATCCTAAATGGTCTGTTCACTCAAGATATGCCTCCACCCCCAGTCCTCCTTCCCGATGAGTGCGAGTGATTCGGAAAGAAAGACTGGATCCCAGGGGGCATGCACCCTGGTCTGCTTCGGGCAGAAGAAACCCTGGGTATAAGGTAGAATTTCCGCAGAAGAATATGACTAGTCCGTACCCCGTCCGAAAGAAGGAAGAGAGGGTTGTTCTAGAATAATATTCTTTTGTCAAAGTTATGTGAGTGAGATAATCAGCTTCTCGCTCCCCTTGTCTAGATAATCAGGATACCGAGGAAGGGGACCATTTGCGGTAGCAAGTAGTAACCATCTTTGAAGACAAGCCTCACCCATTAAAACATATGTTTTGAAGGATAAGTAGGGGCAGCCTCCAAAGAAAGAGATTCTATTGCTGCAACAGGTGGTCGCCATCTTTGAGTAACCTAATGATAGACATCGCCGAAGAAAGAGATTGATTTGCGGCAGCAAATAGAACCCTCTTCGGATAATAAGAAAGAGGCAAGCCGCCTTCAATAACACCAATGTTTTGTCTTTGAGAAGTGTTCTTCTCTTGTCACAAATAGCTGTTCGTTAAAAGTTGGGCTGACGGGAAGTCTGAGTACCGCGTAAGACCCCTTAAAATAACGAGAAGACTAGTATCGTTAACATTAGATTGGCAAGATGACAAGTAGCTGTGAACACCCAAAGAAAAGCAGAGGTGGGGGAGAGGAGGGGCAGCCTCGAAATCCTACCCTATACCTAGGGGCATGCAAACTTTTGGAATGTGAGCGAGGGACGACTATTTATTTTTTAAAATTTCTAGGTCCTCCCTTTAAACCTGTAGATCTAACCCTTTAAACTCGTAGGATTAGCCGATTCCGACCTTGCATGAAGAAAGTCTGTGGGGCAAAGGTAAAAACTTGCCAAATTTGGAGCATAGCTTCGTGAGATAAAGCTCCTTAAAAAATAGCTATCTCACAGGAGGCGTTCTTATTCTATGACTGGTATTTCGAGAAGTTTTAGCACATAGTTCATGCTCGTTAAAAAATAAACGCAAGATTCGAGCAGTTTTAGCACATAGTTCATGCTCGTCAAAAAATAAACATAAGTTTATGAGCAGTCTTCCCCTAGAGTTCAAGCTCATTCAGAAAAAATGAACCGGTAAATAACCTTTTGAGATCGTAAATTCATCAGCCATAAAAGCCTTGGTCGTGTTTGTGCACCGTCACCTCCACTTTTCATTTGGCCGATCATTCACTTCCATTTGTGTGTTTACCTATTTTGAGGAACAGCTGCGAAGAGTGATTTCACCTAGCCATCCTTGTGACACTGCCGTGATTGGAGAATTCCAGCCTGTACCTAGAATCTGCTGCTATCCCTGTTTATCACTCGTTCCTCAAAAGACGAGTCTTCTTTGAGCTCTTTTCATCTGACTCGTAAAATATGAAAAGTTTGCCGAGTTTTGGCATTCCAGCTCGTTAAAGGGACCGGAAGAGCTATCCCTCATTTAGACTTTAATCTTTTTGGACCTGAGGGATTATTACACAAAAAGATCGAGCGCTTGTCTTGTTCGGCTCGTTAAAAATACCGAACACCCATCCCTTCTGTATTGTTTTATACTTTTTCGGACTTAAGGGATTAGATGACGAAAAAGGAATTATGGAGTTAACTTTCTGTACCTTTTCAGACTCTCTAAAAATGAAAAGGACCGAGTTTTCCTTGTCGTTAGACTCGTTAAAATGATTAAATAGCGACAAACTTGTCTTTAGACGAGAACGAGTTTCCCTATCGCTAAGCTCGTTAAATCATAGCGATAGGCTTGCCCGAAGGGCAGGTTATAGAACAAGCATATGTTATCCTCCTCAAGCTTGACAAAAATAAAGAGGTACTGGTCAGAAATGACTGGGGAAAAATTGGGAGAACATCAAAGTTTAATGGTAGCAAGTCGCTCTTGAACATGACACTTTTCTTCCGTACCACATCGGGTTGGGTTGTTTCATTCACCGGTCTCATCACCATGGTCTTCGCCAAACCATCCACATTTTGGGGTAATGCTACCGATCCATCGCATCAGTGTCGTTATATGTTCAAGAGAGGTCATTCTGAAAGTGTCAACCGTGTCCCATCCACTACCATACATTATCCTTCATCCATTCATGATCGCCACCCTGAATCATATGTCACAGTTTGTTTTCACCTCCACTAAAATCATTAGCTCCGTTCCGTGTCATTGATGTGGGATTCATTAAGGCCCTCCTTTGACGGATCGCTTCTTGTCGACTTCAGCTCATTATCCAAGAAGTTGATCTAGGAACACCCCCTTCAGTACTTTGAGGCTTGCATGCCTCAATGGCAAGTTTCTCACTTCCGGCGACAGGTATACATCAATGACCTTCGACCAGAAGATTTTGCGTGGCGTTCGACGCCAAGTCCTTTATTCACGCCACGGGAATTGTACTGCAGTACCTTGAGGGTCATTATCATTATCGGTGATTCCTCTCGCGCTTGTTAACGGTTTTCATCATTGACCGGTAATCAAGCGATGTCTTTCCATGTTCGACTTCAGCGAAATTCTCACATGGGTCGACTTATACTTAGAGTGAAGATCGAACGAGTTTGAAGACCCCGGATCTAGTTTCATCCATCCGGGCTGCGATATATATTCAGGAAATATAAAAGCATTTGTCATGTACATCATTGCAGCAGATGATCATCCTATTCAAAGGATGATAATTTCAGCAGAGAATTATCAGTCTACCATCAGACAATCGTCTGTTCTATGTACCAAAATGTATTTATAAAGCTGAGCATGGGAATGCCCGCCTCAGCTAGATCATGAAAACAGAATGAAAAATATTGTATTGTATTGTATTGTATTACAGGGCACCTCCTCAGCACTTGAATGAACTTCAGATCCTCTAGATAAAGCATTTCACCCGATAAACGACCTCATACTTTAGGGGGCAACTGTTATAGACATTTTTGTGCCTCGCAGCATGGAGCATGAAATGTCAATAATTACAGGGATCCTCAGTCCCTAAACATGTTGTTCTTACCCCTAGAAGAACAAGGTCAGCAAACCACAGCACTTCCTATCAGTTCTCCACCTGAAAACACTCAAAAACAGGCTATTTTTGGATCATGTCAGCTGCTCCACTGAGCATCTGCGCTGAATGTCAACTGCTCCTCTTTGTACCTGTGCTGAAAGTCAACTCCAATGAAGGCTACCTGCGCTGGGCGAGATTGGCCAAGTGGCACAGTCATTCTGCAAGGTGTCAATTGCCCAGGAAGCTTCCAAGCTGACACTTGGTTCAAGAGATTCGCCCTGTGATGAGTAAGAGGGTCTTGATCTCCAAGTGGAAGCAAGACTCTCCAAGTGGACTCAAGAACTGAAGATTAACTAAAGTGGGAGAGGACACTAGTCAGCTTTATGCCAGCCTCAAGCTGACTCATCCTTTCTCCAAATCTCCTATATATAGAGCTCTTCTATGAGGTCTAGGGAGGCTGGAATTTTGTGCAAAGCAAGGAAGTGCTGTTGGTCTACAGTTAGAGCTATTGGGTGATTGCTTTTATAGAGGGGAAGAGGAGATTTCTTGCTGCTGGGGAGGTGCTGCTGGATTGGAGCCATTTATGGTTGTAACCTTCTCAGAACCTTTTTCTTCTATCAATAAAGCTTTGATGTTCTCCTATATACTTGTATTGCAATGATGTATTGTTTTTACCTGTATATTTGATTCATTCTAATCCATGCATCAGTTATGAGTACATGTTTCTTGTAGTTTCCCTCTCTTGTTTTTGCAGGATCTTTGTGTAGCTGACCCGGCAAAGGGAGCAAGGAGCTGGGAACAAGAGACAAAGAGAGAAGACAGGATCGACAAAAGCGAAAGACATCGGTTGGTCAATCTTTTCTTCCTTCTCTATACTTTCATAAAGGAAAAATATCAAAGCTTTACTTTCAGTTGTTGCTAAGGAACTATCACCCTTAGAGTAGGGATAGGGTCATTCCGAGTCGGATACTTTTCCCCACAACATGATGATCCACATATGCATCTGACCAGATGGATTAAAGCCTATGGAGAAGAACCTCAGCCAAAGTGGGTACACTTATTTTGTCACACCCTGGACACCATTCCTAGAAACTGGTATACGGAAGCTGAGCTCTAACATGACACAAGTGAGTGGGATATCATGCGCGAAGGGTTTTTTTCGACCTTCCTCTTTGAAAATCAATGGATGGATCTCGTGGATGACACATTACAGCTGGTAAAGGCCGCCATTTTCATGACGCCACTAGAACCAAAAGAAACGGTGCAACCTGACTGGTCACGACAACTGAGTCAGGCTCTCGAATGCTATAATGTCCAGGTAGAAGATGATGAGGATGATCTACGAAACGCTAATATTCTGGAATTAGAAGGGAGCCATGAGGTGCGTGGACTCGCAATTGAAGATCCAAATATCATGGTGCCATTGAAAACGAGACAAGTCGATATTGGAACAAAAGACAAGTCGAAGTATGCAATGCTTGGGGACTATTGGGACGACGCCACAATGGAGAAGGTTGTCGAATTGCTTCGCGAATATCAAGATTTATTCCCAACAAAGATCACGGAGCTAAAAGGGATCCTAGGAGACCTGGGAGGGATGAGGATAACTTTGAATCCCGATGCAAAACTAGTTAAGCAGTGACCCTACCAATTAAACCCAAAATATAAAGCAAAAGTCCACGAAGAACTGGACAAGATTCCGACAACCAGAATCATTGAACTAGTCGAGGAGTCTGATTGGGTAAGTTTAATGGTTATGCAGGAGAAGAAATAGAAGGGTGAGATTCGTATCTGCATGGATCTCTAGAAGCTCAATGATGCTTGCATAAACGATCCATTTCCAACTCCGTTTACAAATGAGGCACTGGAAAATGTGGGGGCAGGGCAGGAAGCCTACTCCTTCACAGATGGGTTCTTAGGATACCACCAGATCAAGATTGCACCAGAAGATAGGAGACAAATGACGTTCACCATGGAATGGGGTTGCTTTTAGTACACAGTGGTGCCTTTTGGACTAAAGAATGTGCTGGCGATATTTTCACGAATAGTGGTAGCGACATTCAAAGAATTTATACACAAGTTCTTAGAAGTCTATCTTGATGATTGGACCATGTTTGGACTGGTTAAAAAACACGTAGCGAGCTTATGGTTGATGTTGGATACCTACCGCCAACCGCAGATTGCGCTTAACTTTTAAAAGTGTACTTTCCTTGTCCCATTTGGGAACCTGCTAGGCCATGTGGTTTGTAAGCAAGGCCTGATGGTGGATCTAGCAAAGATTGTCATCATCCTCAATCTACAAGCACTGCGAAGTGTCAAGCAACTGCGTGCCACACTAGGACACACAGGCTACTATCGCAAGTTCATCAAAAGCTACGCCCAGATTACAACGCCAATGGAACAATTGCTGAAGAAGGATGCTACTTATTGTTGGAATGAGGAATGCAACAAAAGTCTAGAGACGCTCAAGGAAAAGATGGAATCAGCTCCCATATTGGTCTTTCCAAAATGGTACATTGAGTTTCACATGCATGTCGACATGTCATGTATCGCATTAGGGGCGATACTTACGCAACCAGGAGTGGAGGGGATTGATCACTCGATTGTGTTCGCAAGTCATCAATTGTCAAAAGCGAAGAATAATTACTCCACTACCGAGCATGAGGGATTAGCAATGGTATACGCGCTTCAAAAATTCTGCCACTACCTGCATGGAGGCCAGTTCAAGATGTATACTGATCACTTGGCGTTAAAATACCTAGTGACCAAGCCTGTGTTGGGGGGGCGCATTTGTAGATGGTTATTGTTATTCCAGGAATATGACTTTGAGGTCGTCATAAAGCCAGGACATCTAAATGCAGGCCCAAATCACATGTCCCGAATTGAGACCGACGTAGAACCCAAAAATCTAGCGGATGGACTCCCAGATGCATAGCTATATGTAGTGCGCATAGTAGATGGTCACTTTGAGGATATAATCCATTTCTTGACTACAGGAACTGTGCCGCAGGGATATTTCGTTCAACAGAAGAAGGAATTGGTAATACACACAGCAGACTTCACCGTGATTGCAGGCCACCTTTACAAAATGGGCAACGATGAAATATTGCATAGGTATGTTCCGGAAGCCAAGTGAGGTCAGATCTTGGCCGAAGCACATGGGGGGGTCGCTGGCGGATGTTATGCAGGTCGCGCCACAACCCATAAGATTCTTTGCACAGGATTATGGTGGCCCACTCTACACCAGGATTCGAAAGCATACTGTCGAGCCTGCGACATATGCTAGCGGATGGGGAAACCATCGCGGAGAGATGAAATGCCGCTCCAACCACAAATGACGCTACAACCATTCGTCAAGTTGGCAATCAACTTCGTAGGACCTATCGAGCCGCAAGGAAAGACAGGCGCTCGCTATATCATCACCGCGACAGAATATTTGACCTGATAAACAGAGGCACAACCGGTCAAGGATTGTATGGCTGCAACAACTACAAAATTTCTATTCGAAAACGTACTGACAAGGTTTGGATGTCCCAAAATTCTCATGAGCGATTGGGGTATGCATTTCCTGAATGAAACAATCAGCACACTCACTGAGGAATTTTGAATATATCACCAACAAAGTACACCATATCACCTGTAAGCGAATGGGACAGTTGAGGCCTTCAACAAAATCTTGGAGACCACATTGACCAAGGTCTGTAATACGCAATGAAATGACTGGGACTTGCACATCCCTGCTGTGTTATGGGCATACTGCACCACGTGCAAGAATTTGACGGGCCAGACACTGTTTTAGTTAGTTTATGGCAAGGAGGCCGTCATGCCTATGGAATACATTGTTCCTAGTCTGCGGATTGCAGCAGTCACAGGTATGGCAGACCGCGTGGCTTTTGAGGAAAGGCTCACGCAGCTAGCTGAACTGGAAGAAGAATAGTTTTTGGCTGGATTCCATCAGCAAGTACAAAAGAAATGCAAGAAAGCATGGCATGATCACCATATTAAGGTGCACACCTTCAAGGAGAATGATCTAGTGTTGCTATACGATAGTAAGTTTAATTCTTTGGATGCATGAATTGAAGCAGTGGATGATCTGTATGGAAAGTATGATAGGCCGAATCTGGTCGATAATGACTTCACAGATGGTCTCCAGTTTACGGACATGAAAAGGGTAGTGTATGCAGAATAATTTCAAGGAGGACGGCACCAAGACCTCCAGGATCAGAGAAGAGTTCAAGGGGATATAGAGGTCCATGCCATTCCACTTATGAAATCTTCTTGTATTCGGCACCCAATTTGCCTCCATGCAATGCACAAAATTTCTAACAAACAGGATGCATGGAGGGTTGCTATGGTTGGATAAGGAGTATCCCATCCATGTGGAGGATATCAATTGACTCACCTGGTTGGCTGAAGTTGTAAATGCAGTCAGCATAGCGTTCCAGGCTGGGGCCAATCGGGGAAAGAAGTAGACGGAGGACAAAATTTATGCCAGATACGGGACGGAGCGAGGTGGGAGGGGTGCAAAAATGGACAAGATTAACAAGGATAATATCAAGTTTTCTTGCTACTCATTGTAGGCAAAACAATGGGGCACTTCACAAGGAACGAGTGCACCTTGGATCCCATTTCAGTTGTGGAACATTGTTTCCAAGGAGAGGTACTTAACTGGTCAGCCTTCGTGCTCAATGAACTATTTGAGGCTTGTGAATATGTGTACAGGAGGAGCACTAGGTTTGTGTTCGGGTACTTGTTAATAGCACTGGCAATGTGGAAATGGAGGCCACCACAAGAGAGACAACTAGAAACCATTACCGAAGACCAACCAATTGCACTCCAGTATGAACCGTGGAAGGCATCATGGGATCCCAACACAAAGGAAATCAATGAGAGAGCTTTCAAGCGCTGGTACGAGCAGATGTTAGACACCATTCGATCTACCAAGAGGATAACCAAGGCTCTTTTGGATGAATTATCAGATGAGCTCTGGTTTGGCGCCTCCCATGCACACACTTACCTTAGACCGTGGTGTTTCAACCCGAGCATGTTTAAGTTGAGGCTGCAGAGGTTTAGCCTGGCAGAGGAAGAGTTGCACAGAGAGGTGGAATCCTGGCCGGGTGGCCTATGAGATAAGAGAAGGGAAACCCAAGTACCTTTTTAGAGCCTTGATTCCATAGGGGCGAGAGGGAGAGGGGGCAGAGAGCAGTTGAAAGCAGTCCATTGACGAATTACTCCAGTCGATGCTACTCCAGGTGGAGGAAAATATATTCAAACTAAGATGGGCAGTTTCCAACTTCGACCCAGGTAAGAGAAACTATCCTGAGAAATTTTAAGGTTCCACCATGCTTTCCCCCATTATAATGCCACCACTCGCTATGGCACTTCCCTAGGTAGCAGCTCAGGCTCCCTCCCAGACCAAGGTCCCCAAACCTCAGAAAACGTAAGTCATATGAACCCTGGTTGCCAAAAATCTAGCTATTAAAAAGCCAAAAATTAACCCACCAGCCCCAATCATCGACCTCACTGTTGAGGTCGACTAGTCAATACCCGCAACCATTATAGTTGAAGATATCCATGCTACTACATCCACTGCATTACATCAGTCATGGGAGTCGTCCCTGCAAACCACTTCCACCTTCGCGACCCTGTCTGAGATCTCACCCATTCGACCAGTGAAGGACTATTGTAGAAGCAGAAGTTCAGTCAGCCGATCAAGCAGATGGCACCACCCCTACCATGGGAACACCACCAACTGAGGGTACATCACCAATGATTGGGTTGGACCCACCAAAAGGGAGACGCCTGAATACCATTCGGCAGGGGGAAAGGACTGAACTGTACTTTCCAACTCTCCCTATAAAGCTCGTAGTGCCTCCAAACCCTAGCATTATTCCAAACACCCCACAGTTCACTCCGCCATTACAGAAATTCCACTCACTGGGCTCCCATTCCGACAAATCCATCACTAGCGGCATACCCCTATAGCAGTAGTTCCCTGAATTGAGCATAATGTAGGCCGATACACTCCATCACTGGTCATCAGCCCAATTAGTTTCATTTATTCAACAAGAAGCACACAAAGTCGAGAGCCTCCATGAGGACCTAGCTAAAGAACATGAATAACAGATGAAGCAGTTTCACATGGTGACAAAGGAGAGAGATCGCCTATGGAAAGCAAACATGGAATTGCAAGCCCAAGTTGATCAGATTACACAATGGTTTAGATCAATATGGCCGAACATCACCGAGGCCAACACTAAAGCACTGACAGACATGGATGCCTGCACACTAGTCGGCTACTATGATCACATACCGATGTCGTACACGCGCCTGGCAGCCACTAATGCTGAGATGAGACGAAAGCTAGAGATAGTAAGGTCTACATTACCAAATCCAGTGGAAATTTATGCGTGGATGGTCGAGGGAAAGTGTTACACTAAAAAATGTCACCATGGCTATTTACAGTCAGTATGGCTCAATCAACAGTCATACTACCCTTTTGAGCAAGTCTTAGGCCTCTGCTATTCATGTCAAAATCCAAGAAAGAGAGAAAGTCCTTATAAAATATGTTTATCTCTGGGTACGCAGGTTCTCTCAAGCCTTGCCTGCGGGTACGCACCTTTTGTTCACAAGGTCTGCGTCCAAGGACACTCTGTATCTAAAGGGGAAGGTGCGTCCCTCTGAAAAGGTTAAAATGCGCGAGTTTCATCTTCAAAAACTTACTTGTGGTCACTTCTAGAGCTTTCTAGAAGGTTCTTGGATGAATATTGAGCGCCTCCAGATGGTTCATGCACTCCTATCAAAGAGGAACTTATCCCATCAATAAGGGAGTGATCCCATCCAAAGAGGGGACTATCCCATTGATGGTGGACCTGATTAACTTCCTCTTGAGCACTATAAAAAGAGGCATTGAGCCAGAAGGAAGAAGGTTGAAAGCTATAGATTTCTAAGGGTAAATGCTGCAGGAATTAGGACTCCCATTTAGAAGTTTGTGAGGAGAGATTGTCACCCTTACTTGTTCTATTGGGAAGTGGGTGAGCTTTGTCAAAGTAGAGGAAGACTCTTGTGGACCCTGGAAGGAGCTTGCACAACACCAAGGCTCAGGTTGTAATGGTTCCTTTTGATTACCTTTAATGCAAATTGGTCCATTCTTCTCAATAGCTTGTTGTTAATGGGTTATTTCATGTACTCCTTGGTCTATATGTTGAATATGCTTTGTTTTATGTTATAATCAGGTGCTATTTAATTGTTTGACTGTTGGTGATTGCAGGTTTTGGAGAACGGGAGGAGCTCATCCGGATCAACAAAGCTTGGACTTCTACAACAGCGTTTGGACAGAGGTAAGAACGAAACACTTGATTTCTCATATTATAATGTATGTTTAGAGAAGGATAGCTCCAGTTTGTTTTGTTTGTCATTAGAATGTCTTAGACTTCTAGGAAGGTCAGCTGTGTCCGCACCCTTGACTGATTCCGTGTGACAAATTGGCGACTCCACTGGGGATAGTTTCCATTAATGAAAAGAGTCCTTTCTTTTGTTTGAACTTTGCTTTGAGAAAATTGATTTCTTTTTCTGGTTTTGGCTCTGTGATCTTGTCTCTGGGTGGGTTAGCTTAGGATTAGTTTGATTTTTGGTTTTCTTGAGTTTTTCAGTAGGATGCACCCTCTGAGTGCTGCACAGTGCGTCCCTGGACGCACTTTTGCTGTGTGCACAGAGCGGGCCCGCACCTGTGCTAACGGGTTGCCTGCGTCCCCTGCCAAAATTTAAAAAATTTCCATTTTTTGCCCTTTTGCTCTTAGATTTTGTTTTTTCTTAGTTTTTTCTGCCCAGATTCATCAGTCCCTTGTCCAGAATCTTCACCTGAACTGGTTTCATTAGCATTAAGTGTTTTAGTGGATTTCGTCGAAGTGTAAGCCCTAGGGTTTGATTTTGAGTAGGTCTTGTAGTGACTTTAGCGGTAGGAATTGTCAAAGCCTTAGATCTCTCTGGTTTTGTCAACTTTCTAAGAAGTCAGACCTGTTCTAAAAGCCTACCTATAGAAGTAACTTACCATCAAGTTGTCTTTTGGGCCATTTTCGAAGTGCTTGTTATTTAAGTCTTGAATTCCATTTTACGAAAAGAACAAAAAGATTTGAGTTTTGTTTTGGCTAGTCTTTTGATTCTGCATTAGCTAGCCCTTGATTTGTTTTTGATCAAGTAAAACATCCTAGAATCGCCTTTATGAGCTTTTGCCTTGTTAGGTTTACTTAGAGTAATCTCTCTTTTGGTTTGCTTGTGAGTCAAAATTTCATAGTTTTATAGCTTTTGAGATTGTTTTTTGTTAAAAGTAGGTTTACATGCTTTATTGAAAATAGAAAATACAAAAATATCTCCTTTGAAAAGTTTTGTTTCAAGTAGCTTTAAAAGTTTTTGAAAGAAAAAGAGTTTTTCGTGCAAGTAAAGAGTGGTTATGTTTGTGTGCTCGAAAAGAAAAAGAGAATTGTTTCTTTGATTGTCTTTTCTAAAGAAGTTGTTTTCTCAAAAAATTGCATTCTCTCAACTCTTTTAGTTAAAGATTTTCATTGAAAAAGCAAAAGTAGTCTAGATCGTCTTAGGTGCATCTTTTTAGTGGTTGGAGTCGAGTCTATACACCATCGATTTCACTTCCATCACCTTGTGACTTTAAAGAACAACCTTAAAAGTAACACTTAAAGTAAAATTGAACTAGTAACTTTTATTTTCTAGGGCTCTAAAGCACCAACATAGCTTAGGCTAGTGTCTTGGAGTAGGTGAGTACTTAACTCTCCAAGGCAGTAAAACAAACAAGTAGTCGATCTTGTGATAGAATCAAATCCAATTGTTACATTTACACTCTGGGAAAGCTCCTCTTAAAGGAGAAGCACGAGCTCGTGTCCGAACCAGTGAGGGGATCATTCCTCCCTCGTTGGGAACGACGCCAGGCAGTACGTATTACAAACGGTAAACCTCGGATTAACCATTGTCGAGGAGCCAGGGGTCACTTATCAGTAAACCTTGGATTACTATCAAGGAGCCGGTAAGGGGATTGAGCTTGCTACTCTGCCCTTGCGTGCTGTCGGAGTTTAGACTGTTCCCCCAGGTGTACTTGTGGCCGTTGGTAACCTTAGTGACCATAATCTCTAGGATTCTACCCAAGGTGATGGTGGAGGGAAGGTCCCACTGTACCTAGAGCAGACGTCAGCTATACTCACTTGGATTTTCTGGGGGGTTCACTTCACTTCGAGACGGTTAAAGTGGAGGAACTTGGTCCAGTCTATTCATTAAGCAGGTTGTCGGCGTAACTGTTCCACCCGCCATTTCTGTACTGAATCCTGCGAGGTTGGACCTAATCACCAACTAGCGCTTTTGGTCCAGAAGATACTGTTTGTGTTTGGTTTGACACTCTAGATTCTTTAGGCGTGTGATTCAATTTGTTTGGTTCTTTAGAGGCTTTAGGTGGTTTGATTTGAAATTTTATTTTGTTTTCGTGTGTAGTAGTTAAAAGTTTTTAGCTGTGGCGGAATTACCGAGACAGTCCCGTAGAATTCGGGGCCAGTCTCCTGAAGTTGCTTCTGTGGCCGAATTGTTGAGAAGATCCCGTAGACTTAGGGGTGAACCTCCTCGAGACGACCCCAGTAATTTAGAAGGTTTAAAGGTCCTTGTAACTCCTCCTAGTGGCAGTAGAGTAGGTTCACCTGAAGAAGGAGAATCTTCCTTGGTAGTCCATCCAGATTACCAAAGTTTAGAGACAGGTTATAATCCCGAAGCTGTTACAGTTTCTGAACTTGTTGGTAGTTTTTCGTCTGCTAGCGATACAGGCGAAGAACCAGAAATATCCGAACCTGTTACTCCGACTCCTAGTGTTCCTGATTCACCGAGAATAGAAAGAATTATCACCGAAAATCTTCCTGTTGGTTTGATTGCTATAGAAGAACTTGTTCCAGAGGAAGAAATAGGCGTCTCTGATCCTGAAGATCAAATTACCCTTGATCTAAGGGAGTGTGAATCCATCTTTTACAGTCCTCCTAGAAGTACTACTTGGTACCTCTCATTAACCAATTATTTAGACAACTTTGGTTTTTCCACACCTCGAACTCCTTTTCCACCTGGAGGAATTCATACTCCTGTAAATATGTCTGGTCAGTCATCTATGTTTACACAAAGTCCTGAATCTTTTTTACATGGCGGTCCTTCTGTTCCTACTGGGTATCAATCTCTTTCTGGTACCTTTGCGGGAGCATCTCCTCAACCCATTGATCATGGGTTATTAGTTGGAAACAGTGGTAATGTACCATTGAGTGTAGGAGACATTTACATGATGTCAGGTTCAGTTCCCGTTACCCAACCTCAAGGTGGCCAATTACCGCCTGGGGGGCAACCTTCGTTAATGCCTGGGGGGCAACCTCAAGGTACTTCATTCGTGTCTGGGGGGCAACCTCAAGGTCAGTACGCTCCTATGGGGCAATACATACCTCAAGGTCAACCCCAGCCTCAATATGTACCCCAAAGTCAACCTCAGTATCAATATCAACCTCAAGGATGGCAACCTCAAGGATGGCAACCCCAAGGGTATCAACCTCAAGGATACCAACCTCAAGGTCAAGGTCAACCCCAGTACCCGTATTTACCTCAAGGTTATCAACCTCAGGGTCAATACTCAGGTCAAAGTTATCAACCACCTCAAGGGCAATCATATGGGACTACACCTTACAATTATCAACCCTATCCTCAATCCGGCTATGGATCTCAGTATCCTCAACCTGTTATGGGTCAATACCCTGGAATGTTAGTGTGGGATCCGTCACAGGGTCAACAGATGTTGCAGCCAAGTATACAGTCGGTACCTCAAGCAGGACAACCTGTAGTTCCTGGTCCACCCCAGCAACCGCAACCTGTCCAGTCAAGTGTTCAGACCCCTGTAACTTCGGTAGTTACTCAGCCGCCAATTGCACCTAGTACTCCATCTCAAACGGCTGCAGCAACTACCGCCACATCTACCATACTTACTTCTGGAGTATCGACGGCTCCGGTTTCTACTGTCCCTGTAACCACTCCTCAGACATCTGTACCGTTGTCTGGATCTACGATTCAAACCACAGTCCAGATGCCTGTAGGCCAACCTGGTATAAGTACGGTTGTTACTACTCAACCTCAATTTGTTCAACCTCCGTACCAGGGACAGTATCAACCTGGGCAAGCTGTCCAACAACCGGTTTACCAGTATCAACCGTATCCTGGGTACACTTATCAACAACCTCAGCAACCCCAGTACGGTCCGGTTAATCCTGGTTTTCCAGGAGGATATAATATCCCAAATGCGACTCCTGTTCCTAGTTATCCTGGATATCCTCCTCCTGGGGCCGGTATTGTGACCCAGAGTTTTAGAGATCCTAACCGGCAGTTACCGTTTATCGCAACTTTGGATTTACCAGACTTGACGCGCCTAACGAACGATCCAATTCAATATCTTCCGTTCTGGCCGTCAATGCCAAATAAGTTGCCCAGCGATATACCCAAGTTCGAAGGTAAGTCTGGAGAGGATCCGTCCAATCACGTGATGACTTACCACCTCTGGTGTGCTTCAAATTCCATCTCGGATGATTCGATCCGTTTACGTCTTTTTCAGCGTACACTCATTGGTCTCGCGGCCAAGTGGTACATTGAGTTACCACGGGCCTCTTTTTACAATTTTAGCCAGTTAGCTACTTCGTTCTTAACTCATTTTCAGTTACCAGTCAGATACGATAACGGTACAGAATTATTAACTTCACTAAAACAATCAACCTCCACGTATATTTCAGATCACATTCATGAGTGGAGACGTCGAAGAAGGCTAGTGAAAGTTTTTATCCCGGACCAAATCTTAGCTGAATGGTTTGTTAAATCATTATTACCAAGAATTACTGAAGATGTAGCTAAGGCCGGAGTAGTTACTGAGGAGCAAGTCATTGCTCAGGCACAATACCTTGACTTAGTTTACACGCAGTCGGGTACATTACACGAGAAGATTCCGGATCTTCCAAAGTCGAACCAAATCGCTGCTGCTCCTTCGGGATCTCATGCCGCTGATGGTATGATTGGTATCGTGAATACAAAGAGCAAGAAGAAGTCTTCCAAGGCTTCAACTACTCCTATTATCACTTTGCCCGATTCCCCGACAGGAGAGTCTTCTCCTGAACTTACCGCCGATATTCACGCTGTAGAGTCATCTACGGCCAAATCAAAAAACGGTGGAAGAAGAAAGGAAAGAAGAAGGCTAAAGCAGACAAGGCTCCAAAGGAGAAAACTGAAAAGTCGGAAACCAATGACGAAAAGCGCAAACCTCGATATCCTTGTCTTATTTGTGAAGAGGATCATTTTACGAGAGATTGCCCTCATCGGGCCGAGGTAGTGAAAATAGTCAAAGGTTCTCCCACTCCTGCTGTGTTAAAAAATCCATTTCCGAAGCAGGAGAATAAGATGATAGGTTCTTCCTCGAATGCCAGTGAAGAACCCATTTTGATGATGTCTCATGTGAGGATTGCGACTCGATCGCAAGATTATGGTAGTAAGAATCCTGTTGATGGTAAGGAAGCAGAATCTTCTCACTCTAACCCATCAACCTCAGCTCCTGGTTCCGATCCACTACAGATCGAGAAACCTAACCCAGACTTAGTAATTAAACCGCCCGCCAAGGGTGTACTTCGAAGGTCTGCTTTCAATCCACATGCGAGAGCGGCCCAGAATTACAACATTGTTGAGGACTTAGCTGTTTCACCCTCAGCAATGTCGGCGTTAGAAGTGCTGCAATCATGTCCAGCACAACGAAAATTGCTTTTGTCGGCTATAGGAGCTGTTGACGTTCAGGATCCGAATCTAATGATCTTCGATCTAGAAAATAGTACACCACGACTCCCCCATCAAATGGCTTTCCAAATTCCAGTGATAGTCAAAAACAGGCCTATTCATCGCACTGTGATTGATGAGGGAGCTTCTACGTGTATTATGTCCATTCAATGTTGGAGATCCCTTGGTTCTCCTTCGTTGAACCAATCCCCCACCATCCTTAAGGCCTTTGATGGCCGTGGGTTCCGTCCGTTTGGTATTCTACAAGAATTGCCTATAGGGGTAGAAGGTAAAACCGTTAGTCTGGATGTGGAAGTGGTTGATGCCCCTCTAGACTACAACCTTCTTTTGGGTCGAAGTTGGTCATATGCTATGACAGCGGTCGTTTCATCGGTCTTCAGAGTAATTAAATTTCCACACAACGGTAAGATCGTGACTATTGATCAGTTGACATACTTTTCATCCGACCCAGCCTCTTCAGAGAGTATCCAGCATGTCGGTAAGACGACAATCCCTTATAGGGACGTTGGTGTAGGTTTAGTTAAGGATTCCGGTTTACTGGGAACTTTTCCTCTCCCTCCACTCAGCGTAGAACCTTCGTTTGCAACAATTCATATGATCACGTCAGAAAACATTATTTATGATGATCCTTGGTATGTTCCATCTGACTCTGAGTTAGACTCATTCGGTGATGTTATGCCATTGAGTCCGTATGAAATTGCTTATGAAGCTCTTATGTCTTTTACCGACTTTCATTCAACCGAAGTCGACCAAATGAATGTGGTCAGTGAAGAATCACTTTTCACCTCAAACTTAGAACGGATAGCGTTTCCCGAAGTCGTGTCATCTGACGAACAACTTCGCGAAATCCTAAGTGTAGACGATCTACCATGGGAAGATCTCCATCACAGATCTTCGTTTTTACCTAAGGATGATGCATTTGAAAATGATTTTTCATCTATCTTTACCGCTGAATATGTCAAAGACGCTCAGGATCCAACGAAACATTCTGATTCAGAGTTGAATTTAGGGAATATTTCTCGTACTATTCCCATTGATATTTCAGTGAAACCCGGAATTGAGGAGAACATTCATATAGGTGCCTCATGTACAGAAGAAGAAATCCAAACTTACAAGGCCCTATTCCAAGAATTCCGCGATGTGTTTGCATGGTCTTACGAGGAAATGCCGGGAATCGATCCTGCCATTGTTGTTCATGAAATCAAAACCTACCCGGATGCTAAACCCATTCGGCAACGGTTGCGTCAGATTCACCCTCGAAAAGCGGCTGCGATTAAAGCAGAAGTCGAAAAGCTGTTGAAAGCAGGTTTCATTTATCCGATCCCGTTAACGGATTGGGTATCGAATATTGTTCCCGTCAATAAGAAACAAGGAACAATAAGAATCTGTATCGACTATAGGGATATCAATCGAGCTTGTCCAAAAGACAACTATCCTACGCCTTATATCGATCAAATTATTGATGATTGTGCCGGAAGTGAAATGTTTTCCTTCATGGATGGTTTTTCGGGCTATAATCAAATCAATATTCTACCTGCCGACCAACCAAAAACGGCATTCATTTGTCCATGGGGGACATTTGCTTATTGCAAATTACCTTTTGGGCTTAAGAATGCCGGGGCCACTTTTCAACGGGCGATGTCTTACGCATTTCACGACATCAAGCACATTGTGCAACCGTATCTCGATGATTTGCCTGCTCATTCTTTACGACGAGCTGATCACCTTGACCACCTACGAGCAATCTTTATGAGGTGTAGGCATTATCGAATTCGGTTGAATCCCCACAAGTGTGTTTTCTGTATAGAAACAGGTCGATTGCTGGGATTTGTTGTTTCAAAAGCCGGCATTCGCGTCGATCCCTCGAAAGTCGAAGCGATCATCAAATTGCCTCCTCCTTCGAGTTTGCGCCAACTCCAAAGTTTGCAAGGGAAAGCGAACTTTTTACGTCGATTCATCCCAAACTACGCCGAGGTCACTAAAGGTTTTACACGGTTGTTGAAACAGAACGTTCAATTCTTTTGGGACGAGATTGCCCAACAATCTTTTGATGCACTTAAACACGCGTTGACCCATGCACCGTTATTGCATCCTCCCAACTACAACCAGGACTACTTCTTATACCTCGCAGCTTCACATTCCACCATTGGATGGTGTTAGTTCAAGAAGATGAATTCGGAGCTGAACATGTGATATATTATCTTAGTCAAACCTTAAATCCCACTGAGTTAAAATATTCGCATGTGGAGAAATTGGCCCTGGCAGCCGTTCAAGCTGTCCAGCGTTTTCGTCACTACATTCTTCTCCGTAAAACTACAGTTATTTCGGATTGCAACCCTATGATTTACATTTTGACAAAACAATTGCTAGGGGGCAAGTACTCTAAATGGATCGTTATCCTGCAAGAGTTCGACTTGGAGTTCGAGAAGTCCAAGTCTAAGAAATCCTTAGTTTTTGCGGAATTGATGTGTGATTTCCCGCGTACTGACACAGAGACTGTGGCAGAAGAGTCCATTGCGGACGAATCTTTGTTTCTTATCAGTACTTTAGATCCGTGGTTCGGGGATATAATCATCTATCTCCAAACCCAAACCTTTCGGCCTGAAGCTTCCAAAGCAGAACGTCGAAAAATTAGGTTTCAATCCCAGCAATACAAAATTATTGGAGATACACTTTATCGCCGGGGGGCAGACTTAGTTTTTCGACGTTGTCTAACTCACGAAGAGGCTGAGAGAGTTTTGAATGATTGTCACTCTGGAGCATGTGGCGGTCATATGTCTGGGTATGCCACAGCTCAGAAGGTGTTGCGCGCTGGTTACTTCTGGCCATCTATGTTTAAAGATTGTATCATTGCAGTCCGGAAGTGCCACAACTGCCAAGTGTTTGATCGAAAGATGCGCGCACCACCTGCTCCTCTCCACCCTATAATTGCCGTTGGTCCATTCGCCAAATGGGGTATCGACTTTATTACTTGTAACCCTCACTCGGCCGGGGGGCATGCGTATATCATCCTCGCGGTTGATTATTTCACTAAATGGGCCGAGGCGATGCCTACATTCGACGCAAGCGGCAAAACAGCTGCAGTTTTCATATTCAATCATATAATAACTAGGTTTGGTGTCCCACAAGCAATTATTACTGACCATGGAAGCCATTTTCGAAACACCATGATGACTGAACTTACAAGCCAGCTTGGTTTGCGCCATGACAGCTCTACTCCTTATTATCCGCAAGCCAACGGTTTGGTTGAGTCTATCAACAAAGTTCTGGTTATCATGATCCGACGAACCATTGGTATTCATCGGTCGAATTGGCATAACATGTTATTTTCGGCGCTATGGGCATACCGAACCTCAGTGAAAACCTCAACAGGGTTCACTCCTTTCCAGCTAGTTTATGGCTTAGAAGCAGTGTTACCCATTGAATGTGAAATCCCATCACTTCAAATGGCTGTCGAATTACTTCCAGCTACTTCCGAAGAGGAGAAACGTTTATTGTACTTAGCTAAATTAGATGAGACTCGACGTGACGCTACATTGGCAATCGAGACTCACGCGAAGCGAATGAAAGCTCAGTATGATAGAAATGTGACCCCTCGAAGTTTTTCGGAGGGAGACCTAGTGCTCTTATATGATCAAGCTAACGATAAGCTAGGTGCTGGAAAATTCGTTCCTATGTGGCATGGACCCTATATTGTAAAGCGAAAGCTAGCAAAAGGGGCTTATGAGCTAGTAGATTTTGATGGGGACTCTTTGGATAAACCCAGAAATGGGCTTTACCTAAAGAGGTATTATGCTTAAATGGTGGGTATGGAGATTTTTAGTTAGGTTAGGTTTTCTTTCTAGCTAGTTTGATTGTTAGTTAGTCAGTGTGCTTAGCTTAGTGAGTGTGTTTCGTCGTTATTATGGCTTATCTTGGTTTTGCTCTTGATATTGTAGATGTCGACGCCCCTCCAAACATACATTGGATTTGCTGATGGTGCTTGTCGTAATACACGGAATATCTCTTCCGCAGCTTGGGTTATCTATTCACCCTCTGACGAGTTAGTTTCTATGCATGGGGTAAGCCTCGGTCAAACAACGAATAACATTGCAGAATACAGTGCAGTGGTTGAATTATTATCCGAATCTATTTCATTTGGAATTCGACGTTTGATAGTGAGGTTAGATTCTGAACTTGTTGTATTACAGCTTAATAGAGTTTATGCCATTAGAAATCCTGTGTTATTAAGGTTGTTTTTGAGAGTGCGTCTCTTGGAACGTGAATTTGATTACATTGAATATCAGCATATTCCAAGGTCCTTAAATACATTAGCAGATGCAATTGCTTCTCGAGTGTTGGACAGACATTTACGATAATCATGCAAGTAAATTTAAAAAACATTTCATCATACATGTTAAACAAGATAAGCCGGTAATAGTGATATATATATAGATAGGAGTGTGTCAAAAAATATACATCGTCTTCGATCATAGGTTGAAAAACACCTTATGATCGGCAAAATGATAAGTACAAAAAGTCAAAATGTCACATGTGTCTACAAAGTGACTAGCCAATCACTGGTGGTGCTCCCTGTACGACACCACTGCACGAGCTACCTTGCGCAAAAATCTCCTCAACGGTCCAGGGACCGCGACTACGTAGCGCTGCAGTCTGATAGGAATGTCATCCATAGATGTCTCTGGTATATCTGCCGTCAGACGCTGTAGATCATGCTCCAACTCAGTCAGTACCTCCGCAGCCGCCGCGTCCTGTGGGGCCGGTAGCGGTGCAACTGGATGTCGCCTCTCGAAAAGCCGGAGGTTGGCTGGACGCTGTGGACCAACATCTGCATTTTGAAAATTTTACTGTCAGTTTGAGACGATATATATAAAAAACAAAAAAATACATAATTTGAAAACTTGTGAAAAATAAAGTACCTCTGTCATCCCATTGTTCTCCCTGTGGAAGAACCATGTCCGGATCACCTCGAAAATCTATTCCGGCATACGGAAAATCCTGGATCGCAAACACCTGGTCCTCTAACCAGTGAAAATAACTGTCAGTGAATCGAACAACTGCCGCACCCTCGTCCGGATGCCGGGCCATCACAGCAACCCATCGTACCAGCTTTGGCTCCTGAGGACCCGAAATATCAACAGTGAGATGCTGAGGGATCAGCATTGGTACCCTCTCTAAGGCAAAGCTCACGACTATAGGCCCATATCCAAAGGTCTTTAGTCTGTCGGTCTTTGCCTTGGTCAGTTGGACTTTCAAGTTAGCCAACAGTGCATCACACCAGTTGAAAATGGTGCCTTGGAGACAATCAATTGCCATCCGAAATTGAGACCCAGTAGCAATATGTAAAGTGGCTGAGCCACAAATTCTGGCCACAGTGAAAGCCAAGACCATGAGTTCACGTTGAGAGACATATTTGATCTCTATGCCTTTCTTGTGCTCTCGATCAAGAAGGCACCAATCTGCTCGGAGACTATCAAGGGATTGGCCACCCGGCCTAGTCCCAGCCAGATTGAGTTGCTCACCTCTGTTCGGCAAGCCAGTAAGAAAGTAAATGTCAGCAGGCTCTATCTCGAGTTTTTGCCCGCCGATATAAAAGCATTGTTCCTGAACGTTCCATCTCTCAACCAGCCACTCCAAGAACCTTACCTGAGCTCTCATACCGGGAATGGACCAGTATTTGTATAAACCACATCCTCTTAGGGCATCGAGGGAGGGTTGATGATTGATTGCAGCTTCATCAACCTCCTCATGCTCTCTTTCTCTCCAATCCAGCATGATAAGTGCCCTACACATGATTACACAGGCATTAAAATTAGTTTTGAGAAATTTCATTGGGTGGTTTGAGAGTTTGGGGTTTCAAAACCCGCGTTTTGCGGAGGACGCACCCCGCGTTTGGCACACAGTGCGCCGGGACGCAGGTGGCCTGAAGGCAACCTGCATCCCCCGACCTTTTCCCTGTGTAGGAAAAAGTCGGGGGACGCAGGTCAGCCTTTAGGAAAGCTGCGTCCCCCGCAGGGCGGTTTCCAAAACCCAAAACCCCCTAAAAATCAAAAATGAAACCTGAAACAAAATTCTAAATGGATGAAATTGACAAGGAGGATGTTGTGAAATACCTGGAAGAGACGGCGTTCGATTCTAACGGTCAGATTTTCCGCAGCGACCACGGGAAGTTTCTTGTCAAAAGCTCCTTTTTCAACCTCAACAGTCAAACGGTAAAAATGACATGGTAAAAAGTCTTTTTATAGGTTTTTTGGATGAATTTGTTCATTTTTCACCATGAAAAGATGTTTTTCGATGAATTTTTGCCTATCTTAAACAGGTATGAGTAATGTGTCACTTTTGTGCAGGACAAAGGGACTTAGAGGGAAAATTGTAATTTTTCACAAACAAAATATCAGAGTCATCTTTTAAGCCCTTTTCTGACTCCTAAAACATGAAAAGATTGCCGAGCGTTTCTTTTACACTCGTTAAAACGGAATTAAAAGACGGTCCCCTTATAGCTCTTTTCTGACCGTAAAATCAGGAAAAGATTGCCGTGTTTTTGTCGTTTCAAACTCGATACGGAAATAAAACGACGTGTCCTTGATCGCTTTTTACTTTTCAGGTCATTGACACTAACTATGAAATTACTCCTTGGTCGCAAGATCAAGCGGTTCCCCCAGGTATTATTTTATACTTTTTCGGGCTTGAGGGACACAAATTTACGAAAAAGTTCAACTTGGAGTTTCCTTAAGTTTTTCAGACTCTCTAAAATTGAAAAACGTCGAGTTTCTCCTATACTGGGCTCGTTAAACATTTCACAGTAAAGGACCTGTTCAATTACAAACAGAAACGAACCACTCCTTCCTAGGGTTCGAATCAAAACTAGGTTGGACTCGTTCGAAGGATGAGCTTATAATCAAGCATATGTTATCCTCCTCAAGCTTGTTAAAAATAAAGAGGTACTTGCCAGAAATGGTGGGGGAAAAGAGAGAAGAATGAGCCTATTTGTTACCTTTTGTCTCAAAAGAAACTTTATTACCACTCTTGGACACGACACTTTTCATTCACCTGGGTTGGGAAATCTTTTACCTCACAGTCAATCAAACCACTTTTGAAAGTCTTTAACCGGGTTCCAGGGATTAACTTTGAGTTATTTAGCACCAAACCATCTGTCGTGTCGTTATGTGTTCAAGAGGTCTGCAAACAAAACTTTCATCTGCAAAATACTTGTCATCCATTTGACCATCCCTGAGTCAGTCCTTAAAGCAATATTTCTTCAACTTGAACAATGATTTCGTGTTGTGGGCTTGCCTGCAACGAGTGTCTTTCTATCGACATCAGCACATTATCTAGAGAGATGACTTAGAAATCGTCAGTGCCTTGAAGTCTGCATGCATCAATGGCAGGTTTCTCGCCTTTGACGTCAGTTTACATCATTGACTTTCGATCGAAGGATTCCGTGAAATGTTCGACACCAACTCATTCATTCACATCTCATGGATTGTACTGGGTACTTTGAGAACCATTGACATTACTGGTGGTCTCTCTCACGCTTGTTAACAGTTCACATCATCGACTGGTAATCAAGTGGTTTCTACCATGTTCGACATCGACTCATTTATTCGCATGGCTAGAATCGTACCAATTCGAGAAGTAGGAATGAAGACCCTGGATCAAATCTTTACCGTCCAGGCTGCGAGGAGTTTTGTATTCATTATCTAAGTAGACTAATCATAAACAGATGGCTGCGCCCATACTGTGTCTACAAAAGTCTATGATTATGATGTACTACAAAATCATTTCTGTATCAGAGTAGTTTAGTCTGTTAGTTAAAGTTTTTATCTGAGTATGGGAATGCCTACCTCAGTGATGATATAATCTTATCCATGTATTTTGTGTTGAAAATTGCAGGTTCCAACCAGGTTCTCCACGAGATAATCCTCGAAATGATAAAGCACTTCACCCTTCCTAGATAATACAAAACCCTAATCTATTCCAGGCTTCGCACTTTAGGGGGCAATCTGTTACACTAAAAAATGTCACCATGGCTATTTACAGTCAGTATGGCTCAATCAACAGTCATACTACCCTTTTGAGCAAGTCTTAGGCCTCTGCTATTCATGTCAAAATCCAAGAAAGAGAGAAAGTCCTTATAAAATATGTTTATCTCTGGGTACGCAGGTTCTCTCAAGCCTTGCCTGCGGGTACGCACCTTTTGTTCACAAGGTCTGCGTCCAAGGACGCTCTGTATCTAAAGGGGCAGGTGCGTCCCTCTGAAAAGGTTAAAATGCACGAGTTTCATCTTCAAAAACTTACTTGTGGTCACTTCTAGAGCTTTCTAGAAGGTTCTTGGATGAATATTGAGCGCCTCCAGATGGTTCATGCACTCCTATCAAAGAGGAACTTATCCCATCAATAAGGGAGTGATCCCATCCAAAGAGGGGACTATCCCATTGATGGTGGACCTGATTAACTTCCTCTTGAGCACTATAAAAAGAGGCATTGAGCCAGAAGGAAGAAGGTTGAAAGCTATAGATTTCTAAGGGTAAATGCTGCAGGAATTAGGACTCCCATTTAGAAGTTTGTGAGGAGAGATTTTCACCCTTACTTGTTCTATTGGGAAGTGGGTGAGCTTTGTCAAAGTAGAGGAAGACTCTTGTGGACCCTGGAAGGAGCTTGCACAACACCAAGGCTCAGGTTGTAATGGTTCCTTTTGATTACCTTTAATGCAAATTGGTCCATTCTTCTCAATAGCTTATTGTTAATGGGTTATTTCATGTACTCCTTGGTCTATATGTTGAATATGCTTTGTTTTATGTTATAATCAGGTGCTATTTAATTGTTTGACTGTTGGTGATTGCAGGTTTTGGAGAACGGGAGGAGCTCATCCGGATCAACAAAGCTTGGACTTCTACAACAGCGTTTGGACAGAGGTAAGAACGAAACACTTGATTTCTCATATTATAATGTATGTTTAGAGAAGGATAGCTCCAGTTTGTTTTGTTTGTCATTAGAATGTCTTAGACTTCTAGGAAGGTCAGCTGTGTCCGCACCCTTGACTGATTCCGTGTGACAGAAAGGTCAGGGAACTGGAAGTGAAGAAGAAAGCCTTGGCCGAGAACCTCGCTGACGGATACACCCTAATGGACAAGGTCCATGACTGGTTAGGTAGTCTAGCACTAAAGAACCACCTGGTTTACCTGCTCAGAGAACAAATTCAATCACTGTTCGCTAGCATAAGGGATTGTATAGAACATACCCAGCTACAACAAATCAATGATCAAATCAACATCCTCCAGGCCTAGGTTAACAACATTGAGGAGGATTCAGTGAAGACGAAATGGATAATCAGAGATCTGTGACCGCCGGTTCGAATGCAAGTTCTACTCAAGCCAAGATCGAGGTAGAAGAGGCACCCACTCTGCAAGAAACGATCGAAGCAGTAGAAGTGCCAGTACAACAAATAGCAAAGACAATGCCCGTAGTAACATAACCACTACTTGTAGAGCACATGAAAGTAACAGTAGGACCGACAAAGGTCGAAATGACTTGACATGGGGACGAGTTAATAAATTGTGGTTGGGGCCTGTTGGGGCCTTCGTTTAATTTTGAAAGGTTTTGACCAGTTTTGACTCACTAAATGGCGGGAAGGAAATAGATGGCAGCGACGGTTGGGTGGCAGAACGAACAATTGCAGAGGAGTGGCAGCAAGGTGGCAGTGGAAAGCAAAGGCAGCCGAGGAGGCGGGAAGGCGCAGAAGTAACCAAGGGGGAGAACAGTCAAGCAGGAACTGACAATCCAGGCAGCAGAGAAGGATATAAAATGGGAAGACCAGAGAGGAAAAGGGTTGTTGTTGGACTAGCTAGTGGAAGAAGGAGTCAGTTGAAGCCGAGAGCAGGCAAAGAGATACACAGTTACGGAGGCTAAAGGGTAGAGTGCTGGGATCCGAGGGACTTAGTCATGGAACCAATCCAAAACCGTGGGATTGAGTCGGGTACTTTATGTAATGTTTATGGAAAATGTCGGATCATGTTGTAATCTTTGATGTTAAGTTTAATATAAGATATAGCTAATGCTAGTTATGAGTTCTTATGTATTTGGGCCTCATGCTTAGTGTGTTTATTAAAATTTTGAATGGCATATCAATTGCATTGAGACGTTAATTCATAGTTTTTCTCAAGGATGCTGCTATCTCTATTTTACATATAATGGATATATATGTATGTGATCAAATGCACCCGATTGATAATCCCTCGACCCCATGCTGAACCCTTCTCCCTTTTGGTCACGGCATGCCTCAGGTTAGACTCCTTGCCCTTTGGGGTAGGGTGAAAATGTCGGAGCTGTCCTAGACTATAGCGGAACACTGTTGGCCTCCTGTGCCCGAACCTAGGGTCTTCCCCCTGACGACTCTTTCGAGCCAACATAGATGTTGTTTCAAATTTAGCGATTTTAGTTTGGGATATATTTTTTCTATTATTAGAACTTTTCTTTTGTTATTTTTAGCGTGCATGATCTATTCTTACTAAAAATGTGCAAATCCCTAGTCAATTAGAATACTTATGCATGATAAATTCCCATCTTAGGTAGATGACACAATCTCAAGGAAGGGATGCATGATTGCATGCTTCAGTTCATCTTTTGATGGAGACACACTTACTTGGCACTCTTACCATCCAACTATGGTGCACTAGGTGATTAGGTTACGGCTATGATTTAACAAAGTCCAACCAGATAGGCCTTTTCATGTTTCCATATTCATTATAATTTCTCTCCTATTCCTATTCTATAAGCGAGATGAAAGGTTTGCCATTGTGTTGGTTATCGAGGTTTTGTTTTGAACTGTTGTAGTGTATCTTTTTCAGTATTCAATACAAGATAGATGCAATATTTGAGAGTTCATATCTATCTATTTTCCATTCAAATTTTCCACAATATGTATTTTTAAATCAACCAACTTATATCTCCCTCTTTTTTATTGAAACTTTCAAGTTTTTAGCTACCTAGTATTTAGATTATTCTTTCTAGGTGCAAAATCTACTTAATATTGTTAATTAAAATAAAGGGATATAAAAAATGTTAATGACAAAATGGATACCTATAATATCTAGTGAAAGTAGGGGCTTTTTACATTGCGAAGGTGTATTGGATTTGTATTGGTAGGGGGTTAAATAAAGTGATTTTTAGAGGTATTTTCCAATATGTTGTCAAATTAAGGGTATTGTTTAGTATGCCACAAATGCACATTCTATGTCAGAGATTCATTGAGTGAAGCCCTCGTGTTTTCACCATTGGTATGGTTTACATGATAATAATTTGGCTTGGGGAATTTAATATCGAGAGGAGAAAAGAGTGTCTTCGGCCCTAAATAGAGCTTCTACATGAGTTCAAGGAACATGAAGTAACCCTCAAACAATGACATATATACTCCCTAAGGGATATTTAAATGTCAACTTAGATATGGGAGACATGGCATGTTATTCTACATAAAGAAAGGGGTCTTTGAATCCATCCACAATGTTAAAATTTAGAGACAAAGGAGTCTTTGAATACATCGACAATGTTAAAATTTAGACCCCAATGTAACACTTCAATATCAAAATTACAATTTCCTATTTCCAGAGTGGCACAATTAAAAATGACTAGCATAAATGACTAATTTATATACTTATTTTACTTGTTACTTGGTCATATTTTATTCTTGGACTATAGTAGTCATTTGAAATAATCATTTTTCATTTTGTCACTTATTATCTAGTCATATATTCTAATCCTCAACTAAATTAGTCATTTAAGTTAGTCTCTTTTAGTTGGTTCACTTATTATCTAGTCGTATATTTTATCCCTGGACTAAATTACTCATTTTTAGTTTGGTCACTTAAAATTGTTGAAATTTAGTAGTAATTCACTTAAAATAATTATGGTGACTAACGTTTTTAGTCATGTAGTCACTAATCTCTCATTTTTTATTAGTGTAAAGAGGCATTCCCATGTTGTTTCAATGCAGAAAATATGGATGGATTATGGTTCATTCAATGCACTGTTAAAAAAAAGATATGTTGAATGAAGAATTAAGAATGAGCTCACATGTTTTTTTGGTTTGCAGGACTAGGTCTAAGCGCTAGCAGAGAAAATGGAAGTAGATAGGAGTTACAAGGCAGAGAAATTCTAAAATGGGGCCTATGCTTTGATATCATGTGAGTTTAGGCATTGGTAACTCCACGAATAATGATTTTCTATTAGGAAGAGTTATTAATATGTACAATGGAGAGGGAGACTCTTAGAATTCATATTCCAATGTCTCTAAACCTTCTCATTTTCATATTTGCAATATCTACAATATATACAATGTTTTCCCAATCCCTAAGGATTAGGTGTATACACTTTCATTTTTCACTTAATAACATTTTCTTAGCTTAAATGATTTCCTATGATGGTTAAAGAGATTTTTCATGTGTTATGTGCATAATATGATTATTATGCAGGATATTAAGAGAATTTTGCAAAAATTACGAGAATATTCAACCAGAGAGATTCATGGGACCCGTCTGCTACTATAGAAGGTTCAAACTCAGTTGGCTTGAAATAATAAATACTCCTTCTTGTAGTTGTGAGGTCACTCAGGAAACATGATCCAATTTTCTAGGATTTTGGAGGGAAAGCAGTCCTCCTTTCAAACAGGGTGCCCCTCATTCATTTTGTATAAATATAGGGCTCTAGTATCTCATTAGAAAGATGGAGTAGACACGTGAGGATAGAAATAGAGAGCATTAACAAGTTTAGTTTTCAAGTTCCGCAACTTTTTACTATGTATAAGAAATCCTTCAATTAATGAAATTCATATTTGGTTCCAGTTTTTAGTATACTTCTCCTTTAGCGATTTGATCTTCATTGGGTTATGGACCACCCTAGGTGCCCAATATCCATTCTATACCATTACTCTTTATGATCTTTTTCATTTTTACAATTTATTTCTTAATATTACTATTATGCAGGATCAATTAGCTTGTTTCTGTACAATCTTTTCTTGCACAATATTTGAGATATGATAACATTGGTAGTGGTTATATTTTTCAAGTATCATACTTTTCTATGCATTTCAATTCACTTCAAGTATTGTTGTTTATTTTTTGTTTATCATTTTTGTTTCACTGTGTCTATAGGAAACCCTACAACCATGTGTTTTTATAAATAAATTCTTCTACCACTAATGTAATGATGTGGACATGAGTACTATACCATTTATTATCCTTCATTAGATTCATTTGCTTCTCAACCTCTCCTTTAGTATATTTTACTTCTCGTTGGACTATCTCCTATAGACAAACAAAAGACTCATGTAGCAGTTTGCATTTTGCTTCTGAAATTTGTCCAAAATTGCATTTTAGTCATTGTTAACCTTATTTGATTTGTTACAATGTCCCTAGAACCTTAAAGATGGAGTTTAGAAGCATAAAGACCAATTAGATTCTTTGAATTAGTTTTCTATAGAAGTTTCCTTTTTCCTAAAAAATTAGGGTTTGTTATTTACAAGCTTTTACTTTAGTTGTGTGTTTTCTTTCTTTGCACACTAGAATATATATGCTTTCATTTCATTACAGTTAATATGGTTTGATTTCCTTCATTACAATTGGCATAGATTTTCCTATTGTCTTTCATTCCCTACAATTTGAAGTTTTTCCTGTAGCATAGGACAATTAGAATGTTCTTTGTGTAATTAGATCTCATCTCATCACTTCCACTCATATAAAATTCAACAAGCGAAATAGACAGTGCTTACTGCACACATAGTTTCAACCCCTCTTAAGTTTGTACAAGCCCTAGGTTGACAATTAAAACTGTGACCCTTAGGAGTTGCAACATTGTTGCTATAACACTGAGGGCCATTAGATCCCAACAATGGTCTATTTAGACACCACCATTACTCGAGGTGTTCTGTGAGCCAAAGAAGGATGGGTTTATTTGTCCTGGTAGAAGTGAGAGACTAAAAATTGTTCTACACGAGTTTGTGTGGCATGCATGAGAAGAATTCGCTATAATGTGAGCTGAAGTATTGTGTGGCCAAGTGAAGGTGCAAGGAGGAATAAGTAGTGTGCAACCAACTTCCTAATAAGAATATATAGGATATTGATAGATAAATTTTTCACAAGTGTCAAGAAATTCCTGTGGACAAATATAGATAGCCAAAGCTATCGTCAAGAGCAGAAATAGATATGGAAAACTTGATGGACCTAGAACACAACTATGTGAAACTACCTACAAATCCTTGTTTGATAGTGGAAAAAGGCATGTATCACCTTGATGTTATTTAGATGGAGGTTCGATAGGGTGAGATGGTGATGAAGAGAATGGATATTATTACTAATATGCAGCTATAAGCTAGAATTATGTGTGGGAAAAATGAACACGGAGTTGATAAACTATAGAAGGATTCACAGTGCCTTTGGGAGGAGAGGAAGGTTGCACATCAGGGTTGTGATTGTTTTCCATTATGATGGAATGTATATTAGTTTTTGAGTGGTAGAGTAAGATGCCACACTTGTTGCAGAGTCATAACAAGTGCAAAGAAGATCCAATGCAACAATTGGGATGTGGTGGAGAACCTTCGAGTCATATAGGATATCATGGAGGAAGAAAAGTCATATAAGTTGTGGTTTAACTTTCCTAGGTTGAATAAAGGTGAGGTTAATGTTTTGCCTCAAAGGTGAACACAATGAGGAGATCATGATGAAGAGATACATAACCCATTGGTGGACCACGGTGTAGAGAAAGTTATTGAGGAAGTAGTGGAAAGGTGGCACTTATATAAAAAGAGGGATTTCCTAATATCAAGGCCAATGATCTGAATGGAAAGTGGCATATACCCGTAGCATTCATTCACCCATGGTATTTATCCACTCATGGTATTTATCCACCCATGGTTTTCATCCACCCATGGAATCTACCCATGGTATTATAAATGAGATCCACCCATGGTATTTATCTACTCATGGTATTGTAAGTGGAATAGATCCATTGTGTTCATTCACCCATGGTATTTACGCACCCATGGAATTTACCCGTCGTATTGTAACTAAAAAAGACTATAAGTAACAAGTCACATTTTTTAAAAGTACAGGTTGTCCACCATAATGTAGCTATTATAGTTATTCTCTATTTAAATAAAAAATTTCTTGGTGGTTTTGTTTACTGTGTTCTCCCCTTTTCTTGTGGAATTTCATTTTTTTTGTTTAGATATTGGGGGCCTCCCCCCAATATCCGAATCAGTGGTATTAGATTCAGGTTACGGATCCATGGGAATGAGGGTTTGAAGCATATTTTAGTTTCAAAGTTTTGCAAAAATATTTAGCAAACTTCATGCAAGTTCTATGACCACCACAGACAATTTTAGAAGGTGAAAATAACTCATTTGATTTTATTTTTTTTATCTCAAATGGGTTTTTTAAAGAACTTGTTTTTGTTTCCCGGTTCGAGAGATATGAGCAATTGAAGTTACACATGTCTAGAACGTTGCATGGCCGCATGTACCATGAGTTTCTGGAATCATTTTCTCACTCCACACTGCATGAAAGTTCAAGTGTCTTATATCAGTGGAAAAATATCTTCAATACATCAAATGTATATTTGACGGAATTTGATTTCATCACGTGAAGCAGAAGTTATCAACAAAGTTGTGACAAGAGGTCTATAATGTGAAAGAAGCCTTTACAACATATCATTAGATAGGAGAAACTACAACACCCATGGCTCCTTTTGTTACAATTCTGCAACACATCTATAGTTTAATTACATCCATGGTGTGGCCTAGTTATCTACCCCACCCAAAATCCATTAGTTTTTATATTTGGAGCAACATTCAAAGTGGGTTCCCTTTGGAGACATGCCCTCCCACCCCGCTTTAGTAGGCACCCACCTCACATTCATTAGTTTCAGCATAGCAGCATCCAGTTTGGTTTCTTTGGAGATGTGCCCTCCCACCCCAAGCTATGTAGGCACCTGCGACTTCATAAACAATCAATATCACAGTTATTAGTAAACTACATAAAATCCTTGTCATCAAAGTCCATTTGCTAGGACACACATTGTTAGCATCACAGTTGGTCACAAGCATTATAGGGTATCTCTATCCTCGGATCTTTGTTTTTGATGGTTATGGGTCATCCATAAATTCACACTTCATCGAAGTCCTTTTTCCAGGCTGCACATTGTCAGTATCACATTGGGTCACAAACATTACAGGGTATCTCTATCCTCGGATCTTCATTTGTCATGGTTATTGGTCATCCAGAAACCCACACTTCATCCAAGTCCATTTTCTAGGCTACACATTGTCAATATCATAGTTGGCCACAAGAATTACAGGGTATCTCTATCCTTGGATCTTCGTTCATCATGGTTATGGGTTAACTACACAAAACCCTTGTCTTCAGTGGCTCTTCATCCTCAACAAAGGCTTCTCAGAAGGGAACTTCACACAATGGGGACCATTGCTAATAAGGAGGGAGGAATGATCTCAATGGAAAATGGCATCTACCCATGGTATTCATTCAGCCATGATATTTATCCACCCATGGTATTCAACCACCCATGGTATTCATCCAACCATTGTATTTATCCACCCATGGTTTTAATCCACCCATGGTATTGTGAGTGGCATCCACCATGGTATTCATCCACCCATGGTATTGTAAGTGGAATATACCCATGGTATTCATTCACCCATGGTATTTACCCACCCATGGAATTTACCCGTGGTATTGTAACTAAAAAAGACTATAAGTAACAAGTCACATTTTGTAAAAGGATAAGTTGTCCACCACAATGGTGGCTTTTTTTACTGTGTGTTCTCCCATTTTCTTTTGGAATTTCATTTTTTTTAGATATTGGGGGCCTCCTCCCAAGATCTGGATCATCCAATGCCTTGGATTATATCATGTGAGAAGAGAAGTTAAAGTTGGGAGAAGCCATGGATAAGGCTTCTGACTCCATGGAGAAGATTGACATAAGCTATAGAAAAGGTTGGCCAGAATGTCCATACTTTCCATGAAACAACAAATCAAGAGAAGTGAAAACCCCTTCTAGCGATTATCCCAGAGGTGAGTAAAGGAATAATAGGATGCTCTTGGAATTAATGTTATTATTTATTTTAGGTTTTTTCAATATTACTTATCATTATTTATAGGCATCCTTTTAGAGGCTATATGGATTTCATAAGTGGGAGAATGTCATCATTAGATGCTTTGAAAGTTCTGAATTGGGTAGATTTATTGATACTACTAAATGTTTGTAAATTCACTTCAAGATTGAGAATTGTGAGCCTGAGACAAAAATGTTAGTAGATGAGGAAGAATATCGGGATACACATAATGATAACAAAGAAAATAAGCATTATGAGGATGTACATGATGAGTACTAATTTAATTAGGAGGATGAAGATGATGATGATGATGATGAGAACAATTGGAAAATTATGAGGCTATTGAATGACAATTGTATTTGTTTAAGGTCAAATTTGAGAATTGGGCCAAACAAGTGCAAATAATGTTGAAAATCGACGTAAGGTGTGGATTGGGAAAGATATAATGAGGGAGAGAGGTGGTATGGACAAGAGAAATAATGAATATGGATCCAATGATGTTGAAGTTTAGTGAAGGAGCTAATGTGTGATGTGCAAACACCCTAAGGGTTTTGGTCCAAGGCAGGTGTATTTCCCCAGGAAGTTGTAAGACCTGTCATTTAGGCTACATGTTGTGCAAGAGCATGAATTGTTGTAAGGCCTTAAGATTTTGATCATGCATACATGTAGTGCAATGGTGCATGGAGTCATCAAGTTGTGGAATGGACCACTTGGATAGGTACCAAGGTGGTAGGTGTACTGGTATCCTAGCTTGAGGGGGGGAATGTGAGATCTTAGGTGAGATGGTTGATGAATGATTGGATCGGGTTAATCTCCCTAAGTCAAGTTTAAGGGGGTAATTGGTAGGGTGGTTCAAGTAAAATTGACTTGGTCAAGTTATTAGTAATTTTTTGGGCTCCAGGTTTTTTAGAACCCCTGGTTTCTTCCATGGTATTCATCTCTAATGTAGCTTATTTAAATTCCAGAAAACTCCATGTTAATTTCCCTTTGGGACCATTGGGATCCCAAAAATAGTGTCTTTAGACACCACCACTTCTCTTGGTGTTTTGTGATCCTAACACTTAGAGGTATTGAATTTCTTAATGTGTGAATTTTTATCATTATTTAATTTCAAGTCATGTATTAATTCTTTCATATTAAAAAAATTCACACATTAACAAATTTGATCCTTCTTGGTACTTGATAAATCCATGTTTAAAATGGATTTATGTTATTTTAATTTTTTAGATGTTTTCACACACACACACACCCATTTTTATTTAATTTTGTGTTATATAAGATGGATCTTGCTTGTATCTAGAAAGAGAAAAAATATAATGTTATGTTCATTTAAAAAGAGAAAAATTATAATGTTATGTTCATTTATTTATTTGTGACAACTTCCCCCCATTCTAGGCTATAGAGCACCTCACTACTCTTCATGCAAAAATTTCAAATTGTCATATCTTTGTTGTTAAGGAATAATAATGTCTCTTACTTTTTAAATATTACATGTGCAAGAGTAAGTTAAGGTTATAACATGCTACTTTAAGATAAGTTATGATTCCTTACTAACCCACAATAATGTATCAATATCAATGAACATGCACCATCCACACCACTCAACTATTGATCAAAATTGAATCCTTCCTAAACCTTACAAGGGATGTAAACCTTTCCTAGAAAGGCAATTCAAAAATCACCCTTAAAAAATGTTAATTTTTTAAATCACTTGTTATTTATAAAAGGAAACTAGTATCATCAAATGTCAAAAGAAGGGTCACATTTTCAATACCCCATCCCCAGTTTTAATGCTAGATTGGCCAATGAGCTTTGATTCATTCCAATATTTTCCTTTCACATCTAAAAAATAAAATTATCTTTCTTATAATTGGCTCTTATCTTTTTCGTGATACAATGTACCCTTCCACAACATTAAATTCATCACATAACTCACACCTAGATAAATATCCTACCACTATTTTGGTCTATGCACTATTTTATGTCACTTAATGAGATCTTACCAAAGACGCCTAGATACCTTGTCTTTGTGAATTTCCACTTAAATTCATTGTTACGAGCACATTTGATTTTTGTCAATATAAGAATTGGAATTGCATTTAGTTTACATACTTAATGTTTTTGAATCCCACACTCACCAGAATTTCATTTGCTTTGTTATCTTTGCCTTCGACACTTGCCATAATGCCACTTTCCTTTTTATTTTCTTCTTGTTTCTACTAGCATTGACATCATTATGATTATACTTTTGAGAATACCCCATGGCTCTCTTTCCCCGTACCTCATCCCAAGCCCAATATTAAGGAGACATGTCCTTTGTGGCATTAATGCTTGGAACAATATTTTTGAAACTAGGTGGGATTCTCAAGAAAGCTAGGTAGAAGGTAACATAATTTTTATTATAATCAAACCTATGCATTAGGGAAGTATGCTTTAGTATCTCACTCTTCCATGCATTTTCACATGGTTTGAGAGATACCATGAAGAATCAATATCACAATTAAAAACAACATACTTTGTGGCCTTTATAAGGAATTTCATTTAGGTTCATGTTTCTATGGATTTTGGGAAGTTCCAAATCATAAACATCTTAATTTAAATAATAATCAATGGATGTAATCATGCTAGATTATCATATTCATAGAGGTTCATAATGCTAGAGTCTCTTCGCTACTTTTATAGTATTTTGATAAAATTATCACCCTTATAGAAAGACTTCAAAATCTAATACAAATTATTTATTTATAACAAGAACTAATAAGAGGCACAAGTGTTCTATTTCGAGAAGCGTTGCGTTGCTCCCGCCTTGGAAATTTCAAACTCTGAGTGCACCTTCTTCCCTCGGCTCCTGGGGCTTGCTACCTTCAACTAGACTGTGATGGCCCATATGAAACCTCCTCCTATGGGTGCATCGATTCCTGCCTTAACTCATGAAACTACAGATAAGCTGGGAGAAAATACGGAATCTTTTGCCTTTTTGATCTCCTCCCTTGGACCATCACGACCTAGGCCGTCAATATCAAAGTTTGTTAAGAAGATCGATGAAATACCTGAAATAATCCTCCCTCCCTTCCTCGTCGCACAACTCTGTCTCTCTCTGAATGAGGATTGGTTGGACAGTTTACTGGACTTTGGCCCTCTCCCTAATCGGTTCTCAAATGGGTGGAAAGAAATTGGGCCTCCTCTATCATGGGGAAAATCTCCATAAGGTTTTGTGGAAGAGGCTATTTCACCTTCCACTTCGAAACGAAAGAGGACAGAGAGTTAAGCTTTAGAAATGAACCATATTTCATGGATACAAGAGGGATCTATCTCAATAGATAGACTCCGGACTTCGATCTAGAGTTAGATGCGCAAAATGCAGTGCCAGTCTAGTTGAGGCTTCCCCATCTTCCTCTGCACCACTAAGAAGATGAATATGTTCAAGAAATAGGAAACACAATGGGGAAATATATCAATAGAAGTGAGCCAAAGGAAAACATGCATGTCTGCGCGATAATATGTGTGGAAGTAGGCCTGGGGAAAGGACTACCGGAACCATTCAAGATCAAAGTTGATAGTTGGGTTCACATTCAATGGCTAGATTATGAACAAATTTTGTTCAAATGCAAGGTATGTCATGAATATGGTCATTTTTCTAATAGATGTGCTAAAAAACATGAACCAGAAGAAATAGAAAACCAGGAACCAAAATGGGAGCAAGTCAAGAAGAAAAAGTCTGCATCCAAATCCTCTTTCCATCCTTCTTTTGTCTCCATTCTCCCTTCTTCGACCCTTCCTCACCTCTCCCCTTCCTCCTCAGCTCCTTTTCCTATTCCTTCTAAATATCCCCCCTCTCCTTCCTCGTCTTTACCTCCTTCTACTATCCCCCCCCCCTCTTCGGATCTTTTGGCTTCTAACCCCTTTGGCTCTCTTGGGGACCCTGATCTTCCTTCCTCCCCTCCTCTCCTTCCCTTCCCCTCTAATCCCTCCCCTACCTCTCCCATTCTCTCCCATAGTCCTCCTCACTCCACTTTCAACCAAATAATCACTCGAACCCTCTCCAAAGGTCTACTATCCTCCCTTGACCAACCTAAATGGGCAGGAAAAAAATTCAACCGAGAAATCAGAGATGAAGTTGCGGAAAAGGAAATGGCTCTGGGCACCCAACAACCACTGGACACTTTTCTAGAAAAAAGCAAGGAGAAAAACACTCATCCCATCAGAGGGAAAGGTCCCTCTACCCATAATTCTAAGTGATAATGAATATAGTCTCCTGGAACTGCAGAGGAATGGGAAGTATGCCAAAAATCAAGGCAATGAAAGACTTAATAACATCAACGAAGCCTGATATTTTTATGATTCAAGAGATAAAGATAAGTGAAAAAGAAATGGAAACAATGACCCAAAAAATAAAAAACTACCAAGGAACATCAATTCCAACGAACGAAGCTTCAAGAGGTATTTGTACATTATGGAAAATAGAGAATTGGGAGTTGATTCAGCAAAAAATAGAGTTTCATTGGATAAAAATAGATCTGAAGAGAAAAAAAAAAAAAAACAAACAAACAAACAAACAAACAAACAAACAAACAAACAAAAAAACAAACAAAAACAAACAAACTAAACAAGCAAACAAAAATACAAAAAGACAAAAAAAAACAAAAACAAAAAGCAAAAAACAAAAAAACAAAAAAAAACAAAAACAAAAAACAAAAACAAAAAACAAAAAAAACAAAAACAAAAAACAAAAAAACAAAAAACAAAACAAAACAAAAAAAAAAACAAAACAAAACAAAACAAAACAAAAAAACAAAACAAAAAACAAAACAAAAAAACAAAAACAAAAAACAAAAAATAAAAAACAAAAAAAAATATATTGCATTGTTAATATTTATGCCCGAAATCACTACAGGGATAAGGAAGTCTGTTGGACCACCTTAAAAATTTATCTTTTGCAGGTCCAAAGCAAAGGCATAATAATAGGAGGGGATTGCAACTTGGTATTGAATGTAGAGGAGAATTTTGGTGGGAAATATAATGTTCATCCATCAAAGGAAATGGTAGAACCTATTATGGAAACTTGCATATTAATGGACATGCCTCCTAGCAATGGGAAGTATACATGGAGCAACAAAAGAGTTGGTAAAAATAATATAAAGGAAAGGCTTGACAGATTTCTAATCCAAGACAAAATAGCCACCTCCTTCAGTGAAATAAAATCCAAAATCATTCACAACATAGCATCGGATCACAAACCGGTGGCACTTTCACTTGGGTCGTTAGAGAACTTTGGCCCTATTCCTTTTAGATTCAGTTCCATCTGGAACGACAATGAAGAAGTTAAAAAATTATTGCAGAAGTATGGGCAAATCAAATTATAGGCTCTCCTAGTTATGTCTGGGAATCTAAACTTAAAGCATTGAGGAAAGAGCTGAAACATTGGGCAAGGAGCAAACAATTAGAAACACAAAAAAAAAGCTAGAAATAATAGAAAAAATAGAGAGAATTCAAGTGGAAAAAGAGCAGTAAGAGGAAACGCAGGAGAGTCTATGGCAGGAAAAGCAAGTGTATTGGGAATTGTATAGGAAAAACAGAATGGAAGGAGAAGAGTGGAGGCTAAAGTCCCAAAGCCTATGGCTTAAAGCAGGAGACAAGAATACAACTCTTTTCCATAATACTACAAGGATAAGGAGAATGCAAAATAAAGTAGACAGTATTAAGGATAATGAAGGAAAAGAAGTGACAGGACAAGAGGAAGTAAAGAAGGAGGATTTTAGATATTATAAAAATCCGTTATCATCCTCAGCAACAAATAATGAGTATGAAGAATTTTTACAGCATACCCCAAGAAAAACAGTGATGGAGAAAACAACGAATTTACAAAAGAATTTGAAGAAAAGGAAGTGGTTGTTGTTATTTGGGATTTACATCCAGATAAGGCCCTAGGCCCGGATGGGTTCCCTATCTCCTTATATAAAAATAACTGGAGTATCATCAAAAAAGATTTGGTAAGAATGATTAGAAATGTTTTTGGGAAATACAAGATAGGAGGATTCACAAATTCCTCCTTCCTCGCTCTAGTTCCAAAAGAATCGAATGAAAATAATTTTAGTAGGTTCAGGCTGATCTCACTGTGTAACTCCTCCTACAAAATTATTACAAAGATTCTGGAAAATAGAATAAAAGCAGTGCTCCTAGAAATTATCTCAGAAAACCAAGGAGGATTTGTTCCAAAAATACAAATACTTGACAATATTCTAATAGTTCAAGAAGCACTGCACTCTAGCCTTCTGAAAAAGGAAAAATGAATGATAAGCGAGCTTGATATGGTAAATTCTTTTGACAGGGTCAATCTGGGCTTCCTTGTGGTTGTCCTTTAGAGATTTGGTTTCTCAAAAAAGGCAATAGACATAATTAAGGCATGTATAGTGGGTCCTTGGATTGCACCATTGATCAATGGAAGACCAAGTGAATTTTTCCAAAGTTCAAGAGGGCTTCGACAGGGCTGCCCCCTATCTCCCTTCCTATATATTATAATGGCGGACTCTCTGAGCCGAAATCTCGAGAAATGCAGACAAGATCGGTCTATCATAGGTCTCTCAATTTCTCAGGAAGTAAAAAGCATAAACCACTCAGTGTTCACAGATGATACCTTGGTTGTGGGAAGGGCCTCTTGTATAATGGAAAGAAGAATAAAAAAGGTGTTGAACAATTTTATGGAAGTCTCTCCAGGGCTTCTAAATAATAAAAAATGTAGAATTTTCTTATGGAACACTCCTCTTTGCTCTCTCCAAAAAATATCATAAATTCTGGAAATCCCTTTATCAGAAAAATGGAGCCACTTTCATTACCTTGGCCTCCCTATCTCCAATGAAAATCTGAAGACCAAGATATGGAATAAGTACATTGAAAAAATGAAGAAACAAAAGGTGCACAACTGGGGAATGAACTGACTAAACATGGTAGGAATGGTGGTATTAATCAAGGAATTACTAACAACACTCCCAATTTGTGAGTACGCAACAATTCTAGCTCCTACAAGCATACACAAACAAATCGAGCTAGTAATCAGGGGGTTCCTATGGCAATGAGGTAAAGTAGAAATAAAGGAGCTCAGCCTCGTGAAATGGGATGAAGTAACACAGCCTTATGAGAAAGGTGGTTTGGCTATAAGACTTCATGGGATAATGAATTTGGCATTGGGGGCCAAAATAACATGGATATTTACAACTGGAGAAAGCAGCTAGCGAAAGCAAATCCTAGAAGAAAAATATATGAACCATAATAGAATTCTTTTATTAGAAAAAGATTCCCCAATAAGGCCATGCACCCAAGTCTAGAGTCTGACTAAAAAGACCCTTTCCTTAATCAAAGAAAACTCCTCCATGATCCCTGGGAATCGTAAATTCATCAAAATATGGAAGGACAGAATAATGGGAAATCAACCTATAACTTTCCAAGAAAATCTACAAGATCTGAGAAGGTGTATGAAAACCAAAGGAATCAGTACTCTGGAAGACATCTCTCTTTGGCGAGATGGATATTGGGAGTACTGTAGGATCCTCAATCTACCCCAAGGCCTTATCCCTCAGTGGAAGACACTAATATCTCGTCTTAAAAGGGTTGCACCATTGAGTATGGAAAAAAAGGATACTCTTCATTGGGACCCTGACACAAGGGGTTTTCAGTCAAATCTAGATATGCAACCTTACATCAGCAAGGAAATAGTGATTGGGAACACTAGAGGGAGGCATGGAAAATAGAATCCCTGCCAAAAATCAAAGTGTTCATGTGGACACTCCTCAAAGGCAAGATTCTTATTGTTGATAATATTAAAAAGAAAGGTTATGAAGGCCCTTCACGTTGTGCAATGTGTCAGAAGAGTGAAGAAAACATCCAGCATCTCTTCGTGGGATGTCCTTTTGCTCGTGCATGCTAGCAAGAGCTAGTAAGACCACTAGGGGTAAGTATACTGCATTCACTACCTCTGCATACGCTTCTAACAACTTGGAAAAAAAGGTATCCATATACTTTAAAAAATAAAGAAACAGTTAAAAGATATTGGCTGAGTTTTCCCTCATTTATGTGTTGGCAAATCTGGTTAGCAAGAAACCAGAGGATCTTCAAAGACCGCACTCCAAGCAACATAACAGTTCTGGCTAAAACTTGAAGCATGAAAACCGAATTCATCAACTCCAAAGGAGCCAAAGCAATAGATATCAAATATATGCAACATGAGGAAAGAACCTGGTTAGAATTTGCGATGAGTAAGAAGGAAAAAACAAACATCAACAATACAACTATCAGTAGATTTGTTATTAGCACTCAGAACTAGAAAATCAGAATTAAACAAGAGGATTTCAAAGCGTGGTCAGAAAATTTAAATAGGCCCTGTTTATTATTTGATGGAGCTTCTAAGTCTAATCCAGGCAAAGTTGGAGCTCGAGGTCTCATTTTCGATCTAGGAGGAATCAATCCCATCACTTATGAATGGGGATTAGGATAATTATCCAACAACGGGGTGGAAGCATATGGTCTCGTCTTGGGAATGGAAATATTAAGGCAGTGCAGTATCAAGAATCCAGACATATTGGGGGATTTTGCAATAATTATTCAATCGATGCTTGAAAGAATAAGCCTCAAGAACTAGATGATAAGTCAAATAATCAAAAGGGTGGAAAAAAATATTCAGTATCTTGGAGAAGTCACCTTCAATCATATCCTAAGAGAAAATAATTGTATTGCTGATATGCAGGCCAATTTGGCAATCAATCATCCTATGGGAGAATCCATAATGACAATGAGATTTCTCAAAAATCAATCCCATAGGACCTCAATCCTTCAATTGCAGAGATTTGCATCCAAGCCAAGAACATCAAGGTGAGCAACAGTCGCTTCAACGTGAAAAGCTAGAAATTAGAAGCTCACAAAAATCAATAAAATCGCAATGTACAGACATCATTTTCAGAGTTTGTATATCAAGCGAATAATAGCTACCCAGGCTCCCCGTGAAATGATCAAGTTCTCTATCCTGAAGTGGCCCTCAGCGCAGCTATATAACCTTCCTCTCCCAACAATTGTTCTCAACTCTTCGCTGCTCATTCTCTCTGGTTTTTTCTTGTCCCCGAGGTTAGTTCCATGTGCTCTCCTTTATTTTCTGCCTAGTCAGAGAAGCATCTCTCAATCATCTTGTAAATGTCACTGTGATTCTTTGGTGTCTGAGCTAACCCTCTCTGCTTTAGTCTTTCCCCTCCCCTTCATGCAGCTCTGCTGGCATTTGTTTCTCCCCTTTGCGCTGCTCTAGTGGTATTTGCTTCTCCCCGTCGCACAGCTGTAGTGGCCTGTGCCTCTCCCCTTTGTGCATCTATGGTGGTATGTTCTTCTCCCCTTCGCACAGCTTTGGTGGCTTATTTTCAACCTGGACTCTTGGCTTATTTCGTTATTTCCAAAGAGAGTCTCTTTAGCCTATGAATCTTTGTTCTCCTCTTAGTGGTAGTTGTTGGTCACCATTGGCTTGTCTTGTGGAAAAATTAGCATCTACTCTCGACTTCTTATTGCCCTTCTTCTTCCTGTAGGAAAGGACGCCTGCATCCCTTAGGAAAAATGGAGTGGAATCCTCTGGAAAATGTCCCAAAGTGTGAGAGTTGTGCTCTGTGTAGAGCCAACAAATTCATGAACGATCATATTAGAGAAATGATCAAGGACTATAAATTTAAAGCAAAGTTTTAGAACTCCTTCCTTAAGAGATAGTTGGAAGAGCAAAGGAAAGAAATTGCAGCTCCAAAGCACAAATGTAAGCACATGGATGAAACGATCAACTATTTGAAGAAATTACTAATCAATCAAATGAGAGAGAACTCTAACTATCAAAGCAGCAAGAACCAACCTCCATCTCATCATGAATCTTCTGTCAACAAAAATTAGATACTACATTTCTTCTCTTTTCCCCTTTGCAAAGTTCTTCCACTAGTAGTTTATTATGTTATGTAAATGCAAATTATTATTGAAACAGTTCGAATGTATTTATAAGAATAGTCCATTTGGTATTTTCATAACCAAAAAAGGAAGGGTATGGAAAATAAAGATTGTTTGCCCTCTGTTTTTCTTCTTGGATGCCTCTCTCCATTTTACACCAAGGTAATGGGAGCTTGCCTCCTTTTTTTTCTTGAATAAAAAACTAGTAACCAACTCTGTTAAAAAAAAAAAAAATTCAAGATATAATACAAATTCTTTATTTATAAAAAGAACTCATGATTGTAGAGAAATATGATACATTGAAATTGTGTTTAAAATTATATATTATTATATCCATGAAAATTCTATATTTGAAATAACAATATATATTTATTATTATATTTTATTGAGATTTTAACTAATTTATTTTATTATTGATTATGAATTTTTTTTTAATAGATATGTAATCTATTTATATCTATTAAAATTAAATTAGATTTTCATCTTAAAATTACTTTATAAGAATTAAATCAATACATACACGCTTGTCAATTTAATTTATTTAAAAAAATAAAAAACTATTGAACTGTTTTAATTTTGATCATTACATTTGGATATTCCAAGAACGAGTCAAAGTAAAAACAAAAAACTATTGAACTGTTTTAATTTTGTAATGATTTATTTAAAAAAATAAAAAACTATTGAACTGTTTTAATTTTGATCATTACATTTGGATATTCCAAGAACGAGTCAAAGTAAAAACAAAAAACTATTGAACTGTTTTAATTTTGATCATTACATTGGATATTTCAAGAACGAGTCAAAGTTTAAACGGTAATTTGGATATTTCAAAAGTGATCTCACTCCATGTCTAGTAACATTTTAATTTAAAAAAAAAAAATCATAATAAAAATAATTATTTTTTTCTGAAATTATTGAGTAATTAGTACCAAGTTTTAAATCGTATCAGAAACACTTTTAGTTTTTTATTATAAAATTCAAGAAATGAGCTCCCAACTCACATAAAGTCTCAATTCATACTAAATATCTAATTTACAAGATATATACATGTAAAACTTAATTTTCAATAACGATTAAAAAATCACTGCTATAAATAAGTTCCAAATAGATATTTAAAAAGTTATCTCACTCAATAACGATAATAATAATAATAAAAAAACTTTTAATTCTAATCACAACATACTCGATATTTAAAAAATCATACTGTGATAAGTCCCAAGTGGATATTTAAAGGGTGATCTCACTCCATAAATCCCAGGTGACACTGAGAATGGGGTGGTCATTGGCCTATATCCAATGACTTAGGTGGTCATTGGCCTATATCCAATGACTAGTCTAAGTCATGATGAGCCATTCACAAAATAATCCCATGTGATTGTGATGTATACGTTTTGGCAGGTCTGCTAAACTATGTGGGGAAATAATTGGAAAACTGCTACGTAAGGAAATGACGAATAGAAATTTGCAAATATAAGTTAAACCAGAAAAAGAAATAAATCAAGACAGGTGTATGAGAAAAATCTGGACTAAATTGTGATGTATATGTTTTGGCAGGTCTGCTAAACTATGTAAAGGAAATGATTGAAAAACTGTGAGCTACTTGTGATCGTAGAGTCTTTTGAAATAAATTTTAAATCAAGCCTTTTGAAATAATTTTTAAATTAAATTAAAATTAGAATAGATTTAAATAAATAAAATTATAATCATGATGGAGTAGGGTATTAATAATAAATTTACATGTCAGTTAAAAGTGTAAAATAATTGATGATAAATTATATTGTTAAATATTTTTTTATATTAAAAGGGTAGTGGGTAGTGAGGGGAGGAGAAGCCACGAGAGGTGAGGGATTTTTTTAATCTCGAATGAAAATAAGTGATTAAGTATTTTTGGGACTAGGTAAGAGGACTAATAACCAGGTTGAAATGTATGGGTTTTTGTTTGAAACATGCTTAGCAAAGAAAATGGAGATCACTAAGCTTGTAATTTTAGGTGATTCTCTTCTCACTATCCATTGTCTATATAAAAGATATTTTCCTAACACAATCAACTAAAGCTCCTACTTCATAGAATTATTGGGGCCCTTGATCAATTTCAACACTAGACTTTCTTCCATATCCGAAGATCCTTAAACAAGGAAGCAGATGAGCAAGCAAGCCTTGCTCGTCTTCTAAGAACAAGTCAAGTTGACATCAACAATTTTAAGGACTTGCGAAACATTGCACGACCCGTATTTCTCCAAAAATGGTCTTCCTACATCCTTTTAGAACAACTCCATTTAATCTAATTGAAATATATGATAAGAACATTGAGGGCCCACTTATTATACTCTCCCCCTCTCAGATATTAACTCCTTCAATATGGATCATGCATTAACCACTTGGCACTTCATAAAATAGAAGGCGGCAATTGGAATGCGGGCACGTCATGTTGAGGATCATCTTCATAATACCTCGCATGTGGAGGGGACTCAAGTCGAACATCGTCACAACCTCAATTAGGATTTGGCCCGTGAAGTCTTGATGGGTTTAACGTGGTGGCTAATCATCAAACTTAATAGCGATGAGATATGTTCTCCATGTGAATTCTCTGGCACTACAAATAAATTTATGGATAGACTCGGTTGCTCTGTATATGGCTTCTAGGGAGGTTAAGCTTGTTACAATGTTGATAGGATTCACTGATTGGAAAGACTATCTGTGTAATTTTCAACGTTCTAATTGGTGAATTAGGAAATGAGTAGTCCATTTTCGTGGTCAATGGAAATGTTGGAGATAAGGGGATTGGCAATTCCGATGCATTGTGGACTTTCTAGTCTAAATGTGTGGTGAATCCCCCTACAACCAACCCCCCCCCCCCTTCCAAATTCAATCCAAAACTCTAAATTTGTTTTTTGGATTCATCAAATGTTGAGCTGATTGGTTGGGGTGAAGTAAGTGGTCTCAAGGTTCATAGCTACGAAGGGATTCACAACCAATTTGAATTGTTTCTGACCTCTAAGTATCCCTCTATTTGCTTGGTTGATATCATCTTTTCCTGTAGTAAACTTCTGTAATTTGAGTCTTTATGTGTCGATTTGGAACTTTTCTCTCTACATTTCAGAGTCAGGGGTTCTCTAGTTCCCTCTCTTCCCCTCCCTGGTCCTCTCAGTTTCCCTCATCATACCTTTCGGTACCCCTTTCAACTATTGGATCCCCAACTCCTTTTAGTACTACAAATTGGATCCCCGTCACTAATAAAGGGTCAATGGAACTGAGAAAATAATTACTAGTTGTTGTAGGTGACAACAGTATTGGAAGTAGGGTTCCTCAGAATATAAAATATTTACACCTTGAGAACATGGATTTAAACTAGAAATTACAATAGAAATCAAATACAGTTGTCTTCCTCACTTAAGAAGCTCAATCTTTAAAGGACAAATTCGAGAGATAAGACAATGAAATGGATGTTCTATGCAAGTTTATTAGTGACATGCAAATTCATTTAGCAACATGGGAAATTCAATTCTCAACAAGTAGTGCTTCAACTAGGCCTCATGGCAACTTGTCAATTGATCTCAATAGGCCTGTAAATGTTGACCTCTCTCTCTTTAGACCTGAATTTTTGTTGCAAATATATCCTTTTATTGGATTAGTTTTGAAAGTTATATGTTTTATCAACTATATGTAGTAAGTAAGTCATATACAATAGTTTTTTGATAACAAAAGTTTTGGTTCCACCTTGTTATAGACATATTTGGGCACGACAACTCCAATCACATATGTCCATTTCCTAGAAGTTCTCCCTGAAAAACTGCTCAGAACTAGTCAAAACTGGACCACACAGACTGCTCCATGCTGAGGGTGTGATGCATCTCACCTACTACACACAATGGGTGTGATGGGAGAGAGAAGACAAATGGTAGAAGCAGTTTGCTAGGTGGAAACTCAAAGAATCTTCTAGAAACTGCTCATATGACACTTGCCTCTCTGAATTCGCCCAGGGATGAGTAAGAGATCATGAAATATCCAAGTGGAACCAAGAAATATCAGTGAAATGACACTAATCAAAATCCCAGAAGCTAACTCACTCTCCTGCAAACATCTATATATGGATCCCTCATCCTAGAGATCCAGAGGCTGGAATTTTGTAATTTGCAAGGAAGTGTTGTTGGTTTGTCTTTGAAGACATTGTATTGTTGGGTGATCTTGCTTTGTATGAGGTGAAGAGGGCTTTAATGCTGGGAGGATGATGCCGGATCAGACAGCTTGGTTGTAATCCTCTCTTCTACTACTTCTATCAATAAATCTATTTGAGTTTTCCTCCATATGCTTGTATATCTCTAAATCTTGTATTTGTATATGCATTTATATGGTTAATGTACATCTAATCCTACATTGTTTATGGTTGTAGATATCTATGCTTTGATGGAATTTTGCTGCTTTGACTCTACAGGTGTTCTTTGAAGTGGGACAAGTGAGAAAGGAGTGGCGAAAGCTCTATCAAGGGAGAGAGGAAACAAGCAAGGAGGCTAGCGAAAGACTGAGGTTGGTACTCTCTGCTTCTCTCTCATCTATCTCTCATAAAGGAAACAACAAGTAACTTTAGTTTGTTTGTTTCTAAGATAGCTACCAATCTTAGTGGGACTAGCAGCTCTGAATGGACACTAGTTTTCTCGATAACAAAATGCTGAATCTGTTGGGGAGTGAATAGTTTGCTTGTTTTGTTACTCTTGTTTGCTTTATAAACCATAGACGGAGCCTGAAGTTAAGCCAACTATCCTTCGAACTGATTTTGCTATGCAACTGCAAAGTAGATCAACGTTGCTTCAGTAAATCTCCAGGTTGGTTTATGAACTGAACATCTGACTTGAAAACATCCTAAGTGCCTTGGTGGTAGCTTAGATAACGTCATTAGATCAGCCCCTATACTTTGTGTTTACTGAAAATCCTTAGCTCAGCCTAAATCCCTGAACTTAGCTGTAAACTGTGAGTGAAAACCAAGCTCAGGCGCGTCCCTGGACCATTGCATTGTCTCTCATTGGAAATTTGGATGCATCACACCTCCCGTGTGTTGCAGGTGAGATGCATCCTTGTTTCCCTGTGTTACAGGTGCGATGATTGAGTAAGACTGTTTCTGCCTCCAGATTTTGGTTTTTTCTTCATTGTCTTCAGCTTTATTCAGTAGTTTTGTTGTCTATGATCAATATATCATTGTCAAAAATATCTTCCTTTGCATTATTCAGCCGCCGCTAATAAGGAATTGTGAATGTTTTTTTATGCATTTTTCATCATTTACAGTTCTCCTTTGCAAATAGTAGCTTAATCGAACTGTCGTCTTTTGATTTGAAAGTGTCGCAAGTGTCATTTTCATTCAATAAAAAGAGTGTCATAAATCATTCCTCTTTTATATAGTCGATTACACTTTTGCCATTGTATTTGATTTGAATTAATAGTATTTCAAGTGTCGAAAGCAATTTTAAATTTGAAATCGCAAAGTGTCGTCTTAGTCTTCCTTTCGTTTTTTGAAGAGAAAATTGTTAGTATTGTCGCTTTTAAAGAATATAGTTCAGATCTGTACTTAGTTTTCTTTTGTCATTCTCACATTAAGGAAACTGAAAAACAATACATGCATGTGCATTTTCATTTAGATTGCATGCTGAAATTGATTTAGGAAAAGTGCATCTAGTGTATGCTCTCTGCTCTATGTTGAAAGAATTTCATTTCTCTTTCCTTAGTAGCTAGGATTTTCCTTGAAAAAAGAAAGTAAACGACTGTTTATCATCTTAGATTGCATATTTAGGAATTGTATATCTACATCACACGGTGAACCTTAAAGGAAAACTTCTTAAGAAAGATCAACTGTAAAATAAACCTCAATGAACATAAAAATGCTTTGGAACCTAATGCACAACATCTAGAAGTCTAGGCTAGAGATGTATTTTGGCGTCGTAAAGCTTGGTAACTATCGCTTTCATCATAGGTTGGGTGATTCCTCCTCCTTGAGACGACAAGTGCCAGTACGGACTTGTGCTCCCACGTACTGTCGAGTATATATTTGGAGACCACAATAGGCTACATCCTTTATCTTTAGGAAGCCGTGTCTGCCACCCTATCGATCGCAATGCACCAAACACAACATTCGGGAAGATTGACTGTCGTACCGTAAAAAGTATTCTGCAGTTTTGGGATTGGTTTGGTAATCCATCTGTCTAGATTTCCAGAGAAGACACGTTCATTCCTTTTCAGACTCCCTAAAAGAAAAGGTCCATCTGAGCACTTGTCACTTCAGGCTCATTAAAAATCAAAGGCGACTAGAGTCATCTTTAGATTTTTCTCGAATCTTAAAAATTGAAAAAGCAAGTTGTGTCAAAGCGTCATAAAACTCATTTAATTCGGAATAACATTTTCCCCTTTTTATTTTGATTTGATCAAGTAATCCACAATCGTGGAAGAAAGTCAATCAAAACCCCGTCGTTCGCAGAGGCTAACGAGTCAACCATTTTTTACTCCGGAAACAAAACCATTTCAAGCCAAACGATCTCATTTAACTGGGTCAAAATCTCCTGGTTTGTTTGAAACTTGTGTTTCAACATCCTCATAGACTCCAGTTACTCCAACTATTTCTAGTATCCCTGCCTCTACAGAAGAAGTTCCACAGTTACAAGAGGACATTAGAACCGATCCTTATGTAATGGTAAACACTTCTATTCCTAAACGAGCTATGTCTAGGACTTATTCGGAAGGTGTCACCCCTCTAACATCTATCGTTGCAGAGTGTGTACCTTCTTCGGCACCAGAAATATTTTACGGACCTGACGATCTACCTCTTCCACCTGGACTGCTTGCTATAGAAGAGATTGTGGAGGATCTTCCATCCAGTACACCATTGCATTTTGGAACTGGGATCCACCTATATCCTTCTGATGCAGAAGTTAGTCACCCTTCATCGCAAGTTCCTGTAGAATCGTTAGGAAATATTTTGGATAGACTTAATATGCCTGAACAACCATCGACATCTAGGATTGTGTCATCCGATACAACAGCAGCAAAACCTCTTGCCACTACTCCAACAATGTTCGTTGGTATACCATCTGTCCCAACTAGCTCTCAACCGGTAGATGGAGTCCACCCAGGGACTGTTTCGACAGTATGGTTTGTTCCTGTTTGTTCATCCGGAATATTATCTGGAATTTCTTATGTTGAGTCTCAACAAATTGATCCTTCACAACAGTGTCAATTTGGGCAGTCCAGTCTACAAAGACTAATTTTCCCTTTGAACACTGGATTGTCGCCATATGGGGGGCAGTATGCCTTTTCATTGTTCCCTCCAGGAGAACAACCATATGAGATTTCACAACAGAATTTGTGTCAAGCTGGAACTGCATCCAATATTTGGGTGCTAATACTGCCTCAACAACCAAGAGTTGTATATTCAATACAACCAGATTAGTATATGTTGAATATTCCCACTACACTGGCTATTGTGACGGTGTCGCAAGTACAAGCGTTGCCTGTTGTATGTCAACCTCAAGTCTCTGAGGTCGTAATACAATAGCCTCTTGTCTCAACGACTCAACCACAATTTCCGATTAGTGGCTCCTTAACTGAAGCGACTCAGGCTCAAACGGGTACTATCACCCCTCATCTTGGTCAAATATCCAGTATTGGACAACAGCAAATGGCTTCACAACCATGGCTGGTGCAATATCAACAACCGCAATTCCAGCAAGCTTACCCAGGACCTGAGCAACAAAGCTTTGCGGGTAATGGACAACCGTATATTCAAAATGGTTACCATCAATCATATCATAATGGTTATGCCCATCAACCTTATCAAAGTTATCAGCATCAAATACATTATGCTGGTATGAAAAGACCCATTGCTCAGGCGATCCAATCTTATTCTGGGTATGATTCGCAAAACCTGAATCAACAGTTGCCCTCCATCGCAACATTAGAATTACCAGATCTGAATTGGCTAACAAATGATCCAATTGCTTACGCCCCTTGGTGGCCAACGATTCCTCATAAACTTCTGTCAGATATTCCTAAATTAAATGGAAATCCGGGTGAAGATCCGTCGAATCATGTGATGACCTTTCATCTGTGGTGTTCGTCCAACACTCTCAATGATGATTCAATTAGGCTTCACCTTTTTTAGCGAACGTTAACTGGTCTGGAAGCGAAGTGGTAAATCGAATTGCCTAGAGCTTCATTTGATAACTTCAGCGCCCTTGCCACCACCTTTTTAACCCATTTTTAGTTACCAATAAGGTATAAAACAGGAAAAGAGCTTCTTACCAACTTTAAGCAGACAACAACCACTCACATTTCTGATCATATTCATGAGTGGCAACGTCATTTTCGAATGGTAAAAACATATGTTCCTGATCAGCTGCTAGCTGAATGGTTTATTAAGTCATTGTTACCTTCTATTACAGAAGATGTGGCTAAGGGGGGAGTTGTCACTGAAGAGCAAGTCATTGCTCGTGCGCAATATCTAGACTTGATCTATACTTAGTCTGGCATGCTCTATGACAAAATTCCTGATGCTCCTAGACCAGAGTTTTCCGTTCCTCCTCCTAAATCAAAAAAAGAATCTCATGCCGACAATGGCATGATAGGTACAACCAGCATGAAAACCGCAAAGGCTACATCAAAGAAAGCCCATACGGTTTTTGGTCAAAATGTGAATGAAGAACTTCTTGCCTCGGAGGTTAATGTCGTGTCGACCGAAAAAGGCAAAGAACCAAAGCAACCAGGGGGCAAGAAGAAAGGGAAAAGTAAAAAGAAGAAACAAGATGATTCGTCTCCTGAAAAATCTTCTGCAAACCCTTATGGGCAAAAGAAACCTCCTGGGCCATGTCACATATGTGATGAAGACCATTGGATGAAAGATTGTCAGTATAAAGCTGAGATTAAGAAATTCTTTAAGAGTTCAAAAGCTTCAGCAATATTGACCGATCTGTTTCCGAACCCAAAAACCAATCTAGTTGCTAGAGACAATGCTTCCCCATCCCAATGCTTATGTTGTCCATTTCGAAACAACAAAATGATGCTTTGATATCGACAAGCAATAAAGATTATGGGAATCCACAGCGGTCGAACAACAAGGCTGCAGATGAACCTAGTAGTTCGACAACAACTTTGATCGAAGTTGTGCCACCCATCATTCCTGAGCTAACGATAAAGCTTCCAAAGGGAGTAGTACAAAAATCGACATTTAATCCTCGTGCTCGAGCAGCACAGAATTATAATATAGTAGAGGATTTGGCCCAATCGCCATCCGTTATGTCGACGCTTGAAGTACTGCAAAATTGCCCCTCCCAAAAGCAGGCTCTATTATCAGCAATAGGTGGGATTGACCCAACGGATTCCAATCTTGTGGCCTTTAATCATAAAGGATATGAACCTCAGTTACCAGCACAACTCGCTTTCCTCATCCAAGTGAAAGCCCTCAGCAAAACTGTTCATCTAACAATTATTGATGAGGGGGCATCTACTTGCATTATGTCAATGAGTTGCTGGAAAACTTTAGGCTCACCACCCTTGTCAAGATCATCAATGACATTAAAAGCATTCGATGGACAAACATACACCCCATACGAGATTTTAAGTAACTTTCAAGTTGAACTGGGGGGCAAGACAGTAGAAATTGATGTCGAAGTCATCGATGGAAACCTCGATTACAATATCCTACTAGGAAGGCCCTAGATTTACGCTATGGCCACTGTTGTGTCAACTTACTTTAGAAATATTGCATTTCCATTTCAAGGAGGAATTACAATCGTTGATCAACAAACCTTTCTCCCCAACAATTCACAAGTTACAGGAAGCATTCCAATGATTCATGGAAGCTCGAATTCGCTTCAAAATGTCAGAGTAGGCCTACTAAAATACCCGGCCTTGATGGGTACTTTTTCCTTATCGCCTCCAAGAAATCTGGTGGAAGTGGCCACGATAGGAACCTGCAATATGATATCTTCCATTTAGAATATTTCCGAACATTTTGTTAGCATGGATCATCAATAGGTATTGCCTCCAAGCCCAATAGAAATTTTGTGGCAATCAATTTTCTCGGCATGGGCAGAAAACCCAAATCAATGCTCATCGAGTGTTTGGATAGATAGGTCAAAGGAATATGGCACCTCTTCAGATCCTTGTTCACATGTACATTCTACAGATGAAGGAATTATTCAGTCGATGATGATAGGAGAGGCACCATGGGAAGATTACCACCATCGTTCCCATCTTCCGGATTACAACGAAGATTATTCCAATGACCTTAATCATCCTTCAGTTTTTGATTTTCTATCAAATACTGTAAATACGGTGGATTCCGAGCGAAATCTATCCAATATTGAAGAAATTATCACCATAAATATCTCGACCAAACCTAATGTTGTAGAGAATATTCATGTCGACAAATCTTGTTCTTCTTTAGAACTAGAAATATATTGCGCTCTCTTTATCAAATTCAGAGATGTCTTTGCATGGTCATATGAAGAAATGCCAGGTGTTGACTCGAGCATAGTTGAACACGAAATCAAGATGTATCCAGATGTCAAACCGGTACAACAATGGCTTCGACAGGTGCACCCGAAGAAATCCGTTGTCATCAAGGCAGAAGTTGAAAAAATTTTACATGCTGGTTTCATTTACCTGGTTTCTCTAATTGATTGGGTATCGAATATTGTTCCTGTGATGAAAAATCAAGGAACGATTAGAGTGTGTGTCGATTACAGGGATGTAAATCAAGCTTGTCCAAAAGACAACTACCCTACACCCTTCATCAACCAGATAATTGATGAATGCACCTGATGCGAAATCTTTTCATTTATGGATGGATTTTCTGGGTATAATCAAATAAATATCCGCCCACAGGACTAGTCGAAGATTGCATTTATATGTCCGTGGGGCACATTCACGTACCACAAACTACCTTTCGGTTTAAAGAACGTAGGGGGAACTTTCCAGTGGGCTATGAATTATGCCTTCCATGACATCAAGAACATTGTTCAACCATATCTCAATGATCTACCGACTCATTCGCGAAAGCGGACTGATCATCTGCAGCATTTGAGAGCTATATTTCTACATTATCGACACTACAAGATACGACTCAATCCACACAAGTGTGTGTTTTGTGTCGATTCAGGTCGTTACCTTGGCTTCGTAGTTTCTAAGGACGAAATTTGACTCGACCCATGTAAGGTTCAAGCAATCATTGATATGCCTCCACCTTCAAATTTTCTTCAGATTCAGAAACTCCAAGGGAAAGCAAACTTTTTTAGGATGTTCATTCCAAATTATGCCGAACTTGCTAAAGGTTATATGCATCTTTTGAAAAAAGAAGTACCCTTCAACTGGGATCAGGTTGTGCAAGCTTCCTTTGATGATATAAAGGAATCCCTAATAAAAGAATCATTAATGTACACTCCTGACTATCAAAGAATTCTGATATTTTTATGATTCAAGAGACAAAGATAAATGAAAAAGAAATGGAAACAATGACCCAAAAAATTAAAAACTACCAAGGAACATCAATTCCAACAAATGAAGCTTTAAGAGGTATTTATACATTATGTAAAATAGAGAATTGGGAGTTGATTCAACAAAAAATAGAGTTTCAATGGATAAAAAAAATAAAAATTAATAATAATAATAATAATAATATAAAAAAAAAAAATTAAAAATTAAAAATTAAAAAATTAAAAAATCACTACAGGGATTAGGAAGTCTGTTGGACCACCTTAAAAAATTATCTTTTGTAGGTCCAAAACATAGGCATAATATAAGAGGGGATCACAACTTGGTATTGAATGCAGAGGAGAAGTTTGGTGGGAAATATAATGTTGATCCATCAAAGGAAATGGTAGAATCTATTATGGAAACTTGCAGATTAATGGACATGCCTCCTCACAATGGAAAGTATACATGGAGCAACAAAAGAGTCGGTAAAAATAATATAGAGGAAAAGCTTGACAGATTTCTAATCCAAGATGAAATAGCCACCTCCTTCAGTGAAATAAAATCCAAAATCATTCACAACATAGCATCGCATCACAAACTGGTGGAACTTTCACTTGGGTCATTAGAAAACTCTGGCTGTGTTCCTTTTAAATTCAGTTCCATCTAGAACGACAATGAAGAAGTTAAATAAAATATTGCAGAAGTATGGGCAAATCAAATTATAGGCTCTCCTAGTTATGTCTTGGAATCTAAACTTAAAGCATTAAGGAAAGAGCTGAAACATTGGGCAAGGAGAAAACAATTAGAAACACACAAAAAAAGCTAGAAATAATAGAAAAAATAGAGAGAATTCACGTGGAAAAAGAGTAGTAAGAGGAAATGCAGGAGAGTCTATGGCAGGAAAAGCAAGCATATTGGGAATTGTATAGGAAAAACAGAATGAAAGAAGAAGAGTGGAGACTAAAGTCCCAAAGCCTATGGCTTAAAGCAGGAGACAAGAATACAACTTTTTTCCATATTACTGCTAGGATAAGGAGAATGAAAAATCAAATACAGAGTATTAAGGATAACGAAGGAAAAGAAGTGAGAGGACAAGAGGAAATAAATAAGGAGGATTTTAGATATTATAAAAATTTGTTATCATCCTCAACAACAAATGATGAGTATGAAGAATTTTTATGGCATACCCCAAGAAAAATCAGTGATGGAGAAAACAACGAATTTAGAAAAGAAGTTGAAGAAAAGGAAGTGGTTGCTGTTATTTGGGATTTACATCCAGATAAGGCCCCAGGCCCGGATGGGTTCCCTATCTCCTTATACAAAAATAATTGGAGTATCATAAAAAAATATTTGGTAAGAATGATCAGAAATATTTTGGGAAATACATGATAACAGGATTCAAAAATTCCTCTTTCCTCACTCTAGTTCCAAAAGAATCGAATGAAAATAATTTTAGTAGGTTCAGGCTGATCTCGCTGTGTAACTCCTACAAAATTATTACAAAGATTCTGACAAATAGAATAAAAGCAGTGCTCCCAGAAATTATCTCAGAAAACCAAGGAGGATTTTTTCCAAAAAGACAAATCCTTGACAATATTCTAATAGTTCAAGAAGCATTGCACTCTAGCCTTCTGAAAAAGGAAAAAGGAATGATAATCAAGCTTGATATGGTAAATGCTTTTGACAGGGTCAATCTGGGCTTCCTTGTGGTTGTCCTTCAGAGGTTTGGTTTCTCAAAAAAGGCAATAGACATAATTAAGGTCTATATAGTGGTTCCTTGGATTTCACCATTGATCAATGGAAGACAAAGTGAATTTTTCCAAAGTTCAAGAGGGCTTCGAGAGGGTTTCCCCCTATCTCCCTTCCTATATATTATTATGGTGGACTCTCTAAGCCGAAATCTCGAAAAATGCAGACAAGATCAGTCTATCACAAGTCTCTCAATTTCTGAAGAAGTAAAAAGCATAAACCACTCTGTATTCGTAGACAATACCTTGGTTGTGGGAGGGGCCTCTTGTATAATGGAAAGAAGAATAAAAAAGGTGTTGAACAATTTTATGGAAGTCTCTCCGGGGCTTCCAAATAATAAAAAATGTAGAATTTTCTGATGGAACACTCCTCTTCGCTCTCTCCAAAAAATATCATAAATTCTAGAAATCTCTTTATAAGAAAAATGGAGCCACTTTCATTACCTTGGCCTCCCTATCTCCAAAGAAAATCTGAAGACCAAGATATGGAATAAGTACATTGAAAAAATGAAAAAAGAAAAGGGTGCAAAACTGGGGAATGAACTGACTAAACATGGCAGAAATGGTGGTATTAATCAAGGCATTACTAACAACACTCCCAATTTATCAGTATGCAACAATTCTAGCTCCTGCAAGCATACACAAACAAATCGAGCTAGTAATCAGGGGGTTCCTATGGCAAGGAAGTAAAGTAGAAATAAAGAAGCTTATCCTGGTAAAATGGGATGAAGTAACACAACATTATGAGAAAGGTGGTTTGGCTATAAGACTTCCTGGGATAATGAATTTGGCATTGGGGGCCAAAATAACATGGATATTTATAACTGGAGAGAGCAGCTAGCGGAAGTAAATCCTAGAAGAAAAATATATGAACCATAATAGAATTCTTTTATTAGAAAAAGGTTCCCCAATAAGGCCATGCACCCAAGTTTGGAGTTTGATTACAAAGACCCTTTCCCTAATCAAAGAAAACTCCTCCATGATCCCTGGGAATGGTAAACTCATCAAAATATGGAAGGACAAAATAATGGGAAATCAACCTATAACTTTCCAAGAAAATCTACAAGATCTAAGAAGGTGTATGGAAACCAAAGGAGTCAGTACTCTGGAAGATATCTCTCTTTGGCGAGATGGATATTGGGAGGACTGGAGGATCCTCAATCTACCCCAAGGCCTTGTCCCTCAATGGAAGACACTAATATCTCATCTTAAAAGGGTTGCACCATTGAGTATGGACACAAAGGATACTCTTCATTTGGACCCTGATGGAGGGGCTTTTTCAGTCAAATCTGGATATGAAACCTTACATCAGAAAGGAAATAGTGATTGGGAACTCTAGAGGGAGGCATGGAAAATAGAATCCCTGCTTAAAATCAAAGTGTTCATGTGGACACTCCTCAAAGGCAAGATTCTTACCGTTGATAATATTAAAAAGAAAGGTTATGAAGGCCCTTCACATTGTGCAATGTGTCAGAAGAATGAAGAAAACATCCAGCATCTCTTCATGGGATGTCCTTTTTCTCGTGCCTGCTTGCAAGAGCTAGTAAGACCATTGGGGGTAAGTATACTGCATGCGCTACCTATGCATACGCTTCTAAAAAGTATCCATATACTTTAAAAAATAAAGAAACGGTTAAAAGATATTCGCTGAGTTTTCCCTCATTTATATGTTGGCAAATCTAGTTAGCAAGAAACCAGAGGATCTTCAAGGACTGCACTCCAAGCAACAGAACAGTTCTGGCTAAAACTTGGAGCATGACAACCGAATTCATCAACTCCAAAGGAGCCAAAGCAATAGATAACAAATATATGTAACACAAGGAAAGAACTTAGTTAGAATTTGCGATGAGCAAGAAGCAAAAAACAAACATTAGCAATACAACTATCAGTAGATTTTTTATTAGTGCTCAGAACTAGAAAATCAGAATTAAAAAAGAGGATTTCAAAGCATGGTCAAAAAATTTAAATATGCCCTGTTTATTGTTTGATCAAGCTTCTAAGTCTAATCTAAGCAAGGTTGGAGCTTGAAGTCTCATTTTCAATGCAGGAGGAATCAATCCCATCACTTATGAATGGGGATTAGGATAATTATCCAACAACGGGGTAGAAGCATATGGTCTCCTCTTGGGAATGGAAATATTAAGGCAGTGCGATATCAAGAATCCAAACATATTGGGGGATTCTGCAATAATTATTCAATCAATGCTTGAAAGAAGAAGCCTCAAGAACTAGATGATGAGTCAAATGACCAAAAGGGTGGAAAAAAATCTTCAGTATCTTGGAGAAGTCACCTTCAATCATATCCTAGAGAAAATAATTGTACTGCTGATATGCAGGCCAATTTGGCAGTTAATCGTCCTGTGGGAGAATCCATAATTGATAATGAGATTTCTCAAAAATCAATCCTATAGGACCTCAATCATTCAATTGCAGAGATTTGCATCCAAGCCGAGAACATCAAGGCAGGAAACACTCGCTTCAGTGCGAAAAGCTAGAAATCAGAAGCTCACAAAAATCAGGAAAATCACAATGTACAAACATCATTTTCAGAGTTTGTCTATCAAGCGAATAATAGCTACCCAAGCTCGCCATGAAATGATCAAGTTCTTTATCTTGAAGTGGCCCTCAGCGCAACTATATAGCCTTCCTCTCCCAATGATTGTTCTCAACTCTTCGTTGCTCATTCTCTCTGGTTTTCTCTTGTCTACGAGGTTAGTTCCATGCGCTCTCCTTTATTTTCCGCCTTGTCACAGAAGTAGCTCTCAATCATCTTGTAAATGTCACTGTGCTTCTTTAGTGTTTGAGCTAACCCTCTCTGCTTTAGTCTTTCCCCTCCCCTTCACACATGTTTGGTGGCATTTGTTTCTCCCGTTTGCGCTACTCTGGTGTTATTTGCTTCTCCCCGTCGCACAGCTCTAGTGGTTTGTGTGTCTCCCCTTTGCGCATCTCTGGTGGTCCGTGCTTCTCCCCTTTGCACAACTTTGGTGGATTATCTTCAACCTCGACTCTTGGCCTATTTCGTTATTTCCTAAGAGAGTCTCTCTAGCCTGTGAATCTCTATTCTCCTCTCAGTGGCAGTTGTCGGTCACCATTGGCCTGTCATGTGGAAAAATTAGCATCTACTCTCGACTTCTTATTGCCTCTTCTTCTTCCTGTAGGAAAGGACGTGTGCATCCCTCAGGAAAATTGGAGCAAAATCCTCTGGAAAATGTGCCAAAGTGCGAGAGTTGTGCTATGTGTAGAGCCAAACAATTCATGAACGAGTAGATTAGAGAAATGATCAAGGACTATAAATTTAAAGCAAAGTTTGAGAACTCCTTCCTTAAGAGACAACTAGAAGAGATAAGGAAGGAAATTGCAGCTCTAAAGCACAAATGTAAGTACATGGATGAAACGATCAACTATTTGAAGAATTTACTGATCAATCAAATGGGAGAGAACTCTAACTATCAAAGCAGCAAGAACCAACCTCCGTCTCATCATGAATCTTCTGTCAACAAAAATTAGATACTACATTTCTTCTCTTTTCCCCTCTGCAAAGTTCTTCCACTAGTAGTTTATTATGTTATGTAAATGCAAATTATTGTTGAAACGGTTCGAATGTATTTATAAGAATAGTCCAATTGGTATTTTCATAACCAAAAAGGGAAGGGTATGGAAAATAAGAATTGTTTGCCCTCTGTTTTTCTTCCTAGATGCCTCTCTCCATTTTGCACCGACGTAAGGGGAGCTTGCCTCCTTTTTTTGTTTGAAATAGAAATCTAATAACCAAATTTGTTAAAAAAAAAAAATTACTAATAATTCAAGATATAATACAAATTCTTTATTTATAAAAAGAACTCATGATTATAGAGAAATATGATACATTGAAATTGTGTTTAAAATTATATACTATTATATCCATGAAAAATTTATATTTGAAATAACAATATATATTTATTATTATATTTTATTGAGATTTTAACTGATTTATCTGATCGCCCACGGGGCTTTGGATTGACGGTGAATGGGTGCGCTGTTAAGGCACTCCTTGCGATAGGTCACTGGTTCAATTCCCCGTGGGTACTTAGTTTAGTCTTAACCTAGAGAAAAAAAAAATTTGATTTATCTGATCATTAATTAAACTTTGACATTTAAATATTTAGAAATGAACTTTTTTTGATATATATCTAATCTATTTATATCTATTACAATTAAATTATAATTTCATCTTAAAATTACTTCATAAGAATTAAATCAATACATATACGCTTGTCAATTTAATTTATTTAAAAAAATAAAAAAACTATTGAACTGTTTTAATTTTGATCATTACATTTGGATATTCCAAGAGCGAGTCAAAGTAAAAACAAAAAACTATTGAACTATTTTAATTTTGATCATTACATTGGATATTTGAAGAACGAGTCAAAGTTTAAATGGTAATTTGGATATTTCAAAAGTGATCTCACTCCATGTCTAGTAACATTTTAATTTAAAAAGATTTCATAATAAAAATAATTATTTTTTTTCGAAATTATTGAGTAATTAGTACCAAGTTTCAAATCCTATCAGAAACACTTTTAGTTTTTTATTATAAAATTCAAGAAATGAGCTCCCAACTCACATAAATTCTCAATTCATACTAAATTTTAAATTTTTAAATATCTAATTTACAAAATATATACATGTAAAACTTAATTTTCAATAACAATTAAAAAATCACTACTCTAAATAAGTTCCAAATAGATATTTAAAAAGTAACCTCACTCAATAACAATATAATAATAATAAAAAAACTTTTAATTCTAATCACAACATACTCGATATTTAAAAAATCATACTGTGATAAGTCCCAAGTGGATATTTAAAGGGTGATCTCACTCCATAAATCCCAGGTGACACTGAGAATGGGGTGGTCATTGGCCTATATCCAATGACTTAGGTGGTCATTGGCCTATATCCAATGACTAGTCTAAGTCATGATGAGCCATTCACAAAATAATCCCATGTGATTGTGATGTATACGTTTTGGCAGGTCTGCTAAACTATGTGGGGAAATAATTGGAAAACTGCTACGTAAGGAAATGACGAATAGAAATTTGCAAATATAAGTTAAACCAGAAAAAGAAATAAATCAAGACAGGTGTATGAGAAAAATCTGGACTAAATTGTGATGTATATGTTTTGGCAGGTCTGCTAAACTATGTAAAGGAAATGATTGAAAAACTGTGAGCTACTTGTGATGGTAGAGTCTTTTGAAATAAATTTTAAATCAAGCCTTTTGAAATAATTTTTAAATTAAATTAAAATTAGAATAGATTTAAATAAATAAAATTATAATGATGATGGAGTAGGGTATTAATAATAAATTTAGATGTCAGTTAAAAGTGTAAAATAATTGATGATAAATTATATTGTTAAATATTTTTTTATATTAAAAGGGTAGTAGGTAGTGAGGGGAGGAGAAGCCATGGGGCGGGGGATTTTTTTAATCTTGAACGAAAATAAGTGATTAAATATTTTTGGGATTAGGTAAGAGTACCAATAACCAGGTTGAAATGTATGAGTTTTTGTTTGAAATATGTTTAGCAAAGAAAATGGAGATCACTAAGCTTGTAATTTTAGGTGATTCTCTTCTCACTATCCATCGTCTATATAAAAGATATTTTCCTAACACAATCAACTAAAGCTCCTACTTCATAGAATTATTGGGGCCCTTGATCAATTTCAACACTAGACTTTCTTCCATATCCGAAAATCCTTAAATAAGGAAGCAGATGAGCAAGCAAGCCTTGCTCGTCTTCTAAGAACAAGTCAAGTTGACATCAACAATTTTAAGGACTCGCGAAACATTCCACGACCCGTATTTCTCCAAAAATGGTCTTCCTACATCCTTTTAGAACAACTTCATTTAATCTAATTGAAATATATGATAAGAACATTGAGGGCCCACTTATTATACTCTCCCCCTCTCAGATATTAACTCAATCAATATGGATCATGCATTAACCACTTGGCACTTCATAAAATAGAAGGCGGCAATTGGAATGCGGGCACATCATGTTGAGGATCCTCTTCATAATACCTCACATGTGGAGGGGACTCAAGCTGAACATTGTCACAACCTCAATTAGGATTTGGCCCGTGAAGACTTGATGGGTTTAACGTGGTGGCTAATCATCAAACTTAATAGCGATGAGATATGTTCTCCATGTGAATTCTCTGGCACTACAAATAAATTTATGGATAGAATCGATTGCTCTGTATATGGCCTCTAGGGAGGTTAAGCTTGTTACAATGTTGATAGGATTCACTGATTGGAAAGACTATCTGTGTAATTTTCAACGTTCTAATTGGTGAATTAGGAAATGACTAGTCCATTTTCGTGGTCAATGGAAATGTTGGAGATAAGGGGATTGGCAATTCCGATGCATTGTGGACTTTCTAGTCTAAATGTGTGGTGAATCCCCCTACAACCAACCCCCGCCCTTCCAAATTCAATCCAAAACTCTAAATTTGTTTTTTGGATTCATCAAATGTTGAGCTAATTGGTTGGGGTGAAGTAAGTGGTCTCAGGGTTCATAGCTACGAAGGGATTCACAACCAATTTGAATTGTTTCTAACCTCTAAGTATCCCTCTATTTGCTTGGTTGATATCATCTTTTCCTGTAGTAAACTTCTGTAATTTGTGTCTTTATGTGTCGATTTGGAAATTTTCTCTCTACATTTTCAGAGTCAGGGGTTCTCTAGTTCCCCCTCTTCCCCTCCTTGGTCCTCTTAGTTTCCCTCATCATACCTTTTGATACCCCTTTCAACTGTTGGATCCCCAACTCCTCATAGTACTAGAAATTGGATCCCCACCACTAATAAAGGGTCAATGGAACTGAGCAAATAATTACTAGTTGTTGTAGGTGACAACAGTATTGGAAGTAGGGGTCCTCAGAATATAGAATATTTACATCTTGAGAACATGGATTTAAACTAGAAATTACAATAGAAATCAAATACAATTGTCTTCCTCACTTAAGAAGCTCAATATTTAAAGGCCAAATTCGAGAGACAAGACAATGAAATGGATGTTCTATGCAAGTTTATTAGTGACATGCAAATGCATTTAGCAACATGGGAAATTCAATGCTCAACAAGTAGTGCTTCGAATAGGCCTCATGGCAACATGTCAATTGATCTCAATAGGCTTGTAAATGTTGACCTCTCTCTCTTTAGACCTGAATTTTTGTTGCAAATATATCCTTTTATTGGATTAGTTTTGAAAGTTATATTTTTTATTGACTATATGCAGTAAGTAAGTCATCTACAATAGTTGTTTTGATAACAAAAGCTCTGGTTCCACCTCTTGGTCTTCCTTTCAAGGAACAATTGTATGGAAAAGGAATCTAAACATCAACAAGTGTTTTATTGCGATTGAGTACAAACTTATAGAAAAAATATTCATTTTTGTTATATATATATATATATATATATATATAGATGGAAAATTGTATTAAAAAAAAACATGTATATGATAAAAAATTGTACTAAATTGTGATGTATTTTTGTTAAAGAAAATAAATGAAAACAAGTATATGATAAAAACATGGACTCAAAATAATGAAGACCCATCAACTAATTGTATCTCAAGTGTTTTTTGGAAATAGATTCTAAATTGAAATAAAATTATGAAATAGAAATTAAAAAAATGTAAATAATGAAATGATATATCACTAATTGTAATTGTAATGGAGTAGTGAAGTTAATAATAATTTTAAATGTTTATTTATGTAAAATAATGGACCATAAATTATTAAAATATTCTTTATATTTAACATAAGAAAATAAATTAAAGTGTATGCTAATATTTTTTTGTTAAATTGTGATGTATATAATTTGGTGTTTTAGTAAACCAAATAAATAAATGGATGAAAATATTTAAACTAATTATGGTTTGTATATTAACTCCCATCACCCATAGCCTCATATATATGAGAATATAATTTGCATATTAACTCCCTTTACCTCCATCTTTAATATGCAAACCATAATATATGAGGGTGGGTATGGGGAGAGTTAATATTCAAACTATAATATATAAGGGTGGGGCTACAGGGAGTTAATAAGCAACCCATATGGAAGTTAATAGGTACAAACCTTAATAATAATTATGGTTTCCACATTAACTTCCTACAACCCTATTCTCACTCTCATATATTATGTGCAAATCATAATATATGAGAGCGAGAGTGAGAGTGGGGATGCCACGACACCAAAAATTATAATTAGTATGGTTCACATATTAACTCCCCTCAACCCAACCTCCACCCTCATTATTATAGTTTGGTATGGTTTACATATTAATTGCCCCCATTCTATCTTATAGTTCGGTATGGTTCATATTAATTGCCCTCATGCTCACCCTCATATATGTGGTACTCATCCTCATATATGGCGAGGGTAGATTTGCATATTAACTTTGTCTACCCACTCTCATATTATATGGTTTGCATATTAACTCTCTCGTTTATATAGAAATTTTTTTGACATAAATTTTAAATAAATGTAATTGTGAAATCTCAATTAGATAAAAATAAGTAAAATAATTTATTATTAATCTAATGAACTTAATAATGAATTTAAATATTCATTGGAAAGTGTGAAATTGTTAATAAATATATTATTAAAATATTTTTTTGGTATGAAGATGATTTATTCAAAATTTGTAATTTTAATTTAAGAATAAATAAAAAAATATCACAGTTAAGTTTTATGAAAATTTTGAAAAATTTTAAAATAACGAAACTGATGGCATATTATAAATTTTATTTTATTAATTTGGGAATATTTTAGATAAAAATTCCTAATTTTAGAATAATGAAAATAACAGATATTATATCAAATTTAGTGATTACTAAAAAGTAACCATTTAACTTTGCAGACTATGGCCCATACTATATTAAATTTGAGTGATTAAGGATGCCCATATTATATCTGAATTGAGTGGTTACGAAAAATTAGGAATCTTAACTTAAGACTATGGCCCATATTCTATTAAATTTGAGTGATTAAGGATGCCCATATTATATCAAAATTGAGTTGTTACGAAAAATTAGGAATCTTAACTCAACTCCTCTTAAGATGCTGACAAATTAAGTCGATGACAATGAATACGAGAGGATAGGGAATCTATGGATCTAAGTTCCCCACTTTGTTCAAAAATCATTGATTGGGAAACTTCTCTATATATAGGCGAGCCGGTAGCAATTTCGTTTCACAACTACTGTGCAGTCCATTTCCAAGTGTGTAGGGCGGAGAAATCTGTGAGACACCCGCCATCACCATGAGTACTTTGGCTGTAGATAATGCAGAAAGACGAGTAGGCGATTATCATTCCAACCTGTGTGACGATGCTCTCATACAGTCGCTCTCCACGCCTTATGAGGTGATTCACTTTCATTTTAATTTGTTTCTTTTTAATTACTTTACACACAAACATGTCAAAGCACGAAAAAATGCTTTGTATAAGTTCCGCTTCAGTTGTAGAAACTTCAAGAGACATGATCCACGGGGTACTCTGCGAAAACATAATGGAGTTGTTTATAATGCGATTTTTTGGAGATTTTGGTGACGGAATCCGGCGGAAGAAATTGAGGTTAAATCTTGATTTGTTGCAGTTAAAATGGTTTTTTAATTCATATTTGGGTTCAGCACCCTGGAAAACTCCTGGGACACTTTCATTGTGCAGAAACTAGCTATCAAACTTGCGATTCCAATAAATTCCTGCAAGATTTCAAAAAGTTTCAAAAAATCGCGTTATAAACAACTACAATTCTAATTCAAATTAAAAAAACAACACACCGTCCCTACCACACTACCTACGCTCATTAACTTCTTTCTTTCGTTCCTTCTTTAGAATGGACTGATTCTCTCTTGTACTCCAATTTCCCATATTTGGAGTTTGAAAGAGCTCTAACCTGCACTGCAATTTACGATATTTGGAGTTTGAAAGAGCTCTAAGATTGGTTTACTGTACCAATCTTGTACTAGCAATGTTCAGTTTTGTTATTTCCAGGAATCAAAGTTGATAATAGCTTACGAACGAACAAATATGTATTATTTTTTTTCAAATGTGGTTTATTATATCTATAATTTAGTACTAACAATTTTTATTAACAACATCTATCTGCCATTCCGAAGAATCAAAGTTGATAATTGCTTTATAAATAAATATGTCAAAGCACAAGATTCCTACTGTAAGAATCTGTTATTAGCAACATTTAACAACAACATCTATCTGTTATTCAGAAAAATTAAAATTAATAATTACTTTACAAACAAACATGTCACAAGCACTGCAATGCAATTTACATGTCACAAGCTCTAACCTGCACTGCAATTTACTATATTTGAGCAGGCATCTCCGTACCGTGATGTTGCTGAGAAACTTATTGGCGAAATAAAGGAGATGTTCGCTTCAATTTCGCTTGAAGATGGAGACGATGAGACATGTTATTTCCTTCAACGCCTTTCGATGGTCGATAACGCTGAGCGTTTGGGGATTAGCAGGCATTTCGAAAATGAAATCAAAGCAGCCATTGAAGATGTTTACAGGTATAGCCACTGTTTATTTTTTAACGCGTAGTTTAATTATTAGATGTTTTTTTTTACCTTTTTCTCTTTGAGTAACTATTTATTTTTTAATGTTTACTATAATTATTATATGTTTTTTGGATTTTTTAATGTTCAGTATAATTATTAGATGTTTTGGGACTTTTTAATGTTTAGTATAATTATTAGATATTTTTCACCTTGAGTAACCATTTATATTTTAATGTTCAGTATAATTATTAGAATTTTTTGTACTTTTGAATGTTTAATTTTGGAATTTTTATAATTATTAGATGTTTTTGAACTTTTTCTCCCTATTCAGTAGCCATTGAAGATGTTTACAGGTCAATCCAGATGGTTATATAGCCACTGTTTTTTTTTAATATATAAAGCATAATTTTATTATTAAATATTTTTTTATTTTTTAGTTATATAGTCATGTAAAAAATGAGAAATCCAAAATAGCTAAGTGTCAAAGAAATTATATTTTATAAGCCTAATTTATTATTAAATATTTTTTATATTTAATATATAATTTTATTATTAAATATTTTTTTAATGATGTTTTATAATAGATTAATTTATTTATTTTTAAATAATAAGTTTAAATTGTTGAATTTATTTGGAAAATCTATAATTTCATAATAAAAATTTTTAGCAGAAGGTGACTCAAAAATTTTAAAAATATAATAATTAAATTAGGCTGCTTTTTAATAGTAGTTGTTGTAGGTTTCCTATTTCAATTTAAGGTGGAAGAGGATTTTTCGACTTTCTTCTTTTATTTTTATTTGATCCCTAGATTGATTCTTAAGGGAATATGCTCAATATATGCTTCAGTTGAATGCTTATCAATGGTTGTAGTGTGTTACATAGTTTGTTAGGTTGCATTGACTTTTAATAAGTTAAGAAAATTAGATTCATGCCAAATGGCTACCCACCTACCAATTTCCTAGGGATTTAAGATTATTCTAATTCTAATATATTCATATTCTAATTAGATGGAGAAATTACTATATAGACAAATTTTATTTAGCAAAATGGTCCATTTTACAATAAGATGTGTAATTCTTTTTTTTTCCCAAATTAAATTATATTTGTGCCACATGACTCTAGACCCACCAATTTTGTAGGGATTTGAGATTATTCCAATTTTAATAAGTTCATATTTTAATTAGATGGGTAAATATTTATTTTTCTTCTCTGTAAGTCTAGGCTAATTTATATTACAAAAAACAAAATTTACAGCAAAGTTACACCAGGGCTGTGGCCCTGCATCTTCAGCGGGATTGTCTCCATGAAAAACCTTCTGAGTAGCATCATTACAAAAATGATTCGACGCAGTAAACCTAGAAGCCGCCACAGTGGATATGTGAACTGACACGGTGGATTGACAAACCGACACAATGGACATATTGACTGACATAGTGGATACAAAATCCGATATGGACGACACATAGACAGAAAGACAAAGAGCACAGTATATCGACATGGAGCAAAAAGAGTTGCTTTCCTGGCAGCATTGAGCGAAATGACAGCGGAGTTAATCCTCATCGGTCGTCTGGGGCTCCTCCTTCGCCGGTCCTTTGAGCTTCTGCGAGACCTCCCCATCCTTCACCTGCCCTTTGGGCTTTTGTGAGACCCTCATTTCCGCGCTCAATGCTCTCTGAACCGGATCACTAGGGCCTGCTTCGTCCATTTGAGTGGCTGGGGGAGCGTAATTTGGGGGAGGCCCTCGCATATCGACCACCGGCACGTCCAGATTATCCAGAGGTCCTCTGTGGTTATTGCAGTGTTCCACCGTGACTGAAACTATAAGAGTATTGTTTTCCAGCGTACAAGGAATTCGGTAACGAACAGCCGGGTGCTCCAGATGCCCACATTCCAGAATTTCTCCCCACCCCCGCATAGCTCCGCGTCCTACAGGTCTGTTTGAGCTTCTAATGTGCTCATATGCTATTTCCGCCGAGGAGGAGGGCGAATTGACTCGGCGCTGGGCTGCAGAGCTGCCCCGTGAACCACCCCTACGACTACCCATCCTTGGCCTCTCCCGCGGCATCGTCAATTCAACCTTCGAACCAGAATCCCACAGAGAATTTGTGCTCAGAATCTCCTCCGCTAACCTCTGCTTGGAATGTTTGCAGGTATGACTCCAGGCGACCGGGGGAGCGTAAATAACGAGCGCCATTTGCCTCGAACTGAGCTGCGCAATGAATGCACATTGAACCAGCCATAAACCCAGCATTGAAGCCGAGTATGCGGAGCCTCCCATCGCTTTTATTGCCTCTGCGGTCGGGTGCGTCGTGGCATGTCTGGGCTTATGACTGCCCACGTGACTTGCCTCCGCCGACACCTGTCTATCCCGCTTGTTCTCCACCCGCATCCGGGATAATTAGATAGGTAAATTAATATATAAGCAAATTTTTTTTACCAAAATGGTCCATTTTACAATAAGAATAAAATGTGTAATTCTTTTTTTTCTTTGCAAGTTAAAGTTGACCCATAACTTTTTTATACATAGTTAATTATGTAAATATGTATATTGATAAAACATTCTTGATATTGCAATAATTTTTTTTTTACAATATTTTTTTTATATTTATGAAACTTTAAACTATATCAACTACATTAATCATTGGGATGATAAAAACATTATAGGTATGAGATATATTTTTAATATAATTATGCTACTAAAATACACAACGTAACAATGAATTGTTTTGACACAGCAGTCATTGGAGTGACAAAGGCATTGCATGTGGGCGACATAGTGTTGTTGCTGATCTCAACTCAACTGCTTTGGCATTTAGAACTCTACGATTACATGGATACAGCGTGTCTTCAGGTATGCATTTATAAAACGATAGAATACATAGATATAAAGAGATAGAATATTTAGATATTATATATGTTTTGGGTTTCCAAAAATAGAAAATACTAAAATGATTAGGTTTAAAAAAATTATTTTATAAATAATTATAATTTAAATTTATTTAAAATAATAAAAACTTATTATTATTAATTTAGATAAATAATATATTTAATTTGGAAATAAATAATATATTAAATATATTATTATAATAATTTCAATTTTTGTGATAAAAAGTACTATTATTATTAATTTAGATAGATAATATATTTTATTTGGAGATAGATAATATTTTAAATTTTATTATGTTATAGGAATGTTTACTTTGGAATAAAATTTTTAGACTTTTAATTTAATTATCAATGATCATTAGGTAGATATTCTCAGTAGCATACACGAATCAAAAGTTGACATTTATCTAAGTAATTATGTATTTTTTGTTCTTTTAATTAAATTGATTAATTGGAAAAAAAAATGTCACATAAACAAGTGTCACATGAATTAACTTATTGTTTCTTTCGCATGTTGTATTGATAAGTTTTGGTATCAGCTCATGGTATTATAACAAAGCTTATTTACAAGTTTAGAATCTAAATGGCAAAAAAAGTAAATTTCATGGATAAGAATCTTGTTCCATATTTTTTCAAATATATATATGTTTAACTTATAAACTATTATTTTTATAAATTATTAAAATAAAATTATAATTTAATTACCTATTAAATGATAAAATATCATATAAATTATGAGATTTCAAATCTTTAAATATTTATCCAAAAAAATTATTTACAATAATTATCATAAAAATCATTCTAATTATAACACCTTTTTAGATACAGTTGAAAAAACTGAACACAAATTTACTTTGCTGAGGCTTTAAGACAAGTTTTTATTTCATTTACAGATGTTTTTAAGATTTTCCAAGACCAAAAGGGGGAGTTTGCCTGCTCTGCCAATCAGACAGAGGGAGAGATCAAAGGCATTCTCAATTTACTGCGGGCCTCGTTAATTGCCTTTCCTGGGGAGAGAGTTATGCGAGAGGCTGAAACCTTCGCTACAACATATTTAAAAGAAGCCCTAACAAAAATTCAGGGCTCCCGTCTCTCGCAAGAGGTGAGCCACCGGTAAAAATTTAGAACCTCCTACTTGCTTGATATTATATTATATTTTGACATTTAATGTTGTGGGTCGCAGATAGAGTACGTTCTCGAATATGGGTGGCTCACAGATTTGCCGAGATTGGAAACCAGGAATTACATTGAAGTATTAGGAGAGGAGATTACGCCATATTTTAAGTAAGCTGAGGAAACATATCCGTTTGTTTTATGATATAGTTGTTTGTAAATTTATGAGTTATGGATAATTGGATTTTAGATATTACTAGATTTTGGTATGGGATAGATACGAGTGAAATTATTGGTATGGGATAGATGGGAGTGAAATTAATTATTTAATTTTATTTATTAAGTTTTACTAGTATTATTGGTTAAGGATAGGCTTTCCTAAGATCCAGATTAAACCTTATGGAAGCTGTTGCATTTCTGTTAGGGGAAGGCACATGCTAAAGTCTAGTCAACTTAGGACCCACGTCACGGTTTCTCAAGCCATAAGTCAAAACTAGAAAAACAAAAACACAAAAGACAACTTGACGAACAAAAAAACTATTTAACTTTAATCATGTTTATCAAATTTTTGAAATATTTTAAAATTTACAATCTAATCATTCTTGAAAAAAATTACAAACACATAAATAAATTTAACTATTTTACTTCATTATTTTTAAAATATTTCAAAATTTACAATCTAATCACCCACCCAAAAATTGCAAACACATTATAAGTATCACTATTAATTAGTGTCTATCTAAATTGCTGAAATTTGAAAATTGCAATTTTCTTTTGGTTTTTTCAGGAAGCCATGTATGGCAGTTGAAAAGCTTTTAAAGCTTGCAAAAATAGAGTTCAATCTCTTTCACTCCTTACAACAGACAGAGTTAAAACATCTCTCCAGGTAGATGAACTGTGCCACTGGATTTTCTCTTCTTCACATACAAACTTGGAATTGGGTGCTCTGATCATCTAATATTCATCTATAAATTTTTTATGCAGATGGTGGAAAGATTCGGGTTTCTCTCAACTTACATTCACTCGGCATCGTCACGTGGAATTTTACACGTTGGCCTCCTGCATTGCTATTGAGCCCAAACATTGTGCATTCAGACTGGGCTTTGCTAAACTGTGCTATCTTGGAATAGTTTTGGATGATATTTATGACACTTACGGAAAGATGGAGGAGTTGGAACTTTTCACAGCAGCAATTAAGAGGTGACCATTGTCATTTTAGTAAAAATCAGAAGAGTTTTAGATATAAGCCAATAATTATTTTTAGCTGTTTTAAAAAAATTACTGTTATATATTATTATTTTATAAGGTTATTGTTTTCGTCAAGTTGTTTGTGTTCTTCTAGGTTTGATATGTGGTTGAGAAACTCCTATTCATGGGCATCTAAGTAGTCAAAAGGGATTGCACCCGTTTGTGTTCTTCCAGGCTTGACATGTGGCTTGAGAAACTCTGACCCATGGGCATCTAAGTAGTCAAAAGGGATTGCACCAGTTTGTGTTCTTCCAAGCTTGACACGTGGCTTGAGAAACTCCGACCCATGGGCATCTAAGTAGTCAAAAGGGATTGCACATGTTTGTGTTCTTCCAGGCTTGACACCTGGTTTGAGAAACTCCTACCCATGGGCATCTAAGTAGTCAAAAGGGATTGCACCCAAATCACCGGGGGATTGCACCCAGCCTTCTGCCACACCAACCCTAAATTCACTGGATTTTAGCATATCCCCTCCCCTAGTACATGCTCAATAGCCTAGATGTTTGATCTTGGGTGGCCTTGCACTTGACTTCACAAGGTCATCCTTATTTTCATGATCAACTTTTAAATATTTCCATAATTATGACCTAAGTCAATTGTTTAACTTGGCTCATATCATTTAAATTTCTAAAATTTACAGTCTAATTAAAATTCCTGAATAACTAATATCCCTTTTTGATAATTTTAATTTTAAAATAGCAATATCAAATAAGGTTAATAAATTTTAGAAATCTGAATAATATGACTTAAAGTACTTTGTTCATATTCATCAAATCCATAATATTTCAAACTCTGCAATAAACACAAAGATGACTCTAATTGACTTCTACTGATGGGAGATTCCAATATTCAATTACTAGAAAATTCAATAATTAACACTTAATTTGATCTGCCCAGAATCAACACCAGACATAAACTCACAAAGCACAAACAAACCAATTACAGTAATCACTTTCAACAATGATTTTACAACCAAGGTCAATATGAATTTACAAACAAAACCAAATAAAATATAGGAATCAATTTCAACAGTGATTTTAGAACTTTAGTTACCTAGAAAAACTGAGAAAAAAAAAAAATCACCTTTCCCAATGATTTTACATGAATAAGGATTAACCATTAACTGACTTAGCAAAATTGTGTTGATTTGTATAAGTAATAATGTTTTGGTATTTTTTATGAGTTGTAAATTTGTTGGTTGATATAAATTTAGTTACATCAAATTTTTAGATTTAGCATTCGAATTTCAGAAAAGAAATTAGAGAGAAACTATTTTTAAGAAATTAATGAGGTAGAATTCATGTGAATATTTGGGATGGTTTAGAATTAGTGTTTTGATGGTGTAAAATTGGAGTCTTGAATTTCACAGTATAAATTTACTGTTCAGTATAAAAGTTTATTGTGTTCAGTATAAGTCAGCTGCAGTTAAGCAGATGAGTCAGGTATAATAAAGTATGAAGTATATGAGTCAGTGGAGTACAACTTTTATAAGGAAACTTTTATCAAATTTCTATTTTGGTTCTTTCTTTAAGTATTAAACTATCCCGAAAACTAAATTCAGCCTCACTTAAATTGAAAGAAAGAAAAAAAAAAAAAACTTCGCTGAACATTTACCCATTAACTGTCTTATCCGTTTTGTAATCAGATGGGATCCATCGACCACAGAGTGCCTTCCTGAATATATGAAAGGAGTATACATGGCATTTTACGATTGTGTTAATGAAATGGCTCGACAGGCGGAGAAAACTCAAGGCTGGGATACGCTGGACTATGCGCGAAAAACTGTATGCAGCAATAGTTAATCGAAATAATAGATTTATTTGCACATCAAAAACTCTTTTCTGATGCATGAAATGCCTCCTCGAATTTTGTTTTTTTGCTGTGCAGTGGGAAGCTTTATTCGATGCGTTTATGGAAGAAGCAAAGTGGATCTCCAGTGGTTATGTGCCCACATTTGAGAAATATTTAGAGAACGGGAAGGTGAGTTTTGGGTATCGAGCAGCCACACTGCAACCCATCCTCACACTGGACATTCCTCTTCCTCTACACATCCTGCCAGAAATCGATTTTCCATCCACCTTTAATGATTTGGCATCTTCCATTCTTCGCTTGCGAGGTGACATTTGTGGCTACCAGGTGAACTGACATTTTTTGTTAGGCATTTTTATGTAAATTGCAGTTTTTGGGAATCTCTAGAAATCTGAAATCAAGAGAAAGATCAATTAACCCTTCTCCTCCTGACCATATTCCCTGAATCTACAATGTCATTTCCAATGAAATCAATTGTTTTGGTTTTGAATTTCAACTGCATGATAGTGATCACAGTACCCCATGGTGATTGCAGGCCGAGAGAAGTCGTGGGGAACAAGCTTCTTCGATATCCTGTTATATGAAAGATAATCCGGGATCAACTGAGGAAGATGCTCTGAGCCATGTCAACGCCATGATCGGTGGCAAGATCCCTGAGTTTAATTGGGAGTTTATGAAACCCAGCAAGGCTCCAATTTCTTCCAAGAAATACGCTTTTGACATTCTCAGAGCTTTCTACCACCTCTACAAATACCGAGATGGCTTCAGCATTGCCAAAATTGAAACAAAGAAATTGGTGATGAGAACTGTCCTTGACCCTGTACCAATGTAAGTCTATCAATAAAGTCTGAGTCCTTTCGAGAACTGTCCTTGTCCCTGTACCATGTTAAGTCCTATTCATAAGTCCTATTGAGTACATGCAATACATATGGACCATGGAAGCCTAAGGAAGCTTAATATCATTCTAAGAGTTCTTTTATCTTCTATGAGAAGTTCTTTTACTCAAGTAATTGCCCCATTTCATCATGGAACTCATCAAATTGCCCCATTTCATCATGGAACTCATCATTGTTTCTTTAGTTTATTTTTAAAATGTTGATTTTCAATCTTTATGAAAATAGATTGATATTTTTTATACTAAAATTCATCTCTTTAAAGTATCTAGATTTGCTTTTATTTTTCAATTTTTTTTATGGCATCATTGAATCTATCGAACACTTAGAGAAATTAAATTCCCTCTATTTGGATTTGTTTCTTTTTTTCCTAAATATTGTCGAATGTATTTATATTTATTTTTTATTCAATTTAATTTTGTGTTATTTAAGATAGAGTCCACTTGTATTTAAAAAAAAATGTAATATTATGTTTATCATTTTACTCATTTATTTCTAACAACTTCAACCATTATGGACAATAGAGCATCTCACTATTCTCCGTACAAAAATTTCCAATAGTCATGTCTTTCTCATTAAGAAATGAGAATATCTCATACTTTTCCAATAGTCATATCTTTCTCTTTAAGGAATGAGAATATATCATACTTCTTAAATGTTACATATCGAAGAGTAAGTTAAAGCTATAACATGATACTCTAAGGTAAGTTATAATTTCTTTCTAACCCACAATAATTTATGAATATCGATAAACATGCATCATCCCGACCACTCGACCACTAGTTAAAATTGAACACTTATTACCCCTTCCAAGGCATTTAAACCTATCTTAAAAGGGTAATCCAAAAAATACCCCTAAAAGACGTAAATTTTTGAAATCATGTATTATCTATAAAGGGTAATTGATTCATCACAAAATATTTTCCTTTGACATCTAAAAACTAAAATAATCTCTATTATGGTTGACTCTTAGATATCCCATGATATAGTCTACCCCTCCACAACATTAATTCCATCATATGTATAGAGAAATATTCTACCACTATTTTGGTCTATGCACTTTATTATGTGTCATTGATCTCGATTGGATCATTTTATTGTTTTTCATCCATCTTGATGCTTTTAGAGTGCAAAAAAGTGGGTGGATCAACTAACGAGACCATTTTCACTGGGGGAGCCTATCTTTTCAAATTAAAATATGAAAACTTTCAGGAGCAATTTGAGGCATCAAATGTTGTTTTTTAGGGGTAAAAATTTGTTGCTTAAGTGTCACAATTTGTTGTGTAATTCTACACACAAAAACCTTTCCAACGATGCAATAATTGCCTCAATCAAAGTTTGTATGCAAAAGTTATGCCACTCAGAAGTTGACCTTCCTATTTTGACTACCATAATTCAAGAGGATGCCACATCAACCCCCATCATTCATCGAAAAGGGACTAGCTAGGAGATCATGATGAAAAATACTCACAAAGAGTCTATATTTTAACTCTAGTTAAGATTTGGAGTTTTTGACGGTGCTGGACCCGCCAACATGTTAGAGGGTCTCCTTGGTAAGAAGTCCCAATTAGACTCAGGCCGTTTGGTGTAGGAGTCCCAGCATTGGGTCGTATGGTAATGCCTTGACCACGATTTCACATAGAGGCAAGTAAGATAACTCCGTTAATAGCAAGGGTGTGACATATGCAGAGCCAAGGAAGGTGCATGAGAGGTTCCAGCACACGGGGGTTGAGATGAGTGCACCCCTTGGAAACCTGTGATAGCATGGAGTTAAGAAGGGAACACATGATCAAGGATGCATCACAACATGGAAAAGGAAAGTTAGCTAGCAATCCAAAGTGATGGTTAAACCAACAACACAATTAAGAAATATTCATACATACATACACAGAGATATACATGCATGCGTAAGAAAACAAATACATATATCATTTAGAGTAAACATATAGTTGAAATACAATACAACATATTCATGAAACATGTTGCCTCTTGTGATATTAATAAGTGTAAGTTCCAGTTCTAACAACAGAACGTTACATCCACAAATGCCTACTCCCCCAAAGAGATGTACTAGCTCTGCACAGTGGAGAAGCCAAGGCTCATTTCAATATTGTCCAAGCTCTCTCTAAGATAGTCCTATAGAAATCTTGGCTGACTAGAAGCCTAGCAATGAGTTATGAGGGACTATTTATAGCAAAGGGTGGGGTGACCTTTGACATTCCCCTTTGTGACAGTGCATCTACCCTCATGACTCTGCATCTACTTTATGATTGTTAAATCCAACTATCGACACTTGAACTTGCAATTGACAAGGTGTTACATTACAATGCACATGTACCCATGTGAGACAAAATGGGTTTGAGGAAGCCATGCAAGACATTACTATGACTCGAACAACCATGGGAAGTCCGACTCTTCAACATCCTCGCGATGATCAATAATAGCGTACTGATGCCAATATTGGTAGTCTGTGATGGTGTTTGTGTACTCCAAGGTGACATATTTTTGGAACTTGACTCTTGCCTCCATAGCATATGGGTACACTGCTCAGGCTCCTCTGTCCAACTCGTCTGAAAGCATGTGCATCATTGTCTTCAATGCGGTCGGACCGACAACATACTTGTGCATGGTGTCTAAACTGATTAGCAAGTCTAGGCTGGTGGCTATGCGCATCAACTTGTCAAAGTACGAGTCAATCTCTAGTCGGACTTGTGCCATTGTCTTCGCTTGTGTGAGAGTCCCAATAGATGGGATCGCATGTGTGCACACCACAACATCCATACGCTTGAATACATGTGCATGGGAGGCCTGTAGACTAGTGATGAGCTATGGGAGCTCTTCATAGTTCTGAATCTGACTTTGGATGTGTTCCTTCAGATCAACCGCTATGGGCTTCATCATCTTAGGCAAGTGAAGTGGGGCTCCCTTGTATCTCATCATCCACATATGCGTGCAATCAAGATCAACATGTACGTTTGATAGGATACGTGCTCTTCTAGCACATCGTTACTACCATCCATTGAGATGGACGACTGCCTTATGCACGGTACCAAACTTGGAATACAACGCTTGCATAAATATGTCAAGGGACAATACTTCATCTAGTATTTCCTTCTTCAGTTCTTCTCGAGCAAACGTTGTCACCGACTCTGCTCCTTGCTTCGATGTCTGTAGCTCCTTAGCCATTCGCTCATTCTAAGATATCATAAAGCGAACACTTGAGCTAGTGGCTTCAGCATATGCTCTAGTGGCATCGACGAAGGCTGTTGGATGTTTGCACAAGCCAGACACGATCACTTGTTCCTCGTCCTACGCAAGAGATGTATGATCTTCCAGAGTTGACAGTCTGCAAGATTGTGTAATTCTATGTTGAGATTCATCGAATGAGATGTTGTGCATCTCTCCTTCCAGCTGATCTCCAAGGATCTCAGTGTCTCCTTGGTCATTTGGGACTTGCTCATCTTCTGGATGTGGTGAAGCTAGTGGGTCGACCCTTGGTGGTGAGGCATGAAGTCGATGTCTTGCTCTAACTACTACTGCTCCATGTTCGTATCCATCTGTTCAAGTGCTTGCTCTATCCCCTGAGGGAAGTCCTACTCCTGCGATGGTTAATCCTTTTCGGTTGATGCCAGTTGTTCTGATGAGTCCACTACTTGTACATGCATTGTTTCATCCATTTGCACATGTTGCACCCCCTTCTGCACCTGTTTTTGTTGTTCTTCCCTCTCCTGTTTGCGCAACTCCTATTCCTTTTAGAGTTGCTCCTTCAACTCATGCAACTCCTTCTCTGTTTCCTCCATTCTCTGTTTCTCTCTCTCTACTTTTCCGTGTTTAGCTTCTCTCGTTGTTGCCTATTTTCCTCTATGGCCAAAGTTGCTTTCTCCACAAGTGGATCTGCTTGGAACTTGTAGATTTTCTCTTCCTCCATGTGATCAACAATCTTCCTCTTGCCCTTATCACGCACTAGTATGTTCATCTCTACTACTGCTATTGCTTCTGGTGCTCTCCAAGATGTTGCTTCACGTTGCTTCGCTAACCACTCCACAACAAAGTCGGCCTGTTCATTGGGTCTGGAGAAAATATAGCAATATCTCCATGGGTCCTCCTTTACCCAATGAAATGCCTCGTGGATCCAATTGAATTGTACTCTTGTGCATTAATCTTTCACAAGACAATGTGGGTCATACAGATTATAACTTCTGAGGTTGAATGGATACTTCTTCATCTGCTATGGTTCGACATCCACACACTTGAAACTCCAGATCTCGTATAACCCGATGTGCAGCGGAAGAGCGAGCCAAGGTGCCTTCTTCTTCCGGTGCAACCTAGTTGTCAATCCTGCTGAGATGCGATATGTTACTTCCTGCATGACGAGCACATCCAAGGCAAACTTCGGTAGAACATGCAGAGGCTTCTCCACACTATACATCCATATGAAGGTGCCGGATAGTGATGCATACCAATCAGCGATGTCTATCAGTGCCTCCATTGTCACCATCAACATGTAGGGTGGATCTTGTTCGAATATCATCTTGTAAACTCAGGTGACAAAATGATCGGACAACCGTGTGATAACTATTCTAAAGTTGCATTCGGATAACATCTTACAATAAGTGTTCACAACAGTCTCCGCTGGTGACCATGCCCACTTCAAGCCCAAGACCCTTGTCGGTCACAGACTTCATCCAATATGTAGGCGAACATGTAGATTTCTGCTTGCATACCTTTGGGTTGTTGTCGAGCCCTTGTTACCTGTTCCTTCAGTTGATGAGCCAACATGGCGGACCAGTTACATGCTTTGTCCTCTCTGTCTAGTCGGTCTATCGTGATCACCCAACTTTGTGGGAAGGATTTCGAGCTTTCTTGGCCATACAATCGATACGAAAATATGACCAAGTATTGAACTGCCTTCCGCAATATCTTTGTCTTATAGATCTGGTTGGGTGTCATCCTGAATCTAGCTGGCTCCTTTACCCAGTTCTTCAAAATATCTCTGGAGTTGGAATTATTGGTGGGTAAGTTGAAGGGAAAGCTCAAGGTCGGGATATGCTGGGCTATGCGCAAAAAACTGTATGCAACAATAGTAAATCGAAACAATAGATTTATTTGCACATCAAAAACTCTTTTTTGATGCATGACTTGGCTCCTTGAATTTTGTTTTTTTGATGTGTAGTGGGAAGCTTTATTCGATGCATTTATGGAAGAAGCAAAGTGGATCTCTAGTGGTTACATGCCAACATTTGAGAAATATTTAGAGAATGGGAAGGTGAGTTTTGGGTATCGAGTAGCCACATTGCAACCCATCCTCATGCTGGACATTCCTCTTCCTTTGCACATCCTGCAAGAAATCGATTTTCCATCGAGGTTTAATGATTTGGCATCTTCCATCCTTCGCTTGCAAGGTGACATTTGCGGCTACCAGGTGAACTGACATTTTCTGTCACGCATTTTTATGTAAATTGTAGATTTTGGGAATATTTGGGAATTTTTGTCGAGCATTTTTATGTAAATTACACATTTTGAGAATTCTTCTTTTACTCCGATAATCTAGAAGATCAAATAGTTCAATGAGAATTTTTCTTTTACTCAGATAATCTAGAAGATCGAATAGTTCAAAGAGATTAATTAACATTTCTTTGACCATATTCCAAGAATCTACAATCGACATGAGTTCAAAGTTTAAATCTATTACCCATTCAAAATGTTTGCATTGAGTTTCAAACTATTTTTGGTTTTGAATTTCAACTGCATGATATTGATCACACCCCATGGTGATTGCAGGCCGAGAGAAGTCGTGGGGAACAAGCTTCTTTGATATCCTGTTATATGAAAGATAATTCGGGATCAAATGAGGAAGATGCTCTGAGCCATATCAATGCCATGATCGGTGACAAGATCCCTGAGTTTATTTGGGAGTTTCTGAAGCCTAGCAAGGCTCCAATTTCTTCCAAGAAATATGCTTTTGACATTCTTAGAGCTTTCTACCACCTCTACAAGTACCGAGATGGCTTCAACATTTCCAAAATTGAAACAAAGAAATTGGCGATGAGAACTGTCCTTGACCCTGTACCATTGTAAGTCCTATCCATAAAGTCTGAGTCCTTTCCTCTTAATTCTATCCATAAAGTCTAAGTACATGCAATACATATGGAGAATGGAAGCCTAATTGATGATGAGAATTGTCCTTGACCCTGTACCATTGTAAGTCATATCCATAAAGTCTAAGTCCTTTCCTCCTAATTCTATGCATAAAGTCTAAGTACAGGCAATACATATGGAGAATTGAAGACTAATGAAGATTTAATAACATTCTAAGAGTAAATGTTTGTTTTTAATCTTTGTTGTGAAGTTTTTTTAGACTCAATGTTTTAGGAATGGTCTATTGCCTTATTTCATTATGGAAATTATCATTGTGTTTTTTTTAAATGTTGATTTTCTTCTTTATTAAAATAGATTGGTATTTTTAATACCAAAATTGGCCTCCTTAAAGTATTTATTTATTATCTTTTAATTCTTTATGGCATCACATTTAAATTGTATTTATCTTCAATTTAAATTGAATCTATCAAACACTTGCGAAGTTAAATTTCCTAATGTAATTATATGGACTTATAAAATGTATTTATATTTAATTTTTATTTAATTTAATTTTGTGTTATTTAAGATGGAGTCCACTTATATTGACAAAAAAATGTAATAATATGTTTATCATTTTATTCATTTGTTTCTAAGAACTTCTTCCCATTATGGGCTATAGAGTATCCCACTATTCTAGATACAAAAATTTCCAATATTCATATATCTCAATACAAAAAATTCCAATAGTCATATCTTTGTCATCAAAGAATGAGAATATCTCATACTTCTTAAATGTTACATATCTAAGAGTAAGTTAAAGTTATAACATGATGTTCTAAGAGAAGTTATAATTTCTTTCTAACCCACAATAATTTATGAATATCGATAAACATGCACCATCCCTACCACTAGACCACTAATTAAAATTGAACACTTATTATCCCTTTCAAGGGGTTTAAACCTATTTTAAAAGGGTAATCCAAAAAACACCCATAAAAGACATAAACTTTTTAAATCACTTGTTATCTATAAAAGGTATCAAGTATCATGAAATGTCAAAAGAATGGTCACATCTTCAATACCCTATCAAAGTCCCCACTTTTAATGATTGATTGGTCAATAAACATTGATTCATCACAAAATATTTTCCTTTGACATCTAAAAACTAAAATAATCTCTATTCTAGTTGGCTCTTAGATATTCCATGATATAGTGTATCCCTCCATAGCATTAAATCCATCATATGTATAGAGAAGTATTCTACCATTATTTTGGTCTATGCACTTTATTATGTGTCAGTGATCCGAGTTGGATCATTTTATTGTTTTTCATCTATCTCCATGCTTTTAGAGTGCAAAAAGTGGGTGGATCAACTAACAGGACCATTTTCACTAGAGGAACCTAGTTTGTCAAATTAAAATATGAAAAATTTCAGGAGTAAATTGAGGCATCAAATGTTGTCTTTTGGGGGTAAAAATTGTCGCTTAAGTGTAACAATTTGTTGTGCTATTATACACAGAAAAACATTTCCAGTGATGCAATAATTGCCTCAATCAAAGCCAATATGAAAAATTTATGCCACTCAGAAGTTGACCTTCCTATTTTTACTACCATAATTCAAGAGGATGCCACACCAACCCCCATCATTCATGGAAAATGGACTAGCTAGGTGATCATCATGAAAAATACTCTCAAATATTCTATATTTTAACTCTAGTTAAGACTTGGAGTCAAACCTAACCATTGGTAGGCTATCGATTGTTTTATAATCAAGTCACTATGAGGAAGATGGGTACCATTCTATTCGAGTGCATTTTGTTCCATAAAAGGACAAAGTAACCAAGAAGGATAAGGAGAGACAAAATTGAGAGGATTTGTGCATTGTAGCAACCAACGGGCCATACAGATCACTTCTTTGTTGTTGCATCTAGTTTCCATTTAGAAAAAAGAAGAGTGGAGCAACCTCACCTCCTGGCTAAGTTTTCTCCCAAAAGGTTTCCCAGGATATATCTTGTGTCAATTGTGGTTCGTGAATTTGCTTTAATTTGTTGTTCTATATTTTCTACATAGTTATAATTTGCATGGATACATAATAAACAATAATTTACTGATCCAAAAATCTAAAGACAAATGAACTAGTGTTGCATATATTTTGGATTTTAAGCATAATTTTATCATATTTGTTGCGAAAAACTATCCATCAACATACCCATGGAATTTTATGGATCAGTCAGTTAATGAGATCTTACAAAAGAAGCCTAGACACCTTGTCTTTGCGAATTGCCACTTAATTCATGTGTTATGAACATTGCATTTAGTTTACATACTTCATTTTTCTCAATCCCAAACTCATCATAGTTCCAATTTCTTTGTCATTTGTGCCTTTGACACTTGCCATGATTCCATTTTCTTTTTTATCTCCTTCTTTCTTGAAACATTGACATCAATATAATGATACTCTAGAAATATTTTGAGAATATTCCATAGCTCTCTTTCTCTATTCCTCATCCCAAGCCCAATATCAAAGAGGCATGTCTTTTATGGCATTGATGCTTGAACCAATATTTTTGAAAGTGGGCAGGATTATTAAGAAAGCTAGGATGAAGGTCATAATTTTTATTATTATCAAACCTATGCATTAGATATTTAGTCTCTAACATATCACTCTTCCACCCATTTTCACATGGTTTGAGAGATAATCTAAACAATTAATATCTTTCTCAAAGTAACATACTTAGCAATCTTGATTAGAAGATTCATTTAGTTTCACATTTCTACGGATCTTGGAAAGCTCCAAATTGTAAACATCTCAATTTAAATAATATGCAATAGATGCAATCATGCTAGGTTATCATATTCCTATAGGCTCATAATATAAGTAAAGTCTCTTCAATATTTTCATAATATTTTTGATAGAACTACAACCATTCAACAAATAATTTAAGGTGTAATACAAATTCTTCTTTTCTAATGAGATAAAAAATGAGAATGACTTGGCTAAACGAGAGTCGGATATGCTCAAAATATGAAAGTAAGATGCACTTCTTATACAACATATGAAAGCATGGATTACATCCTCTTTGATGTTGATGTTCACTAAAAATATTGATTTTATAATTGTGTTTAAAGTTCTATATTATATCCCACAGGGTGTAGCTTAGTTGATGATCACCTTGTTATGAAGTAATATGTAAAGCATGAGGTTCAAAGTTCAAATCCCCGAGGGTTAGACCAACCAAAAAAAAAGTTCTATATTATAATTTTAATATGTTAAAATTTCCCCAATAAATGTCATTCAATGATCCAAACTTATACATGAACGCAAAAAAATACAAATACAAACATAACCACAAAGATGCAGCAGAAATAAAACTTCATGTCATTAATAACAAAGAACTGAATGTGCTTACAGAAAGAATGGAAATAAACTATCTCGGGTAATGGTAGCTTATCTCTAAGAAGAGATGTGGCGGCTACATGCTTCTGAAATGTGTTACAATGAGGCTCAAGGGCCTTTTCATTATTGAACAAGATAAAACCCTAACCCCAAGAGATGGAATGCCAAGAGTTTGTAGGCCCCATTGGGGTTAGTTGGGCAACCAACTTCCCAAGGTCATAACTTGGTCATATGATCTTCGTTTTCCGTGTATGATACCTCGTTGGAAATATCTCTTTGAGTACTACAAGATTTGTGGAACGCCCTTTCTTATAGCTATGGGCCTGCTGTGGACCTCAAAAAACGTCGTCTACGGGGTCAAAACAACTCTAGAAGTTCAAGACCCAAGAAATTGCTAAAAATAATCAATGTTATTATAATCAAGGAAACAAATAAAACTAATTGGAGGTCTAGGTGGAATAGATGAGTGGCCACCAATATCCACCTAGATCAGTCCTCCACCCTTAGGAAGTAATGGCTCCTATTGCGTGTAGAGCCTCCATGAGGTGAGGAAATTTCTATTGAACCTGGTCCCTGGTGAACCACTTTCCCTAGTGAAGGAGTTTGCTCGCTTTGATAACTCGATATAGCTAGATCCTATACTAACGATTGTTCTTGGTCTATGTGTTCATAATCATGTTAGTTGTGGCATGTTGGATGCATCTTGGGTTGAGCTTTGTTGATGTCATTTGCTCAACAATGTCAGATGTGTCCAACAATGGGGGAACGTATGATCACATCAGGTCCACATTGAATACTAGGTGTAGGCCAAGGAATGGTGGAATGTTGAGCTCGAAGGAATTGTTTCCTATAGCCTTGGTGATGGTGTAAGACCAATATTGGAGCATGATAAGTTTGCAGTGAGGCCCAGTGAGGCTCAACTTCTGAAAATGTAACCAAACTTTGTCGCCCACCAAGAACCTATGTGGCACCTGATGTTGATCATGATGTTTCTTGTACTTAAAATTGGCTTGGTCCAATATGTCATGGACCTACTCACAGATGTACTGAATGTGCTCAATGAAGTTGTTAGCTCTGTCAGCTTCAACCTGTACATGAGTTGAATTTGCTTGAGTAGATGAAAATGGTATGACCACATCAATGGTACATAGTGGATGGAATCCCAAACCCACCTAAAAGGGAAAATGGCCAATTGAGCTATGGAGAGCTATATTTTAGTTGTGCTGGACATAGGGGAGTCTTTCATCCCATGTGTGTGGATGCTTCGAGTTGTACATGCGTAGAATGTGCATGATCATCCTCTTAACGACCTCTGTTTGGCAATCAGTTTGGGGGTGGAAGGTCATGGACTTAGTGAGCTTGGTATCCAGCATCAACTAGAAGCTTGACCAAAACGTACTTAGGAACTTGTTGACCTGAACTCAAGATAATGGATTGTAGGATCCTAAAGTGTACCCACACTCACTTAAAGAAGATATTAGCAGTATATTATATTATGATACTCTTCTTGTAGGGAACCAAAATGGCCAACTTAGGGAATTTTTCAACAACCATGAAAACACAGTCATTATCATGCTTAGTAGAAGGAAGTCCTGATAGGTAATCCTGGAGATGGATTCCCAAGGCCGACTAGGAGTAGGAAAATAAGTATATAGGCCTTGCTTCTTGATCATTGGTTTGGAAATGGCACGGGAAGTGTAGGATCTGATGTACTTCCCGAGATCCTATCAAAGGTTCGGCCAATAAAAATACTTCTACTGCACTACCACTATTTTATATAATCTGAAATGTACAACAACCTGACTATAGTGTGCATCCCAAATCATCTTGGCACGCTTGCTTGAAGGAACACAGAGGTGTCCTAGGTGGAATAACAGTGCACCCTCGAGGTGAAAATCAAGAAATTTTTTGCCTTCCAGGAGCATTTGGTACGTGTTGTTGAATTCTGGATCACTCTTATAAAGATTCAACCACCCCAAAGTCTCGTGTCCACAAAAGTCGAGCACAGTGGTCAGCGACATGATCGACATTAGCAGAGGAAGTATGCAACATTATTGGTGTTTCCCTTGTTATAGGCTATCTTTTCACACCTAATCAATCAGCCTCCTAATGGGATCAATCACCATCATATTCCCCCTTTACATCATCATTGCACAAATCCCTATGCATGAGTCTCTCATTATCCACAGTTTCTTCCCTGAACTACATGGATTCAACTGGAAGATTAATTCCTTAAAATATTAAGAATATTAATAACATTTCAAATTATTTTTTTTAAGAAACTCATTATGGAATTCATTACTGTATTTTTACTTTATTTTACAAATGTTGATTTTCCTTTTCATCAAAATAGGTTGATATTTTTTATACTAGAGCTCACCTCTTTGGTGTACCTTAATTTTCTTTTATCCTTCAATTTTTTGTGCCACCACATTTAAATTTGATGTATCTTGAATCTATCAAACACTTAGAGAAATTAGATTTTCTAGTGTAATTATTTGGACTTGCATTGTTTTTTTTTACTTCTCCTCAATATTTTCTAGTATATTTATATTTATTTTTTATTAAATTTAATTTTGTGTTATGTAAGATGGAGTCCACTTGTATTTAAAAAAAATGTAATATTATATTTATCATTTTATTTAACAAAAACTTCTCCCCATTATGAGCTATAGAGCATCCCATTATTCTCAATGCAAAAATTCTGAATAGTCTTTGTCATTAGGGAATGAGAATATCCCATACTTCTTAAATGTTACATATCAAAGAGTAAGTTAAAGTAATAACATGATGCTCTAAGATAAGTTATAATTTCTTTCTAACCCACAATAATTTATGAATATCGATAAACATGCACCATCCCTACCACTCGACCACTAATTAAAATTGAACACTTATTATACCTTCCAAGGGGTTTAAAACTATCTTAAAAGGGTAATCCAAAAAACACCCCTAAAAGACGTAATTTTTTAAAGTCACTTATTATCTATAAAAGGTAGCAAGTATCATGAAATGTCAAAAGAATGGTCACATCTTCAATACCCTATCATAGTCCTCACTTTTAATGATTGATTGGTCAATGAACATTGATTCATCACAAATTATTTTCCTTTGACATCTAAAAACGAAAATAATCTCTATTATAGTTGGCTCTTAGATATTCCATTATATAGTGTACCCCTGCACAACATTAAATCCATCACATGTATAGAGAAATATCCTACCACTTTTTGGTCTATGCAGTTTATTATGTGTCATTGATCTGGATTGGATCATTTTATTGCTTTTCATCCATCTTGATGCTTTTAGAGTGCAAAAAGTAGGTGGATCAACTGATGGGACCATTTTCACTAGGGGAATCTATTTTATCAAATTAGAATATGAAAACTTTCGAGAGAAATTTGACACATCAAATGTTGTTTTTTGGGGGTAAAAATTTGTCGCTTAAGTGCCACAATTTGTTGTGCTATTCTACGCATATTTTTTTTCCAGTGATGCAATAATCACCTCAATCAAAGTTTGTATGCAAAATTTATGCCACTCGGAAGTTGACCTTCCTATTTTGACTACCATAATTCGAGAGGAGGCCACGTCAACCCCCATCATTCAGGGACAAAGGACTAGCTAGGTGATCGTGATGAAAAATATTCTCAAAGAGTCTATATTTTAACTCTGGTTAAGAGTTGGAGTGAAAACTAACCATTGGTAGGCTATCAGAATGTGTTATAATCAATCCATTAGGAGGAAGATGGGTACCATTCTATTTGAGTGCATTTTTTTCATAGAAGAGTAAAATAAGTACTAGTGTCCTATGTTATAGTAGTCAAAAGCCAAGCTTAGTCTTTTTATTATTTTTGTTCAATTTGTAAAATGTTGCTATGATCTCTTAGAGATCAAGTTATTAGTTTTTTTGAGAGAAGTGTGAGATCATAATAGATTTGAGTTTTAATCATTGAGTTGAGTTTAGTGGTGTCTTATCAAGTTGGTCACAAGATCAAGTAATCATATCATCGTCATTATAAGTTGGTGTTGGCTCATCATTTGTGTTGCGCTTTCATATTTGAATTTGCAACTAATCATTTTAAAAAAAGGAGGCTTGGAATGCATGGAAGGTGAAAGATACATGCATTAGGCTCTTTTTTGGGAATGAGATCCCCCAAGGCAAGTTTTTGGGCTTAAAGCCCAAGTTTTGACTAAGTTCGATGTAAAGACTCCGCGATTTGTGGGCACGGAGCGCGAAGTTGTAATTGAGTCACAGGGTTGTCCGCCCATACTTTTGTAATGTAATGTCGGCTTGAGGGTTCTACCCATGGTCCGAAAACCATGGGATTGTATAAATAGAGTGAGGCTCTAAGTGTAAAGAGACATCGAAGAATCTAAGAGAAGATGAAGCATTGAGTCTAAGTTGAAGTGTAAAGTCGAGTCTTTGGGTTGTAGAGTAGGAGAAGGCTCTGCAACTGAGTGTGCAAAGGCCTAGTAGTCTGTAGTTGAGTATGCAGACCCCTGTAGCTGAGTGCACAGGGTGAAGCGAGTTTGTAACCATTGGAGAAAATAATAAAGAGAAGTTTCTTATCATTCTATGTGTCTTTTTCCTGTTTTATGCATTGAAGTATATTGGGTATGAATTGAAAGTTTATTGTTTATTTGTTGTGCAAACTCATATGAATGTGTTGAATAAGCGAATATAAGATAAGTATCTATTTACACAAATTTAACTAACAGTTATAAGAAGATAAGTAAGATCCACAGTAACTTAGGGAAAGAGCGCAAATCGCTGCCTTAGCAACGCGAAATCACCTCAGCCCCTGATCAGGGCTGCACGAAGGCCTCGCAGGATAGTAGAGTGTGCGAAGTGACCTGCACAAAGTCATTCCTAGTTGGACTAAGTTGACCCCTCAGACATCTCAAGGGTGTGGAAACTTGGTTCCAACATCCCCCCATACTGCTTCGGGTGAGACCTCAAACCGTGCTCCGCGGGTTGTTGCCGGAAGGGCCAATAATATAGGGATTTGTTTGGCTAATTAACTCCAAACCTGGGTCAGGCCACATAAAGCAAACAAATGGTTCCGTTTCCGGGACTAGAATCTACATAGATATGTCTAATGTCGTATCATTGGAATCTAACTAAGAAGGAAATTGAAGGTTGGTTAGACAAGAGAATTCACAAGTTCATGGTGCAGGATAACATGAATCCGCGACTGACAAAAGAAGAGTGGTTAGACTACTACCTGTACATGGAGCTTTACCTATTGAGTTGTATGAGTCGATCACGAAGCTAGAAGATAGCCAAGGAAGGTGGAAACTCGACAATCCTATTGTGTGGACCCCAGAGCTGGTGCGTAGATTGGAAGCATCGAAGGATAAGATCATTCACGCTGTTGATCATTGGCTCGATTAGATCATAGGAGGATTCATTACTAAGTTCACGGTAGATAATTTAGTCAGATATTGCGAGGTAGAGAAATACTTTCTCAGAGGACCGCAAGGTAAGTGTGTAAAGTCTCTGAACACTTGGATTAAAATGCTACTGTGCGAAAAGTGGATTATGTAGTTACATTAATGTTCGGGACTGTTATCACTCAAAAATTTTCCTTAAAAGTTTTGGAAGAAGAGAAGGCTTCAAAGTAACCACAAACCAACTTTTAAGCACAGGCTCTAGCTAGACTACGGCTCAGAGAGGACTCTCTCAATATAATTTAGCTATGTTTTCTTAGATATTAGGCTAGTTCTAGAGTTTGGGGGGGTTTTTGATTTGTATGAAGATATGGTGGTGGAATCCTTACAACAGGCTGATAGGTTGATGCCTTTAGGCCATTTGGAAATGGAGTCAAACAAGGGGCAGAAAATCTGGACTTAAATCACTAAAGGGAATGTTCAAGGGGCAAGATAGCAGAGTGAAGTGCAAATCCTTGGACTAAATGGTGAGATGAGTCTTAACGAAGGTGAGAGGGCAATCAAGAATCCTCAGACTAAGGATAATATGGGGGGTAAAACAATGAATCATGAGTAAAGGGCACTTAAGAATCCTTTACTATAGACCAGAGGAGAAAATACGGGAGCTAAGGAGTAGTTAAGAATTCCCTAGCTAAGATATTTTAAGAGAAAACATTAAGAATGTATAATAGTAAGATAGAGTGCAGCCAAGCAAATTCTGAAATAATATTCAAGTTAGACATTTAGACTTCTAAAACATTTAAGATTTTGAAACAACTTTAAGAGAGGTAAAACAACACAAGAGAATTACTAAATTGTATTCTGATTTACACATGGATCCCTTGAAATATCTAATCTTTATTTATCAATCCAGAATGCTAGCCCAGTTAGTGATACAAGAGCTTTTATAGTCTTTGAACAAAATTCTATTGTAAGTATAAGAATCCACACTACATACTTCGATTTGTGAAGTATTTATACAAAATGTTTTTACAAAATATCCCAAACTAACTTGGGAATTAATCTACGAAATTCAAAATATCTTCTCGCAGGAAGATAGTGACAACTATTGAACTGTTTTCTTGCTATCCCTTTTATTGTGGTTTAGCTAGAAGTTTATGGTTGCTATGCTCTGTGCTGACCAAAGGCTATTATCTTTTATACTAATACTCTTTGACACAGATACTCTTTGACCCTATAACCACTTGAATCTAATGCTCTTTTACCTCGTTGACTGTGTGTTTGACCTTTAACTGTGTTTTGTTATAGTAAGTCAGTCAACTTTTCCCATTCTTGATCTGTTGGTAATCAAATACTCATCATTCTCTGGTAAGTTTCATCTACCTCAGTGTATTTGGACAATTAAGGCTTATTTACGAACAGATGTTTCACCTCATGCTATAGGTAAAACAGATTTTCAAAAGCATTGTATAGTACCTTTCCTGTTGGCATTCTTGAAACCCGTGAAGTAGCCACTTGTTGTCTTGCTACATCCCTGAGTTTGTCATTGTAATCTCCTTGTTCCATAAGTTTATCATGAATGACTAAGGGATTAGGTAATCCCTTCTCTTTTAGCTTATCAAACTTAGCCATGAACCTATCAACGGCTACTTGCATTTCCTTGCTCTTTTCCTCTAACTTTTGCATAAGGTCCCTCTTGGTGAGGACTTTCTTTACCTCCAGAATAGTAGCAGTCCTATCTTCAGTTTCCAGTTCCTGTAATTGGTAGTTGTTCTTTGAATTTAAGAACTGGATAATCCTGGTAGCCTCTCTAGGCCTGTTGCCTAATTCTATCTTCACTTTCTCAATAGCCTCTGTTATTAATGCTATGAGATCAATTTGCTCAAATATGACCTGTATGGATGGCCAAATATCATTGAAAGAGTCAATGATATTGGCCCACATTTTTTCCTTGGATTCTCCAAGAGGCTCCTTTAGTGTCAAGTCTCTTTGCATTGACTTGAGATTTTCCTTTATCCTAACAGCCTTCTGTTCCTCCTCTCTCTGCATAATCTTAGCAAGCTTATAGTCTGTTTCTAAGCTTGCCACCTGTTCCTTTAACTTGTTTATCTCATTTGTTTGAATAGACATTTCTTCCATGGCATAAACAAGCTTGGTTGCTTCATCTATTGCTGTACCTGCTACTTTTGTGGAAGCTGCTGATGTACATGCTGCAGTGGTGATGGGCAAGGCAGTGCCTATAGGAGTTTTTGGAGCCAATGTAGCTACCAATGTAGATGGTATTGCAGTAGTCACTGTAGGGATTACAATTGCTGGTTTTCTCCCTACTTCACCTTGCTTCAATTGGATTAAGACATCTAATTCCTTCTTCGTGCTCCTCAACTGATCATTTAGCTTGAGGACTAAATCCATTAAGTCCTCATCCCGAGTTTGAGATTGCAACACCTCCTGTGTTTGTGGATGATGCAAGGAGGGTATCTTTAGTTGCTTCTTTAGAGAAGTAATGTCCTTGTTCTTCTATTTTATTAACTCTTCTGTTGCTTTCATATATTTGGGATCATGTCCCATCTCTATGATCAAGTCTTCCAAAGACTTGATTCTATTGTCCTTGGCTTGTGATGAAGCCTGTTCAAGTTGATATTGAGCTGAGATGTTGTTTAGGGAATTTTATAGTTGATGAACAGCTATGGACTTCCCTGTCAAGGTGGAGTAGATCATTTCTGCAGCCTGCTTGCGAAACTCTATTTGGTCCACAGGGTGAATATCCCTGGCCAACACCTCAAAATCAACTTTCTTGTAGTCAGTGGGTGTCCTTGGTTATTGCACGGTTGGTTGAATGAAGGACACCTGCATCTTCCCCTCTTTGATGTCAAAGGATGACATCAATCTATTCTGACTTGGAGTAGAAAGTTTGAAAAACTAAGCATATGTCTCAGCTTTCAACCTTTCATTCCTCATTTTTATCTCTTTGAATTTATCTTTGATACTTTTATCTTGTTCTGTTGGCCTTCTGAAAGACGAGGCCTCTACACTCATCTAACTTTGTATCATCTGGGTTCCTGAGGATGATGGGGGTTGTGTTTCCTCTAAAGGAGCAGTACCCATACTCCTTTCTGGCTCAGAATCAGTTATTTCAACTGAGCCATCAGTTTCTTCCTGTTCTGACACAGGATTGAGTCTAGGCCTTTTTCTTTGGCCTCTTTCATATTGAACATTGAACGCTTGTGTCCATGAACTTGATCCCTCCTCCCTGCCCCTTTTGGGATTTTTCTCCTCATTCAGAGGAGTCTACATGATAGGTGGAGTGCTCATTGTCCCTTCCTGAGGTGGTACCTACAGAAATGAACTTTCATCAAGTTGATTTTCCATATCTAATAATGGGTTTTCCACAGCAACTTCAGTATTATCCCTATCCTCTAAAGTGTCTTCCACCCATTGCAATTGGTTGGCATACTTTTCTATCTCAAGGATACGATGATGGATATAGGGAGACATATTTTTTTCTGCCTTCTTTTTCAGATGAAATCCAAAGGATCATATCTCCATATGAAGCTCTATTTTAATTTTAATCTTTGAAGGATTAGGTCTACCTCCTTTCTAGCTTCTCTGCTATTACAAATAAAAGGACCCAATTGGTCTTTGATCTTGAGTTGGGATTTCCTTTTTGCTTTAACAAAGTTTACCTCATTTGAATTTATTATCTGCCTATAGTACTCCAGGGAAAATAACCTCATTGGGAGGTATTTAGCTAGTTTGTATGGGGCAAGATGGCACCCATAATTCCTGATTTCAGTGTGGTTTTGGTACAAGTACCAATCTCCCACCTGATGATTGATGTTTAGATGAAGGACTCTCTGGACTCTCCTAATCTCAAGACTGATTCTTAGTGGAGGGGTTCCACCGAGCATGGTCATCACAAGGTGGACAAAGGAATCTATGAATTCATTGTATGAATAGGGGGAGGAATATTGATGAATCAATGGTGTCCAGAAGATGACTGATCTTGGTTGGCCCTTGGTGTCCAACTTTTTCAAGGTAAGTGGGAATCTGTCTGACTGATAATATAGGAAAAGGTGATACAAGACGGAGGAGTATTTGAAGACTCTCTCATTACTCATTCTGAGGAACTGTTCATGCATCCTGTCAGCTATGAACTGAGCATAGTCATATATGACAGAAGGAGGTTACCCTGCACTGTATATGGACATGAAGGCTAAAATAATCTCATCAATGTATTCACTGGTGGTATAACTTAGGACACTAGATATCATATCCACAATATTTCTCCCCCATGAGGAGAAAATGGTAGCTACATATGGATGAGGATCCTTTCAGATGTGTTTTTCTTCTATGATGAAGGTTTGGATTAATTGGGCCAATCTTGCAGGGCTATGTTTGGGATATAAGTCTAACGGGTCCCCAATTAAGAGGGGAGTCAAGATTCGGCCAGGCTAGAGTTGTAGCATCTCATTTATAGATTCAATAGTGATAGTGAAAAGTATAGCCTGGTTAGGGGACATGATGGCTCTTTGACTGGGGACATAGTTGGCATGGAAATAATGTAAAATTTCTGGGAAAATGTGGACTCTGGGAACTGGTACTTAGGTAAATTAGACTCCCAAAGACCAATTTCATCAGTGCGATTCAAGTATCTATCCCTACTTTGACAGTATACATTGAGCGGGGACTCTTGGACAGAGGTGTCCTTTATCTGGAAATCCCTATCAGCTAGGGGGAGGTGGTCCAGGCCTAAGTGGGGTGTAGAGATGGGTTTCACAGCTATGGCAATTGTGGCAGCCATTCTCAGTTCTTGTGGATTTGAGTACGAGGGAGGTGATTTATAGTATTTTAGGGCAATAGTGGTTCAACACAGAGTAGGCTTGAGTTCTTGAGTTTCTTCAATTAATTTTAAACTTAACTAAGAATACTCAATCACTGGTTTCTTGGAAATTGACACACTATTTGATGAATTGTGGTTTAAATACCTTGAACTGGGGTGAAATGGTTCTGAGCAGGGCGGTTGGTGACTGAAAATGGTTGAAGGGGTTCTGTATAGGCTACAAGGTTGTTTGGGTGGTCTGTGGCATATTTGGAGTGCAATTAGACGTGGGTTGATGGCTTCGACGTTCACAGGTGGTGTGCATGCGTATAAAGGTTTACAGTTGAAATACCAGTGAAAACAAATGATTTGGGGCTTTTTGGCTTTTATGCACAAAAATTTAGTTTTGGTGGGTACAGGGTGAATAATGGTCACTTTGTCGTGTAGCAGGAGGGCAATAAATGGTTTATTTCACACTGCTTATGGGCCTCAGGTGGTTTTTAGGAGGGGCTGCCTGATTCCACTCAGCGACTGACACGTTACTGGGGCGGTCTCATGGAAAATAACTTTTTCGGGCATGTATCATTCAGCGGAAGATCCCGCCCGAAATGGTTTCAGGGCGTTGGATCTGGGCCTTCAGATCGGATGGTGGTTGGGGTGCGATTGGGCGCGGAGGTTAATGGTGGGGGGGGCATGGGTTAATTGCAATGGTATGGTGATTAAGCATGGGTTAATGATGAACTTAGGCGGCAGTTGTGATTTGCGGAGTTTTACTTAACGTAATCACTAATCGATCAGTTAATGAACTTTGTCGGGGTTTGGGTGAAATTCATAGTTTTATATTTAAACTAGGGTGTAGGGTTAATTAACACATAGGAGCTATATATATATGGGCAAATGGGTTTTTCATTGAGATTTAATATAATAAAATTAGTAATTAATACAAAAATATGAGTGGAAAAGGGAAAAATCACTAAGTAAATGCTCTTTTTGTGAATTTGATGTTTTTCACATATTAACATTAATACTTCAGGTAAAGTGTTTTGGTGGGTTTTTTATATGAAAAGGCTTTATGTGGGGGAGGGGGGGGGGGAATGCTTTTCCTAGGAAAAAGTGTTTTATCCTTAGGAAAGGAACATTATTTAGGAAAATGAATGAACTGAAGGGGGGGGGGGGGGGGGGGGGGGGGGATGAATTTTTATGAGGGGAATTTAGTACTTGATATCCATAAATCATTGAGCCGAGGGTCCGGTCCCTCCAAAAGTCAGAGAAATGCTCTGAGCCTCTTTGACTTAAAGGTTTTAAGTACTTTGAACTTTATTTATGGGAAATTAGTTAAGTAAAAAGTGAAATGAATGGGGGAAGTTAATTAATTGACTTTGAAACCCAGTTGCATGATTGATTTCCCATTCATATATAGAACATATGATGGACAATGATAAATATGCTTTTGTCTAATCAATCATCATACTTCTGCAACCTTTCTCCTACTTACCCATCTACTTTTATTAGGGTGCATTTGAGCTAGCAAACCCTTATCAAATATTTTTCTTTTTCTTTACAATAGTAAGCTAACTAAATCTAACCTTATTACATCCAAGGGCTCAGATTAAATAGTTGAGCTCCTTTTATTTACTCTACCTATCTAATTATCTGCCAAGGTTACATTGTTTGGCTAGATTTTATTCTCTAAGTATCAACATGAAATTTAAATCATGGTATAATCAAGATTAAATAGTTTGATTACCCTGGATTGTGGCATGAATCACAAGCTACACACAATCATTATTTTGCATAAAGTAAATAGTAGTGGCGTTTAGACTTGCACACTTTCATGGGCTCTTTTTGTTTTTTAGGGTTCATATTTTTCACTTTTTTTGACCTTTTTATTTATTCTTTTTGTCCTTTAATTTTCTTTTAGGACATACCCTCTATTCATTTTTTATTTTTCAATATGGAAAAAATTTACAGGAAGCAAAGGTATGTACATATTACAAAGCTTAACCTTAGGCATTCAAAATTAGAACTCCTATTGGTATAGGAACCTAACAGGAGCTACGTGAAGTGGGAAAATTTACAAAAACAAAGGAAGTGCGGGACTAGAGACTAGCCCCTTGATTTCACCTTGGCGAGGGGATGAAGAAGAGGTCGTTAGGGTCTGTCCGCGAAGTGTGATCCATTTAATAAGGCAGAGGATTTTGTGCATACCACCTCCACCCACACCACTTCCAGTTTCACCACCATCACCTCCATCTTCGCCCGTACCACCTCCGCCACCACCATGTTTTAACATGGCCAGCACGATAAAGTTGTTTGTGTTCAAAGGATTGGGAAATGAAGATCCAGACCAGTTTTGGTTCATTGTAAAGGTCGTATGGGAAGCGCAGGGAGTTATCAATGATAATATCATGAAAGCGATATTGGTTAGCGCTTTGTAGGATTGCACATTGACATGGTACATTAAGCACTCAAGTGATAATTGTGGAGCACCTGGAAGGTATGCTTTTGACTAGCAATCTAGTGGTTTTTCAATAATAATTGTAACCTTTTCTGCATTATGAGTTCAAAGAAGATAAAGGGTTTTGATAAAATGTGCAACAATCGATAAAGGAAGCTCAAGTGCTAATGATTGACGTTTTCTATGCAGGAAGACGTGGGAACAAAGGATCGGCGATTGAAAGCAAGAAGCAAAGGGAAAATAACTACTGTCCCTCCAACGGGGAACCAGATGCGGACAAGATCAAGTAAAATTAGAGCCGAATAGCCCAGAGAAAGAATGCAGGATACTGAGACGGAGAACGCAAGAAGGGAAAGAGAAGAATCGAACGATTAGCGAATCCCTCAGGATCTTTGATCCTGAGGGATCGCTGCTTTAACTTATCTTTTGATTATCTAGATACCTCCGTCATTTCTGTTATATAAAGGCACCACGCCATTGAGCGGGGGAGGACTGCTCTTGTAATTCTAAGTTTCAGAACCAACTGTAATCATTGAGTCTCGCTGAGACCTGACTTTGTTATACTTTTGTTGATGCGATTAATATAAAAGACTTGGTGTTCATTTTGTCTCTGCATCTGGAGTAACTTAAGGCAGTGTTCCATTGGCAGCCAAGGGCCCAGCTCCGAAGGACACTTGCTTTTGTATTATTATACTGTGTGGTTTGTTTATTTCCATTATTTAAGTAATCTGATACATCTTTTATGTGATATACTATGCTTCATTATAACTGATATCTGAATGAGTTCTTTATCTCATGTCTCTGCATTGTATAAGTGGATCTATTCGAATTGCATCTCTCAGCTATTTCTGTAGCGGAATGTTGGTATGAATGTTATTGTTATCAGATCCATGTGAAATAGTATTTGTAAGACTTGAAAGCAATATTACTTCGTTCAGAAACATAGTCATATCATCCATTACTCTCAGATTGCTGTAGTAGTAGAGAACGTGTACATACGGTTGAGGATTGCTGTTCCATTTCTTTACTGCTGTTCCATTTCTTTACTGCTGTTCCATTTCTTTACTGCTGTTCCATTTCTTTACTGCTGTTCCATTTCCAGACTGCTGTTCCATTTTACTTTTCGCTGCTTGATTTACCTGCCTTTGTTATTCTTGGCATGAGAGCAGGCCTAAGGCTGTAGTGAGCCTCAGCAAGACGCTGCTTAGCCCCAGACCTATAAGTCCATGCTCTGATTTCCTTTCTTTATCATTTTCTAAAGGGATGGGTTATTGTTTCCGTACCCTTGACTGATCAACTGCCTTGTGTGATTTTATCTTTTGGGTTAGTTTCGTTACAGCTTAGCATTTGTTTCCTTTCAAATCATTAGGACACTATACTACCGAGCATTACTCGGACAAATAGCCTCGGATTGAGCTACTCCTTTCAATAACAAAACGTTCCCGGATTGACTTATTAATGTGGGATAATTAGCGGTGTGAGGGACCCTAGTTACAGCTCTACATTTTGGCGCCGTTGCCAGGGAGGAGTAATAGCCATTTGCCCTTTTCAGAGTAGTGCGCAAGTCTGCTAGGGGGGAGTTGGATTTTAAAAATGGAAGGTAAGAACCTGCATACGGAGCATGTAAAAGCCCTGCTCCACCGTCCGCTCTCTTAGTAGAATTGTTGGTTGATAGGATTTAGTAGTTTTTAGAGTGCATGACTAAGCAGAAAAAGCTAGAAAAGAATACCAAACCCCCAGCCAAACCTGAGAAAGCCAAAGGACCGGTGACCCTTGGCCGAACAACCTTCATAGACGAAATCTACAAGAAAACTGAATCTCAGCCGTCAGTAGGCCTCAGAAAGATTCATTCTAAGCAGCCTACTAGTTCCCTTCAGGCTACAGCATCACCATCTGGAGCCTACGCTGAGGTGCATAGTCAGACTGTTGAACAGGACTTCCAAGAAATTGAAAATCCTGTGTCAGAACGGCTGCAAGAAGGGAACTTAAGCAACCTTTGTGAAGGAGAAGGGGAAACAGGGGAAATAGAGGAACCGAAATCTCCTTCTAGGATAATCCAGCTGTTAAACAGCCCAGATAAGGGAAGCGCAGCCAGAATTAATACTGAAGGCACCCCATTCCTTCAGATAGAAATCCCAGATAAGGGAAGTGTCATTAAGACAGCCCCTGCCAAGGCCGCCCCTTCTCAACCTAGGAACACCCTCCTAGAAATTCTGGAAGGTTATTGGCACATATTCGATCCCATGGCGCAGAATCAGCCAAATACCCAAACTTCTACACTGCAATATCCTATAGTAGATTCTACTGCAAATGCCCCCATGAAGGCAATTCCTCTTCAACACATCCCAACGTTTCACAGACTCACATCAGAGGACCCTGATGCATTCTTATTTGAATTCGATGTGTTATGTAGAGGGTATGATTACACCACTGACCCCCAGAAATTAAAGTTGTTTCCCTCTACTTTGAAGGGAGCAGCTCTGAGATGGTTTATGGGTCTAGGTGGTGGAGTCATAAACAATTGGGAGAAAATGAAAGAGTCCTTTCTCAAGAAATATCAGGATTACTGTAGAGAGAACTGAAAGACGAAATCTTCCAAATGATGGCCAGACCAAATGAAACTCTAGAGGAATATGTAGAACGCTTGCAGTATAATTTACAGAGATCCCCCTATGCATCATTACCTCTGCCTGATAATGTGTTGAAAACTGCATTAATTAGAGGTATGAAAGAACAGTGGATTGAAACATTGAATATCATGGGAAAAGGAGATATTTACCAAGAGAATTTTGCTGATATCATTAATTTATGCATTAGGAGTTCAAGAGGTAGCACAAGGATAAAACCAACAGAATATGATAGGTTTGTTAGAGATAACAAAATATCAACAGAGGGGGTAACACGTGTAGAACTTGGGAATTTATTAGAAAATTTTAAAACTGATATCCTAGGGACATTAACTACTCAGCTTGATATTGTGCAGGCTAAACAAAAGCAAATGGAGGCAGAGCAAAATCTGGCAATTTTCTGCCCCCGATGCAGAAGAAAACACAGCCACAAAGAATGTCCGCTAGATACAGTTCAAGCATGTGCTATCTGTACGAAAGACCACCTTACTGAAAGCTGCCCCTCACTTCCTGGATTGAAGGTTGTATACAAGGAAGCAGAAGAAGAATCAGAACCAGCATACTTTGTTAACCAACATCGCTAATGGCAACCTAGGCAATCAGGTATGTTTTCGGATCTAGCTTCTTCTTTTCAACCTCCACAATACAATGCTCAACAATATGGTATGTGGCAAAACCAATCTACACCCCCAGTCCCGAATTGGTCATCACAGCCGTTTCCTTCTCCGAATCCATGGATGAATCAGACAAACCAATTCGGATGGCCAAATTTTCTCTACACCCCACCATATTGGCAGAATAACTCATATCCTCCACAATGGATTCCCCCTACTTCACAAGGTTCACCCTGGCAGACCAATTGGCCAAGATCGACATATCAGTCAACAGGAACTATTCCACTCCCTCAACCAACTCTTCCAGCCTTACAACAAAACCCCCAGTCTAATTTAAGGCCGCAACTCCCAGCCCAACCCAATCCCAATCATAATAATAGACCAGTCCAATCCATCCAAATCATAGACACATCAGAAACTGGACTTGACCTAAGGGAGTGCAATGACCTTCAGTTACGATCTGGACGTATCATAGAAACAGAGGGAGACAAAACAGGTCACATTGAAGATCAGTTACCAATAGAACAACCGCTACAACAAAAGGATGTAAATAAGGAACAGACCCATCAACAAACAAATACATCCTCTCCTCCTTTCCCGGAACGATTAGTCATACCACGACCAGTGCAACATCCAGACTTTGACATTCTGGGAGAGTTACAAAACCTGTATATAAAAATTCCATTCCTCCAGGCCATTCAAGATATTCCCATATACGCAAAAACTATAAAAGAACTGTGCATAAAAAAATCAAGGAGGAATATAACTACTAACCCTAGAGTCCAAGTAGTTGGAACTTTATCCGACCTGTTATCAGGAAAAGAGACACCTATCAAATACGAAGATCCCGGGAACCCAATTGTAACTGTCCAAATCTATGGTCAAACCCTGACTAACGCTTTAGTCGACTTGGGAGCTGCAATCAATATTTTGACAACTTCCACCTGCCAAAAGCTTGGCATCACATCAGTAGAACCTACTTCTACTTTGTTAGAATTGGCAGATCGATCTGTAGTTCGACCCGAAGGTACTCTATATGATGTCATGGTTTCCGTAGATTCCTGGGAATATCCAACTGATTTCCTGGTAATTAATCCAAAAATCTGACTAGATGGACATCCGCTAATATTAGGAAGACCTTGGCTTGCTACTGCCGATGCCTACATTGGTTGCCGGCAGGGAAACATGACTATAACTAAAGGACCAGATGTTAAAAATCTAGTTCTATATCCTCCAGCACAACCAAGCCTGCCAATGATCAAAACCAATCAGTATCCTGTGTCATACCTTACTAACAATATCAGAGCCCCATTGACTGTACAGAAGGCTTTAGACTTTAAAGATCAAATAGAAGATGATGCTATCAATAACTTCATCAGTCAAACCGAATCTAGATCTCACACACAGTGTTTTATGATAGAGGCAGCATTTGATAGTGAGCTAGAAGAAGACCCTTTAAAAGATCCACATGACCAAACAATACCAGTAACTGTTGTTGCCAATAGTAAAGTAGTGGAAATTGAACCTGGTAAGACTCTAAATATTAACGTCAACCTTACACCAGATCAAGAAATGAAGCTTGTTAATTTGTTACAAAAATATAAGGGAGCATTTGCGTGGGATTACCCTGACATGAAGGGGATTGATCCTCAATTATGCACCCACCACATTTATATAGAGAAGGATGCAAGACCTGTTCGTCAGCCACAAAGAAGACTCAACCCCCATCTAAAAGAAATAGTAAAAGCCGAACTTCAGAAACTTTTAGATGTTAATTTTATTTACCCCATCTCCGACAGTAAGTGGGTCTCTCCCCTAGTGGTGGTACCCAAGAAAAATGGGAAATGGAGGATTTGCGTGGATTACAGGGAGTTAAATAAGGCCACACAGAAGGATCACTTTCCCCTCCCATTTATAGATCAAGTACTGGACACTTTAGCAGGGAAGAAAATTTTTTCTTTCCTGGATGGCTTCAGCGGATATAACCAAATCCAAATTGCCCCTGAAGATCAGGATAAAACTACCTTTACTTGCTCGTGGGGAACGTTTGCCTATCGAGTACTACCCTTCGGCCTATGCAATGCCCCTGCTACATTCCAAAGGGTTGTTCTCAGCATCTTTGCAGACCTAATAAACGATGGACTTGAGTTGTACATGGATGACTTTACACCATATGGAGATGATTTTGACCCAGCTCTGGATACCCTGGAAAAAGTCCTACAACGTTGTATCGCTACCAGACTTTGCCTGAGCCATGAAAAATGTTACATGATGATGACGGAAGGGCTCATTCTAGGGCACTATATTTCAGCAGCTGGCATCCAGGTAGACCCGGCTAAAATTCAGATTCTTTTGCTCATCCCTACTCCCACTACTCAAACAGAGGTACGCAGTTTCCTTGGATTTTCTGGATATTACAGACGATTTATAGAACATTATTCACGCATTGCTGCACCTCTATATGCTTTAACTGGCAATGTTGATTTCTTGTGGACAGAAAAATGCGACCAGGGTTTTAAGGAATTGAAGAACCTGTTATTAACAGCTCCAGTCCTTCAAGGACCCAACTGGAATTTGCCATTTCAAATCTCATCTGATGCCTCGGACACAGCAATTGGTGCAGTCCTGGGGCAAGAAGAGGATAAGAAGCCATATGCTATTTACTATATCAGCAAAAATTTATCCTCTGCCGAACTCAATTATACTATTACTGAAAAGGAATTCCTGGCTGTAATACATGCTGTTAACAAATTTAGACATTATATTACAGGCTATCCTGTTGTGTTATATACAGATCATTCTGCTATCAAATATTTGGCAAATAAACCTGTTACGAATGCTAGAATAACCAGGTGGTTGATCTTATTGCAGGAGTTTGACATCACAATCAAGGATCGACCTGGCAAGGAGAACCCTGTAGCTGATTTCCTCTCACGGATACCGAAAGCAATTGAAACAGCAGCAGTGGAAGATCAATTTCCTGACGAGCACCTTTTTGTTGTTGCTGTTCGAACACCCTGGTATGCAGATGTCGCCAATTACCTCGCAGTCGGTAAGCTACCAAAACACTTAACCCCTCAGGAACGCAAGCATATTGTTCAGAAGAGCACTCGGTTTTCATGGATTGGAGGCCATTTGTTCCATACAGGGGCAGACATGCAAATCAGAAGGTGTATTCGAGAAGACGAAATCTTCGACATTCTAAAAGCTTGCCATGACAGGCCATGCGGGGGACATTTCGCTGAAAAAAGAACAGCACATAAAGTATTGCAGACCGGATACTATTGGCCTACAATTTTCAAGGATGCGAAAAAATTTGCACAAGCCTGTGACAGCTGCCAGCGAGCAGGAAAACCTGGCCAAGCCGATGAAATGCCTCTGAGACCACAATTGGTCATTGAGCCATTTGAACGATGGGCTCTGGACTTCGTTGGGCCCATCAATCCATCATCAAATCAGAGGACATACATTCTGGTGGCGACAGACTATGTTACTAAATGGGTCGAGGCCGAATCATTACCTAGGGCTACAGAAGACTCTGTGATACAATTCTTGTTCCATTTGTTTGTACGTTATGGACTTCCGAGAGAATTAATCACCGATGGTGGACCACAATTTGTTGGAAATAAATTAGCTGCAACACTTAACAATTACCATGTCCAACATAATATCACTACCCCATACCATCCACAGGCAAATGGGCAAGCAGAAAGTAGTAATAAGGTAATAGAATCAATTTTAACAAAGAGCATTGCATCGCATCGGCGAGATTAGGCCGCTCGACTACCTGAGCACTGTGGGCCTACAGAACCACATGGAGAAGTACTACAGGCTATTCACCTTATCAATTAGTGTTTGGAAAGCAGCCAATTTTCCCCATAGAATTCGAAATCCGAACGCTACGAACTGCACAGGAAGTCGGCCTAGATCTGAGTGAGGCACAAATCAATCGATTACAGCAGATTAATGAATTGGACGAAATCAGGCTCTCTGCATTACAAAATACAGCATTGATTCAACAACAGCGAGCTAAATGGCACGATGCACTTATCAAGAATAAAGTCTTTCATGAAGGAGACTGGGCTCTGTTATACGACTCTCGGTTTCAGGATTTCCCGGGGAAACTCCAGACTCGATGGTTAGGACCATACGAAATCCAGAAGGTACATGATAATGGGACCCTTACCCTGATCACAATTGACGGTTCTGGATATGCATTCAAAGTAAATGGCCACCGAGTTCGCCTTTATCGAAAGCCACTCACTCGGGAATCCTTTTGTCAACAGTTGCGACAAGATACTGATATGAAAATTTTAGGAGAGGAAGCGAAATCTTCCTCACCTATAGCTTAAGAAATTCATTTCATAACTTGTACATAACATCTTGTATATATGTTTCCTTGATTTTTTACTTGTATTCCAAGTGTTTTTGTTGTTCCTTCGCGAAAAGGAACAACACTTGTGTGATTTTACTGTTCCTTTTCAAAAGGAACAGCTTTTGAGTGTTTTTGTTGTTCCTTTGTGAAAAGGAACAACACTTTTGCTTTTTGCTGTTCCTTTGCGAAAAGGAATAGCACTTGTGTGTTTTGCTGTTCCTTTGTGAAAAGGAACAACACTTTTGCTTTTTGTTGTTCCTTTGCGAAAAGGAACAGCACTTGTGTGTTTTTCTGTTCCTTTGCGAAAAGGAACATCACTTGTGTGTTTTTGTTGTTCCTTTGCGAAAAGGAACAGCACTTGTGTGTTTTGTTGTTCCTTTGCGAAAAGGAACAACACTTGTGTGTTTTGCTGTTCCTTTGCGAAAAGGAACAGCACTTGTGTGTTTTTGCTGTTCCTTTGCGAAAAGGAACAGCACTTGTGTGTTTTTCTATTCCTTTGCGAAAAGGAACAACACTTGTGTGTTTTGTTGTTCCTTTGCGAAAAGGAACAACACTTGTGTGTTTTGTTGTTCCTTTGCGAAAAGGAACAACACTTGTGTGTTTTGCTGTTCCTTTGCGAAAAGGAACAGCACTTGTGTGTTTTGTTGTTCCTTTGCGAAAAGGAACAGCACTTGTGTGTTCCTGCTGTTCCTTTGCGAAAAGGAACAGCACTTGAGTGCGTCTACTGTTCCTTGTCAAAAGGAACAACATTTGAGTGTCTTTGCTGTTCCTTTCTCAAAAGGAACAACATTTGCGATTTTCAGTTGTTCCTCTCAAAGAAATGGTATCCTACGAATGAATTCTTCTCTCAGGAATGCCATTGACATGTTTTCGCCCTTATGGAGGATGCTTTGCGACCATGGTCTCCTCAATCTTTTAGATACAGCAATGAACTTATGCGGTGAACATAAACCATGAGATACCGAAATCAGATCATCATAAATCGCTATCACTATGAAGCCAGTATGTATAAAAGGACAAGAGGAGGGACGTGAACTTTTCATCTTCGCTGTCATTGTCATCTACCGGTACCATTGTTATTGGTGATCTTTATCATGACGATTTCCCTAAAAATCTTTTTTTTGATCACTACTTGGGAGTAAGAACGAACAATTTATATCTATCTGTCGGGATCGTAAGACTTCTTCCACCATTCCCCGCTCTTAAGGAGTGCGGAACCACCCTGATGTGAAAATAAACAAGAGAGGTGCTCTGAAAAAGAAAACAAAAACAAAATATGAAAGTTGTCAAATGCAGGATAGGGGGTCTCATTCAGAGTCGGCCTACCATGATCATAAGGGTGGAAGCGAAGCGGCATTCCCATAATGGCCACCACACCAGGGATATGGTCCAAAGGTTGGAACAAGAGGTCTCATCGCGAGCCAGCCTGACCACGTTTCGCGCCTACCTTGTGAATGGCATTATGGCTATCTGGTCACCAAGCCAGCATAATGGCCTGCATTTTGACAAAGCACTCTTCAGAATATACACAAAGGATCATGGTTCCGGAGGGTGAGATAAACAACTCTGCCAAGGTTATGAACACCTGTTGGCAGCAGAGCTCTGTTAATGGCATCGAAGTCGTAATATTTACACCAACAGGTATGATATTAAATCTTTCTGTCTCTTATATCCTTTGCATGTATCATATGTCACACCCCGATATATCTATCGCATGAATATTACCACCGATCATGGCAACGGAACTGACAATGACTACTGGAGACTTCGTACAGTTGACAGACGTCCAATTCCCCGGTTCCTCATTATATCACGCAGGCTTATATAAAACGCGATCCACCTTTTTGCCTCGGTTTCGGCATTTTGTTGTTTTTTTACAACATGGCATAATTTCATATGATGTACTTGATGATTGCACTCCCGACTGGCTGCTGCTCCTCTCTTTGACGGCTGTGGGCAGCCTATCAGATCGCGGGGGGGGAAGTAACCTCATTACTCCATGGATTACGTGGCTGCATACCATTCGGGCAAAATAATGTACAAAGGAATGGCATGATTTAACGGTATGATGCTTCCATCCCACGGAGACTGCCGTCCACGATCTTTTCTTTTTGTTGCATGCCCTGTGTGATCCTTTCCAAAATTGGCATCGATCATCCTCTCTGCGTCGCAAATACCGCAAACAGTTGCTGTTCCATTTCTGAGTTCCATTTCTGAGTTGAATCATGGGCGGAAAGACGGTCCGGAGCGAACCTCACAAGCTGACAGTTTCCGCTGCTGCTCGCAAAATCCTGGAAAACGCAGGATGGTTGAATTACTTCAACCGCCTGCAAGAATCAAACGAAGCAGTAGCGTTGGAATTCCTGTAGAATTTGCAGGAAAACTACTCCGTAGTAGGAGGAAAGCGGATAGAGGCTACAGAGGATATCATCGCGGAAGTCTCAGGATTACCAGCTGCTGGACCCATATGGACGCCGAAGAAGGAAAGATTACAAAAAGCTGTGGAAATTTTCCACGACGAAGGCCAAAGCTTGACAGTCAAAGGGAAAGGAGTTCTGCCGGCAGCACTAGGGGAACCCTGGACCGAGCTAGCGAAGACAGTACAAAGCTATATCACCTACGAAGGGAGAAAAGACGTGGTAAGACCTCGTCACCTGAAACTCTTAGCTGTTTTAAAAGGAAAATGTTCTGTAAATCTCCCTGCACTTTTAAATTCGTTACTACATGGCGCGGCCCAAAGCCTGAAAAAGGCCCACCACATAGATACAGTCGTTAGCCACCATGGGCTGATTCGGTTGATAGTGAGCCACGGTCTCACTCAACAGCAAAGCACTTGGGAGGAATTGGTCGCAATAGTCGAAGGAGGATCGGCTGCACCACCCCCAAAACCTGAACAGCCCTCTAGCACGCCGGAACGATTAGAGAAACGCAAGAAGTCAGCAGCAGAAATACATGCCGCTTCAAAACGGAAACAACCTCCCGATATGCCAGAACAACCAGAGAAACCCGCAGAACCTGCTGATACACCCGACCAACCTGAGAGGCCAAGGAAGTCAGCTCGGCTGGCCCGGATACGAGGAAGGTTGGAAAGAATTCAGGGAACAACGGCCCAGCCAATTGAAATTGCGGATGAACCTCCAGAATCAGAAGGAGGACCCTCCGAAGGAAATGCTGAGCAATCGGAGGCCGAGACTGACCAGCCGGAAGGAGAAATTGAAAAAGGACATGAATACCCTGAGGGAGAAGAGGCCACCAAACAGGGCAATCAGGAAGAAGAAATTGCACAGCCAGGGGGTAGCCCATTGCAAGACCCTCCAGGTGAGGAGGAATTGGCAGCAGTTCTGGCCAATATGGGAGAATATGGCCAAGCCTCCAGCACAGGAGGTGTCCCTGACGGTCCCACAAAAGAAGAATTACCCGAGGAAATGCATGCAGAAGAGGCAGGGGAAGAAAACCTGCCTGGTTATGATAATGAAATGGAAGATAACAATCTCGGACAATCTGTCCCCAGGATGCTGGAAGATATCACAGATAAAGAAGAAGCAAGCTTGAGAACCAAACCCTCTGCCGAGACAAGGGAAATTGCGAAATTAAGAAAGAAGCAGCAGAGGTTGTTGGGCACTATAGCCAGACTTCGACAGCAAATTCGAATGCTGAAAGCCAGTCTGAGAATACAAAAGACTGCAGGAAAAAGGAGGAGGACCACGGTAGCAAGAACCCCAAGGACAAGAATTCGCTTTGATGGACGAAACCCCATCAGGAGACCTACTGCCGAGGAACAGTCTGCTGTTCCAAATAATAATGAGGAACAGGGTGCTGTTCCAAATGACATGGAGGAACAAACTGCTGTTCCAAATAGCGCGGAGGGACAGACTGCTGTTCCATCTGGCCTTGAAGAACGAATGGATGTTCCAATGGAACAGCAAGAGGCTCCGATGGCAGGAAGACCACAGCAACCCTTCGTTCGCATTAAGAAGGAAACAGAAAGCAAAGAAGTCCAAACAGAAGCACCACCCTCGGGCGTAATTCGGGTCCTAAACTCCAAGCAACGTAATAGGAAGGTCCAGGTTAAACTTCCAGCCTCTACGGCTGTGTGGAAGAAGGACCCAAAAACCAGAACCTTGCATAAAATGATGAAGGAAGCCCAGCAGGAAGCCGAGCAGTTGCGAGAACAGACAGTCCCCAAGGAAAGATACGAAGAACTCGAACAACAACTTCGAGACATTAGTCAATCCGAGAGCCAGGCCTTTGAAGGATGGCAGAAGGAGCAGGAAAAGGTTGCTAAGGTAACTCGTCGATTAGATAGTGTTGTCAAGCAGATGGACACCGTGTGTTCCTTATATAATGATGTTTTGACTTGTAGGGCCCCTACTAAAAATTATGCTTTATTTTTGCTTGAACGATATCTTGAGCTGGCTGCCAGCCGATTGAACCTTTATGGGGAACGGATTCTGCAAGCAGGGCCATCCTGGTTAGGGTATCGATTTCGCAGTCCAATTATTTGGCACCCTGCACCCGGATATCAGGCCTTATATGAGATGCCTGCAGATCAAATAGATCAGTTCTTTGACCATCTAGTTGCTCATCACGGTTGCCGGCCTCCTCACGAGATCCCTTCTCCGGCCTATTCTCTCACCGCCTTGCATCTCAACTACAATGTTTTCATGAGGCCATGAAACAGGGTAAGCAGGGGGGTGTGTGGAGCACCTGGAAGGTATGCTTTTGACTAGCAATCTAGTGGTTTTTCAATAATAATTGTAACCTTTTCTGCATTATGAGTTCAAAGAAGATAAAGGGTTTTGATAAAATGTGCAACAATCGATAAAGGAAGCTCAAGTGCTAATGATTGACGTTTTCTATGCAGGAAGACGTGGGAACAAAGGATCGGCGATTGAAAGCAAGAAGCAAAGGGAAAATAACTACTGTCCCTCCAACGGGGAACCGGATGCGGACAAGATCAAGTAAAATTAGAGCCGAATAGCCCAGAGAAAGAATGCAGGATACTGAGACGGAGAACGCAAGAAGGGAAAGAGAAGAATCGAACGATTAGCGAATCCCTCAGGATTTTTGATCCTGAGGGATCGCTGCTTTAACTTATCTTTTGATTATCTAGATACCTCTGTCATTTCTATTATATAAAGGCACCACGCCATTGAGCGGGGGAGGACTGCTCTTGTAATTCTAAGTTTCAGAACCAACTGTAATCATTGAGTCTCGCTGGGACCTGACTTTGTTATACTTTTGTTGATGCGATTAATATAAAAGACTTGGTGTTCATTTCGTCTCTGCATCTGGAGTAACTTAAGGCAGTGTTCCATTGGCAGCCAAGGGCCCAGCTCCGAAGGACACTTGCTTTTGTATTATTATACTGTGTGGTTTGTTTATTTCCATTATTTAAGTAATCTGATACATCTTTTATGTGATATACTATGCTTCATTATAACTGATATCTGAATGAGTTCTTTATCTCGTGTCTCTACATTGTATAAGTGGATCTATTCGAATTGCATCTCTCAGCTATTTCTGTAGCGGAATGTTGGTATGAATGTTATTGTTATCAGATCCATGTGAAATATTATTTGTAAGACTTGAAAGCAATATTACTTCGTTCAGAAACATAGTCATATCATCCATTACTCTCAGATTGTTGTAGTAGTAGAGAACGTGTACATACGGTTGAGGATTGTTGTTCCATTTCTTTACTGCTGTTCCTTTTCGTTACTGCTGTTCCATTTCTTTACTGTTGTTCCATTTCTTTACTGTTGTTCCACTTCCAGACTGTTGTTCCATTTTACTTTTCGCTGCTTGATTTACCTGCCTTTTTTATTCTTGGCGTGAGAGCAGGCCTAAGGCTGTAGTGAGCCTCAACAAGACGCTGCTTAGCCCCAGACCTATAAGTCCATGCTCTGATTTCCTTTCTTTATCAGTTTCTAAAGGGATGGGTTATTGTTTCCGTACCCTTGACTGATCAACTGCCTTGTGTGATTTTATCTTTTGGGTTAGTTTCGTTACAGCTTAGCATCTGTTTCCTTTCAAATCATTAGGACACTATACTACTGAGCATTACTCGGACAAATAGCCTTGGATTGAGCTACTCCTTGCAATAACAAAACATTCCCGGATTGACTTATTAATGTGGGATAATTAGCGGTGTGAGGGACCCTAGTTACAGCTCTACAATAATCCAATTGCGGGAATCATGACTATCCAGGCTGCGCTAACTAAAGAATTTAGCAGACCAAAGTCAAAGGCATTGTCGATCATTGGGTTCAAGGAGATCACGATGCTACTAGGTGAGACTCCGTGGGAGCTAGATCAGAGGTTGAAGTGTACAATTTATGAAGATAATATGACTTTGACGGATGGACAACACTGTGAATGGTTTGTAGCATCACTAATGCCACATTTGAGGAACGTGTTGTCACAACAAAGGTTAACAACTCAGGAAAAAGATTTAGAAATCACGATGCGGCTGCATGAGACCCATATACAAGATCCTAACTTGGGAGTTCAGCAAATCCACGTGCAGTTGAAAAACTTATGCCTTGAGATGCAGAGTCTGAAACAAGATAGGACAACTTGACCAGAAGTCCGTGAAGAAGTGTGGTGTGTGAAATGCAAGGGTCAGGGTCATCACAGAGACCACTACCTGGTGTTCGCAAACTACCTCGTGGGAGGAGGACCGATGCCGTTAAGATCGAAAGCACAAGCAGGACCAAGCGCGATGCCTGCTTTGTGCTACGCGATTTGTCAAATAGGAGGAAAGAATGCTACGGAAAACTGCCATTTGTTGCAAAAGTACACGCAAAATTTGCAACAGTTGTTTTGTAATTTCTATAGATCGGTGGGACACGATGAGAGCACATGTAGAAGTTATGAGCTGATGATGGATAGAAACCCCACCTACAGGGTTCAGGTCGAAATGCGGCCCCTAGACCAGGGTGTAGGGATGGTGCGAACTGGATTCCAGGGGCGCGGACAAGGCTGAGGTGGAGGAGGACCTGGAAGAGGTCGCGAACAACTATTATGCTACAATTGCGGAGGGCTAGGACATTACCCCGACGATTGTACGAATCCAATTCATCCATCATGCTTGTACTGTACCTTGTTTGATCATGAGATGGAAGATTATCCTACGCTAATAGCTAGGATATACGACAAGGGAGCGCTACCACCTCCCCCTACTCAGAACTTGCAATTGATGAGGTCTGAGCCACGCGAGGAAGAGCCAAATGTGAATATTGTGCTCTGAAGTGGAACTACAATGGGAGATGATAAAGGAAAATAGCTCGAAGAAAGTACTTGGGTTCACAAAGCTCCGGTGAAGGAAGTGGAGTTTGATTTGGAGCACACTTGGGAAACTTTTATGGAAGCTAAGAAGAGCTTTGTTGATGCCTCCACTTCAGGAAGCAAAGATAGACTAGAGCCAGAAATGGACCCATCAATGCTCACGATGTTCCTGGAAACATGTATGAAGTTACTGCATGACAGTAAGGCTGTAAATGGATTATAGGAAATCATTAACATATGTGTTGGGACCGCGCCAGGAGAACCGCACGTAGTCCAGAAGATTGGAAAGCATAATACAAGAACAGGAAGAGAAATGAGGTTAATCGCGCATATTGGAGAATATGAGATGGACCAAATGTTTGGTCTAAAATGCAGATGCAAATTAGAGTTTCATTTACTATCAATCCGAGTAAGTAAACTTCGAGGATCATCCAATATATATGGAATGAGAGACAAACTAAACTAAGCTAGGTGAATAAATAGTAAAGCTCCCTTATAGGAGACCGTTCATTAATATTTCTAATCAAATATTTAAACTAATAAAATTAAAGATCTTAAACATAATTCTGATTGATTGCATGAAATATTAAAGCTCTCTTACAAGAGACTATTAGTTTATATCTCAAGCATATAAATCAGAAACTTAAACTAATGAAATCAAACATTAAATAACAAATCAGATTCATTGAAGGAAACATTAATATTTTCTTAAGAAAGGTCATTCATTAATATTTCAAATATACGAACATAATAATTTAATCTAATGAAATTCACAAACATAAAATAAAAATTTACCAAAACAAAAGTGTACTTGCTAGGAAATGGGGATCCTTCCAAGGATTCATAAGCACACCAAAAGAGAAGTCAAACATAGAGGATCAAAGAAGCTCCATTTTATTCATCATAATCTTCAAATTACAATGGCTAAGAGTTCATATGATCCTAACCAAAACTATTCTAAATTCTATCTAGATTAACATTACTAGGTTACAGTGAAGGACTAAGTTCTAAGATTCTAAAAATATTAAGATTAAAAATGAAGATTAAGATTACAAATGAAGGAGATGACACTCCTATTTATACAAAAGCTATGATAACAAAATCATAAATGTAGATCCATTATTCCCTCCTTGGATCCACATATTTCTCAACCAATGGTGACACATAACCCTATCCTCCATGATCTCCTCCATGAGGTCCATGATCTTCTCCATGAGGTCCATGATCTCCTCAAATTCGAATTTGAACATAGAGTGCCACATAAAGATGCCTTGGAAGCTTCCTTTGTACCTACACATGTCAACAAACTCATTCTAATTGTTAGGTATAAGTATATGGATATTATTTTCTAAAGTTTAACCACAAATTCACTTAAAAATACTAATAATTAATAATGTTTTGGAAAACACAATGGTAACCCATTTAATGATGAAAGTGAAGCTGATGTGGTGACATGGTGGTGGAATAGAGGTGAGAAAATGTGTGAATGGAGTGAAAGTGGATGTATTTTAAGGATAATTCTTAGGCCCAACACCAAGTAGTTTTGGATTTAGGGTCGGATGCAAACGTTCTACCAAAGCAAACATGGGAGCACATGGGGAGGCCTACACTGCAGTGGTCTCCTATTCAGTTGCGCATGGTGAACTAGTAGAAGATAATAACCCTAGCGATTGTAGGGAATCACAGTGGATATTGAGGGAGCGAGTGCACTGGCCGTCTTTGAGGTGATAGAGATTGTTGATGACAACAATCCCTACCCTGCACTCTTAGGAATTGATTGGGCCACTGACATGAAGGGAGTGATTAATCTAAAGAAGCACAAGATATTTTTTGAGAAGAATTATCTTCACGTAGTCATACCCTTGGACCTTTCTTAGGGATCGCGCTACACAGAGCCAATGCGTGACTATGAAAGTGACGATGATTTGGACTGCATCTACAAGATAACTATGTGGGAGCAAGATTGGGTAAATCCTACTGCAAATGGACGAATTTCATGGGTGTGTGAAATCTCCTGTACTTTAGATTCGGGTGAGGAGATAGAGCAATGGTAGAACTGGTTACATGAGGTAACCACACTGAACTGTAACATGATGACAAGATCGATGCACTGTGTATCAATGGAAACGAGGGATTTACCTACTTATTATGGATTAGGTGAGGTAGATGCTTTCCTGGACCAATTTGAGAGGGAGGTGCTGGAAAAACAATGTTTCGAAGCCTTGAATTGGGTATTGCGCGCTATGCCCACGAGATGGTGGGGTACGCACAAAGGAAAATTTGATGACTGGCATGCCTGTAGGAGGATGATGCACACACGGTTTGGGAACCTATAGGGCGGTCGGCGGGTAGATACAATGGTCGAGATAGTCTGTGTGCGCATCTGTCGAGGTGGGTACAAGCATATGATAAACAACCTGCGCGGATGCACATGAACTTCGCGATGGGAAATACGATCAATAAGCATGTGTTGTGGGGACAAATGCGTGAACGACTCCTCAAATTGGAATGACAGAATGTGGAAAGAATGAGTGCGCAAAAGGTTATCCACATGGAAGCCTTTAATAAAGTGTGCGAAGCACTGAACAAGGTATGTGATACGTAGCGAAGTGATTGGGACCTATGCGTACCAGTAGTCCTATGGGATTATAGGGTGACATGCAAGAAATTGATGGAACAGACACCTTCTAGGCTGGTTTATGAAGAAAACACTAAAATACCGATGAAATATATCATGCCTATTCTGTGCATAGTAGCGCACACGGATATGACGGATCGCGGAGCCTTGAAGGAAGGTATCACACAATTGAAAGAAGAGGAATGCTTGGGACCTGATGAAGAGATCGAGCAGGGTGATCTTATGTTTCAACAAGTTATGAAGGAAAAAGTTCGCTTGAGGGAGGAAAGCATTATGGCAGAAGAAGAAGTCAAAAGCTGGAGGAAGGAATAAAAAGGGATTTTCTTGATAAAAAGGCTATGGTGATACAACAGGATATGCGCGATTATGATGATAAATTCATCAATCCCACAGAATTATTTGGATGCACGAATTGAAGCAGTGGATGATCCTTATGGAAAGTATGACAGGCCGAATCTAGTTGACAATGACTTCACAGATGGTTTCCAGTTCCCGGACATGAAAAGAGAAGTGTATGCAGAAGAATTTCAAAAGGAGGACAGCACTAGGACCTCCAGGATCAGAGAAGAGTTTAGGGGGATACAGAGGTCCATGCTATTCCACTTAAGAAATCTTCCCGTATTCGGCACCCAATTTTCTACCATGCAGTGCACAAAATTGCTAACAAGCAGGATGCATGGAGGGTCGCTATGGTTGGATAAGGAGTATCCCATCCATGTGGAGGATATCAATTGACTCACCTAGCTGGATGAAGTTGGAAATGCAGTCAGCACAACATTCCAGGTCGGGGCCAAGCAGGGAAAGAAGCAAACAGAGGACAACATTTATGTCAGATACAGGACGGAGTGAGGTGGGAGGGGCGCAAAGCTGGACAAGATTAACAAGGATAATATCATTTTTTCTTACTACCTCATTGCAGGAAAAACAATGCGGCACTTCACAAGGAACGAGTGCACCTTAGATGCCATTTTAGTTGCAGAACATTGTTGCCAAGGAGAGGTACTCAACTGGTCAGCCTTCGTGCTGAATGAACTGTTCGAGGCTTGCGAAGATGTGTACAGGTGGAGCATTGGGTTTGTGTTTGGGTACTTGTTAATGGCACTGGAAATGTGAAAATGGAGGCCACCATAAGAGAGACAACTGGAAACCATTGTCGAAGACCAACCAATTGCGCTCCAGTATGAACCGTGGAAGGCATCAGGGGATCCCAACACAAAGGAAATCAACGAGAGAGCTTTCAAGGGCTGGTACGAGTAGATATTGGACACCATTTGGTCCATCGAGAGGATACCCAAGGCTCTTTTGGATGAATTATCAGATGAGCTTTGGTTTGGCGCCTCCCATGCACACACTTACCTTAGACCGCGGTGTGTTAACCCAAGCACAGTTAAGTTGAGGCCACAGAGGTTTAGCCTGACAAAGGAAGAGTTGCGTGTAGAGGTGGAATCTTGGCCGAGAGTGGCCTGTGAGATAAGAGAAGGGAAACCCAAGTACCTTTTTGGAGTCTTGATGTCATAGAGGCGAGAGGGAGAGGGGGTAGAGAGTAGTTGAAAGCAGGCTGCTAAAAAATTACTCCAGTTGATGCTGCTCTAGGTGGAGGAAAATATGTTCAAACTAAGATGGGTAGTGACCAGCTTCGACCCAGGTAAGAGAAACTATCCTGAGAAATTTCAAGGTTCCACCATGCTTTCCCCCATTGTAATGCCACCGCTCGCTATAGTGCTTCCCTTGGTAGCAACTCAGGCTCCCTCCTAGACCATGGTCCCCAAACCTCAGAAAAAGAAAGTCATCCAAACCTCGGCTGCCAAAAATCCGGTTGCTAAAAAGCCAAAAATTAACCCGCTAGCCCCAATTGTCGACCTCATTGTTGATGCCAAGTAGTAAATCCCCACAAACCACTTCCACCTCCTTGACCCTATCCGAGATCCTCCTATTTGGCCAGTGAAGGACTATTGCAGAAGCAGAAGTTCAGTCAGCCAGCTAGACAGAGGGCACCACCCCTACCATGGGAACACCACCAATGAAGAGTACATTACCAATGCTTGGGTTGGACCCAGAAGGGAGACACCTAAATATCATTCGACAGGGGGAAAGGACTGAACCGTACTTTCCAACTCTCCCTATAAAGCTCGTAGTGCCTCCAAACCGTGGCATTATTCCAACCACCCCACAGTACACTCTGCCATCATAGCAAGTCCACTCACTCACCTCCCATTCTAGCAAATCCATCGCTAGTGGCCTACCCCTACAGCAGCAGTTCCCCAAACTGAGCATAATGCAGGCCAATACGCTCCATCACTGGTCATCGGCCCAATTAGTTTCATTTATTCAGCAAGCAGCACAGAAGGCTAAGAGCCTCCATGAGGACCTGGCTAAAGAAAATGAATAAAAGATGAAGCAATTTCACATGGTGATGGAGGAGAGAGATCGCCTATGGAAAGAAAACACGAAATTGCAAGCCCAGGTTGATCAGATTACACAACGGTATAGATCAATATGGCCGACCGTCACCGAGGCCAACATTGAAGCATCGACGGACATGGCTGCCTACATGCTGGTTAGCTACTATGATCACATACAGATGGTGTGCATGTGCCTGGTAGCGACCAATGCTAAGATGAGACGGAAGCTAGAGACAGTATGGTCTGCACTACCAGATCCAGTGGAAATTTACGCACAGACAGTCGAGGGAAAGGTTAGGGAACTAGAAGTGAAGAAGCAATCCTTGGCTGAGGCCCTCGCCAACGGATACACCCTAATGGACAAGGTCCATGACTAGTTAGGCAGTCTAGCACTAAAGAACCACCTAGTTTACCCGCTCAGAGAACAAATTCAATCACTGTTCACCAGCACAAGGGATTGTACAGACCATACCCAACTACAGCAAATCAATGATCAAATCAACATCCTCCAGGCCCAGGTTGACAACATTGAGGAGGAGTCAGTGAAGATGAAATAGATAATTAGAGATCTGCGGCGCCTAGTTCGAATGAAAGTTATACTCAAGCCAGGATCGAGGCAAAAGAGGCACCCACTCAGCAAGCAACGATCGAAGCAGCAAAAGTGTTGGTATAGCAAACAGCAAAGACAACACCAATATTAACATAACCACCACTTGTAGAGCACATGGAAGTAACAGTAGGACCAACAAAGGTCGAAATGGCTTGACACAGGGATGAGTCAAGAAATTGTAGTCGGGGCCTGTTGGGGCCTTCATTTAATTTTGAAAGGTTTTGACTAGTTTTGACTGACCAAAGGGTAGGAAAGAAACAGATGGTAGCAACGGTTGGGTGGTGGAATGAACAGTTGCAGAGGAATGGTGGCAAGGTGGTAGCAGAAATCAAAGGCAACCGAGGAGGCGGGAAGGCGCAAAAGTAACCAAGGGGGAGAACATTCGAGCAAGAACAGGCAGTCCATGCAACAGAGAAGGATATAAAAGGGGAAGACCAGAGAGCAAAAAGGTTGTTGTTGGACTAGCTAGTGGAAGAAGGAGTCAGCTGAAATCGAAAGCAAACAAAGGGATACACAGTTGCTGAGGCTAAAGGACAAAGTGCTAGGATTCAAGGGACTTATTCGTGGAACCAATCCAAACCCATGAGGCTGAGTCGGGTACCTTATGTAATGTTTATGGTGAATGTCGGATCATGTTGTAATCTTTCATGTTAAGTTTAATATAAGATATAGCTGATGTTGATTATGACTTCTGATGTATTTGGGCCTCGTACTTAGTGTGTCTATTAAAATTTTGAATGGCCTATCAATTTCATGTAGACGTTAATTCATAAATTGTCTCAAGGATGCTGCTATCTCTATTTTACGTATAATGGATATATATGTATGTGATCAAATGCACCCGATTGATACTCACTTGACCCCATGCTGAACCCTTCTCCCTTTTGGTCGCGGTGCGCCTCGGGTTAGACTCCTTTCCCTTTGGGCTAGGGTGAAAATGTCGACGTTGTCCTAGACTACAGCGGAACATTGTTGGCCTCCTGTGCCCGAACCCAGGGTCTTCCCCCTGATGGCTCTTTCGAGGCAACATAGATGTTGTTTCAAATTTAGTAATTTCAGTTTTGGATAGAGTTTTTCTATTCTTAGAACTTTTCTTTTGTTATTTTTAGCATGCATGATCTATTCTTACTAAAAATGTGCAAATCCCTAGTCAATTAGAATACTTATGCATGATAAATTCCCATCTTAGGTAGACGACACAATCTCAAGGAAGGGATGCATGATTGCATGCTTCAGTCCATCTTTTGATGGAGACACACTTACTTGGCACTCTTACCATCCAACTATGGTGCACTAGGTGATTAGGTTACGACTATGATTTAACAAAGTCCAACCATATAGGATTTTTCATGTTTCCATATTCATTGTACTTTCTCTTCTCTTCCTATTCTATAAGCGAGATGAAAGGTTTGCCATTGTATTGGTTATTGAGGTTTTGTTTTGAACTGTTGTAGTGTATATTTTTCAGTGTTCAATACAATATAGATGCAATATTTGAGAGTTCATATCTATCTATTTTCCATTCAAATTTTCCACAATATGTATTTGTAAATCAACTAACTTATATCTCCCTCTTTTTTATTGAAACTTTCAAGTTTTTAGCTACCTAGTATTTAGGTTATTCTTTCTAGGTGCAAAATCTGCTTAATATTGTTAATGAAAATAAAGGGATATAAAAAATGTTAATGACAAAATGGATACCTATAATATCTAGTGAAAGTAGGGGCTTTTTACATTGCAAAGGTGTATCGGGTTCGTATTGGTAGGGGGTTAAATAAAGTGATTTTTTAGACGTATTTTCCAGTATGTTGTCAAATTAAGGGTATTGTTTAGTATGCCACAAATTCGCATTCTATGTCAGAGATTCATTGAGTGAAGCCCTCGTGTTTTCACCATTGGTATGGTTTACATGATATGAATTTGTCTTGGGAAATTTAATATCGAGAGGAGAAAAGAGTGTCTTAGGCCCTAAATAGAGCTTCTACATGAGTTCAAGGAACATTAAGTAACCCTCAAACAATGACATATATACTCCCTAAGGGATATTTAGATTTCAACTTGGATATGGGAGCCATGGCATGTTATTCTACATAAAGAAAGGGATCTTTGAATCCATCCACAGTGTTAAAATTTAGAGACAAAGGAGTCTTTGAATACATCCACAGTGTTAAAATTTAGACCCCAATGTAACACTTCAATATCAAAATTGCAATTTTCTATTTCCAGAGTGGCACAATTAAAGATGACTAGCATAAATGACTAATTTATATACTTGTTACTTGGTCATATTTTTATTCTTGGACTATAGTAGTCATTTGAATTAATCATTTTTCATTTTGTCACTTATTATCTAGTCATATATTCTAATCCTTGACTAAATTAGTCATTTAAGTTAGTCTCTTTTAGTTGGGTCACTTATTATCTAGTCGTATATTTTATCCCTAGACTAAATTAGTCATTTATGTTAGTCATTTTTAGTTGGGTCACTTAAAATTGCTGAAATTTAGTAGTAATTCACTTAAAATAATCATGGTGACTAACGTTTTTAGTCATGTAGTCACGAATCTCTCATTTTGTACTAGTATAAAGAGGCATTCCCATGTTGTTTCAATGCAGAAAATATGGATGGATTATGGTTCATTCAATGCACTGTTAAAAAAAAGATAATGTTGAATGAAGAATTAAGAATGAGCTCATAGGTTTTTTTGGTTTGCAGGAATAGGTCTAAGAGGGAGCAGAGAAAATGGAAGTAGATAGGAGTTACAGGGCAGAGAAATTCTAAAATGGGACCTATGCTCCGATACCATGTGAGTTTAGGCATTGGTAACTCCACGAATAATGATTTTCTATTAGGAAGAGTTATGGATATGCACAATGGAGAGGGAGACTCTTAGAATTCATATTCCAATGTCTCTGAACCTTCTCATTTTCGTATTTTCAATATCTACAATATTTACAATGTTTTCCCAATCCCTAAGGATTAGGTGTATATACTTTCATTTTTCACTTAATAACATTTTCTTAGCTTAAATGATTTCCTATGATGGTTAAAGAGATTTTTCATGTGTTATGTGCATAATATGATTATTATGCAGAATATTAAGAAAAGTTTGCACAAATTACGAGCATATTCAACCAGAGAGATTCATGGGACACGTCTGCTGCTGCAGAAGGTTCAAACTCAGTTGGCTTGAAACGATAAATACTCCTTCCTGTAGTTGTGAGGTCACTCAAGAAACATGATCCAATTTTCTAGGATTTTGGAGGGAAAGCAGTCGTCCTTTCAAACAGGGTGCCCCTCATTCATTTTGGATAAATAGAGGGCTCTAGTATCTCATTAGAAAGATGGAGTAGACACATGAGGATAGAAATAAAGAGCATTAACAAGTTTAGTTTTCAAGTTCCGCAACTTTTTACTATGTATAAGAAATCCTTCAATTAATGAAATTCATATTTGGTTCTAGTTTTTAGTATACTTCTCCTTTAGGGATTTGATCTTCCTTGGGTTAGGGACCACCCTAGGTGCCCAATATCCCTTCTATACCATTACTTTTTATGATTATTTTCATTTTTACAATTTATTTCTTAATATTACTATTATGCAGGATCAATTAACTTGTTTCTGAACAATCTTTTCTTGCACAATATTTGAGATATGATAACATTGGTAGTGGTTATATTTTTTAAGTATCATACTTTGTTATGCATTTCAATTCACTTCAAGTATTGTTGTTTATTTTTTGTTTATCATTTTTGTTTCACTGTGTCTATAGGAAACCCTACAACCATGTGCTTTTATAAATAAATTCTTCTACCACTATTGTAATGATGTGGACATGAGTACTATATCATTTATTATCCTTCATTATCTTAATTTGCTTCTAAACCTCTCCTTTAGTATATTTTACTTCTCGTTGGACTATCTCCTATAGAAAAATAGAAGACTCATGTAGCAGTTTGCATTTTTCTTTTGAAATTTGTCCAAAATTGCATTCTAGTCATTGTTAACCTTCTTTGATTTGTTACAATGTCCCTATAACCTTAAAGATGGAGTTTAGAAGCATAAAGACCAATCAGATTCTTTGAATTAGTTTTCTATAGAAGTTTCCTTTTTCCTGCAAAATTAGGGTTTGTTATTTACAAGCTTTTACTTTAGTTGTGTGTTTTCTTTATTTGCACACTAGAATATATATGCTTTCATTTCATTATAGTTAATATGGTTTTCTTTCCTTCATTACAATTGGCATATATTTTCCTATTGTCTTTCATTCCCTAAAATTTGAAGTCTTTCCTGTAGCTTAGGACAATTAGAATGTTCTTTATGTAATCAGATCTCATCCCATCACTTCCACTCATATAAAATTCAACAAGAGAAATAGACAGTGCTACACACATAGTTTCAAATCCTCTTAACTTTGTACAAACCATAGGTTGACAATTAAAATTGTGACCCTTGGGAGTTGCAACATTGTTGCTACAATACTGAGGGCCATCAGATTTCAACAATGGTCTATTCAGACACCAACATTTCTTGCGGTGTTCCATGAGCCAAAGGAGGATGGGTTTATTTGTCCTGGTAGAAGTGAGAGACTAAAAAATTGTTCTATAGGAGTCTATGTGGCATGCATGAGAAGAATTCGCTATAATGTGAGCTGAAGTCTTGTGCGGCCAAGTGAAGGCGCAAGGAGGAAGAAATAGTGTGCAACCAACTTCCTAATAAAAATACATAGGATATTGATAGATAAATTTCTCACAAGTGTCAAGAAATTCCTGTGGACAAATATGGATAGCCAAAGCTATCGTCAAGAGTAGAAATAGATATGGAAAACTTGATGGACCTAGAACACAACTATGTGAAACTACCTACAAATCCTTGTTTGATAGTGGAAAAAGGCATGTATGGCCTCGATGTTATTGAGATGGAGGTTCGATAGGGTGAGATGGTGATGAAGAGAATGGATATTATTACTAAGATGCAGCTATAAGCTAGAATTTTGTATGGGAAAAATGAACAAGGAGTTGATAAACTATAGAAGGATTCACAATGCCTTTGGGAGGAGACAAAGGTTGCAAATCAGGGTTGTGATTTTTTTCCATTATGACGAAATGTATATTATTTGTTGAGTGGCAGAGTAAGATGGAACACTTGTTGCAAAGTCATAACAGGTGCAAAGAAGATCCAATGCACCAATTGGGATGTGGTGGAGAAACTTCGAGTCATATAGGATATCTTGGAGGACGAGAAGTCATATAAGTTGTGGTTTAACACTCCTAGGTTGAACATAGAAGAGGTTAAGGTGGGAATATGGAATGCTCGGCCTCAAAGGTGAACATAATGAGGAGATCATGATGAAGAGATACATAACCCATTGGTGGACCACGGTGTAGAGAAAGCTATTGAGGAAGTAGTGGAAAGGTGGCGCTTCTATAAAAAGAGAGATTGCTTAATATCAAGGCCAATGATCTGAATAAAAAGAAGCATATACCTCTAGTATTCATTCACCCATGGTATTTATCCACCCATGGTTTTCATCCACCCATGGAATCTACCCATGGTATTATAAATGAGATCCACCCATGGTATTTATATACTCATGGTATTGTAAGTGGCATATATCCATTGCATTAATTCACCCATGGTATTTACCCACCCATGGAATTTACCTATCGTATTGTAACTAAAAAAGACTATAAGTAACAAGTCACATTTTTTAAAAGGATAGGTTGTCCACCATAATGTAGCTATTATAGTTATTCTCTATTTAAATAAAAAAATTCTTGGTGGTTTTGTTTACTATGTTCTCCCCTTTACTTTTGGAATTTCATTTTTTTGTTTAGATCTTGGGGGCCTCTGCCCAAGATCTGAATTAGTGGTATCAGATTCAGGTTACGAATCCATGGGAATGAGGGTTTGAAGCATATTTCAGTTTCAAAGTTTTGTAAAAATCTTTTGCAAACTTCATGCAAGTTCTACGACCGCCACAGACAATTTTAGAAGGTGAAAATAACTCATTTGATTTTTATTTTTTTGTCTCAAATGGGATTTTTACAGAATTTTGTTTTCGTTTCTCGGTTTGAGATATATGAGTAATTGAAGTTACACATGTCTAGAACGTTGCGTGGCCGCATGTACCATGAGTTTCTGGAATCTGTTATAGCTTCGATACCACTTGTTATAGCTCTAATACCACTTGTTATAGATCTGATATGAAAATATAAGACAACGCAAATAAACCCAGAAATAATATGAAATGATTCTTTATTGATCAAAACCCTTAAGGTAGGGCAACACCATACATTGACTCCTTAAGGAAGGAGAACACTCCACAAGCCATATGCATGTTCATAAAATATTCCTTGACATCTCTCCATGTGGAGTCTCTAGCCTCTATATAGGCCTCATACATACAATACCATGGGTAATTACCATGGTTCCCTCGTACCATCGAACTAATACCATGGGTCCATTACATTATTACTAACTACTTGTGGTCCCTTACATGATATGGGTTAACCACCTTATTTATTACTATGGCCCATCACATTATTACATTATTACCTTAGGTACCTCCCTTTGTAGCCCATATTATCCCCCTTAGGTATATAACATTCCACCCCCCTTAGCATGTTTCGTCCCCAAAACATGGGAAAAACACAAATAATAAGATCTACTCAAAAGAGTGGTCTACTGGTACCATGCATGTGCATCTACCCATCCAAGAGAAAGGTGAACCCTCGATCTCACTGGTGCCTCACTCGCTTGAGATGGAAGTTGACCATGGCAGCTCTTTTGTGTTGATGTGTAGTAGGTGGATCTTCGCTCCGCTCTATCTGTCATGTGGGGGTTGTTGTCCTTGTGGCTAATTGGTTGCCATCTTGTTGGTTGTTGTCTTGCGAGGTGATGTGGGTGATGATATGTTGAAGTTTTAGCCCACGGTGTCTGTTTCTTTAATTCACCCCTTACTGGAGCCTGACTATTATCTGGTGCATGTTGTGGTGCCTGCTGTGGTGTCTTATCTTCTAATATTACTTCAACCACTAAACCCTCATCAGATGTGTCAGCACCTATAAACTTTTTGGCTTCAGCCTCTATTTGTGTTTGATTGTCGACCATCAACTGCTCGTCATCTGATATGTCAGTCTGTGGAACATCTTCTGCGTCAACCTCCGTGGACTCTACCTATTTATTGATGGAAATATCCTGTAATGTAATTTTCTTCTTTTTATACTAGAGCTTCAAGAATTCTTGTTGCACATTAATATTTATAGTACCCACTAATTCCATCCAAGGATATCCCAAAACAACATCCGTATTATCCATCTCTAAAGTATAAAAATCACCATGCAACACATATTTATCCATAGAAATCTTCAAATCCTCATACACTTGAACATCCTCATCATCCCCCTGTGTGTGTTCAATGTGTTTTGCTGGAACTTGTAATTTTTTTGCCAGAGTAACATTGATAAAATTATGCTTGCAACTAGGATTTATAGAAACAATGATCTTCTCCTTCTGAATCAATCCATGAACCTGTAATAAGGAGATACCAATAGAAAATAACCCTTTAGGTTTCTTGGTTTCCTTCTTTCCTGTAAAAATAAAATCTTTGCTAGGCTGTGTGTCTGTTTGTGTGAGTTTATCCACAAGATTAGATTTACGATCAAAGTGGTCCATAAGAGCTTTTTTGAATGTGTCCCAAGTCAAGGGCCTTCCATAGCAACGTTGATGCCCTTGCCACCATTGCCATCTTTCATTGTCCAAGTACATTTTTCCCACACTCAGCTGAGTCTCATCATCCATGATGTAATTCAATTTGAAATATTTATCCATTTGTGCTAGCCATATGGTTGGATGAGAGCCATCAAATTTATACATGTTCCTCTGATCTAGGCCCGCCATCACAAAAATTTTGGCGAAAATTTGAAATGGCCACAATTTCGTCAATATTGCTTAGAATCCCTATTATGACCTATTTTTGGAAATGGAACAACCATTCTGCATCTGCCCATGTGATAGAAATCTTGATCTAGGCACTTGAATTTCAAATTTGCACTGCAACTCTCCCGTCGTCACCCAAAATTCTAAAAAAAAGAGTTGATTTTAAATCAGCGATATCTCCCTCATCTGGACTCTGATTCGACTGATTTTTTTTTTGAAATTGGGTAATTTTTCACAAACAATCCAGATCTACAATTGGATTCTGCAGATATTTCACCATGACATCCAGATCTTCACCTCAAACTCGCTGCCCTGAAAAATTATCTACAACACCACTGATTTTTAGATCAATGATATCTCCTTCATCTGGACTTCGATTCGACTGATTTTTTTTTTGAAATCGGGTATTTTTTCACAAAGAATTCAGATTCGCAATTAGATTTTTCCCCAAAATGTACAGATCTTATCTGCAAACTCGTCGACCCAAAAATTTCCTGCAAAACATAAAAAAAAAAAAATCTCCACTTTTTTATCAAGAAAGTGCTCTGATACCACTTGTTATAGATCTGATATGAAAATATAAGACAATGCAAATAAACCTAGAAATAATATGAAATGATTCTTTATTGATCAAAACCCTTAACGTAGGGCAACACCATACATTGACTCCTTAAGGAAGGAGAACACTCCAAAAGCCATATGCCTGTTCATACAATATTCCTTGACATCTCTCCATGTGGAGTCTCTAGCCTCTATATAGGCCTCATACATACAATACCATGGGTCATTACCATGGTTCCCTCATACCATTGAACTAATACCATGGGCCCATTACATTATTACTAACTACTTGTGGTCCCTTACATGATATGGGTTAACCACCTTATTTATTACTATGGCCCATCCCATTATTACATTATTACCTTAGGTATCTCCCTTTGTACCCCATATTATCCCCCTTAGGTATATAACATTCCACCCCCCTTAGCATGTTTCGTCCTCGAAACATGGGAAAAACACATATAATAAGATCTACTCAAAAGAGTATTCCACTGGTACCATGCATGTGCATCTATCCATCAAAGAGAAAGGTGAACCCTCGATCTCACTGATGCCTCGCTCGCTTGAGATGGAAGTTGACCGTGGCATCTCTTCTGTGTTGATGTGTAGTAGGTGGATCTTCGCTCTGCTCTATCTGTCATGTGGGGGTTGTTGTCCTTGTGGCTAATTGGTTGCCATCTTGTTGTTTTTTTGTCTTGCGGGGTGATGTGGGTGATGATATGTTGAAGTTTTAACCCACGGTGTCTTTTTCTTTAATTCACCCCTTACCGGAGTCTAACTGTTATCTGGTGCATGTTGTGGTGCCCGCTGTGGTGTCTTATCTTCTAATATTACTTCAACCACTAAACCCTCATCAGATGTGTCAGCACCTGTAACCTTTTCGGCTTCAGCCTCTTTTTGTGTTTGATTGTTGACCATCAACTGCTTATCATCTGATATGTCAGTCCCTGGAACATCTTCTGCGCCAACCTCCGTGGACTCTACCTATTTATTGATGGAAATATCCTGTAATGTAATTTTCTTCTTTTTATACTAGAGCTTCAGGAATTTCTTTTGCACATTAATATTTATAGTACCCACTGATTCCATCCAAGGATATCCCGTATTATCCATCTCTAAAATATAAAAATCACCATGCAACACATACTTATCCATAGAAATCTTCAAATCCTTATACACTTGAACATCCTCATCATCCACCTGTGTGTGTTCAACGTGTTTTGCTGGAACTTGTAATTTTTTTGCCAAATTAACATTGATAAAATTATGCTTGCAACTAGGATTTATAGAAACAATGATCTTCTCCTTCTGAATCAATCCATGAACCTGCAATAAGGAGATACCAACAGAAAATAGCCCTTTAGGTTTCTTGGTTTCCTTCTTTCCTATAAAAATAAAATCTTTGCTAGGTTGTGTGTCTGTCTGTGTGAGCTTATCCACAAGATTAGATTTACGATCAAAGTGGTCCATAAGAGCTTTTTTGAATGTGTCCCAAGTTAAGGGCCTTCCATAGCAACGTTGATACCCTTGCCACCATTGCCATCTTTCATTGTCCAAGTACATTTTTCCCACACTCAGTTGAGTCTCATCATCCATGACGTAATTCAATCTGAAATATTTCTCCATTTGTGCTAGCCATCTGGCTGGATGAGAGCCATCAAATTTCTACACGTTCCTCTGATCTAGGCCCGCCATCACAAAAATTTTGGCGAAAATTTGAAATGGCCACAATTCCGTCAATATTACTCAGAATCCCTATTATGACCTGTATTTGGAAATGGAACAACCATTCGGCATCTGCCCATGTGATAGAAATCTTGATCCAGGCACTGGAATTTCAAATCTGCGCTGCAACTCTCCCGTCGTCACCCAAAAATTCTGAAAAAATAGTTGATTTTAAATCAGCGATATCTCCCTCATCCGGACTCCGATTCGACTGATTTTTTTTTTTGAAATTGGGTAATTTTTCACAAACAATCCAGATCTACAATTAGATTCTGTAGATCTTGCACCATGACATCCAGATCTTCGCCGCAAACTCGCTGCCCCAAAAAATTGTCTACAACACCACTAATTTTTAGATCAACGATATCACCTTCATCTAGACTCTGATTCAGCTGATTTGTTTTTTTTGAAATCGGGTATTTTTTCAAAAAGAATTCAAATACGCAATTATAATTTGCCCCAAAACGTACATATCTGATCTGCAAACTCACCGACCCAAAAATTTCCTGCAAAACATAAAAAAAAAAAAAATAAATAAATAAATAAAAAATTCTCCACTTTTTGCACAAGAAAGTGCTCTGATACCACTTGTTATAGCTCTGATACCACTTGTTATAGATCTGATATGAAAATATAAGACAATGCAAATAAACCCAAAATAATATGAAATGATTTTTTATTGATCAAAACCCTTAAGGTAGGGAAACACCATACATTGACTCCTTAAGGAAGGAGAACACTCCACAAACCATATGCCTGTTCATACAATATTCCTTGACATCTCTCTATGTGGAGTCTCTAGCCTCTATATAGGCCTCATACATACAATACCATGGTTCCCGCATACCATCGAACTAATACCATGGGCCCATTACACTATTACTAACTGCTTGTGGTCCCTTACATGATATGGGTTAACCACCTTATTTATTACTATGGTCCATCCCATTATTACATTATTACCTTAGGTACCTCCCTTTGTACCACATATTATCCCCCCTAGGTATATAACATTCCACCCCCTTTAACATGTTTCGTCCCCGAAACATGGGAAAAACACAAATGATAAGATCTACTCAAAAGAGTAGTCCACTGGTACCATGCACGTGCATCTAGCCTTCCAAGAGAAAGGTGAACCCTCGATCTCACTGGTGCCTCGCTCGCTTGAGATGGAAGTTGACCGTGGCAGCTCTTCTGTGTTAATGTGTAGTAGGTGGATCTTCGCTCCACTCTATCTGTCATGTGGGGGTTGTTGTCTTTGTGGCTAATTGGTTGCCATCTTGTTGGTTGTTGTCTTGCAGGGTGATGTGGGTGATGATATGTTGAAGTTTTAACCCACGGTGTCTATTTCTTTAATTCACCCCTTACTAGAGCCTGACTGTTATCTAGTGCATGTTGTGGTGCCTGCTGTGGTGTCTTATCTTCTAATATTACTTCAACCACTAAACCCTCATCAGATGTGTGAGCACGTGTAACCTTTTCGGCTTCAGCCTCTGTTTGTGTTTGATTGTCGACCATCAATAGCTCATCATCTGATATGTCAGTCCCTGGAACATCTTCTGCGTCAACCTCTGTGGACTCTACCTGTTTATTGATGGAAATATCCTGTAATGTAATTTTCTTCTTTTTATACTAGAGCTTCGGGAATTTCTTTTGCACATTAATATTTATAGTACCCACTGGTTCCATCCAAGGATATCTCAAAACAACATCCGTATTATCCATCTCTAAAGTATAAAAATCACCATGCAACACATACTTATCCATAGAAATCTTCAAATCCTTATACACTTGAACATCCTCATCATCCCCCTGTGTGTGTTCAATGTGTTTTGCTAGAACTTGCAATTTTTTTGCCAAATTAACATTGATAAAATTATGCATGCAACTAGGATTTATAGAAACAATGATCTTCTCCTTCTGAATCAATCCATGAACCTGCAATAAGGAGATACCAACAGAAAATAACCCTTTAGGTTTCTTGGTTTCCTTCTTTCCTGTAAAAATAAAGTCTTTGCTAGGCTGTGTGTCTGTCTGTGTGAGCTTATCCACAAGATTAGATTTACGATCAGTCCATAAGAGCTTTTTTGAATGTGTCCCAAGTCAAGGGCCTTCCATAGCAATGTTGATGCCCTTGCCACCATTGCCATCTTTCATTGTCCAAGTACATTTTTTCCACACTCAATTGAGTCTCATTATCCATGACGTAATTCAATCTGAAATATTTTTCCATTTGTGCTAGCCATCTGGCTGGATGAGAGCCATCAAATTTTATACACGTTCCTCTGATCTAGGCCCGCCATCACAAAAATTTTGGCAAAAATTTGAAATGGCCACAATTCCGTCAATATTGCTCAGAATCTCTATTATGACCTATTTTTGGAAATGGAACAACCATTCTGCATCTGCCCATGTGATAGAAATCTTGATCCAGGCACTGGAATTTCAAATCTGCGCTGCAACTCTCCCGTCGTCACCCAAAAATTCTGAAAAAGAGCTGATTTTAAATCAGCGATATCTCCCTCATCCAGACTCTGATTCGACTGATTGTTTTTTTGAAATTGGGTAATTTTTCACAAGCAATCCAGATCTACAATTAGATTCTACATATCTTGCACCATGACATCCAGATCTCCACCGCAAACTCGCTGCCCCGAAAAATTGTCCACAACACCACTGATTTTTAGATCAGCGATATCTCCTTCATCTGGACTCCGATTTGGCTGATTTTTTTCTTTTTGAAATCGGGTATTTTTTCACAAAGAATTTATATCCGCAATTAGATTTTGCCAACCCAAAAATTTCCTGCAAAACATAAAAAAATAAAAATAAAAATAAATAAATAAATAAATTCTCCACTTTTTGCCCAAGAAAGTGCTCTGATACCACTTGTTATAGCTCTGATACCACTTGTTATAGATTTGATATGAAAATATAAGACAATGCAAATAGACCCAAAAATAATATGAAATGATTCTTTATTGATCAAAACCCTTAAGGTAGGGCAACACCATATATTGACTCCTTAAGGAAGGAGAACACTCCACAAGCCATATGCCTATTCATAGAATATTCCTTGACATCTCTCCATGTGGAGTCTCTAGCCTCTATATAGGCCTCATACATACAATACCATGGGTCATTACCATGGTTCCCTCATACCATCGAACTAATACCATGGGCCCATTACATTATTACTAACTACTTCTGGTCTCTTACATGATATGGGTTAACCACCTTATTTATTACTATGGTCCATCCCATTATTACATTATTACCTTTGGTACCTCCCTTTGTACCCCATAGTATCCCCCCTAGGTATATAACATAATGAATATGGATCGAATGACGTTGAAGTTTAGTGAAGGAGCTAATGTGTGATGTGCGAACACATTAAGGGTTTTGGTCCAAGGAAGGTGTATTTCCCCGGGAAGTTGTAAGACTTGTCGTTCATACTACATGTTGCGCAAGAGCATGAATTGTTGTAAGGTCTTAATATTTTGATCATGCATACATGTAGTGAAATGGTGCATGGAGTCATCAAGTTGTGGAATGGACCACTTGGATAGGTACCAAGTTGGTACGTGTACTAGTATCCTATCTTGAGGGGGGGAATTTGAGATCTTAGATGAGATGGTTGATGAATGATTGGCATCGGATTAGTCTCCCTAAGTCAAGTTTAAGGGGGGTAATTGTTATGGTGGTTCAAGTAAAATTGACTTGGTCAAGTTATTAATAATGTTTTGGGCTCCAAGCTTTTGAGAACCCCTAGTTTCTTCCATGGTATTCATCTCTAATTTAGCTTATTTAAATTCCAAAAAACTCCATGTTAATTTCCCTTTGGGACCATTGGGATCCCAAAAATAGTGTCTTTATACACCACCACTTCTCTTGGTGTTTCGTGATCCTAACACTTAGAGGTATTGAATTTCTTAATGTGTGAATTTTTATTATTATTTAATTTCAAGTCATGTATTAATTCTTTCATATTAAAAAAATTCACACATTAACAAATGTGATCCTTCTTGATACTTGATAAATCCATGTTTAAAATGGATTTATGTTGTTTTAATTTTTTAGATGTTTTCACACACATACACACACGTTTTAATTTAATTTTGTGTTATATAATATGGATCCTGCTTGTATTTAGAAAGAGAAAAAATATAATGTTATGTTCATTTAAAAGAGAAAAATTATAATGTTATGTTCATTTATTTATTTGTGACAACTTTCCCCCCATTCTAGGTTATAGAGCACCTCACTACTCTTCATGCAAAAATTTCAAATTGTCATATCTTTGTTAAGGAATAATAATGTCTCTTAATTTTTAAATATTACATGTGCAAGAGTAAGTTAAGGTTATAACATGGTACTTTAAGATAACTTATGATTCCTTGTTAACCCACAATAATGTATCAATATCAATGAACATGCACCACTCAACTATTGATCAAAATTGAACCCTTCCTAAACCTTACAAGGGATGTAAACCTTTCCTAGAAAGGCAATTCAAAAATCACCCTTAAAAAATGTTAATTTTTTAAATCACTTGTTATTTATAAAAGGAAACTAGTATCATCAAATGTCAAAATAAGGGTCACATTTTCAATACCCCATCCCCACTTTTAATGCTAGATTGGCCAATGAGCTTTGATTCATCCCAATATTTTCCTTTCACATCTAAAAAATAAAATTATCTTTCTTTTAGTTATCTCTTATCTTTTTCATGATACAATGTACCCTTCCACAACACTAAATTCATCACATAACTCACACCTAGATAAATATCCTACCACTATTTTGGTCTATGCACTATTTTATGTCACTTAATGAGATCTTACCAAAGACGCTAGATACCTTGTCTTTGTGAATTTCCACTTAAATTCATTGTTATGAGCACATTTGGTTTTTGTCAATATAAGAATTTGAATTGCATTTAGTTTACATACTTAATGTTTTAGAATCCCACACTCACCAGAATTCCATTTTCTTTGTTATCTTTGCCTTCGACACTTTCCATAATGCCACTTTCCTTTTTATTTTCTTCTTGTTTCTACTAGCATTAACATCATTATGATTATACTTTTGAGAATAACCCATGGCTCTCTTTCCCCATACCTCATCCCAAGCCCAATATTAAGGAGACATGTCCTTTGTGGCGTTAATGCTTGGAACAATATTTTTGAAACTAGGTGGGGTTATCAAGAAAGCTAGGTAGAAGGTAACATAATTTTTATTATAATCAGACCTATGAATTAGGGAGGTATGCTTTAGTATCTCACTCTTCCATGAATTTTCACATGGTTTGAGAGATACCATGAAGAATCAATATCACAATTAAAAATAACATACTTTGTGGCCTTTATAAGGAATTTCATTTAGGTTCATGTTTCTATGGATTTTGGGAAGTTCCAAATCATAAACATCTTAATTTAAATAATAATCAATGTATGTAATCATGCTAGATTATCATATTCATAGAGGTTCATAATGCTAGAGTCTCTTCACTGCTTTTATAGTATTTTGATAAAATTATCACACTTATAGAAAGACTTCAAAGTCTAATACAAATTATTTATATATAACAAGAACTAATAAGAGGCACAAGTGTTTTGTTTCGAGAAGCGTTGTGCTACTCCTGCCTTGATGATTTCAAACTCTGAGCGCACCTTCTTCCCTCGGCTCCTAGGGCTTGCTGCCTTGAACTAGACTACGATGTCCCATACGAAACCTCCTCTTGTGGGTGCATTGATTCCTGCCTTATCTAATGAAAATACAAATAAGCTGGGAGAAAATGTGGAATCTTTTTCCTCTCTGATCTCCTCCCTTGGACCGTCACCACCTAGGCCATCAATATCAAATTTTGTTAAGAAGATCGATGAAATATCTGAAATAATCCTCCCTCCCTTCCTCATCACGCAACTCTGTCTCTCTCTGAATGAGGATTGGTTGGACATTTTACTGGACTTTGGCCCTCTCCCTGGTCGATTCTCAAATGGGTGGAAAGAAACTGTGCTCCTCTATTATGGGGAAAATCTACATAACGTTTTGTGGAAGAGGCTATTTCACCTTACACTTCAAAATGAAATAGTACAAAGACTTAATCTTTAGAAATGAACCATATTTCATGGATACAAAGGGATCTATCTCAATATATGGACTTCGGACTTCGATCCAGAGTTAGATGCACAAAATTAAGTGCCAGTCTGGGTGAGGCTTCCCCATCTTCCTCTGCACCACTAAGAAGATGAATATGTTCAAGCAATAGGAAACGTAGTGGGGAAATATATCAATAGAAGTGAGCCAAAGGAAAACATGCATGGCTGCGCGATAATATGTGTGGAAGTAGACCTTGGGAAAGGACTACTGAAACTAGTCAAGATCAAAGTTGATAGCTGGGTTCCCATTCAACAGCTAGATTATGAACAAATTCTATTCAAATGCAAAGTATATCATGAATATGGTCATTTTTCTAATAGATGTGCTAAAAAACATGAACCGGAAGAAATAGAAAACCAGTAACCAAAATGGGAGCAAGTCAAAAAGAAAAAGTCATCATCCAAATCCTCTTTCCATTCTTCTTTTGTCTCCATTCTCCCTTCTTCGACCCTTCCTCACCTCTCCCTTTCCTCCACAGCTCCTTTGCCTATTCCTTCTAAAGATCCCCTCTCTCCTTCCTCATCTTTACCTCCTTCTACTACCCCCCCCCTTCAGATCTTTCGGATTATAACCCCTTTGGCTCTCTTGGGGACCCTGATCTTCCTTCCTCCCCTCCTCTCCTTCCCTTCCCCTCTAATCCCTCCCCTACCTCTCCCATTCTCTCCCATAGCCCTCCTCACTCCACTTTTGACCGAATAATCACTCAAACCCTCTCCAAAGATCTACTCTCCTCCCTCGACCACCCTAAATGGGCAGGCAAAAAATCCAACCGAGAAATCAGAGATGAAGTTGCGAAAAGGAAATGGCTCTGGGTACCCAACAACCACTCAACACTTTTCTAGAAAAAGGCAAGGAGAAAAACACTCATCCCATCAGAGGGAAAGGTCCCTCTACCCATAATTCTAAGTGATAATGAATATAGTCTCCTAGAACTGCAGAGGAATGGGAAGTATGCCAAAAATCAAGGCAATGAAAGACTTAATAACATCAGAGAAGCCTGATATTTTTATGATTCAAGAGACAAAGATAAATGAAAAAGAAATGGAAACAATGACCCAAAAAATAAAAAACTACCAAGGAACATCAATTCCAATGAACAAAGCTTTAAGAGGTATTTGTACATTATGTAAAATAGAGAATTGGGAGTTGATTCAACAAAAAATAGAGTTTCATTGGATAAAAATAGATCTGAAAAAATAAATAAATAATATATATATATATATATATATATATATATATATATATATATATATATATATATATATATATATAATAAAAATAAATAAATAAAATAATAATAATAATAATAATAATAAAATTAAAATTAAAAAAATTAAAAATTAAAAATTAAAAATTAAAAATTAAAAATTAAAAAATTAAAAAATTACTACAGGGATTAGGAAGTCTGTTGGACCACCTTAAAAAATTATCTTTTGCAGATCCAAAACATAGGATAATAATAGGAGGGGATCACAACTTGGTATTGAATGCAGAGGAGAAGTTTGGTGGGAAATATAATGTTGATCCATCAAAGGAAATGGTAGAATCTATTATGGAAACTTGCAGATTAATGGACATGCCTCCTCGCAATGGAAAGTATACATGGAGCAACAAAAGAGTCGGTAAAAATAATATAAAGGAAAAGCTTGACAGATTTCTAATCCAAGACAAAATAGCCACCTCCTTCAGTGAAATAAGATCCAAAATCATTCACAACATAGTATCGCATCACAAACCGGTGGAACTTTCACTTGGGTCATTAGAAAACTTTGGCTCTGTTCCTTTTAGATTCAGTTCCATCTAGAAAGACAATGAAGAAGTTAAATAAAATATTGCAGATGTATGGGCAAATCAAAGGCTCTCCTAGTTATGTCTTGGAATCTAAACTTAAAGCATTGAGGAAAGAGCTGAAACATTGGACAAGGAGAAAACAATTAGAAACACACAAAAAAGCTAGAAATAACAGAAAAAATAGAGAGAATTCAAGTGGAAAAAGAGTAGTAAGAGGAAACACATGAGAGTCTATGGCAGGAAAAGCAAGCGTATTGGGAATTCTATAGGAAAAACAGAATGGAAGAAGAAGAGTGGAGACTAAAGTCGCAAAGCCTATGGCTTAAAGCAGGAGACAAGAATACAACTTTTTTCCATATTACTGTTAGGATAAGGAGAATGAAAAATCAAATAGACAATATTAAGGATAACGAAGGAAAAGAAGTGAGAGGACAAGAGGAAATAAATAAGGAGGATTTTAGATATTATAAAAATCTGTTATCATCCTTAGCAACAAATGATGAGTATGAAGAATTTTTATGGCATACCCCAAGAAAAATCAGTGATAGAGAAAACAACGAATTTACAAAAGAAGTTGAAGAAAAGGAAGTGGTTGGTAAGAATGATCAGAAATGTTTTTGGGAAATACAAGATAACATGATTCACAAATTCCTCTTTCCTCACTCTAGTTCCAAAAGAATCGAATGAAAATAATTTTAGTAGGTTCAGGACGATCTCACTGTGTAACTCCTCCTACAAAATTATTACAACGATTCTGGAAAATAGAATAAAAGCAGTGCTCCCAGAAATTATCTCAGAAAACCAAGGAGGATTTGTTCCAAAAAGACAAATCCTTGACAATATTCTAATAGTTCAAGAAGCACTGCACTCTAGCCTTCTAAAAAAGGAAAAAGGAATGATAATCAAGCTTGATATGGTAAATGCTTTTGACAGGGTCAATTTGGGCTTCCTTGTGGTTGTCCTTCAGAGGTTTGGTTTCTCAAAAAAGGCAATAGACATAATTAAGGCCTATAGTGGGTCCTTGGATTTCACGACAAAGTGAATTTTTCCAAAGTTCAAGAGGGCTTCGAGAGGGTTGCCCCCTATCTCCCTTCCTATATATTATTATGGTGGAATCTCTAAGCCGAAATCTCAAAAAATGCGGACAAGATCGTCTATCACAAGTCTCTCAATTTCTCAAGAAGTAAAAAGCATAAACCACTCTGTATTTGCAGACGATACCTTGGTTGTGGGAGGGGCCTCTTGTATAATGGAAAGAAGAATAAAAAAGGTGTTGAACAATTTTATGGAAGTCTTTCCAGGGCCTCCAAATAATAAAAAATGTATAATTTTCTGATGGAAAACTCCTCTTCTCTCTCTCCAAAAAATATCATAAATTCTAGAAATCTCTTTATAAGAAAAATTGAGCCACATTCATTACCTTGGCCTCCCTATCTCCAAAGAAAATATGAAGACCAAGATATGGAATAAGTACATTGAAAAAATGAAAAAAAAAGGTGCAAAACTGGGGAATGAACTGGCTAAACATGGCAGGAAGGGTGGTATTAATCAAGGCATTACTAACAACACTCCCAATTTATCAGTACACAACAATTCTAGCTCCGGCAAGCATACACAAACAAATTGAGCTAGTAATCAGGGGGTTCCTATGGCAAGGAAGTAAAGTAGAAATAAAGAAACTTAACCTGGTAAAATGGGATGAAGTAACACAACCTTATGAGAAAGGTGGTTTGGCTATAAGACTTCCTGGGATAATGAATTTGGCATTGGGGGAAAAAATAACATGGATATTTATAACTGGAGAGAGTAGCTATCAGAAGTAAATCCTGGAAGAAAAATATATGAACCATAATAGAATTCTTTTATTAGAAAAAGGTTCCCCAATAAGGCCATGCACCTAGGTCTGGAGTTTGATTAAAAAGACCCTTTCCCTAATCAAAGAAAACTCCTCCATGATCCCTGGGAATGGTAAAATCATCAAAATATGGAAGGACAAAATAATGGGAAATCAACCTATAACTTTCCAAGAAAATCTACAAGATCTTAGAAGGTGTATGGAAACCAAAGGAATCAGTACTCTGGAAGACATCTCTCTTTGGCGAGATGGATATTGGGAGGACTGGAGGATCCTCAATATACCCCAAGGCCTTCTCCCTCAGTGGAAGACACTAATATCTCATATTAAAATGGTTACACCATTGAGTATGGACACAAAGGATGCTCTTTGTTGGGACCCTGACGGAGGGGCTTTTTCAGTCAAATTTGGATATGAAACCTTACATCAGCAAGGAAATAGTGATTGGGAATTCTAGAGGGAGGCATGGAAAATAGAATCCCTACCTAAAATCAAAGTGTTCATGTGGACACTCCTCAAAGGCAAGATTCTTACCGCTGATAATATTAAAAATAAAGGTTATGAAGACCCTTCACATTGTGCAATGTGTCAAAAGAATGAAGAAAACATCCAGCATCTCATCGTGGGATGTCCTTTTGCTCATGCCTATTGCCAAGAGCCAGTAAGACCACTGGGGGTAAGTATCCCGCATTCGCTACCTATGCATATGATTCTAACAACTTGGAAAAACAAGTATCCATATACTTTAAAAAATAAAGAAACGGTTAAAAGATATTGGCTGAGTTTTCCCTCATTTATCTGTTGGCAAATCTAGTTAGCAAGAAACCAGAGGATCTTCAAGGACTGCACTCCAAGCAACAGAATAGTTCTGGCTAAAACTTGGAGCATGACAACCGAATTCATCAACTCCAAAGGAGCCAAAGCAATAGATAACAAATATATGTAACACAAGGAAAGAACCTAGTTAGAATTTGCTATAAGCAAGAAAAAAAAAACAAACATTAGCAATACAACTATCAGTAGATTTTTTATTAGTGCTCAGAACTAGAAAATCAGAATTAAAAAAGAGGATTTCAAAGCATGGTCAGAAAATTTAAATAGGCCCTGTTTATTGTTTGATCAAGCTTCTAAGTCTAATCTAAGCAAGGTTGGAGCTCGAGGTCTCATTTTCGATCCAGAAGGAATCAATTCCATCACTTATGAATGGGGATTAGGATAATTATCCAACAATGGGGCAGAAGCATATGGTCTCCTCTTGGGAATGGAAATATTAAGGCAGTGCGATATCAAGAATCCAAACATATTGGGGGATTCGGAAATAATTATTCAATCAATGCTTGAAAGAATAAGCCTCAAGAACTAGATGATGAGTCAAATAACCAAAAGGGTGGAAAAAAATCTTCAGTATCTTGGAGAAGTCACCTTCAATCATATCCTAGAGAAAATAATTGTACTACTGATATGCAGGCCAATTTGGCAGTCAATCGTCCTGTGGGAGAATCCATAATTGACAATGAGATTTCTCAAAGATCAATCCCATAGGACCTCAACCCTTCAATTGCAGAGATTTGCATCCAAGCCGAGAACATCAAGGCAAGAAACACTCGCATCAGGGTAAAAGCATGTTAATGTGTATCACTTTTTCCCTTTTTGTGGCAAAGAAGTTTTATAAAAATAAATGGAGCTGGAATGTTTACTCTTAAATTTACAAAATCATCAAAAATTAGGTGGTGGCAAAAGAAGACAAAACATGTCAATATAAATTCAATTTCATGTTATATTTTTTCTAAAATTTAATATATAATTTTTATCTCATTTATTCATTTTCTTTAAAAGATATCATTAATATTTTACATAAATTTTTAAATAGTGACAAAACCGCGACCCCCCATTTCTCTAATGATTTATGTTTTTTAATTCCAATTTCTTTAAGAGATGTGTTGTAAACATTCTAAAGATTGCTAAACAAATTTAAAAATAAAAAGTAAGCATATTTTTTAATTATTATTAAAATACTAGTAAAAATGTTCATATTTTCGTATATATAAAACCGCGACCCAAGAAACTACCCTTTCAAGTTTATAAAATTGATTTTTTTTAATATAAATTTGAAAATAACATATAACAAAATGTTAAAATTATTTTTTGAAAATTTTAAAATATATTTTATACTTTTTATAATAAAATTTTTAATTATGATTATAATAACGTATTTTATATTATTCAAAATATAATATATAAAATTATTTGTTTAGAAATTCTACTTCTATTTTTATATATATTTTTAAAGAGTTTTAGCATTTCATTTAACTTTACATAAAGTTATTTATATTTTGTGAGTGATTAACCATAATATTTACAAATATTTACTATCAGTTGACTTATTTGCAAATTTAGTATTTACTTTTTATAACATTATTTATATTTTCTAAACCCATTAAATAGGTTCACTATGGCTTTTACCAAAATTTATTGTGAGTTAGGTTTGTTACAAATTTAGCATTTATTTTTTATAATTAACAAGTATGAAACTTAACTCATTTAATTGATATTTTTATATTATTTTTTTTATCTTTTTTCATTTGAGTACTTTTTTGCTTTTGCCATATAATGAGACACATTAACATGCTTTTACCCATCAGTGCGAAAAGCTAGAAATCAGAAGCTCACAAAAATCAGGAAAATCACAATGTACAAACATCATTTTCAGAGTTTGTCTATCAAACGAATAATAGTTACCCAAGCTCTCCATGAAATGATCAAGTTCTCTATCTTGAAGTGGCCCTCAGCGCAGCTATATAGCCTTCCTCTCCCAATGATTGTTCTCAACTCTTCGTTGCTCATTCTCTCTGGTTTTCTCTTGTTTGCGAGGTTAGTTCCATGCGCTCTCCTTTATTTTCCGCCTTGTCACAGAAGCAGCTCTCAATCATCTTGTAAATGTCACTGTGCTTCTTTAGTGTTTGAGCTAACCCTCTCTGCTTTAGTCTTTCCCCTCCCCTTCACGCAGCTCTGATGGCATTTGTTTCTCCCCTTTGCGCTACTTTGGTGGTATTTGCTTCTCCCCGTCACACAGCTCTAGTGTTTTGTGCGTCTCCCCTTTGCGCATCTCTGGTGGTCTGTGCTTCTCCCCTTTGCACAACTTTGGTGGATTATCTTCAACCTCGACTCTTGGCTTATTTCGTTATTTCCTAAGAGAGTCTCTCTAGCCTATGAATCTCTGTTCTCCTCTCAGTGGCAGTTGTCAGTCACCATTGACCTGTCTCGTGGAAAAATTAGAATCTACTCTCGACTTCTTATTGCCTCTTCTTATTCTTGTAGGAAAAGACGTGTGCATCCCTCAGGAAAAATGGAGTGAAATCCTCTGGAAAATGTGCCAAAGTGCGAGAGTTGTGTTCTGTGTAGAGCCAAACAATTCATGAACGAGTAGATTAGAGAAATGATCAAGGACTATAAATTTAAAGCAAAGTCTGAGAACTCCTTCCTTAAGAGACAACTAGAAGAGAAAAGGAAGGAAATTGCAGCTCTAAAGCACAAATGTAAGCACATGGATGAAACGATCAACTATTTGAAGAATTTACTGATCAATCAAATTGGAGAGAACTCTAACTATCAAAGCAGCAAGCTCATCATGAATCTTCTGTCAACAAAAATTAGATTCTACATTTCTTCTCTTTTCCCCTTTGCAAAGTTCTTCCACTATTATTTTATTATGTTATGTAAATGCAAATTATTGTTGAAATAGTTCGAATGTATTTATAAGAATAGTCCAATTGGTATTTTCATAACCAAAAAGGGAAGGGTATGGAAAATAAGAATTGTTTGCCCTCTGTTTTTCTTCCGAGATGCCTCTCTCCATTTTGCACCGACGTAAAGGGAGCTTGCCTCCTTTTTTTGCTTGAAATAGAAATCTAATAACCAACTCTGTTAAAAAAAAAAAATTACTAATAATTCAAAATATAATACAAATCCTTTATTTATAAAAAGAACTCGTAATTATAGAGAAATATAATACATTGAAATTGTGTTTAAAATTATATATTATTATATCCATGAAAAATTTATATTTGAAATAATAATAATATATATTTATTATTATATTTTATTGAGATTTTAACTGATTTATCTGATTATTAATTAAACTTTAACATTTAAATAATTAAAAATGAATTATTATTTTTAATAGATACGTAATCTATTTATATCTATTAAAATTAAATTATAATTTCATCTTAAAATTACTTTATAAGAATTAAATCAATACATACACGCTTGTCAATTTAATTTATTTAAAAAAATAAAAAACTATTGAACTGTTTTAATTTTGATGATTACATTTGGATATTCCAAGAACGAGTCAAAGTAAAAACAAAAAACTATTGAACTGTTTTAATTTTGATCATTACATTGGATATTTCAAGAACGAGTCAAAGTTTAAACGGTAATTTGGATATTTCAAAAGTGATCTCACTCCATGTCTAGTAACATTTTAATTTAAAAAAAATTCATAATAAAAATAATTATTTTTTTTCGAAATTATTGAGTAATTAGTACCAAGTTTCAAATCCTATCAGAAACACTTTTAGTTTTTTATTATAAAATTCAAGAAATGAGCTCCCAACTCACATAAAGTCTCAATTCATACTAAAGTTTAAATTTTTATATATCCCATTTACAAAATATATACATGTAAAACTTAATTTTCAATAACAATTAAAAAATCACTACTCTAAATAAGTTCCAAATAGATATTTAAAAAGTTATCTCACTCAATAATAATAATAAAACTTTTAATTCTAATCACAACATACTCGATATTTAAAAAATCATAGTGTGATAAGTCCCAAGTGGATATTTAAAGGGTGATCTCACTCCATAAATCCCAGGTGACACTGAGAATGGGGTGGTCATTGGCCTATATCCAATGACTAGTCTAAGTCATGATGAGCCATTCACAAAATAATCCCATATGATTGTGATGTATACGTTTTGGCAGGTCTGCTAAACTATGTAGGGAAATAATTGGAAAACTGGTACGTAAGGAAATGACGAATAGATATTTGCAAATATAAGTTAAACTAGAAAAAGAAATAAATCAAGACAGGTGTATGAGAAAAATCTGGACTAAATTGTGATGTATATGTTTTGGCAGGTCTGCTAAACTATGTAAAGGAAATGATTGAAAAACTGTGAGCTACTTGTGATCGTAGAGTCTTTTGAAATAAATTTTAAATCAAGCCTTTTGAAATAATTTTTAAATTAAATTTAAAATTAGAATAGATTTAAATAAATAAAATTATAATGATGATGGAGTAGGGTATTAATAATAAATTTAGATGTCAGTTTTTAGTGTAAAATAATTGATGATAAATTTTATTGTTAAATATTTTTTTATATTAAAAAGGGTAATGGGTAGTGAGGGGAGGAGAAGCCAATGGAGGCCAGGGATTTTTTAAATTTTGAATGAAAATAAGTGATTAAGTATTTTTGGGACTAGGTAAGAGGACCAATAACCAGGTTGAAATGTATGGGTTTTTGTTTGAAATATGCTTAGCAAAGAAAATGGAGATCACTAAGCTTGTAATTTTAGGTGATTCTCTTCTCACTATCTATCATCTATATAAAAGATATTTTCCTAACACAATCAACTAAAGCTCCTACTTCATAGAATTATTGGGACCTTTGATCAATTTCAACACAAGACTTTCTTCCATATCTTAAGATCCTTAAATAAGGAAGCGAATGAGCAAGCAAGCCTTGCTCATCTTCTAAGAACATGTCAAGTTGACATCAACAATTTTAAGGACTCGCGAAACATTCCACGACCCGTATTTCTCCAAAAATGGTCTTCCTACATCCTTTTAGAACAACTCCATTTAATCTAATTGAAATATATGATAAGAACATTGAGGGCCCACTTATTATACTCTCCCCCCCTCAGATATTAACTCAATCAATATGGATCATGCATTAACCACTTGGCACTTCATAAAATAGAAGGCAGCAATTGGAATGCGGGCACGTCATGTTGAGGATCCTCTTCATAATACCTCACATGTGGAGGGGACTCAAGCCGAACATCGTCACAACCTCAACTAGGATTTGGCCCCTGAAGTCTTGATGGGTTTAACGTGGTGGCTAATCATCAAACTTAATAGCGATGAGATATGTTCTCCATGTGAATTCTCTGGCACTACAAACAAATTTATGGATAGACTCGGTTGCTCGGTATATGGCCTCTAGGGAGGTTAAGCTTGTTACAATGTTGATAGGATTCACTGATTGGAAAGACTATCTGTGTAATTTTCAACATTCTAATTGGTGAATTAGGGAATGACTAGTCCATTTTCGTGGTCAATGGAAATGTTGGAGATAAGGGGATTGGCAATTCCGATGCATTGTGGATTTTCTAGTCTAAATGTGTGGTGAATCCCACTACAATCAACAAACCCCCCCCCCCTCCAAATTCAATCCAAAACTCTAAATTTGTTTTTTGGATTCATCAAATGTTGAGCTGATTGGTTGGGGTGAAGTAACTGGTCTCAGGGTTCATAGCTACGAAGGGATTCACAACCAATTTGAATTGTTTTTGACCTCTAAGTATCCCTCTATTTGCTTGGTTGATATCATCTTTTCCTGTAGTAAACTTCTGTAATTTGTGTCTTTATGTGTCGATTTGGAAATTTTCTCTCTACATTTTCAGAGTCAAGGGTTCTCTAGTTCCCCCTCTTCCCCTCCCTGGTCCTCTTAGTTTCCCTCATCATACCTTTTGGTACCCATTTCAACTGTTGGATCCCCAACTCCTCTTAGTACTACAAATTGGATCCCCACCACTAATAAAGGGTCAATGGAACTGAGCAAATAATTACTAGTTTTTGTAGGTGACAACAGTATTGGAAGTAGGGGTCCTCAGAATATAGAATATTTACATCTTGAGAACGTGGATTTAAACTAGAAATTACAATAGAAATCAAATACAATAGTCTTCGTCACTTAAGAAGCTCAATCTTTAAAGGCCAAATTCGAGAGACAAGACAATGAAATGGATGTTCTATGCAAGTTTATTAGTGACATGCAAATGCATTTAGCAACATGGGAAATTCAATGCTCAACAAGTAGTGCTTCGAATAGGCCTCATGGCGACATGTCAATTGATCTCAATAGGCTTGTAAATGTTGACCTCTCTCTCTTTAGACCTGAATTTTTGTTGCAAATATATCCTTTTATTGGATTAGTTTTGAAAGTTATATGTTTTATCGACTATATGCAGTAAGTAAGTCATCTACAGTAGTTGTTTTGATAACAAAAGTTCTGGTTCCACCTCTTGGTCTTCCTTTCAAGGAACAATTGTATGGAAAAGGAATGTAAACATCAACAAGTGTTTTATTGCGACTGAGTACAAACTTATAGAAGAAATACTCATTTTTGTTTATATATATATATATATATATAGATGGAAAATTGTATTAAAAAAAAACATGTATATGATAAAAATTGTACTAAATTGTGATGTATTTTTGTTAAAGAAAATAAATGAAAACAAGTATATGATAAAAACATGGACTCAAAATAATGAAGACCCATCAACTAATTGTATCTCAAGTGTTTTTTGGAAATAGATTCTAAATTGAAATAAAATTATGAAATAGAAATTAAAAAAATGTAAGTAATGAAATGATATATCACTAATTGTAATTGTAATGGAGTAGTGAAGTTAATAATAATTTTAAATGTTTATTTATGTAAAATAATGGACCATAAATTATTAAAATATTCTTTATATTTAACATAAGAAAATAAATTAAAGTGTATGCTAATATTTTTTTGTTAAATTGTGATGTATATAATTTGGTGTTTTAGTAAACCAAATAAATAAATGGATGAAAATATTTAAACTAATTATGGTTTGTATATTAACTCCCATCACCCATAGCCTCATATATATGAGAATATAATTTGCATATTAACTCCATTTACCTCCACCTTTAATATGCAAACCATAATATATGAGGGTGGGTATGGGGAGAGTTAATATTCAAACTATAATATATGAGGGTGGGGCTACAGGGAGTTAATAAGCAACCCATATGGAAGTTAATAGGTACAAACCTTAATAATAATTATGGTTTCCACATTAACTTCCTACAACCCTATTCTCACTCTCATATATTATGTGCAAATCATAATATATGAGAGCGAGAGTGAGAGTGGGGATGCCACGACACCAAAAATTATAATTAGTATGGTTCACATATTAACTCCCCTCAACCCAACCTCCACCCTCATTATTATAGTTTGGTATGGTTTACATATTAATTGCCCCCATCCTATCTTATAGTTCGGTATGGTTCATATTAATTGCCCTCATGCTCACCCTCATATATGTGGTACTCATCCTCATATATGGCGAGGGTAGATTTGCATATTAACTTTGTCTACCCACTCTCATATTATATGGTTTGCATATTAACTCTCTCGTTTATATAGAAATTTTTTTGACATAAATTTTAAATAAATGTAATTGTGAAATCTCAATTAGATAAAAATAAGTAAAATAATTTATTATTAATCTAATGAACTTAATAATGAATTTAAATATTCATTGGAAAGTGTGAAATTGTTAATAAATATATTATTAAAATATTTTTTTGGTATGAAGATGATTTATTCAAAATTTGTAATTTTAATTTAAGAATAAATAAAAAATATCACAGTTAAGTTTTATGAAAATTTTGAAAAATTTTAAAATAACGAAACTGATGGCATATTATAAATTTTATTTTATTAATTTGGGAATATTTTAGATAAAAATTCCTAATTTTAGAATAATGAAAATAACAGATATTATATCAAATTTAGTGATTACTAAAAAGTAACCATTTAACTTTGCAGACTATGGCCCATACTATATTAAATTTGAGTGATTAAGGATGCCCATATTATATCTGAATTGAGTGGTTACGAAAAATTAGGAATCTTAACTTAAGACTATGGCCCATATTCTATTAAATTTGAGTGATTAAGGATGCCCATATTATATCAAAATTGAGTTGTTACGAAAAATTAGGAATCTTAACTCAACTCCTCTTAAGATGCTGACAAATTAAGTCGATGACAATGAATACGAGAGGATAGGGAATCTATGGATCTAAGTTCCCCACTTTGTTCAAAAATCATTGATTGGGAAACTTCTCTATATATAGGCGAGCCGGTAGCAATTTCGTTTCACAACTACTGTGCAGTCCATTTCCAAGTGTGTAGGGCGGAGAAATCTGTGAGACACCCGCCATCACCATGAGTACTTTGGCTGTAGATAATGCAGAAAGACGAGTAGGCGATTATCATTCCAACCTGTGGGACGATGCTCTCATACAGTCGCTCTCCACGCCTTATGAGGTGATTCACTTTCATTTTAATTTGTTTCTTTTTAATTACTTTACACACAAACATGTCAAAGCACGAAAAAATGCTTTGTATAAGTTCCGCTTCAGTTGTAGAAACTTCAAGAGACATGATCCACGGGGTACTCTGCGAAAACATAATGGAGTTGTTTATAATGCGATTTTTTGGAGATTTTGGTGACGGAATCCGGCGGAAGAAATTGAGGTTAAATCTTGATTTGTTGCAGTTAAAATGGTTTTTTAATTCATATTTGGGTTCAGCACCCTGGAAAACTCCTGGGACACTTTCATTGTGCAGAAACTAGCTATCAAACTTGCGATTCCAATAAATTCCTGCAAGATTTCAAAAAGTTTCAAAAAATCGCGTTATAAACAACTACAATTCTAATTCAAATTAAAAAAACAACACACCGTCCCTACCACACTACCTACGCTCATTAACTTCTTTCTTTCGTTCCTTCTTTAGAATGGACTGATTCTCTCTTGTACTCCAATTTCCCATATTTGGAGTTTGAAAGAGCTCTAACCTGCACTGCAATTTACGATATTTGGAGTTTGAAAGAGCTCTAAGATTGGTTTACTGTACCAATCTTGTACTAGCAATGTTCAGTTTTGTTATTTCCAGGAATCAAAGTTGATAATAGCTTACGAACGAACAAATATGTATTATTTTTTTTCAAATGTGGTTTATTATATCTATAATTTAGTACTAACAATTTTTATTAACAACATCTATCTGCCATTCCGAAGAATCAAAGTTGATAATTGCTTTATAAATAAATATGTCAAAGCACAAGATTCCTACTGTAAGAATCTGTTATTAGCAACATTTAACAACAACATCTATCTGTTATTCAGAAAAATTAAAATTAATAATTACTTTACAAACAAACATGTCACAAGCACTGCAATGCAATTTACATGTCACAAGCTCTAACCTGCACTGCAATTTACTATATTTGAGCAGGCATCTCCGTACCGTGATGTTGCTGAGAAACTTATTGGCGAAATAAAGGAGATGTTCGCTTCAATTTCGCTTGAAGATGGAGACGATGAGACATGTTATTTCCTTCAACGCCTTTCGATGGTCGATAACGCTGAGCGTTTGGGGATTAGCAGGCATTTCGAAAATGAAATCAAAGCAGCCATTGAAGATGTTTACAGGTATAGCCACTGTTTATTTTTTAACGCGTAGTTTAATTATTAGATGTTTTTTTTTACCTTTTTCTCTTTGAGTAACTATTTATTTTTTAATGTTTACTATAATTATTATATGTTTTTTGGATTTTTTAATGTTCAGTATAATTATTAGATGTTTTGGGACTTTTTAATGTTTAGTATAATTATTAGATATTTTTCACCTTGAGTAACCATTTATATTTTAATGTTCAGTATAATTATTAGAATTTTTTGTACTTTTGAATGTTTAATTTTGGAATTTTTATAATTATTAGATGTTTTTGAACTTTTTCTCCCTATTCAGTAGCCATTGAAGATGTTTACAGGTCAATCCAGATGGTTATATAGCCACTGTTTTTTTTTAATATATAAAGCATAATTTTATTATTAAATATTTTTTTATTTTTTAGTTATATAGTCATGTAAAAAATGAGAAATCCAAAATAGCTAAGTGTCAAAGAAATTATATTTTATAAGCCTAATTTATTATTAAATATTTTTTATATTTAATATATAATTTTATTATTAAATATTTTTTTAATGATGTTTTATAATAGATTAATTTATTTATTTTTAAATAATAAGTTTAAATTGTTGAATTTATTTGGAAAATCTATAATTTCATAATAAAAATTTTTAGCAGAAGGTGACTCAAAAATTTTAAAAATATAATAATTAAATTAGGCTGCTTTTTAATAGTAGTGGTTGTAGATTTCCTATTTCAATTTAAGGCGACTTCTTTTTATTTTATTTTTTATTTGATCCTTAGATTGATTCTTAAGGGAATATGCTTCAGTTGAATTCTTATCAATGGTTGTAGTGTGTTACATAGTTTGTTAGGTTGCATTGACTTTTAATAAGTTAAAAAAGTTAGATTCGTGCCAAATGGCTTCCCACCCACCAGTTTCCTAGGGATTTAAGATTATTCTAATTCTAATATATTCATATTCTAATTAGATGGAGAAATTACTATATAGACAAATTTTATTTAGCAAAATGGTCCATTTTACAATAAGATGTGTAATTCTTTTTTTTTCCCAAATTAAATTATATTTGTGCCACATGACTCTAGACCCACCAATTTTGTAGGGATTTGAGATTATTCCAATTTTAATAAGTTCATATTTTAATTAGATGGGTAAATATTTATTTTTTTTCTCTGTAAGTCTAGGCTAATTTATATTACAAAAAACAAAATTTACAGCAAAGTTACACCAGGGCTGTGGCCCTGCATCTTCAGCGGGATTGTCTCCATGAAAAACCTTCTGAGTAGCATCATTACAAAAATGATTCGACGCAGTAAACCTAGAAGCCGCCACAGTGGATATGTGAACTGACACGGTGGATTGACAAACCGACACAATGGACATATTGACTGACATAGTGGATACAAAATCCGATATGGACGACACATAGACAGAAAGACAAAGAGCACAGTATATCGACATGGAGCAAAAAGAGTTGCTTTCCTGGCAGCATTGAGCGAAATGACAGCGGAGTTAATCCTCATCGGTCGTCTGGGGCTCCTCCTTCGCCGGTCCTTTGAGCTTCTGCGAGACCTCCCCATCCTTCACCTGCCCTTTGGGCTTTTGTGAGACCCTCATTTCCGCGCTCAACGCTCTCTGAACCGGATCACTAGGGCCTGCTTCGTCCATTTGAGTGGCTGGGGGAGCGTAATTTGGGGGAGGCCCTCGCATATCGACCACCGGCACGCCCAGATTATCCAGAGGTCCTCTGTGGTTATTGCAGTGTTCCACCGTGACTGAAACTATAAGAGTATTGTTTTCCAGCGTACAAGGAATTCGGTAACGAACAGCCGGGTGCTCCAGATGCCCACATTCCGGAATTTCTCCCCACCCCCGCATAGCTCCGCGTCCTACAGGTCTGTTTGAGCTTCTGATGTGCTCATATGCTATTTCCGCCGAGGAGGAGGGCGAATTGACTCGGCGCTGGGCTGCAGAGCTGCCCCGTAAACCACCCCTACGACTACCCATCCTTGGCCTCTCCCGCGACATCGTCAATTCAACCTTCGAACCAGAATCCCACAGAGAATTTGTGCTTAGAATCTCCTCCGCTAACCTCTGCTTGGAATGTTTGCAGGTATGACTCCAGGCGACCGGGGGAGCGTAAATAACGAGCGCCATTTGCCTCGAACTGAGCTGCGCAATGAATGCACATTGAACCAGCCATAAACCCAGCATTGAAGCCGAGTATGCGGAGCCTCCCATCGCTTTTATTGCCTCTGCGGTCGGGTGCGTCGTGGCATGTCCGGGCTTATGACTGCCCACGTGACTTGCCTCCGCCGACACCTGTCTATCCCGCTTGTTCTCCACCCGCATCCGGGATAATTAGATAGGTAAATTAATATATAAGCAAATTTTTTTTACCAAAATGGTCCATTTTACAATAAGAATAAAATGTGTAATTCTTTTTTTTCTTTGCAAGTTAAAGTTGACCCATAACTTTTTTATACATAGTTAATTATGTAAATATGTATATTGATAAAACATTCTTGATATTGCAATAATTTTTTTTTTACAATATTTTTTTTATATTTATGAAACTTTAAACTATATCAACTACATTAATCATTGGGATGATAAAAACATTATAGGTATGAGATATATTTTTAATATAATTATGCTACTAAAATACACAACGTAACAATGAATTGTTTTGACACAGCAGTCATTGGAGTGACAAAGGCATTGCATGTGGGCGACATAGTGTTGTTGCTGATCTCAACTCAACTGCTTTGGCATTTAGAACTCTACGATTACATGGATACAGCGTGTCTTCAGGTATGCATTTATAAAACGATAGAATACATAGATATAAAGAGATAGAATATTTAGATATTATATATGTTTTGGGTTTCCAAAAATAGAAAATACTAAAATGATTAGGTTTAAAAAAATTATTTTATAAATAATTATAATTTAAATTTATTTAAAATAATAAAAACTTATTATTATTAATTTAGATAAATAATATATTTAATTTGGAAATAAATAATATATTAAATATATTATTATAATAATTTCAATTTTTGTGATAAAAAGTACTATTATTATTAATTTAGATAGATAATATATTTTATTTGGAGATAGATAATATTTTAAATTTTATTATGTTATAGGAATGTTTACTTTGGAATAAAATTTTTAGACTTTTAATTTAATTATTAATGATCATTAGGTAGATATTCTCAGTAGCATACACGAATCAAAAGTTGACATTTATCTAAGTAATTATGTATTTTTTGTTCTTTTAATTAAATTGATTAATTGGAAAAAAAAATGTCACATAAACAAGTGTCACATGAATTAACTTACTGTTTCTTTCGCATGTTGTACTGATAAGTTTTGGTATCAGCTCATGGTATTATAACAAAGCCTCTTTACAAGTTTAGAATCTAAATGGCAAAAAAAGTAAATTTCATGGATAAGAATCTTGTTCCATATTTTTTCAAATATATATATGTTTAACTTATAAACTATTATTTTTATAAATTATTAAAATAAAATTATAATTTAATTACCTATTAAATGATAAAATATCATATAAATTATGAGATTTCAAATCTTTAAATATTTATCCAAAAAAATTATTTACAATAATTATCATAAAAATCATTCTAATTATAACACCTTTTTAGATACAGTTGAAAAAACTGAACACAAATTTACTTTGCTGAGGCTTTAAGACAAGTTTTTATTTCATTTACAGATGTTTTTAAGATTTTCCAAGACCAAAAGGGGGAGTTTGCCTGCTCTGCCAATCAGACAGAGGGAGAGATCAAAGGCATTCTCAATTTACTGCGGGCCTCGTTAATTGCCTTTCCTGGGGAGAGAGTTATGCGAGAGGCTGAAACCTTCGCTACAACATATTTAAAAGAAGCCCTGACAAAAATTCAGGGCTCCCGTCTCTCGCAAGAGGTGAGCCACCGGTAAAAATTTAGAACCTCCTACTTGCTTGATATTATATTATATTTTGACATTTAATGTTGTGGGTCGCAGATAGAGTACGTTCTCGAATATGGGTGGCTCACAGATTTGCCGAGATTGGAAACCAGGAATTACATTGAAGTATTAGGGGAGGAGATTACGCCATATTTTAAGTAAGCTGAGGAAACATATTCGTTTGTTTTATGATATAGTTGTTTGTAAATTTATGAGTTATGGATAATTGGATTTTAGATATTACTAGATTTTGGTATGGGATAGATACGAGTGAAATTATTGGTATGGGATAGATGGGAGTGAAATTAATTATTTAATTTTATTTATTAAGTTTTACTAGTATTATTGGTTAAGGATAAGCTTTCCTAAGATCTAGATTAAACCCTATGGAAGCTGTTGCATTTCTGTTAGGGGAAGACACATGCTAAAGTCTAGTCAGCTTAGGACCCGCGTCACAGTTTCTCAAGCCATAAGTCAAAACTAGAAAAACATAAAAGACAACTTGACGAACAAAAAAACTGTTTAACTTTAATCATGTTTATCAAATTTTTGAAATATTTTAAAATTTACAATCTAATCATTCTTGAAAAAAATTACAAACACATAAATAAATTTAACTATTTTACTTCATTATTTTTAAAATATTTCAAAATTTACAATCTAATCACCCAAAAATTGCAAACACATTATAAGTATCACTATTAATTAGTGTCTATCTAAATTGCTGAAATTTGAAAATTGCAATTTTCTTTTGGTTTTTTCAGGAAGCCATGTATGGCAGTTGAAAAGCTTTTAAAGCTTGCAAAAATAGAGTTCAATCTCTTTCACTCCTTACAACAGACAGAGTTAAAACATCTCTCCAGGTAGATGAACTGTGCCACTGGATTTTGTCTTCTTCACATACAAACTTGGAATTGGGTGCTCTGATCATCTAATATTCATCTATAAATTTTTTATGCAGATGGTGGAAAGATTCGGGTTTCGCTCAACTTACATTCACTCGGCATCGTCACGTGGAATTCTACACTTTGGCCTCCTGCATTGCCACTGAGCCCAAACATTCAGCATTCAGATTGGGCTTTGCCAAAATGTGTTATCTTGGAATAGTTCTGGACGACATCTATGACACTTTCGGAACGATGGAGGAGCTCGAACTCTTCACAGCCGCAATTAAGAGGTGACGATTGTCATTTTAGTAAAATTCAGAAGAGTTTTAGATATAAGCCGATAATTATTTTTAGCTGTTTTAAAAAAGTTATGGTTATATATCATTATTTTATAAGGTTATTGTTTTCGTCAAGTTGTTTGTGCTCTTCTAGGTTTGATATGTGGTTGAGAAACTCCTACCCATGAGCATCTAAGTAGTCAAAAGGGATTGCACCAGTTTGTGTTTTTCCAAACTTGACATGTGGCTTGAGAAACTCTGACCCATGGGCATCTAAGTAGTCAAAAGGGATTGCACCAGTTTGTGTTCTTCCAAGCTTGACACGTGGCTTGAGAAACTCCGACCCATGGGCATCTAAGTAGTCAAAAGGGATTGCACCTGTTTGTGTTCTTCCAGGCTTGACACCTGGTTTGAGAAACTCCTACCCATGGGCATCTAAGTAGTCAAAAGGGATTGCACCCAAATCACCGGGGGATTGCACCCAGCCTTCTGCCACACCAACCCTAAATTCACTGGATTTTAGCATATCCCCTCCCCTAGTACATGCTCAATAGCCTAGATGTTTGATCTTGGGTGGCCTTGCACTTGACTTCACAAGGTCATCCTTATTTTCATGATCAACTTTTAAATATTTCCATAATTATGACCTAAGTCAATTGTTTAACTTGGCTCATATCATTTAAATTTCTAAAATTTACAGTCTAATTAAAATTCCTGAATAACTAATATCCCTTTTTGATAATTTTAATTTTAAAATAGCAATATCAAATAAGGTTAATAAATTTTAGAAATCTGAATAATATGACTTAAAGTACTTTGTTCATATTCATCAAATCCATAATATTTCAAACTCTGCAATAAACACAAAGATGACTCTAATTGACTTCTACTGATGGGAGATTCCAATATTCAATTACTAGAAAATTCAATAATTAACACTTAATTTGATCTGCCCAGAATCAACACCAGACATAAACTCACAAAGCACAAACAAACCAATTACAGTAATCACTTTCAACAATGATTTTACAACCAAGGTCAATATGAATTTACAAACAAAACCAAATAAAATATAGGAATCAATTTCAACAGTGATTTTAGAACTTTAGTTACCTAGAAAAACTGAGAAAAAAAAAAAAATCACCTTTCCCAATGATTTTACATGAATAAGGATTAACCATTAACTGACTTAGCAAAATTGTGTTGATTTGTATAAGTAATAATGTTTTGGTATTTTTTATGAGTTGTAAATTTGTTGGTTGATATAAATTTAGTTACATCAAATTTTTAGATTTAGCATTCGAATTTCAGAAAAGAAATTAAAGAGAAACTATTTTTAAGAAATTAATGAGGTAGAATTCATGTGAATATTTGGGATGGTTTAGAATTAGTGTTTTGATGGTGTAAAATTGGAGTCCTGAATTTCACAGTATAAATTTACTGTTCAGTATAAAAGTTTATTGTGTTCAGTATAAGTCAGCTGCAGTTAAGCAGATGAGTCAGGTATAATAAAGTATGAAGTATATGAGTCAGTGGAGTACAACTTTTATAAGGAAACTTTTATCAAATTTCTATTTTGGTTCTTTCTTTAAGTATTAAACTATCCCGAAAACTAAATTCAGCCTCACTTAAATTGAAAGAAAGAAAAAAAAAAAAAACTTCGCTGAACATTTACCCATTAACTGTCTTATCCGTTTTGTAATCAGATGGGATCCATCGACCACAGAGTGCCTTCCTGAATATATGAAAGGAGTATACATGGCATTTTACGATTGTGTTAATGAAATGGCTCGACAGGCGGAGAAAACTCAAGGCTGGGATACGCTGGACTATGCGCGAAAAACTGTATGCAGCAATAGTTAATCGAAATAATAGATTTATTTGCACATCAAAAACTCTTTTCTGATGCATGAAATGCCTCCTCGAATTTTGTTTTTTTGCTGTGCAGTGGGAAGCTTTATTCGATGCGTTTATGGAAGAAGCAAAGTGGATCTCCAGTGGTTATGTGCCCACATTTGAGAAATATTTAGAGAACGGGAAGGTGAGTTTTGGGTATCGAGCAGCCACACTGCAACCCATCCTCACACTGGACATTCCTCTTCCTCTACACATCCTGCCAGAAATCGATTTTCCATCCACCTTTAATGATTTGGCATCTTCCATTCTTCGCTTGCGAGGTGACATTTGTGGCTACCAGGTGAACTGACATTTTTTGTTAGGCATTTTTATGTAAATTGCAGTTTTTGGGAATCTCTAGAAATCTGAAATCAAGAGAAAGATCAATTAACCCTTCTCCTCCTGACCATATTCCCTGAATCTACAATGTCATTTCCAATGAAATCAATTGTTTTGGTTTTGAATTTCAACTGCATGATAGTGATCACAGTACCCCATGGTGATTGCAGGCCGAGAGAAGTCGTGGGGAACAAGCTTCTTCGATATCCTGTTATATGAAAGATAATCCGGGATCAACTGAGGAAGATGCTCTGAGCCATGTCAACGCCATGATCGGTGGCAAGATCCCTGAGTTTAATTGGGAGTTTATGAAACCCAGCAAGGCTCCAATTTCTTCCAAGAAATACGCTTTTGACATTCTCAGAGCTTTCTACCACCTCTACAAATACCGAGATGGCTTCAGCATTGCCAAAATTGAAACAAAGAAATTGGTGATGAGAACTGTCCTTGACCCTGTACCAATGTAAGTCTATCAATAAAGTCTGAGTCCTTTCGAGAACTGTCCTTGTCCCTGTACCATGTTAAGTCCTATTCATAAGTCCTATTGAGTACATGCAATACATATGGACCATGGAAGCCTAAGGAAGCTTAATATCATTCTAAGAGTTCTTTTATCTTCTATGAGAAGTTCTTTTACTCAAGTAATTGCCCCATTTCATCATGGAACTCATCAAATTGCCCCATTTCATCATGGAACTCATCATTGTTTCTTTAGTTTATTTTTAAAATGTTGATTTTCAATCTTTATGAAAATAGATTGATATTTTTTATACTAAAATTCATCTCTTTAAAGTATCTAGATTTGCTTTTATTTTTCAATTTTTTTTATGGCATCATTGAATCTATCGAACACTTAGAGAAATTAAATTCCCTCTATTTGGATTTGTTTCTTTTTTTCCTAAATATTGTCGAATGTATTTATATTTATTTTTTATTCAATTTAATTTTGTGTTATTTAAGATAGAGTCCACTTGTATTTAAAAAAAAATGTAATATTATGTTTATCATTTTACTCATTTATTTCTAACAACTTCAACCATTATGGACAATAGAGCATCTCACTATTCTCCGTACAAAAATTTCCAATAGTCATGTCTTTCTCATTAAGAAATGAGAATATCTCATACTTTTCCAATAGTCATATCTTTCTCTTTAAGGAATGAGAATATATCATACTTCTTAAATGTTACATATCGAAGAGTAAGTTAAAGCTATAACATGATACTCTAAGGTAAGTTATAATTTCTTTCTAACCCACAATAATTTATGAATATCGATAAACATGCATCATCCCGACCACTCGACCACTAATTAAAATTGAACACTTATTACCCCTTCCAAGGCATTTAAACCTATCTTAAAAGGGTAATCCAAAAAATACCCCTAAAAGACGTAAATTTTTGAAATCATGTATTATCTATAAAGGGTAATTGATTCATCACAAAATATTTTCCTTTGACATCTAAAAACTAAAATAATCTCTATTATGGTTGACTCTTAGATATCCCATGATATAGTCTACCCCTCCACAACATTAATTCCATCATATGTATAGAGAAATATTCTACCACTATTTTGGTCTATGCACTTTATTATGTGTCATTGATCTCGATTGGATCATTTTATTGTTTTTCATCCATCTTGATGCTTTTAGAGTGCAAAAAAGTGGGTGGATCAACTAACGAGACCATTTTCACTGGGGGAGCCTATCTTTTCAAATTAAAATATGAAAACTTTCAGGAGCAATTTGAGGCATCAAATGTTGTTTTTTAGGGGTAAAAATTTGTTGCTTAAGTGTCACAATTTGTTGTGTAATTCTACACACAAAAACCTTTCCAACGATGCAATAATTGCCTCAATCAAAGTTTGTATGCAAAAGTTATGCCACTCAGAAGTTGACCTTCCTATTTTGACTACCATAATTCAAGAGGATGCCACGTCAACCCCCATCATTCATCGGAAAGGGACTAGCTAGGAGATCATGATGAAAAATACTCACAAAGAGTCTATATTTTAACTCTAGTTAAGATTTGGAGTTTTTGACGGTGCTGGACCCGCCAACATGTCAGAGGGTCTCCTTGGTAAGAAGTCCCAATTAGACTCAGGCCGTTTGGTGTAGGAGTCCCAGCATTGGGTCGTATGGTAATGCCTTGACCACGATTTCACATAGAGGCAAGTAAGATAACTCCGTTAATAGCAAGGGTGTGACATATGCAGAGCCAAGGAAGGTGCATGAGAGGTTCCAGCACACGGGGGTTGAGATGAGTGCGCCCCTTGGAAACCTGTGATAGCATGGAGTTAAGAAGGGAACACATGATCAAGGATGCATCACAACATGGAAGGAAAGTTAGCTAGCAATCCAAAGTGATGGTTAAACCAACAACACAATTAAGAAATATTCATACATACATACACAGAGATATACATGCATGCGTAAGCAAACAAATACATATATCATTTAGAGTAAACATATAGTTGAAATACAATACAACATATTCATGAAACATGTTGCCTCTTGTGATATTAATAAGTGTAAGTTCCAGTTCTAACAACAGAACGTTACATCCACAAATGCCTACTCCCCCAAAGAGATGTACTAGCTCTACACAGTGGAGAAGCCAAGGCTCATTTCAATATTGTCCAAGCTCTCTCTAAGATAGTCCTATAGAAATATTGGCTGACTAGAAGCCTAGCAATGAGTTATGAGGGACTATTTATAGCAAAGGGTGGGGTGACCTTTGACATTCCCCTTTGTGACAGTGCATCTACCCTCATGACTCTGCATCTACTTTATGTTTGTTAAATCCAACTATCGACACTTGAACTTGCAATTGACAAGGTGTTACATTACAATGCACATGTACCCATGTGAGACAAAATGGGTTTGAGGAAGCCATGCAAGACATTACTATGACTCGGACAACCATGGGAAGTCCGACTCTTCAACATCCTCGCGATGATCAATAATAGCGTACTGATGCCAATATTGGTAGTCTGTGATGGTGTTTATGTACTCCAAGGTGACATATTTCTGGAACTTGACTCTTGCCTCCATAGCATCTGGGTACACTGCTCAGGCTCCTCTGTCCAACTCGTCTGAAAGCATGTGCATCATTGTCTTCAATGCGGTCGGACCGACAACATACTTGTGCATGGTGTCTAAACTGATTAGCAAGTCTAGGCTGGTGGCTATGCGCATCAACTTGTCAAAGTACGAGTCAATCTCTAGTCGGACTTGTGCCTTTGTCTTCGCTTGTGTGAGAGTCCCAATAGATGGGATCGCATGTGTGCACACCACAACATCCATACGCTTGAATACATGTGCATGGGAGGCCTGTAGACTAGTGATGAGCTATGGGAGCTCTTCATAGTTCTGAATCTGACTTTGGATGTGTGCCTTCAGATCAACCACTATGGGCTTCATCATCTTAGGCAAGTGAAGTGGGGCTCCCTTGTATCTCATCATCCACGTATGCGTGCAATCAAGATCAACATGTACGTTTGATAAGATACATGCTCTTCTAGCACATCGTTACTACCATCCATTGAGATGGACGACTGCCTTATGCACGGTACCAAACTTGGAATACAACACTTGCATAACTATGTCAAGGGACAATACTTCATCTAGTATTTCCTTCTTCAGTTCTTCTCGAGTAGACGTTGTCACCGACTCTGCTCCTTGCTTCGATGTTTGTAGCTCCTTAGCCATTCGCTCATTCTAAGATATCATAAAGCGAACACTTGAGCTAGTGGCTTCAGCATATGCTCTAGTGGCATCGACGAAGGCTGTTGGATGTTTGCACAAGCCAGACACGATCACTTGTTCCTCATCCTACGCAAGAGATGTATGATCTTTCGGAGTTGACAGTCTGCAAGATTGTGTAATTCTATGTTGAGATTCATCGAATGAGATGTTGTGCATCTCTCCTTCCAGCTGATCTCCAAGGATCTCAGTGTCTCCTTGGTCATTTGGGACTTGCTCATCTTCTGGATGTGGTGAAGCTAGTGGGTCGACCCTTGGTGGTGAGGCATGAAGTCGATGTCTTGCTCTAACTACTACTACTCCATGTTCGTATCCATCTGTTCAAGTGCTTGCTCTATCTCCTGAGGGAAGTCCTACTCCTGCGATGGTTAATCCTTTTCGGTTGATGCCAGTTGTTCTGATGAGTCCACTACTTGTACATGCATTGTTTCATCCATTTGCACATGTTGCACCCCCTTCTGCACCTGTTGTTGTTGTGCTTCCCTCTCCTGTTTGCGCAACTCCTATTCCTTTTAGAGTTGCTCCTTCAACTCATGCAACTCCTTCTCTGTTTCCTCCATTCTCTGTTTCTCTCTCTACTTTTCCGTGTTTAGCTTCTCTCGTTGTTGCCTAGTTTCCTCTATGGCCAAAGTTGCTTTCTCCACAAGTGGATCTGCTTGGAACTTGTAGATTTTCTCTTCCTCCATGTGATCAACAATCTTCCTCTTGCCCTTATCGCGCACTAGTATGTTCATCTCTACTACTGCTATTGCTTATGGTGCTCTCCAAGATGTTGCTTCACGTTGTTTCGCTAACCACTCCACAACAAAGCCGGCCTGTTCATTGGGTTTGGAGAAAATATAGCAATATCTCCATGGGTCCTCCTTTACCCAATGAAATGCCCCGTGGATCCAATTGAATTGTACTCTTGTGCATTAATCTTTCACAAGACAATGTGGGTCATACAGATTATAACTTCTGAGGTTGAATGGATACTTCTTCATCTGCTATGGTTCGACATCCACATGCTTGAAACTCCGGATCTCGTATAACCCGATGTGCAGCGGAAGAGCGAGCCAAGGTGCCTTCTTCTTCCGGTGCAACCTAGTTGTCAATCCTGCTGAGATGTGATATGTTACTTCCTGCATGACGAGCACATCCAAGGCAAACTTCGGTAGAACATGCAGAGGCTTCTCCACACTATACATCCATATGAAGGTGCCGGATAGTGAGGCATACCAATCAGCGATGTCTATCAGTGCCTCCATTGTCACCATCAACATGTAGGGTGGATCTTGTTCGAATATCATCTTGTAAACTCAGGTGACAAAATGATCGGACAACCGTGTGATAACTACTCTAAAGTTGCATTCTGACAACATCTTACAATAAGTGTTCACAACAGTCTCCGCTGGTGACCATGCCCACTTCAAGCCCAAGACCCTTGTCGGTCACAGACTTCATCCAATATGTAGGCGAACATGTAGATTTCTGCTTGCATACCTTTGGGTTGTTGTCGAGCCCTTGTTACCTGTTCCTTCAGTTGATGAGCCAACATGGTGGACCAGTTACATGGTTTGTCCTCTCTGTCTAGTTGGTCTATCGTGATCACCCAACTTTGTGGGAAGGATTTCGAGCTTTCTTGGCCATACAATCGATACGAAAAGATGACCAAGTATTGAACTGCCTTCCGCAATATCTTTGTCTTATAGATCTGGTTGGGTGTCATCCTGAATCTAGCTGGCTCCTTTACCCAGTTCTTCAAAATATCTCTGGAGTTGGAATTATTGGTGGGTAAGTTGAAGGGAAAACTCAAGGTCGGGATATGCTGGGCTATGCGCAAAAAACTGTATGCAACAATAGTAAATCGAAATAATAGATTTATTTGCACATCAAAAACTCTTTTTTGATGCATGACTTGGCTCCTTGAATTTTGTTTTTTTGATGTGTAGTGGGAAGCTTTATTCGATGCATTTATGGAAGAAGCAAAGTGGATCTCTAGCAGTTACATGCCAACATTTGAGAAATATTTAGAGAATGGGAAGGTGAGTTTTGGGTATCGAGTAGCCACATTGCAACCCATCCTCATGCTGAACATTCCTCTTCCTTTGCACATCCTGCAAGAAATCGATTTTCCATCGAGGTTTAATGATTTGGCATCTTCCATCCTTCGCTTGCAAGGTGACATTTGCGGCTACCAGGTGAACTGACATTTTCTGTCACGCATTTTTATGTAAATTGTAGATTTTGGGAATATTTGGGAATTTTTGTCGAGCATTTTTATGTAAATTACACATTTTGAGAATTCTTATTTTACTCCGATAATCTAGAAGATCAAATAGTTCAATGAGAATTTTTCTTTTACTCAGATAATCTAGAAGATCGAATAGTTCAAAGAGATTAATGAACATTTATTTGACCATATTCCAAGAATCTACAATCGACATGAGTTCAAAGTTTAAATCTATTACCCATTCAAAATGTTTGCATTGAGTTTCAAACTATTTTTGGTTTTGAATTTCAACTGCATGATATTGATCACACCCCATGGTGATTGCAGGCCGAGAGAAGTCGTGGGGAACAAGCTTCTTTGATATCTTGTTATATGAAAGATAATTCGGGATCAAATGAGGAAGATGCTCTGAGCCATATCAATTCCATGATCGGTGACAAGATCCCTGAGTTTATTTGGGAGTTTCTGAAGCCTAGCAAGGCTCCAATTTCTTCCAAGAAATATGCTTTTGACATTCTTAGAGCTTTCTACCACCTCTACAAGTACCGAGATGGCTTCAACATTTCCAAAATTGAAACAAAGAAATTGGCGATGAGAACTGTCCTTGACCCTGTACCATTGTAAGTCCTATCCATAAAGTCTGAGTCCTTTCCTCTTAATTCTATCCATAAAGTCTAAGTACATGCAATACATATGGAGAATGGAAGCCTAATTGATGATGAGAATTGTCCTTGACCCTGTACCATTGTAAGTCATATCCATAAAGTCTAAGTCCTTTCCTCCTAATTCTATGCATAAAGTCTACGTACAGGCAATACATATGGAGAATTGAAGACTAATGAAGATTTAATAACATTCTAAGAGTAAATGTTTGTTTTTAATCTTTGTTGTGAAGTTTTTTTAGACTCAATGTTTTAGGAATGGTCTATTGCCTTATTTCATTATGGAAATTATCATTGTGTTTTTTTTAAATGTTGATTTTCTTCTTTATTAAAATAGATTGGTATTTTTAATACCAAAATTGGCCTCCTTAAAGTATTTATTTATTATCTTTTAATTCTTTATGGCATCACATTTAAATTGTATTTATCTTCAATTTAAATTGAATCTATCAAACACTTGCGAAGTTAAATTTCCTAATGTAATTATATGGACTTAGGATGTTTTCTTTTCTCATCAATGTTATAAAATGTATTTATATTTAATTTTTATTTAATTTAATTTTGTGTTATTTAAGATGGAGTCCACTTATATTGAAAAAAAAATGTAATAATATGTTTATCATTTTATTCATTTGTTTCTAAGAACTTCTTCCCATTATGGGCTATAGAGTATCCCACTATTCTAGATACAAAAATTTCCAATATTCATATATCTCAATACAAAAAATTCCAATAGTCATATCTTTGTCATTAAAGAATGAGAATATCTCATACTTCTTAAATGTTACATATCTAAGAGTAAGTTAAAGTTATAACATGATGTTCTAAGAGAAGTTATAATTTCTTTCTAACCCACAATAATTTATGAATATCGATAAACATGCACCATCCCTACCACTAGACCACTAATTAAAATTGAGCACTTATTATCCCTTTCAAGGGGTTTAAACCTATTTTAAAAGGGTAATCCAAAAAACACCCATAAAAGACATAAATTTTTTAAATCACTTATTATCTATAAAAGGTATCAAGTATCATGAAATGTCAAAAGAATGGTCACATCTTCAATACCCTATCAAAGTCCCCACTTTTAATGATTGATTGGTCAATAAACATTGACTCATCACAAAATATTTTCCTTTGACATCTAAAAACTAAAATAATCTCTATTCTAGTTGGCTCTTAGATATTCCATGATATAGTGTATCCCTCCATAGCATTAAATCCATCACATGTATAGAGAAGTATTCTACCATTATTTTGGTCTATGCACTTTATTATGTGTCAGTGATCCGAGTTGGATCATTTTATTGTTTTTCATCTATCTCCATGCTTTTAGAGTGCAAAAAGTGGGTGGATCAACTAACGGGACCATTTTCACTAGAGGAACCTAGTTTGTCAAATTAAAATATGAAAAATTTCAGGAGTAAATTGAGGCATCAAATGTTGTCTTTTGGGGGTAAAAATTGTCGCTTAAGTGTAACAATTTGTTGTGCTATTATACACAGAAAAACATTTCCAGTGATGCAATAATTGCCTCAATCAAAGCCAATATGAAAAATTTATGCCACTCAGAAGTTGACCTTCCTATTTTTACTACCATAATTCAAGAGGATGCCACACCAACCCCCATCATTCATGGAAAATGGACTAGCTAGGTGATCATCATGAAAAATACTCTCAAATATTCTATATTTTAACTCTAGTTAAGAGTTGGAGTCAAACCTAACCATTGGTAGGCTATCAGATTGTTTTATAATCAAGTCACTATGAGGAAGATGGGTACCATTCTATTCGAGTGCATTTTGTTCCATAAAAGGACAAAGTAACCAAGAAGGATAAGGAGAGAGAAAACTGAGAGGATTTGTGCATTGTAGCAACCAACGGGCCATACAGATCACTTCTTTGTTGTTGCATCTAGTTTCCATTCAGAAAAAAGAAGAGAGGAGCAACCTCACCTTCTGGCTAAGTTTTCTCCCAAAAGGTTTCCCAGGATATATCTTGTGTCAATTGTGGTTCATGAATTTGCTTTAATTTGTTGTTATATATTTTCTACATGGTTATAATTTGCATGGATACATAATAAACAATAATTTACTGATCCAAAAATCTAAAGACAAACGAACTAGTGTTGCATATATTTTGGATTTTAAGCATAATTTTATCATATTTGTTGCGAAAAACTATCCATCAACATACCCATGGAATTTTATGGATCAGTCAGTTAATGAGATCTTACAAAAGAAGCCTAGACACCTTGTCTTTGTGAATTGCCACTTAATTCATGTGTTATGAACATTGCATTTAGTTTACATACTTCATTTTTCTCAATCCCAAACTCATCATAGTTCCAATTTCTTTGTCATTTGTGCCTTTGACACTTGCCATGATTCCATTTTCTTTTTTATCTCCTTCTTTCTTGAAACATTGACATCAATATAATGATACTCTAGAAATGTTTTGAGAATATTCCATAGCTCTCTTTCTCTATTCCTCATCCCAAGCCCAATATCAAAGAGGCATATCTTTTATGGCATTGATGCTTGAACCAATATTTTTGAAAGTGGGCAGGATTATTAAGAAAGCTAGGATGAAGGTCATAATTTTTATTATTATCAAACATATGAATTAGATATTTAGTCTCTAACATCTCACTCTTCCACCCATTTTCACATGGTTTGAGAGATAATCTAAACAATTAATATCTTTCTCAAAGTAACATACTTAGCAATCTTGATTAGAAGATTCATTTAGTTTCACATTTCTACGGATCTTGGAAAGCTCCAAATTGTAAACATCTCAATTTAAATAATATGCAATAGATGCAATCATGCTAGGTTATCATATTCCTATAGGCTCATAATATAAGTAAAGTCTCTTCAATATTTTCATAATATTTTTGATAGAACTACAACCATTCAACAAATAATTTAAGGTGTAATACAAATTCTTCTTTTCTAATGAGATAAAAAATGAGAATGACTTGGCTAAACGAGAGTCGGATATGCTCAAAATATGAAAGTAAGATGCACTTCTTATACAACATATGAAAGCATGGATTACATCCTCTTTGATGTTGATGTTCACTAAAAATATTGATTTTATAATTGTGTTTAAAGTTCTATATTATATCCCACAGGGTGTAGCTTAGTTGATGATCACCTTGTTATGAAGTAATATGTAAAGCATGAGGTTCAAAGTTCAAATCCTCGAGGGTTAGACCAACCAAAAAAAAAGTTCTATATTATAATTTTAATATGTTAAAATTTCCCCAATAAATGTCATTCAATGATCCAAACTTATACATGAACGCAAAAAAATACAAATACAAACATAACCACAAAGATGCAGCAGAAATAAAACTTCATGTCATTAATAACAAAGAACTGAATGTGCTTACAGAAAGAATGGAAATAAACTATCTCGGGTAATGGTAGCTTATCTCTAAGAAGAGATGTGGCGGCTACATGCTTCTGAAATGTGTTACAATGAGGCTCAAGGGCCTTTTCATTATTGAACAAGATAAAACCCTAACCCCAAGAGATGGAATGCCAAGAGTTTGTAGACCCCATTGGGGTTAGTTGGGCAACCAACTTCCCAAGGTCATAACTTGGTCATATGATCTTCGTTTTCCGTGTATGATACCTCATTGGAAATATCTCTTTGAGTACTACAAGATTTGTGGAATGCCCTTTCTTATAGCTATGGGCCTGCTGTGGACCTCAAAAAACGTCGTCTACGGGGTCAAAACAACTCTAGAAGTTCAAGACCCAAGAAATTGATAAAAATAATCAATGTTATTATAATCAAGGAAACAAATAAAACTAATTGGAGGTCTAGGTGGAATAGATGAGTGGCCACCAATATCCACCTAGATCAGTCCTCCACCCTTAGGAAGTAATGGCTCCTATTGCGTGTAGAGCCTCCATGAGGTGAGGAAATTTCTATTGAACCTGGTCCCTGCTGAACCACTTTCCCGAGTGAAGGAGTTTGCTCGCTTTGATAACTCGATATAGCTAGATCCTATACTAACGAGTGTTCTTGGTCTATGTGTTCATAATCATGTTAGTTGTGGCATGTTGGATGCATCTTGGGTTGAGCTTTGTTGATGTCATTTGCTCAACAATGTCAGATGTGTCCAACAATGGGGGAACGTATGATCACATCAGGTCCACATTGAATACTAGGTGTAGGCCAAGGAATGGTGGAATGTTGAGCTTGAAGGAATTGTTTCCTATAGCCTTGGTGATGGTGTAAGACCAATATTGGAGCATGATAAGTTTGCAGTGAGGCCCAGTGAGGCTCAACTTCTGCAAATGTAACCAAACTTTGTTGCCCACCAAGAACCTATGTGGCACCTGATGTTGATCATGATGTTTCTTGTACTTAAAATTGGCTTGGTCCAATATGTCATGGACCTACTCACGGATGTACTGAATGTGCTCAATGAAGTTGTTAGCTCTGTCAGCTTCAACCTGTACATGAGTTGAATTTGCTTGAGTAGATGAAAATGGTATGACCACATCAATGGTACATAGTGGATGGAATCCCAAACCCACCTAAAAGGGAAAATGGCCAATTGAGCTATGGAGAGCTATATTTTAGCTGTGCTGGACATAGGGGAGTCTTTCATCCCATGTGTGTGGATGCTTCGAGTTGTACATGCGTAGAATGTGCATGATCATCCTCTTAACGACCTCTGTTTGGCAATCAGTTTTGGGGGTGGAAGGTCATGGACTTAGTGAGCTTGGTATCCAGCATCGACTAGAAGCTTGACCAAAACGTACTTAGGAACTTGTTGACCTGAACTCAAGATAATGGATTGTAGGATCCTAAAGTGTACCCACACTCACTTAAAGAAGATATTAGCAGTATATTCTATTATGATACTCTTCTTGTAGGGAACCAAAATGGCCAACTTAGGGAATATTTCAACGACCATGAAAACACAGTCATTATCATGCTTAGTAGAAGGAAGTCCTGATAGGTAATCCTGGAGATGGATTCCCAAGGCCGACTAGGAGTAGGAAAATAAGTATATAGGCCTTTCTTCTTGATCATTGGTTTGGAAATGGCACGGGAAGTGTAGGATTTGATGTACTTCCCGACATCCTATCAAAGGTTCGGCCAATAAAAATACTTCTACTGCACTACCACTATTTTATATAATCTGAAATGTACAACAACCTGACTATAGTGTGCATCCCAAATCATCTTGGCACGCTTGCTTGAAGGAACACAAAGGTGTCCTAGGTGGAATAGCAGTGCACCCTCGAGGTGAAAATCAAGAATTTTTTTGCCTTCCAGGAGCATTTGGTACGTGTTGTTGAATTCTGGATCACTCTTATAAAGATTCAACCACCCCAAAGTCTCGTGTCCACAAAATTCGAGCACAGTGGTCAGCGACATGATCGACATTAGCAGAGGAAGTATGCAACATTATTGGTGTTTCCCTTGTTATAGGCTATCTTTTCACACCTAATCAATCAGCCTCCTAATGGGATCAATCACCATCATATTCCCCCTTTACATCATCATTGCACAAATCCCTATGCATGAGTCTCTCATTATCCACAGTTTCTTCCCTGAACTACATGGATTCAACTGGAAGATTAATTCCTTAAAATATTAAGAATATTAATAACATTTCAAATTATTTTTTTAAGAAACTCATTATGGAATTCATTACTGTATTTTTACTTTATTTTACAAATGTTGATTTTCCTTTTCATCAAAATAGGTTGATATTTTTTATACTAGAGCTCACCTCTTTGGTGTACCTTAATTTTCTTTTATCCTTCAATTTTTTGTGCCACCACATTTAAATTTGATGTATCTTGAATCTATCAAACACTTAGAGAAATTAAATTTCCTAGTGTAATTATTTGGACTTGCATTGTTTTTTTTTACTTCTCCTCAATATTTTCTAGTATATTTATATTTATTTTTTATTAAATTTAATTTTGTGTTATGTAAGATGGAGTCCACTTGTATTTAAAAAAAATGTAATATTATTTTTATCATTTTGTTTAACAACAACTTCTCCCCATTATGAGCTATAGAGCATCCCATTATTCTCAATGCAAAAATTCTGAATAGTCTTTGTCATTAGGGAATGAGAATATCCCATACTTCTTAAATGTTACATATCGAAGAGTAAGTTAAAGTAATAACATGATGCTCTAAGATAAGTTATAATTTCTTTCTAACCCACAATAATTTATGAATATCGATAAACATGCACCATCCCTACCACTCGACCACTAATTAAAATTGAACACTTATTATACCTTCCAAGGGGTTTAAAACTATCTTAAAAGGGTAATCCAAAAAACACCCCTAAAAGACGTAATTTTTTAAAGTCACTTATTATCTATAAAAGGTAGCAAGTATCATGAAATGTCAAAAGAATGGTCACATCTTCAATACCCTATCATAGTCCTCACTTTTAATGATTGATTGGTCAATGAACATTGATTCATCACAAATTATTTTCCTTTGACATCTAAAAACGAAAATAATCTCTATTATAGTTGGCTCTTAGATATTCCATTATATAGTGTACCCCTACACAACATTAAATCCATCACATGTATAGAGAAATATCCTACCACTTTTTGGTCTATGCAGTTTATTATGTGTCATTGATCTGGATTGGATCATTTTATTGCTTTTCATCCATCTTGATGCTTTTAGAGTGCAAAAAGTAGGTGGATCAACTGACGAGACCATTTTCACTAGGGGAATCTATTTTATCAAATTAGAATATGAAAACTTTCGAGAGAAATTTGACACATCAAATGTTGTTTTTTGGGGGTAAAAATTTGTCGCTTAAGTGCCACAATTTGTTGTGCTATTCTACGCATATTTTTTTTCCAGTGATGCAATAATCACCTCAATCAAAGTTTGTATGCAAAATTTATGCCACTCGGAAGTTGACCTTCCTATTTTGACTACCATAATTCGAGAGGAGGCCACGTCAACCCCCATCATTCAGGGACAAAGGACTAGCTAGGTGATCGTGATGAAAAATATTCTCAAAGAGTCTATATTTTAACTCTGGTTAAGAGTTGGAGTGAAAACTAACCATTGGTAGGCTATCAGAATGTGTTATAATCAATCCATTAGGAGGAAGATGGGTACCATTCTATTCGAGTGCATTTTTTTCATAGAAGAGTAAAATAAGTACTAGTGTCCTATGTTATAGTAGTCAAAAGCCAAGCTTAGTCTTTTTATTATTTTTGTTCAATTTGTAAAATTTTGCTATGATCTCTTAGAGATCAAGTTATTAGTTTTTTTGAGAGAAGTGTGAGATCATAATAGATTTGAGTTTTAATCATTGATTTGAGTTTAGTGGTGTCTTATCAAGTTGGTCACAAGATCAAGTAATCATATCATCGTCATTATAAGTTGGTGTTGGCTCATCATTTGTGTTGCGCTTTCATATTTGAATTTGCAACTAATCATTGTAAAAAAAGGAGGCTTGGAATGCATGGAAGGTGAAAGATACATGCATTAGGCTCTTTGTTGGGAACGAGATCCCCCAAGGCAAGTTTTTGGGCTTAAAGCCCAAGTTTTGACTAAGTTCGATGTAAAGACTCCACGATTTGTGGGCACGGAGCGCGAAGTTGTAATTGAGTCACAGGGTTGTCCGCCCATACTTTTGTAATGTAATGTCGGCTTGAGGATTCTACCCATGGTCCGAAAACCATGGGATTGTATAAATAGAGTGAGGCTCTAAGTGTAAAGAGACATCGAAGAATCTAAGAGAAGATGAAGCATTGAGTCTAAGTTGAAGTGTAAAGTCGAGTCTTTGGGTTGTAGAGTAGGAGAAGGCTCTGCAACTGAGTGTGCAAAGGCCTAGTAGTCTGTAGCTGAGTATGCAGACCCCTGTAGCTGAGTGCACAAGGTGAAGCGAGTTTGTAACCATTGGAGAAAATAATAAAGAGAAGTTTCTTATCATTCTATGTGTCTTTTTCCTGTTTTATGCATTGAAGTATATTGGGTATGAATTGAAAGTTTATTGTTTATTTGTTGTGCAAACTCATATGAATGTGTTGAATAAGCGAATATAAGATAAGTATCTATTTACACAAATTTAACTAACAGTTATAAGAAGATAAGTAAGATCCACAGTGTAACTTAGGGAAAGAGCGCAAATCGCTGCCTTAGCAACGCGAAATCACCTCAGCCCCTGATCAGGGCTGCACGAAGGCCTCGCAGGATAGTAGAGTGTGCGAAGTGACCTGCACAAAGTCATTCCTAGTTGGACTAAGTTGACCCCTCAGACATCTCAAGGGTGTGGAAACTTGGTTCCAACATCCCCCCATACTGCTTCGGGTGAGACCTCAATCCGTGCTCCGCGGGCTGTTGCCGGAAGGGCCAATAATATAGGGATTTGTTTGGCTAATTAACTCCAAACCTGGGTCAGGCCACATAAAGCCAACAAATGGTTCCATTTCCGGGACTAGAATCTACATAGATATGTCTAATGTCGTATCATTGGAATCTAACTAAGAAGGAAATTGAAGGTTGGTTAGACAAGAGAATTCACAAGTTCGTGGTGCAGGATAACATGAATCCGCGACTGACAAAAGAAGAGTGGTTAGACTACTACCTGTACATGGAGCTTTACCTATTGAGTTGTATGAGTCGATCACGAAGCTAGAAGATAGCCAAGGAAGGTGGAAACTCGACAATCCTATTGTGTGGACCCCAGAGCTGGTGCGTAGATTGGAAGCATCGAAGAATAAGATCACTCATGCTGTTGATCATTGGCTCGATTAGATCATAGGAGGATTCATTACTAAGTTCACGGTAGATAATTTAGTCAGATATTGCGAGCTAGAGAAACGCTTTCTCAGAGGACCACAAGGTAAGTGTGTAAAGTCTCTGAACACTTGGATTAAAATGCTACTGTGCGAAAAGTGGATTATGTAGTTACATTAATGTTCGGGACTGTTATCACTCAAAACTTTTCCTTAAAAGTTTTGGAAGAAGAGAAGGCTTCAAAGTAACCACAAACCAACTTTTAAGCACAGGCTCTAGCCAGACTACGGCTCAGAGAAGACTCTCTCAATATAATTTAGCTATGTTTTCTTAGATATTAGGCTAGTTCTAGAGTTTGGGGGGGTTTTTGATTTGTATGAAGATATGGTGGTGGAATCCTTACAACAGGCTGATAGGTTGATGCCTTTAGGCCATTTTGAAATGGAGTCAAACAAGGGGCAGAAAATCTGGACTTAAATCACTAAAGGGAATGTTCATGGGGCAAGATAGCAGAGTGAAGTACAAATCCTTTGACTAAATGGTGAGATGAGTCTTAACGAAGGTGAGAGGGCAATCAAGAATCCTCAGACTGAGGATAATATGGGGGGTACAACAATGAATCATGAGTAAAGGGCACTTAAGAATCCTTTACTATAGACCAGAGGAGAAAATATGAGAGCTAAGGAGTAGTTAAGAATTCCCTAGCTAAGATATTTTAAGAGAAAACATTAAGAATGTATAATAGTAAGATAGAGTGTAGCCAAGCAAATTCTGAAATAATATTCAAGTTAGACATTTAGACTTCTAAAACATTTAAGATTTTGAAACAACTTTAAGAGAGGTAAAACAACACAAGAGAATTACTAAATTGTATTCCGATTTACACATGGATCCCTTGAAATATCTAATCATTATTTATCAATCCAGAATGCTAGCCCAGTTAGTGATACAAGAGCTTTTATAGTCTTTGAACAAAATTATATTGTAAGTATAAGAATCCACACTACATACTTCGATTTGTGAAGTATTTATACAAAATGTTTTTACAAAATATCCCAAACTAACTTGGGAATTAATCTACGAAATTCAAAATATCTTCTCGCAGGAAGATAGTGACAACTATTGAACTGTTTTCTTGCTATCCCTTTTATTGTGGTTTAGCTAGAAGTTTATGGTTGCTATGCTCTGTGCTGGCCAAAGGCTATTATCTTTTATACTAATACTCTTTGACACAGATACTCTTTGACCTTATAACCACTTGAATCTAATGCTCTTTTACCTCGTTGACTGGGTGTTTGACCTTTAACTGTGTTTTGTTATAGTAAGTCAGTCAACTTTTCCCATTCTTGATCTGTTGGTAATCAAATACTCATCATTCTCTGGTAAGTTTCATCTACCTCAGTGTATTTGGACAATTAAGGCTTATTTACGAACAGAAGTTTCACCTCATGCTATAGGTAAAACAGATTTTCAAAAGCATTGTATAGTACCTTTCCTGTTGGCATTCTTGAAACCTGTGAAGTAGCCACTTGTTGTCTTGCTACATCCCTGAGTTTGTCATTGTAATCTCCTTGTTCCATAAGTTTATCATGAATGACTAAGGGATTAGGTAATCCCTTCTCTTTTAGCTTATCAAACTTAGCCATGAACCTATCAACGGCTACTTGCATTTCCTTGCTCTTTTCCTCTAACTTTTGCATAAGGTCCCTCTTGGTGAGGACTTTCTTTACCTCCAGAATAGTAGCAGTCCTATCTTCAATTTCCAGTTCCTGTAATTGGTAGTTGTTCTTTGAATTTAAGAACTGGATAATCCTGGTAGCCTCTCTAGGCCTGTTGCCTAATTCTATCTTCACTTTCTCAATAGCCTCTGTTATTAATGCTATGAGATCAATTTTCTCAAATATGACCTATATGGATGGCCAAATATCATTGAAAGAGTCAATGATATTGGCCCACATTTTTTCCTTGGATTCTCCAAGAGGCTCCTTTAGTGTCAAGTCTCTTTGCATTGACTTGAGATTTTCCTTTATCCTAGCAGCCTTCTATTCCTCCTCTCTCTGCATAATCTTAGCAAGCTTATAGTCTGTTTCTAAGCTTGCCACCTGTTCCTTTAACTTGTTTATCTCATTTGTTTGAATAGACATTTCTTCCATGGCATAAACAAGCTTGGTTGCTTCATCTATTGTTGTACCTGCTACTTTTGTGGAAGCTGCTGATGTACATGCTGCAGTGGTGATGGGCAAGGCAGTGCCTATAGGAGTTTTTGGAGCCAATGTAGCTACCAATGTAGATGGTATTGCAGTAGTCACTGTAGGGATTACAATTGCTGGTTTTCTCCCTACTTCACCTTGCTTCAATTGGATTAAGACATCCAATTCCTTCTTCGTGCTCCTCAACTGATCATTTAGCTTGAGGACTAAATCCATTAAGTCCTCATGCTGAGTTTGAGATTGCAACACCTCCTGTGTTTGTGGATGATGCAAGGAGGGTATCTTTAGTTGCTTCTTTAGAGAAGTAATGTCCTTGTTCTTCTATTTTATTAACTCTTCTGTTGCTTTGATATATTTGGGATCATGTCCCAACTCTATGATCAAGTCTTCCAAAGACTTGATTCTGTTGTCCTTGGCTTGTGATGAAGACTGTTCAAGTTGATATTGAGCTGAGATGTTGTTTAGGGAATTTTATAGTTGATGAACAGCTATGGACTTCCCTGTCAAGGTGGAGTAGATCATTTCTACAGCCTGCTTGCGAAACTCTATTTGGTCCACAGGGTGAATATCCCTGGCCAACACCTCAAAATCAACTTTCTTGTAGTCAGTGGGTGTCCTTGGTTATTGCACGGTTGGTTGAATGAAGGACACCTGCATCTTCCCCTCTTTGATGTCAAAGGATGACATCAATCTATTCTGACTTGGAGTAGAAAGTTTGAAAAACTAAGCATATGTCTCAGCTTTCAACCTTTCATTCCTCATTTTTATCTCTTTGAATTTATCTTTGATACTTTTATCTTGTTCTGTTGGCCTACTGAAAGACAAGGCCTCTACACTCATCTATCTTTGTATCATCTGGGTTCCTGAGGATGATGGGGGTTGTGTTTCCTCTAAAGGAGCAGTACCCTTACTCATTTCTGGCTAAGAATCAGTTATTTCAACTGAGCCATCAGTTTCTTCCTGTTCTGACACAGGATTGAGTCTAGGCCTTTTTCTTTGGCCTCTTTCATATTGAACATTGAACGCTTATGTCCATGAACTTGATCCCTCCTCCCTGCCCCTTTTGGGATTTTTCTCCTCATTCAGAGGAGTCTACATGATAGGTGGAGTGCTCATTGTCCCTTCCTGAGGTGGTACCTACAGAAATGAACTTTCATCAAGTTGATTTTCCATATCTAATAATGTGTTTTCCACAGCAACTTCAGTATTATCCCTATCCTCTAAAGGGTCTTCCACCCATTGCAATTGGTTGGCATACTTTTCTATCTCAAGGATACGATGATGGATATAGGGAGACATATTTTTTTCTGCCTTCTTTTGCAGATGAAATCCAAAGGATCATATCTCCATATGAAGCTCTATTTTAATTTTAATCTTTGAAGGATTAGGTCTACCTCCTTTCTAGCTTCTCTGCTATTACAAATAAAAGGACCCAATTGGTCTTTGATCTTGAGTTGGGCTTTCTTTTTTGCTTTAACAAAGTTTACCTCATTTGAATTTATTATCTGCCTATAGTACTCCAGGGAAAATAACCTCACTGGGAGGTATTTAGGTAGTTTGTATGGGGCAAGCTGGCACCCATAATTCCTGATTTCAGTGTGGTTTTGGTACTGTTGGATACCTATACCAATAGGTTTCATATTTCATGATTGGCAAGGGAAAGTCCAAATATGCTCTGCTTTGATATCACAAAGATCCCATATTTCCTAGAGAACAAAAGGTGTGTAAGGTGTTTCAATGTTGATGACCTTATTTCAATTTTGGTGGATGATCCAACAGTTTAATCTGGATCATGCCATGTTTTCAATTTTCAGTTATAGAATAGAGAAAGAAGTCTGTCCAAACTGCTTAATCTTGGCAGACAACTAGTTCAGGTAGAGAAGAAAAGGCTCCCAACAGCTTAATCTGGGACCTTGGAAGAGATAAGGGTAGAAGTAGATAGAAAAGCAAAAGAAAAAAGCCAAAGAAAAGAAAAGGCAAGTAAGGGTCTGCAAGTCCAAGTGCACCCTCCAAGAAGAAATAAAAATGCTAGGCAAGTAGCTGGGTAAGTAGTTGGGGTTGCAGAAAGGTTATCCCTACCATTGCAGAGATGGTAACTGTGGGCATCAAAGCAAAGTCAATTAATTGACAAAGGTGTTCTTCTTCATCAAATCGCAGCAGGAAGCATGACTAATTTCCCTCATTCCCCTCCAATTTCATTTCTAACATCCCCCCATCAGCTAAGATTCATGGAAGAGACTACGGTTTCATGGTGGTTCTCAATCTTTAGAAGCCACATTTATTGTCTAAAAATCTTTTCATTTTGATCTACTCTTAAAACCAAGTTTGTTTCACATAAACTTAATGGTTTCCCCTCCACTTACCCTCTCATCCATATTAACTCTAATTCTACTATGTAAATCCCCTATATTACCTTTCCCCTATTAGTACTAACACCATGGTGTATAAACCCCAAGCATTATATAAATACCTCTCCCCTTGGCAATATAGCCAATAAGTCCTATATCAGGGATCAAAGTGGCATCTGGCCACTTGGATGAACCTACAACTCATCTACCCTCCCTTTCCTCAAGTCATTCCACTCACCAAACCATTATTTGCCAAGAGAAACCTTATAAAAACCCTTTTACCCATGAAAACCCTTTGAAACTGCCAAAATTCCCAAAAAACCCACTTTCTATTCCCTAACCAAAGTTTGCGCATACAATTTGATTTTTGAAATACATTGGAAAAATCTTTCAAAACACGTATTTATGCCTCCGCCCGCTGCCGTATACACTGGTCATGTCACCTCCCCGATGGCCGTTGGATCAGGCCCTCCAGATCCGACGGTCAGCATCCATATCGGAGCAGATCCTCTGTCCGGGCGATACCTTCCGACGGCCGTATTTTGGGTACGTCACTCCGCTGCCACGCGCCCTCGCCACAGCGCGTCGGAGGTACAACTGATAATTACCGCCACCGTACCGTAAGCGGTGCGATACGAAACCGCTGCCGGTTTCCGGTTTCCCCATTCCGCTTGCATTACGTCCTCGCCGCGTCAGCTCCCCGTCGCCTTACGTCACCGCCACCTATGCCTCCACGTCAACTTTCGCTCCAGTCATTGGCCGATCTGTCCCGCCACCTCATCATCCCCGTGGGCCAATCAGGGCTCGCCACGTCACCGATGACGTCAGCATGACGTCATCCGACCTAGACCCCACCAATGACGTCATGCTGACGTCATCGCAAAAAGGCGCCAAATTGCTAAAAGTCTATATTATGGCCAAAAATCGCATTTTTTACGTTCTTTTCATTCATTTTTTGTTCTCTCTGCTGCATGCGGTTCACATCCGAGCTTGCTGTCAACCTGCTAAATCGACCAGGAGACCTCCAGCATACGAGTCCAGCCTGCATATACGACCTCTGCTCACTGTTTTACCAGGTATTCTTCATCATTTATCCTCCGTGCGCCTGCAATTCTCTATAAATCACTCCGAAAGCTTAAAGGACGTTAAAACTTATAAATTCACCAGTGGATTCCTCTGCAGAGCTTCCAATTTCCAACTACCACCTCGAAAAACACCAGCCGAGCTTTGTTCTACCTACATTCTGTTGAAAAACTAAGTTCTGTCTGCGCAATCGCGGCAGGCTCATTTAAACCAAATTTCACCATTGAGAGAGACGAGGAAAAGCCAAACATTGGTCCTAGTTGCTATAAATAGTATTTCAACTGCTATTTTCTAGAATCCCTCTCTGTTCCTGATAATCTAACCTCCCTGGTACAGAGGCATTCCCCTGTGCTGTCCTGCTCAAAACAAAATCACTTTACACTTGATTCAAAATCCTCCTGTGTAATGGAGACACCTGTAGTGCTAAATGTTCAACCTCTGAATGCTCCTCAAAAGGACTTGAAATGGCAAGCCCTGGCAGATATGGATTACGAAATTTCAGAAGAAAAGCTTATAAGCAGCAAGTTCCACATTCATCTGTTGAATGAGTTGAAGGCCAAGCATGAAAATGGGACAGATATATTGGGCTTATGGGACTCTTTCCTCCCTATTTTTAAGCTCCCTCAGGTCAACCAATTCCCTGAACTAATCCACCTCTGTGCTGAACAATATGATTTCTCAGAGAGTTGTTGTTGACCCATCTGGTGCAGTACTTTTCTATGTTACCCCTCAAGCAATCAGAGACATGCTTTGCTTCAACCCTCAGAAGAAGTTGGTTCCTTTATCACTGATAAACCTGATAAAACAAGGGGATAAACTCACAGATGCTCAAATTGTCAAATTTAATCAATTATACATCAAAACTAGCATTGTGATGGGCCCTCCAATTCTTCATGTATACCTCAATGAGCTGGGCAGAGACCTAGCAGATATGATTTCTCCCATCTTAGGGTATAGTTCAATTGAGCATATTGATGCAACTATGCTGGTATTGATGCTTATGTTTGCTCCTGGCAAGTCACCAATCTGTTATGACTATGCCACCTACATATCAGACAAGATTCATGAGCAATTGATGAATTTAAGGAGAGATAGGATGTTCAGATACACCTCCTATATTTACCATTTGATCTTATACCATCAACATGAGAAGTTTCACTTTTCAATCAAAAGAATGGATGCCCAAGGAAATCCCAGATCAGTGGTCTACTGGTCATCTGTCTTCCACATTAGACCTGAGTCTCCATATACTTACTGTGAATTCATGGATCTGTTCATCCATCCAACTATGGCAATGCTGATGAGCTCACCTCCTCCGAGACTCACTGATGACATGCAGAGGATTCTTCAGCTGTCCAAATCTTATAGCATTGGGGACTGGTATTTCTACCAAAACCACACTGTCATCAGGATATATGGGTGTGACTTACCTCCTTTCAAATTACCCAAGTATGTGCCTATGAGGCTATTTGCCCTAGAGTACTTTAGACAATTTGGCAGAGTTGATGTGCTTCATTTTTCAGGAAAAGGCAAAAAGGCACAGTTGAAGGTCAGAAGCCAACATGGCCATATTATCTATAATGAGAGGGAGCAAGGATGGAGGGAAGCATAGAGAATGCTTGAGGCCCTTGGCCTGCAAACCAGTTTCGTATGGGTACCCTATGACCCTAATCATTTCATATCCACGAGGAGGCTCAAATATAAGTTATCTGCTTATGATCACCATAGCATCCCTCACATTGAAAAATATGCAAACTAAGATAAATGGAGGAGAGGGACCTTAGAAGAGCCCTTGTCACAAGAAGAGCTGAACGAGAGGGCACTAAGGAATCTAAAGAAGTTGGCTGACCTTGAGCTTTGTCCACAGGTATTCACACTTCCAACCACACAAACGGGAGCAGCTGAATCCTCCTCAACTGCCAAGCAACAAACTGCCAAGGCTACTGAGAATATATCCAGCAGAGGCAAAGAAAAGGAGATGGAGACAGAGCAGACACATCAGAAGAAGCAGTCACCTTCAGTGACTCAAGAGCAGACAGACAAAGAAGAACAGCAGCAGGCAGAGCAACAACAGCAACAAGATCTGCAGCAAGGAGAAGGGCAACATGGCAGACAGCAACCCTTACAGCAGGAAAGAAAGGTTGATACTCCAACAACCACCGAGCAACAGGCTCAACAAAGAATACCTCCTAGGCCTGAAACTACAGTTGATACCTCGGTCCTCCAAACTCCCCAAAAGGAGGACTTAAGCAGAAAAAGGGACAGAGAAACTCCCTCACTTCATCTATCGACCAAGGAGAAAAGAGACAAATATTAAATGATTTCTCAGAGGAAGACATAGCAATAAGACAAGCATTGGGAATGGGCCCACCCAGCAGAGAAACTTCAGCAAGTTCCTTCCAGCAGGAACAGGACAGGACTATGGGAGGGGAGGTCAGCTCCTCCAGCCAGCAAAAAGAAGGACAAGTAAGCATCAAGCAGCAATTTATAGACATCAAGAGGAGGAGTGATCCTATCAAAGTACAACTGTACAATCACCTGCTTAACATGGCTCCTACCAATCAGCAGAGACTTATGTCTGCTTTTGATGTAGGTGAAGGCAAAATGATTATGAGCCATTTTTTGCCCACAGCACTGCAACCCCAATCTACCTCGGATTACCTCAGGACTAACCTGGAGGTCATGGCCAAAGACATACACCCAATGGATAAAATTGAGCTGCATAAACAAACTGGCGAGATGGTGTATGCCTCATTAGCAGATGAAACATTGGAAAATTATAAGCTAAAAAGCAGTCTCAATGCCACAGCCTCTCAACTAGAACTGGAGAAGGCATCATCCCCAGGCAAAGGACAACAGAATAAGGTCCCTGGAAGACATAATCATTGAAATTGGGCATGATCCCAAAGATCTGTCAGGGGTACAGGAACTCTTGAAGTTGAGGGATGCTGACTTGGCCGCCATGAGGAAGAAAATGAAACTCCCAGCCACCATGCACCCTCAGACAGATGAGGTAGCCAAACAAAGACAGGAGAAGGACACCACAGATTTATTGATTTCTATTTATAAACAACTTCTGCAGGCCCAAGAGAAATTAGGAGAGTCTGAGGCTGCACAAGCAGCACTGCAAGCAGCACTAAAGCAAAGGGAAGAGGGCCAGACCTCTCAGCCTCCCCGGTCATCAATCTTGAGAACACTACTCCTACCACTGTGCCTCCACCTCAACAAACTGAACAAACAGCTACATCTACTTCAGCAGCACCAACAAATACAGAACAGGCACAAAGCCTAGACATGCAGAAACTGAAGAATGAGATACAAGTCCTGGAAGCTCAGATGACAGAGCTGCATGAAACCAGAGATAAGCTGGCCAAGGTCAATGAAAGGCATGATAAGACAAAAAGAGAGGTCGGAGAAAAGGCCAGGGAAATCAAAGCCCTTAAAGATAGGATCAAGGAGCTTGAGAATGAGCTCAAGCTAGATAAAATCATATCTGAGATCAGAGCAATGATATGGTCCAATATTGGCCAATCCATCACCAACCAATGGCCATATATCGAGACAATCCATGAGCAACTAGAGCTCATCCCAAAGGCACAGAAGGAAATCCGAACATCAAGGGCCTTATTAGGAAATATGCCTGAAGTTGCTACAAGAATGATCAATGTGCTTAACCACAAAACAAGTTCTCAGTTAGCCACCATTGGAATCACAAATAGAACTGAGACTATTCAAATGATCAAGAGGGTTCTTACTCTTAGAAATCTGGTGCAGACATTGGACAGAAGAACCCAGGATATGTAGACAGAGGTAAATAGGTTCATGGAGAAATTTCAGGTATTGCAGAGTAGAGGACTCCCTAGCTTACTGAACAGCGGAGGGAAATTATTCACCCATGAACAGTATGCTAAAAGAGTAAATGTTTTTGCCTCAGCACAGATCAATGAGAGGGCCAGCACTTCAGAAGACACAGGGCCTATTACAGGACAGGTTTTCTATAGTAAGATAGAAAATCTGTTTTTTATAATGAATGAAATTAATCACTTGTTTGATGTGGCCCCAAATTTTTTCAAATATACAGAAGCTGAAGAGACAATGGAGGCCATCCTCAGGCATCAGCTCCCTACACAGGAATGGTGGACAGATGCAATACAGAGAATTTTGTAATCAGTAAGGCATTCACCAAATTTCTGTTTTATTACAATTTTTTATAAAAAGCACAGTTCAGCAAAGTCAGCATGCAGCATAAATCAAAGCTGAGCCAACTCAGCGGATGTAGCGGCCAACAAAGCAGAAATAGAAGACCACAGCTGGCAAACCCGAGAATGCACTGCGCAGCCAAAAGTAAATGCGTATTTCCAGAATTAAAACAGAGTAATGCAACCGACTCAGTGACTCTCAAAAGTCAAAACAATCCTCTGACAGACATAAAGGGCATTTACGCTGCATTCAAAATTGTAATAACTCCTTGCCTACTTTCTGAACGTAATAATGAAGATATTTTCTCTCTCAGATGACTCAATGCCTGAGATATTTTGTATACGCATTTCTATAAAGTCCCCTTCGCATAAGATTGCAAGGGTTGTTGTTGATTTCTCCTGAAGAAGTTCTTATGCTGTAATCCTTTTCAGAAGTTAATAGAGCAAAGCAATGGAATTTCTCGGATTTCTGAGGTGTTGGATGCGTTCTGGTGTCTGTTGATAACTACTGGATCCCTGTGTATTTCATCATACAATAAGTCTCTGTATCTCTCTCTGTTAATTAGTTGTTTTGTTAAAATCCATATATGTTATCTGTTTTCAATACTAAGCAACAAGGAAAAAGAATAGCTTTCAGGATTTATTCACTGAGTACCCTGAGTTCAATCTGCGTTGTTTATCAATGTTTTCTTCAGCTGTAATCTAGTTAAGTGTAATTCTTAAATGCTGCACTTTCAGAATACATCTATCACAGTGACCTTTGTCACAGGAATTCAAGTTTTGCTCCTGTGCAGTGTGCTCACCTTCACCCACCAGCTCAATAGAAAATTCTTAATTGCTTTCTGTTGGTCGACATACATCACCATTTGATCTAGTTTGTCTGTTTAAAATACACAATAGGCCCTGCAGTTTGAACACCACCAATCCAGCGTATCAGATCACTTCATAACTTCAGACTCCATTGCCCAATGGTATTATACTATCTAAACACTGCATCATAAGACCTGAAAGAAATCCTTCAACCAAAACAATAAACCAAAACCTGAGCATAATAGCTAGCCTAAAACACCATCATAACAGAGACAAATCATTTAAGAGAGAGCCCTCTCTGGTTGCAGTTAGGCTAGGAACTGTAACCCAAAGATTGGTTAGTGGTTACCCCGGCCGTATTCCCTTGGGAGTCATAGGGAACAACCTGGGTGTTAACATAATTGGCGACTCCACTGGGGACTTCTTAGGATTTTTCAATTACTATCTGTTTTCCAAAGCTACCATCAAACCTGAAACCAGCCAAGAGGCCTTAGAACTGTTTCTGCATCACATTAACAGCTTTAAGGAGGAGCTTGTTTGGGGAATCTTCGTCTTAGCTTTGAGAATATATAGCCATTCCAAAATCTTCATCCAGTCCTTGCAAATATAAAAACTTCCTGCAAAATCCCAAAAAACAGGTTGGAAGCTGGCTCCTAAGAAAAATCCACGGCATACTAGGGCAAATCCTGACCCTAATCCACCCATCATTGTTGATAATCCAAATACCATCCGAAGAAACATCCGGAGACAGCAAAAGCAGGAGGAGCCTGCTGATGCAAATATAAGTTCGGATCATCCCAGCCTCATTCCCACTCCTTGCAAAGTTCTTTTCCGATCCACCCCTAGTTCCCCTAGTTCACCATCAACATCGCAAAGTCCTCCTCTCACATCTTCATCCACTGCACATACTCCTTTAACCAGTCTCCCACTAGCTACTCATCCCATTAACCCTGTTATACCAGTGATCCCTGCTGTCCCGTTTGTTCCTATTAACCCTCTGAACCTCATAAATATGGCTAACAGGTATGCACCTCTGCAGATACCAGCTAATGCTGCGGCTTTACCTCAATATTATCAAAGCAAAATCTCATATTTTGACTCAAATGGCTCTCTAACAGCTATCCAGCATGCTAAGAAGATGCAAGACCACTTTGAGACCTATGAAATAGATGATGACAGTGTCAGAATGAGAATTTTTGTTCAGAGATTAACTGGGGATGTTAGAACTTGGTTCAGATCCCTGAATGCAAACTCCATTACAACCCCTGATCAGCTCTACGAAGCTTTTACTGACAGATGGGAGAAGAAGAAAGATCCTCTCCACGTACTTGGTGAATATGACACTATTAAGAGAGGTCCCCAGGAGACAGTTTTGGAATATTGTGCTAGGTTTAACAATGTATATAATGCTATCCCACAGAACTTAAGGCCCCTCCTGATTTAGCCCTGTATAAATTCCCTGATGGTTTTGACCCTGATATGGCCTATCAATTGAAGGAAAGAGATCCTCCAACCCTTGAAGAAGCTCAAAGGGTTGCTGTCACAGTGGAAGCTAACCTAATTGCCAAAAGAAACAGGGCAAAGTTGGAAAAAAGGACTGCCTTCAAAGAAGAACCCTCGGGCTTTGATCAAAAGTTGGATGCAATACTAAATAGCATGAAGAGATTGGGTGAAAGAGTGGAATCGGTTGAAAGAAAGTCATCATGGGAAGCACCACAAAACAACCCTCCTAGAAATCCGAATTTTAGGAGAACTCAAAACCAAAACATTGGTAGGACAAGTGCTGACCAAGACATTAGACCCCCTTTCCAAGAAAATTATGCAGAAACTTCAACATCAACTGAACCCAATGAAGACCCTGAGATTAATCTAATGGGTCTAGATGGTAAAAGCCAAGTTTTCTTAACACAAGAGGATCATGAGGATGATGAAATCAAAATATTCCAAACTAAATCAGGAGAATCCTTTGATTTTAAACAAGGATATGATAGTGCTGTCTATGAAGTTCATAAACAGTACAAGCTAAGGAGTAGGACTGTAAATGTAAATCAGCCTGAAAAGATAAAGGATAAACAGCAGTCTAAAGGAACCATAGTCACAGAACCTAATGACAAAACAAACTTGCCTACAGAAGAAATAGTGGTTGAAGAGGTCACCAAACTTTTGTCACCACTACATCAGCCTATGGCAACGTCGTCCTATCACCCTGATTTAGATATTACCCCTCAAGACATGAGTAAAAGGGGTAGGTCTCAAAGTCAAGATGAAAACCAACAAGAAGATTTAATGAGCAAAGAAAGGGTGCTATCCATAACTCCAAAACCCTAGCTGATAAACCTTTTGACCTAGGCACAGATATTGCAAGCTAAAGATAGCAATTCCCTCTCAGAACTAGCCAAGCATGACATCTATAAGCAACAGATTAAGAAATCCCTTCAACTCACTAATAGAAAAGATGATGTAAATGTGTTAGATGACACTCCGGAATTACTGTTTGGCCCAGAGGTAGATGGAAAAACAGTAGTTACAGGGATATTACCTTTTTATGTCAGCTTGCATATTCATGACAAAATACTGCATAATGCGATGTTTGACTCAGGTGCCTCTCATAACCTCATGCCAAAAGCAGTCATGGAAAGATTGAATTTGGATATAACAAGACCATACAAGGACCTGTTTTCCTTTGACTCCAGCCAAGTCAAGTGTTTAGGTCTAATAAAAGATTTATGTGTGTCTCTGGTTCAATACCCAACAAAACCATTCTAATGGATGTTGTAGTCGCTGATATCCCACCTAAATATGGGATGCTGTTATCAAGATCATGGGGAGCTAAACTCCAAGGCTCCCTGCAATTAGATATGTCATATGCCACCATCTCTGTCTTTGGGCAACCAAAGAGACTCTACAGAGAAACACTCATGAAATACATGGTCAGCAGTGAGGAAAAGCCTCAAAACTTTCCTGTGTATGCTGTCCATTCAGACATAGATTCGTTCATTCTCTTCAATGACAACGCAAGCCTCTCAAACAATGACATTAGGACCAAAACACTCATGCAAGAACAAAACATTAATCAAGGAAGTACCACCCATAAAACATCGATCAGTCAAGCACTGGACACGACCCCTCCTCTAGTTGTCAAAGATTTTCAATCCAGTGATGAAACTGTCCTAGAACACAAGCCAAAGAAGAAACCCCAACTCCTGCTTACATTGCCATCCCATGAACAAGATCTTTAAATCTCCTTGTCTAAGCAAGATATTCTGTGGGTCTTAGAATTTGATTGAGCTCAGTCAACAAGTTTGGGGCAGGAGCTGGAGTTGGGATAAACATAACAAGAACAAACATGCAGAAGGCAGAGCTTTGTAGATTAAATTTAGATGCACTAAAACATGGCAGAGTACGAAGCTCTGTTACT